>OW387143.1:33098198-34388823 GCA_936440205.1 Lepidonotus clava
AAATATATTTTCATGAATGAATGAACCGTGTAAAATATGAATACAGAACTACAGAACACATACCTCAGCCAACTGCCTTGCTGCCTCTGCTGTGGCCTTTGCAGCTTCGGACTGGGTTGCGATGAGATTCATGGTCGACTCCTGCAGTGAGCGGGTCGTTTCTTGGCGGGCTTTCTCTATCGAGGTAGTCGCCCTTTCTGTTGCATCAGCCGCAGTCCGCTGTGCGCCTGATAACTCACGCGTCAGGAAGGCAGCTTCCCTTTGATGGGTCGCTAATTGTTGTTTATGTCCCTGTTCTTGGGCCTAGAAAAAAGATAATAAATGCTTGAAATAATCAGACTTGACTTAATTCTAGATACCTTTAATTGGATATTTAAAACAGGTAAGGAAACGCTGCTTTACCAGTGGCATAATTCGTACTTAAGTGGAAACTAACCTACTATTACTGTTAGTTGATATCCTAAAATAGATCGATCAGTTGTTGCTTGCTTTTTAGGCTTCGTATTCATGGCCGTGCTTTTGTTAGTCAATAAATATCAAAAACGTTTAAAGGAAAATGTCGATGGAAACAAGATATTCCAAGGCTATCAATTTCCCTGACAATTCTATAAAATTCAACATTTTATTCACCTTGAGTATCTGAGCCAGTGACACAGATTCTTGCTGTGCTAATGAGATTCCCCGTGTCCTGTCAACGTTGGTGAGCTGACGCACTGACTCCTCCATACTCTCCAGTAAGTTGAGTTCAGCCGTCATTCGTCGCTCCAGGCCTCCGGGCGAGAGACGACCAGTGACCAACCCAGGACGATACGCAACACCTCCAGGAGCCTAAAAGGGACAAACAGAATACAAATAATTGGTCCATTTCAGTTTTTTCAAAATATATGATGCAGAGATGCTACTGTATGTTATATATAGTGCGAGGTGTATGACGTTATGGATGATTTTGGAACAATGTTTATTCATGATGATATTGATAACATTTTTTATCACAATGTTCGTATATCATAGGTTATTCACATTTCTATTCACTTTCCTGAACAAACATTATCATCGAAACATTGAAGTGTTCCTGAGCACCTTTCTTCCTTATCTCTCCTTTTGACCTTTACAGCGAAAATAAATTTAATGAAAGTAAATACAAATTGTTTTTGATGATATTGTAAAGTGAAGTATAAACCGGGAATGCAGGTAAAGAGTCAAGTACTCACGTAGGCTCTCCTGTTGCCGGCTGACCTGTCAGCCACAGATAGGTCCGAACTCTCCGACACGTCAGAGATCTCCACCGACATGGCAGGATCATCTTGTTTGTCGTCCAGGTCGCTGAACAATAAATAAGGAATTATAGAGATGAATACATGTTTAAATTCAAACAATGTGGTATTAAAAATAAGGCAACAAATAAGGAAGTTGATTTTTAGAAATCCAAACCGGTAAAGACACGATTTATGTGCAAGTAAATTTTCATCAAGCAATCAAACTGCCAAATTTTTATGTGCATTTTTACAAACTGAATTAGTGTTTTATTAGTTATTCACACCCACTAATCAAACTTTTAGATATAACACAATCGTTCCCATTTTCCCAGTACACTCAAATTTTCGACGATCTTGTGTGTGTAGCTGTCTGGCGGTGACTCCATTTTTGGCAATACAGGGGTTTTAGAGATAAGTAAAAAGGTTTACATTCATTGCAATTTTTCTCCACAAAATCACGGAGACTATCATAACAAATTTTTGTCCATCTCCCATATCGGCTGGCCAAAATATGGTAGTGCAAAATTTATTTATTTTCGTCCTGAAGAGGGAACACAGCCACGTCTCCACAAATCTAAATAATCAAGTAGTCGTTGCATTGCCCTTTACGCTTTTGTAAAATCAAAGAATGATTTTTAATCAATTAAACATTTGTAAAGCCTTCAATTAATGACGGTTTCTCTGATTTTACGCAACCAAGAGTCCCAAGGTCTAACCCTCCAGGGTGGGTAGGGCCTTCGGCCTCACCTGGGCAGGGAGGGACTAGGAGGTCCCTCCAGGGTATCGTCCTGGTCCTCCCCCTCCTCCGTCTCCGGGTCAGGCTTAGGGGTAGGGTCCTGCCTGCTTTCTATAGCAACCTGTTCACGCTCCTCACTGTAACCACGGTAAGAGACAACACACTCAGCACGCCACTCACTCGGGTTAATTAAGGGGGATTTATCACACGGGGGTTCTACTGGTAGTAGGGGTAAGCTTTATACAGTGGGTATACACATTTTAGTGTACTAATGGCTTAGTACTTTTAATACATTGTCATAATATATAATCCAACAAGGATCAGGCTTAGCAAGTCTACTTCTAGTCTACTTCTAGGAGAAATATCTTACGCTCCTAGCGCCACCTGTTAACCAGTATAAAAGGCGCTGCAAGGTAGGGAGCGAGCAGTTAGTGAGTGAGTTGGTTAGAAGTTAGTAATCACTCAGTTTAGTGAGAACATCAGCTAAACATGTTTAGCCAAGGAGTTATACCTGGAGTAAGTACATCGACTCCGTGTAACAGACTGGAGTTTACCAATACCCACTACCTCGGACATAGGATTGTGTTAGAGCTGAATGCTAGAATGGTCTAGAAGGCGTTGGAGCAACTCGTGTTCTAAATGTGGTTGATTGCTGATAGGAGATGGGAGGTGGACTGATGAAGACTTATACATGGTGGCTTTGACTCGGGATGAGATGTTTATTGAATAAAAACCCTTTCATATTAAGAAGCTCCCTCATCGTTCATTTCTTTTGAACTATTGGGAAGTGAATGGACAAACTTTAAACGCGGTCTGAATTACTCAGACATTCTGGAAAGCAACTTACGAAGACTTGGATATACACGAATCTTACGCAGTCTTAAATCAAACATTAACAATAGTTCATTAGAATTGATTATAGTAATTATGGTAATAGAATGAAATTATTTCCATTGTAAAACACTTCATTTCTTTGCTATTATATAGTAGCTGCTATTCTAGGTAAACAAAACATTCACAGCAAATGAGATTTTCAGTCATATAAAGCATACACCTGTAAGTATACAAATCTATCACTGCAAATAACGCGATTTTCATATATATCAAGGTGACATGTACACGTGGAGTAATTTGATGAACCTTTTGACCGATTAAATGTATTGAAGCCGCTCTACATAGCCCTCTAACAAACAGAAATCTATCAATCCGTATGGGTTATCTACCATGGAAAAAACATGAAATGACTTTTTCGAGAACTTGCAGAGTTTGGACATAGTTTCGTTACTTAGTAAGCAATTTTAAATCCCTTTTAAATTGTACAAGATAGGTCAGCCTGATAAACTGTGGTCATTTCCATTGATGTATGTCTCTATGGCAGTAACCCAACAGAGTCAGAATATAGAAACAAAACACTGAATTCAAAGAACTCACAATGAAGTCTTCTTCTCCGCAGACTTGAGACTCGGTGCCTGTAAGCTGCGAGTGGGACTGTGTCTACTTGTGCTCTGGGCGCTGCGGTGACTAACTGCTCCTGAGGCACTCCGAGCACTTCTCTGACTCGCGAGCGGTCGGCTCCTGCTCTCCGTGTAGGACTTGGTGTAGTCAGCAAAGCTGGAGTCCTCTTCAGAGAGCTGAGACACAGATACGGGGCTCCGAGAGCGCTGGGAGGCAGAGTGGTGGGACGCAGAGTGGCGGGATAGCTTCGCTGATTTGTCTTTATCGGTTGGGGCTTCACCTGTAAAAACATGGGGTATCATTCATTCTTATCGTTCACTCTTTTCTTCATGCTCATAGAAAAGGTGTAAAATAATCCAGCATTGTCAAAAAGTCTATAGGGCTAGTGGATGAACACAAATTGCATAATTTCTTATTTCAATACAATGACCATGATCTTTTGCAACAAATGGCATTTAGTAGATCTGAGTATTTGTATGAAAGACTGACCAGTGAAGGTTGAGTCATCGGAGAGGGTTAGATTGTCCGACAATTGATGGTCAGACAGCGACTGTAGTGTGCGGTCTCCGTCCTGTCCCTCCTCTCCGACCGAGTCGTCAAATAAGCCAACCCGCGTGTACCGGTCACCTGTAAATGAATAATTTGTTTGTTTGTTTGTTGTTTTTTTTCGTTTTTTTTCCTTCAAATTTGTAAAACTACAGATACTTCTATCTGAAAATTGTGCTTACATTGCTTCTTAAACAAACTTTGGAGCTGCTTTGGGAATAGGCCAATATCATCTTGAGTGTAATAATACTCACGAGCCAAAGGATCTTTCCTCCTTGAGAGTACGTTCAACACACTGTATGGGTCCGCAGACGGCTCTTCCCACCGACCCGCTACAGTGGAGCGGGTTCGTCCTCCGTCCCTCCCAGCGGGCTGCACCGTGGTACCGGGTAATCGAACTTTACCCACAGCAGGCTGTATTGGAATGAAACAAAATGAGGAGAGTTAAATAATATTCAGTTTACCAACAACGCATCAGTTAACTTTCAGTTCAGGGCAATTTGTAACGAGATATATGTACTGCGTGTTTATAAACTATGAGATGGCAGGAAATGGCAGGAATGTAATTTACAAATTACTGGACGAAAAGAGGTGAACTGGTTACGAATTCAACAAAATTTTGACAAAATAAAAACAGGAAAGTGTTCGTATATTCGTTTGGTGTTTGTACATACATCCGCTAAAATACTGTGGATGAATAGCTATAAAGATCCTCTTACTTTTCTGAGCGCCAGTGGCTTGTAAAGCTCATCTTCATGGAGTGTAGAGTCACTGATATCAGAGAGACCGTCATCCTAAGGAGAAACCAAAATATATATTCAATTTATTAAAAAAACATATTCCATGTTCCATCCATGTGTTACACAAAATGCAGTGAGGTCCAATCATTAGACCACATGTTCCTTCCGTGTTCACCTATCTCCCAATAGAAACCGTTTCCTTTAAAAAAAAAAAAAAAAAAAAAAAAAAAACATTTACATTTACATTAGTTGTTAAAAGTTTCTATGGGGATTTACTAACAATATAAAATGATTTTAATAGGGAACAAATGTAACTCCCGAGTTTAATATGATCAAAAAACTTAGTCAAGAAAAAAAATACTTACAGATTTCATGTGCTGGTAGGATCGCTCGGGGCTGAGGTCTTGGCGTACCGAGTGACCCCGGTAAGCCGCCTGGATCTTGGTGGCAGCCTCCTCTTCACGTGACTTAGCTAAGTGTTTAGATAGACCGCTCGTCCCTGAAAAAATATCATTAGATTGTATTTTCCTAAATCTCCTTCGCGACTAAGGATATAAGCACATCAATATCAAGCATGGCAGAAGGTAGTTGGTCACTGACAGAAATGTTTATTTTCAATTTCCTCTTACTCCTTTAGCATCAGGAAAATTATGCTGAAAAAACGGATACTATATTCGCTGTATTATCGGGTAGATCAACTGCACTTTGTACCTGGGACGCCGGTGCCAAAGACGTTGTAGTTGTCACGGCCTCCTGTCATACGGTCATAGCGGGTGATGTAGGGTTGGTCCTCCAGGTCATCGCGAGGGATGGCCCATCGATCTGAGAGGAGAAAATCAGGTATTAATATTTAATTTCTACATCATAATATACTCACATAAAACCCTAAATTTAAAATCTAATTTCAATCAATATTAATTTTTGATATCTCTTTGCAAGGTTATATCATAAATTGAAACAAAGTTTCTCAAATTTAGCTAGATAGATTTCGGAAGAAAATTTCACATTACTTATCATAGCTTTCTTTATCTTGAATCCTGCGTTGTTTGCTATTGCAAAACAGTTCTACCATAAAAACCGATTAATATTATGCATCACAATGTAGCATATTGTTAACTAATTCTGCCTTACCACTGGCTGGCTGGGTCTGGGCTAAGCCGGATATTCTCTGTCTCTCCGAGGACAGTCTCTGTCCCAGTAAGGAGGCGTTTTCACATAAGGCACGGATTCGGTCAGCTCGGGTGTTGGCATTGGCTCCTATAATCAATATCAGATATTAAGAGAAAAACGCTTGAAACAATACATTAAGTCTTTAAGAGTTACCAGATAATTGGTTATGATAAATGAAGTAGTTCTAGAATACATGATTCTTCAAAATATGTATATTAGATTCCTTTATGGAAAAAAATCGCTTTTAGATTAATAAATTGGATGAAACACACCACATTGAAAAGAAACTTAAATGTTCTTAATTTCTGTTGTAAAAATGTTCTTACATTTTTTTTAAATTAATTTTTTTTATGCACTAATTCATTATTTCTAGCTCTATTTAAGCTTCAGGATGTACCCTAGGATATTAGATATACTTTTCTCACCTGTCAGGGCGGTGGCGGAGAAGGGCTGGTTAGGTAGTGTCATGGCCGAGGGTTCCCGTAGGTAGGCTGGTAGGCTGCTGGCCCCAGCCATTCCCAGGGGAGCGCCTGGTAGAAAGACAAGATCCGTCAACAATGGAATGTATGATATTTTAATAGAAGATCTGAGTCCTTTTTTTGTGTCCAACATTTAATGAACAGCACATAACATCAGATCATGAAATGTTTTTGGCAGAGTATGCAAAAATTATTAATCTCAAATCGTTTTGAGACAATACAGATACTTTAAAAAAGAACTAGAAAACCTTTGATATGTAAGAAATCTACGAATAATTTATTTAGAATGTCACAGGATGCCATCTATAAATAACTCCTCCAGGGTTCAAGTCAAACACAATGCGATCAACTTAAAACAGAGATGCCACTCCGGACTGACGAAAAAGTAGGAAAAGTAGGAAATGCTTTTCCTATAGTATTTTTTTTTTTTACAGAAGCAAATATGAGCAACTACATGCACTAATTTATAGCTTGAAACTACCACAAAAAATTCTCTTAAACATTAAAGTGCTGGAGGAAAATTTGGTTATGCAATCCAAAATCACCAAAGAGTAGGATAAACCTACAAAAGCAGGGAAAATGACATCTCTGTTAAAAAAATAAAAGAATAGGAAAAACAAACAAACTTACGACTTGGTGCCCCGTAGCTGGACCCAATGTTGGCAGCCCTACCGGAGAACCTGGACACAACCTGGTCCACCTGGATGCCAGTGTCGGCCAGGTAGCGGGTCAGGTCGGTCGCAGTGCCGCCCAACCCTGAGTCAGCTGACCGCAGACCAGACGCTGCCGCCCCAGCTGCTGCTGAACCCGATGGCTGGCCCGGCCGGCTGCCACCAATTGTGGTGTACTTGTTAATTAAGGAGTCAACTTCCCTTGCTTGGAAGGAACTGGAGGGCTTGGCCGATGCTCCATCTTCACTTACATCCATGTCATGGCTATAAATTGAAATCGGGTTTTAACTTTTAGTGTTTGGGAATTAAAATGGAAATGTTTCCTTAACTGTAAGTTATTATAGGAAATGTTTTAGTATTTGGTCCATTGCAGTTGAGCTCTTAATTTTCAACCTGTCCGTCCTTTAAAATCTATATTATGAAACAAACTATCTCGAATTGTTTTTGTCTATATTAGTACCGGTAAATGAATTATCAAATACTTTAGTATTTTAGCTTGCCTGATTAACACTATATTGTTAATACTGACATACGTACTATATGAAATTACATGCTTTGCCACTGTACGCATTTCAGTAATGCAAAGCACATGCCAAATCAATATATAATACGTTACATTATGCAGCCAAAGTTATGCCTTCCAATACTTTAACAAGTTTAAGTGCCTAGGTAAACTAGTACTGACACTCAGAATCAAAATGCCATTTTTTCACCACACAAACACATTCTATCAACGAGGTATGTAGCTATCAATGACTTGATAACGTTGAATAAAATGTAAAAAAAGAAAATAAAAAATCTCCACCACCCTAAATAAAGTAATTACAATTTAAAAAGTTATGGCTTACTTATTTTGGCTTAACAAAGTGGGTTCATTATTACTAAATAAAAGGCATATTAATTAAGCCCTGGGTAACACAGAATCAAAGTACAAAAGCTTTATAAGCAAAATCATAACAAGGCAAAAGCTTAAGAAGCACAGTAAAGATGTCACAGACAACACAAAACAGAAGGGTACACGAAAAATTAATTTTCTCGTAAAAAACATTTTTGCTTGACATTTCCACTGGTTTTGAGCCACGCTAAAATTAATCACGTAGAGATTTATTCCAACCTGACCACAAGAAAAAAATGCACCAGTTCTACTGTACCGAATATGAAAGCAAAGGAGCATTTACGAGAAAATGAACTTTTCTTGTCTAACCTAATTCGTAAACACCATACCGTGTACAATATGCAATACAATTCTCTTGTGGAAAGAACGTCTAAAATGTACTAGGACGTCAAAACGATGGACACGTTCCACTAGTCATAACATCATGCAAACTATTATCATGTGTTTCGTACCGGCTTCTACGCCCAGAGGCGGTATATTTGTTGAGGATGTCATTCAACTCAGGAGAGCGTGTGGCATACTTTTTGATAAAATACTCGGCGTCTGCTGCGGCTTGTCTGAAACGGCACAGTTTCTCCAGATTCAGGACTTACGGCAGCTGGTATAATGTTTGTGCTTTCAACCAAATCATACTCTAAAGGGTGTTTGGTTTTTCTCCCAGCGTTAGCAATGGTGCAATTTTGGATTGGCCTTTCAGGGAATTATTTTCAAGATTTTATTGAGTGAAAGAAAAAGAAACCTAACTTTGTATTCATTTCTTTCCAATGTAATATCATATATAAATCAAAAGATTTTAATTCTTAAGGGTGTCCCATGTGTAAGCTATGATTTTGAATCTATGACTGATTTCTAAACAATGTATAGATTAGATAGGCCAACCAAAAACATTTCCCATGTCCAACACTGATTTTCTGCATTAAGGTTTCAGTTTGAGAGGTAAACTTTCAGAGGAGAATCGGCATGTTAATAAAATTATCAAAGAAGCAGGTTCCGATTGTAATTAGAGAAAGAAACCAGTTAAGAATTACGATTGAAAGAGAGCGAGAGATACAACGTGGAAAAGCTAAAACACAAGATAAAAATCAGAGATTAAAAATAAAATCAATGAATTAGTGAAAGAGTACAAAAGCTGCAGGCTTGTGTGTATTACACTAAAAGGCAATGTGCGGGGTAGGACTGAGGTGTACTTACTTGATGGCGTCTGCATGGGAGGTGCCCGGCGCGCTGCCCCCGCTCAGCGTACTCTCCGTACTACTCAGGTCACCCCATGCACCTGATGCTCCGCCTCGATTCTCCTTATCTGACTCACCACTTGGCTATAATAAAAATGAACGACAATTGACATTTCAATTTTTAGTAGACAATGAAGAGATCAAGATAATTTATCCTTATGTAAAGTCTTTGTGAATATAATTCTTCAATAAAATCTAGTTTTTTCTAGTTTTCATCATAATAAAACACAAAATGCTGCTATATAGCAACCCTCATTCTTTACCTTGATGCCGTCTTCCTGCCTTCTGTCCAGAAAGGGTCCATCTAGGGTCAGAGTCCGGCTCTTGGGGTCGCTTTTCTCAGCAGCCGCAGTTTGTAATCTTGCGGTCTCTTTTTGCTTCTGATATAACTCAGCTAGCTGTGACTCCCTCTGTTGTCGCGCCGTCTGAGCTCGGGCCGATTCCTCCTGTTGTCGCCGGCGTCGCTCTGCCCGCTGGCGTGCCATGTATCGCTTCACCTCGTCTGCGTCATAGTGGCGCACCTTGGCCTGTTTCTCATCATCTAATAGAGAAAAGATTGAAAAATAATCAAAAACAAGAAGCACGAGCCCGGCCATCTAATAGCCTAGCTACCCAATCGGCGATCCCTGTATCTAGGGTTTGGACTCAATTTTTTATCATAATTTTAAATCAATAAAAGAATTTGAAAATTTTCCTGGGCAAACAAAAAGGATAGGTGATTTTTTTTTTTGGTAGTTCTTACTGACCTCAAGGTCTAACACTTTGCATATTTACAAGATCACAGACTAATTCTTTTGTGGATCAATTCATGTAACTTTAAAATAACTCTATTTAATTTTCCTGGGTTACCAATTAAAGTTAGGGGATTTAAAAAATTGTGATAATTTTCTGGGTGCTTGGGCTTATGAAAAAGTAGAAACAAACCAACAAATTTCACATGTCAAAACCATGCAAAGTAGTTAGATAAGTAAACTGTATTGGTTGATTTGGTTGTTTCATCTAAGTTATTTTCAGTATACATGTTTACCAAAAGACCATTCACTAGGGTCATTGTTTGTATAAGATAAACAGTGTAAGCATCAGTAAAACACCCATGCCCAGAGGGCAACATGTGCTAGATTCACTAGGGTAATTGTTTGTATAAGATAAACAGTGTAAGCATCAGTAAAACACCCATGCCCCAGGGGCAACATGTGCCAGATCAATTGCCCCCAAGGGCATCATGTGCTAGATCAATTAACACACATGCCTTCCTAATTGTTGATAAACAGTCTGGGCCTTTGATCTACTGAAACCTGGAAATGCTAACATAAAAGCAGCAAGAACATTTAAATTCACTAACAAAAAAGGCTCATTTATCATGCTTTGAGAAAATAGTTTGTTTCAGTATGCCCAAGTTCAAACGTTGAAGTGTTTTCCAATAGTGCTTTTATGTTTTCAATAAAATTGTACAGTAAACTTTACCTCCGAATTCGGTGACAAAATGACATTACAGACAGCCAATACTATAGGAAAACCACTGTCCAAAAAGGTCTTTTGTGACATCACAACTGTTGCAAGTGACTTAAGGCCCAGTAAAAGGCTCCCGGAGGATCGCCTTTTAACAATATGTATCTTAAAGTTAAAGCATGCTTTTCACATATTAGAGGAATTTCTGATTACCTTTTCTTTTAATAGTAATATTATTTCATGTTTTATTTAACTTAATTTGTCCATTGATTTCTTTAAAACACAATATAAATACACACAATACAATTTATTATTTCTCCAGAGGTACACCTAGACTAGAGTAAATCTGTACCTTGGTCGTCATGGACATTGTCTCCTGGAGCAGTGGTTTTAGGTCGCTTTCGTTTGTGTGGCTTTTTGGTCTCTTCCTGATCCTTGTGATCCATTTCATGTTCGTCTTCAGAACCTACAACCACGAGAAATGTCGATGACTATGTTCAAGGAACACTGAAATTCCTAATGTAAACTGACTTATATAAGTATTCCAAAAACATCTTGTAAAAGACGCTTTTAAAAACAGAAAAAAAAGGAATGTTGTTGCATGAGGTAATTTGATATCGATTTTTCAACAACATTAAATTATTAAAATATCAAGTTTTAAATATGAATCAACATGACTATTTAGTCGCTACAGTGAGCATGCCGCCGGTAGGCCTTATGTCCACTGACCTGGCTGTGCATTTATTAGCCTAGTTCGTTGGCATGTATACCTACATAATCATGCGAGATTATCTCTTCCACTAAAGACATGAAGTAGGTTCACAGTGGTATAATGATCATATTTATAATCTCAAAACGGATATTCCACCAAAACAAATCCGTAGGCAATAACATGCGATTCTGATCAAGTGATATTTTATTTCACTACTTCAGTACTGACAAATAACTAAGTACAGCTCAATTTCTGGGAAGAACTATATTTTGTGGACTCACCTGACTGCATGTCCCGAAGAACAGACCTGGCCTCTGAGGACAGCGGGGCACCGGGGGTTTTGCTATCACTTTTGTTCTCTGTAAAATACCCAAATGAAAAGATATGAAATTTTACAAGATAAAGTCAAAAATATTTTTCATAAAATCACATAACGTTTTATGTGGTGTTTATCAGAATTGTAGAATTTGGCAGGGGTACATATAACATATATAAGTCGTTATAGATTAGGGCTAAAAAGACATGAATACTGCAGAGCTCCTGATCCTCTATGGAATCACTGAGTAACTGCTTTGAAATAGGTGTAGATTATTACCGTTTTGTATTTTTATTTTGTAATATCTCATTTCCCTGATTTTTTTCACAGAATTAAGACCTCGTTGTAAAATAAACGGATCAAGGCCATGAGGATCATATATATGTACAGACTAATGTACAAGCGAAGGATTTTTGACTCGGCTGAAGATGGCCAAGGCAATAGGAAACTGAAATGTTTTATGAGTGGATACAAAATTATAAATGAGGTGTTACCATTTACCCCACATTCCAAGTCATGCATTTAGAAACAGTATAAAGTGAGTTGTAAGCAGTATACGAAAAGAAGTTTGTGGAGTGTGATCAAACCCCGATCAAGAGTTACCGCCACCAGACTTATTGAAGAACTCACTCTGACAGATTTACATTAACCAAAACTGGCATCTACAAAACAAAGCCTATCATTTAATAGTGCTTTCCTCTAGGTTCACTTATAAAGCAATTCTTATTCAATTATAGCTGTCCTGATTTCCCTATACACATACAGCTTTTACTAAAAGAAATTAATGAATGCTTTCTGTGTACTGGAGTACACTTACAATTTGGAGTCACTTTGAATAATGCCCTAATTTTGTCAGGCATGCAGAACTTATCAGATTTCTTAGATGTCCTTACACAGAAGTTTGTTTTGATATTTTGACATTTCATTGTTTTTGAAAACTTTGTTATGAGATCTAAGTTAAGCACAAAGTTATGAGCTACCTACAACTATCCAATTTCATGACACTCTGGATGAACGACTTACGTTGTTCAGATTTGTCCTTGCATGGAGGGCTCTCTCCCATCTTAGGAAGTTTGTTTGGTCCCAGTTCCTGTAAGACGAGTTTGGCACCTACTCTCCAAGACCGGGTTGTAATGATGTCTCCAGCTAAAAACGGGAAAATAAACAATTATCATCAACATAGAACATTTCTCTAACACCTGTCAAACAAAGTGAACAACTATTTGGCGTCATATTTAAGGCTCTGAAGGTACCTTTGCACACATATTGCATTAACAGATTGGGATAACCTGAGCATGGAGTGTGTTTTTAATCAACTTCAGTAAGCCAGGTGAGAACTCAAAGAGTCATTTGAACTTCAAAAATTGAGAACTGAGCAGACCAAGAAAAACATTCCACTAACTTTTACATAGATATAATTATTGTCGAATATTGTATTGTATTATTTTACAAAGACATTTAACTAGGAAACAGGTGTGGAACTTACTTTGTGAGTCGGTTTTGGTCGGTTTCTTGGGCGGGGCAATCACTCGCGCTGCTTTAGGGGGTTTCTTCTCTTCAGTGTCTGCTTCCACATCAGAAATAAGAAATATGATACATTGGTAGATTGTAATGGGAATACAATTCCGTATACAAGCCACTAAAAACTAGTTACAATGTCACTTCTGGAGCAGAGCTTCCATGAGAGGCGAAATTGTATTTGTCACTTTTACAAAATTTAAATCATGGACAAACCTTTCACACCTGTTCTATAATCTCCAGTATGCGTAATTCCTATATAATGCCATTCAATGATGTTAATATTAATTTCCTAATATCCAGCATTGGTGGAATTTCAACAGACCACAAAGCTGTACTGGGGGTGTAGATGGGGGTGGGGGTCTCATGTCCCCTGTATCATTGGCCACTGGCCATTGAATTCACGAGGATCATGCTGTAAATATGTGACAGAACCTACAGACTAGAAATAGATCTAATTCAGGCCAGACTAAAAATAAAATGTTTCCAGTCAACTGCCCTACTGGGTTCCTTTTTTTAAGGCCAGTCTGGTGCATCCCCCCCCCCCCTGGAAATTCTGGGAAATAAAATTCATCTTAATTATCTCATATCATTTGAAAGCTGTCGAACGTCATGCTCTTATCGGGGATATTACCAAAAGTCACATCTAGAAAATGTCTAAGGGGCCATTCTTTGGAAATATGTGGGCATTTGGAATATTATTTTCCGTTCTATACACTTAGATCTAGATAGAAGACAAAAATGCCTTTCGTTTGATATGTGATACGTTGTCATTAATGAGGGAACCTTGTTGATGTCAAAAAAAAAAAAAAAAAAAAAATTCGGCCCGCCTGAGTGGCCGTAATTTTGGGGCCCTTGATGGGGGGGTCCCCATGTCGGATGTCGAATTTAAGAAGTAGCCATGTCGCCATGTCGAATTTAAGAATAAGCCCTGTCGAATGTCACTAAAAGCTATGTCGCATGTCGATCTTAAGAATAAGCCATGTCGCATTTAAGAAAAGCCTATGTCGCATGTCACTAAGCCCAAAAACGGCCATGTCGCCGTGTCGAATTTAGTGGTCAAGACCCATAATTTTGGCCACCCAGTCAACCGGAAACAAAATTTTTTTTTTAGGGTGGCCCTACAATTAATAAATGGCACAAGTTCGTCAGCAGCCTGAACTCTAGTATTCCTTGGTCGCACATAGACCATAGTTATGTCCACGCCTGCTATTCGTTCAAACTATTATGTAGGAGCTAATTAAGTAGGTCAGGCGTTTATTCCTTTGCCCTGATGGGTCGTGAATAAAGTATTCGTATTCGTCAATGCTGCGGCCGTCAATGGAATGCCAGACATAACGGCCCCTCCGCGAAACGGCCCCGACCTGACGGCCCCTAGCTATGACGGGACTCACTGCAGTGGGCGCCGTGAAGCTCTGGGGGTGGGGGTAGCGCGAATCGCCGTAGCACGACCTGACGGCCCTCCGGCATTCACAGCAGTGTCCCCATGAAGCTCAGGGGCCGGGGGTAGCGCGAATATCCGCAGCGCGACCTGACATAAACGTATCTCTTGACATAAATTCATATATGCTAAAGGGAAAAAAAGTTACATGCTATAATTGTACGCATTATTTAGTGAGTTATCATGTTGCAAACAGAAGTGAAATTCGATCATTGGTTCTGTAGATATTAAGGAAAACGTTGAGAGGGAAGGGAGAGGTGTGGCGAACCCTCGCACCTCCCGGCGCGGCGGTCCGTCATCGCTACTCTACGACCAGGAGGGGGAAGGGAGAGGTGTGGGGAACCCCTGCACCTCCCGGGGGGGCGGGCGGGGGGGCCGTCAGGTCGGGCCCGCACTCCTGTGCCGGTGCGAACCCTCGCACCTCCCGGGGGGGCCGTCAGGTCGGGGCCGTTTCGCGGAGGGGCCGTTCCGTCGGGTTACCCTATTATCGCCCACATTTCGGAGAAGGGTTCCATGTTTTCATTGACAAATCTTGAAAAATACATAATGTCAACATCCGTAGTTTGGCCTGGATGAGCTCTGATACCCGTAAAATCGTACTAAATACCTTTTTAGTCCTGATATTAGGTAAATCCGCCAAATTTGAGGCTGGAAAGTGGTCAGGGTGATGACTTGAGCCCCCCTGCCGCAAAGCTAACAGTGCGTGACCTACTTTTGCACCAGCGTTTTTTGTCTTTCTTTCGCTGTGCAGAGTCCAGAGATCAAAATGAAATAATGTATAAATATGGAATAAAACATGAAAAAGCCGAATGAACTATTCTTCCCTGATATATTTGGCATCATATGATCCAGATTATATGTCCCTGTCTTTTCTGAGTTTTGAGAAAAATGGGCGGACAGGTCCCAAAAACACAAATTTTTAAGAATTTCGCTGGGTCCTGGTGCCAAGTGCTTTGAGCCTATGTCTTTCTTATATGTATGCTGCTAACCAGCGTAAATAGTCTACTACTCCAGAATTTCGGCGAAATGTCATTTCGCCTCAAAATTACTTGTACAGCACTTACACTTGTAAAACGGTATTTCATTAGTTCACTACACTTAAATCTTTGCCAGCTTTTCAATAAATAAGGGCATGATGTATCCTTTATTTAAATACGTCTTTTTTATTATTAAATCTAATTAAGAATAAAGAAAATCCTACCTTGTGTGTGGGCAGTATTTTTCTCCTTGAGTGGCGCTTCCTTTCTCATTTTCTTTAACTTTCGCCGTCGTATATCAGAAACCTTCACCATTTTACCATCAGGTAGTCGGTATTTCATTTCTGCTTCACTGAAGCCTGTAAAGAATGCAAAATCAAGATGTCATCACATCACTACGATAGCACGGCAGATTTAACTGCTTATTAGCTGCATCTTGGAAGCAGACACTTCATAAGACACCGTTGCTGCAAAATGCAAAAGCTACCTTTCTTATAAATTTGATATCAGTTTCGCTCTAGTACCAGTGTAACCTACAAACTGTTGATCAGTTACAAATTTTCTATCAAACCCCGGACTTCGTTTCTAATGTTTTATTGAAATAAGTATAGGAACTTTTATACATTTGATATCGCAAATAGAATAAACTGTTCTGACAAACTTTATCTTTTCCGCCTTACCTTGGTAGCGGGGAACAGGCGGGCCAGCCGCAACCTTCCTCACGATGACCGGTGGTTCTGCCTGATGTCCAGGAACACGTGCAATAACCGGATCATCTGTTTTATGGTTTACGTGAAGATCATTCTCAGAGGAGCCCTGTGACTCGCCTAGAGTAAGAAATAATATGAATTATCATTTTTGAACAACAATATCTCAAGTTATTAAACTGAAACGTTGAGTAACTCTTATCTCTAGGGAAGCGTGTCTCAGATTTCAAAAGTAGGTCCTAGTTTTTATTTCATTAGCTGGTCTATCTTTAAGACCTTGTTTTATATGTAACAAACTATAGGTTCACGATTAATACTTACCACTTGAGGCAAGCATCTTCTGTTGACGAACTTTTTCTCTTAATTTTGCAAGGGTATCTGAAAACGAAAGTTAGAGATGGTTGTTGATGGACAATCATGCGAGGTACGTTCAATAAACATAAAGATGACGGCGTTTTGAATTTAAGAGGACAACTTGTTAGCTTATATTTTCACAATTTCAAGAATTAATCTGCTAGAAGAGTTCAGTACTTATGTCAACACGTCTACTATGTGATGCATATATCAAGCGTTTTTCTTTTAAAATCATTATGCAATTAAAATCTTCACTTGCCATTCTCTTTCATTTTCTTACCTGAGCTAGTCTCCAGATCTCTCAGTGATTTCTTTGGTTTGAAGCGGGAAGAGTTTGGGGATGTACTATTGGACGATTCACCGTTCACAGTATAGGTTGCATTCACATTAGGAGGTGCTGATGCCGCACTACTCCCACTTGCCGCCATCTCTTGTGTATTTCTGGACGCTGCTTCTCCGCCCAATCGCGAAATCCCAGCCACGGGGTTAGCCTTAGGGGGGTATGTACTAGCCAACGGATCTGTCCTCCTCCCCCAATTACTCGACCCCGCTGCCGGAACAGGCACGTCAACCTTTGTCCAGCGACCGGGCAAGTCGAGGTATCCCCGAACCCCTCCATCTTTGGTCAGGACTCCATCGTCTTGGTCGTTAATAAAGTTTATACTTGGGTCCTGACCCCCAGCCTTCCCTGATGCTGAGGTCGACCCCAGTGCCCGTGTGTCCAGGGATGAGAGGCCCCTCAGAGTAGAACCAGTGGCTGACTTGTAACCGGTTGTGGTGGTGGCGGTAGAGGTCCCGGCTGTGCCAAGACCTTCGTCAACCCATGCCACCCTGCGGTCGGTGGTGGTGGTTCCAGAGTTCACATTAGGTTCTCGGAGTGGACTGCGCTGTCGGCGGTCTTTATAGTCACGGTCTTTGTATTTGTCTTCTGCAATATTACAAGAAATATTTTGTTTAATGACTAAAGATTAGTTTCAATTACTAGGCTCGTTGCAGTTAACACTTAGGCCTAAAAGAAAAAAATGTTGTGTTCAGGTAACCCGACCTACCCTAATATTTTGGCCCTACCCTAACTTTTTTTTGAAGATTTTTTCCAAAAACTTAGTAAAATCAATAAAAATGATTCCAAGGGACAGGAAATGGCTTTTATGTGATCAAGAGATGTATTTTAGATGTTTTACATTGATGTGGTGGGTGTCTGGAGTGCTTTCTGGATTTTCAAGAATGCCTGAGACCATCTTTGTCAATTAAAAAAAAATTTAAAAAAGAAATTTAAATCGACCTACCTACCCTAATTTTTTTGACCCATGTTACCTGAACACAACAATTTTTTTTGTTTGGCCTTAGGTGTCTAACAGTTATATCAAAATAAGTAATTGACAACGTCGGAAGACATCATTCTTTTTTTTCCTGATTTATTTGAAATTTGTAAAGAAAAGCTCACATTTAGATAGTTTCACTGTAAAAATGTTTTCTGGCTTTTCTAATCTGGTCACACTCTCTACTCAAGGCAATTTCATCGACGTGAATATTAACATCCAAATGATTAATCAAAACACTGAATCCATGCCATTTGCTACATTATCACAAGGAGTAAAAATAAAATCAATCCCGTTTACATTATCTAGGTCGTAACATGATAATGCCAGGGATACGTACCAAGTCTGCTAACTTTGCGGGATGAAATTTCTTCTCGTGAACGAAGATGATGGGTTTTGCCTAAACTGTCCACCAGTATCTGCATGGGAAAGAACGGCCGACACTTTCAATTTTTTTTCACATACACTGAATTAGTGCATAACATAATATAATGTAAAATGTTTCCAAAAAGAAGATGCTCTTCCATCTATATTCTTATAACATTTCTTCACATAATAATCATATTCTTTACACTTAGCTTTGTATGGGACACAAAAAGAGGTGTTATCCCATATAAATGTCACAATGGTCTATATCCCGGTTAGGGCTATTTTGCAGAACTAGAAGAGCAAACTACCGAATCATCTAAGGTAATATACACATTGGAAGTGTCAAACTTACAGAGGAGGAGGTGGTCTTCGGGTTAAGAGTGTAGCTGGGTACTCGGTCTACGGGAACATTGAGACTTTCTCCTGATGTAAGGGGGTTAGCCGGACGTTCTGCCTCCTGTAACCGATGTTCTATATTACGTAGCTGAAACAGGTTATGTATGGCATATATTAAAATTAGAAACTTGGAAGTCAAAGTTTATTACCTTGTAGTACTTTATATGATAATGGGGAAAGTATAAATATACTTAATTTAGTCTAATAGCTGTTCTATATCCAAATCCCTTCTAACAACAATAAATCATGGTACACATACAAACCAACGGAAAGAAATTGTAATGTTTTTAAACAAACTGAATAATTAAGGTGGGACTAACAAAGATACACCTGAGCTACGATGACTTATTAACCCGTCATTCCGTGGCTGTGTGATAAACTATCCAAATCAAAGTGTTTTGCTAAGTAACTATAATTAGTGCCTGTCGTGTTCAAACTATCCCTGTGTCCTCTGTCCACCTGTTGCCAGATGCTAACAGCAATTAACACCCGGCCTCTAACCACACTGACACTCTATCTGAAGGCGGGACACTGAAATTATCACAGCAGGGGGGCTTGCACCTGCACTAACCTGGGACAACTCTCTAGGGTACAAACTTAAAAGTTAAACATAAATGATTACCTGTGACTTTGCATGCTCCATTCCTTTGAACACCGGATCCAAACCTGCACAATTAGAGAATAATCAATTTATCAAGTTACCAAAGACTAATTAGTTCATTTCATATAGCAACGCCAACAATCAACTAATTGCAATATAGATGCAAGTCATCTTTAACGTAAATGAAGTTGCTCTGACAAGTTCGTTTCTCGTTTACTATTTAATCGCTTCTCAATTTCGAAGCGACCTATAATTATAACAGCTACTGAATTGTATTGTTTCAAGGAAACATAGGTGTATTTTGGAAATTTCAATTCACAATGGGTGGGTTTTGAGAAGGCTTACTGGAATATTATGACCCGAGTAATAGACAACAGGCTTTAACATAGACAAAGATAAAATAGTAAAATGACGTAGAATTTCTCGGACCTTTTGTAGGCTTGACTCCATATTCATCTAGTGGTGCCCTGACCACTGGCTTGGGGTCAGTAACTTTTCGCCCACGCCAGCTCATTTTTCCTACAAAGGAAAACATTATGTTTTAGTATTACAGGTTTTCCAGAGTTGCCTACCATCACTGCAAGTAGGTACCACAATAGAGCCCACTTTCCCTCTGAACTTTTCCCCCTATTATCTTTTTAGATTTAAAGGTACTTCTATGCAAGATACACACACATATTTGGTATCAAATTAAAGCTCTGTTTGTCTGCAATCCGAAAATGGCATTACGATGAATATACATTTTGATTTAATGCGTTTTTCTCATCTAGGTATGAACAAATCAGCAATTTCTTGAAAAAAACAGATTGGCTCTTTTTCTATGCAAATTTTGAACGTCTTCTGTTTAATAAACATATACAAGTTTGGTGCCAAATTGAAGCTAAAACTATAGGCTTTTTGGCTAAAGGGATTTCTTATCTGTATATATTATGGTGAAAGTGCGCAAAAGGATGTTTTAGGGGCAAAAAATGCTAATTTTGGGCAAAATGTCCACTTTTTTACCCCTTTTTTGTGAATTAAAGGTACTTAGATTTAATGAATATTTACATGTTTGGTATCAAATGAAAGCTTATTCCATGGCCTATCTTGCTATGTAGGTGACATATTTCAATTCTTTATGGTGAAATTGCGCAAAGCAAAAAACCTCCTTTTTGGGCTTAATTTTTTTTATTCAAAAAAAATCACAAAAAATAAAATAAACACTCTCCATTAAGTTATTTTTGTATGTCTTTTGATCGACTTAATTTTTTTCTAACTTTCAAATAAAGTCTAAGTCTGTTTTGAAAAAATCATGTGTGGTACCTACTGCAAGTCCAACACAGACCAGGGGTTTTCCTTAAGATTTTTTTCCACTAGTCCACCGGGCTAGTGGTCCCGTCTTTACACTAGCCCGGATAAACGTTAAACTAGTCCATATCAAGCTGATATTTGCAATTTTAAAGATTTTCACTAGCCCACCGGGCTAGTAGCTCACAAATTGCACTAGCCCGACAGGATTTTTACTAGTACCCGGTACTAGTAACTCTATGTAAAGGAAAATCCCTGCAGACGGATCCAGGAAATTAAGGAAGCGGGATGATAATCCCCTTCTCTACCCTTAAGACTCCCCTCAACACTTTTTCAAGTCTTTGAGTACCAGTTGAACCCCTGTTATGTCAGTACAGCCTGCGGAAAAGTAGTAGTCTAGAATTTAAAATTTCCAAGATTGTCATTGTACTTGTAGGGAATACTTCCATACAAAATTGATCTTTTGCTAGTTGTACACGATGTCATCTATTACAAGCAGGCCTAAAATAAATCCACATCTCCATAATTATTGTTTCCTACCAAAAACCTGACATGCCACTGGCATAGGGCTCGAAACAACGTACAAAAATTCAGGGGCCAGTCGGGTCCACGGCCTATTGCATTTAGGAGCCCAAATCAAGTCTTTAAGGGCCTTTATCACAAGTCTAAAATTTCTAAAATTTGGGGGCCAGTCGAGGCCCTTTGACTTGAAATCTAGGGGCCCTACAGATTATTTAGGGTCCTCGGGCCCCCGGGCTATTTCGACCCCTGCTGACACTTCTCGTTCATGATCAAGATCACATTTTTTATTTATTATTAATACTTTAGCTTTAAAACGACGTCATCAACCATCACAACATCATAAATTTATGTATTTTTCCTGAGAGTTCCCTTTCTCAAAGTCATTAGCAATTTTTCCCTGTCAGAATACCAACCAAAGTGTTTTGGCAAAAATTTCAAATTCCCTGTCAGGGATTTTTTTTGCCATTTTCCATGCTTTCCCTGTGGTTGGTACCCTGCCTGTGCCATATTGTTACTGACCCAATTGTTCAAATAAAAGTCAAATTAACCATTGCATGTAGAACAAATTTGGACCCAACATCAAGAAGTCAAATCCTTAGGCTTAGGCCTATTATTTTGAGAATCAAGAATTTCATAACCTAGCCAAACAGAATTCCCCGTGTTTTCCCTCTGTGTGTGTGTGTCTGTGTTTGCCATTTTCCATGTGCTCTAGGCCTAACCTACAGTAGCTATAGCCTGGCCCAGAGATGTCACTGCCAACTGATGAAAAAGTAGGAAAAGTATGAAACACTTTTCCTACTTTTTTCAACTAGGAGGGAAATAACATTTAAGAATAGAGATCTGACATTGAACTTGTACTTGGATAGCTTGAAACCAACACACAAAATCCTGAAACAGATATCAAAAAATGTGCGAAAGAGTGGTTGTTCTAGTTCTATGCAAAATCACCAAAATTTGCAACAACAAAAAAGTAGGAAATCCTACAAAACCGTCTTCAAAAGTAGGAAAAATTGCATCTCTGCGATCTAGGTTATTTCATTCCCTTCAGTCACATACATTTTCAATTGCAACAGATAGTGAATCTCAAACACTAACTGACTTTGAGTTTGCAAAGCCATCTCAACCATTGGTCTCAACCATCTCAACAGCCCAGCGCCGCAGCCTACCTGCCAACAACATGACCGCGACTGTCACTGATACAACTTCCCCAATTTTAGCTGACTTCAATATCAAACTTTTGAAGAACTCATCATTTACCGATTTATGTTTAAGTAGCCTCGACCTAATCAGATTTTCACAAACTATATCACCTTTAGAAGTATTGTCAATCGATCTAAACCTAATGCTCTTGGCACTTTCAGAAGAAACTGACAGTTCATGTTCGGACTTGTAATTACCGCCTATTTCTGACACGGCCCGTGAACACGACGCGCCTTTTTTGTTTTCATCTTTTCCTCATGACATACACATAGTATCGACACAAAACTTTATGAAGCAAGGTTGACATACCTCTTTTATCTGCTCCAAAACATCTACAAACGTACACCCAGTCTGTGCACTTCTTATCAAGGATTAGTTTCCAACCGGATCGAAGAATCCATCGACGTTCGCCATCATGGATTGTTTGCAGCGGAATGGCGATCGCAACGCCACCTGGAAAATAAATGTAAATAACGTTAAAACGTCAAATTTATTTTAAATTTTACAAACTGAAATGTCATCATATTAAAAATTAGTACAAACGATTATCAGCAAAGCTAAAAATGATATATGATTAAGAAAGTTACTTGAAATTTAAGGGGGAATTCCCAAAATGACGTCACATAGCCTCGTTTTCGGAGCCGGCTCTTACCACATGCTCGACTTTTCTTGGGACATCTCATTCATTAGGACGTGGTACATCTGTGGAGTTATTCCAGCATATTTATGATATTACGGACATAATCTCAATTGAACTTGGTTAGTTTATTAGCAGAATGCCTCCAAAAAAGGGGAAGAAGGGGAAAAAGTCCCAGGATGACTGGGGCTCCGGCGATGAGGAGCAACAACTTGCCGCAAAAATGGATCAGTTGACAACAGGCGACGACGACAACGCAGAAGCCAGGCCAAAATCTGGAAAGAAAAAGGACAAGAAAAAGGACAAGAAAAGCAAATTTGATATGTTGAAAGAAGACCTAGTAGACACCGAGGATACTCCCCAGAAAGAGGAGGACCCAGTGGAGGCAAAAGGCAAAGCTGACAAGGGAAAAGGTGGGAAGAAATCTGCCAAGCCAAGGGAAGTCACCCCTCCAGATTCTGGTGAGGAAGACCAGCAAGATCAACAATATTCTGATGACGACAATTTTGAAGACGGAAAATACTATGGAGAAGTTGAAGATGAAGTTAAGAAAGATGGTATGCTGAATTACTCGTTATTCTTTAGTTATATGTTAGTCTAGTTATAATAAAGATAGCAAGACGCCAAGAGTATTTTTTTTCTGAAATGCAAAGTGCTGTTGATTAGACAATCACCACTGCAGCACTGATTACACATTTGAAAAGAGTCTCCTACTCCTAGACCTAATCCTACACTAGATTTATAGACCTCGGTTTATATTGAGTCCCTAAAATTTGATATCAACTGGGTCTTATATTGTAGCCGTAATGAAAAAAAGATATACTGGATATATTTAGTGTGGCCCGACATAGACTATCTCCCTGCCCATTTTTTTGGGGTGAAAAACAATTGCCTAAAAAAGAAAATTAACATTCAATAAATAACTTGGTCTTGACAGGAAGTTAAATAACTTTGATTTATTTTTTCTGAACATTTATCTTTATAGTAATTGACACATCGAAGATGAGCAGAAAGGAATTAAAGAAACACAAGAAGAAGGTATGTATGCACTCATTATTGGGAGGCGGCCAGGCCTTCTCTACACTTTTTTTTTGCATGATGGTTCC
Source organism: Lepidonotus clava (assembly GCA_936440205.1). NCBI lineage: Eukaryota > Metazoa > Annelida > Polychaeta > Phyllodocida > Polynoidae > Lepidonotus > Lepidonotus clava. The sequence goes on from OW387143.1 coordinate 33,122,290, forward strand.
TGGCAATCAATACTATATTTTAACCAGATGGGTACCAGCGAAGCTAAATTTTGTGACAAACTTTTCATTCCACTTTTCTGAGTAATGGATGCATTATATATAGTTGGTAAGCTTTGTTTCAAGTGTACAGTTGTTTGGTTCAAAAATTCTGAAATTCCATTTAGTTTTCCTGTAATTTGGAAAAGAAACCTTTTTTTTTGGGGGGGGGGGGGGGGCAAAAATGTGAAGAGGAATCAGGGTTAGTAGCTGTTCACGTTTTGTTATGATTGTGCAATCATCTAGAGTGTTATCTTTGCTTCCCTGTTTAAGAGGTCATGGTCAAAGAGTAGATTCTTTTCAAGGTGGTACAACTTGTTTTGATTGTTGCACAATATCTTGTGTTATTTTTTTGATAAGATCTACCTCAGTTGACAGATATTTGCACTTGAATATCCTGGGCATTTCTACAGGAAGATCATTCTGGTTTTGACTGCAGGAAAGCTTTGGATCTGAGGAATAACATATGCTTGATTTACAACAATTCATGAATCTTTTGTATTTCATCATTTGCAAGTGACAATTTGCCATCTTTTTGATAGTTTTCATAAGTAACTCTTGTCCCTTTCAAGCCCGCCTCTTAGGTACTTTAGTACCGAAGTTTCTTGTTTATACACCCATTTTTGCCAAAGGGGACAGGGGGTCTGGACATTACTTTAAAGACATGTGTGAGCCATAAGCTTATCTGGGTCAGGTGAGTCCTCAATAAGCCTTGCATGGTCACTCTCATATGACTGTGCTAGAGAGGGACAGATCAGGTTAGATAAAAGAACTGACCAGTCATAAATATGTTATTCTGATAAAACTTAATTCCCTTCAGCTTGCTTATCCTTTTGTCAATAAATATAAGTCTTGTACAGAAACTTATACAATTACGTTTTCTAGGATGTTCCACGTCCTCAAGATATTTTATGATTTTGATTTACGTTTCAGTTTCAACAACTTATTTTCACTTTGTACTAATTATTTCTTAATTCAATATTTCAGATGGCTTACCAAGCTGAGTTAGAGAACCGAGAAGAAGATGACCAGTTCACCGTATCACAAGCCACCAATGCAAAAGAACCTGCCGCACTAGAAAACCAAACAGACATTAAGGTAGACTATTTGAACTTTCTCTTGGAGTTTATATTTCTTAATAGAGAAATATAATAACCAAGAATTGTTCTTGTTGTGCATAAAATATGGCTTAAGTTAAGCTTGTAATGATGACATAGCCAGAATATGGTTCTGGAAAAGCAAAATGTTGGCATTTTTGGCTTCGTCTGTGAATAATAGTTACTAATACTTAAGTAACGTAAATTGTCATTTATATGGCTTATAGATCTAGATGTACTGTATGTTTCAGTAGAAAAAAAATTAAAACAACATTTGACCCTTCATCAGCTGTGTGTAATTATAAAAGTGTTCTTTTATCTTTCTAGGTTGAAAACTTCAGTATTTCCGCGCGTGGTAAAGACCTGTTTGTAAACGCAACATTACAAATTGTAGCAGGCCGGCGATATGGCTTAGTGGGCCCCAACGGGTACGTATTTACTGGTCTTGTTCCACACAGAGAATTAACAGTTTATTACTCTTCCCTAAATTCGCGCTAAGTTTATGAAGACAGTTCATAATGACCTAGTAATATGAAACAATTATTGTAGACGTTTGTTTTAGGTTAAACTACTTAAATGTAACACATTAATCAACTATTCAAGGTAGCGTGAATTAAATAAGAGCAATATGAGTATTTATAAATTTCCTTTAGCGTACCCATAATTTCAAGGAGTGTCGATCACACTAATATGTGTTTTCTCACAGCTTGGATGCCCTGTTTTCATGTGTTCTCTTGATGTTACAGACACGGAAAAACAACATTATTAAAACACATCGCTTCTAGAGCTCTAAAGGTACCCCCAAACATAGACGTCCTGTATTGTGAACAAGGTAGGTGAAAATGTCCACGGACACCATCTAAGAACATTGTGTGCTAAAAATATACGAACAATGAAATCTGCTTTCTGCTATATACACATTTACTAAGTGAAATCATTATATATATTTTGATAGGAACAAAGAGTATGTTTTGAATAGGAAAACTGTTAGATATAGACAAAGAGTGTTTTGAATAGGAAAACTGTTAACCTTTTAACGTCATAAAGTATTCTTTGAATACGACGTACTCTGGATTTGCAGTGGTGGATTTAGAGGGGGTATGTGTCTCCCTATATTTAGCCAAATTTCAACTGTTTTGAGGTAAAATTCCCGCATCCGGAGAGTCCAGCTGAAATTTTTACGATAGCTACCCCCCCCCCCCCCCTCTTTTATTTTAAATCTCTGGATTCGCCCGTTATGTCATTCCCTTGAAATAGATATATATACGAATATTATATTTCTTCAGAGGTTATTGCTGACGACACAAAAGCTGTGGACGCAGTAGTGAACGCAGACAAGAAGAGATTGAACTTGTTAGCGGAGGCCAAAAAGTTGGAAAGATCAAAAAGTGATGCTGACCACGAGAGACTGAAGGAAGTCTATGAAGAGCTGAATGCCATCAATGCTGATTCCGCAGAACCCCGGGCCAGGCGTATTCTCGCCGGTCTCGGTTTCACCCGTGAGATGCAACAACGCCCAACGAAACATTTCTCCGGAGGCTGGCGTATGAGAGTGTCATTGGCACGCGCTCTGTTCTTGGAGCCAACTCTGCTGATGCTGGACGAACCGACAAATCATTTGGATCTTAACGCTGTCATTTGGTTGGATAAGTAAGTTCTTCTTTTTTTATGTATATTCATTACCTATTGAATTACTGCTTCATGATCGAAGTAGTTACTTGTAATTTTTAAAAAGGTTAAATTATTTCAGGCTTACCCTTCCCTATGTGGTGAATGATTAAGTTGGTCGTGGTTAATAGCATTAGGGCCCATAAGAATTTTGTTTATTCATTTCTAAAATCAAATCTGCATACTGACGGGATTATGCCTTTCTCTTGTTTCTGTTATGTCAAGAAGATAATTGAATTTGGTTAATCATGGAAAAAAAAGTAACGTTGTGTATGATTTTCTTTCTTTTTCAGCTATCTTCAAAATTGGAAGAAGACGTTACTCGTTGTTTCTCACGACCAGTCCTTCCTTGATAACGTGTGTACAGACATCGTTCATCTGGACCAGAAAAAACTGTTCTATTACCGAGGAAATTATGGCAAGTATTCTAAAAGACTGATACAGAGCCTTTGATATAGAGAAATTAACTCGGTTAATTGCAGTATCATATAATAGAAAAGAAGTGCTGCAATCGAATAGTTATGTACAAAAAAAACCGGCTTGGTTTAGATCATGCTTATACCGGGGTAGTTCTTAAAATCAGCATTTACTTAAAAATGTTTTGCGTCAGTGCAGCAACACTGGAAAGTATGCTTCAATTTACAGTATTTTACTCGTTCCACAGATTTTATGTAAAACATGCATTAATATCCAATATCAATAACATTCCAGGTACTTTCAAAAAGATGTTGAAGCAGAAACGAAAAGAACAAATGAAAGAGTGGGAAAAGCAAGAAAAGAAACTGAAAGAGATGAAATCGCATGGAAAATCGACCAAACAAGCAGTAAGTACAGTAAAATATATCAATTATACTTACAAAAAATAAGGTGAAAATTAGTGCAGCGTTTTTCCCACATATTTGGTTTACAATTGTTCTTCGAGTGTGGCAATAGAAAAGAAAAGAAACGTATAATTTGAAATAAGTCTATAGAAATCAGGGCTCACAGAATTTCGTAAGGGGCCAGGGCTGGTCCACACCCTGAGTCCCATTTCTTGGTGTCCTGCATTAGAACGAGGGTGCATATAGACCTTGCGCAGACGGGTTCACGTGACTTCTTTTTGGTGATCACCATGTGCTCTTCATAACCACATGGCGATTAAAGAAATCTAGAATTCATTAGTTCTAAGTAGACAAGATAATTCATTATGGAATCTTATAATCATTTAAGATAAACTAAAGATAAATATGTAATTTAGATTTTTGTGGGAAGTAAATAATGGGAATTCTTGGTTGATCACCAATATGGCGTCCAGTCCATTTCTGGACATTGTGACGTCATCTGCACAATGCCTATATTCCAAAAGTGTGCAACTGGGATGGAAATCTGTCTATAAGTGTTATATTTTTGGAGGGGAAACGTGCTGAAAACTGAAGACAGACATCAGAGCACTACATTTTCCCTCCAATGGATGTCTCTTCATTGCGTGTGGTCCCTTTGATGTGGCCTATATGTGGTCCAGATCCTAATCTCGATGAGGTGCAAGCCTCTTGACAAATTGACCCTCATCGTGAAGATTAATTGACCTTATTTTGTAACCTGAGACATGAGGTGGTTAGTGTGGTTACGGTAATTAGAAGTCTGACAAGTGATTACACTACGGAAATGTGCTCCTCAAGCACCAGACTCTCCTATATTCTGAACACCATTAGGGGGTGTTTCCCAGTTGTTCTGATGGTTGGGGTGGGAAGGAGGACACCCACCATGCTGGCTTTGGTGAGGCCTGTATGATATACACTAAGACACTACCAACAAACCAACTGCCTTATATTCTTGTAGGAGAAGAAGCAGAAGGAAGAGCTGACGAGGAAACAGGCCAAGAACAAGTCCAAGTTGCAGCAGCCGGCGGAGGACGACAAGCCGCAGGAACTGCTGCAGAAACCCAAAGACTACATGGTCAAGTTCAGCTTCCCCAACCCGCCGCCCCTCAACCCGCCCGTGCTAGGACTCTACAGTACGTATGCCGATAAATCTAAATCCGTATGTTCCAACATGTACGGCGTTTTTCTCTAACTGTACGACGTACTGGTTTATAATGTTCAATTATTAGGATGACCACTGCACATGAAAAGTGACAGACACAAAAATATCAAAGAAAACACTGGCAATTTGATAACGTCAATGGATTTTGATTTCAATGTCCTGGATTTTGTTTCTGAAAATGTATTAACTTTGACTGTTAGTAGAATGATTCCACATGCGAAGAACATCTCTTAGACTAATTATTCAATTTTCGTTTCAGATGTGGATTTCGGATACCCAGACCAACCCCTTCTGTTCAAAAAACTGGAATTTGGAATCGATTTGAACACGAGAAGTAAGAGGACTTTTCTGACGAAGTGAATTTGATTTATTTGTTGATGCATTCACTTTAAACACAACTACATATAGTTACGCTTTTTGTCAGCGATTATTACAACGGAAAATCTAATTTTCGTGTAAAGCGCATTGCTACTTTTTAAGTACATTTATACTTGCAAAGAGTAGTTTGTAACTTAAACTGCTAATTTTTTTTCACAGTTGCCATCGTTGGACCCAATGGAGTAGGAAAATCGACATTACTCAAGTTGTTAATAGGAACAATTGAGCCGGTAGGTGTATATTGATACAACTTGAATTTAAGTTTAAACATATCTTGATGCGGGATAACGCAGTATTGAAATGTAATGCATGTCATGTAATGTTTTGTTTATTGAAGTATTGTTAAGCCCTAAGCTGTCGGAAACCTGAAATTTGCAAAGTGACTGGCTGGCACAGTTGTGATTTGTTTTGGCATCACCTTAGGTCATAGCATGAAGTTATGAATTAAAGTAACGAGGGAAACTATGTAGGCAATGGATATTTAGGAGTTCTAAAGTGGGCAAGGAGTGCTCATGATGTGTATTCAAGGTTCGTGGTCTGATTGTGAGTCTGCACCGTGGGTAAGGCATGAAAGAGGTTGCACTAGAATTCAGTTTAATATGATAGTGAAATCACAAGAATGGTTATAAATCTGGGAGTTGCGAAATCACAACAAAGCTGAACAGTGATGCCACCTAGTGTTATACATCGAAACTAACCAATGCAAGACCAATAAGCCCTTTCAGCTCATTAGTTGGTTACAAGTGAGTAGCATTTCTGTATAACACTTGGTTTCAATATCCTAACATGGAGAGTACCTATCACATGGAGCCCTTACATAGCCTCCCCCTGGTTAGCTTGATATAACGTATTATTGTTGCCCAAGTGGAATTCTTTGGATACAGTTTATTTTTCGCTTTTTAGACTTACTTAGCAACAAGTGTTTTTGTTTTGTTTTGCAGCTTAAAGGAGAAATGAGGAAAAACCACCGTTTGGTAAGTAGCATCTACCTTTCTTGCAAACATTAACTTCAGTAATTTCATTCAGGAAACAATTCATGAACGTGTCAATCTTAAAGGTGAAAACATTGTGTAATGTAGATAGGATTTTCAGTTAGACAGCATTGGTTCTAATTGCAGTCATAACTCTCAAGATCGTTTTAGATTAAATTATTTTGTGATGTACATTATTTATCATTGTAACTTGTTCCCACAGCGTATCGGTAAATACGATCAGCATTCCGGTGACCAGCTTAACGTGGACGAATCGCCCGTCGAGTATTTAAGGGTAGGTGATGAATTGACAATAATCAAACAAAAAATGTTCCCTTGGAGGTTTATCAACTAGTTATCTATACACCTTTTCATGAGTATGCGCAGTGGAAACTCAAACTGTTGTCCTCGCTCCATTTGAATCTTATCCAACACATTGGTGCATACCTCCAACACTAGCGGGGCGCCATTCTTGTAATAAATTTATGTCCATATCGTTACGGTCTCGGATGTAGATCAAACCGGGAGCGGGGGTGCGATTAGTCTGTTAACTATTTCTATACACGTGTTTCATTCAGGGATAATAGAATCGATTGATTGGTAAATTTTGCATTGATACTCATTTAAAGTATGTCAAATATTCATAAGAAATTCATACTTTTCAACCTATGAATTTGATTATAGCATTTATGGTAATATGGATACGATGAAACAGAATAATGTATGAAATTACACAAGTGATAATGATTTTTGTATCATTCCTCGCTTAATTGTATTTCAGAATAAGTACAACCTGGACTACCAGGACTCCCGTAAGATGTTGGGTCGTCACGGTCTGGCGAGTCACGGGCACACCATTCCCATCCGGGACCTTTCCGGAGGCCAGAAAGCCCGCGTCGCACTCGCTGACCTCTCCTGTCGGAAACCCGATGTGCTCATTCTGGTAAGAGTTGAAAGTTTTCATCCTTAGATGATATACAGATTTTACCATGCCCCATCAAGTAATTGCTAAAAGAACATATTCATACAGTCGTAATATTTTGTTTCTGGATAACCATTGATTCAGATGAAATCAATCAACATTGATTATTAGTTATCGGTGATGTTATGGGTACTTTCATTTGTTTGAAAATTTGGTTCTTTATTAACGAAAATTCATTCTTACTAGAATATTGAGATGAACCACAGTGGAATTCAATTATTGAGTGACTTTTCGTGTTTGCACAACGTTTGTTTGATCTACAAACGTATCTGATCCCTATTAGCAAGGCAAATATTTATATTTCATTTGATTTATTCAGGATGAACCGACGAATAACCTGGACATTGAGTCAATCGATGCCCTTGCAGAAGCCATTACAGAGTACGAAGGAGGTAAGAAACCATGGAATCATATTTCTAGCTCATACTCTACTAGTATTAACATTTTGAGAATGATGGATATATGCCAGATAGATAAAACCATTAATAATGAAATGATATTTGGAATTGAGTCCGTAAGGAAATAAAGTAAACATAGTCATTTCCATACAGTGGCAAAGGTGCAACATTTTTCAAATGGGAAATGTGTACGCATTTTTCGGTCATTCCTATTCTGGTCATACTGGTACTTGGAAAAAGCAATTAGATAAAATTAATGTCTTTAAAAAAATCTCTATTAACACACTTAATAATTATGCACATTTTTTGTGACACTGGCACTTATTGTAGGTCCTAGACATTGCCATATAAACCCTCTCTCACCAATCTAAAATTACTGTTGCTCCCTTCTTGTCCCAGGTGTCCTCATCGTAAGCCACGACGAGCGCTTGATCCGGGAGACCAACTGTCAGTTGTGGGTAGTGGAGGAGCAGACATGTAACGAGATCGAGGGCGGCTTCGACGACTACCGCCGCGAGCTGCTCCTGGCGCTGGGCGAAGAGGTGGCCGGCAAGGTTGAACCCTGATGAGATCGTAGCAGTACACCTAGGCTATTATTCCTATTCTTCAAAGGCTGTATTCCGCGATTCGATTTCACTGTGGCGATTTCTGAAACCGCCAGTGGGAATGAGGTTTAATTCTAGACATGTTTGATATCATTAGAAAGGATTTCGAATTCTACTTCGAATGGTGTGTGGCATGCATGGCTACTTGTAATATTCCCGATGAAATTGAGAAATTGTCAAAATCGCCTAGTGGAATACAGGCTTTTGCTGATTAAGCTCACTTTGGTTGAATAAATCATACAATGTGCGGTCATTAAGAAGTGAAATGCTTAACTTTGCAAACACCATCTATGTATATTAAAGGGAAATTAAAGTAAGGGATTTGTATGAAAAATAATCTTTTTCAATCAGTTTTGATATTGAGCTACTTTGAGCGATGCTCGAGGTATTAGGAAAATAGATCGTGGGAATATTTCATTGTTTTAGATTTTAATTAAATTAATAGACAAGTTATTTCAGTGAAGTCCAATGAAAAGAAATCTGATAACAGATTTGTTCTGTAATTGCATATTTTGGATTAACTCGTTCTGAACCATTAATTGAAGGTCAGTGTAAAAAAAAAAAATTAAATTAATTAAATTCAAACTTTCGCATGTACTACACTTGTAAGTTATCATAAAAAGTATCACTGCATATATTATCTATGCTATACTCTTTCGTATCCTTCATCTTTATCAAGTTGAAACTCATAAACTAGATTATTTGGATTATGAATGCAGGAGTGCTTTATTGATTTAATGGTTCTAATTGTGTTGCATTGAGTAAATTATAACAACTAATGAGCGAACGTGTTTTGTTAAATGCACGGTGATAATATTATCTTAGCCGAATAATTCCTCAACATGTATGCCTTCCTGACTTGTACAGATCATTGAATTAAGGGAGTGGGATTACTGCTTCATAGAGAAATTTAAGCAAATAAAGTTATGCATTGGGAAAAAAGCGTTGTTTTCCTTTTATTAAATATAATCTATTACCCATTCAACTCAATATCGCCCTCTAGGAAAGTAAATATTTAGGACATGGTTTAATCCTATATTAGACAGGTCTCAAGATCACGCAACAAATATAAGATAAAGGCTCTTAGTTTTTAAGGAGTTATGGATATGATAAATTGGATTTCAGTTATTTATTGGTCGTAAGTTACACAAAATCAGCGTTAGACATTTTTATGTAATTGCCTGGACTAACTTGTATGTAAATTGTGTCAGCTGCATATATTCGCTACGAAAAAGGTTATTTTATGCATCTTGCTTCAATTTCGGGAAGAATTTATGCCCATCTGTAGCATCAGACTGTAGTTCCAACCTAGGGCGCTAAGTTGGTCGCGGGAGGACTACTAGTTCACAAAGAGACTACAGGTGCATGTACTGTGACCCAGAAAACCGACCAGCTGATCCGAGCTGGACGTGCCACAGTCCCACAAGGTTATTTCATGTACCAACAAGATTCTTGCCAAACTAGTTTATGGATAGTGAGCTTTCGGTCATGGTTTATCCCGGATTGGGTAGTTTTACAGAATTGAACAACCGCCATTGAGCATTACCATGGATCATTGTATAGTGTACCGGTAACCCACCAAGAGTTCTCAGCTTCTGCGTCTGGGAAAGCATTAGTTAACACCAAGACAGTTTTCGCATACTTATCCATACGTGTACAGTATGACCAACAACCAACGTAGGCTAGCGTAGTTTTATCTATATGAATGATAAATTATTTTGTAAGAAAAAAGTAACTAGACTAACGAAAAAGATTTTTTTTTTTTTTTTTTTTTTTTTTTTTTTTACAAATTCACAAGCAAGATAACTACTAAAGCATTATTACATAAATGAACAAAATATCATCTATATAATCATCCCATTTGAAAAAAAAAGAAGTGTGTGTGCAGGGGGGGAGGGCGTGCCACAGCGACATTTTCTTTTTTTACCGCGCTCTATTTTATATTTAAGAAGAAATTAATATCTGTTCCAAAATAGATGATGGGGGTGCTGCGCCTGGGCCCCTTTGAATCCGCGCCTGGGGGACCAGATCACGTCTACGTTACTCCATGTTACAATTTCCAACGCTGGCAGCAGCCTCAAGTCAGACCAAAACAAGGAACATCATTTTGTGAAGTGGCCTTAAACGACGGCACACCAGACAGCGTTGACCTATAGCTTGCCTGGCAGCCATATACAAAAGACAGGTTTACGCCTATTAGCGTATCAATTAGCGTTTTCAGCATGTTACTTCTCGGCCTAGTGGACATACCCTGGTGGGTGCTTCTCATCATACTCGCCGTTGTCTTCCTCGGGTAAACCTTATTGTTATATTATCTTGATTCTGTTCAATGTTTTTCTCCATTTCTTACAATTAAATTAATCTCTTCACAAAATAGCACAAGCCGAGCGGGCTTGTTCAGGAAATGACAAATGGTGATATTCGATACATTATTGAAAAATGTAAGTAGTATATAAATATGAAAGGATATATATACTCCGTAGCCTATTATCCACAAGTTTTTGTTATTTCAAAGAAACATGGATGTTTATCTAAGCTTTGGCTATAGGCCTACTCGAAAATATCAACAAGCCGTGTGTGATAATTATGAAGTAGGCCCTTTGGAAATATGCCACATTTGTGGTAACTTGCCCAATTTTAGGAACTCACTCATTCCCCGTTACCATTGTGGTGAGTAGGCGAGCTGCTCGCGCTATATAGGTCAGACCCACATTTTAGGCATGCAGGGTAGAGTGGAAAAGAGCGGGAAATCCGAATGGGGTGGTTTACAATCAAAAGACAATTGTATTTGACTCTTACAGTCTACTTTCTACTTGTAATCTTTTACATATGACATGACATCACGAGAATGACAAAAAATAAGAAAACTATAAAACTCTCATACACTTACCGTACACATGTAATCACCTGTGGCGGATCTTGCTTTTGGAAAGAAAAACAGGTACGCGCTTTTGGAACAACCCGCGTTATTTCTTTTTCCCATACGTGAATGACGCTGGCAAATGGTCAGCAGACGTTTGTAAGTTGTCAATAATTTGTTGAGGAGGATGTCTTGGGGCCGTTGGCTGCCCATCCAAATGATATCATTTGGATGGGCTTTATGTGACTGATATTCATATGATTTGGTCACATTAAAAAAACAAGTTTCTTTTAATGATAATATGTAACGATCACATAGTTTATGTGCAACTTCTTTTAATTTAAAAAAAAATCACATAGCTTTAAGATAATTTAATATCAGATTTTACATGCATACAACCTCATATAATATATTGCAACATTTGTTTCAATTTCCACGCACAGTGGTTTCTCGATATGCAATACTTTCATCAACATTCCCACCTATATAGATTTTATGATATTGTCAGTGATATAGCTTTCCTATGTGAAACTTAACACCTTTTGGTCCGTATTTGGCCGGCATTTGGACCTTGAAGGGCCAAAATAACGTCTTTTGGAAGGGAAGCCAACGTCCTGCCGACCACCTTTTAGACGACCTAGGGATGTCATTTTGGTGCCTTCGTGATGACCTTATTTGGGGTCAAATTTTCCATAATTTTCCGAAAAAAGTAGATCTATACGCGTGGCCCTGCCCCTTTTTAATCGCCCACTGACCACTTACATTATGATTGATATTCTATGCTTTTATTATCCCCTTTTCAGCTGCACAACCCGTGACTTTAACTATTTCAAGAAACAAGGTGTCCCTGGTCATAGACCATTACCCCTCATCGGAACCATGTACCTGCATGTCAGAAAGGTAGGTCGTGGGATCTACCGCCTTCTTTACTAAATGTGGTGTGCAAAACAAATTATTTATTCTATTATTTCTAACAGAGAATAGGAATATTAAGGCGTGAGGGTTGCACATGTTATATTACCTTTCCAATGAAAGATGCACACTGCAAATTAGACACGTTCATAGATATGAATTGCTACATCTATAATTATGTATATTGCATGTATTACACTTGGATGTTTAAAACAAATTTCTGAGACACATTAAAATTAATGTGTCTGCAGTTGTACCAATTCCATAATATAGGCACGTGAAACCTATTTTCGTTTGTAATACATGTATTGTCAGATGATTATGTTAGAATAGCCCAAATAGCTATAATATGCCAAAAGAGAGTGACAGTCAAGGACAGTTCAAATTTGACGATAGAATTCGCATTCTATAAGCGTTACAGTTACCCAACAATGTGATGTTCATAACGGTGAACAAAAGTTATGCAAAATACAATCTATGACATAAATGAGGACTGCTACTAACTGCTAGGCAATGCCCCTAAAGGCCATATTCTATTATGCGTTGGGTAGCATTTGCGGTGCTTATTTTTGTCATTGCAAATAATTTGTATTTCCGATACCAACATGTTGGTATCTGCCACCACAAGCATTGTAGAGAATACCCTTATCAAATCACTTGCATGCAGTATCACTCGCTTTGACCCAACAAAAGTATCACTGTCTAGTGCAGGTAAATTCCTATATTCCATAATTATGGCTGTGCCTCGCTTTGCTTGCAATGCATGGCAGAAAATGTCGCAAGCAAATTGCCGAACACAAGCAAAACACCGGATAGTGGGATATTGGCTTTTGGCTATCAATATGCATATTTAGGATTCTCAGACACTAGCAACTTTTATATAAATTCTGGTTAACCATTCTATTCCGCACGTTAAAAGTATGCTATATAATTACACTCAACCGTATTTATATATCTTTTACAGAGCTTGGGGGAAACTGTATTAGATAGCTTGGAGATGTCAAGAAAGAAAGGGTGTATCGGGTAAGCAAATATAGTTTTTATATTGCTCTATTATCTTTAGGGAAATGGTATATGCTATGTGACTTGTTTTCAAGCTATACCGACTTTATCATTTATTATCTATTTTCATTTTAATCTATGATTGAAAATACGCAATTGCATGCAACCCCAAAATCAGAAAAGTGGATTGAATTAACTAAAGCTGATTTATCCACTACACCTTCCTAATTCAGCGGTTTTATGGGAAGTACGCCAACTCTGGAAGTACATAACGAGGAGATGCTGTCTCAGATAATGGTCAAAGAATTCTCAGCCTTCACAAACAGACTGGTAAGTCCCTGAAATATTGGGAAATCTTTGAATTTCAGAAAGGAAAGTTGCAGCACCCGCCTTCATGCATGCTATTAGAGCTGCCAGTTTAAGTGTGGACATATTGTTAAATAACTTTAATATATTGATTATCATAATTGTATAATTTCTTGGTAAAGTTGATTTAAAATTATAAACTTGAATTTATGATTTATTAAAAGACTGAGACGTGATTGGTGCTCTGATAATTCTAGCAATAAATAAAGTTAGTCATATGTGGCTAACCTTCTCTGTTACTTTGGCTTAGGCACATTTATCTATCCCTTAGCCCTGGGTTTAGTCAATTCTGTATTACATGTAGTAAAATATTTCTCGATATGATGCTAAAAACATACGCTAAGATTGTTATGGTTTTACAAGCGCAGTTCTTTGAAATGGACTAAATGACCTTTTCAATTATTCTTTTTCAAATTAAGAATATCCAGAGTGGATCGCTATCAGATAAAATGTTAATCATGCTCCAAGATGACCACTGGAAGAGCGTCAGAAACGGCATCACACCTACATTCTCAACTGGGAAGCTGAAAAAGGTGTCGATAATAACTCAAATGTTTCATATTAAAACCGTTCAGTTTCACTCTATACGTGTACCATAGGTATTGTATATTAACAAATTCAACAGTTCAATGCATGTATATAAATTGCTTACTAGTAATCTTAGTAATATTGATTTCTATGAATGTTTATCATTAAAAAAGACATAACAAGAACATTTCAAATAATTTCTTTTCAAATGTTTTCCATTGTACATACTAAAGAAAATTCAGAGAAACTCTCTCAAGATTTTGTAATGAACGTTGATGTGTTTGTTCTTTCTCACTTCTTGCAATTATTCTAATAAACAATATTCATATTGTAATCATTTCTTTTTAAAATACTTAATGGTAACGAGGTACAGGTACAAGGGTTATAATTATCCTTTCAGATGACTGTTGAGATCAACCGCTGTGCACAGGCTTTAGCAGAGAGCCTACTCAAGCATGCAAAATCGGGAGATCCAGTTGAAATGAAAAAGTGTGTTATTTTATATCTCAAATAACAGATAATCTGTTTATAGGCCCAGGATTATATCGATTGCTTAAATTCCCTTTGTCCTCTTAGTCTAGCTTAGAAGGTTTAGGGGCATAAGCCCTAGATAGGTGCATTCTGAAATAATTCTGAATTATAATTGTGATGGTCACCATGCAAGGATGCGGAAAATGTTTTCTCATTTTTTGTGCGTGTTTCTTTTGATTCCAGGCATGCAGGAGAATACGTTATGGATGCAGTTGCCAGTACTGCTTTTGGTATAAGACTAGATTCACGGAAAGACGCAAACAATGCCTTTATCATGTATGCGAAGAAGGCTTTTAACATGGGCCCGATGGTGGTGTTACGAGGTAAGCTTTTCTGAGAAAATTTTAGGATGAAATGTTAAATTGTCACTAACAGTATTCTAACTCTCTGCACTGCAGTAAAAAAGAGATCTAACTAAGAATTCAAGTGAAAAATAGCTAAACGCAAGAGCGTAATCGGTATGTAAGTTACCACAGGCCCGTGCATGGGAGGGGGGGGGGGGGGCTTGGGTGCCCCCCCCCCCCAATAGGGATATTACAAAATTGCGCCTTCACTTGAAAAATAAAATGTATTGTAAAAAGCCCCTAAAGTGGTAAGAAATATTGAAGGGTTCCACCTAGGCGTGCTCGCCAACTCACTTTTGTAGCCTATGTACGGCTTGGTCCCATATAGGCCTAATTATATAATCAGATAATAAAGATCTGTTGCATGTAATTATCATCACATAATTTTTGACCTAAACCCAAATGACACGTTGTGTATCCGTATAGTTACTATCAATCAAAGTTATATCGTAATCCTTGGTTATTATGCTTATATTACAGTCCTTTTCCCCAAACTCAGTTATCTTCTTACCATGCTGGGATATCCCTTTTCGATTATTCCTACCGACACACAGGCGTTTTTCTATGACATGGCAAAGCAAACTATGGACATGAGGAAATCAGATGTCAATCAGGTATTTACTGATATGTGATCCCTCCAAATAGTTTACTATGTGTAATTCAGTTGAAACATAACTTGCAGATATGGAAATTGAACTTGTAAAAGATCACACATTCAATAAAATACTGACTCCCTGGTAGAATAGAAATACTTGACAGCAGGAAAAGATGGTTATTCTTTGCTCAACTAACTTGAATAACCAATTCCTCATTACAAAAAACATTTGCTGTTAATTATTATTATATTGATCAGTATGAATGGTTTTATTTTCAGTCTAGATCGGACTTCCTTCAGCTAATGCTTAATTCTGAGAGGCAAGATGAAGGTGATAACGAAGATCCTGACGAAACGGATCTTGGCAAAGGATCAGGTAACAAGCATCTTATCTGGCTAGAAGTCACAAATTTGTTTCTATACATTTAAATTGTCTTTTGTTGCATACCTATTAGAAGAAAACAGAAGGATTGAGTAAAGCCCCATACCTACTAAGTGATTTTACCGTCAACGGGCGACGGGCGACTGGGAGAATCGCTGGTAAAATCGTCCGACTGTAATATTAAGCTAGTTTGGTATTTTACCGGCGATTTTACTGGCGATTATACCAATGATCCAATTCCCCATCGCCTGTCACACAGAAAGCACACCCACGAGCAGTTGCCCTGTGACCCATTGATAATCTAGTTGCCCGGCGACCTCAACAGCGATTCTCTCAGTTATCTGTCGCCTGGTGATGGTAAAATCGTCTAGTGGGTATGTAGCTTAAGATTTTCTAAGTCAATTTGAGCTGTATTGTTTCAAACACATCTTGATGAATGAAGTGAATTATTTCATTATTTTGGTAAAAATAAAATATAGAATACCTGATAATAGAATCTAATGATTCTCTATAGGTTTGACCATTGAGGAGATATTGGCAAATGCCATGCTCTTCTTCATTGCGGGATACGATACAACAGCTACCTCCCTTAGTTTCTTCATGTACAACATGGCACTCTATCCAGACTGCCAAGAAAAGCTGGTTGAAGAGATCGAAAAAATTGTTGGAGGCAAGGTAAGGGTGATTCCTACTGACGTTTTAATGGTCATTTCCATGTGTATATGGAGCAAATTTATCTTAAATCCCGATGGAGGCTACAAAATTCTCGATATTGATTCACTGGTTCAGTATACATGTATATATTCATATGTGTGTATGTATATGTGTATGTATGTTTGTGCTATGTGTATGTATGTTAACATAATATATTTTTATGTGCGGCGTATGTATAGAGTGTAGCCCTATATAAAGTAGATTTGCAAATTTACCCAAGTGACTTACTGATCAAGTGAATCAATTTCGAGAATTATTTCTTTCTATGTAGATCAAATTACAATGTCAAAAGCAGCTAAGAATTGGATGCATCAACAGCTTTATTTTACAGGACTTTGTTGAATACAACCTTCTCCAAGAAATGCCCTACCTTGACCAATGTGTCAATGAGAACCTCAGACTCTACCCTCCGACTGTTGTGTATGTTATCGCAATTATACATTTTTATCAATCAAACTTCAGTTTATTCATTTTTATCAAAATCAGTGTGGGATAACTAGTGATAAATTATGACTTGTACCATAAACTCGCCAAGCACATGTAAATGTCTGTTTAATTCAACCTTATTCCATTGAAACATCATTAAATTGTATTTCTAGAGACATACTGTAAATTTCCGTTATTCCATGCCGTAATAAGTATATAGGCTATTTGCAACCATTTGTAAAAATATCCTCCTTTTTTCAGAGTAAATCGCGACACAAACAGAGATGTTACTATAAATGGTGTTTTCCTCAAGAAAGGGGTCACTATTAATATCCCCATCTTTGGCATTCACCGTGATCCTACAAAATGGCCAGAACCTAGCAAATTTGATCCAGAAAGGTGATGTGAAGTGTAAAAGTCATTCTCATTTATGTTTCATTTGTATTTGTTTGTTTACTAGTCTAGGAGTTATAAATATTTGGCAATTTTGAAATAAACATGCCTTCAATTTCTAAATTGACATAGTCTAAACTGACATCTGACATCCTTACAGCTGATATAAGTTCTCTAACATTAATACTCACATAAATGTTATTTCTGGTCTCAGCTTAATGGCTTCGGTCAAGTTTCATCAGGGATGAGTATAGAGAACCTTTCATACTACATATAATACATGGAGTGGATCTTTTTTTTTTATCATAAAATACTTTTGGTGCTCATGATAAAGTTTAAACCAAACAATGACTTTTTTGATTGGTATAGACATATGAATTATACATAGATCACCACCAAATGGACTTGCAAAATTGAGTTGTTTATCAATGGACAGGCATATTTATAAACAAATTTTGCCTTATAATGTAAAATATATTTGAAAAGACCATATTTGGCCAAGGCTTGTTTATCTTGAACTGAACATTTTTTTTGAATCTTATCTTTGCTTCAGATTTACAGTGGAGAACAAAATGAATAGAAACCCTTACCATTTTCTACCCTTTGGGAATGGACCCAGGAACTGTATTGGGATGAGACTGGCCCTCCTGGAGTTGAAGGTTGCCATAATCTACATACTTAAAAACATGCGAGTCAGCACCTGTGAAAAAACATCGGTTTGTACATTCATACAATCATGTCTATCAATCTTATTTTATGAATGTTTACATCAAATTTTTTTTCTGAATACATAGATATAGAAAATATGCTTAAAGAATCTTTTAAAAATTTATATTTATATCATTATCATATATACCTACATAATTTATAAGATCTTCGAAGTAAGAGTATCATTTTGGTATTTCTTTACCATGGAATTAACTCTATGATTAACTTCATCCCTCCGGGTTCATAACATTCAGAAAACGATATAGTTTAACAAGACCCTAGCTTTTTTGAGATGGACAGTTAATCTAATCCCAAATTTCCAAGGGGATGCAGTAATTTGTGACGTATGAAAGTGAGTCACCTGCTTGACTATTATGCTTAGCTTTGATTTCTCTTTTGATTAGATTCCTATGGAGTTTTCAACAGTTGGACCCCAACTAAATGCCAAAGACGGCGTTTGGCTGAAATTGGAATCAAGGGAACATGATATCAAATGAGTGGACCATCTATCTTGTCATAATTTATTCTTTACACGGGACTTAAGGATATCTTTAATGACATGTGTGTTGGCTATATTAAAGGTCAAACAATCTAGATTTGTTTAGTATCGTTGCCGGAATGCTGATGTAACGTCAAACTTGAAGCCGTTTCTTCCTACCGATATACATGTATATATGTTCATGTTGTTCCCTCTCAGCTTAGTCATACTCACAATCTGTATGAAGACATAACACCAATGTACTTAATCCAGGCTTACATTTCTCTGTATATTTCTTAATTTCCTTACCTCTCAAACACAACTCAAATGTTAAACATTATAGGAGTTTTTCGATGAACTTTTGGCATTTCAGGCTTTATTTCAACGTTTATTTTACTTCTATGATGATTATAATCAAGAGGAAATCCCATTTATCATATAAGCAAGTGAATCTATGACGACAAGGATGACAATCTCCGCGAATACAGTTGTTTATGCTTCAAACGTGAACATTCCTGCGTCTCACCTTTCCCTTTATCAGACATTGTCATGGTCCACTGCCTTTTGTCTATATTGGATATTACCTGCGCTCCTGTAGACACGCATACACATTTCTACATGTACGCACTGTATCATAAAGTCAAAATAAAGACAAAAATGTTAACCAAACGAAAATAGATAGTAACAATTTTTTTCACATGTTTTACTCGTTTGAGAAAGACTTATTGTATTTTGTATTTTTGATTTAAAACTTTGAATTATACGTATCTAAAAACTAGCTCTACATAGATTTATGAATTATGTTGTCAAAAAACATCCTATCTATGAATATGTTGAATCATTTCCGCCTAATACCTACTATTCTGAACCTTTGAAAGAATATGTTTTAGGCCTACATGGAAAAAAGGATAAAAAAAGGTTTTAAAAAGACGTAATTTCATTGGCATTTTCCTTTAGTCCAAAGGTAACTTAATGCTCCAGAATAGCACTATTCTTTGAAATTAATATGGAACCGGTACAACATGCAATGAAAAACGTTTCAATAGATTTTTGGATACCCCTTTTCAAGGACCACCCTGTTCGTAATTATATTTGTCTGGGAAGCTACTCATTTGATTATGTGTTATTTTTTATCATATTGAATTGGCTGAGGGTCATTGCGACAGTCCCCCTTATTTAGCCTTAACAAATGGAACAAAAAGATCTAATGCAGTTAATTCAGGTTTATTGTTGGAAACGAATGATGCTCTCTCCTCTGACGGCAACCGTGAAGTGAGGGGTGTCTCACTCTCCAACACAGCACTCTGCCTAGTATGGCTCACTTGATTGGTCAGTTGGGGGTCAGGTGGGGCTATTTCATATCCATGTTGGGGTGTATGGGGCCCAAGTGAGGTCCGGCGGGGTAACTTTGGGAATCAAGGGGAGGTGGGGTGCTGGGTCTATAAGGGGTTTTGGGAAGTGGAACCGGTTATGAGTTTTATAGGGGAAGTTGAGAACAGACGGAGGTGGCAGGGGCCACACTATCCAGTCTGGTTGGTGTGGTGGGTAGTCGGGGTTGTTCCAAGCGGCGGCAGGGGCCACTCTGCTTGAAAAATATCTCGTGGGTCATAACCGGTTCTGTTGAAGGAAAAAGGGAAAGGGGTGGCCGGATCATGGAGGGAGGCCTAACAACTCTGGAGCCTGTCCTACGCGGTCCAGGTCATATCAGGGATTGTGTAGGCCAGGTGTTGCCCCCTAGCTGTCCTACACGGATCAGTCTAGGGCTGGGGTCCCCCTAAGGGCAGACCGGCAAAAGGGGGGAGACGGGCAAGATTTTCTGAATTTGGGGATTGACCAAAACACATACCCCGGGTCCGTCTTACACAGTCCGGACCCTACTGATGAGGGGCAATGTCAAGTGGCTGTCACGGTTTCGGTAAATACCTCATCAGGCCGTTTTAATGGTTGAATTTCACGGTGTCCACATAGGATCTTAGGGTATACTGAGTGTATTTGCATTGGCTAATGGCATGGTGATAAGCTGTTTGCAGTCCTAAAATCCCGGTGGTCAGTAGCTAGGCAGTGTCGCTGTATCCATCCTTTAGTGTGTATGCTCTAAGGGGCCGGCTCAGTCAGTGGGTAAATGACGGTTGAGGTCGTGGGTGATACGAAAAAGGTTGTCTGAGGCGTGCCCCTCGAGGTAGGGTTCTAGTAGCCCGTGTCGATGGTGTTGAGGCCCATCGGTATCTGGCTACGTAGCCTGTGGATCCAATCGAACTCAGCATTAAGCTTTTGTTGGAGGGCCACTGGCTTGTCCCGGGTTGTTTTACAGAATTGTAGGATCCAGATCTCCACGTCGTCCAGGCGGCTATGTCCGGTGGCGTTGAAGTGTCTGGAGACTTCCGTCTTCGTTGGGTCGTTCATGATGTAGTGGAAGTGGGATTGGAAGCGTTTCTTCACGCTATTCTTTGTTTGACCTACATACTGTTTCCCGCATTTTTTGCAGCCGATTGCATAGACCAGGTTGTTGCTATTGCAGTCAACTTGCTGGCGGGTGAAGTACGTCTTCCCTGTCACGTGTGATTTGATTTTCCCAGTTTTGTTTATTCTAGGGCAATATCTACACGTTTTGGTCACGCATATCTTCCTGTGATTTGGCTCATTGTGGACCCGGGTGTCGGGTGGGTCCTTCAGTCTGGACCGGACCAGGATGTCTTTCAGGCATTTTGGTTTCCGATGTCCAATCTTGAAGTCCCTACTGTGTAGGTGACGGGTGGATGCGGACCTGTCTAGGAGGTCCCAGGTCTTGCCGACTTGGTCTCCGAGTTGTTTGTTTATGGGGTTGTAGGTTGTTGTGAGGAAGAAGGGAAGTTCATCCTTCTTCATGGATTTTCTAGGTGGTTGGCTAAGGAGGGTTTCCCTATCTGTGTCGGCTGCCTTCCGAAAGGATTCGATCAGGAGTCGGTCCGGATATCCTTTCTGGATGAGGAGGGCAGCTTTCTTGGCACAGTTGGACACGAAGTCTGTATCCTTACTACAGATACGTCGTAATCGCAGGAACTGTCCATATGGGAGACCCTTCTTGCAGTGATAGGGGTGGGCGGAATTGAACAGTAGGAAGTTATTCCTGTCCGTTGGTTTGCAATAGAGGTTGGTGGTCAGTGACTTGCCCTCTAGTGACACCGTGGTGTCTAGGAAGTTGACCTGGGAAGTTGACTGTTCAGCCGTGAACTTAATGGACTGGTGCGCTTTATTTAGATGCGTTGTGAAGTTATGTAACTCCTGTTCACCATATTGCCAAATGCAGAAGATATCGTCTATGTATCTAAGCCATATTTTCGGCTGGAGGGGGTAGGTGTAGACGTATTTATCTTCGAAATCACTCATAAAGATATTGGCATATGAAGGGGCTACTTTGGTGCCCATCGCGGTGCCACCTATCTGTAGATAGTTGGTGTTGTTGAACTGGAAGTTATTCATAGTGAGGACCTGGGTCAACATTTCCAATAGTGAAAGGTTGCTTGGTTGTTGACCTAGTGCCCTATGTCTGCACAGGGCCTGGTATGCTGCATTGCAACCTTCATCATTTGGGATGTTGGTGTACAGTGAGCTGACGTCCAGGGTGAGTAAAATCTCATCGCCTGTGATGCCATCTAACGCGGCTATCTTATTGAGGAAGTCGGTTGT
Source organism: Lepidonotus clava (assembly GCA_936440205.1). Classification (NCBI taxonomy): domain Eukaryota; kingdom Metazoa; phylum Annelida; class Polychaeta; order Phyllodocida; family Polynoidae; genus Lepidonotus; species Lepidonotus clava. The sequence goes on from OW387143.1 coordinate 33,144,352, forward strand.
GTCACGTACATAGGATTTGCCTGTTTGGATAATAGGCGCCAGAAAATGGTCAACGAATGCCGATATTCGTTCGGTCGGACTTTCGTTTGCCGACACTATAGGGCGACCGGGGACTGGCGTGGTGCCCTTGTGGATCTTTGGTAACAGGTAGAGCTGTGCCGTCCGTGGTTCACTTGTCAGAAGGAAGGACTTGACTTTCTGTGTGATTTCTCCACGTAGCCTCATGTTATCAAGTTGATCCTCTACTCTCTTATTGTGGTTCTCGGTTGGGTCGTTTTGGAGCTCTTTATAGAACTTTCGGTCTTTGAGCTGTCTCTCTCCTTCCTTGACATAGTCTTGTCTATTTTGTAGGACGACTGCCCCTCCTTTGTCGGCCTGTTTGATAACTATATCGTTGTTGTTGGCTAGTCCCTTTATGGCCTTCCTCTGGCTGGTCGGTAGGTTATATTTGGTGGGAGGGTCTAAAGCCGCTGCCAGGATACCTAATTCATTCATCGTTATGATACTTTCGAGGTTAGGGGGGCCAAGGGGGGGGGGTCCAGTTGGAATTAGACTTTAGTTTAAGTCTAGAGGGGTCTGCGAAAGGACCTGTACTGGTCTCAGATTCGTTACTGGATTGATTGGTGCTTTTGTTTAGCCAACAAGAGATTCTTAGAGAGCGGTTGAATCTATCTAGATCTCGTCTAATATCGCCGAGTTGAGGTTCCCCCGGAGTGGGGCAGAACTTGAGACCGTTTTTTAAGAGGTTGATTTCATCTTCATTTAAGGTGTGATCAGAAAGGTTGATGACGTTATCAATCGGGGGGGTATTTTCGAGGGAAACCTTGGTGAGTTGGATGAAGGAATCTACCTTTTGGTGGAGGGGGGTGTTGTTGGGGGTAGCAACGGTCTCATCTTCTGTTTCCTCGGGGGGTCGCTCTTTATTAAAGAAATCGGGAATGCAGTATCGCGTTTTAGAGACAGGCTCACATTTATTCAGTGGATAAATATCTGGTCTGTCTCTGGGTTCTCTCAATATTGGTCGTACTGCTGTGGCTCCTGGCGGGCCTCGTGGTGCGTCGGGCCGTACTGTTGGGGCTCCTGGCGGGTCTCGGGGTACTGTCCCCACTGGCGTCTTGGTTCTCTCCCACGGCCTCCCGGCTGACGGCTTGGGCGTCGTCCGGATGGTCTCCGAGCAGACCCGCGCGCTCGGGACCGCGGGGGAAAATTTACCTGCGGTGTGTTGTGGCCGCCATTCCAGGGTGCCTGGTTGGAGGCAGTTTCAGCCCAATTGTTTGCTGCTGTGGTGGCATACGCCGGGTTTTGGGCAGTGTGGCTAGGCGTGCGGGGCCTTGGCCTGGTGTGGGAGGGACGCGAGCCCCTTTGGTTCGCGCGGTGAGGATTCGCCCCACGTTGGGTGTTTCCGGACCTCGGTTCGACTTGCTGTTCCATCAGTGGGGGGGGCTGGGCATACTGTGGAGGTGCGATGTAGTTACTTTGGGCCGGTTGGTATGTCTTGTTCGGACATGCCCTTGGGGTTACTTGTTTGACGTTCTGCAGGGCTTTAGGCTGCTGCTGCTGCTGCTGCAGGGGCCTCGCCCGCTGGGGTTGTACCGGTTTCTGTCCAGGTGGAGTGGTGGGGTTGGAGTAGGTTGTACGGGCTCGTTTGGGCGGAGAGTTCGGGTTCACGGGCTTGAACTCCTGTCCAGGGTGGACGCGACGTTCCGGTCTCATGTTGAGCATTTCTGTCAACGTCGGTTGGTTCAGGAGCATGAGGCCCCTCTTGTGGTCTAACTCCTTCTGTAAAGCGGCCTTCTCCCTGCTGGAGTACTCTTTAATGTCACGTCTGCTATGTAGTTGCTGGTTTGCACTGAACTTGCGCTCGAGTCTGGCCAAAATACCATTGCCCTTGTGTTCAAGGATGGCTGCGGAATCGCGGGCGTGGTCGGAGACCAGCTGCAATACCTCTTCAGCAGCTCGGGTTCGCACTTCAAAGATGGCCTCCTCCAAGGCTGCATCCCCGCGGGCCCACGGGGGTAAGGGGATGAGTCCCGTTGCCCACTCTGGCAGATGGTGGCTCTCCTCCGTCTGTACGAGCCAACTCCACCGGTAGGTACTCTTACCCCCGTTGTTGATTAGGCGCCGCGCCTCATACCACTCCTCGAGTTCCTTGTCGTCGAGGACGTCGAGGTAGTGTTTGTCGACGACTGCCTGTTGGGGAGAGACGTATTGGTTTTTTGAGTGAACATCCAGTGGCTGTCCACGAATCGCTGGTTTGTATTTATGGGGGGTCTTTTTGACGCGTGGTCGGTTGCGGTTTAGTACCTCGGCGTAGGTTCCCAAATTGTGTGGGGTACCTGTCACGCTTTTTATGAAATCGTGTGTCGACGGGATTTCTTGTGGGGCGGTAGCGCAATGACGCGTCTCCCGATCTGGGGTTTCAACCGCGCCTGTCGGGGAGGTGACGCGATGGCGTTTATCCTGATTCTGGGTGTCATCAGCATCACGCTCAAAGGGTCTTTTGGTTTTGCGACGGTTCGGGGTGGATTCGTGGCAAGTTGGTGTTGGGGCAAATTTGACCCTGTTGTGTTTTATACATTATATATATAGTAGCATTTGACTTGTATGTTTACATCTGACAAGGAAGTGTTGTGTCATACCTAAATTTAGACATGACTTGTTATCTTCCCTCTATCATATACAATTATCTACCAATTTTCTATATAAGATTATTATGTAATAATTACCTTTATTATACCTTAGGGTGATACAAGTTTAGTAGTTAAGAGTTTAACACAGGGCAATACAAACCCGGGTGATAACCAGCCTTGTATCACACTGCAGTGTGATACAGAAACTTTTTATTTTTCTAAAATTCATGAAAAAATGAAATAATTAAGAAATAAAAAATCTAACATATGCATTATCTGTACAACGTTTATAGCTACATTTTACTGCTTACTATTTGTGGATTTGATGGATATCAAAAGAGTTATATGAAAAAACATAAAAAAATGTGCAGCATCACAGTCCCACCATCACTGATTGCTGTGCATCCTTCCTTGGGAGCTCAAATTTAACAGAAAAGGTATAATAAATCCATAACCAACCTCGAAGGCAGTACTCGGGCAGTTATCACCCCTCGCCGGGACCCCGATATCAGCCTTCGGCCGGCCCTTCGGGCCCTGGCCTCGGGCTGATATCGGGGTCCCGGCTCGGGGTGATAACCACCCTCGTACTCCCTTCTTGGTTGGTTATATGTATCATACACACCTTACCTGTAAATGGTACTAATCAAGGTCAAATATGCACTTAATTTACTATAGCGTACTATAAGGTTTATGGTAATCAGTCATGTACAACGTTCGTTAACACTCCCCTTAGCCTTTTGATCAACTTGCCAATTAATGCTATTGGTTGGAGGCTAAAGGTTAGGCGAGGTAAAGACCTATGCACCAAGAAAGGGTGACTTTAAAAGTTATGGAAAAGGCATTTTTTCAAACAACCATAATTTTATAGGTAAATAAGATACAGTTTTATTTCATATATCACACAATTAAGGATAGACCCCAGAGATGGGAGGCCGATTCAGGAAAGCATTAATTTCTTTCTTATTAAAACCCTGATTACAATGTACTATACACCAATTTAAAGCTAAGATTTTTCTCTATCTATTGATATGTATAAAATTATAATATACTTTGAATTCCAGACTTAATCTAATAAAAACTGATTTTTTATCTTTTATTTTTTGAACATTGACATCTCGGTTAATATTGACCTGGTACATATAAGATTTTACACATATCATCAGAACATTCATGGGCAGAGAACCGTGTCTCAGATTCTTTATTAAGGCCTTAGATTTTATTTTATGATCAAAAACGGCAAAAAACGGGTAACTTTTTGGGATTTTGTTGTAACACCATTTTCTAGATGTCATAAAAATGAGACTAGGGCCTATATCAGAATTTTGAGACACGGTTCCCTCCATATATATCTCAAAAAGACATACTAAAAGTTTCAAAGCTTTCAATTAAAAATGACAGAGATATTCATGTTCAAAAAATAAATTTGAATTTTTTGATTTTCAGGTTTGCAACCTACTTACACAGCTAATATTCTATGCATTTTTATTTAAGTTATATCAATAGAAAATGTTATTCATTGTCTACCTATTAATGTTTTTCATTCAATGATACAATAAGAAACAAAAACAATGATTATAATTAAAGGCAGTCCCGTCATTCACACTCCCATCAGTGGGGTCTATCCTTAAGAATAAATAAAACAATCCATCTGGACCGGTTTTGCAAATCATATCATAGAATGAAAACATTCTATTTAGAATTAAACATTCTATCTAGAATTAAAGCCTGAAAGCCGGGCTGGTGGACGTACCCTGGTGGGCCTTCCTCATTGCCTTGATCGTCATCTTACTGAGGTATACATTATATAGTAGCATTTGACTTGTAGATTAACATAACTTTTATGTCACAACACTTCCTTGTCGGATGTAAACGTACAAATCAAAAGCTACTATAGGCGTCCCCTGCAATACACAATAAAAAAACATCATGTAGATTTGGTCATTATAATATTATGTGTTAATTCATGAATTGAAAGGTCTTTGAATCATGAAAAACTGGCCTATAATGTTCTATGACCACTTAAAAGAAATACCATGATGTCTTCTACATCTTCAGTCATCCAATGAATGAATTCAGAGTTCCTATTATGTGTTTTGCATGCTTCATAACTGGCTATAAAAGGATGAAAATATCAACCTTTCTTAGCACATGGATCTAGTGCACCCATGCTATACTGCATGGGCCCAGCAGCAGAAGTGAACAATTACGCAACAACATAGGGGGAGTTTCACACTGGTCATAATTTTAAGATCGTACTTTTAGTTAAGATATTCTGACTTTTTCATGGTTGAGTTTCAGACTTTATGGTCTCATGTTCCTATTGTTATCTATATATTATCAGAGTTAAGATCATTGATTATAAAGAACATCTTATCTTAAATTTTGTGAGATTTAACGCATTTCCAATTCCCCTAGTGTGAAACGCGCCCTAATGCCAGTTATGCAACAATTAATTTCAGACTAGGCCACAGAATGTGCATTGGGCCTATAATTACCAGTCACGGAATGCGCATTCTGTAGCAGTTCTGTAACTCATATAAGAAGCAACGTGGCCCACTCCCGAGACTATGAAGAATGTATTATAACAACACAACAACTCGGTCAGTGGTCCACTCCTGGGGCTGTAGATGGGAGTGTGTGTTAGACGGTAAAATGTAAACCTAATGCAAAATGTTAATCAACGTAAAATGTAAATGAAATCAACATAAAATATAAAGCTAGTAACAAATGTTAATCATGCCAATGTAAAATGTAAATATGGGCTTTTATAAGATGTAACAATTTAACATAAAGTGAAAATATAAAAAGTGACATAAAAATGTAAATCTTCTCATTAAGGATAGTTAATTCAGGCAGACGCAGTTCCAAGTTTTTCTTTATTCTATGCACCTGCAGGCTAATTTTGACATGTTTTGTAGACAAAAACAGGGGAAAAGCAATAGAAATAATGCATCTTATGGCAATATAAAAAGATGTAATGGAAATATTTTGAAACTAATTTCAGAAATTGAAGTACATACAATAACAAAAACAAAGAGTACCTAATTCTACATTTTTATAATCTCAAAACAAAGGGAAATGTCATACATGTCTAATTATGATATGTTAAAGGCTTAAAACAGGAAATGGGCTTGTCAACCTAATATTTCCCACAATGCTGGAGATCACATGCTTCTTGATGGAATAACCTACATCCCTTCATAACAGGGACAATCACAGTTACTATTTGTGTTTCACGTTCCTTTGATTTTACTCTCACTCAAGGTCTTTCCACTTTTACTATCAGACTGCTATTGCAATACCCATGGTCAGCTGAATGTATACAAATCCAATCACTTATAGGATATTCCACCTTGGAGTGATGTTGGTAACCTAATATCTAAATCACATCCTATCTACTCATCTCATGTCAATTAGCTTGCTTCACCACCACCTCACTGCTAAATCCTTCTCACTGCACTCCCATGTGTATTCCTTTGCATCTAGTTTCGACTGCTCCAGAGCTGCTAAAAGCCTTCTATTTATATGAGATATGTCCTGCTTTCCCTCCATCATTCTCTAAATGAACCTTCTATAAGATAGAGATCTCAAATAATTAAGTCCCTAACTTTATTCCAACCTTAATTAACTGTATCAACGTCCATTACCACCTACTCCAAACTGATCTATAAAAGGGAGCAATAGGCAACGGTGTGTCAAAATGTGACAACATTTTGCAAACTCTAACAATAGTTTAAGTTTTTATTGACAGTCTAAATCTTATCACAGGCCTACGTTATGGCCATGGAAATATTTCAACAGTTAATAGAATTTTTACAATATTTTGACCCAACGTTGCTTTTGGCTCCCTTTAACATGTCATTAACTTTAAAGGTGGCTTGTCAATTTCTAGCTATGGTAGTTTAGATATTCAGTTTGAAATATCCGTGGATGGAATTCATACAAAAATACCTCTTGCAACAGAGAACTTGCAATAGGGAAAACTGTTGGTCCAAATTATTATAAAAGAAAGACCAATTGTTCAACTGTGGTCACACAACAGTGGCCCATCACATAATGAAATGGTAAAACAATTCTATATCTTGCAACAAGGACGTCCCTGTTGCAATAAGCCCATCCCAGTTTACAACAACATTAAAGTTTAACATGAACTATTTTCAAAATTGCCTCTGTGCTTAGTCCATGAAGATAGATGCATAACACAATATTATCCAAAGCAATTTGGTTGACAAATTTCCCCTCAAATTGGTAAATTGCAGCTTCAACTATTTGGCTTTTCCCCATAGGAACCAATGTTAAAGCCTGTCAGCCTAGCCTATAATGTCCAACCCTATTTTGCCCTGAAATAGAGCATTTCTATTGGCTGGCAAACCTGCAAATCTGTCAGTTGATGAAATTTAAGAAATCATAATGTTTTGGCAACACTTGGGGATTTAGAAAAATATATTTCTTGCTCATTTCAGTGACCTCAACTCTAGGAGACAAAGATTGTTTATACTACAATTTTGTCCAACCTCTGTCCAACCCTGGGATATACCTAAAGTGGGATGGGCTTATTGGTCTTGTCATTGAATTGTGGCTGTTCTTCTCGACCAGTTTTAATTATGTAAACAGTTCTAAAAACAGATATTTGGATTTAAAAATCCCGAGATTTTCAGCCCTGAAAAATTCATTAAAAGTCAGTGAAATTTGATGCTGGATATTTGCACAACAGTGCTTGATTTGACAAAACCTCGTTCATTGTTATACATCCCATTATACAACCGGCCAAAGGTGCAGCATATCCCCTCTTTTTCTATATTTTTGGTTCTGGCTCTTCAAATACTAACCTTATGGTTACATTTTCAGCTATTCCACTCGAGATTTCGACTTCTTCAGAAAACAGGGCATCCCAGGACGTAGGCCTCTGCCAATAATTGGTACCATGTACACCTTGCTAGGAAAGGTAGGCCCATTGTATAATAAATGGTATAACAGTGACGAAACCAAACAATGTCAATACTAGGAAGCCGCAGTTACAAGGGTTGCATTTTTACCTTATTTGTATGAATCTTCATGAAATATAAGACAGTGACCATCCTTTTTAGAAATAACTAATGCACTACATATTTCGAGCTGCGTCTAGGAAAAAGAAAAATATAAGTATTTCTGATATTTACATATATCAAGATACGCACATACGCACACACACGCACACACACACACACACACACACACACACACACACACACACACACACACACACACACACATATATATATATATATATATTGTTTGGGATGTCATCCAAGCATTTGATTAGTCGCATTTTGTTCAGCAAAGGGACATTAAGGAAGTCAAGCAAATACATAACAATATCAGCACACTCTGGCTGCCATTGCACTTTCAGCATAACCAATGTGACTGTGTTGATATTACAGGACCTTCCAAGTGTGCTTCTGGAAAGTCTTGAATTGTCCCGACAGAAAGGATGTATTGGGTAAGTGGGAAGTTTCATTGATACAATTTCTCAAGATTATCGCACATTATTCTACCACTTGCCTTCAATAAAATTGTCTTGTAATTTTTTGATAAAACCAAATCATAAGAAGTGTCTGTAAGGGAATGCTTTTCCACGATATATCTCAAGTATTATAATTAAGAGGCTTCCTCTTTAGCTTTTATCCTGAGGATTTGCCTGAGAATGCACCATAATATCAACAGCGTTATTAATCATCAGAAAGTCTTATCAGTTTTCTGCTGTAACCTAACTTCTCATTTTATTATCAAACCTGCCAACTCAGGGGATTTATGGGAAGTAAGCCAGTTCTGGCAATCACCGATGAAGAGATGCTCTCACAAGTGATGGTCAAGGATTTTCCCGTCTTTACCAATAGATGGGTAAGTGTTAGATATTTTATTTTACACCTTTCTTAGCTTTCCTATATCAGTATCACTTAGCATGATCAACAGAAATTATTGTATCTAGAGCCTACTTCATAAACAAAGAGTAAAGAAATTGCCATTTAAGATAATTGACACTTTACAGTTCTTTCAGATACAGTGATGATTTTCACAGATTTATAACAAAATCCTGAAAGGAAATCTGGAACCTGATTGGAACAGTTCATGAAAATATCAGCCTCAGAAATACTGTCCAATAGGTCGGAGTGCAATTGTAACAAAAATAAAGTAGCAATTCTTTTCCTATCCAGTTCACTTTTAGGTCACTAGACCCTGTATAGACACCCACAAGTAAGACATGTAAGGCAAGAGTTATTCCAAACTCAGAGATACAAATAATCAAACAAGGCCACTTACAAACACCGACCTTGAATCTTAAGGTAGGTCAAGCCAATTATGCAACACGGGCCAAAACTGCCTAAACCAAGGTTACACTGGCATCCTGTAGCCAGCACATTGTAGCTGGCACAATAGCCAGGGTCACCTATAAAAGGGACCTTCACCTTCCCCATATACCACAAGCAGTGACCCTCACCTTTCCCCATATACTACTGGCAACAACCTTCACCTTACCCAAAGGCTACCGGGAAGGTTAATCACACCCATACACAACCTTCACCTTCAGTTACCCTATATTATTCAAGGTGATCTTCTCAAGGGCAGCAGACACAGGCAATTCATATATAAGGCTGATTACTTATCATTTATATGGTTTTTGGTGACTAGTTGGATAGCTGTGTAACTTTCAAGCAATTTATCTCTAACTATTGGACTTGTACTATGAGTGATTCACCTCTGACTTGGACTTGTACTACAATTGTTGGATTTATCATTTCGAATAAAGTGTGTGTGTGTGTGTGTGTGCCTCTCACTACTGGACTTATATTACTGTATTTTCCCTAGCCCCTACAACTTGAACTAGCACACTATTCTGTGCCACTAACTACTTGTATACTAAGTAAGGCCAATATTTCCCTAGGTGATTTTGATTACGGAGAAAAGGGTAATTTTAAAAGAGGATTACAATCCTTTGTAATCATATATAAGATGTCTGCAATTAGTCCTGGCTACCTCTGGTGATTTCTGTAATTGCAGGTTTAATCAGATAGGGGATTCTTTAAACATTCTAAATTGAGAGTTAACCGAACGCAATGTGGATAATTATATTATAACATCTCATGTGAGATATGAAGCTTGTCTGTGAAGGAAAGAAATCAACATGTAAAATGATGAAAAGTGTATTGTTGCAGTGCACAGTTTACTATTTTACTAAATCCACGAGCGAAGACATCACATAATGTCAATTGGGTAGTTTAAATCCTATTTTCTGATATTGATTTGATCATTCCAATGTAATTATGCTAATGTGTTGGACGACATATGTGTATGTGTGTGTAAATGAGAGTGTGTATATTTGTTTGTGTGTGTATCAATCTTTATGTCCCAGATAACTGTCTCTGACTATTGATAATAAAGAAGCTTAAGGATGTATCATAAAATTGATGTGAATCTGCAACTTGAACAAGATTGAACAAAGAAAATTAAGTTCTTCCATTTGAGCTATGGTATGACACTCTCCAAGCAGATCAGTCCACTCTGTTATATATTCTAACAGAGGGTAGGAGAGTGGAACTCTCTGCTGAGTAGGTTGATGATATGATGGTGCGCCTCACTGTTTTCTATCAACTTATCATGAAGAATCATTCAAACACATACATTTTCAGATGAATATAGAGATAAATCGCTGTGCAAAGAGTCAGGCAGACAATCTTATGGAACCCGCAAAGTCAGGAGAAATAGCAGAAATGAAAGAGTGAGTGTTATTTTAACAAATACTATTCAAATGCCATAATGTTTTATCAAAAAGCTAAAACTTCGCAAACCGTGTTCACATTAATTTTGTTTTAAGATTGTGCATCTGATTTTATACTATAGTAGGAAAGTACAATCTGAGCAATGGAAGCACTTCTAGATAATCGAGCCTACTCCAGCTCCAGTTCATCCGACACACAGTCAAACACTGAACAAAGAAGTTTGTGTGGAGTTTAAGGTCTATTGAGCAATTTTCCAGCTATATCAAGACCAACTCATAGCTTTTGAGTTGTACAGACTACTGGTGATCATATCTATGGGGGTGAGAATGATGGCAAGTTAAGTCGGTGTAATAGTCAGTTTCCAGGATCGAACCCTGGCCGGCCGAGTGCAAAGCCAACTTGCTTACCACTACACCATCCCATCCCCAAATGAACAAAGAAGTTTTCGGGTCTAAATTGTACATTCATCTTTGCACGCCGGACCCCTTTGCTTAACTTTATATTCAGTAAAATCATGTTACAACACAAATAAATCAAAGAAAATGATTGAAATTGATAGATAGTGACATATCTATTGTATTTTACATAGTTATGTTTCGATAATTATGATCCATTAAAAAAAAGAACTGCGGAAACAAAGGTAGACTTCATGGACACTGGATTCGTTTTCAAATTTTTTTTACTAATACGATTCCTCTTTTCTTGAAAGGTACACTGGAGGGTATACTATGGACGTGATTGCCAGCACAGCTTTTGGAATAAGGGTAAACTCTCAGAAAGACCGGAACAATTCCTTTGTAATACATGCAAGGAAGGCTTTTGATGTGGCTGTAACAAACCCACTTGTGCTTCTGCGACGTAAGTATGCTGTCCTTAGCATTGTATATATAAAAGGGACTGCACTTAATGTACTTTCATTGTACCAATTACCCTTTCTAAGTTTCTAAATTAAATTAAATCATTATTGATTAATCCTTTCAGGGGAAGGACACCCCTTAAACATTCTGATAAAATTAAACTTAGAAGATATTCTTGACTGGAAATATTCCTATAACTTTATTGGATTCAGCAGAAAATGGCATGTGAACAATTTCTGTGGCCCACTTTTCTTCTCCCAGTGTTTCATTTTTCTATAACGAAATGCACAGTGTGACTGACTGTAGGGGGCGCAGAGGCACTTTTCTGGGTTATTTGGTACCATAATGTATCTGGCAACCACATTGAGAACAATCTCTGCCACCAGCTTTCCTAAAGTCTGGTGAACAGCTTTAGTTTGAAACAATTCTTTTCCATTATTACAGTTATTCTACCACCCTTGGACTATGTGCTCACCAAGTTCGGGTTTCGTTTTGAAACCATACCTGAGGATACCCAGGAGTTCTTCTATGATATAACAAGACAGACTTTGGACATGAGAAAGGACGATGTTGATCAGGTAAGTGGCCATAATCAAACATTTTGAACCCTCATGTAATTGCAAAAAGAAGTATTACCTCATACATTTAAAAAAGGAACACTCGTGTGCTAGAAAATCAGTTAGGTCTTACAAATCTGCAAGATTTATGACTACCAGTTTCTTAAAATAAGACATCTTTGCACCAGACAGATAATTGAAATGGCAAGCAATAGTAATTTTGATCTAATAATATTCGTGACCCACCGAGGGGAAAAGGTGCTCCGGGGTTTCTATATTTCCTATCCTAAGACTAATATTTAGAGAGATATAAGGTAGGCCTAATTTGTGAAAAAAAGTCAAAATAATTATGTCATTAGGCCAACTATTTGTGTAGAATTCAGCTATCTAACTGATATCATTCTATTTAAGCGGAATTCTCCCTCATTTGGAATGTCAATGGAACGTTTTGATTTTGAAAATTTACTTTTTATTCCTTCTATATGATTACCATGGAAACTTTACCTTAAGTAATTTATATTGAAAAGGGCCACACATAATAAAGTATACCCTAGGGATCCCGACATTGAAAACCGAATGAAAGTATATATCATTTCTAGATCAAAATAGGTGGGCGTAATTGTATTTTTCATTATTTGATTAAAGATAATCCTAATTTATGATCGTAAATGTACTATCTCAATAATCAGTGGATGATAAGGGTTTTACTCATTTTACTGCATCCCGATCATGGCATGTTACAGAGGACATAACCCGCTTAATGTTTATCAAATTTGGGCATGATTGGTATCATTTGAAAGCTAATAACATGCTCTTTATTAATGGAAATTAAGTAAATCCCGCACGGGGGATCCTTACCCCTCATTTGGTCACATTATTCTCAATGAAATGATCATCCGTTTCATTAGGAAATAATACTTATTCAATTTAAGTGGACCTATTTGTATCATCAGATGCAAAATATAGTATCTGGTCCAGAGGGGGCACATCGTGCTTTTTGATTTAAACTATTGCATTGAAGCTAAGTGCAGAATGTGAGCTGGATGTAGTGTATTGTATGTACGCCAGGCAGCGACAGTGAGGCATGTTAGGTGGTAGGTGTAGTCATTGTTTGTGACGCCCAAGTGGGTTTTATGAGAGGTAGGTACAAATAGGTTGGTTAATCAGATTCCTATGATAAGCAGGTGAGAAGAGGGATGAGTGATGAGTCATCACACTGGCACTGGAGAATGTGAGACTGGCTATGTAAAATCTATTATTTGAATAATAATTCTTAGTTCTAGGACTATAAAACTATGTTTACAATATTGGAGAATATCAATAGCATAGTATAGAGCTAGTAATAGATTCATCAGTAGAGTAAAGAACTGGATCGGTTATAAGAGTCAGTAACATTTGTTGTTATAGGGGAAATGAATAGCATATAAGGGTAGGACCCAATGTAATCAGGGGGAGTTAAGAACATCTTTTCGTGGAGTATGTGAACCGACGACCAAAGTTCAACAACAATAATAGAATACATATAATAATAACAACTAAAATTCACTAACACACCGAGACTAATAAGAATCCTTCCTATGCAATGAAAATAACATCATTAGCAATTATTTTTCAGTCCAGATCAGACTTCCTTCAACTTATGCTCAATGCACAAAAAGGAGAGGATTTCAAAGATGAAGATGAGGTTGGAAATCACCAAGTTCCAAAACATCAGGACAGCGGTTCAGGTAATTAACTTCTTTCTCCGATGAAATAGGTAACAATAAAAATTTAAAAAAACGAAACAATTTCTTTTAAATAGTTAAATGTCTTCAAGCTAGACCATCTTATTTCTCCAACATTTCTTCAATTAAAAATCTTTTCTGCACAACAAAATGTTTTTACTCAACCTGAGGCAATTATCAACTTTACATTGCAGGTCTTTCAACTGATGAGATCCTAGCAAATGCCATGCTCTTCTTTGTTGCTGGTTATGACACAACCTCCACGACCTTGAGTTTCTTTCTGTACAACTTGGCACTCTACCCTGACTGCCAGGCAAAGCTCATTGACGAAATTGAGCAAATTGCCGGAAATAAAGTAAGAATTTACAAGTAAACGTGAACAAAAAAGATTCTTCTTGGATATTGTGAGACCCTTGATGTGTTATGGATATTGATCAGGCTTTGGCCAATCCTGCATATATCTTGGGTTTCATACCCGATAATTCGTACAATGCTATGTTGCCATGCCATTTATTTAATGAATATGAAATTCCCATACACTTTTAATGTCTATGCACAAGCATGACTGTCTCCTTTTTCTTTTAACTGACCTTTCCTAATAATTTACTTAGTTATTACAATAGAAAGCTGTTTCTTTTACAGGACTTCGTGGACTATGGGTTGACCCAAGAGATGCCTTACTTAGACCAGTGCATCAATGAAACTCTGAGACTCTACCCTCCTGCAATGCTGTAAATTTGTCTTTAAACTAAATTGCTAACATCTGTATGATTTTTTCAATAATCAGTCTTAAACAGTCTTCAAGAATGAAATAAAAGACTAAGTCAACCTCTTACAAACAATATATAACACTATCATAATTAATAGTTTTTCACTTTATAAAGACCGATAACATCTTGCGTTTTCTAACGCACACATGATATTACAATTCAATTATGTTATGGCCCACTGCCATTTCTTCTACAATTTGGTTTTGTTTTGCTTTCAGGGTAAATCGTACGGCAGGCAGGGATGTCACAATTAAGGATGTGTTTATAAAGAAAGGGGTCCTCATCAACATTCCCATTTTTAGCATTCACCGTGATCCTACAAAATGGCCAGAACCTGACAAATTTGATCCAGAGAGGTATTTTTATTTTAAATATTAAAACTATTAGGCACAGGCATCCCCTCTTTAAGTTGATATCATCAAAGATAGGAAAGACCTGTTTTAGGAGGGTACTGCCGATAGTATTGAACTATAGAGAGTTAATTATCCGTTATATCAGTTGTGCTTAATTAGTCATGTTTAATTATGGATAATAGCTAGCTCCTAACGCAGTCTCCTCCTCGTTCGACTGCTGTCCAATACATAATCATAGTTCCACATCATGTAAGACGTAATGTGGCACCCCAGGGGCTTAGGCCTACTGAGTGAACTGGCACCCGAACTTTCTTCTTATATATGGGGGCCAGGTTGGACGGTCTGTGCAGGACCAATCAGAGGCCAGCGTTTCCGGCCAATAGGGAGCCAGATCTTCAGTCAAACCGACCAATCAGGGGCCAGCATTCTTCAAGCACAGAAGAGCAAGTTTTGGGTCCTTGGGAAGCTGACTGTGGGTGCTTTCTCCCAGGTCCGTGCTCAGGCTATATAAGGAGGACACTCAGGAGGAGAGATTCAGTCTGTTTAGGCTCACTGAAGGGTTCATACCTTAGTAGGTAACCCTGGCCTTGGTGTTTGACATGGAATAGTCTGTTTAGGCTCATGGTTGGGTTTAGACCTGAGGAGTGTTGTTTGACATGGAATAGCCTGATTAGGCTGGTTGTAGGGTTCAGACCTTAGGAGGTAACCCTGACTTGGATGATGTCTTAGGCTTGAGAAGGCCTTGATGTTTGATGGGAGAGGACTGATGGGTTTAGGCCTAGCCTATATTTAGGCTGCTGTTTGCTTTACTTGTGGTGGAGTTTGAGGCTTTGAGTTGACATTGATGGTTTGTCCCACAAGTATTTTGTGTTCTCCCATGTTGTTGATAGACCTTGTATGTATTTGGCCTGACTGTTTAGTAGGTATTTTACAGGAAATGTATAGGAACTTAGATCTTTAAGGAACTTGGAACTGAACTATTGTTATTACAAGAGAGTTGTTTAATAAACATTATTTAACTTAAGAGTATTGTTGTCGGGTTTTATGTCACACTGCGCCAATCCTAGTGATCCGACTTGGGTCTTGACTCCGCCCCGGGGTAGGTGGGCCGGGGCGCGCTACAGTTTTTGGTGCCGTGACCAGGATTGGTGATAGCTGTGGCATAGACCAGCAATATTAAGAGAAGGCATTATTTTTTTCAGAACCGTGTATTCTGACTTGTGCCCTGTGGAGAAGTCTACAGAGAGCCAACAGCCTCTAGCCAAGATGGTAGGATAAGGTTGTTGATTTTTTGGTTAACCACATTGACCAGCATTGGTGATAATTGTGACATGACTTTTCTGACTTGTTTTATCTGAAAATGTTTATTGAGACCAGCAACCAAGAGACAAGAAGGTTGGTTGTTGTTGACTGTTTTGGTTGTATCCTACTGATGAGGATGGATCTTCTGAACATGAGTTTCAGCTGGCTGCTGATGCTTTTGTGTTTAGTTAGGCATGCAGGTGGCCTGCCTAATAATGTTGGTGTGCATGGAAATGGTGTTTTACCTTCCTGCCTTGACAGTGATTGGGGCACACCATCCTATGTCAGTGATTTCACCCATTTCTCTGGTGCTGGGTCACGGGATGGCAAGACTAGCCATGTTGCCCAGGGAATAGGGCACGTGGATTCTGGCATGACATATGGTAATTATGCTAATACTGTTGCTGTGTGCTTTGAGAGGTGGAAGCAGACAGATAGTTCCTGTAGAGAGAGGGACATGACAGATGTGAAAATATTGTTGCTCCCTGTGTTTAAGGTTGAGCACTGATTATTTGTGTGTCATGAACTAGGTGAAAACTCTTGTTTCCTGTTGTTTCAGGGTAAGTTTTGATTATTTTTGAGTTATGAGCTAAGTGAAAGCTCTTGTGTTTTATGGATTCAGGTGGATTCCTGACTATTTTGTGGTTTCAGGTGGATTCCTGATTGTGTTTGAGATATGAGCTGGGTGGAAGCTCATGGTACCTGTCATTACCAGTTGGGTGATGATTATGTACATTTCGTTTCTGATTGGAGAGTAACCTAGGAAAGGTAAAATCAGTCAGATTTTGTGTATTGGAAAGCATATATTTAAGGTGGAGTTCCTTAAAATTGCTTTCAATGCTTTTATTAGTCGTCTATTGAAGATGTGTTTTGATGACTTTGAGATTTTGTGGTTTGAGAGGACTTATCGAAGGAATGATATGCCCTCACAAAATGTGCTCAAATGTGAAATGGTTTGCTTTAAAGAGTTATGCCTAGAATTTCCAACAGAGGAGCTGTTATTTAGGTAGCTCACGTGACCTGTAGAGGCAGTTAGTTGTTCATAACCTGATCAGAAAGGGGAGTGACCCCTTGAGCTGGACTAGGATTGGCAGTTAGACTGTTACCTGGTAGGCTCGCATGTTCCAAAGGGATAGCTGTGGGATTCACTATCCGTGATGGAGAGGGACTGGCCCTCTAAGCTGGATTCCAGGGTGTGGTTACCTGGGATGCTTGCATGTTCTGATGGACTGGTTGATGATACGCTGTTTGATCTGAAGAGGGAGTTGCCCTTTAAGTCTGATCAGGAGGAATTGACAAGGGATCTGTCACCTGAGAAGCTTACTTGTTCAGAAAAAGCAGTTTGCTGTTATACAGAGGTTCGCGTAGCCCATTGTTGTATTTGTGGTTCACTGAGTAGTGAGTGATGGGACGATGTAAGGTCAGCGTATTGGGTGATCAACCTTTGCTTAGAGCAGGTTCTGGGATCCCTCTGGTAAGCTAATAACCTTGAAATCCCTGTGCATTAATTACCTTAGATAATGAGGCTGAAGGTGTTGAACTTTGATTTTTTGAGATTTTCATTTGTGAAGTGTGCTGTGTTGGAGAACAGCACCTGTGGTTGCTGAGCTGTGTTGACAGCCTGGTATGAGGCGACCTAGGAGGAGCAGTGGCTGAAGAGGGTTGTAACAGAGAATTTGGGCAAGGACTTGGCCATCCCAGCCGGAGTGCACATCTCTCAGCGACCTTCTGCCCCTGCCACATTGGAGACAGGAGGCAAGGCTGGCATTGGGCCTAGCCATTCTGGGATGACTGCACTGGTGGAAATGGAGTTGGGATGACCCTAGGTGCACCTCTACCAGTGGCAGCAGCAGAAGCAGTGGTTATGGCTTAGGGCCTAGCTGCAAACTTCACCATGGTGACTTCAACAGAAGCTCTATAGAGAAAGACTAAGGACAGTCTGAGCTTCTAAATGACATCACTATGGACATGGACTATTGTCGAAGAGACATTTACTTTGCATAGAGAATTCTGTGCATAGTTTTAAGTATTGCTAGAGTTCTGTGGTGAACTAAAGATATTGTATACATTTGCATGTATTTCTAGAGTTCTGTACTGAACTCATGACACTGTATTGTATTTTGTAGTGATCTTATGATATTGTGTAACATGTTAGCCTAAGAACTTTTGTATTTTGTACTGGGATAATATATTGTGTAAGGTATGTATGTTATCATGAAAGGTAGAGAGTAACAACACGAGGACGTGTTGGTCCAAGGAGGGGGGAATGTGGCACCCCAGGGGCTTAGGCCTACTGAGTGAACTGGCACCCGAACTTTCTTCTTATATATGGGGGCCAGGTTGGACGGTCTGTGCAGGACCAATCAGAGGCCAGCGTTTCCGGCCAATAGGGAGCCAGATCTTCAGTCAAACCGACCAATCAGGGGCCAGCATTCTTCAAGCACAGAAGAGCAAGTTTTGGGTCCTTGGGAAGCTGACTGTGGGTGCTTTCTCCCAGGTCCGTGCTCAGGCTATATAAGGAGGACACTCAGGAGGAGAGATTCAGTCTGTTTAGGCTCACTGAAGGGTTCATACCTTAGTAGGTAACCCTGGCCTTGGTGTTTGACATGGAATAGTCTGTTTAGGCTCATGGTTGGGTTTAGACCTGAGGAGTGTTGTTTGACATGGAATAGCCTGATTAGGCTGGTTGTAGGGTTCAGACCTTAGGAGGTAACCCTGACTTGGATGATGTCTTAGGCTTGAGAAGGCCTTGATGTTTGATGGGAGAGGACTGATGGGTTTAGGCCTAGCCTATATTTAGGCTGCTGTTTGCTTTACTTGTGGTGGAGTTTGAGGCTTTGAGTTGACATTGATGGTTTGTCCCACAAGTATTTTGTGTTCTCCCATGTTGTTGATAGACCTTGTATGTATTTGGCCTGACTGTTTAGTAGGTATTTTACAGGAAATGTATAGGAACTTAGATCTTTAAGGAACTTGGAACTGAACTATTGTTATTACAAGAGAGTTGTTTAATAAACATTATTTAACTTAAGAGTATTGTTGTCGGGTTTTATGTCACACTGCGCCAATCCTAGTGATCCGACTTGGGTCTTGACTCCGCCCCGGGGTAGGTGGGCCGGGGCGCGCTACAGTAACACTTGTGTGAAAGGATGTTCTTTATTAATATTCTCCTGTGTATTGTCATTCCATGACAAGATCTCAATTGACAATGATCAGCTCCAAGGAAGGAATCCCCTCAAACACACTCAGTCAACACTCCCGCCTTTCCTACACAGTCTTTCTGCCTCTATTCCAAATCCAGGACTCAGCTTCTAAGACTCAACCTTTCTAGGATGGTTACTCACACAACGTTCTGCTAACTCTGACTGAGCTCGAGCGGTGTGCACCCCTTTAGTATGATACTCCTCCTTTAACCCCCTAAATTTGACAGAGAGTTATGGCTAAAGTGTGTGCTTTTCTAAACCCCTAACACTGTAAAGCCTGCACGAGCATGGACTGGCCATCCGTGTCAGTACAGTATATCACACTAAAGGTTCCTTATTGCTCAGATGTGTGCATTCATTTGAGTGATCTCAGTCTCTGCAATGTGATTGATAGAAAGCAAAGGGCTTACGCATATCAAATTAAATTGTATTCAACCCATTTTACTACCCCCGTTCTCATGGTGAATTGAAAATAGGCATTTATTGTCTTCTTCTGCAAACCATGGTCACTTACAAATTACCTCAATTATATTTGTTACAGAATTGATAAATGAAACGACTAACTTTAT
The DNA here is from genome assembly GCA_936440205.1 of Lepidonotus clava. Lineage (NCBI taxonomy): Eukaryota > Metazoa > Annelida > Polychaeta > Phyllodocida > Polynoidae > Lepidonotus > Lepidonotus clava. The sequence continues at coordinate 33,164,074 of OW387143.1, forward strand.
ACAGGAAAACTGTTTTAGACAAAACATACAGTGATATACAATGATGTTCGATTAGGACATTATGAAAAGAGGTCAAAACGTCACGTCAGTGAGTGTAAATGTGCTACATTATATAGCCTCCCCGTCATTATTTTATGCCATATGAAGATAGGATTAATTATAATGTATGGCGGCTCTGGGGATTACAATGATATTAAATTTTCATCAGAGTTTCCAAATCTGTTTATCCTAGATTTTCTCCTGAGAACAAAAGGAGAAGAAACCCCTACCACTTCATACCTTTTGGTAATGGTCCAAGAAATTGCATCGGGATGCGCCTGGCCCTTCTGGAGATGAAAGTGGCCATAGTCAATGTGTTCAAGAGGGTCAAAGTTAGCACATGTGACAAAACAATGGTACGTATGGCAGAAGTTTGGTTAAGGATGCGCTATACCCGCTTTTAGTAAAATTGTGCGCTTCTATAGAAGCTAAAAGCGTTTCTATGGTGCATTGATTTTTTCAAATGTTTTAGGTTCACATGGAATATGAGAATAAAATTAGATATAATATTTCAAATTATAGGAAAATTAATGGTGATGCAACTTTAGTAATTCTCATCAACTTGTCCCAAGTGTGGTATTATACCTATAAGTTCCGGCTTAGGCTGTCACTACATTCATAATACTTATTGGAAACATTTAACCTTACAGTGTTTACAATGCATGTGAAAGGATGTTTGTTTGATCAAACATTTCTTTGATTCTCCAAACTTTAGATACCTATGCAGTTTTCAAGAGGTTCGGGCCTGCTGAAATCTAAAGATGGAATCTGGCTGAAAGTGGAACTGAGGAAATAATTGTAGGATCTACTCCAGACCAACGGATTTCTTACTAGACATTTCCTAGGAGTTTGCGTAGTGGCCCCATCCATAGATGCCTTGACCCCAACACCTTTAACCTAGGCCCATTGAAACCCATACCCAAACTTGTTAGTTCTAACCTATACCGCCACAGGGCACCTCGGTACTGATGTCTCTAGGTTGGATGAAAGATGAGACAGGAAACAGCTGAGGACAAAATCCCTTATATTTATAGATATATGAGAAATGTGATATATTGTTCATGAATTCATTATGTTTATTTGTACATATTATTGTTAGAGATGTATATTCATTTATATTATGAGCTTTGGATTTCCCACCACTGTGGGATGCAACGCCATAAGTAACGTATATACTACATGAAGTCAGGGAGTTCTTCACACTCTTTTATTATGACTTTTCAAGGTAGAATTTCAGACTTACGATCTTATGTTCCTATTGTTATCTATATTATCAGAGTTAAGATTCTTAGTTATTAGAAATTTTGTGAGATGTGAGAAATGCATAAATTTACAATTCCCCTGGTGAGAAACACACACTAGGTTGGCAATCCACATTGGATATAAGATACTACTTCTACCTTCTACCTTCTCTGGTGTGAAATGGTAATGTCATAGCTACTGAAAAAACACAGAATTGGTGGCACTTTTTTTTTTTATCTTCAACACTATCATGGTTACACATGTCTTTATACGCCTTTAAATATTATGGGTTCACTTATGGGTTAATTTTGTGTTCGGTCTGGCATCAAGCATTTATGAAAAGCTTAGGACCTCCTGAACGTGATGATATAATATATCATGATATAATATATCATTATATGATGATATATATATTATATCAACCTTTATTAATTTTGGGTCATCGTTTACTCAAAATCTAAAGGCCTTTTGATCAGGATGCTGCAGCACTATAATTATGGTCAAACAATAATTATTGATTAAAGGCAGCCAAAAACAATGTAGAGTCAACATTTTGCAAATTCTGTTAACTATTGAAATACATTCTATGGCCATAACCTAGGCCTGTGGTAAAATATTAACTGTGAGTATGGATTTAAATTACAATGAAATACATTAAAACTTATTCCACATCAATTTTGTTTACCCACCAAAATTGGTTTGTTTACAAACATTGCTGTTTTCAGGCATAGATGACATGTGTATTAAGGAATTCAAGTGAAGTAATAAGTAGTTATCATGATTTACACTGTACCAATGGCTAAAGTTAGACCCTTAGAATGTATTCTCATGGTAATTTTAGTTTGCAAAATTTTGTCATATTTTGACACAACATTGCTTTTGACTCCCTTTAATGTTCTACATTATTCAATGTTTAATCATGAATTGACAACTATTATATATTTCATTTTAATTATAGATACTATAAGCTTTATTTCCATAATCTTAAAAGTTATGATAGCCCATGAGCAGCATTACACTTAAGATCTTATGGACATCTTATCTTAAACTTTTACACAATTGCTCAATGAGTAGTCACATATCCAAAACCATCAAATTTACAAAAATATAACCTTCCTCAGAAACCCAAGAGTTTTAAATATTGGTTTAAGGTCGTATCTCAATTCCGGCAACCACAGATAGCTGATTTATAGTATTTGAAGCACCTTCAGGCTAATTTTGTCGACGAAACCCCTTGAAAAACTATAGAAAACTAATCCAACCTATAGACATAATGGCTATCCGTGGTTGGGTGAATTTAGTGTGAAACGCCCTCATACCAATATATTTCAGAGACCATTCATTAACTCTTGAAGTGAGATAGCTTATCCACGGCTGCAAAGTATGAATTATATCATTATTATTACTGAATAAATAAATTGACATGTTTTAAAATCAGTTTTACGTCAAATATAAATACATTGTCTCTTTCATCTTATGCTTAGATTCTGTCGCAGGACCTATATCGAGTTTCTCTAATAGTATAATAACAATAGATAATAGCTACAATCTCACTGTGCGACTCTGGTTGATTACATTTAAATGGTTTTAAACGGCAACTTTAACAAAACCAAGTTGTTGGAAAGCCCCATAATCAATGGCTGTTGTTGGCAACTACGAAAAGGAGTGTGGTCAAGTATTAGACACTAAATATACTGAGGACCCAAGCATACACCATGCTGACTCAAGGTTATCAACTAATACCCTGATTACTCTGAGGCTTGATAAGATTTTACCAGTTCCCTTTTTGTATGACTGACCAAAGGCTCTCGATCACCTCGTTCACTCATGCAACGGCTGACACAACAAGAAAAAAGTATTGCATGTATGATGTCACATGCCATTGAAATAACCATCTTGATTTCATCATTTTTAATAAATAATGTTTTTGTTGTATTTGATCCCCATTTTTCCTTGGCAAAACTATACAAAGGGAACCTTTTACATTTTACAGGGACTATGTCTATACAAAATGATATATATGCATCTGTGTGTATACATAAAAATATAGAAAGTTTTAGTTGTGCTTCGCATATGGCAAGAGTTGAGTTCTTGTTTCAATTAAATAAAAACTAATTTTCTTGCTCACATTTGGACATGTTTCAAATTTCTTTTCTTAACTCAAATCCAATTTATGGCATAAACTTACTGACAATAAGTCAATTGTAAACCTCTTTTCTAGGCAGCATAAACAATACAGAATAATATCTATTATCATATTGCAATCAGGTAATGGCATATTGGAAATACTAATCTTCAACAAGTCAACCTATACATCTTGCACGTCAAACTATGTTGCCATTGGACGCTGCAACTCCATGCTTTCTAAAAATAAACCATTAGTGCGGTAGCAAGTCTATGTCACCCTCTCGAGGTCAATATATGGGTCCAAGGTCTCCAAAGCCAAACAAGTAGTCCAGCTTTCTGTGTGTCCATACCAGTTGGAGTGGGCACACTTGGTGGTTCAACATGGATATCCTGGGCCTGGTGGATGTACCCTGGTGGGGTATACTCATAGCACTTATCGCTGTCTACCTCAGGTAACCTTTATTACAATTGCAATTCACTAATTATTTGATTCATTATACATTAGCAGGAGAGGCATATAACAATAAGTGTAATTTCCAAATCAAATACAACAAAAATATATCATTATTTCACGTATCATAATATGTTGAACTTACTATGGTATTACAGTAAGAACAGATAAGACATGCACAGATAACAGTACCTTCTGTACAAATATAGAAAGAGTATCAAACCATTTAAGCTTTTTAAGCAGTATCACATTTCTCCCAAGCTAAACAATTGCAAGTTTTAATGGTATGTGCCGGCGAACTACTTGCCTATCATATGTAAACATTCAACAGCCATTACATGTCTAAACAGACATGCTATTTATTCATCCATACTAACATGGAGGGGGTAACCCCTTTGATGGATCCTACCTGCCATAAACCAGCGGCTGCAAAGCATGCTAGGATTTGGATGGGAATTCCCACGTAAAGTGGTTGCTGGTATACAGACTCACTTTTGGAAAGAGTAGGTCTGATGCGACAGACTTACAGTGTCATGTTACCTAACTGCCTTATTTATGCAGCCCTGTGCAGTGTGCAATGGCTCCGTTGTTGACCTCTCATTTACATATCTTGACCTAAATAGATGGCTAGGTGGTGTGGTATGTATGAGTGGTCTGTTGATCAGGGGGTACATTTGGTACATCTGGTATAAAAGGATTGAACACTCTGTTGCTGTATAGTGGGTGATGTTATGGCTTTCTTTTTTAGTTATGCTACACGCAACTTCAACTACTTCAAAAAATGTGGCATACCAGCTCTAAGGCCTCTACCAATACTTGGAACAATATATAAAAACTTCACAAAGGTATGACATCTATAACTTTCTTCTTCTTTTGGAACTAGAATTAATAAAATGAGAAAGGCTATAGTTCATTAATGAAGACATCAATAGTAATTATCAACAGTCTATGTGTAAATAATGATATCACTAAAATTTGATATTGAAGAGGAAATAATAATTGGTGTTCTCTAATTGACAGAGTATGGCAGTAACTGAAATGGAAATTTTGCAAATGTCTAAGGAAAAGGGATGTGTTGGGTAAGTATTACAATTTCAATTTGAGGCAAAGGCATATCTGTTTTAGTATAAGATCAAGACTTGTCAAAAAATGGACGGTTCCTAAGTGGCAAAGCCTGTTTTTCGTTTTCTTAACCACTGTAGAAAATATATCGTAGTAAGGAGGAAATTATTTGTTAGACTGCGTTAAACAAGAGAATGAGATGAATCATTCGAGAAAAATGTCTAATGATTCTCTTATAGAAATAACCTGTTTGCTAAAAGCTGGAAGTTGAGTTTGACAATAGTTTAACAACTTTTTAATCATTCTATAATGTAATAAAAAATAACATTTTCATATCAACCTGTTTTTCAGATTGTTTTTTGGAGACTCACCAGCTCTAACTGTTTTTGATGAGGACATGCTATCGGACATTATGGTCAAGGAGTTTTCATCATTTACGAATAGACTGGTAAGATACTTTTGCATTTGATGACCATGCTAATCTCTATGGCTGCATCAGGATAGAAATACAATCAAATCCACTCGCTGGTTGCTATAGGAACACTGGGAAAAACCATTGATCAGTTATGCCACTTTTATCAGTGCTCATCTAATGCTGAGAACAGGGTTTGACAAATCGGGTGTCAGGACACTTGGGACAACCAGAAAAAGGTGTTGGGCAACCAGATCGTGTCACCAAACAAAATCTAAATAAATTTAGAGCCTTTCTCCTTAACAGATAACTTATCAGTTAAATAATTATATTATAGCAAATACATTTATTTGTATACATTTATATTTTCATATGGGGAGATATAGATGATATATTTTCAAACCTTTATCAACATGATAATCTGAGGACATCTTAAGGTATGACAATAAATAATTATATTACCTCAGTGGTGAACTGGTGGGAATCAAAATGAAAATTGTGAAAGAGGGCCAGTATAGATATAACTAAAATAGTCCTTTGATATAAATATTTAAATTTAAGCTTTGAAAGGCCAACATCGAAATACTTAATTATCTTAGAACAATTGGGGCCGTTCATAAATGACGTCATGCAGCAGGGGGGGGGGTTCATATTTACATGACTATGCATGACACGAGGGGGAGGGGGTCATATGGTTCATGACAAAACATGACAAGGGGGGAGGTGGGGGTCCAAAATGGTCCAAAATAGCATGACGTCATTTTTGGACGGCCCCATTAACAATTGATGTACAACATTATTTTTCTGTGAAAGTAAAAACTACATAAGATTATCTGTGTTGCCGAAAAAACAGAAAATGAGACTTTGTATAGTGGCACCTATATTTTTTAATGTTTATTTCTGCAGGGGTGCGCAATGTAACCAGTTAAATAATCTTGGTAGTTCAATAATCTTTGTAACTGTCGGAACTAGTTGTTCAGATATTCTTGTATTTATATTGTCCAAATATAATCCCTTGTGTTTCGTTCTTCTACTTATTACACTAATATGTATCTTAGTTCTAGCTAAAATAATGATAACTGTAAATAACTTGTATGTTGTCAATTTATATTGTAAATACAGAAGTAATTGAACAAAATGGATTAGAAATTGATTTCGTATCATTATTAAGAGGCTAAAGAAATGAAATTTTTTCAGGCAATCAAAGATGGGTCATTGCTGGATTACATGTTGACTAATTTGCCTGATCATCACTGGAAGCATGCGAGGAGTGAAATGACTCCAACCTTTACCACTGGTAAACTGAAGAAGGTAAAACTATTATCTTTTGCCTATATTTTCTCATCGAGCAGATATATATAAGAACTGCAAAAAGAACTCTGACTCATGAAGATGTGTCTTTTATGGGTTAACATTTACAATTCAGGAGATATAAATACTTGAACAAAGTGTTATGGAATTGGTTTAATCCCTTCCAACCGAAGATCCTCATTTGGCTACCATGTGACTGGGGTCCATAAAGAAGAGCCCATTAAGAGGGGTATTTATTAATTGACAAACATTTATATAAGTTAGAGCCTCACTTAATATACCATAATATCCCTGGAGTAACAAGGATTTTCATACTTTAAATTGCGATACCCTATGACGATTTGTTCTTCTAAAATCTAAATAATGTAGAATACAACCAACCATACCCAATTTAGGCCATGTTTAGTCATACCAAAATATCAGCTGCATAATCAACTTATCAAAAGAAATATCTGAAAAAAGTCAATTTCAAGTCGACTTATTAAAAACCTTCAAGACATTTTCATGGCATCATAAAAATAGTCTAAATTTTATGGTCATTGCATCATGGGAAATTTGTAATGGGGGATTTTCAAGGAAATTCTTAGTTACCAAGTTGCCATGGAACAGAAAACAGAATATCAATAACGTGTAGAAGATTTTTCTTTTCAATACTGCACTCATTTATTGAAACAAACAATTCTTCCTTAAGTTATGACACTTTCATATTTGTGATAATTACAAATTTCAATTTTCACCTGGGTGTGGCTCAATCCAAGTTGCCAAAACATATGCATGAAACATGAAGGTTATGTAAAATTTCGGGTTTCTTGGATATGTGACGTAGGTATTTTCAAACATTATCTCAGCCTATAAAAGAAATATCTTCAATTGTTTTCATTATTTGAAAGCTTAGATTTTCAGCTCTATGAAATACATTTCATCATAATATATATTTACAGGAAACAATGGTTAAAGGGTTAATAAGAAATAACATTATAAAGATATTTCTACCACATAAAACGTAGGGCTATCTAATTTGAGTAGGTTGTCTTTTTCAGTCAATGTTTTTTGCGGTTTCTTTCTGATTACCTAATTTGCAGACGATAATTGTGATGCATTTTTGTCAAAGTTGAATGATGAAGTCAATCGGTGTGCAAAGAACTTGGCAGACAGCCTGATGAATCCTGCCAAATCAAAAGAAAATGTAGAAGTAAAAGAGTAAGTGTATTGTGGTTTTAAGTGCTTACTGTTAAACCTGTATTCCACTAATCGATTCTGACTGCTTGCAATTTGGTCATTTATGACTATTCACAAAAACTATGGCAAAAGATAATGCAAACTACCTATCATCTGAAAGCCAACCAAAAACCCCTATCTACTGTTATATAGACAATAACATGTTCAACTGCTATTTCCATGGATGATTTATGAATTGGGAGTAAAATGGGCTAGTGGAATACAGCCGATAGTATTGTTTAATGGCACTGATATTTGATTTATATACATATATATATATATATATATATATATATATACAATTAGAATTACACAATTAGAATTAACTGTAAAGAAGTGACTTGATTGTAATGAAAATGGAAATCATGCCTTGGGTCAATAATATAACATATGAATTAACAAGTTTGGAATGAAAAAGTCTTCTTTTCTATCCCTTCAGATACACGGGAGGATACACAATGGATGTTATATCTAGTACAGCTTTTGGAATACGTGTCGACTCCCAAAAGGACAGAAACAATACATTTGTTACCCATGCAAGGAAATCATTTGACTTTGATTTTAAGAATCCAGTAACAATCATACGCAGTACGTGTTATTAATGTATCATAATCTAATCATTCTATTAGGACATTGTAATCAATCCTATGTTTGTAAACACATATTACAGAAGGTTACACTTGGAGAACGCTTACTTAATTCTAGATTAAAGTGTTTAATCATTGTACACTTTGTCTTGTGTTGTTAAGGGTTTTATATTGTGTGATCTTGACTACTCAAGGCCTTTTTTATTTTACAGTTGTATTACCTAAATTGAACGAACTCCTCATTAACCTTGGAATGCCACTATATCTTATCCCAAAGACATGCCAGGAATTTTTCTATGATGTAACAAAGCAGACCATGGAGTTACGAAAGGCCGATGCAAGCCAGGTATGATAATGTTTATCATATTTTTTTTATACAAAATCAGCCTGGATAGGTTAAGACAAAAGAATGATACTTTCAAATGATGAATTGAAACCAATGCAATACAAAACAACAATTTTCATAATAACTTTCTACAAAATGTGGTATATCTTACACAAAATCTCTTTATAAGATTTACCCTAGCCTTATAGGATAATGCTAGAATTGATTTGCTAAAATAGATTTCACACTATTGGGTATGCCAATCCATAATTTACATAATAATTTTGTTAGGGATCTATTTCTTTCTTAACATATTGATGCTGACCATTCACAATAATTTTAGTTTTTTCAATTTTTTTCTCATATTACACATTCAAACTGTCAATAAATGTTCATAGTCAGTTCCTTCCTCCAGTCGAGAGCTGACTTCCTGCAGCTTATGCTAAATGCTCAGAAAGGACAGAGCATAAAGGATCATGATGATGAGGAACAAGATGGACATGTTCAAGGAGGAACTACAGGTCAGAACTGAAAAAAGTGTTTTTTATAAAACAATGCACTGAGGTCAAAACTAACCTCATACATGAAGTGGAGAGTAAGCGAGTGTTAGATCTAGTTAGACTACTTCTCGGCAGAGGGTGTAGGCCGAAAGATTCTTTATTTCAGTAAGGCTGCTTCTCACCAGACAGTGCAGGCTGAAATAGCTTTTATTCTATTTCATTCTTTGATAAGGGGCCTTCCATTTAGTACGTACGCAAATTTTCCTAAATTTCAGACCCCCCCACCCCCCCTTGAGCCAAAGTACGCATTGAATATGTACAGGAACGTACGCAAATTTTCAAAGATTTCGGACCCCCCACCCCCCCTTGCTGCATACGTACTTAATGGAAGGCCCCTAAGCCTTGCCTATTGTAAAGTAAAAAAGGATAATAGAGAGTTAGATCTAAGGGAAATTAAAGGAAAAGATGATCACCCAACTGTCACCAACATAAGAAGTACATAAGGGAACCATAGTAAAATCCATTAATAATTTGGAAGTAGATAAATGATTAGCGATGGAGAGTGAGTGAGATAGTAACATCTGCTTTATAAGCACTCATGTGATGGTAGCACCTGCTCCCGATATGCTTAGCTATATAGTGGGGATAGATTATATATAAGGAACCACTAGGAAAAGATGAGCGGAGAGAGAGAGAGAGAACAAATTTAAACCCATAGGGTGGTATATTTGGAGCTAGTGGGAAGATCTTAATGTTGGTGGCATTCTGGCGACCATATTTCTAGTTGGAATGTACCTGGATGGTGAGTCAGGATACCGGAACAGGAACATCTGCCAGGCCATCTGTAAATAACCTTGCATAATGATCTGGCTTTGCTCATGTGGCTAAGGATAGTATTCTTCAGTTACCTTGGATGTGAATGAATAATTTATAAACATCATTGTATCTCTGCATGCTAGTGTCTTTATTTAGACTTGAACACCTAGATGAGGAGAACTCTACCCTTATGGTGATCTGTCAACTTAAATAACATGAAACATGGACTATCCTTTCTTGGAATTAGGAGTGACATGGATAATAAGTAACAGTGAAATTCTAAAGCTAGTATTTCTACTTCATTTAACTTGATCAATATATCTTAACAGTCAAGGAAAACCACATCATTGTCCAACAACATGCTCAAAGATTGTAGTCATATTTTTATGTTTGACAAAGATATTATAGTATTACTATTACCGTGTTAACTGATTTTGTTCTTTAAAAAAGTGACCTTAATCCTGAATCTTTAATCTAGTTAAACTGTATTTCTGTTTCAATTCTTTTTATTTCAGGTCTTTCTACTGAGGAGATTTTGGCCAATGCCATGCTGTTCTTTGTTGCTGGTTATGACACAACGTCAACATCTCTCAGTTTCTTCTTGTACAATATGGCACTTTATCCCGAATGTCAGGCCAAGCTGGTCCAAGAGATAAACCATGTTATAAAAGATAAGGTAAGAATTTTGAAAAAAAGGAAGAAAATATGACCCTAAAAGGGTAAAGTAAGATTTAACAAATTATAATTTAAGATATATTTTTAAAAAAGATATTGAAATATTCTAAAATGGCATTATCTGCTTCTTTAAGAGATAGTATTCTTAAAACTTTATGAGATTGTATTCTAAAAATGTCATGATAACACTCAATATTCAACTATTATTCGGTTCTAGTCAATCAATAAATTTTATTGCCATTGATTGACTAGAACCGATCTAATATACAATATAATATAGAGTGGAGTCTCACCTTTTGGTTAGGTGAGAATGAAGCGAATCAAGAATTAAGGTTCCTTTTTCAACCCTTTTTGATGGCAGTTGCATGAATGCATCAACTCGCTCTTGACGCCAGTTGCACAAATGGATAAAATGAAAAATTTGATCAAAACTACTGTAAAATAACTGAATAATTTGAAAAATCCTTAGATTTTTTGTTTTATATACGTAGAAGTATAATATTTTGTTTTCTCTGTGATCTTTGTTCATTTTGACCAGGTTTTTTTTGTAGTAGGTAACACAATAATTATGTTAATATGTATTGCATAAATGCAACTGGCATCATATAAGATAATATTAGTGTGACTCTGGTGCCAAATTGTACCATTCATCAATTTACCTGGTGTCCCAAAAGGTTGAAGTAATAAAATCTGTAAATCTGGTACTCCTGATACTCAGAATAACACCATTTTCTCATGTAAGCTGTATTGTTTCTTCTCCATAGGATTATGTGGACTACAGCCTTCTCCAGGAGATGCCATACCTCGAGCAGTGTGTCAATGAGAACCTCAGGCTGTACCCACCTGCCATCCAGTAAACAACTTAAGTCACATCTAATTTAATCCAGATGTATTTAACCCATCATTTTTAGGCCTCAGTTCTGTTATAAATATCCTGTGATAATTGCAATAAAAATTATGTGACAATTGTTCTATATATTGCTAAAATTAATAATTATCCTTAGATCAGCAGGGCCCATATTGATGTAAATGTTCACTGATAAAAGTGTTGGAATTAGTTACTCTATGATATTATGTGATTTTAACTGCCCCTAAAATATTGATTTCACAGACGATCTATACAAGGTATTTCTAATTCAAATTTCAAATAATTTTGTATCTCTTTAGGGTGAACCGTATAGCCAGCAGGGAACTTACCATCAAAGGGATCAACATCTTGAAAGGGATGTTAGTTAGCATTCCCATTTTTGCAATTCAACATGATCCTGCAAAATGGCCTGAACCAAACAAGTTTGACCCAGAACGGTTTGTATTACCTCATATCTACAAATTCACTCAATTTTCTTCTCTCTTTATGAAATGAACTTTTGAATAATTGTTAATTCCCAAGCCCATGCCTTGTTTAATATTATCCAAAAGAGGAACAGTATTTCCAGGATTTAAAATTTAATGTTTCAAACAAATCAACAAAGCTTAAGTATGTTTGGTATGTTTGTTACTTCACAGCTTCTCAGCAGAGAACAAAAAGGACAGGAACCCATATCATTTCCTTCCATTTGGAAATGGTCCAAGAAACTGCATTGGTATGAGACTGGCTCTTCAAGAGTTGAAGATTGCTATAATCCACGTGCTAAAGAATATCCATGTCAGCAAGTGTGAGAAGACACAGGTAATTTAAATACAAGAAAAGCAGCCTTATATTGTCACAGGGTTCATGAAATCCTTGGTCAGGTTGTCTTTGAGTTCATATTAGATGTTTCATTTAAAGGAATCTAGATAAGTTGTATGTCTGTGTCATAATAGATTTTTTAAATATTTTTTTTCAAAAACATCTCCCAAAGCCTCTTATTAGTTGCAACAATATATTGATTAGTGGTAACTTGAGGACAATTTTAAAAACAATATGATATCAAAGAATGACTAAAACTAGTCCTTGTCACTTATTGTTCTAGTAAACAAGTTTTTGGTCATGAAGGTATCTTTCAGTAATGTTAATAATTTGTGTCTATGTGATCTGCCATAATTATTAAAGGGTATCTAAACTTTATGTGTCCCAGCATGCCTCTACCATCTTTATTCCACAGTCTTTATTTTCATAATTATGAAAGCTTATTGGGCACTCACCAGTGTATTATATTAAGTGTCTTGTAATCTATGTTTCTCTCTATCACCATAGTTATTTACACCTAAGAATTCTTTTTGGGGTCATCTTGCAATAATGTCGCTAATTGCAATCACAAAATTTATAATAGAATTGTTTGTCAAAATGCATAAATCATACACTGAACAGCGACAGATAGGTCTGGTCATGATTTAAAGTATGAAAATGTTTTTCTAATTACACATAGATTCCTGTGGAGTTTGCCAACAATGGAGGCCTGCTAAAAGCGAAAGGTGGAATCTGGTTGAAGGTGGAGCAGAGAAATAACTAACTGAATATTTGACTGAAAAGCCCTCTGTACTGATCAGCAGTTTATCATTACAAAGAAAGTATCAGTTCTTAATCATCAACATCATAAGATTATTATCTAGAGTAATACTTAATTTTGAAATTGTGTTAATACTTAACAGTTGGTATCAAGATATTCTATTTACATCATTATATCAATCAAATATATTCATCATAGAATTTAAAGACAGGAGCCAGTGAAATTTCATTTCTTGTCATTTTCACTCCATAGCTTAGATTTTATGCTTATATAGAAGTATGCAATGTTTCTATGAAAGTAATTAACTCTTTCATGTAATAAATGGGGTTTAAGGAATGTCTGATTCCTCTCGTCCTCAGGAAAACACACATCTGTGTGAGACATCACACAAACAGATGTTATTTTCAAATTTTCAAATTATAATATTCTTTAAAATGTATTGGGGATGCAAATTTCCGTTTTAACTTATTTCATTTCATAATATAAATAGTTTTAGGACTGATTACAAATCATTACAATAAACACATTTTGCTATTTCTGTATTTCTCAAATTTGTATTGATCTGTCTGTAACGCCACACATTATACAGATGCGCTGTGCAATGTGCACTAGGTCCAACAGGAACCCATCAGTAAAATATAGGAAAATATCCATAAAAAAGAAGGTACTGACATTAAAGTTGGTACACTTCCTGGACTGTAAGGATCTTGACAATATGTTATCTTACAGTCACACCCTCTAAACCACTACCTTAGTAACCTTGAAAACACGGGCATATGAATGTAATTACCTTATATTTGAATGAGGGAACGGTTTTATATTGTATAAGTATGTCGCTCCCACTTGTATTGTTTTAACACATAACTAGCTTGCATAATGTATGAACTAGTATATGCTAGGCTCTGAAATAAGAGAAACAGTAGGAGATACTCTTCTGAGACTGAAGATGAACCTTTATTCTTATGTTGACCGTACTGTAACTCAGAACAATTTCATACACTCTCTAATAAAAGTCTGTACAAAAAGAAACTCTTTGCCCTCATCCTTCTATTACAACATTTACACTTTTTTTTTACTGAGAACCGACAGAAAACCCAGTGTTCATTTAATCATTCCCAACTCTAGTTTGTGATTTAGTAGCCATCTCAAATTCAGTTACCAATCTTGAGTTCCTGTTCTCAATCAGATACCTTATTTTATTGATAATACTCAAGCCCTTAACTTTGCCGTGAAAAGGGTTGTATATAAAAATTGATATTGTTTTGTACTGTATTTCTTATGCTAGCCCTAGATATAGACAAAAAATTATGAGTCACTATCTTGAAATCTGCTGGCAAAATCGGCATACAATTTTCCGATGTCCCAGAAAACCACGTATAATATAAGAATACTATTTTTGTATGAATGTAATGTTTATACATACGATGTTGAGAAAAACATGGGATATTGATTAACATTTTCTGATTGCTTAACATTGATCAAAAATGACGGAAATTGACTGATAAATGTTCAAAACAACTTTCTTTTTTTCTACTGGCCATCAAAGACAATCAGAATTTCTTTTATTATCCTGATTTTGATTGTCATTTATGTATCGTGCAGGGCCGATATTTTCAATGAAAAACAACTGGACAATACTCACTTAGGGGAAAGGGTGGTACATTAAGGTTTTTATCAATCCCATTGTTGCAGGGTTTTTCCCTGAAACAAAAACACTCTTGTCCGCTGCTAATCCCCTGGTGGCCAAATTGGCAATTTTTAGATAATGACCATCAGACAAAATCAATTATTTGAACATCAAGGTACATACATATCTGTCTCAAAAAACATTAAAAGGTCCAAGTAGTTGAGGATCTCAGAGCACATCTAATCTTACAGGTTTATTCCTTGTTCCCACGTCACCTATTCTGTCAATTGTTAGTTGATGGGTTACTTAAGTGCTGAGGATATCCTCATAATTTGTGGATGTATAAGAACTCCTTGATCTCCAATAATAACTGAGAATAAAATTTATTGTTGAATTAATGTGTTGGGACAAAGGTTTGCCCAAACACATACTAGCCTTAAATACACCATATAATATGTAAATGTAAATCATGCTCTCATTTGTAGACACAATCTCCTAAATTCTGATGTAAAATGAACCAATATAAACCCAACTCAGTGTAAACACATAGGGCTTTTCAAGTCTCAGATGGTTATGTAACAACTTCAGACCGGTGGTCATGTGGGCATAACTCATTGGTCAGCACAGATGCAGGCTTATGTGTCCGCTCACTGTGGATCACATGACCTGTGTTGTCATCAGCCTGGATTTGGAAATGTTCCAACTCAGGTATTGGCCAGTCACATGACCAAGGAAGTGACTCATGTATTTGAAACAGGAGGTGACATCACATGGGCTGCAGCCAATCAAAGGGCTGTGCACTGAAATCACAAATCACAAGACCATTTCAGACACTTTCCTATAGTCACATGACCCTGGAAAGGGGAATATATTATTAAGAAGAGCTGTTAGTCTCCCTCAGACAGTCTTCTCTGGGGCCCACACTTGGACCACCACCTGCCAAAACCTGCAACCAGACCACAGCTACAGCCTTCAAGACTTCCTACCTCCTGTCACTACTCTGAAGACTCTCAAATGTTAAGGGACTGAGGTATTGAGGTAGGCACCCACTTTGGTTTGTCATTGCTGTTATTACCGTGGTTATTCACTCCACTATCTGGTCTGTGTAGAGTTTTCATTCACTTACCTTATTATTGCATACTTGTATAATTAAGATTACATAAAAGGTTTGAAAGTGTATGTGAATCTGTGACTCTTCCTCTCCCTATAGACCTTGTGCAGACTTAGTCAAGTGACCATATTTTGATAAAAACTGTTTATATTGATCTAGTGTGATTATGTCAGAGAATATTAGCAGAAAACATTTTCCTAGATTTGTTAGAATTGTGACAATCATACTTTCAAAATGATCACCAATATGGCGCCCAGACACATTCTGTGGATTGTGTCGCATCTGCACAACGTCTATAGTTGTCCAAAGTTACTGTGTGAATATTGTATTCACCAGGGAGTACCTCTACAGTACTCTATCCAATCTAGCAACCCCTTCATAAACTCACAGGCTTATAACAACATCATTTCTCAAGATCCTTAAATAACATCCATAATACCAAACCATGTATTATCAATTATGCTTTTACCCCCCTGATAAATGAGATGGGGTGGAATTTTAAAAGTACCTGAATGTCATGTAGGATGCCTTTCACAATAGCAGGGTAGGAAGCCTAATTTTCCATCATTTACTCACAAATCATATCAATGATGATTGAAAGCCGTTGGCCATAATAATTATAGAGATTTTTTTTTTCAATACAATTTCATACACTTTAAATGAGACATAATTGATTTTTGGTGTGAAGTGCCTGAAGTATCTCATGGCTGTGGCCCCGAGATTTGGCAGTGGACTGCAGCAAGATGAATCATTTTCTCTTACAGGAGCTGCAGCATTTATGTAAATAAAGGGGACAATAAAATTAAATCCCACTGTTTATTTTTGGCTTACTTTGATGTAAAACCTAGTTTTGTTGCAAAAAAACCCCCAGATCCACCTATATCTGGTCTGCAGCCCGTTTCCTAAGAAATTACACAGGGAATTTCTCCAGCTACAGAGGATTTTTGAAAGAGGCTAAAGGTACAGAATGTTACTAAGGATGACTATCATTCTAAGTTACAGAAATTTGGTTTCTCAAGATATGGAGTATGGTTTAATAAATAAAACAATATTCATCTTACTAAAAGCCAAACTATGAAGCCACTGGACACTAAAACTCTAGGCTTTGTGGTAGATAGTATATGAGTCAATGCGATTACATAAAATAATCCAAGCTTTTGTAGGTGCACTGTAAGGGGGTGGGGGCACGAAACAATTGATCATAGTTTTATGCGCCCCCCCTATTTTTGACCAAATTTGTAATGTATAACTCCTGCCCCAGAGTGGGTGGGGGGAAATTTTGCAATAGATAGCACGCCCCCTTTATCAAAATCCTGGATCCGCCCCTGGCAGTAACCAAAAAAGACACACTCTTGGTAGAAGTATTATCTGAGAAATTATGATGAGTAGATGAAGTTTTGAAACATGAAAGCCTATGGGAATATGAAAGTTTTTATTTCAATTAAATAATTCAACAAATTCTAATCAAATAATTAAAAAAAAATTGTTATATGCCAAAGTATAGAAATAAAGGCATCACCACAGCCCCAGAGCGGGTGAGGTAGCTTTCCAGTACCATTAAAAGGCATTCGGCTCCACCGGTTTATTACGTATTACACTCATGGCCTACTTCTTCTGTTCTCCACTTCGTTCCCAGCCACAAGCCTATGTGGGCCAAGTCAACATCTAGGAGCAAGGTCCATACACCCATACAGACGGTTCAACTTTCCCTGGGTGCTAACCAGTTGGTTTGCACGTTTAGTGGTTCAACATGGAGATCCTTGGGCTGGTGGATGTGCCTTGGTGGGGGATAGTCATAGCCCTCCTCATAGCCTACCTCAGGTAACCTTAATCATGATCATTATGTAATTCATTAGTTAACCAATTTATTGTACATGGTCACAACAAGGATATACCTGTGTAAGTGTGATATTGAATACAATAGAATTATATCATAATTTCAGCTGTTTTAATTTGTAGCACTTTTAGTCATCAACTCAGATCACCCGTTAGATCTAATATTGAATTATTACATGCTAAGAGGTGATCTGAATTGGTGATGATTTTACCAGTGATTCTGCTGTTGACCGCCGCCAGTCGCCGGTAAAATCGCCTAGTGGGTATGGGGCTTAAGCCACTTGTCATCACCATGTATAAGGATAATACTTTTACATTGCTATATATTTTATCAAACGTATGAGATCAGCTAAATTATGTATGAAAAATAGTGGTAAAAATAAAGTGAAAATATATATCAGATAACCTCTTAGGACTCACTCACTTACCATTCATCTATAGTAAGAATAGAAAATACACGTATAGATAACTGGAACTTATATAGTTATATAGTTGTTATATAAACAGTAGCAAACCCTTTTGGCTACTTAAGAAGTATCACTTTTCTGCACATTTATACACTTATGCTTGTTATGTACTGGCCTGTTTTATTTGTTTAAACCCCATTATATAAACTGAGCAGATAATCTATTTATCAATGGTAATCTCGCATGGAATGGGTGACCTTGTGTTGACCCAGACCTCACCAGCCTAGGTAAATTTACATGTCCAGACCCATGACGTTGACTTGGTTAACATTGAGCCTATCGACATGGGATAAAAAGAACACGAAGACATAGCCCATAGAGACATATAGATTACAATTATAGGATCGTATGCCGTCATTATTTTCTTAATTCAGTATCTGAGCTTGAAGACCCTCATCCCAAGATCAAGAGCAGCATTCATAATTCACTAAAATGACAATTAACCTCTCATTGTTGCATTATTACATTAGACCAGCTTCACATAATATACCTATTAGCAAACTTCCCATTATGTAACAGTATTACTCTTTTGTGTAACAATATCAAAGGTACTGATAGTCATAAAACTATGATAAAGCTTTAGTAGGATTTGGATGGTAGAGCATTTTACATGGTACAATGTTGAGGCTTTAAAATGAACGAAACATTAGTTTGTTGTAGGTAGCGAAACAAGAACGAATATCTAAAGTTTCAGGTTAAGTTTTGATAAAAAAAAAACAATGGACACTAGTATAAGTACATTTGGTGTTAACAAATTGTTACACTTTGTTGCAGTATAGTGAATGGTGTCTTTGAATTCTTTTCCAGTTATGCCACACGTAACTTCAACTACTTCAAAAAGCATAACATACCAGCTGTTAGGCCATTACCGATATTGGGAACATTACATACAAACTTCACAAAGGTATAGGTTCAACTTTCTTCTTATTTGCATGCTAGAATTAACAAGATGAGTAAGGCTCTCTAATGTTATTTAATTTTGAAAAGGAATAGTTCATTAATAAAGACATGAATATTAATTATTATTGACTATCTATGTAAAAGATGATCACACTGAAATTCAAGATTGCAGAGCAAGTACGAATGTTTTGTTTCTCATTGACAGAGTATGGCTGTTACTGCATTGGAACTCTTGGAGATGTCGAAGGAAAAAGGATGTGTTGGGTAAATATTACAATTTAAATTGTGACTTGCACACAGCTGACAAACAACGTAGTTAAACCTAACCAAGTAATTCTACTCTGGCCTATTGTCAAGGTGTTCATTGGGGCGAAGATATAATTATTTATGCATTAGATCAAAATATGTCATAGATGGATAATAACAAAACCTGTTGTATGTGAGATGAGTTACACATGCATGCAATGCTCATGGCGTTATTGTTGTGTACATATATATGTGCAAGTTTTTAAATATCAATATAGTAAAGCCCTAGCTTAAAAGGACATACAAAAAGAAAAAAGGGGGCAAATTACAGTTTCCAAATCATCTAATGCTACTACATACGAGGTCCCATATACAAGCAAATTTATATTTTCAAGTTCACTTCGAACTCCCAAGTGTGCACGTACAGTGGAGTTTACATAAGCCGCCTTTAGGTCCACATGTATAATTGGTGCTAATCTGTGTGGGTAAGACTGCAGGTATAAACTCTAAATACTAATCATATGCAGACTGTGGATTAAACAAGGGAATGAATCTTTCCAGAAAGGTGAATTGGCATACCTGACAAGGGATCCCATCATTCTATCATCCTGGGCTGCGTTCCTGACTGCCTATTTTTAACCCTGTTTTGGCTAACTTATATTTTTAGAGCCTGTTTTTGAGTGTTGCATTCCTAATTGAGTGGCCAGCCGGCCTCTCTTAGTTGGCCACTAAATATAGCCCTCTAAATGGCATTTAAAACCGTTCTCAGGTCAGCCAAAAATAAGTCTAAGCTAGCTGAGAACAGGCTATTTTTGACTCAATTGTAAAACTCCTCTCAGGCAGCAATAAGTGTCTATGGATGTGTACAAAATTTGAAACTACTGAAGAGTGTTTTAAAACAAATACAAAAATCTCAACTTAAAACCTGATAAATATTGTTTAGAAAACCTCTGTCCCATTTTCAGTGAAGACAGTGTCTGTATGCTAAGATACCTCTTTTATGCACAACTTACTGGGGCACCTGAAATGATTATGTAACACTGGTGCCAGTGGTCGTTGAGACCAGTGCCAGCAATTGTAGCCCCTCAGTAGACAATGATCCTTCACCTGTCAATCACAATTACCTGTCTGCCCACTGTCTGGGTGCACCAGAGGGGCTCTGACCATGGTCATGCTCTAATGCACACACTTCAATTTTTTCCTGACACTTTTTGATATCTAAGTTATTATGAAATGGGTGATATCATACACCAATGGAAAGCTGCAGGAATAAGCTAATTTTTGACATAGCTTATACATAAAATGATCTAATATTTCATGAGAAAATATGTGAAATAGGAAAATACATATGTTTTCAATGTGCTAAGGGAGGAGAAGGTCCCTCAGGAAATATTAGCCCTGTATGTGTATTGCACCAATTGCCCTTAACCCAATCAGGCCTGACTTATTTTTGGCTCTTGGCAACTTCCCTAGATAACTTGGCCAGTTAAAAATAAGTCAGCTAAGCTAGCAACTGGGTTGAGTCAGGAACGCACCCCTGATGAAGGCTTTAACTACTGAAACATTTATAATATTATAGATTTCAATACCAATTGATTCTAATAGAAAGATAACCTGCCACCAAAAGCTGAGTTTGATACATTTTAACCTCTGTTTAATTATTCTATAATGTACTGAAAATAACACTGTTACATCAATACATTTTTCAGAGTGTTTGATGGAGACTCACCATCTCTGACAGTTTTTGATGAGGACATGCTATCAGACATTATGGTCAAGGAGTTTTCGGCCTTTACAAACAGAATGGTAAGTTACTTGATGACTGTATTAATCTCTAGCAGTCCATAGAAATCATAGTCTTTTTCACTAGTTGGTTACCGTAGCAATGCTTGGACAAAGAAACCATTAATCCGCAATGCCACCCTTATCTGTACTTAGTCCAACCTCCCTTATATGGGAAAAGTTTGCTAGATATTCTGCAAAGTTGGTATGCTCCAGAAAATCCCGTATTGGACGAGCTATATACCCTGGGACACATACATGGCTCTTCACACTTGTTTTTCCCTTTTTTTCAAACAAGTATTGCTTGCTCCGCGCTATGACGGGCACCTTAGGTTATAGTTATACATACTTACCAGTTTAGCCATACTTGATTTAGATTTATTTATTAGATTATAACCCCCAGGAACACCCCCCCCCCCTCGATCAGTCCTTGCTGCCAGTATTAGGCTCCCAATCAATCTAGCCAGTGGTTACCGATTTTAGCAAATAGGCAGTAGCTACTGTATGTTTATGGAGTCAATGACATGATCAAGAAATGATTAAAGGTTAAAGATTAAATTGATGCATCTTTTCAGGAAGTCCAAGATGGGTCCTTGATGGATTACATGTTGACTAACCTGCCTGATCGGCGCTGGAAACATGCAAGGAGTGAAATGACTCCAACCTTTACCACTGGTAAACTGAAGAAGGTAAAACTGTATGATTTATTTTAGTGGAAACTTTCAACTATACATTCTCATCAAACAGAAATTAAATCTGTCTCATGGATATGTGTCTAATGTATATGTTTACATCAAATGCAAGTCAAGTGCTTGATCAGTTTAGACAATGCCTCATGGAATTTGTTTAGTGAAAAACAACACCTACGGAATATTTTTACCACAAAAACCATAGGGGTTACCTAATTTTGGTAGGTTTGCACTGAGGCTCGCTTGTGCATGTAAGTGATTTATAGCATGCATCAACTTATATATCATATGGTTTAAAGTACGTATATAGGCTTAGTTATATTGTAATTCTACCCCAATACAAATATAAAGATGAACACTCAACCTATTAGATATGTGTATTGGATCCTATACATATATAACCTAAATGTGGAATACTATAAGTAACTCAGGATAAACAAGAAGAACTAGAACTCCCCTGTATATATATATATACAAAACATAAAACTCCAAAGTTCAGGTTGGCTGTTGGGTTAATGATAAAAATGTTTTGGCTGACTTTTAGCCCTTTTTAGGATTTGTTTTTGATTAACTAATTGTGATCCTTTTTGTTGAAGATGAATGAAGAGGTCAATCGGTGTGCAAAGAACTTGGCAGAAAGTGTGCTGAAAGCTGCCAAATTGAAAGAAAATGTAGAAATAAAAGAGTAAGTGTACAATGGTTATAAACTCTGTATTCCAGTGGTAGATCCTGACTCTTTACAATTTAAATTATTATCATTGTTCACCAATTATATGGTGAAAATTAAGCAAACTGCCAATCATTTGAAAGAAAATTAAGATCCAATTTTAATGGCATATAACATATCTTTAATAAACTGCTATTCTCACCAGTGCTTTATGAAGTTGGGAGTAAAATCAGCTAATGGAATATAGCATTTGCCGTTATCATTATGACAGTGTTATTTGATATACCAGCATAATGATAATATGCTTTTATCATGTCGCTGTGTCTATAAGACCTTTTTCATTAAGAGTGTTGCGCCCCCTGGTGAAGTAAATGGAACCAATGGTTTAGGTAATTTCCCATAGTTAACCTATATAGGTTAACTATGGGAAATGACCTAAACCATTGGTTCCATTTACTTCACCAGGGGGCGCCACACCCTTTTGAAAAAGGCCTATAGTTCTGAGAAAATTGCATAATAAGAGGAGAAGGTCAAAAATAAAAATGAGTTTTCTGCAGAAATCACATGGAAACGCTTCAGCAACACAGTTAGATAAGAAACCTATCACAATAATTACATAATGCATTGCCATACAGATAAATCGAATCGTCAGGGCCATTTTTCTCTGACTTACCTTATTGATATATGATACTTCAAACATTTATAACTTGAGTTCTAATGATAACAGAAACACGATTCTTTCACCAATGCCAATATCTTTTCATCCTATCTCAGTTTTCCGCCAAAATGTCAAAATTTCTTGCCTGTAAGACTTATGCCTCACTATGTGTATCATAACAATGACAATTTTGTTAGTCATTTAACATATTATCTAGAATTAATCGTAAAGACATAACTTAAATAATATGAAAATAGAAATCATGCCTTGGGTAAATGAAAAATTTAAAAATTTGTAAAAAAGATTTGGGAATGAAAAAGTTTGCTTTTCTATTCATCTAGATACACTGGAGGATATACAATGGATGTTATAGCAAGTACAGCTTTTGGAATCCGGGTGAACTCCCAAGAGGACAGAAACAACAAATTTGTTACTATGGCAAAGGAAGCATTTAGCTTTGACATTAGGAATCCAGTGACAATTTTACGCAGTATGTACTTTAAATTGCAATAAAAGCTACACTGTAAAATCTAAGTGCTGTCAATTTACAGCAAACCTTTCTGGCAAAAATACTTCCAGCAAACATTGTACTGTATGTTGAACAGTACATACATGGTACCGTAGATCTCTTACAGCAAACCCTACTGTAAATAAATACCACATGATTTACTGTAAATTGTACAGTGCTGCGCATGGTACTGTATATGGTACTTTAGATGCCTTACACCATACAGAGCTGTAAAAAATACCCCACAAACTGAGTACTGTTTATGTACAGCGAAGTTTGTTAGCAACTATGATTCCGGCTGTACATTTACTTGTACAAAACATAAATTGGGTGATGTTGAAGGAGATTTGAGAGATCTACTTACCTATTAACTGAACGTTACTCTAAAAAGTTGGCTATACGTGAAATTATGACTTATTATCTCATAAGGATTACAATTACCATTATGTATTTCAGTGACTTAATACATTAGCATTTAGTACATATATATGGAATTCAGCATTTGACATAATTAGATTTGATTGATTCAACCTGTGGTGGTTCCAAGGCAATATGCTAAAATGTCTTTTGCTCTCCTGGTGCTCACTGTTTTTTACAGGAATATGTACTGTAAAAATACCTAATAATCATCTAATTTTGAATGTACATTACATATTTTGTAATTCATCATCAACTTAAACTTTTTATTTCCTGACAGCAAACAATGCTGTAAATGAACTGGACAATTTTGCTGTAAAAAGTAATAACTATTTACAGTTTTTTTTATACTCGTATGGTATTACAACCAATCCTTTGTTTACACATGTTACAGAATGTTCCACTTAGAGAAATCTTACTTTATTATAACAAAAAAACATTTTGTATTTGTACAGTTTGTCTCATGGTGTTGAGGGTTTTAAGTTATATCATCTTGACTACCCCAGGCCTTTTTTCATTTGCAGTTGCTTTACCCAGATTGAATCAACTCTTCATCAACCTTGGAATGCCATTATATCTTATCCCAAAGACATGCCAGGACTTTTTCTATGACATAACAAAGCAGACTATGGACTTACGAAAGGCCAATGCAGACCAGGTATAATGATATTTATCATATTTTACAGAAAATCAGCCTTGATAGCTTGAGACCAAAGAAAACAGTGAACTGAAACCAATGCAATACAAAACCCAACAAACAAAACAATGAACTTTCTACAAGATGTGGTATATCTTAAACAAAAATTGGTTGATAAGATAAAAATTTACCCTACAGTCATGGAATAATTCTAGAATAGATTAATAATAGATACAAACCAGAAATGTTTCACATCAATTGGTATACCAATCAATAATGTACATATCTAGTTAGGGATTTATTTCTTTTTTCACATATTGATGCTGACCAGTCACACTTGATAATGATTAAATTCATTTTGGTTTCAAAACTCTTCTCATTTTACATATTTTAAAAACTGTCAAAAAATGTTCATAGTCAGTTTCTTCCTCCAGTCTAGATCTGACTTCGTGCAGCTTATGCTAAATGCTGAGAAAGGACAGAGCATAAAGGATCATGATGATGAAAAACAACATGGTCAGTTTTAAAAAAGTTTTTTTTATATAAAACAACATAAAACAAACTCTAATATAGTTACATTGTCATATCTAACAACTATAATAGTATTGTATTACTCTGTTAACTGATTTTATTCTTTGAAAAAGTGACCTAAATTGATCTTTAATCTACTTTAACTCCACTGTATTTCTATTTCAATTCTTTTCATTTCAGGTCTTTCTGATGATGAGATTTTGGCCAATGCCATGCTGTTCTTTGTTGCTGGTTATGACACAACTTCAACGTCTCTCAGTTTCTTCTTGTACAATATGGCACTCTATCCTGAATGTCAGGCCAAGCTGATCCAAGAGATAAACCATGTTATCAAAGATAAGGTATATAAGAATTTTGAAAAAAAAAGAAAACGTGACCCAAAAAGAGTAACTCAAAAAGAATTAATAAAATAAAAACTGTAGTTTAAGATATACCTTTTAAAAAGATATCAAAATGTACCAAAATAAGAGTACCTACTTCTTTGTTAGATAGTGTTCTAACATTGTCATGATAACACTCCAAATTGAACAATTTATTGTCAGTGATTGACTAGAACCAATCTAGTATGATATTATATAGAGTGGGTCTAACCTTGTGGTCAGGTGAATATAAAGCCAATCAAGAAATAAGGTTGCTTTTAAGAAACAAAACTAGTACATCCGGTACTCCTGATTTTCAGAATAACACCGTTTTCTCATGTAAGCTGTATTGTTTCTTCTCCATAGGATTTTGTGGACTACAGCCTTCTTCAGGAGATGCCATACCTAGAGCAGTGTGTCAATGAGAACCTCAGGCTGTACCCACCTGCCATCCAGTAAACAACTTAAGTTCTGTCATAGAAATTTTTTGATAATTGTAATAAAAACTAGTCGATAATTGTTTTATATTTTGTTAAAATGACTTATTATCCTTAGATCAGCAGGGCCTATATTAATGTAAATGGTCACTGATAAATGTGTTGGAATTAGTGACTCGATGATATGTGATTTGAACTGTCACTAAAATATTGATTGCACAGATGATCTATACAAGGTATTTCTAATTCAAATTTCAAATAATTTTGTATCTCTTTAGGGTGAACCGTATAGCCAGCAGGGATCTTACCATCAAAGGGATCAACATCTTTAAAGGGATGATAGTTAACATTCCCATTTTCGGAATTCATCATGATCCTGCAAAATGGCCTGAACCAAACAAGTTTGACCCAGAACGGTTTGTATTATCTCATATCTACAAATTCACACATCCTTCTTGGCTCTTTATTGACTGGTCTGAAGAATAATTGTTAGTTCCCAAGCCATTATCATTGTTCCATATCATCTTAAAGAGAAACAGGGAATTCTAGGATTAGAATTTTAATGTTTCAAACAAATCAACAAAGCTGAAGTATGTTTGGTATGTTTGTCACTTTACAGCTTCTCAGCAGAGAACAAAAAGGATAGGAACCCATATCATTTCCTTCCATTTGGAAATGGCCCAAGAAACTGCATTGGTATGAGACTGGCTCTTCAGGAGTTGAAGATTGCTATAATCCACGTGCTAAAGAATGTCCATGTCAGCAAGTGTGAGAAGACACAGGTAATTTGAATACAAGAAAAACAGCATTATGTTGTCAAAGAGTTTATGAACTATTGTGAGTTATCAAACAAAGATCTTTGATCAAGTTGTCTTTGAGTTCATATTAAATATTTCATTTAAAGGAATCTAAATAAATTGTATGCTTGTATCACAATAGATTTGTATCGAAACATTTTTCAAGAGCATCTTCCAAAACCTCTTAATAGTTGCAACAATTTGTTAATGAGTGAAAACTTGAGTAAAATACTAAAAACAATATAATTTCAAAGAATGACTGAAACCGAAGTAGTCATCACTTATTGTTCTGGAAGGATGACCAAAAAACTTTTACAAATCACTTTTTTTTTTATCGAAACTGCTCTAGAAAACATTCATACATCCAAAAAAAACTATGCATGAACATGCACAACTATTTGTGGTGGAATTGCGAATGTAAAATTTTATATCAAGATCATTTATAGCATACACATATTTATATTTCATACTTTATCATATATATTAGAAGTAAATTGCAATATAACTAAAATATTTCAAGAATCTAAAATGTTGTGTTTTTCAAGCATCCAAATGTTGGAATTTGGACATTTTGTTTGTGAAAGTTTTTGGTTGGCCCCACTTGTGAATTAGACGTTGCTCATGAATGTGTCTTTTGGTATTGGTGATAAGTTGCATGTCTGTGATCTGCTATAGTTATGAAAGGGATCCGAAACTTGATCTGCACCAGAACGCCTTTACTACCTTCATTCCATGGCCTTTAAGCCCCATACCCACTAAGTGAATTTACAGGCGACCAGCAACAAGAAACTGGCTAAATTGGCTGACTCCTATGATCACCTATTAGTATGGTATATTGCAATGTGCATGCTTGATCTGGATCGGCACTAAAATCTGACGACTCTTAGAAAAGGGTCAGCCGATTTTAGCACCAATGATCGGCCGACTGTGGACAAAATTGCCTAGTTGGTATGGGGCTTTACTTTCATAAATATCAAGGCTAATTGGGCACTCACCAGTATCTTATGTTTAGTGTCTTGTAATCTGTTTCTGTCTATCACCATATTTATTTTTACCAAGGAATTCTTTTTGAGTTGATCTTCCAATAATGTCACTAAATTGCAATCACAAATTATTTTTTAATATAATTGCTCATTAAATACATCAAACAGTGATCAGTGACTGATCAGCCCAATCAATTATGAAAATGCCAGGCTCAGTTCATAATTTAAAGTATGACATTGCTTTTTAATTCCACACAGATCCCTGTGGAGTTTGCCAACAGTTCAGAGCTGCTGAAAGCAAAAGATGGAATCTGGTTGAAGGTCGAGCAGAGAAATGACTAACTGAATGTTTGACTGAAAATATGTCCTGACTAAAAAACATTCAAGTGAAATGGCACATTTCCATCAAACCATTTCAAATAAATTGTATCTATATGGCTTTTAATTTGATAGACGATTTGAACAATAACTTTAATCAGCAATTTATCTTTTAAAAAAGAATCAGTTCTTTTTTATTGTGAACTTTAGATTTATGTCTAGAGTAAAACTTCATTGCAAAATTCTGTAACATCTAACAGTTGATATCAAGATATTCTATTCACATCAATATAATTTATCAATTATAGATATATTTTTCATCATTAAATTTAAAACACTGACAAATTAATTATAAAAACACTGTACACAAATGTAATTGCCTTATAATTGAATGAGGGAAGTGTTTAGGATTGCATAAGAATGTCTATCAAACCTGTGTTGTTTTAACATATAAAAAGCGTGCATAATGTGTGAATTAGTATATACGTGGCACGAAAGTAAGGAACATAAGAGAGATCACGAACATTTGAGTATGAGAAAGGGGACACAGGAAGTCATGTGACCTGTATTGACTAATCACCATGAGTCTTAGGGATATAAAAGGTTAAGTTTCAGTGTGAAATAAACAGTTCCTACTTGGTTCTCAATGTGTCAACACCGACTTTCTTTTTGTGTCCTTTTACTTAAGGGTCTGCAGACCAGTAAATAATTGATCTAGAAGAACAATTGCCTATACATGTTGAGTTAGGCCAATTTCTCTCTACACTTGGACTTAAATGAATGAAGGCTAGAGGAATGACTACACCATATTAATGATATGGAAGCTGGAGCTTGGCAAGAGCATGGGGAATGAGATATCAGGTGCTAGGCCAACACACTGCCACCCTATTCCTAATGGCAAAGACCTGAAGTATATTTCCCTTTCTAGCGACTGGCTGTTCCAATAGAAGTCTAGCCTAGGATGCCCTCCTACCGCTCTCTCTCTCTCCCTTTGATTCTACCCCTCCTAGCAGGGTTAGGCAGTCAACCCTCATGCGTGAGACACCACCTCCAGCTCTATGATCCGCCCTTCCTCGTTCATCAGGGCCCGACGGCTCGTAGTAGTCTTAATTACATCAAACGTTCGTAATTAAGTTAGGTAATTAGTGCTAATCATAATTAGCAGAAACGGCTCGTAGCTACCCCAAGAACATATGAAACAAGTAATTTCATTGGTCTAACCTTAATCAGATCTGCCTTAATCATGATTAGCGACCAAATATTTAATCTACCTCATGAGGTAAATTAAGTTGATGATTAGGGACCATTAGATAATCATGACAGTCTGTCCTTAACAACCTACGGAGCTACGAGCCGTCGGGCCCATATGTTCTCATGCCCAGGCATGGAGCATCTAGCTCCATTAACGGGTCATAGGAATGACAGTCAGTGAACTGCAGACACCACAATAGTATAACTTTTCTTTACATTCATACACTTAAGGCCGTATTCCACATACCGAAAGTGCGCCGCCGATTTGCCGCCGATACACTTTCGCCACTAGCGATACATATTCGGTGACTCTGCCGATAAAATTTACGAACATGTTGGTAAATATTTATGGCCGATTATAGACCGGCCGCCGATAACGCACTTTCGGCCGCTGATGACGCACTTTCGGCCGCCGAAATTGCGTCATCGGCGGCCGAAAGTGCGGCCTACCAGTATGGAACGTTGCTACGACGACGGTCACTTTCGGTGCCGCTCACTTTCGGTATATGGAATACGGGCTTTATGCTCTTAAGTTACTGGCTTGTTGTATATAAATCTTTAAAAGTGATTTTATTTCTAAAGAAAAAGATTTTATCAATCCCAATCTCGCACAGAATCAGTGACCAAGCATTGACAGCTTGACCGCTGAGGCAAATTTGCATCTCTAGACCTTTGATGATATTGCATTTTTATGAAATAAATATCCAACATTAAACCTATTGAAATGGGGATAAAAATAAATGACGTTGGCAGTAGAGAATAGTTTGGAATGAAAAAATTCGCTTTTCTATTTATCTAGACACACTGGAGGATACACAATGATGATATTTGGGACTTTTTTTTAAACAAAATCCTGTTTTCTATTTGATGGGACTCTTTAAAAATATGGCCCTGCAAATCTTTTTCTTTCAGTTATTATAAACGACTGCTTGAGTCTCATGCCTCAGATAAAATGGTATAATCATTTAACAATTTCCACCTTTTATTAACCAAATTATCCATTGTATATAAAATGCAGCATAGTACATATTGAAAAACACTTTGACAAAATCATATTTAGAAAATAAAAGGTACTGCATACAATAAAGAGAGGGACCAGTGAAATTTTAATTTTGTAAAATTCTTGTCTTATACAGTAGATACGATACTTAAATATGAGTATAAAACAATTCTATAACTATAAACTGATATTTTGCATAGAAAAACCTTGTCTATTATATCAGATCACACATTGAATCCCCTGCCCACCTGACAAAGGACATCTGTGTGTGACGTCTCACTAAATGACAGTTATATTAAAATTTCAAATTTCTAAATTTCATAGAAAATATAATGTTTCACATTTTCTTTTATAAATCATTTAATTTGGTGATTTAGTTCTTTTAGACTTATAAAGTACATTTGATAAATTTCTTATTGCATTTTTGCAGTTTTATAATTTTTCAACTGGTTCATCCGGATGCACACAGGGAGACTAAAGGCCGTATTCCACGTTCCAAAAATGCGTTGCTGATTTGACGCCGATACACTTTCGCTAGTGAAGATATAATATCGGCGGTACTGCTGATAAATTTTAGGAACATGTTGGTAATTTTTCCTACCGAAATTGGACTGGCCGCCGATAACGCACTTTTGGCCGGCGATAACACACTTTCGGCCACTGATTACGCACTTTCGGCCACTGAAAATGTCCCGAAAGTTGATGGTCCTGGTATGGAATGTTACCATGGAGATGCTCAGTATCGGCGGCGCACACTTTCGGTATGTGGAATACGGCCTTAATTATCATTCAGAAAAGTTTGAATAAAATCAAAACTGTTAGAGATAAATGAAGCTTGCAGTCGGCAAGGACTATGCCCTAAAGTTTCTGGCTTCGGTCGAGTGCCATCCATCCTCCCAGTCACGTAAGGAAGGGATGTGGAGATGTGAGTCTGAATGAGTGAACCCCCCTCATGACGATCCTGGAGTTCTATATGGCCAATGAGCAGGACATTTGAGCAACATTACAGACTCACCCCTCAGAGGTTGGAGCACCTGTCTGTAGTGTTCTATTGCAGTTCAATCTATATCACAAAGGGGGATGACCAGAATGGTCAGGGCAGCCCCATCCCGGTCTCCCAGAAGGTTATACTTATTCTATAGAAATACAACAAAATTATCTGAAGAGAAAGAAAAAATAGAAAACTTACTCACTAATGCACTATGAATGTCCTATATTATGAATGCTTTATATCGCTCCGAAAATTTTAAAAAAAGTCCATTATTATTATACGAATTGTACTGACGTAGGTGTCAGTCTACTGTGTAATCTTTAGCCACTTTATAAGTAAGATTCAGGGCTAAAAGTGGCCCTCTGCTAGGGATGGAGAGATAGAAGCTATACCATAGGTATGTTTAAAACAGGAGAGGGAGCGCCGGCAGCTTCAGAGTGTTACATGAAAGCAGATAAGTGAATCCTCTTTTAGTAAGTGGCACCGTGAACTCAGGTTATGGTTGGGTGAGGGAGCAGGCCGATCAGTTGGAAGGCTAAGGGCATTGGTTTTTTGGGTTGAGTGGACAGCTTCTCTGGACTGGTAATTGAGAATGGAAGCACAGCGATGTATATCACATGTTTGGATTTAAATAAACATTACCCTTTCATACAAGTGTTCTGTCACCTCTCAATCACAATCTCCATTTTGAAATGAATTGCAGCCGAGACAGGAAGGAAGACTTCGATCAACAAGAGCTAGCACACTGGAATAACTAATACGGCATAATGATTCATGGCACCCCAATACACAACCGTAAATAAAACCCCATAGTTCAAAACAAATAATACAAAAGCTTTTACTCTTTTTCCATGTCTGTCTGGCTTTGCACTTGATGGCCACAGGTACAAATTCACTGCTATAAGGGACCTGCAGGGAGGCTATTCAAAGGATTTTTGTAGAATGTAGCTTGGAAGTCCTTCGTTTCTATTTTTACTAATTTTAGAATTTTTGTCACATGACCTAATACTGAAAATATATCAATATTTTGAAAGGTTAAGAGGGCTGGTTGCCCATGTTCAGAGCAATGAAGACCAGGTTGAAACAGCAGTAATATAATGTAGGTTTATTGGGCACTACAGCATGTAGACACCCAAGCAGCAGGCATGGTAGCAGGTCTTCCCTCTATAGCTCTCCTAACCAATCTCCCAGAATGTAATAATTGTGGGCCTTTTATCCCCCCCTTGGGGCCACCTGTGAAAGCCTGCCCAGGCAGACCTGGTCATGTGACTGGTCATGTGACCAGTGCCAGGCCCCGAAAAGGTGTGAAAGCCTCCGAAGGCACCTGGTGAGAGTTTCCAGAACTAAATCTGTGCTGTAAAACCCTTTATACCTATAATGTAAACCCCCTTATATTATATATGGATATGTATAGAGTTACCTATGATAAATCCAATAATGACTCAATGTAATTATGGGGATCTCGACCTATTAATCTAACACTACTCCCCACTACAGAGAATAAGTGTTACCACTACACTTAACCAATATCCTAAAAATGTGGACTCTGCTATTATGGTGCCATGCTGCATGAGTGTCATTATAATACAATATCATACAATGTAATACATTAACATAATTCAAATATCAACATAATTTACATCCATCTCTCAGCATACTATCCCCTTTTCAATGGCTTCCATCCTAATCCATAATTCTTGGACGTTGGATTCCAGAATCATTACCTATTATTTATAACAATCATATCTTGGGAGCTGTTTAGCTTAGCTGTGAGGTACTACATTTGTTATAATCATATAGGTAACTAAACGGGTAACAATCAAATGAACAGTCAAATCAAACATACAATTTTCAAACAGGTTCATATACAATAATGTGAGTCTGTAATGTCTCATCATTCATATCACACCAGTAAATGTGAATAAATTTAAACAATTCTTATACATCAATACTCTCATTTCATACAATTACAATATTATAGATACATTTGTCAAGATTTTCACAGATACCCTTCCTTCTTGTTCACATAAATATACATTATGTTGGGGAACGATAGCTTAGCTGCACGGTATAAACTTCATCAAATAATTAACCTCAGGCTTTCAGCTATCTTATTTTTATACTCATAACACACATACCTATTTCCTAAACTTAGTGATTGCTCTAGAATATCTGTAATAGTGCACATGAAGCTAGCTTTCATTAACCAATTGCAAAACTTATATTTCATAACATAGTTACAGACTGGCCTTGTTCTAAATGTAACTGAACCTTTGTAGGGACTTAATTGCACCTTGTTCCTGAAAATAGACATTCCTTCTCTTGGCATTCAAACCCCCGTGCTAGAATTAGTTTCCTACTAACAACATTCACACATCTGGGGGAGCAAATGGCTCTACCCCATGGTAATGCATATTTCCTATGCCCTCAACCAACTTAAACATAATCATACTAGGGGGAGCATCCGGCTCTACCCCAGTACTAGGACGCATTTCCCATGTCCTCAACACCAACTTACAATACATTCATACATGGGGGAGCATATGGCTCTACCCCAGTGCTAGGACATATTTCCTATTCCCTCAACACTAAAAGACTACACATACATACTTCAGGGACTCAAACCCAAGGATGTCTTTCTCATGCCCTTGTAACACTGCTTTCAAAGTCCCTACACCATTTCTGATGGCTTCCTTAAAACCATATTTATCCTTCCTCTCTTAACCAAGTCTTGCCAACTATTCTTATGTATTCATTGAAATAACCTGCACTTTCATGTCACTATCACCTACGCTCTTCTCGAACAACAATATCAATCAAAAATAAAAATCAGAATAGGCTATAAGAGATAACTATCTTCCTTCAGTATCATATTCCACGGTGTGCTTGCCTGTCATATAGCCTTTTAAGCCTATGATTGTGGTCACTTTTGCACTCTGGCACTCTGTCTCCTCTTCTAC
Organism: Lepidonotus clava; assembly: GCA_936440205.1. Classification (NCBI taxonomy): domain Eukaryota; kingdom Metazoa; phylum Annelida; class Polychaeta; order Phyllodocida; family Polynoidae; genus Lepidonotus; species Lepidonotus clava. Next base: position 33,198,440 of record OW387143.1, read on the forward strand.
ACCCTATGCCTATGTCATTTGACTGTTTAGAGCCATTTTCTTCTATGTCACTTGCAAAGGACAATGCTGTCTCCTCAAATACATATTTAGGCAAAATTGGGGTTGAGATCCTATCACTATGTGTCTGAGAAAAGCCATTACCTTTGTTTTGACCTATTTCATGATTGCAGGGATTTGCAGTGACACTTTGGGTTTGCTTTTCATCCCTCACAATACTGCCTTTACATTCTACTTCAGTACATTTAGTTTCAACCCATCTGTCTTCAACCATATCATGTGAGGAAATGTCAATACCATTTTCCAGAACCATTGAGACACAAACCTCTGTCTCACATAATTGGGTCTCATTTTCAACATCTGCATTTTCAGTGCTTAGACATAGGACCATATCAACCTCATTATCTATGACTTTTGTACAATGTACCATACCACCCATGTTTGTCTGATTTCCACACAATGGCACATTTTCATCTTCTTCTAAATGGTTTTGAAGTAAGTTTTCATTCCTTTTCCTCTTTGATCTACACCTTTTCTTATTCCTACCCATTTCTTTGTTGGAACTGACTTTGCCTACAACTCTTTCTTTTTCACAGCTGTCTTCCATCACAGAAAGTTCTGTAGGTGGGGTATTTTCAGGCAATTTGAGTTCCTGCACTGGCTCATACCCCCTCCACTGCCTAGAGTGGTCCTGACATGATATTATGTGCTCAGATATGGGTGGGCTATCTCCTTGCTCTGCTCCCTGCACATAGTCCCTTTCCCAAGATCTCTCGTTTTGCCTCCTAGGCAATGTATCTTGGCACATACTTGATATATGCTGGCCTAGGACTACTTGTATAAGGTCCTGTTTTATTTCTGCCAAAGACTGCTTGGCATTTTCATGATAACTATCTACTCTTTGTATAATCAATTCCAGCTTCCTTGTATACTCTCTTTCCTCTGCTTGTTTTTCCCAAATTTTCCTTGCAACTTGGCAAAGTTCACCTAAAGTCAGTTCTCTTTCTGGTAGCTTAGATCTAATATCTGGTAGAAGGTTGTATCTAAATAGATAAACTAACTTATCAATTGGAATGTCAGCAGATCGCCATACATGGGTATGTCTGAGATAATACTCATAGGGACTCTCTTCTTCTCTTTGCCTAACTAATTTTGCTTGTTCCCAAACTTCTTCTCTCGTTGCTCCAAATTGACCAACAACATATTCTTTGATTGATTCATAGCTCTTAAAACGTTGCACTAAAATTTCAATGTGATATGGTAACCAGTCCTTTATAAACCTTAGCCTTGTAGATTCACCATCCCCAAAGACTTCCTTAACATACCTCTCATATTTTCTAAACCAAGGTAATACTTCTAGGCAATCAGTTGGAAACAACCCAGGCTCTAAAGACTGCAAATATGCTAATTGACAAGGATCATCATAAAAATCACCTTCCACAAAAGCAGTTCCCATCTTGTCTTTTTCTTTGGAGCTTTCTTAATCCATTGTTGAAAATATACCAGATTCCTTTTTTCTTTTCTCAACACAAAATGTCAAGTACATCAATCACATCGTCTAGATGTAATTCATTCTAATTATCAATCACCTCACTTATATAAGTTTGATTCAACTCCAAGCAGCTTTGCATTCTTAATGAAAAAAAGGAAATCGTTCTGAAATAACTGATACTATTTTTCCTTCATATAGGCCTCAAAAGTATCTGGACAGTCTATCTAGATATGTTTTAGCTAACTCATAAACCAAAATTAAGCATCAACATTTTCTAAGAACATTATTATACCATGACACAATTGGAAACCTTCATTGAATACCATTCCTACAACTTCCTTTTTCCCTACCTTCATAAATTGCTGTTAAATTCATGGCACTCTCACTGTTCTCATGGGACCGTCATATGCCTTCACCTCCTCCTGGGGTGCTCCTCCCGTAGCTGTAGGCGTCTCCCCGAGGATGTGGTGACCCTCCCGGCACTCTGGGCGTTCTCCCGGCGCTCTGGGCGTGCTCCTGGGCTGGTCCCCGTCCTCCAGGTTCCGCATCCGTCTTTACAGGGCTACCCCTAACCTTACAGGGCCGCTCCCGACTTTACAGGGCCGCCTCAGACCTTACAGGGCCGCTCCCGACTTTACAGGGCCACACCCATTCTCCCGGTGCTCTGGGCGTCCCCCTGGCACTATGGGAGTCCTCCCGAGGGTGTAGGCATTCTCCTGAGGGTGTAGGCGTCCTCCCGACAGTCTTGTAGTCCTCCCAGCACTCTGGGCGTCCTCCCAGGGCTAGTGCCGCTCTCCTGGGGCAGGTGTGGAAGCCCCCAGGCCATTGTGGACGCCCCCAGACCACTCTAGATGGTTTCTGGTCGCCCCAGGCCACTCCATACTGCTTCTATACCATGCATACTGCTATACCCGGGTCTCTCCACCAGTGAAAGGTTAAGAGGGCTGGTTGCCCATGTTCAGAGCAATGAAGACCAGGTTGAAACAGCAGTAATATAATGTAGGTTTATTGGGCACTACAGCATGTAGACACCCAAGCAGCAGGCATGGTAGCAGGTCTTCCCTCTATAGCTCTCCTAACCAATCTCCCAGAATGTAATAATTGTGGGCCTTTTATCCCCCCCTTGGGGCCACCTGTGAAAGCCTGCCCAGGCAGACCTGGTCATGTGACTGGTCATGTGACCAGTGCCAGGCCCCGAAAAGGTGTGAAAGCCTCCGAAGGCACCTGGTGAGAGTTTCCAGAACTAAATCTGTGCTGTAAAACCCTTTATACCTATAATGTAAACCCCCTTATATTATATATGGATATGTATAGAGTTACCTATGATAAATCCAATAATGACTCAATGTAATTATGGGGATCTCGACCTATTAATCTAACAATTTGCTATATATCAATGTGTAATGAACGAAATTTCAAATCAACTATAAAAATGATATACATATACAGATGTGCTGGAAAAGGGGTCTTTGACTGATACCAGAGGTCCTTTTCGTTCTGAGATTGCCCTCTTGCCATGGTCCGGCCATTTCTCGAAAGAATGGGGGACATGGCGAATGGATACTTGCGCCAGACTTGGGCTCAGATGTGGGGTTGCAGGCCAAGCGTAGAAGAGTCGAGGGAGGTCGTGTGTTTTTCCTGATTTGGGATAGTCTTCAGGTAAAACCTTAGAAATATGCTATCTGTGGTAGGGTGACTTGTGCCCACTCATCTCCAGATCCTCTCAACCCCCTCTGGCCGCCCCCTCTTTGTTCTAGGTGTAAATACTCATCTCCAGTTTCTCCCAACACTACCAGATCGCTCCCACTTTTTTCTATAGTGACCACGAAAATCTATTTGCCACAACCATGTCTTTTGTAAAACAAATAATTTAAATTATAATTCATTTGGATTGTCCGTTGAAAAAGGGACAATGACCATATGGAAAAGTTTGTCCGTTGTCCAGAGAAGCAAATTGTCCACTTAATAAAGGTTATTTTACATTAAACTATAGAGGTAATTGATCGGGACATTAATTTTTGTTGGTCTGAGTGTGATGTTCGCTAAACTATAATTATAAGAGTTCGTTAAAGCAAGAGTGAATCTTCTGATATAGAACCTAAGTCTTTTTCAGGGACATAATCGCGATCCGCATCAATGTAATCGATTGGACTTTGTATTGGTGGGCTATCAAAGTCGCTTCGCTAGGACGGGGGAGGGGATGCTCGGCTGACATCAAAAAGAGAAAACAATAAGAAATAAGATAAGAATAGCAAAAATAGCAAACCAAAAAGTGAAAAAAAACACGAAACTAATTGGCACTACTACCGTAACTGACGCTACAATTATGCGTAAACTAGTAATTTAAAAGTTTGTACGGGGAATTAACATACTGCATAGGCAATATGATAACTTAGGTGTTTGGAAAACTATATCAGAAATGATAAAAAAAAGAAAGAACTTAAAACAACTCACCGTTGAGAAAGTAGAAAGCCGCTGACGCCATGCATAACGTCTCATCAAACTTCCGTTGGTTGATTCAGTAAATAGATGTCAGAAATGATATCAACCAGAAACAAGTGAAAAGTGCTTATTCCCAACGTGAAGTATAAGATTAACCCTTTGGGTCAAACCACGGGATCAGTGGTGACAATTACTAAAAAGAATTATGAAAATTGAGTAAATATAGTAAAAATTATGAATATACAAAAGTCATGATTCCACGATGCAAGTCAAATTTATGACAAACTTATATGAAATATTTGTATAATCATTTATTCAAATATAGGTAAACAAAAATTCTTATAAATTTTCTTTAAAAAAAACCTGTTTTAACTCTAAATTGACAAGAAAATTTAATTCAAACTCCTAGTGAACTATTGTTAGTGTTGATTTAAGACTGCGTGATGTGTATAATTAATTTATCCATGAGTCGTTCATCCAAGTTGTTGAGCCAATCAGACTGCGCTCAAAGTTAATTCATCCATCCCCCAATAGTTCAAAAGAAATGGACGATGAGGGAGCTCTTAAAATGAAAGGGTTTTTATTCAATTAAACATCTCTCCCGAGTCAAAGCCACAGTGAATAAGTCTCCATCAGTCCACCTTCCCATCTCCTACTCAGTGATCAACCACATTTAGAATACAAGTTGTTCCAGCACATCCTAGACCACCCTAGCGCTTAGCTCTATCACAATCCTTTGTCCGAGATAGTTGGTATCGGTAAACTCCAGTATACTCCGCAGGAGCTGGTAGGCATAGCTCCGAGCAGCTCAGCTAACGCTGCTGACTAGTTACTAACTCCACTAACTCTTTGGTTAAACTGACTCGCTCCCTACCTTGCAACACCTTTTATACTGGTTAACAGGTGGCGCTAGGAGCGTAAAATACCTCTTCTTAGAAGTAGTATTGCTAGGTCTGATCCTAACTAAATTATAAATTATGATAATATATTAAAAGTACTAAGCTATTAGTACATTCGACGGCGGTCAGATGTTTGAGATTGAGGAGGTGGACGACATAGCTCAAACCTAATAAGGATTATTCAGCCAGATGTGGTTGTGTTCCCAATTTGGATTATTGGACATATTTTTTTTTTTTTAAAGTGTAAAGCAAATTGATGTTGGGTGGCTTTGACTCTCGTGGTACATATAGCACAGTGTCAATATATTTGTAGATTCTGCTACAGGCCTTTCGGAGACGTAATCCAAAGGCACAACCTTATGAACGGAATTATTCACTACATAAGTACATTGTATTGTCAGCCCCTTACTGAGGCTCAAGGTCAGCGGAAACCGTTCATAAAGTGACAAGGTAAGTCTAGAGGATCGTGAAATGATCATTGAAGTGAAGGAGATTGTCCTGCAAACTGTAGCAGTACTCATTGTTTCGAGTCAATATCATTTTCAGTATTAACTTAGTACATATCTGTACAGATTCTTAATCTATCCGGTTGGAACAAAAGTCGATAAAATTCAACATATATACAAAGCTGAGTTGTCTTAATCATTTAGTATTGACGAATGAACAGCAAATTCGAATTTAGAACGAGTTAACATAATAACAGGTGACTTCGGAGAAATCGGACATCTTGAATGATCGGGTTCCATTATACAATGTAGGTTGATTTTCGAACAATTTTCAACTAAAATGACATTATTTACAGTGAATACAAGGTCCATGCAGTAGACCGGTCAACATCAAACAGTTTGACACATATAAACCACTATAACCAGCGCGCGCCCATCAGTCACCCTTAGTACATGTGTACTTAGCAGGACGCTTGACTGGAATTCCCATCCAGGGCCCGACCTCGGTCTGGGTTCCTCCAGGCGTGAAGTGCCCGGATGATAAATTTCTGGTTCGAAGGGATTCGGCGAGTTTGCACGCTCGATGTGAATTATTGTGCCGAGACAACTGAAATTTATCACTTAATTATGTTAGTTGGGGACCTAAACTTTAGTTTAGCACAATTTCTGAGGAAAATTAAACGATGATTTGACCATGCTAGCCGATTTCAAAATTTGGATCCTTTGGATCGAAAAGGGGTTTCCCAAATTAGCCTCGTTATGACGTCATTTTAATCAGTGCCGGCGGTCGTTTTGAAGGAAGCGGACGTGTTTTATCTTTTGTCTCACTAACTTTTTTGATCCTTTTACCCTAGTCACGATGGTTCGGGTCGCCATCTTTTGCTCCGATCGGGAAGCTGGAATCCAGGACTATCCAGACTTGCTTTTGAACTGTTCGGACAACGTCTTTGTAACCTTTCCCTGTGATGAGGCAACTACAGCAGAACTGGCTGGACATGCCTTCGCCCATCATGTGATGTACCCGGACGACGTTCTCATCATAGTGACTAATCTTTTAGATGTCCTCACCTGGGATCGGGAACTGAACCTTTACATTCCTCTTTTTATTAGCCCCGATGCGGTAATGACATTTTACGCAGAACTCTTCAACAGAGCTTTTCTAAACATTCAGGCCCACCCGATACCAGCCACCCTCATTTTAGCGACCCCTTCGGGCTTTGATGCACGAAGGTGGCCGCTGACCGACAGTGACGGGTCTCTTCAAAAGTGGGTCAACCGTCTTGTTCCAAGGATCAGCCGGGAGGTGAAGCGTGCCAACGATTGGTACGGGGTTCCTACCGTAACCACCGGACACGCGCTCCACGTATCCAAGACTGTGGCGGATGGAACGATGATGGTGAATGATTTCAGAGAGCTAGTGGACGGCTACACGCCGTCCGCCCGAGTTTTTCGCGTTGGGCCCAGGCCCTGGGCCGTGCTATAGTCCGCCTACCGCTAGCCCCGCGGTAGACCGTCGGCACTCCCTTTGTATATAATAATTTTGGAGCGATTTCCACCAAGTAATTCTTTTAATTCAATTCCTGGTTAGCGCCCAGGTCACTAGTTTTAGCACCCTTGTAAAGAACTTTATCCATATCCAAGAGGCACCAGCCAGTTTGTTCTTATGGGAAACACGGACTACCACAGATCACAAGACTGTTCACACGGGACTTCGGATGTTTTTCTCTCGCCCGTTGCCAGGCGCCGCCCTTCTCTCCCCAGCCGGCCCTTCTCCTTTACCGCTCCACTCCTGGTGAGTTTAACCTTTTTCCATCGTTATTGGCACGTTAGGTAGGCTACTAACCCGTAGGTTTAAGGAGATTGTTGGTCCAAAATTCTTCTAGCAGTTTTCGGCTCGCCTTCATGTGGTTGAATTCCGGAAGCTGACGTCACTCCCGGAACCAGAGATTGTATTTCGCTGGTGATTTTTTTTTTTAACGGGTAGCGTGGTGGGGCCACCTGGTGTTCACTTTGGTTACAAGATGGTGGATGCGGGCCGGAAACTAGGACCTCGTGTACTAAACTTATTGTCTTTTCCAGGCCCTGTGGTGGGTTAGGATAATACGGATGGGATAAGATGACGGTGTTGGGCACTGAGAGACGTCAGGCTGAATACTTTAGTGGGAGGATTTGTTAGACGAGCATGATCAAATGTTATTTATCTCACGCGCGGGTTGGGCGATAATAGAGGGTTTTTCTTGACTTAGCGTGTTTGTTGACATTACCAGTTCAAGCAGGTGTGCGGGTAGTGTTTGCCGTATTGGCTTTGTAATATTATTTTATGATTATTATCTACTAGTTGACTGACACTGCACTAGTGGCACTGTATGTGACCAAGCATTCTGGTCTGGACTGCGCAGCACTAGATTGGCTGTGACAGAATTCTTTGATTCGTCGTTCCCCTTACAAGGTAATGGAAACACTCCATTGGTGGCTATAAAGCGTAGGCGCTTCATGTGGTCACCCCAGGTAGAGTCGTCCGACTGACCGTCGGCGACTCCATGGTAAGTTTTGAGGTTGTAGCAAAGGCTACAAACACCTGTCTGGCTTTTAGTCTGACACCAAGACTACATCAGGGCCATGGTGTTAGAATAAGTGTTGTAGATAATGTTATTGTGCAGTGTCGTCCAGATGGGAGGGAGAGAAATGATGATTAGGACTGGGTCTATTGTTGTTTTATAGAGAGACTACTCTAAATATTATCAGGTATATATTATTGAGTTACAGAGTGGTAGCTTGGCGTTCACCCTCCTAATTTTGTTCTGGGGTTGAGCGCCAAACTCCACCATTTACACTGGTTAGTTGACACCCCACCTTTAGGCAGGTAGGCGCGTCCCCAACCCCTAATAACTTCATGGATAATTATTCTGTCTACAGTTACAGCAATAATTTATCATTTTAAATTTGTACAATACTGTGGGTTTTCATTCCGCAAGTATACGTGCCATTAAATGACTTTGAATATCAACTGTACACAGGGATATTTTGATTATTCGTTACTTAATTTATCACTTGAGAGGATCGGGGCTCAGACCCGGGTCCATTTCTGGTCTGAACACCGAACCTCATCAGCTATACGTGGGTCGTCGGTACCCCCCACCCTGTGGTACCAGATGGGCGGGCACCGAGTCTCACATTGTTACAATCAGGAGCAGTATGCACATTTCCTTTAATATGCACTCTACCCCTTTTTACAACTAAGAGATGTGTAAATGCACTTCTCCAGATCACTTCCAGCGTTTGATCCCTTCGGTTTTCCCTTATGTCATTAGACATAGTGGATTGCAACCTGAGCTGGGATCCTTTCCAGCCATAAGGCTCTCTCTGCTTCCCAGAATGTTCTTTTCAAACCCGGATCTTTTCTGATCACAGAGAGCATGGCTCAACTAAACCCACAATGTCCAAGAAATCAGGTCTTGAACATGCAGTATTCAGCTTTACCATGGCCTGACTGTACATTGAGCCCTCTCTGATACCGATAAGTTGCAATAAACTCTACCAGTCCAACAGAGACGACCGGCCAGTGACCCAGTCGATAGCGATTACCGGTCCCAAGTCACCCTGGGTGGTCACCGACGGTCTGATCCAGGTGAATCGTGCAAATCCACACTGAACTTTGACCGTTTTCACTGGCCTTGCCTGTTCACTCCTGCGCTGTCAGGAGCTAGGTGGGGTCTGTCGGCCCCGTACCACACACATACCACTTGCCGGTAATGGCCCCCCGGTAGCCCGATATGTGCACCGACTAGACGGTACCACAGTAGGATGTTAATTCATCCTTCGTTAGACACGGGGGCCTTCAGTACGTCTCTCCCCAGCACTATAATAGGAGTTTAACGTGTCCCCGGACCCTCGCGGGCCCACTGCCGCCTGTTTGCTGCTACCCGTCGAGGAGCTCATCCCTCTTGGTAACAGCACCTATTAAGCCGGGCCTTCTTTTAACGAAGTGTAGTACCAGGTTAAACCCGTATTCTGTCAAGGTCTTTGCCCGTCTTTTTTCTTGTGGAGAGCCGAGACTACTCCTGAAAGGACTCCGCCCCCAGCCTATTTTAACTATGCGCACGAGGGGCAGGAATTTTCTGCTAAAGACAATTTTAGGATTTTTGACTATTTACTAATAGGACGGGTAGACTATCTGCTAAGGTTTTAACCAAGTTTGTAGCCGTTTGTCAGGGAATTAGTAGTCCGTCTCCCCCCTCCTCAGCTCAACTGTTGAGCGGGGACCCGGTTACTTTTGTTACGACGGCGGTCGAGACTAAAGTTTCCTTTTGTTCATTTTTTTTTGTTCGACGGCGGTCAATTCTGAAGCCGCACGTCCTTTTATTATTTTATTATTATTATTTTACCCGGGTCGAAACTTGGCTTCTTGTTGTTTTGCCTCAGTCCCGGTTAAATTGGTCTAAACATGGCCTAAATGTATTAGTCTCACGCCTTTGGGCAGCTGTATTCCATCGACACCTTTTCGCTGGACCCTGATTTACAGTAAAATCAAAGATCCTACGACTGGGAGATACGGTGACCCGGCGGTCATTACACATAACCAAGGTGATGGGACTACTTGACTGGACAGCACCACGTCCCACCTCCTTGTGAGTTTTAGCTACAGCTCCCCCCCACAGGGAAAGTCGCCTTTATGAAGGGGAGAGTTGAGCACCCTGTGAATGTCACCAGTTCCCCGTATATGTCCCGTAACCTCTTTTCCTTGTGACATCTGTTATACCTTCTGTGTGTAGCATGGCTCGGGCAGGAGTGGTACACGTCACTGCCCAGTGTAGCATGTGTGTATCAGATGTAAACATGTCACGTATCGGAGCTCTGCTCTCGTGTGCTGTCACAGAGTTTTCCACCCTCTGCTTGGTACTATGTATACGGCGTGTCATATTTTTACTACAGCTTGCCCAGGATTCCCTGAGGAAGGGCTCTTAGTTAAATAAATATAGGATTGCTTTATATGAGTTTTTAGTAAGTTCCTTTCTAGACTTTGATATTATTTTTTTGTGATGAGGGGACCGCTGTCAGGAGCCGTCCCACCCGGGGCATAGTGGCTGCCATGTTCGGGCGCCCACCCCAGTGCCTCCCAGAGCGTCGGTGGCGCGTAGCCCCAATCGACCTGCCTCATGCCAGGCACCACCGACACCAGGCATGAGGGCAGGCTCCTGCCAATCGTGCGGCCCTCCCATCTTTGAGGAGCGTATATATATATACTGAAAGAATAGGTTGTGTCATTCCCCAAGTGACTCCTGAACTGCAGCCCGTTCCTAGCGGTGACAACAGCACAGGGGCCAAGTATGGATGGTACTTACCTGGGACTTACATCTTGGAGTTGCGCGTTTATTACCGTAGCCACAGAAAGCTCTTCATCTTGAATTTCGGCCTCAAACAATTCACATCCCACAGCGGGCTCATATTCCTCACCCGGGACATGTTCATGATAGACCCTAGACAAATAGTCCGGTAGAAAATGAGTCACTCCTGGCTCATAAATGATCTCAAAGTCAAAGTCTGACAGCGCCAAAGCCCACCGTCTCAGCCGGGCTGACGGGGCTTTGTAGGCACTCTGTAGCAGGGGAATCAACGGTTTGTGATCGGTCACTATTGTGATTTTAGCTCCCTGCAACATGTCCTCATAGTTCTTAATACCTTTAATCACTGCCAGAGCCTCCTTTTCCGTCACCGAGTAATTTAATTCGGCGTCACGGAGGGTACATCCCCAGAAAGCAACCGGACGATAGATTTCATCTAGTTTGTGACAAACCGCTGCACCGCACGCGGCGTCTGATGCATCTGTTAGTAAATAAAAATGCCCTCCTATATCTGGATGAATTAGCAAGGGCGGTGAGGTCAGCAGTTTCTTTAGCTGTTGAAACGCCTCCTCGCAGGCCTCTGTCCATTCAAAAGAGACTTCTTTCTTTAGCAGCCGGTTTAAAGGCTTTGCTAAATCAGCGAAATTAGGGACAAACGGCCGATAGTAGTTACATAGCCCCAGAAAGGATTTAATAGTTTTCACATTATGCGGGCGGTTAAAGGCTGTGATCTTTTCTGTGGTAACCTTTTGTGTAGCCACCCCTTCTGCGTTTACCACGTGGCCGAGGAAGTTAATCTCACTACGACATCACTCACACTTAGACGGTTTCAGTTTGAGATTGGCTTTCGCTAACGCTTGGAGAACCACTTCAACACTCGCCAGGTGTTCGTCAAAGGTGGTGTCGCAGACAATCACGTCGTCCAAATATGCTAAGCATGTTCTAGGAATCAAGCCTTTTAGCGCAATGGCCGTCACCTTGGTAAACTACCAAGGCGCGCCAACTAAGCCGAAAGGTACGCGCTTATACTGATATACACCCATTGGGGTTTCGAAGGCAGTATATTTTCTGCTGTCTTCTTCGATTACACATTGGTGATAGCCGCTCAACAGATCTAGAGCTGTCCACATAGTGGGTTTCTTGTAAGCCATATATAAGAAAAGTGATCGAGCTGTGGGCATTGGAAATTTATCTTTGAAAGTGACTTGATTAAGCATGCGGAAGTCTGTACAGAGCCTAGGTTTGCCATCTTTCTTCTGCACTACCACCAGCGGGCTTCGCCAAGCCGACTCGCTGGGTTCTATTACACCTATATCTATGAGCTGCCTAACTTGTTCATCGATGATATCCATTTTCTGTGGAGAGTATCGGTACGGTCTAGAACTTATTACTCCCTGCGACTCATTCACAATAATTCTCATCGGCGCTATTTCACAATGACCTAACTCTTCCATTGAGAACGCTAGCGCATTTCTGTTATTATTAAGCATTTGTCTAAACCTTACCTTTTGTTCTTCATCTAAACACGATTTGGTTAGGTCTATTTTGCTTACATTCTCGTCCATTCCATTTCGAGGTTCCTCCTCAGAGGATTTACCCTCCATTTGCACTGCGTCTTTCATTACTTCTACAGAAATCCTACAGATGGACATTGGGGTCTCTGTTTTAGTTAAATAACACAAGTCTAGGAACTCTTCTATCTGATCTTGATTTACCTCAGGCACTGCGCATTCTTCTGCAAAAGCTAACACTTCATGTGGAGTAATTATTTGTATTTCATCTAGCGGATTCATGACTTTAATCCACCACTGACTTCCCACCGTATTGACGCACCCCTCCACTAGGACAGGTGCGGTTACTGCCGGTGAGCAGTAAGCGACTGGTGAGTCTATCCCCAGCGGCTCTCGGGTGGTAACCGGTATGATACACTCATTTCCCGGCGGGATTTTCACTGTTTCTTTGCTGACTATAGGGTTTCCACAAAACACCTCTATCTTTGCGCCTGGTAGAGATAGATCTGAACGAAGCACTGTCAGTAAGTTTCTGCCTATTACTATAGAGTGGCATAGATCGTCCACTATGTTGAAATCATAGCAAACCACTGATCCCCGGATTGAAAACTTACATCGGATTTGTTCTAATATCACTTGGGACGAATGGTCTGCCAAGCTGATGTTTCCTTTCGTTACTTTCCATTCATCTAAAATACATTGTTTAGGGATCTGCTGCTTACAAAAGGTAGACATGAAACAATCGCTCGCCCCTGTGTCTACCAAAGACTTAACCTCCTTCTGATCATTAAATCGTAGCGTTAAGAAAAATGCTTCGTCTCCTATCTCTCTTCTAGCCAGTCCGTCCACTGCGCCTAATTCTATCGTGGAATGAACGGACCTTTCCTCTAGTTTCCCTGGCCCTTTTGCTCAGTACCACTAGGCTTCCCATCTTTATACATTCATGGTGGTTTTTCTCTCAATCTATTCTTCAACCACAAGCACGCCTCAGTAGAGTGGCCGTGCTGTTGGTGAATGATACAGAACTTACTTTCATCGAACGGTAACCTAGGCCTCTCCCCTTTCTGCTGAGTTTGCACATTCTTTCCTTTGTCTACTTCTCTGCTCGGGGTTTTATTGGTTTTGGCCTTCTGGTCTAAGTTCCTTTCGTCTTTCTGACTTTCATACCTATCCTTTCTTTCATAACCTTGCTGTTTATAACCACCACTGCTCTGGGGAGATCCACTTTGCCCCGGTTTGGGTTTCTGAAACCATGGGGCGGCCTCCAATCGGGCCAGCACCACTCCAAACCGCTCAGAGATGGAGTTCAGGGCCGCGGTCTCCTTCGATTCTTGGCCTCCAGCCAGCTCGCTTACTGCATTGGATATCTTAGTTCCCCCTTTGCCTTTGTCCAACGATTCTAGTCTCGTTGCACAATCCACCGCTTCGGTGAACGACTTAGGGTCCAGTATAGCTACTTGTCTGGCTATGCTCTGTTTTAATCCTTCTAAAAACACGGCTAACATCATGCTTTCGCTCGCTTCTGCCTTAACCTGCTTCTGTTTCAAGACACCTGCAAATTCGATCACGCTCTGGTCCTTTCCCTGTTTAAGGGCATAGAACTCTGCGTGTTTCTGCCACTTAGCTCTTCGGTCACCGAAGATCTTTGTCATCTGAGCTTCTAGTTTCTCAAATGTATCTTTCTCACTTTCAGCTAAAGCTCCTGCCCAGTCGTCTGCCCTTCCCTTTAGGCCTAGCAGCGCCATATTCAGGAGATGGGCGTCCGACCAGTCATAGATAGCTTTCAGTCGCCTCAATTCTCTGAAATACTTTTCTATCTGCTCATCTTCCTTTCCACTAAACCAAGGCAACCTAATATTTGGTCCTCTTTGGTGACCATTATGGGTCGTTCCCCGCACTGGTGATGGCATTTGACCCAGTGCCACACCTAACTGCGGTAGGATATCCCAGATATTTGGCTGATTTGGCGGATTCGGTGGATTTGGAGGGTTTGGAGGATTCGGTGGATTCGGAGGGTTTGGCGGATTGTTCTGTCCTGGCGGGCCTGGCGGACCTGGCGGTCCCGGCGGGTTGGGTTGTGGAGGATTCGGTGGATTCGGAGGAAGATTGTTGGGTTGGTTTAGAGGAGGGTTATTAGGTTGGTTTAAAGGAAGGTTGTTAGGTTGGTTTTAGAGGAGGGTTGTTGGGCAGGTTCAGAGGAGGGTTGTTGGGTTGGTTCAGAGGAAGGTTGTTAGGCTGGTTTAGGGGAGGGTTATTAGGTTGGTTCAGAGGAAGGTTGTTGGGCTGGTTTAGGGGAGGGTTAGGCCCTGGTGGATTCGCCTGATTATTCTGGCCTGCCAGAGGCTGCTGACCCTGTTGGTTACCCGCTCCTCCTTGACCTGCGTTAGGATTGTTTCCCATCGCTAACGCTTGTAATAGGAAAGGGTACAGCATATTTTGCCGTGGGTCCCCAGGGTCTATCCCACGATTAGGTTGTAGTGCCCCTGGATTTACACCCCTAGCTCCCCCTTCACCGGGTTGCTGAAATGGGTTTTGGTCACGCTCTTCTCCCAATAGATCCACCAATCGTTCACCTCCCTCCGCCATATTATCTTCGTGGCGGTTTTGTATGTCGTTATTGTCCCACTGTTCTTTCACAGGAACTTCCTCCTCACTAATTTCGTCCTCACTTACCGGTTTGGTTTTCTTGTCTGTGCCTAAAACATCCTCGTCTATCAATTCAAATGATGACGAAGATGATTTCTCTCCTCTAGCTAATTTTCTATTAGGACTACTCCCTCTAACATTTGCGGCTGCTTGTTCTGTTTCACTGTTTTCTTCCTCGTCCTCACTTTCGTATTTATCATACGGTTCACGGGCTTGAATATCTCTTTCCCCTATATGATAGGCTTTCTTTACCGCACTACCTTTCTCATTTCTATTTTCACTTTCCCTATTACTTTGGGTCTCTAGCGTTACATTTTCTGCTTGATCCTGATCGCTTAACCTCTCAAACTCCTCACGCTCTTCGGGACCTGATTCCGCTAACTTCCTTATTAGCTCTGCTGGGTTAGAACCATCCCCATCCAACTCCAGATTCAGAGCTTGAGCTTCTGCTCCTTCATCAGCGTCATCTAAGCTCTCCCCAATATCATAGGTTAACCGATAGGGTTGTAAGTTGCCTACTTTGTCGCTGTCTCCCTCTATTTCCCTTTCCACTCCCCTGTCCCTACCTACTGTCTTTCCTTTAACTACAGTGGGATAAGGAATGGACACCCCCGGGTTGGGGTGAGTCGGTGTTACCAGCGGATGACTGATAGACTCAAGTCGTTGGAGAGGTGGATAGGTGAGAGAGCTCCCATCAGGTAGAATTACCGGATTTGCGGGGCGTCTCCTCCCTGATGGGCTGGAGTTATCTGCGATGTTTTGTCGGTCTTTCCTGTTACCCAAGGGAAATAAGTAATCCTCATCGAAAGTTTCTTGTTCACATTCACCCCCTGCTGCAGGCAGTAAACGATAGGGAACTCCTTGACTACACCACAGATTGTTCACATCGGATTCACAAGTAGAATGAGAGCTAGCACCAGGTTCGTGGTCCGTAGGTGGTACATACCTCGGATTCCAATATCGCTGGTAGTCTTTGAGACGGTTCCACCCTTCAACTCGTCCCGAGTGTGTTAGGGTTTCAAGTCCTTCGTCAAGAACCGGCTTATCTTTGGACCCTAGGTGCCAGGAAAATGGTTTACCTCTGCCACGGGTCTGGTAATCATGAACACCTTCGGGGCAGAGCTGCTTGGGTCTGGCTGATACCTCCTGTCTCTGTGCCTCCCCGTCTAATGGATCACCTACCTGGTGGCGGTTTTCCACATTTCCTGTATATGATGTTGACACATCGTGTCCTGCGGGCCGCAAAGATTGAGGCTGGGCGTTAGAGGAAGCCTCAAATTCACCGGTGGCTGACATCAAGGATGAGCAAAACAACAAAAGTCATGTTTCGGGTAATCTCCACCAAATGAACTATTGTTAGTGTTGATTTAAGACTGCGTGATGTGTATAATTAATTTATCCATGAGTCGTTCATCCAAGTTGTTGAGCCAATCAGACTGCGCTCAAAGTTAATTCATCCATCCCCCAATAGTTCAAAAGAAATGGACGATGAGGGAGCTCTTAAAATGAAAGGGTTTTTATTCAATTAAACATCTCATCCCGAGTCAAAGCCACAGTGAATAAGTCTCCATCAGTCCACCTTCCCATCTCCTACTCAGTGATCAACCACATTTAGAATACAAGTTGTTCCAGCACATCCTAGACCACCCTAGCGCTTAGCTCTATCACAATCCTTTGTCCGAGATAGTTGGTATCGGTAAACTCCAGTATACTCCGCAGGAGCTGGTAGGCATAGCTCCGAGCAGCTCAGCTAACGCTGCTGACTAGTTACTAACTCCACTAACTCTTTGGTTAAACTGACTCGCTCCCTACCTTGCAACACCTTTTATACTGGTTAACAGGTGGCGCTAGGAGCGTAAAATACCTCTTCTTAGAAGTAGTATTGCTAGGTCTGATCCTAACTAAATTATAAATTATGATAATATATTAAAAGTACTAAGCTATTAGTACACTAGTAAAAGAAACTGAATGTCCTGTTGATAATGTGACGTTCTCTGGTAAGTCGGGGTTGCCGATTCCTACAGCAGAGGAACGTGGGGATTGTTCGGGTCTCGGGCGGACGGGGAATCCGGGCCAAGAACCGAGATGTGTTTTTAGAGTCGTGCCTCGCGCACGAGGGGGGGGCTGAGCGAATCGGTCGGGAATCGGTGCTCGATGTCAGACGGAGGACTGCGGGGAAGGGAAATTACGGTAGGGGTAAGGGGAGGTCGTGGTTCGTCTCGCTCTATCTCCCAGGCCGGTGTTCACCTCGACAGGGCGGTCCACCCCGGATTCCGGTCCGCGGGGCCGTCGGGCCGACGGTCGCCTATTGTTTGGTAGCGTGGGGCCGAGCCAGCCGCGCCGTCGTCCCCGCGGACTTCGGGTCTCCGCTCCGTGTTCCGGTCCTTCGCGCCGTTCTGCGCCTACACTTCCGGGACCCCATCCGGGACAGTTCCGGGCCTTCGCGCCCTACCTCGGTCCTCCGTTCCTCGTTCCCGTTCCTCGGGCCGTCGGGCCCCCGTCCTAAATTTCGCCTATTTATCTCGAACTTCTACTGTTTTACTCTAACTTCTGGTTAATTAACTCGTATCGGCTCATCTCAGCGGTTGTTTAAGGGAAGAAGACACGTCTGGACACAAGGAGAACTGTTAAAGAACTCTGTTTATTCGGGCCTCACCGCCCCTTTATATACCCTAGAGGTCAGCTCTGATTGGCTGCTTTCGGTCACGTGATCTACAACTGACGTCACTTCCGGTTTACATTTCTCGTTTCCGGTTTACATACCACTTCCGGTTTACATCTTTCCGGGTTTCGTTCCTTTACATATTCGTTCCTTTACACTTTCGTTCTTTAACATATTCGGGCCTCTTTCTCGGGCTTTTTACACTTTCGTTCTTTTACATATTCGTTCCTTCACACTTTCGTTCCTTTTACGAACATATATACTTTTTGTCATATTACCTTATTTTCTCTTATTTGGTCTCTTTACGTATTTGGATGAATAGGCATTCATCACAATAATGTTGATATAGCACAAAATAGGGCAAAGCATAGAAGAAGAACAGACGCTTGAATTTAATAGAAATACAATATAATGGTTTCCCGAAATAGCTGACAATTTTCGTCACCTCAAAAGAGGGATTAATAAATCAGTAATAAATAACTCATTAGTAATTTAATGTTGAATAAAGTTTTTGTGAAATAATTATGTCAAATTACGGAACCAGGCAAATTAGTCATAATTATGTTTTGTGTTGGGGGGGGGGGGTATTTTCAATACAAAATCACATATTTTGGTCACCATCCGTGAAGAACACTGAGCAAAAGAAAGGGAATATAGGATTTCTTTGGATTTCATCATTGAGTGTTCCCTCCTGAAATCTCAATAACCCTTGTCCCTGCAGGCTGGTGGCCAATGTGGCAGTCCTACGATAATGACCCGACCACAAAACCTATCATTAAACCGAAACCTCCGTAAGCTCCCCTTAACCCTTTCCTAGTGCCTTGAACACTGGTGGATTGTGCCATTTGGCACCAGATTATGCCTATTGTTGCCCAGTAGCTATTATTAGATAAATATTAACACATTATGTGGCATGAAACAAAAGAAATCTTAGCAAAAATTAGCAAATATCATAAATCAAATCCGAACATACTTAGGACCTAACTTTAAACAAATAAAAGAAGCTTGCTAATTTTGCGAATTATTTACGTATTGATGAAAATTTTGAAAACTTCTTTAGTTGATGCGTTTATGCATTGGGCGACCTAACTGCGGTTTTGGTGTTGCTGACAGAGGTTTACGTTATAAAACGCTCATTCAAACTTCCCTAATTCACTGCACAAAATCAGAACTTTAAGAACTTTAATTTTGTAAATTGGTCCATTGAGGTTCATTAAAGGCATAGGCTATGTCACCTTTCCAAAAGCTGTGCAAGATCTTTGATGAATTTTAAAGGTCACCTGAAAAGGTTCTGGGGGTCGTTTTAAAGACAGGATACAAAATATTTGTAAATTTACCATAGAAAAAAACCCTTTGCAAAAGCAAAAGTTGGACTAAAGACAGGATACAAAAATTTCGGTCGAGCTTAAGAGAAATGCCCCAAATTTACATATTTTTTGTAAATATTTACAAATGGAAAAATCGTTGGTAAACGCCAAAATTTACAGATGGTGCGATGAGCAATGGTAAATTTTTTTGGGCGGTAAATATTGACCTTTGGGCTCCAAAACGTCATTTGGCGGATCGACGGAGACGTAAGTATTATGCCTATTTTTTTTTTTAGGGTTCTGAGATGATTTTGACCATTTTCAGACGTTTTTGTATTTTCACTTTTTCTCATGATAATGCATAGACATAAGGTGTCATATTTCTACTTTCTTTTGTCAAGTTATTTCTGCACAATTAGCAAATGTTGTAATGGGTATGCTTCTTTCATTGTTTAGCATGGTGAAGCTTCCCATCGGTCAGTGTGCCAGGAGCATGCCACTGCGACTCTGGCTGCGCCCCAGTGCTTTGAAACATCCCAAACGCCTCAGAGAGGGTATAGGAAGGAGACGATGTAGGGCTCAACGCGTTATTAGGAGAAGAAATGACCCCCGTATGTTGTGGCCTTGCAGCCGAGAGTTTGAGCAAAGGCACCGGCTTACACCTGAAATGGTGGAGTACCTTGCTGGGGAGTTCTTCCGAAGCTCTATCTACATCACCCAGGGTGATGATCCGAACGGCAGGGGAAGCCCCATTCCTGTTTTCCAGAAAGTATGTATTTACCTTTTTTTAAACGATATATATATATATACTTTGTTGTACATACTGTTGTACATATTAAGTTTTAGTTCAGTTCACTGTAATCATAGTATCATTCAGTTGAACTATAGTTCTATGTGTGTCCCCCCCACCTCTCTTAAAAAAAACTTAATATTTACAATATTATGTAGTTAACTTCCTATTATTTATTACTTAATTTCTTTCCCACAGGTGTGCCTCGCACTTCGGTTCATGGCAACCGGTGCCAACTACACAGCCCTGCGAGATACCCAAGGAGGTTGCTCCAAAGGTGCCCTTTCAGACGCGGTGCACCGCTTCGTTAAGTTCTTGTGCTCCCGCTCCAAGAACTACATCACTTTCCCTTCTGTGAGTAACATTTCATTTCATTATGATATATTTTCTAATCCCTTAAGACATATTTTGCTATTTTACAGATACAAACTAGATCGATACAAAAATACTTGCAACAAACTAAACAAATTTTCATACATGTTATCATTTACTGTATGTATTCATGTATATTCAATAGCGCTAATTGTCTATTTTTGTCTACCTAATTAGGGGTACGAGTTGCACGAGAGTGCTGTGCGCTTTGCCAACAACTACCGCTTCAATCAGTGTGTAGGGTGTATAGATGGCAGCTACGTCCCCATAAAGAGGCCAACGAACCAAGAGGCCAATTACATCTGCCGTCATGGCTACCACGCCTTGAATGTGATGGTAAAAACCCCTTACACCTTTGTTGCATATGATCTAGTTTTTTATAAATACTAATAATACTTTTGTTTTTCTTATCTACATAACCTACTAGTTTAAAATCCTATGTTTACTCAAATTGGATTATGTTACCTTGTAAAATAAGAAAAAGCTAAAACTTCTATTTCTATTCAGTTGGTGACCGATGCCAGACAACGATTCACCTTCGTGGAGTCAGCCGTTGCCGGATCCCACCATGACATGTCGGTGTTCGACATTTCGGATTTTGGGCAACTAGTATCGAACACGGACAGGATGGGGGACTATTTTCTCCTGGCCGACAGCGGGTAAAAGAAATACATAACATTATCTTTAAATATAAATTGCTTTTTTCTTGGTTTTTCTTGCTTTCAAACCAATACTTTAGACAATATAATTGGCTTCACTTGTTTTTTACTGTTGTAAATTTTTGGTAAACTTACAAATTCCACTGTATATAGTTAGATGTTTATACATTATTTTAGGTTAAGTTGCATTTTATCTTGCTTATCATGCACAGGTACGCATTGACAGAACGCCTGATGACACCGTTCAAAAATGTCGACATTGACACCATGGAGCCCTGGGATAAGCGATACCAGTCCCGCCACACAAGTGCGCGGAGCTCTGTGGAACGTGCAATCGGGCAGCTCAAGACGCGGTGGAGGTATTTTTCTAAATGGACTTGAGAAAAACAACTTGAAAAAAACACTCTAAACATTATCTTATTAATGTTTTCCATTGATTGAAACAAAAACAATAATTTAGTGTGCTTGGATTTCATGGAATTATTGTGTATATTATGATATTGTATTCTAAATTAGTCTAACTTTCACATTCCAGGTGCCTTGCAAAGAACGGGGGGGGCGTCGTGAAAATGGAGCCTCTTCAGGCGTCAAGGCTCGTGAGGGCGTGTTGTGTTTTGCACAACATGTGCGTGGATTGGGGTCTGCGTGCAGTGCGTCCTCAAGATCGGTATGACCCCGACATCGAGGGCCAAATCCAGAAGACAGCTGCAAAGCGCTTTCTCAAAGCGCTGCGAGATGCCCGAGGGCGTGACCCAGTCGTACACCCCAGGAGGCGTTTTGACAAGGATGCGCACCTGGCCGGAGTTGCACGCCGAAAGAAGATCATCTACCAAGAATGTGGGGGTCCATCCCCTGTCGAGCTTGCCCGTGCCCAGGCACAAGCCAAGAAGGCCAAGGCAAAGGAATGTGCACGGGCACGTGGCCGTGGGCGTGGCCGTGGCCGTCCCCGTGGTCCAGCTAAGGGCCCTGAATCTAACAAGGATTAAGATGCGTACCTCCCCAAACCGAATTACTGAGGCAATGGTGTTTCCGGTCTATGGACCAAAGACTAGAAAGTCATATCTGAACAGTTAAGGAGAATGGCGCAAGTTTGCTTGTGAGATTAAGAATAAAGATGGATATTTGCTAAAAATTGGTTAATATTGTAGTACTTATTGACTTATTTTTTGCTACAAAGTATATAGATTTACAAATTGTACTATTTAATGTAAAAGTATCAACAAATAAAGCGTAGACAGTTAACCACTATTTATTTGCAGAAACTAAGTAAAAACGTCAATTTCTATAACATTCTAAACTTCTTTTTTTTCTTGTAAACGATCACAAGTACTTATTAACATTCCGGCCACATCTTGAACATGTTTCACATATTTTCCCGTATCTTTGGTAAACATTCTAAAGCATTGTCAAACAATCCGCCCACATGTTTAACATGTTTCACATGCTTTTTTCCTGTATCCACGCTACAGACTATCAAATACAGAGTACATGGGTCTCATATACATATGAACAATTACAGTACCTTTGGTAAACATTCTAAAGTATTGTCAAACAATCCGCCCGCATGTTTAACATGTTTAACATGCTTTTTTCCTGTATCCACGCTACAGACTATCAAATACAGAGTACATGGGTCTCATATACATATGAACAATTACAGTACCTTTGGTAAACATTCTAAAGTATTGTCAAACAATCCGCCCGCATGTTTAACATGTTTCACATGCTTTTTTCCTGTATCCATGCTACAGACTATCAAATACAGAGTACATGGGTCTCATATACATATGAACAATTACAGTACCTTTGGTAAACATTCTAAAGTATTGTCAAACAATCCGCCCGCATGTTTAACATGTTTCACATGCTTTTTTCCTGTATCCATGCTACAGACTGTCAAATACAAAATACGTGGGTCACACAAATAGCAAAAAATTACAGTATCTTTGGTTAACATTATCAATTATTCATAAACAATACAGCCACATGTTTCACTTGTGTATCATGTTACTTCTTTTTTACCTACTACATAAGTAACCGCGTAGTAAGGTAAGACAATGCTAGTCAAATAATACTAGTAACATTCTCAACATGTTTCTCAACATGTTTATAGTAGAACAGGGTGGTGACCATATTCCACAAAACTTCTAACTATTGAACAAGAAATTTCAGTTATTTGGTAAACTTACACAAATACTTGTAAATATTGCCCTCACATGTTGAACACATTCCTCTGCTTCCTCTGTCTGGAGGACTTTCTAGGGCTCGAGCATGTGCTACTACAATCATCCTCTTGTTTCTGAAGGGGAAGACTGACAAGTTTAAGACCCAAAGTACGGCCCCTTCCTTTGCCCTTTCCCTTGGCCTTTCCCCTCGATTTCCCCCTACTGCTTTGGTTCCCTTTGGGTTGGAGAATACTCTGGCTCTCTTCTTCCTCTATAGCTACTTCCTGGGGCGGTTCCATTTCTGTCGCCATTGCTTGTGCCTCTATGGGTACACAGTCGTCGTCTTTGGGCTCTTTCTTAACAATATTTATATTGAACTCGTGAGTTACTACCTCTGGACCCGCCTCCTGTTCTCTTTCGTATATTTCAGAATCATCTTGCGTTTCCGGTACTAGTAGTCGTCCAGGTCCCGGTGGTGTTCCTGGTATTACCTCACTATCGGCAAACACTTTGTGACGGATGCTTGTCATGTACCTTTCATACTCTAGCTGGTTTGGCCATGATAGAGAACTTTCTTTTTGTGAAGATGATTTGTACTCTTGTATATTAACCACCCCTTCCATGTCAGCCAGAACCTCCGCAACCTCATGTATTTTCTCAAGACTAGCTTCAGATGAAACATCCCTCAGTTCCTCCAAAACACAGTCCTCTGATAGAAACTTTGTGGAAACTCTATCCCCAGTATACATAGGTTGGTCTTGAATATCATATATATTCCCATGATGGGTACCGTGCTGGACATGGTGCTGATCATTACTTGTGCCCTGTGTCGACTCTGTGTTTCCAACCTCCATTTCCTGCTGCTCATCATTTGTTGTCTTGTGTGGCAACTCTGTGTTGCCACAGTCGATTTGGTGCTGATCATTACTTGTTCCCTGCATTGACTCTGTGTTTCCAACCTCCATTTCCTGCTGCTCATCATTTGTTGTCTGGTGTGGCGACTCTGTGTTGCCACAGTCCATTTCCTGCTGATCATTACTTGTGCCTTGCATCGACTCTGTGTTTCCAACCTCCATTTCCTGCTGCTCATCATTTGTTGTCTGGTGTGGCGACTCTGAGTTTCCACCCTCCATTTCCGGGTCAGGATTTGTTGTCTTCTTGATCGACCCTCTTTTGCAAGAGTCTATTTCCTGCTCACCATTTGTTGTCTGGTGGATCGACCCTGTCTTGTCACCCTGCATTTCCTCCTGATCATTTGTTTTTTCCTGCTGCGACTCTGTGTTGCCAGTATTCATTTCTTTTTTCCTGGAGTGGATCGATTCTGTATTGCCAGAGTTAATCTTAAAAACAGTTGGAGTTTTAAGCAAATCATTCTTATGATATTGTGTACCACACTCTACCATTTCTTTAGCATCAGATTCCATATCAAGGGAAATTTTCAGAGTTTTGAATTTACTCTTTTGAGCCGCACCTTTTGTTTTCAGTTCATCTAATGTCTCCTTTACCTCCTTCAATCCGTCTTTCATTTCCCCTTTTATTTCCCTAACCATGTTGAAGAGTGAGTACATTTGATTTTCAACTCCACCTACGCGACTGGAACAAGCATCGGATCGATTGCTAGCTTTTGCAATAGACCCTTTTATTTCTTCCATACTGAATGCCAGCTTATCGGATATCTTTTCCCCCAGTCGGTTTTCCATCCTTCTCAGACGTCTTTCTATGGCTTCCAGAAACTCTTTTTCTGCCTGCTCTTGCCTCAACTCCTCCTCAGTCATGCCTAACCTATTTTGACTAACCTGAACAGAGGGAGGGTCTCTGAGGGTGCCTGACCTACTTTCATTAGCCTGAACAGAGGGAGGGTCACTGAGGGTAGATCCCTGCTTCTGAGTACGTTCACTACAGGGAGTCTGAATTACATTAGCATGTTCAGAGGGGGGCTTACCGGAACACCCTATTTTACCCGAGGAGGAACCGTTCTGTTGTTGTTTACTTTTGTAGAACACATCAGTCTTTATGGTGACAGGGACACTATCACCAGCTTCTGGGATGCCCCTTCTCACAGTGACCTTCTGCGGGCTAGTATCGTACTCGATGCCAGTAGTCCCGTCATCAGCGTTCTCGATGCCAGTAGTCCCGTCATCAGCGTACTCGATGCCAGTAGTCCCGTCATCAGCGTAGTCACTCACATGAGGGCTTTCATATGAAGAATCTGTAAGCATTTTTAAAAATACCATTTATATTGTAAACTTAATTTCATTATTAATTAATTTTTTGTAAACGGTGTAAGTTAGGAAATCTGTTAAAGTCAGTGTTTAATACATTTACATGCTGTAGAATTAACATGATATAGTTAACATATACATAATAATATCGGTAACCGGTTTTACAAGTAAAAAAGTTTATTGGTAAAAATTACAAATCTTATATGTATTTTGGGGAAGCAAACATTGTTTTTTTTGTCTATTGCCCGCAATTAGTATATATTTACCTTTCTCCTTTGCACAGTAATCCAGCTTCTTCTTGGATTTGGGGGTTAACGCTCCCTCTCTGCATTTACCTTCCATGGCCATTCTTTCTTGAAGACGTGGACTTTTACGAGTTGTTGTTTCTGAAAAATAACAAGTAAAAACACTTGCAATCAAGTTTCACAACAACATTATAATACTAGTATTATTAAGAATAACATTTCCATTCTTATGGTAGAGCTTCAGGAGAATTTAGGAATTGGCTAGGTCTATTATAATTTAAGTTTTTTAAGTGGTTTTACTGACATATGGTTCTTATTAGATTGGGGTCTGAAAATGATACATTGTATGATGGAAGTGCTTAATAGATACTTACTTTCGACAGGTTTATAAGCGGCTACACCTTCTGCAGCCTTCAGACGAGGACTACGGCGAGGTTCTGGAGGAAGAGGAAACGAAGCATGTATTTAACCTACTGGACCTACGGGACATGAGTGCATAAGTTGACCTAAGTTGACCTATGGTATACACATGATCTACTTGACCTACGGGACATGAGTGCATAAGTTGACCTATGGTATACACATGATCTACTTTACCTACGGGACATGAGTGCATAAGTTGACCTAAGTTGACCTATGGTATACACATGATCTACTTGACCTACGGGACATGAGTGCATAAGTTGACCTATGGTATACACATGATCTACTTTACCTACGGGACATGAGTGCATAAGTTGACCTAAGTTGACCTATGGTATACACATGATCTACTTGACCTACGGGACATGAGTGCATAAGTTGACCTATGGTATACACATGATCTACTTGACCTACGGGACATGAGTGCATAAGTTGACCTAAGTTGACCTATGGTATACACATGATCTACTTGACCTACGTGACATGAGTGCATAAGTTGACCTATGGTATACACATGATCTACTTTACCTACGGGACATGAGTGCATAAGTTGACCTAAGTTGACCTATGGTATACACATGACCTACTTGACCTACATGACATGAGTGCATAAGTTGACCTAATATGAGCTAACTTGACCTATGTTATGTACATCATATACTACAAGACCTACGATCAAATACATACCTTCCCCCTCAAAAGAAGACTGTTGTTCTGAAGAATCATCCTTCCTTCCTGTCTTTCTTTGTTGTTTCTCTGGAAAAACATTGATATTTCCAGATAAAATAAAAGTAATAAATCATGCAATAAAGTAAGAAGTAATATATGAAAATAACCTGACTTGAACGCGACGTGAATATGGGCATTTACCAAAATTTTTGTAAAGTATAGTACACACTGTAATTGTGACTAACAAATAGTTTTCTCAGAATTGCTGTGAGTACATTACGACTATATTTTCAATTTATATTTACCTGCATGACGTTCACTAGCAAATTCCTTGGTAGGGGTGGGGATTTTTGAGAAGTTTTCAGTTCTCGTTTCAGCTTAAAACCAAAAAAAGGTTTAATGTAATTAAATATTAAAGAGCGGATGTATAATTTTTTCAAGAGTTAACACAGATAGTGTGAGTACTATGAGTACATTTATACCTATAATATAGTGATAAAGCAAATATATCGTAATTTCAGATTAGAATTACTCTGAAAGGTACTTTTTACTCATGTGGTATAAACAAACCAATAAAAAATGCAAATTAAATACCTTCACTGGGCGTTTCATGTGCTGTTTTCTCGGCGCTCTCACTGCTGCTGTTATGGGCACAGGATTTCCCACTAACTGACACTTTACGTGCTGGCTTGTACTTTTCAGCTCTCCTCTGGATCTCCTCGTCACTGGTCATACGGTACATCTGAGAAGTAACGCCTGTAGGAAATATTCAATATATAGCAAATTATATAATATTATGTTATGGTACTGACAGCATACCTACAGTAATGTAACAGTGTCACTTGATTGTAATAATATTAAATCAGTTTGGATGTTTTATTTTGGAGTAAATCTAAGTGCAAGTTGAAGTTAATTTTCTTTATACCACATGAAGTGCAAGTACTTATATAAATGAATATTAGTTAAATAACTATAACAGGGGGAGATTGAGGGAGAGGGAGGGAGAGGGAGGGCGGAGCGTAGGGGACAGACAGGGGGATAGTGAGGGGGAGTCTCAGAGTCGTTATCTTTGAAACACCTACCATACTCCTCTGCCTGAATTTTCTTTTCTTGTTTCCTGTCATCCTTGTACTTTTGAGCCTCCTTCTTCTGGTGTTCCTCGCCCATGAACATTTTCTGGAACACTACGGCCGATGTATCCAGCTCACCATCCGAGTCAGGGTCAACAGAGATTTGAGCACCGGGAACAGCTATAAAAAAAACAACAACACACAAATAAAAAAATAAATATAAGTACTAGATTAGAGTCCATACAATTCATACATTCTGTTAATTTTACTCAGGGTCAAAGAATAAGAAGTGGAATATGACATTTACAGATTTACCAAAATATAGCCAAACGCTTCTTACCCCCTACATATTATTTGTATATATACTGATTTATTGCAAGTCATTTTTAACTAAGTATTCTCTGTATATATATTGATTAATTCCAATTCATTGTTTGTAGTTACCTCCGCAGTATGCCTCACCCCAGAAACTAAGGCACATTAGTTCGCAAGTTTTGAGGGTGAACTCCTCTGGTTTTTTCCCCCCCGCCGCACCAGTTTTCCCGTATTTGTTGTTGATTCTCCGCACCTGTAGGAAGAATTTTTGGAATCATAGAAAGAAAATAGAAATTTAACAGACATAATGATATGATATGATTTGGGTATTAAAGATAATTGACTGCATAAGTTACACGACATATTTCCAATAAAATCACATTTGCAATCAGTGCAATAGGTTTATTGCCCTTATATAATGTCCAAGTGTTTCATAAAACTTTGTATATTATTCGGTTATGCAGTAATGTATATACACACAAAATGAATGGATATATATTTAATATATTAAGAAATGATTGTACTGAATTGTCATATATTATATTTATGGAAGTTCTCTACTTTTCCCATGACATGGTGGGACATACTTAAATGATAAGCATTATGTACCTTGTCTTTGGTGGTTCTTTTGTGGTCGTTCAACTTACTGAAGACGTGTCGAACCAAACGCTTCTTACCCCCTACAGCGTTAACGGCTTTCTGCATCTTGCGAAATGCTATCCATCTCTTCTTTTTACGCTCGGGATCCTTCTTGTTGTCCCTCTCACAGATAACGTCGGTCCTATTTACAAATGATTTTGTAAAGAGGAAAAGTTAATGTAAAACTAAAAAAAGTAAGCGCACACAATGAGTAAAAACAATGAAGCAATGAAGATTCCAGATATTAATTAAAAAATATAAAGGGCAAATTTGTGTCAGTGTAAATGACTATTTAGGAATGTATTTAAATTCAATGAGTATAAATTGCTGAATATCATAAGAATTACTATTGAAATAAGTAATCCCTTACGCAGTATATGGTATTATTTACATATATATTGTAAATATAAGATAAAGTGTTTACAGGATAAATAACTTACTTGAAGTGGTTAGCAACCCTGTACATTGCTTCGACCTCCACATCCTTCCAGTTAGATGACTTTCCA
Source organism: Lepidonotus clava (assembly GCA_936440205.1). Lineage (NCBI taxonomy): Eukaryota > Metazoa > Annelida > Polychaeta > Phyllodocida > Polynoidae > Lepidonotus > Lepidonotus clava. Next base: position 33,227,259 of record OW387143.1, read on the forward strand.
CTACCCTCAGCGTCACTTTCCCCCTCGTATCGCATCCATGATTGGGTAGTAACGCTTTTTTTTTTCGCTGGTGTCTTAGACGGAGTCTTAGATGTCTTTTTAGTTTTAGTTTTCTTCTTCTTTTTCTTCTTCTTAGAGCCACTCGGTTCTACCGGACTCACGTACTCTAAACTGTCACTATCACTGTCATGAGAAGATGATGACGATGAAGATGATGTTGTAGTTGGAGATGATGATGAACTGGTATCATGAGACCTCTTTTTCTTTTTCTTCTTAATGGGCGTGGAGGAGACTTTGGAACTTCTTCTTGACCCAGCTTTTTTTTCCACTTTCTTGTGTTTTACCTTTGGAGTTCTTGATTTGGTTTTGGTTTTCTTTTTAATCTGGTCTTTTTGATTTGGTGGATAACTGTGGGAGATCTGAGGGGGAATCCATGATCTCAACGTCAGATGTTCCTGAGTCATCAGAACTGTCCTCACTATCAGTTTTTTCTTTATGCAATGCACGAGGAAGTTTCTTTGTTTTCTTCTTTGGAGGGATTGAGGATTTAGAGCTTTCACCTTTCTTACTTTCACTTTTTTTTTTAGATACACCCTTTTTTTTGTTCTTAGCGTTAGCTTTTCTTAGGTTCTTCTCTTCCATAAGTTCTTGCATTAGCTTACGTTGTTTGGCAGGTATCTCTTGGTTTTGAATTAGAGCTGTGAACTCTGGATCTTCTTCTTCTTCGTTAGAATCTTCAGATGATGAACGCTCATTTGGATCAGGTTTGAAATCCTCATCCGCATCCGTGTCGTCTATTGGGCTTCTAATGGGGTCTTCTTCGTCATCAGAAAATGTGGGTGGTGGTGAAGATTTCCTTTTATTATGTCTGGAAGGGCGGGTTATCAACTTAGACTGTGACTGTGACTGTGATGGGTATATAGTTGATTGCTCTGGCTGACTTTCATCCATCTAAAAATAAAAAAAAAAGTATATAAAGGTTACTAAAAATACACTGAAAAAGTCAGACAACATTCCCCCCTCTAGGAATTCCTGGATCCACCCCTGCGGCGCCGCCCGCACTTAGCAGACAATCTAATACGGTCTCACACATACTACAGACGATGCACTATACTCAATTCAAGGAACATCTTCTAGAGAAATACTATAAAAAGCCAAATACACGTGCACAACAGTATTACAAAGTATAATATCCAGAAAATCTGGACATAAGGTACGCGATGTGCAGAGTCATGTTGTTCATTCATTACGCAATGGACGACGTGCGCCATTGATAGGATGAAAATACCGAGAATCAAACAAATGAAGCTATGTCACGGAACCCTTACGTTATGTAAGATACACCTATTATCTGTACTCGATAACTACCTGTAATCAGAACAATTTAGACACTGAATTATGATGATTTCGCATGATTTCTTACCTCCGGTTGTGGCCGGATCACGGTACGTCAAAGATGGCGTCAAAGATGGCGTCCTTTCGCTGGTTAACTGAGATCGGTATGTAAAAATGTAGTCCTCCCGCCGGAAACCAGCAAAACCGGAAATGACCTTTCGGGCAAGTCACGTGACCAAAAGCGCGATTTACAAATATTTTGGTAAAATTATACAAAAATTTTGTAAATTTACAAAAGAATTTGTATATTTACCAAAAATTTTCGAAAAATATTCAGAATTTTTTTTTACATATACAAAAGGAAAAAACCCTGTCTTAAGCTCGACTTGGCAATATTTTTCATTTGTATATGTAAAGCATTTTTTGTAATAATTTATTTACCAAAAATATGTATCCTGTCTTTAAAACGCCCCCCTGGAAAGGTCTTGTAAAGGTGACCTTTCTATTACCTTTAGCAAACCTCAATGACCCCTTTGACAAAACCTTTTTGGACCATTGAGAAAATGAGGCTCGAATTTTTTACCCTCCCCCCCCGTTTTTTTTTTATATATACAAAACGCATGTGTTTTTGGCTAATCATGAATTATATACTTGTTCAATGGTAGGTTGGAACTGTCACATATGGCCAAAATATCTAAATACTATAACTTCATAAGCTCGCATGTTAGTGTAATACAATCTACTGTAATATGTTTTGAAATAGGAATTACAACTGAGCAACATTCATGCTGCATGTTTAATATGATTCACTTCAAATTGATCCTTCAGACATACCATCTGTACTGCTGAGAGCCAAACAAGGCAATATGCCGTGATTGGTTATCATATCAAAGTCTACCTGAATGCACGTGGTAATGTTTTTGTTTACATCCAGGCTAGTCAGCAGTGGGGCCCTGGATGGGGGGCCCCATGTCGCATGTCAAATAAAAGAAATCCTGTGGCCTTGTCGAATTTAAGAATAGATCCTGCCAGTTGTCACTATTAGCCATGTCACAAGTTGAATATAAGAAATGGCCCTGTCACCATGACATGATTGTTTGAATTCAAGAGTAGCCCCTGTCACATGTCCTTAAGCAGAAAATTAACCGTGTTGCCGTGTCAAATTTAGTGGTCTAGACCCATATCAGTTCTAAAACCATGGCTTTACCATATATGGATTCGTACTTCCATACAAGGAGACTCCCAGCAGTGGTAGAAGAACAGGTGCGACTATCTCGGAACACCTAACCATTATGAGAAGCCGTTTATGATACATGCATTTGGGCTCAGTATTTATTTTTTTTTAAAGCATTTTGCTTATATGAGAACAATACTGAAGTTGAACTATAGCATGGTCATATATAAATATGTATGATAGTTATAAAAAATAGTTAATAATTAAAATTACATTACCAGATTTTTAGCACATGCCAATTTCTAAAATAATTTGGGTCTACTACCTTTATGTCTATTGCATGATATGAGTATGGCTGATTGTAGTCGTCGTCAATACTAGAATTTGAGTATTTGTGTGAGATCTACAAATGCACTATAATTAGGGGGGATACAGGGGGGATACAGGATTCTGAAAAGGGGTCTATGTATGAGCTGAGCACTAAAACGTCCAATATAATAATTGCACACATGAAAGTGACTTGTCCCCCCCCCCCCCCCCCCCCAGGATCAGATCCTGGGATAGGTCTTTCTAACATGACCAGAGAGTTTTACATCTCCGTAAAGATTTTTAAAAATTAGTCAGGCTGGCCTACCATACAAACTCCCTTATCTTGGCTATTGAACCCAATCCTACATGTAAAGTTATAGCCCCTTTCCTACTCAGGACCCATAGATGGATTTCGTACACATCAAGAAGGCATGATGAACAAAACATTTTTGAAATTATGCATATATGTATAATTATATGCTCACGTCAGGCCAACTAGCGGGGTCAAGATTTTAGAGAAATGCTTGTATGATCAGTGGAAGGTCCCTTTCCAACATTTAAATAAAACTGTTTATAAATTTTATATTTCTTAAGTGGATATCAATCTTCCATGAAATCATGAGAAATTAAAACATGTTCCTTGATGTACACAGTTTATTCTTCCATAAATGGGATATAGAGGAATACATATATATATGCATGTTGTTATGGGCCCTGTTAGTGTTATCTCATACCTATTATAGTCACTGCATTGTAAGTAGCTCCTGAATCTCACTTATTGACCTTCTGCAGACGTGGTCATATGATTACTTTAGATGATCACCATGTGCCATCACCACCACAGTCATGGTGATTTTAAAGGTCTCAAATTTATCAATTATAGAAAATAAAACTGATAGATTTTGATTAGAGTAGATGCTTAAAGATGAGTTTATCCTAATTAAATATTCTAGATATTGTTTTATGAATATCAATGATTTTAGATTGATCACCAATATTGCATCCAAAACCTTTCAGTGCTTTTGGACATCCCCTGCACAAGGTCTATACTTCACATATATTTCCTACATGCCATTATCAGTATATATTTGGATATCAGCCAACATGCTTAGTTAGAGCGATATTGACTGATCTTTATCACATACAGCACCATTTATAGACATACTGCTACCTGGACATGACCTCTGCTCATGAGTTTAGACTTGTTATGGGCTTTCTTGAGAGGCAATGAATTGGTAGAAACATAGAGGTGGAGTGATTGCAAGTCTAGCTTTGGCATCCTTTACCATAAATGGAAATGGAAAATATACCTCACTTTTGGTATGAATCAGGGTCTAGTCTGGTAGTATAAAAACTCAGCTGTCAGTACCTGTTTACCAACATCCAGCTACAGCTTCTCTGAAGATACAACTCACTACTAAAACCCAACATACATACAACAAACCCACAACCGGTGAGTTAACACTTAGTATCTATAGTACCTATAGATCTGTACAATACTTGCTTTGAACATTACATATCATATGGCTTCTAATACTGGAGTTGGACCAAAATGGAAAGACAGATAACAGGGTGATTTAGCATAATTGGTTGTGCAAAATTCAACTTTGACTTAATCAGAAATATTTGCAACCATTTTGAGGGACGCTTATGCACATATGATTTATTATATACAATATAATGTATATGTTGTACATACATAGGCTTGTGTATGTGTGAATGAATGCCCATAACCAAAGTTTCAAAGAATAAGACTAATTCCAGCTAAAGAAACGTTCATTGTTATTAGAAGTACCTTATTCAGAAGGATGAAGTTATACATAATTATAACCATGCTTATGCTATAGCAGAACATTACGAAATCGGTAGTTTTTATTAAGTACTATTACATGTACTAAGAAAATGGTGTTGCTTCGACGGCATGGGCGGACCTATTACTCCACCCTGTGTCCCACCAGTAACCAGCGATGGTAGAATGTGGACCACCTAATCCATCTGGTTATAGATTAGTAAACACTTTAATGACAGGACCGAGGGGACCAGCTATGTCCCAGCATAAATTATGAGTTTCAAGGGGCCCCACACTACTTTATTGAAACAAGGCAGTTTCATGGGGACGCTCCTATTGGAAGAAAATCCTTGGGATCTGATCACCTCAGTAGTCAACGCGGATATACGGATTAAAACCCCTTCTGTCCACATAAGCCTAGGGTTGGGGTACGACTTTGCCGGTGGGTCATTGTTTACATTGAAAAAATTGCCAAGACTGAAAAAAGGCAACAGGAAAGGAAAAGTGGAGTTCAGGGGCACAGCATGTATCTAGTACATTTAATAAATTAAATAATACATTATCTATAACCTATTATCTATATTATTAAATAACCTAGAAGAAAAGGAAATATTTTATTGTCAATAAGTCACTCTCTAAAAGAATTAAATCATTGTAGGTTATTGTACAAACACTGACCTACGAGGCCCAGATAGGTTGACTAACAAATGGCAGCCAAATACTTTTATTATTCATTGAATTATAGGGAAAAATAGGGATCCTCAAGAAACGACTTATTTGAGATATCTCACAAGATTCTAAGCAACATTTTTCACTCGCTCACTGTACAAGGTTTTGATGAATACTAAAAGAATTACATGCTAAACTGTGAAATAATATGCTGTGTCTAAGCCCCACCCCGTGGTGAGGGCCCTGGTCAGACGCCGACACCGCACCGGACGCCTTGGGGTGTGTGGGCACGGCGGGAGCTCTCTGTACATCGACACCTTGGCTACAAGTCTCAGAGTGATAGTAATCTTATGTCCTTTTTTATCGAAAAAAGTAATCGTGAGAATTGTGCTTTTCAGGATGTCCTAGTAATTACACAGTGTGCAGTGGGGGTTCGCTACCGAGTGGGCACATCGGGAGGCGGAGCAAAATTGTACTTCCAATAAAACAACATACAGTCTATTGATAACCATGTCGAGATGCAATATCAGGGTCTCTAGGACCTAAATGAAAAATACAAATTTTTACTGTCCCATTCACCTCTTGGCACCTGAAAACTGTCATAATTATTTGTAAAATTAATGCATGTTTCTTCCAGACACAATGTCCAAGGCCGTGGTAATCGATAATGGTTCCTTCAACATGAGGGCTGGCATCGCTGGGGATTCTGCACCAAAGACTGTCACTCGCTCTGATGCATTGGTAAACGAACTATTTAAGCTTATATTTCCATGGAGACTATGGGTGACTTTCACACCACAAAATTATGAGTGCGTATGAAAATGGATGATGTGGCATACAAGACAAATAAGACAGTGGCCCACCATTCATTGTGAATATTGTTCGGAAGATTTCAAATATTTCTAATTCATGTAATAAATCACTATGATTGACATGGAGTTCTTTTATCAGTGATGCATATATGAGTTCATTTGTATTAACCAGGCTATGACTATTATCAGTTTCTTAACAATAAAGAGAATACAGTGCTCCAGTGACACCCTAGACGTCACAATCCCCCCAAAAAATAATCAAAAAAGGAAAAGAAGATATAAGAAATAATGGGAAAATGACTTTTGTCCTTAATCTGACATCTAAGCAACTCAATGCAAAACATGCATCTTACACTTTTCTTAATGATGCAGGGCGTATCTCCCATTGAACGTGGGGTCATCACAAACTGGGACACGATGGAACAGGTGTGGGGGAACATCTACAACAATGAGCTGAAAATCCAGCCAAGCGCCCAACCAGTTCTGCTTACAGAGTCTCCCACCGCTGACAAAAAGGCCCGGGAACATGCTGCCAAAGTAAGCTCAAAATCAGATATTTGAAATTTATGAATTACCAGGGAAAGTGTTTTCAAAGTGTTATACTATTTTCAATGCAATAGATACAAACATACACATATGATTATGATAATTATGAATTTGTTTTTGATTAAGACATTCATGGTTATCCAATAGGAGTGGTGGGAAATGGGAAATGGGACAGTGGTAGGGTTTAGCCACATTACAGTTTGTTACTTCTCAACATAATTATTGTAAGACTTATGATATTTATTGTTTTACAAAAGGATGAGTAAATCAAGTTCTTCTTTGATAAGATGGAACTTTTATTTTACTTGTTATGTTTCTTGCAAAATAATGTTATAGTTTCCTCAATCTTTGATGACAAATGTGACATTAGGGTCAGACTTACTCTAAAACAAATTATTAAGTACAGTTTACTCTCACAAAAAACAGAGGAGGTAAGTGAAATCGGATATCCTAGAGGAAATGGGAGAGCTCTCCAAAAAAGTAGCAGAAAATGCATTTATAATCAAAGTTACTTGCAGTTTATGAGTACAATTGAATAGCTCTGAAAATCCAATGAGATAAGCTGCTCTGAAACAATTTCATGCGACTTATACATGTTTATTTTCCTTCTAACAGATCATGTTTGAGAAATTCAAGGTTCCTGACTTTTATATGGTCAACACAGCAGTACTTGGCCTGTACTCCACAGGTAAAAAGACAGGTCTCTGCTTAGAGATCGGGGGTGGTGTTGCCCATGCATCCCCTATTTCAGATGGTTACATAATTCCTGACAAGGTAGCCAAAGCTAACTTAGCTGGGTGTGACATCACAAAGTTCATGAAAGACTCTCTCGCTGGCAAGGGCATTGATGTCACAGAAGACATTGCACGCGAAATAAAAGGTGAGTCAATGTATCTGTAATTTCTAATTTAAAGGGTTTATTAATCTGCTGATATATCACTAATATTCACACAGTCTTGTAAAAGGGTAATTCAGCTGTTCATTTCTGTTTCATTTAAGAATGCAAAAAACATGAATATAATTTATATTTTATGAAATTATAATATCAAAGTATAGCTAAAACACCTAAGAATATTGGGAATATTACAGTATGTACACTGAGTTGATACAACTATCCTTAAACTTATGATGAAGCATAATGCTCTGGAAGTAAAATGCATGAATAAATTATACTCTGAATCATAAGGTGGTTCTGATCTTATCCCATGCTCTATGGAAATATATGCCTTTACATATTTTGGTTTTAAAATTAAATTATTTTCTCTCTCCAGAGGAAGTCTGCTTTGTGCGTGCTACAAGTGAACCTGGCCCTGTGCCCCCCAAGGACTTTACCCTTCCAAATGGTCAGACCATCAGTGTGGGTGAGGAGAGAGCCAACTGCCCAGAGGCACTCTTCCAACCAAGTCTTATTGGTATGTTTATCATCAATTTCTTTTCTTCCAAACAGTTACATAGTGAAGGTCCTACAAAGTACTCCAATTTTTTGAGGATGAAACACTTATTTTTTTAAATCTTATAATATCACCAACATTAACCTTAAAGGGAGGAGCCAATGAATTTTATTTTCTTTTAATCCATATCTTATATCTAAGATTTGATGCTAACAAAGACATTCATGATTTTGTTTTGTTTAAGATAGCTCTCTTTGATATTTGATGAAGTTTTCTTGCAAAGAAATGTCCTGGGATCCCTGTCAACCTGAAATGGACATGTGTGTGAAGTCACACATAGAAGCTATCATTTTTAAAATTCAAATTTGCATAATCCATTAAACAATTTTTTCACATTTATTTTAAGCATAAATCATTCAGTTTTGTTATTTTGAACACTGCTATGTTTCTTCAACTTGCAGATGGTTAAAAATTGTTCTTCTAACAAAACATCACAATAATTTATATTACCACAGGTTCAAAGGAACAGAACATAGCCCAGTTAGTTGTCAATGCAATTGAGGCATGCACAGATGAAAAGTTGAAGCGGTTATTGTACACCAACATTGTTCTCATGGGAGGCTCCACCCTCTTTGAGGGGCTTGAGGCCCGAGTTAAGCGTGAGGTGAAAGCTCTTGCACCACCCAACACAGAAGTCATGATAACTGCCCATGAGTATCGGGCTTATGGCACCTGGATCGGGGGATCCATACTTGCTTCCCTGGAGGATTTCAAGCCAATGCTGATCAGACGAGAGGTTTACCAGAAGGAAGGAGCTGCAGTATTCAAGTGAACAAATTACTCCAATGTTAATTAGATGAGATGGTTTCCAGAAGGAAGTAGCCAGTGCATCTAAGTAAACAAATTGCTCCTTCTGAGCTGACTATCAGTCAAACTGATTACATATAGTTCATCAGTTTAGGATGTATATACCTTATATTTCTTTTTTACCACGTCATTTTTTTTGGGTAAAATGAGTAAAAGTTGCAGCTTTTAAACCTGTAGCTTTTAAACCTATAGCTTTATCATAATTTTGTTTATGAAGAAAATACTTTTTGTACCAGTATCATTTGCTACTCCACAGAGAATTATTAACAATGTTACTCAAATTTTTCCGCAATCTCTACTCATAAGGTGCTTCCCCACTGGCCTCTTATTATAGTTCTGCCCTACATTGTACAATAATGCTGCTTCTTAAACACTAAAAGACATTTGATTTATAAAATGCCTAATGCCAAATGATATTATATGACACATGTTTATCATGACTAATGTTTATATTAAAATGTCTGCTAGGTTCATTCATTGATGTGTATATTGGTAATGAACCACTGAATGTTATGATTGAATAAATATAATCATATTGTACATATAGATTGGTTTGCATTTTTTCATTTGTCAGGGTATCTTCATTAATTTTGTTCTACATATTCATACGATATTTCTGTGTGAAATATTTGATCATAAAGCAAATAATTATTGAATATGATTAACCAGAAGCATGTGTTTTTCAAGCTACAATTTAATATGATTGATACAGTGATTGTAGTGCTAGATAATACCATAATTTTGAGAAGCATGGGATAGCGACTTTCATCAGAATTACATGGGTTTCATCTTCATAATGAGGCCCCACAGCTCAATGGTGCCTATCATAGCCTTTCAGAAATCTGGAATCATTACAAACATAGAATGTTTTGATTAAAATTAATAGACACAGTCCATTTAGTCAGAGAGGTAGTGGCCCTGTCCCAAGCTGGAAGCATCAAGTGGTCTGCTCCTTTTTCAATTACTGCGAAGTTCAATGAACAAATTGATGTTTATATAACAGTGTTTAAGGAAGTAATTACAAAAAAAAATCAGTGATTTTATTTCTGAATACCATTTGCTAAATGCTTAATTTATGAGGATTACATAGACAGGTGTTTGGAATCAATGTGATTATAGTATCTAGTAAAAATTCAAGAGAGAAAAATACATACACAAAATTGTATCATGTAATCTAAAACAATTGTTTTAAAACAAATCCAGGACAAATCATAATTGCATAATTATGTGGTCATAGTAAGTGACCATCAATCATGTTCAATAATTCTTTCTTCCTTTTGGAACAGCCTGCAAGGGATAAGACCCATGCCTACTTAACAGTTCCCTACCTTGGCATTTAATTTTCTATTGAGTTCATTTACTTTGTTGTCGTTGAATGAAGAATAAAGATATTTCTTTATTGCATTTTATCCAATACAACAATTTATACATAATATATTTCCTGATATGTCAGTACTCTCAAGATATGCTGGCTTGTCTCTGATGTTAAGAATTAGGAGGAGAACTAATTTTCTGGGCCACTGGGTACCAGCAGTAGGTTACCAGAGTACCATGCCAGGAACTTTCTTGGCTGCTGGTTCCCATCGTGTACAGCAATAACCTATAGCTGGTACCCAATGACCCAGGAAAGGTTGTTCTCCTTCCAACCATAATAATCATTTGGTGTTTTCTTATGATATTGTTTATTAAATATTTGCATATTTATGAGGCATTTTATGATATTAATAAATCTATAATTGTATGGCTTGTTGATAAAGATGACAAAGATCAGATAAATGTCCTCCTTGAAGGTGAAAAGGGATACTCAAGCTTCTACTGACGTGGCTGTCGGTTCACTGCATAAAATCTTAGCTAACTTCTAGGGATGTAAGGATCAGGGCTAAGAGTGACTCTCTGGGTGCTAGGAATTGAAAGTGTAGAGGCTAAATCATCGTTTAGGTAAATAGATGTGTAGCGTACTGGCAGTTTCAGAGAGTGATCAGTAAGCCAAGTAGGCACATCCTCGTGGAGTGTGGCACTGTGAACTCAGGTTACTGAATGGGCGGGTGAACAGTGCCAGGCTGGCGGATAGAGCTCAGGAGTGTTGGTTGTATGTGGTTGAGTGGACATGCCTCTCTGGACTGATAGTATCAATGGGAACACAGTGACACATATTATATTATGTCTTGGACTAAATAAATATTATCCTTTCACATGAGTGTTCTTTGTCACCTTTGAGTGAAGAGCTACATTCTGAGATGACCTACTGTCGAGACAGGAATGAAAACTATGATATACATGGGCTAGCATACTGGAATAATGAATATGGATTAATGATTAACTGTAAAGTAAAACCTATAGTTCAAGCTATTGGTTTAAAGATAAACTACTAATTTACTATGGCAAGCAAATTACAATAATGGAGGTTGCTGGACAAAGTGGTATTGTGAGTTTGAGGGATACAATTTATAAACTTCTGAATAACAGATAGTATTCAGAAAGATAAAGATATGAATAGATTGGTTGGAATCGAGTATGTTATCCCAATTGATAACAAAAAGTCAACTGCCTCTGTAGCTCAAGTTAATTCTGTCAATTCTGGTAACAAGCAAAATATATTCTATGGTCATAACCTAGGCCTGTGGTAAAATATAGAATGTGAATACAGACTTAAACTTCATTAAAATACACCAACACTCGTCCCAGGTCAATTTTGGTGACCCACCAAAATTGATTTGTTTACAAACATTGCTGTCTTCAGCCATAAATGACAGGAGTATTATGGAATCCAAGTCAAGTTATAGTGAGTTATTAGGATTTATACTCCACAAATGGCTAAAGTTAGACCTTTAGAACATATTTCTATAGTTATTTGAGTTTGGAATATTTTGGAATATTTTGATTCAACATTGCTTCTGGCTCCCTTTAAGTGTTGTAACTATGTAAATATGTAATAAGGTTACTAACATTAAATTACAGAATTACATTAGTTATTACCCAGCAAACACACTACTTAAATGCAACGTTGCATTTTAGTTGCATTTTGGTAACCTTGTGAAAGTACCTATCATCAGCGTTGCACCAACCTCAAACTACAAGGTTGAATAACAATGTGAAGGCAACTTAATGATAAAAATGTTGCCTGTACGTTGTTATAAATCGTAATTCCTTTTACCTTGTATACACATTGTACTTTACCAGACTGTAACTAATCCGTGCTGACCCAGATTACTATTACATAATGGAACCTTCATATACTAGCTATTCTGGGTCAGAACGGACTAGAGGGAAGAGGAAAATAAAATGATAGATGCTTAATTCTTCCATCAGTTAAGATCTTTTTAATCAACTCGCATGCAATTCTACAATTAAAAGATAATTATTTTAAAAATGGCAAAAAATGGGTTCTTTGCTTGAGAACGGGAGAGTGTCCGAAATTGCTTAAATAATTCTCCCAGCCACGGATAGCTTATTCATTATAGTGTACCTGCAGACTAGCCTGAACCAAGTTGTATTCTGGGAATTATGTAGACAAGTCACAAGGCTTAGGTATAGGATTTTCAATAATCATGGCATATCTTTGGTTTGAAATTAAGGAAAACTAGCACTGACTCTTTTTCCATTCCATACCTATAAATATTTAATATTTTTCAATTTGGTTTGAAAATTCATTCATTTTGCATAGATTTTGCATTGATATTTGTAAATTTTTTGTCTACAAAATCAGTCAAAATTTACCTGCAGGTGCCTAAAATACAGCAAATCAGCTATATGATGCAGGGAGAATTGGGAGATCTCCTGAACATGGGGGAGGGCAGAAAGATTTAAAATTCTTGGGAAAATACGTAGATATATACATTAAGCCTAAGGATGCCCTGAATAATCATTGAGACACGTCCTAACCACCTCAGTGTGAATTAAGGACAAGGATCAACAACTATACCACTTATTAATTTGGCTCAATGTAGACATATTTAGTTTTCCAATTATTTGCAGGTGACTATTCAGTTGGGTTTCATGGGGCATCTAAAACTGATGGCAAAGACAGTTATAAAGATAATAAGCACACATGTTGTCTTTAAGCAAGAGCAACATACATATGAAATTAAAAGGATATAGAAAAAGACTCTGTTATTTCTCTTTGGTACATAGTTGGTTGTATACATGTAGATCACCATGCAATGTTGCAACATACATTGCTGCAACATACCTGGGAGTCTACAGTTTGATGTTGTCACAGCATGAGAATATCATGTTGTCACAACATGAGTATATCACGTTGTCACAACATGAGAATATTACATAGTCACAACATAACACCTACAACGTTGTCTTTTGGTTGTGAGAAAGTAACTGTACAACGTAATCTGCAATGCACATTGGGGGTCTACAAATTTACGTGGTAACAACAAAGAAGTACAAAATTGTCACAACCAAAACGTAACGTTGGACAAACATCACAACGTTACCACAACGTGATTGTGTTTGCTGAGTGTATATCACATTGCTGATAGGTTCCATGTCAAGTCTCGTTGTGGTCCAAATAAACACACTGTCAAACATGGTCCAGACTAATAATATGGATAGGATTAAAATCAGTGTAGGTTTAAAAGATGATATAGTACTTAAACAAATGTTAGCAGTAACCATATAATCTATATGAGAGTGTAATCGTTTGGTAAATAATGGGTAAATAATGAGTAATGACATAAAAAGAAAATAAAGAAGGTAAAAAAAACTTTCTGAGAAATAACATATTTTCTCCAGTTATTCAGAATAATAATTAGGAAGTAACCATTATTTCTAAAATATATATGACTAAAATAGTTATAAGAGACTGAATTAATCTTAAATGAGTTTTAGCTCAAGGTTTTGGGTAATTTTGACATAATTTATTCAATTTCAAACAAATTCTAACATGTAACATTAAACTTAAATTGGGGAAAAGGTCCCACAACTCCACCCTTATTTTAACTACTATTGAGAAGCAAACAGTGCCCCGTCGCATAACGGAAGGAACGATATCGCTCCTTAAAACAGGGGGGGTTTGGCAAAGTCTCCCTGTTATACGTGAAATTCGGCATCAATTTTCACCCATTTCTAATCAATTTTCCGGGATGAAAATTTCAGGGATTTAAGATCTAAATGTCTAGTTTCCAGAACTTTTTACAGAATTAAAATCGGTTGAGCAGAACAGCCACAAATCAACAAGGGAACCCATCGCAACAGGGACGTCCTTGTTGCGGGAGTGGGGTGGACAATCCTCGCTGTTGCAAAGTCCGTTATGCGACGGGCCACAGGGGATACCTGTGCCCCGTCGCATAACGGGTCTCGCTGTAGCGAACATTGGCACATTTCAAAAGACCTCTCCCTGTTCAACAGGGAGCGAATGCACTTTTCATCCTTACAGGGATGGTTTGCACTCCCAATTTTTCAATTTATCAGGGGGACATTTTGGGGTTAACATTTTAAGATTTTGTTTTCAGTAAATGTTAGATGTGTCCTTTAGCTTATAATTTGTATAGGAGGCAAGTGGCGGAAATGATTTATTAGCCAATTAAATTAAATTCAAAGTGTGTACAAAACCATCGCAACAGGGAGGATTGGCACATCCCCAAAACAAGGAGAGAAAAAAACAGGGAGAAAAAAACAAATCCATCCTTAATCGCTCCCTCTTGCGAGAGTTTGGTTATGCGACGGGCCACTGGGGACTTTTAATATGTGTTTAACTGTATCAAAGTTAGCAATTCCAAAGATTTTCAGCCATACGTTATTTAGTTTAGGGTAGATATCTAATTTGCCTGGACGAAAAGGGAATGTTGCCCTATCGAATTAAAGGAATAGCCATTGCCAATGTCAAAATAATTTTACAAGTCCACAATGTGTGTCATTACAGATTAAAGGAAAGTTAAAATAGGCCATGTCGTCACATCTAGTTTAAAGGTATAGGGTCCAAATCTTTTGATAACGAGGTTTATCTGTAGTGAGTTCTCCCGGGGGGGGGGGGGGGGGGTTGTTGGTAGTCTGAACAGGGCCGAGGCACACAGCAGCAGTGGCTGTAGGTCAGACCTACTGTTTCCGATTACAAATAAGAAGCTATCTGGGTCAGAATGGACTACCACCAGCAGCCAAGTAGACGGCTCACCAGTGCTGCGAGGGCCCACACAGTGCTTACTGCATGATTAAGGTTGGTGCCTCTAGCGGGACAGCAGTGGATCAACATGGAGGTCCTGGGGCTGGTAGATGTACCCTGGTGGGGTATACTCTTGACCATCATCATTGTCTATCTCGCGTAAGTTTACAATGCTACATTACTACATGCAATATATAACTATTCTGTATTACTATTAAGATTAATCAAGTTTTCTTATACTGATGCAGTGTCTGAGCCACAGGGTGTATATATATATACACCACTCGGTTGGCCTACCAGCTGGGGACAGATCAGTTAATCTAGGTCATATATACATACCATATACTATATAACTATTACGACAAAAAGCAGAAGTGAAGCGTGACTTTGGGGGCACCAGGTCCCAGCTCACATTCAAGTAACATGTGTCACATAGCATGGCACACAAACAATATTGTCCAGGTTCTTTATACTTTCAAATCTTAATTTGTTGAGACTGTGAAGGGTAGCACCAGGCCCGTAGCCAGCTTTCACCATAGGGGGGTTCGTTTTTTGGGAAGGGTAAATTTTATATAGTCCAAACGAAATTTTAAGTGCTCATAAATCATTCATATGCATTTTATCCCATGGGGGGTGGGGGGTTCGGATATTTTAGAAGGGGTTCATCCTAGGGGGTTCGTAGGAACCCCCCAAACTCCCCAGGACTGAGGACAGAGTTCTGTGGCAGATGCCCCCAAGTACAGCTCTTTCTTGAAACTTGCAGGGAATTGGGTTATATATGTCTATGACTCACACATGCTCTGCCTAAGAGGCGTGTTTTTTAGACATCATGGAGATGTTCCAAGACGTGCAGATACACATGATACACCTCACGTACGCCATCACACATATACCACAATGGGGCATAAATTATATACTGTGTTACACATTGGTCAAAAACACCTATCTGAGATACAGGGGGCCCTGGCTGGTGGGATTCAAATGCAGGTTGGATGGTCTCCAGGTTACTATTTATTTGTTGAGGGGGGTGGGTGGCCACCTGTCCCGGTATATTCCTATGTTTTATAAAATCTACGATGGTTTACCCCCTTTTCACGAATTTCTCGGCTCTAAAAGATCCCTTTTTTCATCAAAAAGTAAACTTTTGGAGCTTCAAATACACACGTTATTTCAGAAAATGCAAATATCAGGTCATGTTATATACATGAAAAAAAGCACACTTAATTCCTTACTCTCAGAATCGCCAAGTGCCTGCGCTCACATAATTATTGTATGTATGTGCATTTACAACTACTTTGTTTAGAACATATTTTGAATAAGGATTTCTGTATGAAAAAAAACCCCACTAATTGTTGTGAAATTAATGGTGAAAATACCGCCAGTCATTTTTTTGCATACACGCGAAGTTTCTTTCGAATGACCCCGTTCTCCGTGATTTTTAGACCACTGATGCTTATCCCATGGACCAGAAAGTGGGGGTACCGGGGAAGTCCCTAGCTATTCTCCTGCCATATCCCTTTCCCCGGTAGCCCCTCTCTCTCTTTGTCATTCTGACCCCCTCCAGGGCGGAGCAGGGCGTCTGTCTCTACTCAGTGACTCCAGGCGTAGGGTACTAAGTGGTTGTGGTTGGGGGTCCTATCTAACCAGGTCGGTGGCTAGTGGTATAGGGTTATTACCGACCGGTCGTAAAGGGGCCCAACAGATGGTTTTGGGTGGGAGGGGGTGGGAGAGGGTGGGAGGGGGGTTGTAGTTACTAGTACGTAGTAGTTCAGTCATAAATCCAAGCTATTTATATAAAACAATACAATAAAATAGAAGAAGGAAAACGATATAATTAGGTGACGGTACATGACTGACGTTTACTGGGACTATCCTAGTTTACATATATATGTTTGACTGTATGAATATTGAAACACCAGGTAATTACATAACCCCGTACCAATAGATAATAGTATTGGTAATGGATCAAAATTGATTGAGCTCCCTATTACATAGTTTTACATATTTAATCTTAATGGGCTTTTATGGAATTCACAGTCATCATATTAACATGCTTTATATTGAGTTGAAAGCAGTGATCTCTTACTTCAATTGTGATTAAAAAAAAATCAAAAATTAAGCTTGCAAGCCCTCGCTAAACAGATGCAAAAGTCCATTTTCATTGCTAGGATTGACAACCTAACTCATAGTGTCCTACCCTAGCTTGTCATCAACACAGTTTTATGATTTTCTCACAATACTGTAAATCATTCAAAATTCAGTATGTCTGGGCCGTCTTTCAGGAAACAGAAAAATGTGGGCTTTGCATATTTCAGTCAATTTTTGGAGAATTGGAAGTACTTAGTGGTGTACTTTGATGCTTTTGAAAGGCATATGGCATGATACCATCATGGTATAAAGCTTAATTATACATACATCCCTTTTGCTCTGTTTCAGTCATTCTTCACGGGATTTCAACTACTTCTGGAAGCAGGGTATTCCTTGCCGACTGCCACTTCCGTTAGTGGGAACTTTATATGAGATGTTTTTCATTGTAAGCACTTTTTAAAATTCTACCCTTAGGAACTAACACTGCTATTGCATAGCATTGATCTTAGATGGTGCTATCAAACAACCACCGTTATAGTAATAATATTCCACAACCATTATATGTGCGCTTCTACTCAACTTTGGAATATGTCTTTCTGTTTTAACTTTTTTTGCCTATCAGTTAAAACTTGAATAAAGTCTTATATCTATATATATATTCACTGCTAGATTTGAAACAAGGATGACATCTAGTGTGAATATTACAAACTTACTAAGCTGGGTAGACATATAACAGTCACATAAAGTCAGATGGTACTGAAGAAAGGTTCCTTATTTCCCATTAACCCTAAATATTCCTAAATAATTTATCCCATTCAAAAGGTATTGAATCTCAGCCAAAACCTGCACGGTTGATCAAGGTGGGATATAATTTGACAGGGTTATTTTTTTGGGATAAAGTTGTAGAATTTTGAACTCTTTGACCAATCAAACTCCACAAAATTATAGATTAATGTTTGACTTTCCTTTTTTTTAAATTTGTCTTTTGGGTGAGGGTATTGAAATTGATTTGTTTGTGATAGGGATAATTAGGTCTGACTGCATGTGTATCCATTACTGTCACACCAAAAGGTGAATCTGATGTTGCTTGTTTCTAATGTAAACTGGCATTTACTTACAGGATATGATCACATCAGAGAAACGGGGCATTGAAGCTTGCAAGGCAAGGGGCTGTGCTGGGTGGGTTTTCTTTTAATTTATTCCAAATATACATTTTTTTTAAAATAACTTCAACTTTATTAACATCTTCACGTAAATACATGTTCTTCCAGAAGTTTTAGTTGATACAATTCTTGATTTAAATTACTAGAAAAGATGTTAATGGTAATATACACTGCCATCTCATCATTTTCAACAAAATATTGAATAACGATTTCCCTCCTCCCTTACTTTTTACGCATATAATGTTATGTTAAAAGGGCATTTTTCATCATGTTTACATGGGGTTTACTTCATCTTTGGCTTTGAATGTTAGAAAAGCTTAAAGGGAACCTTGCACATGATTACACGATCAATATTTCCCAATAAAGTTTTTTGAGCATGGTGTTTGGATCAAGAACTAATATTGCTCAAAATCTCTAATGAATATTTCAAGTGTAGATGGGGTTAAGAGACTTACAGTTTTGATCAGTTTTATGGGTTTTCTTGAGGGAAATCACAAAATTTGTACATGTGACGTCACAAGGACTTAATTTGGAATATCCTTCCCTCAATAAAAGGGATTCCCCATCCCTCAAAAATAAATGGAAACAAATTTAAGCTTTAGTATAAAATATATTCATTTGGCACAATACAGGCTATCATTAATTACATCTTTTGGTAAGCTAAATTTATTCAATAACCTGGGATTCCCAAGTTATTTTTGAAGGGAATTCCCCTCATCATGAAGTAGCAAGGACAGTATTAAAAGCCCAGAAGTGAAAGAGAATTCCCAAATTTTATTTCATTTCTCTTCTTATACACTAACACTGTTTCCATTTTTTTCTTTTGCAATATTTCTAGAATACCAGAGAAGTTAATTGAATGAAAATAATGTGCTCTTGAAAAATTATGTGCAAGGAACCCTCCTTACTTATCTAATAATAATAATAATAATGTGACGCTCCTCGGTAGGTCGGGGTTTCCAATTCCTATGGCAAAGGGACATAGGGGTTGTTTCGATCTCGAGCGGAATGAAGAGTTCGAGCAGGAAACCGAGGTGTAAAATTAAGAGTCGTGCCTCTTGCACGAGGGGGGACGAGCGGGACGGTCAGGTAATTGGTATGTTTGGATGGGGGGTGTGTGTGCCAGTTGTTCCGGACATCTGGCGGAGGTGGATAAGTTTTTGGTAAGGGGAGATGGGATGGATGTTGGCGTTCCCGTCGTCCGGTCCGGTCTTCCGTGGGGGCCAGGTCGCTGCTTGCCTAGTGATTGGTAGCGTGTGGCCAAGCGGGTCGCACCTTCGTCCCTGTGGTCACGGGCCGGCTGCTTACTATTTCGGGCTTTCGTACCTGCCCGGTCTTTCATTCTAGGGTGGATCTTCGGGTCGATTCGGGCTTTCAGGCCATCCTCGGGCTTCCGGACCTCTACTCTATTTCATTAGGTAACTTACTAACTTGGATCATTTACTTGAGCTCAACTAGTTAATTAGTTTCTATTTTGGCATATCTTCGGCTTAAACCCCTTCGAGAGTTAGGTTGCTGGAAGTAGACACGTGTGAACACAAGGAGGACCAACATGGGACTGTTTATTTTGGGCCTCAACGCCCCCTTTTATACTCTAGCAATCGACTCTGATTGGTTACTTAGATCACGTGACTACTCTGACGTCATATCCGGTTACAATACATTTCCGTGCTTTCATCCTTTCGGGATTCCCCAATATACTTTTCGTACCTTATTGGTACCTTACATCTTTTACTTATCTTGATACTTGATCATATTCTAGTTTACACAGATGAATGGACATTCATCACAAAAACAATAAACAGCTGTTAAATGCCGACTCTTGAGAACTTTAAGAAGTTCATAAGTATATAAGGATATTTCTACTCTGTAAAGTCATGAAGTTTGAAATGTATTCACCCAATTTCTTTCTCGTATGCCAGTAAAAGCTATGAACTAATCTGTAATATTGTTTATGAGTGAATCTCCTGATCTCTCCTGTTTCAGGGGTTTCTTTGGAAGCACTCCCCTCCTCATTGTTCATGATGCTGAAATGTTATCAGAGATCATGGTTAAAGAATTCCCAGTCTTTCCTAATAGGATTGTAAGCTTTTATTTCATTATTATTACAAAAAAAAATATGATACTTCCTACTTAATTTGTACAATAAGATGTATGTGATTACTATACTATTTGTTCAACTCGTGATATGCAATTATATTTTATTTAATATAGATATAAGTTTAAATGCACAAACTTCTTCACACTGCATATTTGGCATCTTCATAAAGGGATTGCTAGAAGGTAGAGTTCTGTAGAGGAACTGTCTGCTGGATGTGTTATCCATACAGTGACCTTGGACAGCTAGTATGGCTCTTTTTGAAATAGTTTATCATAATTCACAGATTATTGTAAACCTCTTTGAATTATCTTTCAAGTAAACAGAAAGTCTAGATTAAAGTCATGTCACCTCAGATCACTCATCCTAATTTGATCTTTGTCACGTCAGTCCTTCCCAAGTGGAACACTTTCTGATCATATGTTGACGAACATGAAGGACGGCATTTGGAAACATATGAGAAATGAAATGACTCCCACCTTCACAACAGGCAAGCTGAAAAGGGTTAGTCATTTTTCATATCTTTGTTTCAACAAACTATCTTGGTACACTGTAACACTTTTCATATAATTCCTTGTTAGTGGCACATAAATACACTGTGTTAATCAAATCAATGTGATGATCTAAGGGAATGAATTGTCATTTAAGTTGATCATCATCTGACACATCCCAGGTTAATGTACTTATTTCCATTCTTGATATTGCTCTCTTAAAACGTTCTCTGGTTGTCTGTTAGTTTTTTTAGCTGATGTTATTAAAATGTCAATGCACATGAATGACATGAATTGGTCTTTTGCTGGCCCTGAAGTGGCACCAATGGTGCAGTATACTAAATTTTTTCCGTTTCTTTCCCTTCCACTTCACTTCCTGTCCCTGCTTTATAATAAAAGAATGAAGAATTATGGGTAGTGAACTTCCTTTGATACTATTACTTGTCTGTATGTTTATCCCTGTTTAAATAAAAGGAAGTTACCAGCTCTTTCAGCATTGTACTTAAACTTATTATCCACGATACTAGTTGTCTCGATAACACGAGTTAAATAAGTACCATGTTTAACCCTTTCACTGCCAGAGGCCGCATATGCGGCCCTATAGTAAAATCCCATAAGAACACCATTGAAAGAGGGTGAATACAGCTTTCAGAATCTGAAAGAATTTTTCAAAAATTCCAATTAGAACCAGAGATACAGCTATTTGAATGTCAGACCGTCGAGTCACCAAAAATATTAGAATTGCAATTAGAGAAGCCATTAATGACATACTTACATTAGAACTTACCATACATGTCAAAAATCATGAAAAATAGGTAAATTTGTGTAAATGACATGATTTTCAATTGGCTATAACTTTGCTTTCATTTATGGTAATTACAAACTCTCTTTTGCGTGAAAAAGATAAAGTTTTCATGTTATCCTTATAAAAAGTGAAATAGATATTTTATGAATTATCGGTTACCATGGAAACCGGTAAAAAGCATATGGTAGGCATATGACACCTGATAAGAAATTTGCCTTATTGGCACAGTGCCAACATTTGGAACATTTTCATCGACATTATTGAAAAAAACTTTCCACCTGAAGAAAGTAAATTAAATTTGAGTTTTAGGCATTTTTTAGACTAATTTTCTTATTTTGGGCAATATTTCAGTAAATATCAGTTACATCACAACATATCTGGCAGTGAAAGGGTTAAACTTTGTTTGTATATAGTTATAGAATTATCCTCATCCAGGAGGTTCAAGTCCAAATGAAGACACTCACTGGCACAATAAGATTTTATTATATCAGGAACATCCAAATCTTGGCTGAAGTATACATCCTCTCAATAAAGCCCACTGGCTGTCCTGCTTACAGAGTGATGTTCACATTTCATATAGTCAGAAAAGGTTCCTTTAATCAATGCCTTTTTCTTCTTGCTAGCTTACAGACTGCTAATAATATATAGCCAAAATTCTATGTTGATGAGGCAAGCAGAATTCTGCCATGCCCCGGGTGCCATGCTCACTTGCATAGAGGTGCCCTTAAGGGGTGTGCGGATGAGAAATGATGTTTTTCACCCCAACTTTTGGTCATTTTGATGCGGGAGATTGCCACTCGTGTGTGTGCTATACTTTCCTCACTTATAGTCTGCAAATAAATAAAATGTCTATATTCAGTGGCGGATTTAGAGGGGGCGTGCAGGGGCCGTGCCCCCACCTTTTTTTGGACAAATTTAGATTTTTTTAATGTAAAATTCTGAAAATTTGAGAACCCTTTTTATTAGCGTGCCCCCACCTTTTCAAAAAGCTGGATCCACCACTGATATTAGTCAGGGACCAGGCTTTGATTATTGTTATAATGATACATATATATAGGATGTCTTCGTCTGGCAGACAGGATGTATTCAATGAGTGTACACAAGGTCTGTCTTGAGCTTCTCATTACAAACTGTGGAATAGAGATGATTAACCATTTGGGAATGAATACTAGAGATCTACTAGAAGAGAGTGATATTTCTATCTATACAAACTGTGGAATGAGGACAAGTAACCCAATTAATCTTAGAGAACTACCAAAAAAGAGAGGGATATATATATAGTTGCCTCCCCATTTCAAACTAAGGAATAAGGATGAGGTAGCCATAAGAATGGGAATGAATCCTAAAGATCTATTAGAATTTCATAAGATTAGTAGTAAGTAAGGTCCAGCCGGGTCAAATGTTCAATTTGTAATGACCACACTGACTGGGAGCAGGAGTGTAGTCTCTGTTGGAAGCCTGTAGCTGGCAGCAGTGAGGGATGGTTCCTTTCCTAGAGGTGCTGCTCCCCTGTGGAAGGCTGATCTTGACCTGGCTCATTGATACTTTGATATGGGTAGACATATCAACCCATATAGTTGCCTCTCCATTTCAAACTAAGGAATAGGGATGAGTTAGCCATAAAAATGGGAAAGAATCTTAGAGATCTATAAGAAGAATAGGAAATACATATTTAGTTTCCTTCACATTATGAACTCTGGAATAGGGATGAATTTAATAGGGGTCCTTGGGCTATGTTCTGATAGTCATCAGAGATGGATTGCAGGACAGCTGACCATTGGGCGACCATCCCTAATCCTAAAAATAACATGATTATATGACACTATAATATCTGGGTTCAGCCAGCAGAATGACAGCCATAAAATCATATATATATGTATGTACCATAATTGTAGCATTTGCTTTTATCATTTCGATTTTTTAGATGAATGCAGAAATCAATAGATGTGCACGTGCATTAACAGAGAGTTTTATTGAGCCTTCAAAGTCAGGGGAAAAGGTTGAGATGAAAGAGTAAGTGCCTGATATCTTCACAACTAGTTTTCTATTTCTCTGTCAAGAGCTCTGTCTTTATTATTGAATTAGTTCTTTTTACCAATTAGTTTAATTTTAATGAATACAATATTTATTACATCAATACAATTCGACGTTTGAGGCAGAATATAAAACTTTCAAATTTGCCATTGCAAGAAAATTGGGTATATTCAAGTGTTAAAAACAAAAAGGATGGGAGAATGGACAGGACAGCAGGAACGGACACTCGCTCAAGACCCGAGCCTAGCTGCAGGATTGCAGGCCGAACACAGGGGTGTAGAGAGAGAGAGAGAGAGAGAGAGGCCGCATGTTTAAGAGTCGTGCCTCCCACTAGAGGGTGGCACAGGTTGGGCCATTAGTAGGGTGCTTAGGTTGAGGGCTCGGTGGTTCAAAGTCAAAAGGAGGAGGGGCGAAGGGGTCTCTGTGTGTTTCAGATTTATGGTAGCCAGGCCCCTGGACATGTGGGTATTCCGGACTTTGTGCCATTGTGCTATTGGCCGGTCTGGGCCTCGTGCTGGGGGATGGTCATTGGGCCATCACCAAAAATAAAGGGGTGGTAGCATGTCAGATGGCTGCCTAGGCCTGCTGTGTCATTCCCTGTGCCTGACCTAACCGTGCTTTGGAGCTCATGCCCATTTGTTCACATTTTCGTGCCTTACTTTGCCTAAGTTCAGCATGCCAGTTAACCCTAACTTGGTCCTAATTCGGCACCTTGTGCCCCATAGGCCCTAATAATCTAAGTCTGGAGAAGGTTCAGGCCCAGGAAGAAAGAGATGTGAATACGTTTACCTAAAAGGGACTTTTTAATCATTAATTTTGCTTTATATGGCCTCAAAGGGCTTCTTATCAGTCAGTTACAATCACGTGATCTCAATGACCCTTACAGGGGTCACTTCCAGTTACAGACGGCTTCCTTAATTGTTTATGCTTTCCTTACTGAAATTTGGATTGACATATCATTTCTCGTGCTGCTACATTTCATTTCTACAGGCTAATTAATTATATCTTTTAACAATTCAATCGGGGGATTTATTCCACATCTTTTACCAGCAATTATGACCAACTTGCAGGCTTCTTAAATTCGTGCCTACAATCACGAAGTGGTCTGCAATTCATTACACACACAAGGACTTGCTACATTATCCTCTCACACATTTGCCTTTAGATTTTTCTATTCCCTTCAACAATCCTTTGGTGTCAAAAGTCATTGTTGCCCATGATAAGCCCATCCCAGCTTGCACCAACAATAAAGTCTACCATGAAATATTTTCAAAATTGCATCTGTGCTTATCCCATGAACAGAGTTGCATGATACAAAATTAGCCAAAGTACTTTGGTTGATGAATTGCTCATAAAGTTTGTAATAATAGAGCTTTCTATAATTGCCTTTTCCCTATAGGAACCAATATTGGAGCCAATGAGCTCAACCTATGATGTCCAATTTTTGTCAGTACTTGGGGGTATAGACAATTTTACTCTTTGTCATTTCAGTAAGCCCAACTCTATGAGACAAGGGCACACATGGCTTATGATGATCATTTTTCCCCACCCTAGGATAATGTACTCAATATGGGATGGGCTTATTAGCCATACCTTAGGTATCTTTAGTATTCCAATTCAACCAAAACTAAAATACCATTTCTAGATAAAAGCTATACAGTTACAGGGATAGTTATATCTTGTCAAGAGTTATGTTTTGGACATTTTCCCAACAGCGACAGTCCTTCTTTGAAGAGCCTGCAGATCTTGCAGTCTGTTTGAATGTTCAAGACATCCAGTCTAATAGAATATTGGTTTTCAAAAAGGTTTTCCTTTTTAGAATAACACTATGTTTGTGGGGGGTTTCTAGGTACATGGGAGCATTTACGATGGATGTGATAGCCAGCACAGGTTTTGGTATCCGATTGGATACACATAAGGACAGGAACAGTGCCTTTGTTCAGCATGCACGCTGTGCATTTGATGTCAAACTGAAACATCCAGTGCAGTTTCTGAGGAGTAAGATTTGTTTACTTACAAGATTTGCATGTGCATGTGCACAAGCACACGACTAGCATACAGAGGGAGATAGATATATGATTAGGATGTATTCATCTACATATATGACTACTTGATTCAGTCAAACTATTTTGATCATACAGTACAGCTTTTATATTAATCTCATTATAAATGTCATCAAGAGTAGCTACTCAGAGTAGAAAATCTGTAAATATTGATATCTTGATAAGCATCTAAATTTTCTACAATGATTTTGTGCTCTATTTGTAAAACATGGACTGCTTTCTTTCATATTTACATTGCAGTTGTTTCACCGGCTTTCAATAGTTTCATGACCAAGATTGGATTCCCTTTGAGGTTAATGCCTAAAGAGACAGAAGATTTCTTTCGTGAAATAGCAAAACAGGCCATGGAGATAAGAAAGTCTGATGCTGACCAGGTATTGTTATTTTCCCATTTGATCATTCTAAAGATTCGAGACAGGCAGCAAAATGTTGTTGTGACAACTTACTTCCTTCATCATGGACCCTGCCATCTAGGTGGCTCCACATATAGGCCTACTCTGCCATTCTACTAAAGTTTAAATCTCTAGTTAAGGACTTTAATTTTATTGCCCAACATGTTTAGTTCACAAAAATGTTTTAGGTCAATCTCAAGTAATAGAAACAATTTATCATTTCTTTTAAATTTTGTTTTTATTTTCAGTCCAGAGTTGACTTTCTTCAGCTTATGATCAAGGCTCAGCGTGGAGAAAACATCAAAGACAATGAAGACGATGACAAAGATGTTGATAACCAGGGAAATAGCACAGGTTATTCTAAAAATTCTTGCAGTAAAATCTACCTTGAAACACATAGATAGGGCATCATTAAGCATATTGTGATTCTGATTAAAAGCAAAAAACACAATTATTTCATAACCGTTTAGTATATTATAGAGAGACTTGATGAAAAGATAGAATAGACCACGATGTTCTTATTTTAGGCCCATACACAGGGTCTACAGTGGAAGGGGGGGGGGGGTGGCGAGAATCCCTAATTGGACTTTTGCTTATTATATCAATAATTTAAACCTAAAAAGGGTAGCGAGGTTACCCAAGTGGAACATTTCAATACTTTCTTCCAATTTTTTAGGTTTTTTACAATAATTCATCAAAGGAAAGGTGAAAACTTTTAAGAAATGTCTTAAGGGGGGGATGCGGCACCCCTGCCACCCCCCTGGTTACAGGCCTGTTATTTTACATATAAAAAAAACTAAATCTAAATTGCAGTCTGAGAGGGTTGCCGGTATTGGTAATGGGAATTGTCTACCTCCATTATACTTAGGTAAAACAGTATAACATATAATAATTATGTTTCATTTTGTTATGGTCATGAAGCACACATAACATTATGCAATCTATATTTGCAATTTGCCCGTGGTAGGGGTTGCAGGACATGGTTCATATTCAAGCAATTTTGTAACCCTTTAAAGGCTATCTTCCACTTTGCTGTAGGTAGCATTAGCAGTTGCTTATTTTAGGTATCGAAAGCAATTTGTGGTTTAGATACCAACATGTTAATATCCCTGGCTGCAAGCAATCCATGCAAAATTAAACCTTGTTATAGTGAGTATAGCAAGCAAGTACTGCAAGCATTTCCTATATCCCACCTTGTGGGACCCTCCCACAAGGGAGTGCGACAGTTTGCTTGCGTCATTTCATGGTACTGCAAGCAAATACCACATAGTGGAATATAGCTTTAAAATGGTTTTTAGAATATAGGGTTTAAAAAAGATATTATATATAACTTTCAATTGTATATTGCCAGCTGACACAGGTAGCTGTAGGCAGGAAAAAGGCAATAGATATGAGTATGTGAAGAGCATTTTATTGATTCCATTTTCATGAGAAATGTTTTTCCTGCAATTTTGTAAAATGAGAAAAGGGACTAAATTACAAAGAGGGGAAAAACACATATAGAATACCATTTTGATTATATTGTGATGAATGTCTATTCATCAATTGGTAAGACCGAAATATGAAAAGTAAGATAATGCGACAGAGTAAAGTATGTTTTGTAACGGGCCTGAAAAGCCCGAAAAACCCGAAAGGCCCGAAAAGGCCCGAAATTGTAAAAGCCCGAAACCCGAAAGTCCCGAGAAATATGTAAACCGGAAGTGATAAAGTAAACCGGAAGTGACGTCATTTGTAACCACGTGATCATAGACAGCCAATCAGGGCTGACCACTAGACTATAAAAGGGGCGGTGAGGCCCGAGAATGAATGAGTTCCTTCACAGTACTCCTTGTGTCAACATGTGTCTCCCTATGGTAACCGATAAGATGATCCAATACAAGCTAATTGACTAGAAGTTTAAGTAAAATAGTAGAAGTTAGAAGAAATTAGGCGAAACTTAGGACGGGGTTCCAAAGGCCCGAAGGACCAAAACTGGGCACGAAGGCCTGAAACTGGCCCAGATGGAGTCCCGAAAATGAAGGACCGGACTGGCACGAGGGCCCGAAACAGGGAACAGAAACCCAGGATCCGGGGGAACTAAGGCACGACCGGCTCGGCCCCACACTACCAAACAATAGGCGACCGTCGGCCCGACATCCCTGCGGACCGAGAACGAGGGTGGATCGTCCGCAGTAGACCCCGAAGAGAGTACCGGCACTAGAGAGATAGAAACGGCCTTCTCCTGCCCCCTACCACTTTTCCTCCCCCGCAGTCCTCCGCCCGTCAACGGAAGTGCCTGTACCCCGCCCGGTGGCTGAGGCCCCTCGGTCCAGCCCGGCTGATCTACCCCTCCCCCGTCGACGAATACTGATTTCCCGATTGATCCGCTCAAATCCCCCTCGTGCGCGAGGCACGACTCTAAATATCACATCTCTGTTTCTTGCCCGGATTCCCCGTCCGTCTGAGACCCGAAACAATCCCCACGTCCCTCTGTTGTAGAAATCGGAAACCCCGAACTACCGAGGAACGTCACAATATCACAAAATCAGCATGTGGAATACAGGCTTTAAGATTGTTATTTCATTTCAGGTGTTTCTACTGATGCAATCCTGGCCAATGCTCTACTTTTCTTTGTTGCTGGCTATGACACTACAGCTTCATCATTGAGTTTCTTCATGCACAACATGGCTGTCAACCCTGACATCCAGGAGAAGGTTGTTGAAGAGATCAACACTGTTTTAGGAAACGAGGTATTGCTACTGCCTAAAGCTCACTCACATTTTCTTTGTTTAAAATTCAGATAACCCATTATTATTCTATCAACATAATATCTTTAGGTAGGATGCAGTCATAAAGGCCCTCAAACAATAGGCTATGCAATACTGTTCTAAGTGTGAAGACAGTCTCACAATTTAAGTACTAGTGTGAACTTCAAGGAGGCAAGCCCAGCCACAGTGTGTGACGTCATGGGGAAGCCTTGAATCACCACTTTTATCTATGGACAAAATGAAAATGCATGTTATTCAAAAAGAATAAATCAGAGGATTTCCGAAATGAAAGTTACATATCTGTCTTACGCTATGTAAATTTCACTTAATCTTCAAAGCAGTAGCTCCTGCGTTATAAATTTTCAAACATTACTTAAATTCATGATCAAGGTAGGCCTTATGGCTCCCCTTACATCTGGCTATTGCTTACATTGAGTTCCATGTTTAAATTTGTAACCCATACCCAACTTGACATTGTTGTATTTCATGTTTAATCCTTAATGTCACTCTGTGTCTGTCTTAAACATCATCAATTATATAAATAGAACAATTTAATGATTAAATTGTCATTTTACGTCTTCTTTAAGGCCATAATCCATCATAAAGGACCATGAACAATGCTCCCAATATGTAGTAACAAGTTAGGAACGTCAGAGGAATACCTACAATCTTTTCCTTATAATATTAGCTTGCCACAGACCTGCAAAAATATTTTAGGGTGTATTCAATATGCTGATGGTCAGCAAGGTACAGGAAGACCACCAAATACTTGATGTTATACTCTATTCCATTATTGACAAAGAATCATAAGATATTCATGACTTAACCCCACATATCCGAGTGCTTAGTGAATGTTACTGATCTATTTTTGTAGGATGTAGTGGACTACAGCTGTGCTCAGGAGATGCCATATTTGGATAAATGTGTCCAAGAGTCTTTGAGGATGTATCCAATTGTACTGCAGTAAATATAATACATATAAACATATCTCTTTTCCATTTGTAGAATTTGATTTTAGGAAACTATGCATTTAATGAATAGGTCATCATTGTATGGTACTTGAACTAATGCAGATACCTTATGTCAATGTTAATCATTGGAGGATTTTGCCTATCCTTATCGCATATATATATATATATATATATTATATAAGTGCTGAGAATATTGTATTTCTATATTAGATATTTTCATATTATAGTATTATGGTTCCTCCTGTTGTGATTAATTTTACATTGTACATTCAGGATTATGATAATATGTAATCCATACTGAAATCATGCTATATTGTTTATTACTCATTTGACACACAGCATGAATCGTGTAGCAACCAGGGATATAACCATCAAAGGAGTTTTCATCAGAAAGGGATTGAACATTGGGCTTCCATTTTATGGCATTCACCATGATCCTGCAAAGTGGCCAGAACCAGACAAGTTTGATCCAGAAAGGTAAGCTCAGATGAAAAATGAAATACAAAGTTCACTATAGATCTTAAAAATTATGAATATAATTCATTTGGGGCCTTTCTTTTTTAACTTGTTGGGATATTTCATTTATTTATATGTATCTGGTATAACTTAAGTACATGTAATCTACGTGAAATGACAATTTCCAAGTGTAACAAGCAGTATTATGCTTGCAAAGTATTATTATCCTTGCAAAGCACCCAAATGCAATTCTTAGGTGTAAAGACTTCTTTTAACAGAAATAATCGATAGCTATGAGAACATTTGGTATATCAAACATAAAAAAGATATTCATACTTCAATCATTAAAGTTCATATAATGTAGTAGAATAGGAGTGACTCTTGCAACTTGGTAATTTTAAATGGCTTGGATTAAAAAGGTTCACATTTTGGTAGATTTTCACCTGAGAACAAAAAGGACCGAAACCCCTTCCATTACCTGCCATTTGGCTATGGACCCAGGAACTGCATTGGGATGAGACTGGCCCTCCTGGAGTTGAAGGTTGCCATCAGCCATATCCTCAGGAAGTTTAAGGTCACTCCATGTGAAAAAACTGAGGTATGCTACACAGTTTACTTAATTTCTTTATAATAGGTAATCAGTTCTATTTCACATAATTTCTATACAATGTTCAAGGAATAAGTATCAGGTGGAGATTACGGGTCACCTAACCATAATGTGAACTTATCCTAGTCAGTAGTATGTAATTAGAGTTTGTGGGAAAATGGTCAGTCTGAAGTTATTTTTCTTAACACAAACTTTAATACAGATAGGGGCGACAGTCATTAGAGAGTTTTTGCAACCCACCCCGATCTCATGCCCCATTCCCGCTACAGATCTCTTGGGCTCCAGATGAATGTACCTCACGACCAGTGAGAGTGGTAGGATGAAACAAATCAATTTTCATTTTCCTTCAGATCTTTCATAAATGAAATTAAAAGAAAGAATTTTGTTAGATTTGAATTTGAAAAGAAACAACCATATTATCACAAACTTATCCTGTGTGTGTATGTTTTTGATAAAATTAATACCTATGAGTCTGTGAGTTTACACCTGGCTGGCCCCTCGTCATGATTCACTGCTCACACCGGGGACTCCCTGATCAGGGACATACAGGCATATGGATCTCATGTTCGTTGTTTTACAATTTATTTAATGTCCTAGTTGAGAAGGCGTGACAATATTTTGAGAAATTACATGTAGATTTCATTGAGCAAATACATGTACACATAGTTAGGGAGGCCTTAGGACTGTACCCTCTGACTATGGTGTCCTGACTGATCTCTCTCTCCTTTCCCAAAATATCAAGAGAATTGATTATGTAACATAGTCTGAGAGGACAATTTCTTTTAGATGCACTGGCACATGCCATAGTAATAGAAACACTAAATTACTAGTACTACCTACTATAGGTAGCTGTGACCTGTTCTAGTCAATCCAATCCAAGCCATTGGGATATGGATCGGGCCCCTGAGATCCATGTGTGTTGTATGGTGGCCCAGAAGTACTGAACAAGAAAAACAATGTCATGTGCACCAGCCTCTTTTATATTTCTTTCTTTGGTCGTCATAGCAAACTCTTATTTTTGATTTCACAAATCTTACATTTACTCCAAAATGTTATTTTTGTCTTGAAGCTTATATCATTTGTATATTAAGAAGATATTCTAACTCTAAGTTCTAACTCATCTTTTATTCTAAAACTCTAATTTTTGCTTTAAATCCGTATTTTAGTTTGAAAATGATCTAATTTGTTTTGAACTCTTTTTTTTTTACAGAAACTTTTCTTCTTTTTAAATTGCACTTTAATTATCTTTTTTTCTAATTGAATAAATCTGTCTCACATATATGTGCTCTTCCAACAGACATAATTATTATGATGTTATGATTGAAATCTTATCATGATTATTGATTCAGTAATTATTGATGTACTTGCTCATAAACTCTACTAATTTCCTCTTTTTGTCCTGTCAGATTCCCATCAAAATCGCTTCAGAGCCAGGGCTCTTGAAACCAAAAAATGGGGTCTGGCTGAAAATGGTTCCTCGGAATGACAAATAAAAAAGTAATCTGAAAAGAAAAAAAACAGGGTGAATATCTGAATGTTAGGAAGGATTGCATAGTAATTCTGCTACAAGCTCACTGGAAAAAATAAAATTGCAATATTGATGGTTAAGGACAAATTGATGTCATAATTGTCAACATGATGATAATTGTCCTCACACATGTTTACATATTTATCATAATTATGAATAAGCTGTGGGTCATCAAATATCGAACACAACTTATATAATTATGCAAACTAGCTTATAGAGTTTATTGTGAAGAATAGAAACATATATGTTATACCACAACATAGTTATCTGCATGCATAAACTCCAGAAATGCTAGCTGAAGTTCTATCCTCTACATTCGGTTAATCATATGACTAGGGCATTAAGCATAATTATATGGGTTTTCTAGAACTGTATTACAATGAGATTATTTCTAATTTCTGCATTCTTTGTTTGTTTCTTATAAAATGGATGCAAGGGACATTATGCTCCAAAAATCGTAAAGTTCCCATTATCTATCTGAACTAACATGGACTTTTTCTGTTTAAATCTTAAGCCTAAGCAAACGTACAATCAAGACGTTGAGAACTGGACATGGAACTGAAAATATTCTGATGGTATATTTGGCGTAAGAATGTACTCTTCTGAGAAAAAAGTCCATTTGCCCCAGCTCCCTGTACACTTGATAATGCCCCAATAATGTTGGTATTGCTTTTCATGACTTTTAAGCTGGGCCATGGCGATGCCCCAGAAAGGTTATTATTACACATTATGAAGAAATACAATTCTTCTTCTTCTTATTATTATTATACAATATTAAGAAATATAATTCTTTGTTACATATATATATATATAAGATACTCCAATTTGCCAATTACATCAATCTGGTATATTAATTGTCTATGATATCACATTGCACCAAAATTGCAGCTCTTGGAAGTTGTGTTGTATAATGCTGCCTTGAAAATGTAGAATGAATTATGCATAGGTTGATATTAACAGGCTGTACTCTTTCTTTTTGTACCTATCACCATGGCATAGAGATACATGTCTACACTATCACCAGGGATGGTTGTAACGATAACTGAACTGGCCACTACTTGCCAAATCAAAAACATATTGATTGTTTCTAATTTTCCCTGAATTATAATGAAAGTTCGTTGTCCACCAGATTGGGAGTTGGGCTTTATTGTAAAACATGGTTTTATCATACCCTAGGATGATACAGGTCCAGTAGTTGATACATATAACCAGCTGAGAAGGAGATACAAGGTGAGTTAGCAACTCAAGGCAGTGTACTGATGCGGGTGGCCAGTCCATGTTTATAGGTACTATGGCGTGAGCTTTAGAAGCGCACGTGCTAGCCATGTTTCACTTTGTCAAATAGTGGAATGGGGGAGGAGTCACGGTGTGACGGACTACTCTAAAAGAGTGTGTTCCGCTCTCAGTCAGTCAGACTTCGCTGTTATGCTGTGTGAGTAACATCCTGGAAAGGTTGGACCTATAATCTGCAGTCTTGGCTCTGGATAGAGGCATAGAAATCGTGTAAGAGCATGGAGCGTTGACTGAATGTGTTTGAGGGGATTCCTACCTCAGGACTGATCATGGTCAATCGAGTTCTTGTCACATAACGACTATACACTGGATAATAAACAACAACTTCCTTTCATGCGAGTGTTCACATCTTACATGATGTTGGAACTATAATTATGTATTGGACGATAGCAGTCAACGAGGCGGAGACTGCGTACAGAGCTAGTTATTATCTATAAACTAATTACGACATTAACGTACACCACATATAACAGATAATTAACCTCTATAGTTCAGCAGGAGCCTGATATCAGTCTGAGGGAAAGGCCTTCAGGGCCTTCCTGAAGGCTGATATGACGTTCCCGCTAAGGGTTGCTGACACACCGATGATCCCCCTTGATGTTGGTTATGGATTTATTATAACTTAGCACCTGATATTCTCCATAATTTAGAAAACATATTACCTGCAAAATTCCACTATGTCATGACTGTGACGTACACAACATGCACAATGTAAACATTGCTGTATATGCCTACTTCATGTGCATTAGTAACTCCTGCATTATTGCCCACATCGGGAACATAGGTATCATTATGCATTTTGCTATGTTTATGCTTTCTATCATGTGTTTTGTGATGAATCCATGAGTGTTTAACCTTTGACAAAGAAGAATGTACGGATGATAAGTAAAATAGAATAACTAGTTTAATGTCATATTGTAATGTTTAAACAATATGTCCTTCTTTGACATGAACATCTTTGTACCAAAATGAAACCTGTGTTAATTGGATTAATACACAAAATTGTGTGAAAACCAGAAGTGACGTAATGAAAGAGTAATTATGACCATGTGACTTGATTAGCCAATAATCAAAGAAAATGTGTCTGTAAGAATATGTGTTAGATCAAGATTAATCAGTCCCAATCTGGAAATCATTGTGTCAATGTCTTCTGCTTCTTGGGCTCAAGCCGATTTAAGCCATAGTTCTAGTTTCTTAAGGACAAAACATGAAGCTGACATGAAGCTGAGAATTAACCCTAAGTTATGGTAAAAATGGGTGGTTGGACTGGAATAAATTGGGGAGACCAGACACGAAGTATGGGACACAACGGCATCTTGGTGAGACATGGGGATCAGCGGCATGGGGACATGAGGCATTATGGATAGACGAACTGACATGGACACATCAATGAAGATGAGGGACACCAGGTACAAGATGTCAGGTTGGCGGCCAAGCTACAACTTTATATTCAGTGGCGCCAACTTGATGTCAGGGCATGGAAGGCTGTTATTAACCCGGTGTTAGTTAGCATAGAGCACAAGCAGTAGATACCTCCCTGACCCAAGGTTCATGAATACGAGGACATGAAGGTCCTACATCTCCCCCCTTTGCCACAGGTGGTGCACACACAACGACACACATCCATTCATCACCCCCCATCCTGTTTCATCCTCCCTGAGACAACCTGAGCCCTAGCGGGCTCATACTTCTGCACACAAGGCACGTCTCTCAATAGTACCTCCACATCTAGTCATGTTCCCATTCCTGTGACACGGCCAGGCATGTGTAAAAGGAACTGATCCCCAAAACCGAGAAGAACAACGATCAACTCCCATATCCATTGTTCGTAGTTTTTGCCAGTTTCATTTGTAGATCTATGCATACAAGTGACGATTCTTGTATATTTTTAGGTGAAACATGCATTGAATAAAGCTTTTTTTTTCTTTTACAGATATAAGGCATAACGTTGGTATACCACACTACCTGTCCCTAATCAATAAGGGTTTAGGGTAAAGACAAAACAATAATATCATCAGATACGCCTCATAGACCTATGTCTCTAAACTACAAAACAAAACTGGGTCTTCTTAATTCAAAAAGTGATAAACATACGACAAAAAAGTTCTTGTCTGGCACTATTGAATAAGATGCGCACTATGTACATACCCCCATTTTACCATCAGATAAATCTCAATCTATAGGCATACAATATTAATACAATATTACATTATAAATTGTACTAATCAGTTGAATGGTATGCCTATTTCATTGATATTAATTTTCTTGTCCCCATATGTAAGTAAAATACAGCAGCTTGATTATAGTTCAGGGGCAGATACAGGATTCTCAAAGGGGGGGGGGTCAGCATAAAGGCTAAGAACTAAAACCGCGTGCATTTGTGCATACGCACATAGCATTTCCCCCCCTTTTTGAAGTTTATGGGTCCACCAAAGGGGGGGGAGGGGTCAGGACCCCCTGGACCCCCCTGGATCCGCACCTGTAGTTAGTACTAATTTCTCACAAGCCGGCACAAACCTAAAAGGCTCTATAGACACATTTTAACTGGGTCAGGTTGAGGTCACGGTCTGGTAACCTCTGACCTGGTTTCAATTCACTTCACCCCTGCAGCTGGCTTGACTCAGTTGACACCAAAGACACAACAATGGAACGGGTATTTCTCATTTTCCTGGCATTGACAAGTTGCCAAAGCCTAGCAGAAGCTGGAATAACCTGCATGGATAAGACGGGTGCACCTGTTGACTGGTAAGAGGTTTTATTTGTAGGTATTGGTTGTTTTTTCAAGGTAAGAGTTGTTAACAACATTGTTCCCCTACAGCCTCACTGGGTCTGCCATCTCGGCCGGCTAGATGTGTTTACAGTCTCTGCATCAATTATGTGTATACCTATTTGACACTAAGAACGGGTAAAGGGTATGTTGTAAGAAATTTTGTACATTGAAGGCTATTTTTCCCAAATTAAGTAATCAACGCTACATAAAGTAAAGGTAATTGCTCTCTTTGAAATGGACAAAGAGTGATTTTGCCTTTTACCTAAATCTATTGTGTTATTTTTAAAAATAGTCAAAGAGGAATTATTGTTTGTAAAATTTATTCATGATAGACAGAATTTGTGGTCATGGGACCCTGATCAAGTTTTCCCTGATCAGCCAAATTAGATACGAAGATATGGGCCCTAGTCCACTAGAGGAGAATGTTAAAAACACATAATTATATGTAAGATTTTAGTTCAGTAACATGGGTAGGTAATTCGAAATCACTGAGCATTAACAATAATACAGTAATACTTAATTAATTGAAACCTCATATTGATATATAAATTTATGTACGATTGTTTTGATAAATATATCATTATACAGAAACAACTACTATCTTCCCAATGATGTGTGATATATTATGTATAAGACCCTTAGTTGAAATATAAGTGTATTGTGTGTGAACGCAGCGCACAGCCTTTGGTAAGTCTAGGCAGAGCATCACATGATGGAACTGATCTCTACACATCCCATGGCCCAGCCCACGCCTACCATGTGACAGGTCATGAGAGGTCACGAGTATTCGTGTGGGTTCAGAGGGTGTGTGTGGAATAACAAAAAGCAACATCCTGGATGTGTATTTATATAGATAGGGTTCTATTACCGAAGTATAGATAAGGGGCCCCCATATGTTGCTAGTCCAATTTAAGAAACGACTATGACTCATGTCTTTATGTTTTTGTTTTAATTATAATGTCAAATTTAAGAGCCCTCGATATCACAGGTCGAATTTAAGGATAATGCCCACTAAATAAACAAAACATGGAAACCCACTGTAATTTGATACAATTGATCCTCTAGTGATGCAAAGCCAATAATTATATGAAAAGAAAAGTGGGGGTACTGGGGCTAATTTAAGAGTCATTAAATTACACCTCGGAACATATTTAGAGAAAATCAAAGATCAAATACTGATGAAATTAGGATACAAGATTTACATGTCATTAATGTTTCTTGCATTAAATGTATCAATGAGGCCCTATTGATTTGTTTTGTGGCTAAGTATTGCATTTGATACATATTTCAGTTTACGAAAAAAAGTAAGCTATTAGATATCCAAGGAGGCTCTTTTTTATGCCCTTATTTTGTCTAAAACCTTCTATAAAAAAAATCTAAAGTTGGAACTTTTCTTGAAGTCACAATATAATATATATATGTAACTATATATCATATACTTACATATGTTGTGAACATAAAACTAAAAAGATCAGCATAGGTGCCGGGTTGATCTACTGAGTCAGGTGATGAAATATGGAGGACAAATAGAAAAAAAAGAATCATACCTTTTTGGCATGTTTTGCACTGCAGAGATGAAAAATAATGCAAAAAATCAATCACCAGGTAATTTTCAAAGCAGCTAAACTGCCACATAGGCACATCAATTATATCCTCAACAATTAGCTTGCAAGGAAGAAATTTGTGAAAAAAATGTGTTTTGCACAATAGGGATTAGTAAGGCAAACGATAAATTCCCCAAATCAATCACATTTTGCTTTAAGGTTACAAAACAGACATTTTAGACTCTTAGTAACATTTTAGGTAAAATTTTAAGACATCTCCCTATGCCCCAGGGGGATTACAGTTTTCACCACTGGGGGAAGCATAAGTTTGTAGGCATTATCCTTAAATTCTTTAATGTAAATATCTTGCCCCCAGAGGGCACTGCCCAAAATTTTGTTATGGCACGTCCCCTTCCCCTTTTTTTTTTCAAATTTTGCCCACAATATTTTATGCTCCAGGTTTATAGTGTACAAACTGCCGCGGGACCACCACAGCCCCCACCCGCTGGTGGCGGAGGGGCTGGGCCACTTCTACATGGATGTCAATCACCAGCAGTGGGAAATGAGTGACAAGTCCCTCAACGACACAGGCCACGCCCTCTTTTACACCCTGCAGCAGGTCTACAAGAACCACAAGTCTGATGTAAGAGTTTGTATGGCAACTGAAAAGATTCACAAATTCAATTATAGTCATGGATGAAGGGGTAAAGTGCCAAGTCTAATATCTGTATTCATGTTGCTATTTTTTCAGTTTTTTACACAAATTTTCTTCAATGAAAAACTGGAATGCTGTAAAAATATTAATGTATAATTATTCATATTTCTAACTTCTGTATTCTTACACAAAGCTTAAATCTAGGTGATTTCAAGTAATAGTGTGTTATATGTTATTTTTATTGCATTTGCAATATTAGATATATAAACCTGTATGTATAAATACAGAAATTAGAAATTAGAAATATGAATATATAGATATTGGACTTGCCACTCTACCCCTTCATCGTGATTCCAATTTCTGGGCCCCAAATCTGTATTTCTTTAATTTTAATATCTCCATTTTCCAAACTGTCTGATTGTGTTCCAATTGTCTTACAACAGATATGAGAAAGAAACTTTTTAAATTTAGTTTTTGAATTAACGAATATCCATGAACGTTTACAAAATACCTAGATAGTAAAATTGTACCAAAAGGTCAATTGTTTTGTTGGATACACTTTTCTTTGGGTGAACATTAAAATGTCTTTCTCTTAAAATAATTTGATTTCTTTTGCATAGGATGTGGCCTATGTCCTTTACAATGATGAAAAACCAGATGGCCCCACCAGCTTCACACACGGCCATACAAAAGGTTGGTTGGCCATATCATGGCCTGATTTGAAACATTATCTACTAATGTACAATCAGAAAATGGATGTAATTAGCTGAAAGGACAATAAACCTTAAAGTCTGTATTCCACATACTGATTTTGATGTCAACGATTTTGTAATTGTTCGAGTTTCTCTGAGAATATAGCACGAAATCATACATCATATATTCCACTTGAAAGGAAATTTGAAGACCTTTCTAGTGATATATAACATGTCTGCATAATTCCCACTGCTGATTTATAAAATCAACCACAATACAAGATTAGGTTTGTTAATTCACAACACTATAAACCATCCTGTTTACTACTTTAAGGTGACGTAGTGTTTGATGCTGAGTCCGGGTACTGGTTGGTGCATAGTCTACCTCACTACCCTCCTATGTCGAATGCCTCCTACGGCTATCCCCATACTGGGCTCACCTACGGCCAGACCTTCCTCTGCGTTACCTATCCTGCCAAGTTCTTTGACCAAATAGGTAAATTAAGATTAAACCATTATCTTATTATTCTTTATCAATCGAACATCTCTTTTTTCATTATACAATGGTCCATTAATCCTATATAAATGAAAGTCTCGAAGACAAATTCACATGATTCATTATGGTGGCCAGATGTCTTGTCTGCAACCAAATTTTGGTATTCTTCTAGAACTTTTAAACAATGAAAAGTTATGAATGATTATGAAACATAATAATTATGTGTTTCATTTGTTCATTCCAGCTGACAAACCGGCCCAATTTTCTACATTTAATGTCATATCATAGAACTGCAGCAAGCTACGTACAGTTCTATGGCCATGTGTAATCTAAACTTTTCAAAATCTTAGAGGGGTTCTAGACACCCTCATCCCCCCCTCTCCCCCCTGGTTGCGGCTTTCATATCACATATTATCTACTATCTTATTTCAGGAATCCAGATGCTGTATACATACCCATTTGTGTATGACTTTAACCTGCCCACTGGCCTGGCCAATGCCAACCCCAACCTGCTGAAGGTCACCAAAGGGCAACACGTGGAGGCGGCCCCCTGGAACCACCAGGTG
The DNA here is from genome assembly GCA_936440205.1 of Lepidonotus clava. Taxonomy (NCBI): domain Eukaryota; kingdom Metazoa; phylum Annelida; class Polychaeta; order Phyllodocida; family Polynoidae; genus Lepidonotus; species Lepidonotus clava. The sequence continues at coordinate 33,267,722 of OW387143.1, forward strand.
GAGCTGGTCTCCAAGGGGGGCACTAAGTTCATCAGCTTCGCCAAGTACGTTACCTGGGACGCAGGTTGGTCAGATAACTTCAGTCAATTTGTTTTTATCTAACAATAATAAGTAGTTTATTGACATTATAAACTTATGTGTCAGACAGAGTGTATCACAAACTAGACATAAGAGAGCTACAAATAACTACAGCTACACTATAACTACACATTAATGATTAGACAGGACTAGACTAGCACAGTTCAATGAAGTGGGCTGAGCCACTACACTGTCTCGGACTGGCATACACAGTTTGCCTCCTTAGAAAAAACAGTTATTCAAAACATCAACATAGTACAAGGCCTTGTAGGGCAATTTAGCACCTGGCAAAATCGCAGAATTATGTCTGCAATAGTAAATCTGGAGGTAGTATGATGGGGTCAGTGGGGACATTGTAATTCCGAGTGTCATGGTTACTACTGTATGGCGTTTGATCTATCTCTGAAGGCAAGATAAGTGAATCTATGTATATATGTTTTAAGACTGTAGGGCCTGATGAGTTCATTAGCTTTATAAATGCTTCAGTCTCTGTGAGAGATTCTAGACGAGAGATACAATTCTCTAGGCTCTGGAAAAGGGGGGCTCTAAGGTTTTCATGTGTCCATGTAGGTACTTCTCATGTAACATCATGGTCTTCTAGATGAGTGAGTATTGGGTCATTTTCACAAGAAAAACAAGTTTTGACACTTTCAGTCCTTAACAAAGATTTGAACTTATTCGGTCTAGGGTGATTGGATTTATGGGATGATTTTGAGTGCTATTGCACTATTCTAACGTAGGGGGATAGGGGCTGGTGGGGTAGGTTTGTTAATTATCCAGATATGAGGTTTGATTGAAGTTGAAAACATACCTACTTACAACAGAAGAGCCACCAGGGCACCTTTCCCGATCTGGACTATAGCTATTGTACACGTGGAAGTTTCTAAAGATAGGATTACTCATATCTCCTTTAATATTGCCCCTATGGTATAGGATACAAGCCCCTTGGAGCATCCTTTCCCGGCGATGAGACACACGTGTAGTTATCAGAGGAAGGATATGTCATCTGGTTATCGATCGTTATGATGAGTGTCCGGTAACTTATCCCCACAAAAAAGGAAAAGACCTATCTCTTTTGTATCTTACAATAAAGTCACTACTCTTTGTGGGTCCCTGTGGGGTAGAGAAACGTTCTAGATCTGATGCTGGATGACGATTTTTAAGAATGCAAAAGTAGACTGTCTATATTGTTTGTCATTCTTAATGTAATAAGCCGGGTGTACGAAAAACTGATGCTCCCTGTCACTGAGTTTCCAAACCTCTAAGCCTGCCATTGTCCTTTATATCCTTGTTGCCCTGTAGAATTTTGTGACAAGCATATGACATGCACATGCTAGTAATTTTACTCCATGTCCCTTCAATTGATACCGGGGACAGCGTAAGATAAAGCATATCTGACGTCTTTTCCTTGAAAATAATTCTTTCTCTCTTAGACCTCTACGATGCGTGGATTGCCCCTTACTTCCAGAGTGAGGTTTATACCGAGACCTGGCAGAATGGAAGAGGCAAGCTGCACTCCAACTGCACAGCTAAATACAAGGTATGGCAACTGTCACAGTAGTAACGTTTTTAATATCCAACATTGCACATATACAATTCTTCTATTGAAGCCAATAAATTATTAATTGTAATTGCAACAGCTTCCAGATATTACTATCAAAATTATCGAAAGTATCTAATTTCACTCAGTATAAGATACCTTGGGAATTGCTACCATTTATATATATATGTTTACATGGGTATGGCGTTATCAGTATCATTCACTATGGTTTTATGTGTTTGGAATTGCTACCACTTACAATGTTTGTATTGTCACAGAAAGACATGTTTTCCTGTGTATGGTCTACTTATACATTAAGATCAATGTAATGATAGATTTCAGATGTAAGCATGCATTGTACTATCCTTATCTCTTTGTGTAGCTTTTTATAACAATGTTTTGTTCAGGTTTTGAATATTGAGCACCTTAAGATCCAAGACGTCGACTTCAAAGAAACCAAAGATCACTCAAAGTGGGCTCTGACAGCCAATCCCGTGAAATGGATCTGTATCGGCGATATCAACAGAGCAGTAAGTAAAACTAGCCCTAAATTTACTGCTTCCAGATTGAATTTGACATATCATTTTGTTCCATAAAACGAAACGGACAGACCTATTTACTCTAATAACTGATTAGCCTTACTGGTCACTAACCACTTTGATGGGATCAGTGCGTCATGCTGAGAGATTTAATCTTTTAGAAAAACTATTTTATCTGACATTCTCTCTTTTGTTAATTAATATAAATGTGAAGAGGATGATATCAATATCAATACAACAAGGATACCACTTGTATTCGAGTTGGCTTCATTGATCAATTTCCGACGTTTTGACCGACAGTTGGTCTTCCTCAGGGATATTAATACAGATACTGCAAAATTGCTGCTACTTAAAATTGTGACAGACGGAATCTCAAACCATGAGAAACCTGTACTAATATGTACTGACCAGTGGCGGATAGGCATAATCAGTGATGAAAATCACTGGTCGTGTTGGAATAAATCTAGGTTCATCTGGATTGCGAGAAGAATTTGGATCTAGAGATGAATTGGTTCTGTTCCGATGGCTACTTATAGACCTTCTGCAGGCGTGATCTCGTGACCACATTTTGGTTATCACCACGTGCTCTCCATGACCACATGGGTTTGACATAAATCTGGAAACCATCAATTCTACATGATAAAAGTTGGTCATTATCATTTTATGTCGTTATTTTTGATAAACATAATAAACAATTAACATAAATAACTGTTCTAGAGGTCTGTGAAATGGTGATATTCAGGAGTCTAAACTGATCGCCAATATGGCTGCCTCTCGGTTTCTGCCTATTGTTAAGTCATCTGCACAACGCCTACAAATCGTGTATTTTCTCCAAACTGTGCTCTTTGTCCCAGGAGGAGCAGGCTCTGCGGGCTGGTGGTACCGTCTGCTCCAACCTGCCCGCCGTCTGGGCCGCCTTCAACACCTCCATCACCCAACTAGAGACCTGCTCTCAGAGAAAGTGGATGAAGCTCTTCCCCAGCACCTCAATCCAGATGAAGCAGAACTCCATCAACAAATGGGTCTAATGTGAACCATGAAAAAAGAGTATTATGATCTAAATCAGAATTTGCATCTGGGATAAATCATTTGTAGTTTGAATGTGATACCAAAACCGATGTTAAAATTTAAATTTTTTTTTGCCTTTTAGGTTTTTCGAATTTGCTATTTCTATATCATTTTAAAGTCATGTATGTATTAATGTATTTGTATTATGATGTCACAACTTATTATTTTACAATTACTGCCATTTCAATACAAATCAACAATTATTATAGCCGTAATATTGGGTCAAAATAATGTTGGAACCTGATTTCGTTGAGAACTATCATCGTCGTTATGCAGGTGTCATAGACATAATATGTATCATATACTTTTATATTGATCTCCAAAATTTATCAGTCATAAATATCCGTTGTCCATGGTTTAAGTAGAATGCATCACTCAGGCAGATCCAGGATTTTGCATAAAAAACTGGTTTTCAGGTTGTCAAGAGGCAATTCATCGAAAAATTATAACCCTACATACTGTATAATTACAATACCAATACCAATTCTATTCCTTAGCGTGTTGCCCTAGTAATCATGTGTATTTAGACCCACATATCAAACACTTTCAAACTTTGAAAGTGCACATTTATCTAGTGGGGCACCCTTTTTAAGATGCTTATAACTCAGATGTCTGTTTTCCTTTTGCATGTACATGTTCCAGTTTCTGGGTCCTTCTTTCTAAATACTCTAATAGATAAGATTAGCTATAGTCAAGCAATTTGAGTGCTTGTTCTACTGAAGTTGAACAACTAGTTCTAATATTAGTACTTTTATTATTTTGTTTAATGTATGGTTATGTTCTCAGGATGAATGTATGTCCATGATAGGGACCAAGGAGTTCCCCTGAATATGATCTTTCAGTAAATAAAGAGAACTTAAAAGAAATGTACATTACGATCCTTTGAGTTGTTTAGTAATAGGAAACTATCATGGTATTACATATAGTTTCATTCCATAAAAAAGTATATCAGTATATCTTGATTTTGCCAGTCTAAACGATCGATGAGTCTATTCATTCGGAGTATGGAGTCATGTCAAAAAGGTTGACTCTCACACCGTGTAAATTTTATAAAACCGGCGGTAAGGTTCCAGGGGGAGAATTTCCCATGAATGTACTAATCTGTTTGGAGGTTGTAGAATTTTGTAGAGCTTTTTCTATTTAAAATGTTTCAAGACGGTGGAAACCAAATTCTGATTGGAGACTGTAGTAATGATGTGATTATTCTTCGAGTAGGTCAGGAATGGCCTTGTTTTGGCCACCTTTCGTTCCTCTAAATTAGATCAAATATATCAATTCCAATAGTGTCCAGCATGTAGATGACAATGCCGAGTCATTTTAGGGGGAATTAATCAATATAAAGCCACAAAACCAATCAGAAAATAGGTTTATTTGAAATGTGGGTCCCCTTGCTTCGCCACCAAGGTCAAAGTCGCCCGCCATTTGCCAGTCAGTTTTCTCTAAGCACATGTTTTTTCAGGGTATACTATAATGACTATGTCAATTGATCTGATATGTGATTATCGATAGATTTAGATGCAAGGTACGTAATGCCAAGTCATATTTTTAAAAATAAATTGATATCATGGCTGTACTGCCTCTCTATATTGTTGTATCTTTTCCTATGCCAACATATAGGTCAAGGGTAGACAAAGGTCAACCACTGTACAGTAGCAGCAAAACACTATCAAGGAGAACATATTGCAAATTATTTATATTAGAGGTGGGTGGAAAATGATATGAAATAAAGCAATGTGCAAATATATAGATGGAAATTGTTTTTGAAAAACGTTGGTTTTTGATCTGTTAAGCTTTGCAAACATGGCATCACTGTCACTGTCAAGTTCAAATACTTTCTCTTCCTTGCTCGCCTTTCATAAACAAAATATTGGTAATCCTCTATGGTTTAATCTGTTGAATTAGGTCAACGGTCTGGACCTTTGGTTCTCCAAACTATAATAAATTTAAACTTTGAAAAATATTCTCAAGTCCCGACCTTGTACATTATGTTATTCCTAATTCCTCATGGTTTAAAGTAAGTTACTGTTTCTAAGTTTTAGTTTCAATTCCTAGCTAATGTCTTGAAACCATAATAATCAAAGAAAATGTCTCAAGGGATTTTAAGACAATTTCTCTGTGAATATATATGGAGCTCTATTCAACTGCGATTCGGAAATGTGGCTCAGACTGGTGGATTGTCATGTTACTAAAACCATATTGTCAAGTCCTTCACAATAGCAGACTAATTATCATCACAGCAATAGGCTCGAGCTCTGCCAAGTAACATTAACTGTTAGTTCTAGGCGCATGATAGTGCACGCTTGGACCCTGGTAGAAGAGGTGTGCTTCAGGCAAGGGGCAAAACTTTGCTGCGATTTTGCGTCTTTTTATCAATCAGATAATGACAATACCAAAATATTGAGGTGGTGAGCCATATTCATCTGACATACCTATCTATCTTTAAGCTACAAATAATCAATGAAGATATCTCTGAAGTCAGTTTTATTGAAAATCAGAAGTACAATTATTGATCAATGATGGAAAGGTGCTTTTAAATGATGTATGTTTCAGTAAGATAGTGATATAATTAAATCAAAGATTCATATATAGATGAAAGATGATGTCTAATGACATAACTACAATTTGATTACCTCAGACATCACATCCATTTTATGCCTGCTTAAACAATATTAGGTGATAAAAGGATTCCATATTCATAAAGAGAAGCTTTTAAATGGATCCAACTGTAATTTTCTGTTCATCAAATGATCTAATTATTACAACAGATGCCTTATTTATGCAACATGATATTGCGTTTGGCTAGGAGTACCTTTACAATTACATGCTCCCTGAAACAGAGAAATTAAACTTTGTAACAATACAATCATGTACCCTGAAAGAACCTTACTCATAGGTAAGTTTTCCTTATCCTGTGTTATGGTAAGGGGAGATCCATTAGGTGGGTACAAACATAACATGCATTAAGTGGGGAGCAGGAATATGGAATTTTGGAAGATGTGCGTATGTCCCTGTACGAATCCAATCTTGAATTAATGTGTTCTTATGCTCAAAAAAGGGGGGTCTGACATTTTGAAAATGCGCGTACATACCTATAATGGAAGGCCCATGAGCCCCTTGTTTCAAGTTCATTTGACCCTACCATATGGAAGTAATGATCATCTAGCAAAATTACACATTATTGAAATGGAGATCCATGAAACATAGCTTATCTGTAACTGAGGAGAGCGTGGCCATCGTATCTTGATTAAGAACATACAAAATTCACAATGATGGAGCTTAGTTAGTATTTGGGTGCGTCAATCCAGACGTACTGTCTTGACTATAACTTCTGTTAGGTGTAAAATCGTTACGGGCCAATATTAATGCAGTTATGACCCAGGTCACAATAGCCCACTGCAAAATCAATGTGGGCCAGTAGAATTATGTGTTAATCAAAAATCTATATACTGCACAGAAGTGGACCTTACTGACCTTTGAGTTTTGTAAATGGAGCAATAATGGTACACAAGGGGTAAGGGAAAGGTCACATCCACAAACCCTTTCATTGATTTTAAAGGTCATTTGTAAAGGTCTTTTAATGAGACCTTTGAATTACAGTCAATGTGCCTTTAATTAACTGTAATGGCCCAATTTACAAAACTCAACGGTCAGTAAAGGTCTATTTCCAAACAATATAATATATTTGATAGTTTTAAGGAGAAGCAATTAGCTAGCACACCAACACTCTAGCTCTAGTGTCTGTCAGCCTGAGTTGTTTTTTAAACTGGTTTTAAGAATGCTTCAACTTAACTCTCCCCACTTGTTAGCTCATAATATAGGGCCTATTCATAAAACGCTACAACTTAAATATATTATTCTCAAGTACATAAATTCTTGAATTCTTGATTATTTACATTGTGAAAATTGAAGGCAAAACATAGATATGCATGATCAGTGTGCCATAACAATTAGTACTGTACAGCAATCGACACATGAAGGTGTAACAACTCCGTCAAGACTTAATGAAGGGCGGTCGAGGAAACATTGTGAGTAAAGATACGATTATAATACCCAAATAAAGCACAAAAAAGAATCGATCAAGAGCCTGAGCAACTAGCTTCCACTCCTGCACTATATGGCGATATTCTCTCTGTATAAAGTCCTTCTGTTGTGACGTCATCACGACGCGTTCGAGCATTTTCCGGACGTCTTCGAGTTGCGACTCGAGATGCTGGCATGAACGCTCCAAATGCCGAAGCCCCGGATGTACGTCACATGACTGGGATTGACCAATGGGGAGCTCCATCTGGTGGTTCTGGGTGAAGTGAGGTTCCTGGATTCTCCGCCAGGGGTCGGATGACTTTCTGTGGGTGAGGGCGATGTGGTGGGGGTGGTGGGGGTGGGTGGGGTGACTGTTCCGGTTAACTACCCCCTCGTCATCGTCAACCACCCGTGACTTGGCATAACGTCCTCGACCACACATGGGCTCGGCGCCCCTGACGCAGAAAACCCGTCCCAGAAATTCTAATGCAATCTGAAAACAGATTTTTCTATCAATCTTTAATGTATTTTTCTTACAAAATGACATTATAATGTTATGTACCAAGTCATACTGTCTGATGCCTGTAGAATGGGAATGTCCAACGAGCAATGAATAGTCAAACATAATTAAAAACTTCTGTTAATGATATTACTTGCGTACCTTTGTAATCCAATCAAAAACTGAAACTGTATAGTGTACTTATTTGCTGGACATGGCGTTTATGAAACCATACATTTTCTAAGCCTTCAATTCATTGAAATAAAAAACATAGTCATTTGTTTGTAGAAATATTAATCTAATTATGTAAGTGTAAGAAATGCAGTGTCGTTATCGAATTGACATAATTCATGGAATTACTATGAAAAACGTTTTCAATTGTTCTAGTATAGGCTAAATCTTTCCTTTTTGACATCAAATTTCCTAAAACGCTATTGGAGGGAGAAAGACGCCTAATTGTGTTTCAGATTTTGTACAATAACACAAGGAGGCATTTGCAAGTTTTGCCATGAATCTACCCATGATTTTCAAATACAAACACAATAACATAAAAAGGAAAATAAAGGAATTAGTGAAAAAAGGTACTGACCCATCGTAACCATGTGGGCACGCTCTGTTTGTTCTCACCACCCCGGTGTATGTTGACCACCATGGAGGAGAGGAAGATGGACATCATGATGACCACCATGTTCAGACAATAGTATACACCTGCAAGGACAGTGATGGGAAGGTATGCAGTGATAACGATAACACAGGATTCTAGGGAATAAGTTAGTGATAACCATGATCAGAATATAGTATGGACAGCCATGAGAATGTATGCAATGCAGTATGACTTACGAATGATATTGATCAAATTAAGAGGCGTCCATTAAACACATATCATTTTTCTATGCTTTCTGAACCCCTCCGCACTCTTTTGCATATAATAGGCATTGAAAATGTACTAGGGCCTTGGCCTCCCCTCCCCTTGATCCATACATAATTAATGGACGACTTCAAACATTGAACACAACTCTGGCAAGACTGAGCAAGCCTATCCAAATTACTGAGACTTCGAGTTAGTGGTTGGTACAATACACTGATCATACAGATAAGTATCTCTTGCACTGGCCAACTGATCGCAGCACTTGATGAAAGAAGCAATGAATTCAATATATCGGGTATCAGGCGCGGATCCAGGAATTTGAAAAAAAAAGGGGCGGGGGGCGTGCTATAGCAAAATTTTCGCCTGCACCTTTAAAAAATCTAAATTTGGCCCGAAAAAGGGGGGCGCACGCCTGGCACGTCCCCCTCTAAATCCGCGCCTGGGTATGTTCATATAGACTGCTTTTGCCCGAGGATTTCATTTAGATTTCTTTTAAAGAGGGGTCCGCCATGCATCCTTAATGTAAAGGATATACAGGCTTGAACATAGGAAAGACGTTACTGCATGTAGGCCAGTACATGTCATATAAGTAATAGATTGTCCCATTGACTGCAGTAGTATAGGCTATATGAGTGGCTGTATATTTTGGATTTTTAATATGAAGATTAAGACAAAGGCATAACCAATGATAGTTACCAAGTGTGGGTATGGAACTAGCTGTTGGGGGCGCTGCCTCCACTAAGATCAAGAGCAGCACCAAAAATGAGGCAAACAGCGACATAGCTGAAAGGGAAGGAGGACACAGCCGTGAACATATTGATGCAAACCTAGCCAAGGATGTGGCAGGACAAAACAATATTATGACATTCTTATGTTACAGTTATGTCATTTCTTATCTGGTGAATATACGTCATTTGTCTGGTTAAATCAACCTATATTATTTCTATAGCAATACTCAGTAGAATAAAACCAATAGTTGAAGCCACTATTCCACTAGGCAATTCTGACTCTCGATGATTTGATAAATTTTTGATTTTAACCCGGTACATAACAAAAGACCATGCATCCTACATCCAAAAGAGAATAACAATTCTTTCTAAAAATGTATAGCATGTCTATGATTATCCATATTCACACTGTCAATTTTCGAAATCGGGCCTAAAATAGCTAACTACTGGAATACATCCTTATGAAGACAAAATACTCTGCTTGCTGACCTAAACTGGTTCTGTCAGGCCTGTCTGGTGGAAGCCAAAAGACCACCAAGGTCAGGGACGCCAGGAAGACACAGGGCAAGGTCAAGATATAACTGGAGAAAACCAGCTTCCGCTCGAGGTGCAAGGTGAAGGTCAACACGGCGATGGGGTTGGGGTCATCCTCCGGAAGTAAGCGTCTTTCCGCTTCCGGGTCGACGATCTCCCACTCGCAGGAGTCCTGCAATAATAGGACAAATTAGCTGGGGAAACTTTATGTTATGTGGGGAGCGGTATGAGTGACGTAGTTATACAGATGCTTTTGATGTAAATAACACAGAAAGGGAGGCAGTGAAGCAGAACAATAGGACTCCTTCCTTTTATGTCATTGTTTTTTTCATATTTCTATGAACAGAGTTTTGATACGTGACAACCATTCTGATGCAAAACCAGATACTGTAAAAATGTAATGTTCTCAGTGATAAACTTGAACAAATATAAACTTGTGCTTGCTTGGCGGGAGAGATTGTAAATGACTTTCAGTGGTCAATCTGGCATTTTGGAAAGAAGAAAGGGGTGAAGGTGCGTTTGGAAAATATCCTCTCCAATGAGATTTTGACCAACTTTTACATAAAATAATGAAATTTACCGGAAGAAGGGCGTTGAATTCCAATCTACATGGAACATCGACAGCTCTCTGTATTATACAAATCCTAGAGGACGTTTCATTCTAACTGAGTGAATGCCCGTTTAATGAGCTGACGGATTCTAGGTAGAACTGAAGTCAAGTCAAACAAGAACCCAACCAATTTCAAATGGTCAATCAATTTCAGCTTTGGTTCTGGGAAAATTAGTAATCAAACCACTCATTGTTTCAGTTGTGTTGGAACTTGCAAAATTGAAGATGGATTTTTGTCAGGAAGTGGTTGAATATTCATACTCATGACTGGGGTTTGTCTAGGGATTAGACAAATTAGACATTACACACTACTTCCTTCTGAACAAAGCATTTCAAATCTAATTCAACATAGGAAGCAAATATGTCAAAAGCGGATAATTGACGTTAGGACTGCTTGGAATTTGAGAAACATTTGGTATTAATACATTTTGTAAAATGTCATTTATCTTACCAAACCCAGCCAGCTGACCATGTTTGATTGTTTTCATTCATAATTGTTATCAATTTCACTTATACGTCGTAGGCAATGCCAGGCCTAACTGCATGGTAAATGAGAACTCAGGCTGTTAAATTTTAGCCTGAATGGGTATATTTGTTGGGAAACCATATGCGCTTATGACTTCTTTGTAGTCCGACCTAAGAGTGGACGTATATTCCTGTGGGAAATATTGCACAAGTACCTTGTGGTAACGGACATGGACAGATATATTCCTATGGGGAGACTGTATGCATTTCTGGGTCTGACATTGGCAGATCTATTCCCAAGGCTGTCTAGACCATGTTCATTACCTTGACCACATATAGTTATAAAGACAGTATAGAACAATAAGAAATTATAATTGATTTCTTTTACAAAAATAACTACAACTTATGATTCATGGTAGTAATAATTATTATAGATAGAAGAATTGGCATTCAAGCCATTTTCATAAACATAAACACAATTAAAGGCCTTTAAACATTCTGTGGATATACCTTTTTCCAAAGTGATGGCAGGCTGCTTACCTTTTAATTAAGTCTCACACGGGCAAATCTATATTATTATTCCCAAGGGAGGTCTGTGTGCTTATTTTGTAGTCTTAGTGTACAAATCTAGATAATGCAATGGCAAAGCTGTGTGCCTACCTTGTAGTCTTAAGCCTATGTTACACGTACCGAAAGTGCCAGTTGCCAATTCGCAAGACGGCATTGACATAATCCAGTTGGATCACGCGGGTTTCGGGAGCACTAGATTCCGTACACTTTCGCTACACCTTCATGCCAAAAGTGTACCAACAATTATTGGCTGCTGTAGATTGTATTAACACGTTGGTAAATTCTACTACTGATACCTGCAATTTTGAATCGCCATTTGCAGTTGTGCTTACCTTGTAGTCGGACTTAAAGGTAGAGAGATCTATTCCTGTAGGGAAGGCGAGGGTCAGATCTATCTCTATACTTGGGTGTGTCCAAGATCCAAACCACATATGACACTGAAATAGACATTTAAATGTACACCTATATTCATATTATTTCTTCAATATCAATGCAGTACCAGGCACGGATCCAGAGATTTCAAATCTGAAGTTTAGCAACCATTGCATTTAGAACATAAGAAAATGTCACCATCTGAAGGAAACTTTGTATGTTCTTGTAAAAGCAAGTACTGCAATTAAAGAGGTTTACGTGACAAAACAGATGGGAATATATTCTATATGTTTTCTGAAAGAGAAACGTTAGAATGCGTTACAGAAATGAGAACTAAGCGTCGAACATAAATGCTAGGGAATGAGCAGTGGAAAGATCATGTAAGTGCTTATTGTATAAACCAGCTTTCCCTACGGCAAGGTAAAGAAAGATCACGTAGCTTTCCTTTTAATTAGAAAGTAAGTTCACAGATATGAAATCCAGGACTACTAGCTTCAAAAGTTTTATATGTCTAAATATATTTTTGTCTATAATTATGTCTCTGCATCTCTGCAATTATTTTTATAGTCTTTATATGAAAGAGCTATTACTTAGTGTTTTAGTATCACTGATGCTACGAAAAGGTATAAATCAAATTGCCGATGCCTGTACTTCAAAAAGATAAATTTAAAAATGCCTTATGTTTATTGCAAAGGAAAATTTAATGTTTGTGAAAAAAAGAAAACATTGATATTGTATACAACACTACTGTTGGCTCTTTTAAGGGTATTTCGACTTCCACAACGTTTGGAATATCAGCTATTATACCAGTATCACTGTGGGAAGAACTAGATGTTAACTGTGCTTTGACTTTTATAAATGGGGAAACTAAAGTTCACTAAAGGTAATACAAATGTCACCCTTACAAGACTACATTACCTTTAACATATCTTTAATCAACCTTTATGATCCCATATACAACATGAAAGGTAAGTAATTAATAAAGGTGTATTTTCGCGAAATGTATCTTTTACGGGCCTGTTGTGAACCACCTTGGAAACTGACTGTTTATCTGGCTTGAGTCCAGCTGTCAAGCCTCCCCCCGGCCTGAGGGGGTGTGGGGCTAGGCTTACTGCCAGCCCGCTGTTGTAAGTTCAGACATCTTTAGGATGTCCTTGGCTTTCACCTTCTCAGGTTTCTGACCCCAGATAAAAGTCAGTAAGCAAGGCAGACAGGTGGCCTTGTGTGGGAGGTTAACTCTGGGGTTATACATGGATGGACGATAATCTGCATTATAAAAAGGTATCTGTCGCTTATCTGTATGTTGTTATGATTTGCCTTGGTTATAACTTTGTTGTTATCTTTCGTCAACATAGATAAAGAGCTTACATATCTTAGTTGTTGTTTTTTATTCGATATGTGTTATTGTACAACTAGTAATATTTATTGTATCTCTAATTCAAAGTCTGAAAACTGACACCTGTAAGAACATGAATTAACGTAAAATTGCAATAAAGACATTTAAAAAATCAAATCAAATTCACATAAATTATCTAGCAGTATGATAAAACAATTCTTTATTTCAGCATCGGTCCAGTATTATCTGTCATATGACATATGCCTATGGTAGTCTAATGTCCTTCCTTCTATGTCAGTTATTATGGATGCGACTTAAGTAATTTAAAAGCTGCCTAGTTATCAGCACGATTAAATGTTAGAAGCCAATATAAAATAACACGTCTTTGAAACGGATCCGCAACAATCAAAATGAAAGAAATATTAATCTCTTTTTGCCCGCGTGTAACCTAATTGCCCCCGTTTTTAGGTTCAGAGTTCTTGATTGTATTTGTCTGGAAATAGGCAATTTCTCGCCATTAATATTGCTGTGGGTGTCTTGATTAGTCATTTTTCAAAGCCATGCTTTACATTAAGGATGTAATTAGTGAAGGTAAATTTACTGTGGCGTAGGCGGACCACGAAGTATGCCTTCGTGAGGTTACAAAAGTGTTTAATGCGATCCATGTGACCAAAACATCAAGCTTGATATATTGGAAATGCAGAACCTCATAACGCATCAGATGATCAAAGTAGCCCAAGAGCTAAACTATGATAAATCCTCACCGACCTTCCCAATTATAAGAAATCAGGTTTAAAGTATATCCCAATATTACTGTAAAACCTTCCTTTGAAACGATTCCCAGACGATTAGAATCTATTGACCTTCTTTATCATATCATTAATTGAATTCATGAAGTGTGCATAGGCCTATAGCGGTAACAAAATTTATCTGATTTCTGATGTCAATTCCTGAATTAAGTTTGTGTTTACTTAATGTTCTAAATCATTAATCAAAACCAGAAGAGATGGTCTGATTGCACACCCCAGGCAAGCAGTGACGTAACAGGCATATTCTGTGACTATACTTTTTCGATCTGTCTGTCATTTGATAGTCTACTCTTGATAACCTTTTATGTAACACTTATATTATTTTAGTTTAGGCTGAGGCTAACTGAAATAGAATGTTATAATGACATGATATATTAGTGAAGTTGAGACCCTACCAATACCGAATGTTATAATACATTATCATTTGGTGAAAGGACGTAACCTGGTAACAAGAAGGTCACAATAACAACACAGTGCAATCTCGCAATGTTAGGTTCTAAAGACGTTATTGGGTGCCTTCAACATAAGATAAAGAGAACCAATACAGAACTAAACAGAATGTTATTGCATTGTTATAATGACATCAACTTCTCGCCTGGGACATCAACTACAATAAATACTAATTTATATTTCCAATGCTAGTTAAAAAGAGTTAGGCTCCTTTTATTCCTTGATGTCCACATCAGAACATGGGTTTTCTAAACACGTCAAAGTATAATTTGATCTCACATGTAACCGATAACGAGAAGTCTACAGCTACGTGGTGACACCGGCATGGGCTTAACCTATCTATATGTAAATCTACTTCCGGTCGTATACTGTGTTACTGGCTATAGTTGGAGCTATGAGAGGGATGTCGCAGTAAATTTTTCATATTCACTCATAGATCCCGACCAAATAACAACACCTTGAATATATCGTGTTGTGTTAGCAAACGATCGTTGTTTCATGTGCGAGCCTACGCTGGCAAAACTGGTATGAAATTATACATGAGTAGTATAGATAAATAAGAATTTGCTTCTCGTGTTAGTGCTTAGAAAGACTCTTGTGTCGAAAGATATTTTAAAAATAGTTGTATAAGTGACACGCGTTTTTCATGAGGAGTGGTGGATGATAATGACTATGATGTTAGCCACCTTTGCCCATCCCATATTAGGTCGCCTCATTGTCCTATTGGTTGACCCAGGCATGTGAGGTAATAATTTATAAGGGGGTGTGTTCTTGAGCTTAATGCTGACCAGTACATGCAGTCCACTTAACCATTATAGTGATTACCGTTAAAGTAACCAATATATTTAGTCATGTGTAAAACAATATTTTACACTATACGTATTGATGATGGGTTGTAAATTATCAAAACGACACTTTTTTTAACAATAACGTTAGTTACTATTGAAAACTATGAGCATAGTAATTAGTTTTTTTGATTTTCTAAACGATATTCTTTTCTCATCAGTTGTTAACTTTGTTACTTTCCCATGGAAGACACTGTGAACCATGAAAATAACTATGATGATATGATACACAATAACACGTATTAAGACGTCATGCAGGTATTACGAATCATATTGAAATAAAAAAAACAACGTATACAAAGTTCTGTAGAGTAGGGTACACCAGCAACATGCCCAAATCCAGATACCGATGTGCTAATAAGAAAGTTGATTAGAATTAAATATGTATTTCTAGCGGCGAAGTACAAAAATAATGACGTAGAGGAATCAGTCAGAGCCACTAATTCTCAATTTTCATTAATCTATATCTTAAAGTGAAGACGTACCTGCTGCCTGTCAAAGGGGAAGTTGGTGACGTCGATGGAGCAGGAGGACTTGAAGATCTGGTGGGGCACCCACTGCATGGTGCCGTCATAGCCCACCACTACCAGGGCGTTCCGGGCCGCGCCCTCAGGGTCGGCCCTGTGAAGAAAAATAGGGATTTAATTACTTTTCCAATGTAGGGGGACTTGGAGATCCACTGCATGGTGCCGTCATAACCCATCTTGTATTACTGTGGCGCCCTGGTAGACTTCGGGCTTACCGCACAGATTCATGTGAAAGGTGTATAATACAATCCCATAGGGACTTCATTGAAATGAAGGAAATGCAGCTTTCAGCAGCTGAAAGAAGTTTCAAAAACTCTAGTAAGAAAAAGCGATATAACCGTATAGGCTATTTGGCTATCAAGTCAATAGAAAATACTATAATTGTGTTCACATGCCAGTTTAGGGCTGGCAGGTGAGATCATTGTGCCACCACCTGGTGCCACTCCATTAAATCAGTACTTATTTACTACTACCCCCACCTATCCAATACCCTACTGGTCAACTACTCCATATAAATCCCATAATTCAACCCAACCCTACTTCCTCCTTCATCTCCAACCTCCATTACCAACTACACAAACCCAATCCCCCTCAACAAAATCCAAAATCCCACCCACCCACACCATATTTTATATTCATCATATTTTACAAACTTCTCCGCATAGGGCGGATTAACAAATATATATTGTCATCATAACATCATTCAATCTTATAAAATTTACTATAAATGAAATTTTATTTCCCCAGCCACGCCTCAATTATTCATTCTCACCGGGGTGGGGGGCATAATGGAAGTGCCATTATTGATTTGCTTAGTTATGTTTTGGCTGAATTACAATTTGTGTGTGGCAACTCCTTTGTGTACACCCTTAATAAATTCAAGTTCTATGTTTATTCAACTATACTCTTTCCAAACCAGTTTTCAATTCGCTGAGTTCCCTTGGGCAATGTTGGTTCCGCGGAGAGAGGAAGCATAATACTTTATGCCTAATTCTGTGAGGATAACATTTTGCATAGCAGTTCTTTTGAAAAATTTAAGTGACAACATGTTTTCATTTATCGCCGATTTGTCCTAGTGGCACTAGGTATCCTTTGATAGTTATTGCTATCTCAGATACTTATATCTTCCTTTCAAAAGAGTTCATTCAAGCAAATCTTTAAATATTGAAGTTATTCGGTTAATATTAGTGCACGCACTGTTAATGTCTAGGTAACGTTAGCTGGTTAGGATCTACACATGCCCCCTGTTCAGCCTGAAACTGCCAATTTCTTGATGAGAGTGTGAATCAGAACCAGCCATCATTATTGCACGAAGCATAGTTATTTCAGAATTTTGTTTGCCAGTGTCTGTGAAAGAAGGACTGCAAAACTTGCAAGAAAAAGAGTTACATTTTGTTCAGACTGATATATTTTAGTAAGGTGAGTTCTGATAGATTTAAAGCAGAATTTAACAAGTGATAGGCAGATCTGCCTCTGAAGCTCCTCTAAAAGCTAGACGATTTAAAAATGTCTGACAGTTGGTTCATTATAATATGAACAAGATAACAGACATTGCGAATTGCTGCAATGGGCATAAACCGCCATCAATATCTGAGGTATTTATAGTCAGAGAGAAAGTTATACTTAGAGTTTGTCATTTTAAAGTAACCCTTTTCCATGTGCCAACTACAAAGTTAATCGACTGTCGTTTACGTCATCGTTTGTAGTTTTGGGGGACTTACCTCTTAATATCAGATATTTATTACCTTTTATTTAGGACAGTGACATCGGGATTGTTGTGTTTACCTTTAAGCGCACTTACATTCAAGATTATGAAAACTGTAAGGGTAACTATATGGATTGTAGTGGGAGGTTTTCAAATTGCTAGTTTTAGTGAGAGATGGAAAATGAGAAAAGTAATTTACCAAGGGCTTTATAATCATGATGGTCTCACTAGTAGACCAGCTGACCACTACTATTTCATTAATCTTTGTACCTTCAGTTTTTCAACTTATTGCAAATATTTAGTCCCATACTGCCTAATTAGGAAGGTAAAAAATAAATGGTTAAACACGTTTGTAAGGTGCTTTTTGACGGACGCTGTATGAAAAGAAGTGAACATCGCAAGACTAGCATATCATGAGCATAGCAATATTTAAGAAGGATTTAAATAAGCGAGCCTCTCAACTTACTTTCCGAGTTAATTTCAGCTCACTGATATTTGCATTATGTTGCAAGACGTTGCATACTGAATAAATATGGCATGTTCCATTGCACTTATAGATATGAACTATGGCTATGTCTCTTCCTCCGTTAATTAACAGTGGTCTTTTGTCTCATGTTTAACCATATATATCCATCTATAGAAGTATCAAGTAAAAGGTAATGTTTCCTAATAAGGAATTGGAAATTTTGTATAATTATGTCGTAGGGAAATATAACTTATTGGTTTTTTTCTATTGATTTTATGTAGTGCAACTTGAATTTAATAAGATAGTACGGCCGAAGGCATATCCAATGCATTACGGTAATACATATTGTACATGTACCCTCCCCCTCTCCCCGAGTTAAAGGAAATTATATTTGACCCCCATCACATTTTCTGGGTCAATATAAAGTTGAATCATAAATAGATATGCTTGGAGAGTTAAAGATGTCATTATGGAGGGTCTTTACGAAGGATTCTTAAAGTGAAAATTAAAAAAGTTATGAGACTAAATGGAGCAGGAACGTCTGTCTTTGTAGAGCTTTTAGCTAAGAGTTTCTACATATTTAAATTCTTTTCATCAATTCCTACTCTGGAAACACCGTCTTGATAATCACATTATTCAGAGTCATTCCGCAGAGATTTTAGGCAGTTAGGCATTTTGGACCACATTACATTGACGCAAATCTTTGGATAACGATTGCTTTTCATCAATAGTACGATTTATGTACTCATTTTGTACGTTTAGATATATTTATAATACGTCTTGAAGCGCAAGGCCTCCTGAAGACACATACCAGTGTTTAGGAAGTTTTCTGTACATTAGCAATTGCTGTGTAGTATTGTTTTCCTTGAAAGGTGTGCATGGCATATGTACATTGAGCCGATATGTCTATAAATGTCGAGCTAATGGAAAATATCATAATCTACTTTGCTTCATATGATATACTTTTCCATTTTTCAACAACTCCCTAAGTGAGAAGACCATATTATCTAGACTGCTTAAGGGTGATTCGAAGTTCTAGGGGCATTTGAATAGAATATGGGTGCGCTATTCTGTTTTAGTAACCCCCAGACTAATATATCTTAAGACATCAAATTAGATAAAAAGACAGCTCATCCTTGTTCATACATTATTAACATTTCAGGACAGCTAATATATATCACAGACGTGTGGGATACCTTTGGGAAATCTGTTATCTGCGATGTATGTTTGATCTAAAAAAATGAGAAGCCACTTTTCATTCATACCGGTTCACAAGGGTAGTACATGTATTATAATTTATAGGCTGGAACTTCTCATTCTTAAGGTTATATTCCACACGCGGATTTTAGACATATTTTATATCATTAGAAGGTTTCATAACCCTGTTTCGAGTATTATATAGGATGTGTGAGTTCGGTTCATATTTTAAGAAAAAACAAACAAATGCACGATCGCCAAAATCAAAATTGCGCGATGGAATACAGGCTTAAAGTTAGCAGCTCTCTAGCTGTAATACTTACGTGTTATATAACATGATGTCGGGAATCCAAACGTGTCTAGCCTCCATCCTCACTGCTGTCACGTTACCGAACTTGACTGGATTCCACGTCAGATACAAGTCCCGCCATTTCTAGGGGAGATAGAGAGTGGCATGTTGAAAATATCACCGACTTTTATGATCATATGGAAGATACTAATGAATATTGCACACTACTTATAATATGTTGATAAATAATCAAACTATTGATTCACGAAGTATTTGTTATATAGGAATTGTTCAAATATTAGCTTGCAATGAAATATGAGATATGTTTGATAATAATTATTGTTATCAATTCGATATTGTTTTGGTAATAATCATGGTATTGACAGATGCTTTTCATCCTAGGCTCAGCGTGGAATAATAGCTCAAGTGACATACCATATCATGTTCATTCTGTACACTGTAAAAAAAAAACCGTAGATTTTACGGTAAACTACTGGCAACTGTGGCTCCAGTAGAGTACCGTAAATTTGACGGTTGACCGTATTTACTACATGATCGTAGTTGGTACGGACCAAAACCGTTTAATTTTCACAGTGCTATACTGTAGAAAATTACAGTCAACCTTCATTATGACTGGCCAATACCGTTTTTATTGACAACTTATTACTATTGTATATACCGTTGAAATTGTTCAAATTACAGGCCCATAGGCTCATGATCCTGTAAAGGACTGTAAATACGACATACAGTGACATCCACTATTTCTTCCATGCCTTATAATCTCAAACAATGTGTTGGATACATCAATGGCATTTGATCAACCAAGAGGTAAAGTTCAAGGCTAGAGTCAGAACTATTTCAACATCATGCATATACAAATGCAGAGTTGAACCCTGAACAAGGGTAGGGTTGGGGTACCTCTTGTGAGTCCCAGAAACATGACTCCCATACCCTAGTCCCTATGTCTGTCCACATGTGAAAAAGGTGTTTAAACAAAGTACATCTTCAAAACTCATGCAAGACAATTTTCCTTAATTTCAAAATACATTCTAATACATTCCATATACATTTCTTATATGCTCTACAGTGCCAAGAAAATTCTCAGAATTTTATAACGAATCTATGTTAACATTTAGAAGAAAATAACTTTATAGAATTGGCATACACTGTCACCTGGTGGAGAGATATTGAACTATATATAAGGATAATAAAGGTGGCTCTGGCCATACACTTGGCCGGCCTAAATTTTACATTCTCCCATCCTAGTCTGGCAGAGCGACCTAACATTGCGTTATTTAAGTCAGGTATTGCCATCCAGTAACTGCGACCAAACCGTCACTTCTAATACGCATGTGCCTGACCCAATACTCTGTTGGTGTCTATTATCTATACCCAGTCTCATACCCCTATTATTTCAGTTGAGTCAAACTGCTTGCCTTTGTCTGACCACAAGCCTCCCTAGCTCAGTGGTAGAGCACAGGCTTTGTATGTGAGAGGTCCCTGGTTCAAGACTCAGGAGTACCAAGTTGTAAAATTACAAATACTTTGGGGTAGTAAGAGCACGCACAGAAACAGTTTTTTTCATATAATTGATATAAAGCTTTGGAACTTAATGGTAAAGGATTAAGCTAATTATAAATTTTGGTCTTTTTTAGAGAATGCTAGGTCTATGTATAGACAATATAAATACATCTTCAAGTGGGGACTCCCTTTAGGCTGTAATACTGAAAAGATTTTGAAACCTACCAGGGTATAGCTGACAAGGTTATTGTACTAAAAAGGTGTGCACCTGTAAAACCTACAGAAAAGGTGTTTAAAACATTTTGCAAATGTTTCAAGGTGTAGTAGGACCTACTGAAACACATGTTGTAACACTTAAGGCCAGGGCCACTCAGATCACAAGGCCTGACTCATTACATTCACGTCGAGTCCGCCTTACCAATACTATCAGTGATTTGTCATATTTCAATAATATAATGTTTACAGAACTCTACCGTAAAAATCAACTACCGTTATATGTACGGTTGAATACCATTATATGCATTGATTATACAGTTTATTTCCGTAAAATAAAAAACGGTAGATTACCAGCATGAATTACGGTGGTTCCCTGTATATTCTACGGTTATTTTTTACAGTGTAACATTTATTTCTAATCTACAACGTATGCCATTGCAATGACAAAAGCCATCGTCATCACAGGCAAACATTCTGATGCAACCAGAGGCTACTGATTTATAGCCTGTGGTTGTATCAGAAACATTGCTTTTGGTGATTTGTCATGACTTGATATGCAAGATAGTGGGCCATCGTAGCAACTTAGTTCCATTTCAGCGTGTCGGCAGCTTTGATTTAAGCGTACATTAAGCATCTTGGGTTAAACGATTTTAAGGAGTGGAGCGGAGAGATCTTGTACCTTATTTTCATAGCTATACATGTATAGCCAGGAGGAAGTACAGTGTGCGTTATCAACCCAAGGTATGTCCTGCATATCAGCCTGAGGGAAGGGCCCACAGGCTGCCCAAAGGTTTATATCGATGGGACACCAAGGGTTGAGAACCCACCAAGGACCTCCTCCATGATTGGTTATGGATTTTTCATACTCTGGCAATATTTGAAAGAGAAATCTTAAAGCTTTACTAGCTAGAGAAAGAGATGTTTTTTCTAATGTCAAAAATACTTTCCTGTCACCCTGCACACTTTATTTTTCACCCTGCTTGTATCAGTGATGCATTATCTTTCTTTTTTTTTTAGCATAATCATAGTAAATGTAAGCAACGTGGTGCACCACGTTGCTTACACTTATTATTGTGATTATACTCAGAAAAGATATTACATTCAAGGTGCAAGAGAATTCATTGGTTCATGTATTTCCATTCTGTCGTACGTTCCTATAATCGTGCGAATGTCGAAAACAATTTCTTAGATAACCATTAGGGTATTACACTTTTCCTCTATCGCTGTCAAATTTACGAAATGGCCCTGGCACAAGAATTGCTAGATGGGTATAGTTTACAAATTGGCATGTGTGTTGCAAACGCGGATATCCATGGACCCAAGATGGAAAGCATTACAGACGTTCTCATATTCGGGTCTCATATATAGTGAATATGGGATGAGGGGTGGGTTTACACTGATCAATAACATCAACCGTTCACTTCTAACACGGCAAACCCTAAGAGCACCTTCATTTCTCATCAGGATAGCCTACCCTATAGCCAGTAGATGATAGCAATCGATAGCATAGCTCTAGTCAGTTAGGGACGATAATCCATACACTTTGACACATCAGCAAATCAATCTGTATCTTGATAAGGGCCAGTTTTCTGGGGAAATGACCGATTGCAACTTAAGGTCACAGCCTAGACACAATTTTCCATTGCAATGCGACCCAGCGGTATTCTGACAGTATACTCATGCTTTCAGTGAGCAATGTCAATTATTCTGAGGAATTATTGTTGTTTAATCATTTGTCTGATATCGCCAAAGGTTAGGTCTCATGTCTCCAAACAGGTCACGGGACATCTAACTTTAGTATTGTAAGTCACAAAAGAGACATTAGATATACCACAGATTATATGTTGGCCTACGATAGGCCAAGCATACACAAATAAACTGGGTATTGTTAAGTACTCCCATCATGGCATCTACATGTTAACGTTACCATTATTTTCAGGGCAAAACAAACCAACCAAACCAGATTGGAGACCAGTCTAGACTTTCTGATGATCCACAGTAAACCACAAGCTTGATAGCATGAGAAAATAACGAGGCCAGCATTGGAGTAGCCCCTGACCATGGGGCTCAGCCCGGCTGACTTCTTCTCTTTTAACTTTTCAATTCCCATCGTGAGTACACACTGACACACTGACACCACGGCCAGTTGTGTCACCCTGCCTGCATCATGCTTACTACTCTTTTCTGAGCACCCAAGGGCCCTACCACCACAAGATCTGCTGACCAACCCTTCTCCTCAAACCTCAACCCCCAAGCAACATCAAGAATGTAGGAGTATGTCACAATAGCAAACGTCAAAATATCTGATATACTATGAGCAGACATTGAAAGCCATTACAAGCATCCTATAAAAATTATGGATTAGTACAGGCTGAAAATGCGCGTGGAACGTATGAGCTGCCTGAGACAATGGTATTATGTCCTCGAGCACTCTCAAAAAGATTGCCTCAATAAGATTACGTCAACTTTATTATCACACTTTTTGCAACACCTTCATGATAAAATGCATCAAAAGTGTTATGTGAGTCTCTCGAAAAAGGATGTCACCAATTTATTTTGGTAAAACCGGCAGCGTCAAGACAATAACAAGGACATGTTTACCAACATGTTGGGGGTGCCACCCCAGTCCCCCTATACCCCTTGTAAACAGATCTTGACGGCAATATCGGACGCATCTGAAGACAACCACTGATACGATCTACGTATCATAAAACCAATAATTTCGCCCATGCAAGCTGAAACCATTCAATTTTAGATCAATATGTAGGGTCCCTTGAGGATTGGCTTATGTCATTTTGGAGTGTCTCCATAAACCAGCGCAAGTCAGCCATAGTGTGTTTATTGACGTTTTAGCCACTAGGGTTACTCAAAGTTCAAAACCGATTTCATCCGTTCTTCCCGAAAGTTATGAGCCTTTTTATGTTGTTTTAATCATGTTGTGGTTGTAATTTGTACATTTTACTCCGTAGAAAGACACCCAAGGAAGTTTGATGAAAGCTGATTGAATTGCCTTTTTATAAGTTTATAGATTTATGCTATCATAAAATTGGTTTATGACAGACAGCATTGGTTAAAAGACCATGAATTCAAAGATGGAGAGGTTAATCGCAAAATATGACCTATGTTTATGACCTTATTAAATTTTTGGAGTAGTGGAAATGTCAATGTCATCCTATTGATCCTTTTTTTTAATTGGAAGGGGCATTAAAGCATTTTTTATATAAATCTTTTTTAATTCTAAATACAATTTCGTAATATTTCTTTATTTTATCCAACGTCATGTATAAGAACCTATTTCAAAATGTTAGGATATTTTTCTTTTCGAAGGGAAAGTTTAATTTTGTTCAGGCAATGCTTCTGTCAAACATTATTTGATTTAGTAGTACAAGCTATACGGGATTCTGCAGACTGGCCTAGATCGAAATGCATGCAAGTCGACATGTCACACGGCTAACACACACACACACACACACACACACACACACACACACACACACACACACACACACACACACACACACACACACATACATACATATATATATATATATATATATATATATATATTGCCATAAATAATGGCATCATTAATTTTGGGCCTGATTTTTTAAAGTTGGTTTGGAAATTCTGATAACTTTATGAACGTCTTGGGACGTAATTTGGAAAAGGACTCCCTGAACCAACCACTTGGATCCGCCCCTGTAGTGGAACCCCCTTTACGAAACCCTGGATATATATATATATATATATATATATATATATATATATATATATATGTATGTATGTATTCCCTACAAATGTAAATAAATATAAAATATGAAGAAGCCCCTACCAGCCTGGTCCACATGGAGGTGGTGAAGATCTTACTCTTCTCGTCCAGCTCCATCTGTATGAGGCCCAGGCCGAACTCCACCCTGATAGACTCGGACATATTGGTGACGGGTCGGCCGCCCCGGCCCACCACCTCGTACCGCCGCAACAGGTGGCGGATCAGCAGCTTCTCCTCCGACAACGTCACGTTCTCATCACTGAAATAACAGAAAAAAGGGAGAAGAGTTAAGGGAAGATAAAGGCAATGTTTGGCCAAAATTCAGCAAATGTAATAAGTGTTGAAATACATTTTATGACCATAACTGAGGCCGAAATGCATAACATGTTGCTAGTTCCCAGCATGTTCACCAGTAACTTAATTATGGTGGATATCATGTTTCAAAGACAGGCCTTTCCCTATCTGATTTAATCTCAAAGTTTGCAAAACACGAACAATCGTGATAATCAATTTCCCACAGAAAAAGCATTGCTAAAGCTTATCTGCTTACAGGAGAGTAGCCATCGCATGATCAAAAGTGTCAATAGGTCTTTGCGGTGCCATCGAAGCCTATCAAATTCATTGAAACCCATCAAAATGTTTTATCGAAAACAATCTTGCAATTGGATCCCTTTCATCAAAATTTTAATGATCAAGTAAGAATTCAGTGAAAAACGATTGCTATCGTTTTATATGGATGAAAATAACATTTCTTTTTTCACTTGGTTCAGTTGCAGAGTGATTTGGTATGTTGCATAATGGATCTTATAAAATCTTAATGGCATACCCAAATTGGGAAAGCTAATGTGACCATCTAAGAAATGATATTTGTACAGGTAACTAATTGGAGTGATTTAAAATCAAATTAGAATTGATGTATGCAGGGGGTTGTAAATGTATAATATTTATTCATTATGTCCAGAATAATAACCTGCAGCTGTTCCGTGCTTTACATTCCTGTAATGGTATTAGAAACTACTACAATGCAAGAGATCTATGTATAATAATTATGTAAAATAAAACATTCACAATTTCTTATCATTGTTGGAAATGCGTTGTGGGGGGTCTCGTTTGGTCCTATGCATGTTCACTATTTGTTGTAGCAAGGATTATCAAGGCAAGATTGATCTTTTAAAGGCTATAAATTGAAGATGAAATATGTTTCCATGATTAATTGCCCCATTTCACTTCAGCAAATGAGAAGGGGTCGTTTATATGCGCCTTTTAATGGGCATACCTTTCATCCTTCTTTCATAAGACATAGGCCTAAAGCTGCTGCAGGGGGTATCCAACAGCGGTAAATCAAACTCAACCCTCATTATCAGTGGCATAGATTTATTGTAATTGGGTCGGGTAACCTTTTATTGGTCAACGTGAGAGTGCCCAAGGAACATAGTACTACAGGGAAACTTGGGTTCCAGCACTTTAAAGGTCCCATAGGGACACCCTACTTGCGGTTATATAAACTAATAAAAAGAACTCTAGATTTCCCTTGATGCTGTTATGAGAGGGATAAGGTTGGTAGTAAAACCTTTTATGTTAGCTTTATCCTTGCCATAACCTCACATCTGCCAGAAGCTAACGAGGTGGAGCGACTTTATATGAGGAACAGTTCCTTTAAAAAGGCCACACTGAGAACGAATTCTTTAACCAATAAAACTAGATAATGGCAACGTAATGCAGTTATTGCTTCAATGTAAAGAACCTTCGGGTATCCCACAAGAATAGCCATTCAGTAAATAAAAGCTGGAACCTAGGAGGGGCGGATCCAGCTGGGGTTCAGGCCCGGTGCCCCCACTCTCTAGCCCACAGGATACGCATCAGCGTTCTAAAAATCGTGAAGAAAGGGGTCATTTGAAGGAAAGTTCGCATGTCCATGAAAATTGAAAATAGGGGGTGTTTTTCACCTCAAAATTCGCGAAAATGAGAAAATAGGAGTGCCTTTGGCCCATGGAATACCTGTTTTTCTTTCAATGTCAGAAATAAATCTGTTTTCAATTTGCACAAGTGAAAAGTCCAAATACATATATTCATTACCTTCTCATCAATAAATTTAATAGGTTATTTCATGCTTATAAGGTGTATTAGATTTCTTAAAATTCACATTTTCTGATAAAAGGGATGAGATTGAGGCCCTAAAATTTCGCGTTTTCAAGAAAAAAGGGGTCTTTTTTCGGTTGAAAAAATCAGTGAAAAGGGGGTATTTCCAAGGTTGGAGAACACTGATGGGTTTACACTTGTGTAGTTGAGTGGGGGTACCAGGGGTTCAGGGGTGCCTTACCCCCCCCCCCCCCCCCCTCTTTCGGTGGGGACTTAAACTTGCAAAAGAGGAAAATATAACCCAAAAAAATGTCACACATTTGTATACGAATGCACACAGTTTTAGTACTTAGTCTATTTGAGGACCCCCCCCCCCCCCCCCCGCCCAATGATTTCCAAAATAATGTATCTGGCGGTACCGAGTCCCTGTGGTATCTAAGAAAAAGCAACAAAACACGTCTTTTTCATTATCTGATTATTGCTGTTTGTATGAAAATCTAATTAATATTTACGGAGCTCTAATTGCTCAAGCAAGGAAGTCTCGGGACTGCATTCCTGGAGGAGCAGAGAGATACACCTTTTTGATGTCCACTGAAACCATTTCCCTGTTCGTGGAAACCACTCTGTTTTACAACCACCATTTGCTGGCTATTTTCCTCATGACGTTTTTAAGTCGTGTACTTCTTTCCAACTTATTGTTCTCCGGTACACTGTCAAAGGGTGTTTATTCCTCAACGACAAGAATTTTGTCTTAGTTTTCAATGAGGGAGATTTTATACTTTAATCTGCGTGATAACTCGGAATGGAGAGATTATGAAAACCACCTATCATGTTTTAATGCAATTAATACAATGTTTATTGATGCATCTCCGATATCAGGTGACAGTTTAAATGCGTTGAAAGCTCAACCTGGATATTCTGAAAATGAGCGATATGTGCCAGGGGCGGATCCAGGGGCGGGGGGTGGGGGGTGTCGGGGGGTCCTGACCCCCGCCCCCCCTTTTTTTGTGGGGACCCAAACTTGTCATAGAGAAAAAAACGTCGCGCATGTACGCGTGAATGCACATCGTTTTAGTACTTACCTTATATGTGGACCCCCCCACCCCACCCCCCTTTTTCGAAATCTTGTATCCGCCCCTGTGTGCATCTTGCTCTTATGTCGCCAAGTTATGTTTTTCATGTGCATTTAGAAAGACGGATGGTTCCTAAGAATGAGGGTATGGGAAGAATGGATCTTAAAGGGAGACGAAGTAAGTGCCCAAAATATACCAATCCTGCTCTGTGCATTACTCTGCCTGATCTGTGTCTTTCTGACAGGAGAAAGATTCAGGATCTCATGATAATATCTCAGAAAAGGGTGCAAGGCTCGGCCATAATGCCCAACCCAACTTATCACAATGACCTTGAGACCCATAAAAGACGACCACGCCATTACTCTCAATGCAAGGTGAAGGTCACTCGATCATGGCGGATTTATGACCATACCAGTCTATCAGAAAGACCCATTTTGTTATATTTCTGGATTCATGCCCTACTTAATGTTGTCAACATGGGATAGAGAGAATGCGCTACCATGACTGCTCAGCATACTTTTCATTGATGAGGACCGTAAATTCTAGCTATTACAGGTAATGGGTAATAACTCATCGAGATTTGTGCCGCCATTTGGTGGCACTCTCCACCTGTGTCCCAATGCACAACACTGATCGTTTGGACTGTAACAAATGGTGGAAAAACGCAAAACCCTTCCTTGACCATTCTGATCGGTGTTAGGCCGTTTCTTTCACACCAACAAGCTATTTAGAATGTTGTAAATGAGCTGTAATCTTGTCAGTATATAGACGTACATGTACACTGTCCCATCATTTATTAATTAACAGAATTCAATTTGATTTAGTAGAAAATATTTTACATGGATTTCACAACAACAAGTATTTTAAGTGTTCTAAAATTAAAATTGATGTGGTTATGCTAGGTTATTATGTATCAGTCATTATGTATGTATGGGTCATTTTTATCATGATAACATAAAGGACATTTATAGTACACAGCTGCACAAAAGATGTGAGTAGGTTACTCTGTGCTGCATTGCATAAGCCAACCCTCGCAACAGCGAGACCACAGCAATTACTTAGTTAAGGGTCTCACAACAGTAATATCCTTAAGGTTTTCAATGTGCAAACCCTCGCAACCGCGATGCTTTTGTACACATTTTTAACCCATTTAATTTATTGAAAAATACATTTCTGCCACTTGCCTCCTATACATCTCAAAAGCTGAGGGACACATCTAACATTTATTGAAAACAGAATGCTAAAATGAAACCCCAAAATATCCTCTCAATACATTTCAAATTTGGGTGTGCCAATCCTCGCAACAGCGAGGAAAGTTGGATACACTCGCTGTTCAACAGCAATGGGTCTCGTTGTGGTGGACAACCCTTGTAACAGCAACAAGATTTTGCGATGGACCACTGTGCATTCTAGCCATGATAGATTTGTAAAGAAAAAGTATACCTTTTAACGTCAGATTTCGGTGCTCACACACGCAGGGCTCCCGTCCCAGCCTTCACATACCGCTTACTTGTCCCGGATTTTGCCCATCACAGGTTGGCAGGCCCGCAAACGGTGACTGTAATTATGGATTTGGGGCACCCGAACCCTTTTATTTTCAATCAATAAATGACACTGATCCCTTTTCCAATTACACTTGGATGGATTTTGGACATGCGACTTCATCTGAGCCCAGGATGGATTGGGTTTAAAACCCAGAACCCGAATTCATAATGATCCTTTCTCCCATAGAATTAACGCTTAACAGTGTCTTTGGAGAGACGCCATTTTACGTGAATCTCCAGCCGTTATAATTCTTCAAAATTAGCACACTCCAATGTGTATGTGTGTGTGATTTACAGAAGTGAACCAAATTATCTTTCGATTTTTTTTTCAAATTAATTATGACGTCATAGTATTTATCCTGATGTAGAAGCTATTAACCTGTATTCTTTGATAATAATGACATGCTGCTTACTGATGACTAATTTTGTTCAACGTTAATCTCCAAATGATGGCACAATTCATGAAAATTCCTATGGTAAACGCTTAAGTTTTATTGACATATTACCCAACATACAACCTGTTAACCTGCAGGTAGAATTCAAGGAACTGGCTATCCGTGGTTCGGAGAAATTCCTATAACACAACCCAACCCTGTCCTTTAGTTATTACAAAGGTAATGTAACTATGCAAAATTCAAGCTCAGATACTTCTCAAAAACCGCCAAGTCAGTCACATTGACAGAAAGTAAGTTGATTGTTTTTATAATTATCTGAACTGATTCTGACGTTTCACACTTCCTTTTACAAAACCCGTGCCTATCCCCTCTCGTTATTATGAACTCCCGACTGCTCCCATGCCCCTGAATCACATTTGACCTGGTTATGGGTACTGGGGGCCTTACTTTATGGACTGCCGGCTGCTGGCAATGGCGCCCTTCAGGTGGCCACCAAGCAGATGCATTGTCTACGTACGTGAAGGGAGTGTCAAAGTGACCGAGCAGCCCATCCTTAAGCCTCATACCAACTAGGCGTTTTTCATCGAGTCGTGATCGGCCGACTGATCTGTGCTAAAATTGGCCAATTATACCAGGATAGCCGCCCTATATTTTTGCTCTTAATCACATCACCAATTCAATCAGTACTAGTATTGAAATGTACAAGTCAGATTTGAATTGGTGCCAAAATAGGACAATTCTTATGGAAGAATCGGCCAAATTTAGCACCAATCAGTTGGCCGACCTGGCAAGAATTGCTGGCGATACATTTGCATGACAGTTGTAGGAAGAAGCTACAACTCCAGTCAGAATTTCTGCTGTATGATTGTAAACCCAGCCAAGGATGCAATGTTATTATAACATTGCATCAACATTCTCGTTGGTTCTGTATTTGGTTCTTGTTAAGTTCTTTTGATGATTCCAAATTACGTAACTGCATGTGCAACGTACTGTCGTGACTTTACACTGTGACATTATTACAACATTCTGGTTGTGTTCTTCAACCCAAACAGCATGTTCTTATAATGTTCTGTTTTGGTTTCATCCTTACCTCACCAAAAAATAATGTTATGATAGCATTCTGATTTGGTGAGGTTTCAACCTCACCATCAATAGTGTAATTGGTACGTGCCATCTTAGTAAGTAACAAACCAACTAAAAACTTATGGTCGCAGAACATTTCTGTTACGTTGCAAGCTGGCTGGGAAAAGACAGAATAATACAAAACGACTTAACTAGATCGTCGGGCAGTGAAGCCGCCGCTTCATGGGTGTTGCTCTCTATATGGCCAGACTGTGTGCACATATCTGAGTCCTACACATACCTGCATGTATGTATATATGTATATGGGCTGATGTAATCAAAACTTTAGAGTGTGGCAATGACAGTTTGTCTGTTGTGATTCTCTGACATTCATACTGAAGAAAGATAGGGAAGAAAATGGATAGAAAGATTACTAAACTGCTAGGTTAACATTATTTCTCTAAGATAACATACATATAAAGAATCTTCATTGTCACACATTTGGGTGGCGATTTGAGATATTCCCATAACTGTTCCACAGTCAGTGTTTAAGAATTGCATGAGGAATAATTCGATCATGCTGTATGTAGACTCCCTCCTGCCTTCTTAAAACACTAGAGTGGATCCTATGACCTCCCAGCAAACACACAACGTTCAGACAACGTTGTGCAACATTACCTTTTTGCAACATTGGACAAAAAACGTTACAGCAACGTCACTAAAACCAAAAGAATAATGTTACCTTGCAACATTGCCACAATGTTATACAGAAACGTTGTGAAAACATTGCACATGACAACATTATTTTCATAATGTTGTTGCAACGTTGTGGGACAACCTTCATACAACCTAAAGGTGGCACCACTGTTTAAAAGGTAGCATATTTTAAAAACGTTTTTTGAAATAAGTCATTCAGGATAAATATCTTAAGTATGTTTTCATTTAAGATACATAATTAAGATGTTCTGAATCAGATGATATGGTTTCTATTAAAGATTTAACAAAATCCTAAAATTAAAAGTGAAATTAAAGCAAATACCGAGGTAAAATACCTTTTTCGTTGCTCCTTAACATGATGCACCCTTTCTGGCCCTGTGAAACTAATTGTAAATGCAACAGGTCATTAACCTGACATGATCTTACTTTGATGGTTAGATTTATGTGTGTTACTGCACAAAGAAATACAGATTTTGTGATTATGGATAACAAAGTTGTTTTTTTTTGGTCATGTAACCATATAAATATTCGATTCTGTTTGAAATTATTGTTATTATTCAAAAAGTAATACAACCAACTAATGGGGAAAAGATGGGATAGGTACATTTATAAACAATGAAATCAAATTTGTGAATATTAAGAAAATGTTATTCATGAAAATGCAGGTCTAAACCCACAAAAAAATTAGGTTGTGAAAAGGTTGTGGACTGGTCAAATACAACGTTGTACACAACGTTGCTACAACCTTTCTGGGAGTCCACATTTTTACATTGTGACAACGTAAATTTACAACGTTGTTACAACCAAAGTGCAACATTGTAGCAACGTTGTAACAACGTGAAATTGTTAGCTGGGCTTACACTGAAAACACAGAGTTGTCAAAAGTGGTGCCAAAAACGACAACCCAATGTTGTCTGTGTCTTTTATACGAAAAATCTTATTTATGAATAGTTTCATGTTGTAGATATCATAGTCCATAATAATGGCTTCCTATTATCTTATTACTAGTTATTAGGTATGGCCATTACACATAGGAGGCCTATGAGTTGTATGTTTTTTGACATCATTCACTTACAATACTTTATCATAGACAGAGGCCATGACAACCTTGGGCTGTCGTTTTAGGCACCATTCACTTACAACCCTAGGGTCGTCAGGCAGCACTTTTGACTCTCATTTTGTTCTGTAACAACCCTATGACAACCCGATTCTCAGTTTTTGCTTCTCTGACAACCTTTTTGGCCAAAGTAGTCGGGAGAAAATGACAACCTTTGGGTTGTCATCCAGCCTCAAAATTCACATTGACAACCCTCTGACTACCCCCAAATTGTCAAAGGATTGTCACAAGGTTGTCACACAGCATCAATGGCCTGAAATGACCCCTGCTCTGCCCCCACAAGTCACCTATGACAACCCAAAAGTCACCTATGACAACCCTCTGACATCTTTAAAGTGGCTCTCTGACGACTTTGTGTTTTCAGTGTACCAGGCATACGCTGTGTGAGTACGGAAAGGGCAATTTTGGTTGTAGATATAGAGTGTTTCTGACTGATTCCATGAAGGCCTGCGCATGTATACATTAATTGAACAATAGAGCTATGAATAACAAAACCATATCAATATGAACAGAAAAGGTAGTAAAGACCATCGGACAATGTTTGACAACCAATTTGCCATGATTTTCGCTTGCAGTGAAGTATAATGAGATCATCCATGTTAATAGGTACTCCAAAGATGCTAATGGAGGCATCCCAAAGAGTGGCTTAGAGCGCCATCAGGGGGGATTCTTCGCACTATACCCAGGTCTCACAACACATTATTCATTAGCATGGCAAAAGAGGCTGCAAAAGAGGTCGTAACTATTGGTAACCGAACATCCCTCTTTATCGCCTATTAGGAATGGGCCCCTCAGTGGCTGGGACTCCATCTGAACCATTTCTATAATCTTCTCCCCACTCTCGGACCCCACCAAGTGTCTCATTCAGCAATGCCAATATGTGCACGGCTTTGCAGAACATATGAGAAAGTGGCAGCTATAAATGCTGGCTAGGAAAAAAGGAGGAATCTTTTAACAAGGGCGTCTCTCGTAAATACTACAGGTGTGTCGTTGTCGAGGTATGACAGGATGGCGGTCCGGGCAAAGTGGGCATCTAAATGGCACTTGTGGGAACATCTCACAGCTCGGTAGGGACTCACAAAGTCCCAGCAAGGGGCGCGCAATGCGGGCAATAACAGTGTCGACACCTGGCTTTAAAGCAAGCCCAGCCATGTGGCTACGGTTCCCAGCAGACACATTGGCTTTTTTTGCCAACAAGAAGACTTGGTGCCCAGCTTACGAATGTCCAATAAAGAGTTCTCTGTGTGCAATATTTTGTTTGAAAGAAAGCACAACTTTCCCAACAGGGACACACCGAGAGTGAGTTATTCATTAACTTTGCAGGTTCTGGGTACCCACTGCTTACTTTTCTTAATTGAAATCCCATGTTTCTTTGCCAAGAATTCATAGGGAACCCAAAGTAATGTCGCAAAAGTTTCAAAGTCAAACAACTAGGCCTATATAGAAATATCAGACGTGTCGTTGGTGAAATAGAAACCGTGAAAAGTAGCTTAACCGTCTCTAAATTTCAAAGGTTAGTAAAGGCATATCCAGAGAGTTTCAAAATGAGGAGGGTGCCCTGTTGTAAAAATGTCTGCTGAATTTTACATTAAAAAAGTAATCATTGGCTAAACATAGGGGGGGGGGGATTATCACTTGGGCTCCGCGTGATGAATGTCAATTTTTATAGTCAAGTGTCTCGTCAATTTGTCTAAACCATCATGCAATGTGGAGCCGTACGCAATTAAGGTTTCTTGAAATTGGGAATTTGTGTGGAACTAAAAATCCGTTGACAACAAAGCGAATGGTCCTTTCAAAATGAGGAGGGTGCCCTGTTGTAAATATTTCTGCTGAATTTTACAATAAAAAGGTAATCATTGGCTAAACATAGGGGGGGGGGGATTATCACTTGGGCCCCGCGTGATGAATGTCAATTTTTATAGTCAAGTGTCTCGTAAATTTGTCTAAACCATCATGCAACGTGAAGCCGTACGCAATTAAGGTTTCTTGAAATTGGGAATTCGCGTGGCACTAAAAATCCCTTGACAACAAAGCGAATGGTCCTATTGGCTCAACATAACATAAAAAAATGTTTCTGCCATGCAATGGATGCTTTTTTGTTTATTTCTGAGCACCAGCACTGCAATATTCTAAAACTATTATCGTAAACCTACCATTGTGAAATTGCCAAGGTTTAGGGTTCCATCTTTGGCGTAAAGGAGGATTTTGTCTCTTTGGGAATCTAGGTCACCGTGTCAGACTCATTTGAAAGTGTTTCATTGTCCTCTGCTGTAACGACACCACACGTCCTAATTGTCATTCTGTCAACATTGCTTTCTCAGTCCCTTTGTAAAAGAAAATCAATTCAGGTTTAATGCATACCAATTCCCTCGTGGGTTCCAGGGTGTCATTTGAAGGTTTGAATGAGCAAGACCTGCTTGATTACGCTCTGCACTGTTTTATAAACTGTGTGGTGTGTAAAGTGAACATAATTTTGTCCTTCACAGAAGGAGATTATGAGGTTTGCACGACAACTAATAACTTAAATGGATTGAGATATCCGAGATTTGTTTTATTAGCATTCAAGGAACTAGGTTTAAAAGTATATTAGGTAAAACCTCTCTTATTACAATACATGAAACCTTTCAAAATTACTCAAAGTAATGCTTTTTAGGGGACGTGGTGAGGTGGTCTTTATGGTAGATCAAGATTCTAAGCCCTATACCTTTGATATTGTCGTTATTGTATCTACCGGAAACGGTTGAATAAAATATCTGTTATTGCAGGGCAACAATGCCTGCCTAAGAATGCAAATTCCAATTTTTGTGTTGTCTCTAAAAGAATTCAACATTCTCCGTGTAATTGATAAAGAATGAACCAAGGACAGATGGGGGGGTGCACTCAGCAATTATTGTTATTGCCCTAGTTTGCCCACAGGGCAAAGCAGGGCAGTAACAATTGCTTTTTTCCTCTTGGCCTGTATTAAGTATAATCACCGCATAACAAATGGAGTAGTGCCTTTTTCCCAAAGTATAGCTGAATGTGACATTGAAAGAGCCCTATTTTGCATATATCTTTTTGTTTTCTCCTTAATGATTTATGGCAATAAATAATATCTTGGTTCAAAATGCTGGTAAATTATGTTTCATCTGCAGCTTCCTATTTGTTTCAAATATCATTTATATCATGAGTGCTTGAGTTCCGTGACATACTGACAAGTCAGGCCACCTGCAAGCTGAACTCAGAAATCTATTTATGAACCTATTTGGTTGTCGCCTGAAGTCTATTCCAGCCTGCCATCTAAACCGGTATACACACTGATGGATGTGGTTTCCGCTCCCGGCATATACATGTCCCTGTTAGTGGCAGGGTGTGGGGGTTCGTGGATGATGGAATATGCAATTTTAATCCATGACACAGATGGTGGGAGGAATTGAGGGCATAGATATCATAAACATTCTATGACCTTATCCTTTAGTCGAAGTTCTGTGGATTCCCTCGGATCTATTCGTGGTATTTGCTGTTTCAAATTCCAGTGGTGGAAAAGGGGGAATTGATGGGGGGCGGGGGCTTTAAAGCAATGAAACTAAAAGGTAAAAAGGGTGTGTTGCGGTGTTGTAGAGTGAGTATTGTTATCTAAATTAGAGCCGGTAAAGACTATAGGCCTAGTAGCACGATGCACAATGACCAATCGTTACAAGGACGACACCTTCAGCACCTGTGATTGACAGACACATCTTCTAATTAGTCATGAAATCTTTGTTGTAAAACATCTGTAAAATAATTTCTTCTGAATCAATTTGAATTCTGTGAAAATTGATAAATGATGAGACATTGGGGAAGTATGCACTGAAAACACAAAGTCATCAGAGAGCCACTGCAAGGTTGTCAAAGAGTTGTCACAGGTCACTTTTGGGCTCTCATAGGTGACTTTTGGGTCATCACAGGGCTCATTTCAGGCCATCAATGCTGTGTGACTACCTTGTGACAATCCTTTGACAACTTTGTGGTGGTCAGAGGGTTGTCATTGTGAATTTTGAGGCTGGATGACAACCCAAAGGTAGTTATTTTCTCCTGACTACTTTGGGCCAAAAAGGTCGTCAGAGAAGCAAAAATGAAGAATGGATTGTCATAGGGTTGTCACAGAAGAGAATGAGAAGTCAAAAGTCCTGCCTGACTACCCTAGGGTTGTAGGTGAATGGTGCCTAAAGTGACAGCCCAGGGTTGTCATGGCCTCTGTCTATATCAACCCAGTGTTGTAAGTGAATGGTGTCAAAACCATACAACTCATAGGCCTCCTATGTGTAATGGCCACACCTAATAACTAGTAATAACATAATAGGATGCCATTATAATGACTATGATACCTACAACATGAAAATATTCATAAATAAGATTTTTTGTGTAACAGACACAGACACAGCCTGTGACAACCTGGGGTTGTCGTTTTTGGCACCACTTTTGACAACTCTGTGTTTTTAGTGTCGCATAACATTTATCTAATGTCGCAGAACATCTCTGAACATTATGAGAACGCAACATGGTATTACTTTTACGTCTCTCCTTACACGGGGAGGATTCTTTACACTCTCAGTTTCGACCAAAAACACCTTTTCACTGTTGCTTATTTGCCGTCCCATAGGTTCAATACACAAACAAGCATAGTGCCCGTCAAATGGGACTCTCCCTATCCTTTCATACTCCTCTTACTGTCAGAGGATCTCCCCTTTCTACTGTAACACAACCACTGAGACATCTATATCCAGTGTACAATGCACACACATAAAAAACCCTGAAACATCTCTATCTGAGGGACCAGGCTGATGGATCGCACGCCGAGAGAGCCACAAATATTTATCCAGGTAATGAGAGTTGGCAGAAAAACAGACAAGAAGTCAATCTGACCCATCTATTCTTTGCCTGGAGGGAAACTAGAGGCGCCTCACCAATACTGTTATATCCCTGGGTGGTGAGCTCGGATTGACTTCCTGGTTTATATGGTAAAAGGGAACAGCTTCTGAAAGGATCCTTCGACTGCGTTATATTGTAAAATGTGAGGAAAATCCATCCCGGTGAAGTTAAGGAACTAGTGGTCCCTGATTTCTCTCTAGAGAAAACTATACTCTAATGAATAGTTTTCGGATATACAGTCAATATGCTAGCCCCACAAATAAGTAGTATTTGTTAAAATGTGGAAATGAAATATCTGTTGGTATAAGCATTTAGTGTAGCTTTATACATGTCTGAATTATAAGAGGAGATGGTGTATCGATGACAAAAGATTTTATCTAAGTGTATGTGAGTATAACCTTTCAGTCCATGAATTCAAAATTGGGCAAACAGGCTAAGCAGACTAGTCAAAATGCCTATGTCCTTGTGAGAAAAAGGTTAGAAAATTCAAACACAAAGGACAAACTTTTAAAAAAAATGTATGTAGATCTAGTCAGGCTCACAGGATATAGCTATATTGTTACATGAGATTTTGTCAATTTGAACACCACATTACCTCTATCCCCTACCACACGTAAGCCTGTCTGGAAGAAGCCACAGGCAGGCTTTGAACCTGTCCCAACCAACTGATGAAGATCCACATCCACTCACGGCTGACTCGAGCCAACACCCCACCCTGACTGATTAGAAGGCCGAGAGCATAGCCAACGTTCATCAGGAGCACCGATTTCCCCTCATTAGGCACTATGAAGAAACTTTGTTCTCAATCACAGAGAAACTCGTGACTAACATTTACCAACTCACGATTAATGCAATAGATACAAGTTTAAGCATAACCATCACTCAAGTACTCTTGATATAGTGCACTTTATATTTTGGGTCAACATAGATTCCAACACTTATACAGTATTAGTACAGTTTACCCATATTTCTATGGCTAAGTACTTTGCCAATTACTTCATTTAATTAATTTGAATGTGTTTCTCTTTTTAATTTTGCAAATAGGACCTTTAGGGGCCTACTGATCATTACCTACCTTTGGGTGTGAAAGGTCATCTTGTAAAGGTTTTGTTAAGATGACCTTTCACTACCTTTGATATACCTTCAGTGAGTCTTAATGGCCCCATTTACAAAAGTCAAAGTTCAAGATTAACGTAAAGATTTACGTTTGGGTCTTGTACAAGAAGCCACAAGAAAACAAATAGTGTTCTCGGCCTTGGCCTCTGAAGCCCAGGCTGTTTGAATGAAACGAACCAGTAAATAACTTGTTGACCAACTGCAAATATCTTCTATACTTGTCTGAATTGGGGGGTATTAGCAGTAACCAGGACATATGGGTATGAATAGCTGATCACAAAACACAGAGATGACAGGCTAGAGCAGGACACAAGTTCCCTATTTTTGTTCATTTACTTAACATTACCCTCCCTCCACCAAGCGACCTGTAAAGGGCGGTTCCCATTCAGTGATCCAACTAGAATTCTGGACGTTTAAGCGATCAGAATAGGGCAAAAATGACCAGAAATGGTGCACCCATTGGTCAATTTGACCAGAAATCTTTGGAAGACTGGTCAACCGTTTTGAAAATATCTGGGCGTGTTAGATATTGGTCATTGGTGATCTCCACATTGGTCAGAATCTTAGTTGCTTCGCTCAATGGTTTTCCACCTTAAGGTTGGCTCGTGCAACCACAACCTCAGAACCCCACAGGTTCCAATAATCAAGGGGGAGGGAGGAGGGGGGTCAGCTAACCTTTTTGTCGTATAAGCAACTGTTACTGGTCGAGAACATACTGGATGTCCTACACCTCCCTCCCACTTCAAAAATCAGGGCAATGCAGAAAGAAGATCATACATTACCAAACTGCCAATAGGAATAACTGATGGCATGTCAAGAACGATTTTCTCCAAGCGCTAGTTTGATTGAGTAGAAAATGGTTCTTGCTCCTTTGGGGGTTTGAGCCGTCAGAGAATGGTTTAGAAACATCGGAAGGAAAAAGGAGGACACACAAAACGTATGCTGCCAAATGCGTTTCCTTAAGTCCTTTAGTTATACATGGTCACATCTGTTGAATTGCCTCTGACCAATCAATTATTTTATGGTCTAAGCAGATTACTGTTTCTTATACTTGAGTGCCTGCCATATTTTTCTTTGTATTTTGTTGGCCCTATACCTCATATGATTTATGATGTACTCTTGTGTGTGTACATGTTTTTTATACGAACTTTTGAATGATGGAGTGTTTGTTGCATCTTTCATTGTGTAATGTAATATTTTGTGCAGCATGACCGAGCCAGAATAAATATGACTGGCTCGCTTATAACATAGCTGTTCTGTAACCGCATTTATGCCAATCTGTTTACATAAAGATAAATAAATCCAGCACTGTGACCATTATTTTGGTCAGTTGCTTTTCAACAACTGCCGTGATCAGTTTGTCAGAATTTCACATTTGTAGAGTCCATGTATACTAAAAAGTATTATAATTTATAGGCCTATTGTTTATTTACTTTTTGTGCAATGTAATCACCTTTCATTCCTAACTTCTTTACTATGATCACAGTAAATATGAAGAAAAACGTTTATTTGACAATCAGATGCTGTCCTAAAACTTGAATATTGGTAGGTACATTTCTTTTTCGTTTTTGTGTAATGTCTATGTAGACCCAGGTTAGATGGGTACATGTTATAAAGACAATCATAGCAAAATTAATGGTCGTTTCTAAAATATTTTGGAACAAATAATAGACAATTCCATATTTGTCCATTGAATTCTCTGGCTAAGGTACTTTCTTTTTCAGTAATAATGAACAATATGTACTACACATTTATGAATGAATATATTTACTACACATTTATGAATGAATATATTTTATACTTTGCAGTAATGTTAGTTTTAGCAGAAATACATAATGTATGTATATTTTACACACAAAAAAGATTCACCTTCAGTGCCATTGGGATGATGTTGTTGACTTTTTCTTGTATAAAAAAAAACTTTGATAATATCTGATTTACATTTATTACAATATGTGACATTCAATCCTTTTGCATTCTCTTATATTGTAATAATATTATGTTTAAAGAGCCAACATAATATCATAATTATATCAACAAAATAACTGGCACATGAAAGTCGGGCTAATACAGGTAATCCAAAGCACATTCAGTGACAATGTGACAAAAGGTGCGAGCACTGTATTAGTGTATATCCTCAAGTTGTTCACAGTCTATGTAATAAGTCAAAGGAGATGACTGATGAATAAATGGACAAGCCATTTCATCTAAAAACCTAGGCTGTTCAGACCATTTTATTCCACTATTTTGTCCTAATGCAAACATCAAAGTAGGCTTAATCTTTTTC
This sequence comes from Lepidonotus clava, assembly GCA_936440205.1. Taxonomy (NCBI): domain Eukaryota; kingdom Metazoa; phylum Annelida; class Polychaeta; order Phyllodocida; family Polynoidae; genus Lepidonotus; species Lepidonotus clava. Next base: position 33,309,023 of record OW387143.1, read on the forward strand.
TGTAATAACGTTCTGAACGTGACAATAACTTCCCCTGTGTGACTAGTTAACAGAAACAAGAGGAAACAGAACAGAATTTATTAAATTTTCATGCAAGTAAGAGAAAAAGTGAAACATTTCCTATAATTGACTTTACGTTTGATGACTTCTAGCAGTAAAAATTCCCTTATGCTCTTCTATCTAATTCAAGATTAATTAGTAGACTAAAGGCCATATTACACTATGCTTCGGCTGGCTCGCCTTCTGGTAATTTTTTCCTAACTCGAGTAGTCTATCAAGTTTTCGTGAAAGTGAGACAAAAAGTTATACATTTCCCATAATTGACTTTCCTTTTGAAGACTTCTAGCAGTTAAAAATGGCCATATGCATGAGCTCTTCTACTGAATTCAAGATTAATTAGTAGACTAAAGGCCATATGCATATTACCAGAGACCTTGTATGTATATATATAGGATATATCGAGACTGGAAAGCCAGGGGTAAACCTGTCATGCACTAAAGGCCTGCCACCTGGCCCTTGGTAGGACTAGATTTGGATTGACCATTATGTCCATGTTAGAAATAGCCAGTGTGGTGCCACTGGCTATTCCACAATTACATTGGTAATAGCCAGACCCTGATCATAGTTGATCCTACCAGCCACTAGGGGAATGAGCACATAGGCCCAAAGAGAAGCTTTCCAGTCTCTATATATCCTATATATACATACAAGGTCTCTGATATTACACTATGTTTCGGCTGGTGCATGTTCTGGTTATTTATTCCCAACTCGAGTAGCCAACACATACCAAAGGACTCAAAGCATACTGTAATATTAAGTCACATTTGGTCACATTGGGACATGTTGAGATTCTCATTGGGTTACATTGGTTTGCCTTGGGCACCCAGTTCACGTTGGATTTACCAACACGTCTGTAAAATAACTCAAATCAAGTAGCATTGGGTACCATTACCCAAGGTGAACATAGACCCAATGCATAGTGTAATAGAGCTTTAATATGTATATTAAGCCGATATTACACTATGCATCGGGTCTAGGTTTGTGTTGGTAACAGTGCACAATGCGAACCTAGACCCCATGCAAAATGTAATACAGGCTATCATTTTTTATCATGAGATAAGTAATACTGTTCCTCAAGATTAAATTCATTCTGATGATAAACACCTAAATGGAGGCAATGAACAAAGCACCATGCATATGTCCTAATCATACCTGCATAAAATGTTAGTTTATTATACTACTCACGAGTGCTTTTGGCACTAAGGTTTAACATTTACATTTGTGACAAAGCAGATAGATTTCTATGAAATTTAAATGCATTGTTGGCTTCTATCATACTCTCTAGGTCTTCAGCTGGTCACTTAACAATGGGTGTGTGTTCCTTGCGCACTGAGTGTATTCATGTCTTTACCCTCCTCACGGGGGCTTGCAGAGCCACCACTACTGTGGGGGTCAGGCATCAGCTGACCAGTGCCACACAGTGTCCCAGAGCAGGGTCCCCTCTGCACTGACCTCCTTGCAGATAACCTTGTTTTAATTTGTAAGATTCACATATTTACTGTTAAAAAAAGAAATTAAAGAAAAACATCAAGTAAGTAGATGTTGCAAGGTATGAATTCTAGGGCATGCTAGTAATGTATAGATATAAATGCAAATAACCTCCCTCAAACATTGTGTTAATACTAATGCTAATATTAGGCAGCTTTGATTGTTTTTTTAGTGGCCACTGGCCACTCTCCCCTACAGAGCTTCCTGCAGTTTTTCAGAGTGAAGTGTATGTATTGTAGCGGAGAGTGCTAGCGGGCCCACCCTTTCTTGTATAAAGTGATGGGCAGATTATGACAGTAGTATGGGGAAATGACCATTTATTCTTTTGCTCAGTCTGTCTTATATCAGATTCCACTTTCCCCCCAGCTTGATACCAGTCCCAGCCAGAGGGCGACATAACGGTCACGTTATGCAACCATACTTTTTGGTGAGTCTGTTACTTACTAAAATAGCACGTAACCATTACATTATTTTTCTGAGAGGTTGAGACCTAACCAAAAAATAATGTTATCATAACGTTCTAATGAAGTAATGTCAAGACCAAATCAAAAAACAGAAAGGTATTGTGACGTTCTGATTTGGTGGGGTCAAGACCTTACTTAAAAAGAATGTTGTAACTTCCTCACTAGGGTAGGTCTCAACCTAACCTAAACAGAATGCTATTGTGATGTTCTGATTAGGTCATGTCTTAATCTTACCTAAACAGAACGTATGACTATCTTATTAGGTCAGGTGTCAACATAACCTTAACAGAATGTTATTGTGACATTCCATTTTAGTCAGGTCTCAGCCACACCTAAACAGAATGTTATTGTGACATCCTTATTGGGTAGGGTCCCAATATTAACCTCATAATAACGTGGCAAGAACGTTAGCCGAATGTCACAATATAGTGTTGCAACAGTTAGTTGCAGCGACGTTATTGGGAGTCATCAAAATAATGTCGCTGCAACGTTACAATGTAACGTAACAAGGACCAAACCAGAAAGTTGCTACAATGTTATTATAACGTCACTCCGCCGGCTGGGGTGCGTTCTGTTATAAATGATGCGGAAGAAAGACTTTTGGGTGATGCATAACCTACTGTTTGATACATTTGTGATCTCTATAATGATGTCCCCAGTAACATGCTATCAATACTTCACAGAAACTTTCACCCATATGTTTTTTATATGTTGACGGAATGTTTCTGGAACTTGGGAAACTAAAGTGATGTTCCATTTGTACTTATCGACATATAAATGGAGCACCTTCGTTTTCTCATTGTCAGTAAGTTCCCACATTGCAGTAATGTCACGAGGCGAACCACGGGAAAGGAGAGTGCCCAGAGAAAGAGCAGAGACGCGTGACCCTGTTTACCATATTGTCTCCCCTCCTGGGAAATGTGTTCAGTGTGCTCCCCAAATAGAGTAACACCTCATTATGTGTCTCCAACCCTCCTTCATCAGTATCCCATTAGTCAGGAGGAAGACAGGTCACTGCAACTGCTCTTCAGCCTAGAGGATGAGCTGCTCAGACATTGTGCGGACCCGTAGCATGCTTTTGAACTGTGTTCTCCAATCTGAAGAAAAAAAGAATATTCCTGAAGAGAAACCTTACAAATATATATATGCATGCTTAGTTCTGTTTTCTATTGTCAAAGGGGCCCTCCCTTCTAAAATTTGGGGTCGGGGATCAAAGGTTTAGTACAATTCTAATTCCTTTTTCATGCTAAAGGGGGGTGGGAGAATGGGTCACGACAACATGTCCAAATGTGAACGTAATGAATGGAGAGCTACAAAGCCAATTTTAAGATAAATAAGACCCTCCTATGCACAGTAATTAAGTTATAATAATTATGAGACATGACTCTATGAATACACAAGTAGTGTTAGGATATTGATATGAATGTTTAGTTTGATAAAGGTGAAAAAAGAATATGTATAATGGCATAGAGTGGTTATGATACTAGGAATGTTTATGAAGTGAATGCTTGCTTATTTGAGTAATCTGCACAGTAATCCTAAATCTTGATCTACCCTCGGAACCGTTGAGTCGAGTCACTTATTTGAAGGCTTGAAAAAAAGTTGGTTGCTATTCATGAATGGGTAGATCTAGTATCACATTCTAAGTCAAGGGTGACATCGATCCACAAAACTACAGTAGACACTATCAGACCAAGCTTCTATCACAAGGAGAAGGGAGAGTTATAGTCCAAGTCCACGCACAGAATCCCTAATACAACGTTCATTCCATATCTAGGCCCTACGCATTGACTTGAGCGAGCTCCAAACTCAGGGTTCATAATTCAATCTTTCTTAGATATAGATCTAAACCTATGCTTAGCACCAAAATGAATTATATTGATCTTAAATAGTCAAGATGGTGTGGGGTAAAATGAACTATTTGGTTCTTCTTTACTATTATTCGTAGGGTAGTTGTTAAGTATTGCATTTTCTTTAATAATGCCATAGTGCCACCCAACGCGTGCCAAAATACTTATACATTGTGTTGGATTGCGGATCCAACACGACCCAACGTGTAGTGATATTCTCTTATTATTATACCTTAGGGTGATACTAGTTTAGTAGTTAAGAGTTTAAAAACAAGGCGATACAAACCGGGGTGATAACCAGCCTTCATCCCTCGACACAATGAAGACAATTACCTCATGATTGCACTCAGTATTTTTTGATCATCTGAGAGCCAACTCTTACATCTCACAGCAGCCGATGACTGATGATTATCTTTATTATCTGTGTAAAAGGAGAGATCTAACTGAACTGAGGAGCATCCCTCGGGCAGTCATTTAACCATCGCATTTGAATCCCTGCATCTATGACGTCTTTTATCAAAAGAGAACCTATTTCTCCCTTGTGCATTGCACATTTACATGGCTTTTGAAAAGTTTTTGCATCTACAGAGGGATTCAAATTTCTAACATTTTTTCCTATATCCAACAACCCAAATCAATTTAATGTGGCTGTAACCTTCACATAATTCATTTTCTACCAATTGTCCATTCGGCAGGAAACCTACATCACAAGATTATTAAGATAAGAAAAAAAAAGAAAAATACAGATAAGAAGATTGAATGAGAAAAGAAAAACTCATACTTCATTTTTTCTATTAAACCCCCTAACTGCATATGGATCGCACTACCGAAATTGGATTCAAGGAGAGCCTTTATTCCACATGCTGATTCTGTCCTCTTGCGAAGTAGAAACAAATGATACCATATCATATAGCATTGCTATATTTGCAATTCTATCTCGTTGTGACAGTGTATATAACACCTATATAGCAATAGTATCTTGCAATTCCATATAGCAGGTGGAAGATTATAACAATTTCCATCTGCTCCTGACAATATGTGCCTACGATTTCCAGCAAAACTGAGAACAAAATTGCAATTCACAGAATCGCATAGTATGCAAGGGGTTTAGGTCATCCTTGATGAGAAACACCGGGCACTGCGTTCATTTGGGTCTGGGATCACTCCCTTGTGTGTGTGTACCCTACTGGTCAGCAGGACAGGTCACCTGAAATGACCTACAGTGGTGGTCAAGAACACGCACAAACCCAAGTGTGATCACTATTGAAACAAGGAGCATTGCATTCTATATATAAAAAAAGATGAACGACAATGCAACAGAAAGTTCCATTGGCGATAAGTTTTGATGATTCAAAAATTTTAAGATAATTATTATTCTGGATTCTTGACATTTACTCTATATTTATCATTCTGTACTGTGTAATTGCTAACCCTCCTCGCAAAAGAAAAGTAATTGTTATGATGTTGTTACAATACAGATTATTTGAAACCTCAAAAAGAGAGCATGGGATGTGGGGTCAAAAGACATTAGAAATAATCTTCATGCTTTCTGACACTTGAATTGGAATACAAACCACTCCCCTGTAAAATGTAAATCTGTGCTCCACTTTGAGAAAGACTGGCTATACGAGCCTGAAATACTGCAAACTTCTCTGAGAGTGTCAAGTGTGAGCCAGACCATTCCCTACAGCATTTGTCACCCAGGGGCAAACGTCGGATAGCCTAGACTGATAAAGTGATTGGTGAATTGAACTCTTCCAATTGGTATTTTTTTGTAAATACTGTGAAAGCACACACCTTATCTGGAACCTGCGGTTTGTGTTTTCCTGAGATATCTGCTACATTATTCTAATCTCTTCCTTTCCCAATACTAAACCTAGGGGAATGACTGGGGCGACATTTCGATTTCACGAAGACAGTGAGCAGTCAGTATAGATTAGGACTACTCTGTTACGGTCCTACACCTTAGCCTCATGAGGGAAATGAAAGTTCTGGGTACATTAAGATTGGAAATTAAATACAATCTGTTGTGTATTTACCGCTTCAAGTATTGGTAAGAATTTAACTAAGATAAGGGGGTGAGGATAACCAGCATGTCGCCTAACAGATTATTGGAATTTCATTTGTATCAACTTAGTGGGAAATATTTTGAAAATAAAATCCTCAGAAACCCTAATATTGTTATTTGCATGGTATAAACCACAAACCCCATTAATACAAAAGGATTTTTTTTTCACGATACACAGTGTTTTATTCAATATTCATGTTTTTAAGGGGCTATTTCAATTTTGTAAAATTTATACTTAATATATAAATTTCCAATAGGAAATTGAGCTTCTGATGATTTATCATGATTATAATGGTCGGCAGTAAACTGCAACTTTATTGGAAGCTCAACAGTCAGTCACTGTCTAGAAGCTAGCTAGGGGGATTTTTGTGTGTGGGATATGCCATTACTGTAAACATGCAAGGACCTCAACCATAATAATTGACAGACATTAAATAAAACACTTTCGCATGCTTAGTCAAAGGATGATGAAGTCTGTCCAACTACTAGGCCAGCTTAACACTACTAAGAAATCCCTCATCTGTTCTTACACATTACCGTCATTGGATATTCCTACAAGAGTATTCTTTCAGTTACTTAGATAGCTAAATTGTTTTAAGATCTTTTTTTAAAGGGCAGATGCAATAATTATGTTGCACCTCACTTAGATCTTATAGCCGTTCCTCTTTTGATAAATACATATAACCAACCAAGAAGGGAGTACAAGGGTGGTTATCACCCCGAGCCGGGACCCCGATATCAGCCCGAGGCCAGGGCCCGAAGGGCCGGCCGAGGGCTGATATCGGGGTCCCGGCGAGGGGTGATAACCGCCCGAGTACTCCCTTCGAGGTTGGTTATGGATTTATTATACCTTTTCTGTTAGATCTGAGCTCCCAAGAAAGGATGCACAGCAATCAGTGATGGTGGGACTGTGATGCTGCACATTTTTTTAATGTTTTTTCATATAACTCTTTTGATATCCATCAAATCCACAAACAGTAAGCAGTAAAATGTAGCTAGGAACGTTGTGCAGATAATGCAAATGTTTGATTTTTTAATTGTAAATGATTTCATTTTTTCAGGAATTTTAGAAAAATAAAAAGTTTCTGTATCACACTGCAGTGTGATACAAGGCTGGTTATCACCCAGGTTTGTATCGCCCTGAGTTAAACTCTTAACTACTAACCTTGTATCACACTAAGGTATAATAAATTATGTATCCCCTTGGTAATTAGTGGCTACGTAGATAGCTATAATTAAGATCAGGGGGAGTCTGAAGTTTGACCTTTAATGGCTTCCCCAAAAAACACCTACTCGTCCTTGGGTAACTGATGTCTGCCCTCGATACTCTGCTCGGCTTTAACCAACTGGGAAAGTATTTACCTGAAGTAACACACTCTGAGTCTCTTAACCCTATTCTTAATGGCATCAAGGGGGTTCACCACTTTGTGATCAAAGCTTTCGATGTCATAATAATAAGTTGTCGATTTTACGAATTCCTATGCCTGTACTCATTGATGATAATGGTGCCGATTCTGTTTTTTTTTCTGAAAAGTTGCGTGGAACTATAGATCTTATAATATATTATTTGAAAGAGTATTATAAAACCTTTCTAATGATATATAACATGTCAAGACTCGACCTTGATATCCAAAGCCGATTTTTGTAATCATCTTGAAATCGGCAGGTGGAATATAAGGCATTTGATGTACTGTATTAAAAGAAATGCGGAGAACTTGTGGAAGCCTCAGTGACTTACCATAACAATGCAAGTACACAGTAAAATTCAAAAGGAGGTGCAAAGAGAATAGCATAACATCAGAGTGGGTAAATATGTCTCCTTTTTGTCACATTTCTTCAGGCTTCACGGGGTTACTGGTTTAGAATATTAGGGGTGTCCAGGACCTTGAAAAGCCTATAGCCCTTGTGTTGGTGAGTGGGTGGGTGGTCTGTGGGTGAGGGTTAAGTATAAGTACTAAAACGTCGTTCATTCCCCATACTGCTGTCCCTTCCAATGCCTCCATAATCATTGCTACATACTTCTCTGGGAATCGATGGTTACCGGTGTAATAAGCCCATCCCAGTATACATCAACTTCACATTTTATCATAAAACTACATATTTATTTATTTCTGATTTAATCCCCAAAGATAGAAGTGTAAAACAAAATTAACCATAATGGATTAGTTTACAAATTGCTCCTACAATTCATAAAATTCAGCTGTCCATATTGGCCTTTTTCCCAATGTTAAAGCCTGTCAGCCCAACCTATAATGTCCAACCCTATTTTCCCTAAAATGCAGCATTTTGATCGCCAAATTTGGCAAATGGTAAAATTTAAGAAATCATAATATTCTATCAGTACTTGGGGATATAGAAAAACATAGTTCTTAGTTATTCCAGTAATGCCAACTATAGGTGACAAGGATGGCTTATATACATCTATTTTGTCCAGTCCTTGTCCAACCCTGAGATATACCCAATGTGGGATGGGCTTATTGGTCTACTTCGTCTAATCAGACTACACCCACGCGTAGTAATCTCTCCTAGGTGCGTCTCTGTTAGCTGTCTATAGCCACAGCGTTGGTCTGGGGTACAGAAGCTGACATATAAATGGTGCTGTTGAGTGCACTTTGCATTCGCCTCTTAATAAAATCAGTGCAGACCTTGGGGACACTCAGCAACAATTATTTCCCCACGTCTCCATGCATTTAATGTGTCTTGTGCTAAAGCCCTCAAGACAGCAAATGCACTCCAACTCGGGGAAATAAATATTGCTTCATGCCCCCTCAGTCTGTATCGTGTATTTCTTCATAATATTATTGAAAATAATGCATCGTTCTGTATTTTTACGAAGGCTTAAATCAGTAGGTGCGTAAGGATTCCTCGTATCCTAATAACATGCAGTCACTTTAGGGAAGAAACCATCCGACTGATAAGGTCGTATCTTTGGGGGAAAACCATTTTCGCGATACTTTATCAGGGATCTTTGTTTTAGGCGTCGGACGTCTGGGTAGATGAGGCAAGCCTAAGTGGTGCTTCTGTAGTAACTGGATCCGTTTTCGTTTTAACTAATACAGTTTGAATCACAAGTAGGTTTCCCTCAGGCTATATCCTCACAACTGAATTGCAGCTTGCTGGCTGCCCAATTTGGGATATGTAAAGGATTTTACAAAAAGAAATGTGATAACTACTTCTAATAAAATGCTCGTCTTATTTTCAATTCACAGAGTATGCGATCAAATCATGATCATACATAGCCCCTTACTAATTTGTTCCTATGATGGATGAATAGACAGACCTGTTACACCTATTTGGTGATCAATCAGATATGGTATATTATTATCAAATAAACAAAAACAAAACAGATGGCGACTTTTAGTTATAACACCGTTTGGGGAAAGTAGTTATTAGCTGACTAGTACGTTTTTTCCAAACTAGAATTTGGAAATCTCATTACGCCACTTTGTACGACTGCCTTTTCCCATGTTAAGGCACCGTGGTTAAAGCTACTCAAAGTAGCGAGCAAAGAAAAGGAATGAAGATATTACGTAAATTATTATGCATTGGACATCAAAGATTTTCAGGACGTTTCTCTGTGGTTCGGTGAGTACAATGTATAGGCCTACATGTGCACATTTCCTGAATTTCAAGCCTTCTTTTTTGGGGGCGTATGCATAAGATTTATACAGAAACCTTGGCATTTCCCTGATATGAACGCCAGACTTCCAATTTCCCTTGAGGTGCACTTGAATGAGAAAACAAATTTGATTGTGCATTTCTTACCTACCTTGCTCGTCGAACAACGAAGATCTGAAATTTGCTCCATTGTAAATGGCTCAGTTGAAAGTAAAGTCTGTCTGGAAGACAGTAGTAGCTTCGAAACACCGTTAAATGTATACCATAGCATCATTGCCTTTGTGTGTGAAATATACGGGTATTGGGTAAGGTATCCTTTGCATATTGCATGCTCTACAAGATAAAATGTCCACCTCTAGCACCACTCTAATATTGCTGTATGTGGCTGGCTGTTACACGGTTCCAGGAAACACTGGAGGAACCCAGACTCACGCATAAAGTTTAATGCAGTATGGACTTCATACAGTTCTATGGTCTCATAGCTTTAGGTTACGGCGGTTACTTTGAGATAAGATGCCGAATCTATGAATATGAAATTCTGTGTGTCATTTTGCATTGATGAATAATGAGAATAGGAAAGAACCTCCAACATATCCATGGATTGCGGAGTTGGGTTTTAATCAAGATCTGCCTACTTTTATTACTGTTAGACAGGACATTATCGGTGGGGGAAAATGTACAGAGCAACTGAGATGTACAAAATACTAGTTTGAGATTAAAATTACCAGTCATTATGATAATGATCATGAATATTTACGGTTCCTCTTTTTTCCATCACTTCCTGAAAACCAAAACTATTAAAAAGAGAAAATACGTCATATATGTATAATCATAGTATATGCCATCCTACAATGGTTTACAGTGTATACCTTAACATGACTGTACTCATTAATGAGTTTACGCTGACATTATTTTCAAAACAGGAATTTTGAGCATTCTGAGGCAAGTCTATAAAGGTTTTTTCCCATCCTTTCCCCTTTTTGAAAGATATTCGATACGTCGGTTACTCTGATATGATAATGGTATCAAAGATCAATGTATGGCCCTTACATATTTTTCAGACACTGTAGGGATTGGGAAAAACCTTCACTGCCGCCCGTTTGAATTACACAAAGTGTGAAGCCATTAGCCATAGCAGAGAGAATCTTCATACCTTTGTCCTGACCCTACACAGTGCAGCCATACTCACCAGCAGGCCAAGGTGAGGAAAACTATCAACTAGATCACTGAACTCTATAAGGGCTAAAGCCTGAGCCCTGCAGGGTGACTAAAATTAGTTTGGGCGCCGGCAACTAAGGTTAGTTAGTAGCCCAGTGATTATATTAAGTAGACACTGGCTCCATGATGTTTAGTGACTAAATAACTAGTCGCGTTGGTCTTATGGTAAAATATTGGATATTTCTATATTTCCTCCAAGTTGCTGACAATTAGTGCAATTAATCACCAGGCTATGTGACTAAAGCGTCCTCTAATCATTGGAAGAGCATTCCAATGTAACTGATTTTTTCTTCCACTGACGACTTGTTAGTGGCCAGATGACATACTAACTTCCTTATCGCTGGGCTACTAAAGTTAGTCACCACAGTTTAGTCACCAAGTGAGGACCCCACCATTATAGTGGTATCATTTAGCACTTTATTTTCTAAATCTCAGCATTACATGATTATAGAGGGACTATTTAGTTGCTACCCCTAAAATTAGTATAGAAAATTATATCATTTGCTGTCAATAACCTCATTCCGTGAAAAGTTATTGTACTTTTGATGCATTTGGGGATTTCTCAGGTTTGGCTGACACTTTCCTACACTGGTAACAAGAATAGACCCTTGACCATTTGAGTTGGCAGCCATTCCCACTGACGTCTGATCCTAGGCCGGCAGACATTGCAGACTGTTCTGACTGCAGACTGTACTGATCTGCATTCTCCTCACCAGGGTTCGTATTTCTTCCACAGGGGGCACCAGTCTTGGATAGAAAGGTGTATGGTGTCAAAGGTCGGCCCTTACTGAGCTGCATCCCACAGTTTGTGGGCAGGATGCCCAGTTTGCACAGACGGTCACTTACCACTCCTGAAAATGCACTTTGAATAATTTTATCAGCCCTTGGATCAAACCCTGGATCCACCCTTTTTATATAGTTGACAATAATGGGTCAACATTAACTTGGGAGAAATAATGGCTGTAAGGAATTGCCAATTTTTTTTTTTTTTTTTTTTTTTTTAATTCTTTTATTTCATCAGACATAAAATAAGTTTACACTTGTTTACATTTTACGCCTGACAAGCACCAAGGTGCTTTGTATGTTGTAAAAAATATATCACAAAGGTGAAAAAACATATAATATATCACAGTAAAATTATAAAAATCGATGTCATGTCTTCCTATGACAATAATTGTGCAGCAATCAGCCAAGGAATCTTCACTTCACTCTCCAGTCAATACCTTGAAAATTGTATGTAGAACTTTACAACTTTTGATGTCTTGATGTCTTTGATCGAAACTTGTCAGAAATTCTTTCCCATTGTACCAAATACTCCTGACAACTTTATAGAAGGCTCAGGACAACCCTATTTGAGACTATACCGTAGGATGACCATTCTTTATGATAAGATCAACATTGTTTAGGCTGCTGCAAGGCTTCCATAATTGTGATGGCTTTCAAGAATATACATCCTGTCAACATTGTTGGGCTGTGTAAACCTCCTTTAACTAGCCAAAGGCTTTCAATTAAAGACTGTCCATTAATAAGATGTGCAATTTTACATGCTTTCTAGTCCCGATCCCTTAGGCCTATGTGATGTGCATTAGAAATGTACTAAAGGACTTGACCTCAACCTTTGTGCATACATAACTAATGTAGGCCCCCTTTGTTGAAAATAACATTCAATTCTAATTAGATCCTAATTATACATAATTATTAAGTCCATTCTAAGGCATTGCAATTTCTATTATTAATAGCTTATCTCAATAAAAATGAATAGCTACCAACCTATTATCTTAAGAGAAGATCTTACCTATTGATTAATGTCTGTCAAAGGCTAGAGGTTTCAGCTCTTTGAAGAAGATAGGGGCCTTTTGAAAGACATCAAAAGTTGTAAAGTTCTACATACAATTTTCAAGGTATTGACTGGAGAGTGAAGTGAAGATTCCTTGGCTGATTGCTGCACATATACAGAGGTTCTTAAGACGTACCAAAGGTCTCTGGCTGGATTTCCGACAGCCATTTCGCCAAATGTGGCCATTTCTCTCTGAGAGACCCCAGAAAGGACTGGTCATTTGAAGCACATTCAGGGGAGCCACAGGATCTCATAAGAGGGGCGTTTGCGAAAAAAAGCCTCAAAATGGTCCTGGCAATTGACTGTATATACATGAGTAAACTAATCTTACTTAAAGAGACGGGTTGTACATAAGGTTGTCCTATGGTTATCTCGATCGCTGAACTGAGCTGAATCAGTGACACCAAAAAGTGAATCCCATGACCAGAATGTCTCAATCCCTTCTCTAAGACGTGTAAGAGCACTTTTTATCCGTCTTATTTTATCTATAGATACATTTTAAGCCCTTATCAACCTATAATAATAGCAACAACCGAGGAAGCAACACCACCTTGGTCCTTTCCCGGGACGTACGTAATGACCGATCCCTATCTCCACACTTCCAGTAACCTTTCTCCTTTCCACACCTTCCTCCTCTCCCCCACCCCCCACCCCTACCCCCAACCACGGGGCAATGGCCTTCCCTGGTCCTCAGCCCATGCACAGTCGATACGCAATCAGCTTACCCAAGGGGCAGGCCCCACCATCAGGGAAAGACACCTCCGACGCCAAATACATTTTTCATTACCGTCAAACGGCGGAAGTGACGTCTTAGGAGTCTGCGCAGTGACGACGCCACGCCATGCGCCCTCTAGTGAGAGAACTGGGCATCCTTAATGGTATATGACGGGGGTTGTGAGAAATAAGGGAACTGGAATGAGGTGTAAGACTGCTATACGCCAAGCTGTCGCTGTTTGTAAGGAATTGCTTAGGTTGGTGGAGATTATAGTGATATCGGGGGAGATGGAGTGTTTGTCATTGTCTGCCTTGATTTCTTTGTGGATTAATGAGTAGGTTGGACTTATATTTAGATGAGAGCTAGAGGGTTACTTCGGGGATATTTGCCACATTCTAATAATTATATTGTTTAACTCTATATTTCAAGAAACACTTGTTTCCAGTTTTGTGTTTGAAACTATTTTCTTACATTATGAATAGGCATTTAAACACATTTGGTTACATACATATATATATATATATATATATATATATATATATATATATATATAACATATAATCATAGAATAGCTATGCATGAGTATTTTACCACAATACAGCTTGCTTTCATGAATCGTTGATGCTTGGGGATGTGATATACTTGGATGGAGATTTATGGTTACATATTAAATAGATCATTATTGTAAAAGCCTATTTGAACTATGTGCTTCAACTTGGTTATCTTTATTTGAGTAGTTGCTATAAGCAATTACAATCAATTGAAGATTGTATTCTGTGGGAATCTTAATTAGCTTATGATCTAATTCAACTGCTGTGACTGGTAAAGTATACAGTGGTGAATTAATTGTTGATCGGCAGAGTCGCATAAAAACATCATGTCTGTCTAAAGGAATCTACAGCAGGCTTTTCAAACTAAATTACCTCAATCACTGAAACCCTATAATTTGAGAGACATTCAAGAATTTAGAATGTTTAATTATATTTTGGTAGTCAGGAATTTTGTAAAATGGCATGTTTCCTAATCAACTTCACTGTCTTGCCAAACAATTAATATCACCAGGATCATCTGGAAGATGGAAGATCACAATAATATTACTGTTTTGTAGATTGCATATGATATATAATATTACACATAAAAAGCTAATAGTGCTGCGTTACTGTCCATTCCATGGGCCTGAAGAAAGGCACATTTGATATATAGGGGAGAAAAGGATTCCTGGACAGAGCCGAATGGCTATATCCCAATGTTCTCAGAAAAATGTGAAACATGTATATACATGTGACCAATGTATGCATATGAAACATGTACATAATCAAATCGAACATATACAGAAACAAATTGAAAACGTACTCCCTTCTATTTTTCCATCGTTTGAACTACAAATAATGTAACGGTTAATATCAATTCACATGGTTTCCTTGTGACTTATCTATACATATTTCCCAGTATGCATCTTGGTCTAGGTTAGTCTGCAGGTAAGAATCAGGAAACGAGAGCATTAGAGACATTAGGGCCGGACTAAGTAGATTTGACCGAACTGGATCTGTAACATCAAAACATGGATCCTATGACCAGAATGTGGGATTGCACTGTTCCTGAACACTTTATTCTTAGTAAATTTAAGTGTCATATTAATGGTAGCTTTTAGACGAAATCTATATTAAATTTTCCTCTTCATATCACATTTCCGGTACAGTTAGAGTACATATTCTCTGTCCTTTAGTCCTCTCAGGGGCGGAAGCCTCGAAGCCACAAAAGTGAATAAGGGCTTTATAATTATAGTATGGACTCGGGTCAAGATTGGTAAATGGTCATCCAGTGACAGAGGTCAAGGAAAACCTTTGTGCTTCTGTGTGATATAGATGCAAAGCAGGGCAATATTGATCTTCTATATAATAAAGTAGTTCTGAACGACCTTGGGAACCCTCAGAAACCCAATTCCTTGCTCTTGCCGAGGGTGCCCAAGGTCAGTCAAGAATCAAAAGGTAATTCTTTTGCTTTACAATATCTATGTAGATTGGATAGCTTTATCCAGAGAAATATATTGACTAGACCGCATGGGGTATAAGGGTACATTGGGGTTGAGGGTCTTGTGTTGGTCAATTTGATTAGGTTTGGGTGTTTGGCTCAGAGGTTGCTGGTTGAGTGGGCAAGTAAAGCCTGGTCCCCACTTGGGCGACTAGATTTCCTTGGTCGGCAGATGACTAAGGAGGTTAGTAGCCCGGCGACCAAGGAGACACTGGTGCCGTAATGTCTGGCGACTAAACCCTTAATCGCCGTGGGTTTTGGGCAAAATATTTGACATGTTTAATATGTTTCTATAGCCACGGGCGACTAGTTAGTCGTCGGGCGACATACTAAAGTGTCCTCTCATCGCCCAGCGACTAACTACAAGAGCGTCCCAACGTGGCGACTAACTTTTTTTTTCATCTCCATCCAGTTGGTCGCCCGGCGACATACTAATTCACTAATTGTAGGGCGACCAAGGTAACTCGCCATCGTTAGTCGGCCAAGTGGGGACGTGGCATTAGAGTCTCATACTGATCAATGAATGGTCCTATATGAATAAAACTATACGTCAACTTTGCGTATATCATTCATCTGACCCTGTGATGATAAAACATTAGTAGTTAGGAGTTTAATTCAGCACTGAGACAGGTAGGATGAAAACCATAATTTGTATCATCCTTGAGGGTCATATAGAAAAGAAGTTCTTGCAGTAGAAAAAAGTACCCCTTGTTCAGTCTTAGCTTTGAAAATGTCAATCTAAATCTTTTCCAGAGTATGATAAATCCATAAGCAACATGTATCTGGAATATGATAGGATAACCCATCTCATAAACCCTCCCCAGTTGCTATATATCAATTACTTTATGCATTCTGATCTCTCCCTTAAAACAAAAGGGTAGTATACTTCCATAGGACAAATGTGAAAGACAAGCTTATGAATGAGCTCGATTATAGATATGAAACAATAATCTACAATTAAGATACTCTGCCTAATGTCTACAAGTAAATGAAGATGCCTTCTTTCTACAATCGAATTTGGATTCTGCCGATTTTGTATTGGTTTAATATTATTCATGAATAAAATATGGCATGAAAATAGACATATACTATCTAAATAAATATTGTTAAAGCTTTCTAGCAATATAATTATAACGTGTCTATGTTTAACCTTAATTCCCACCCTCGTTTGTTTTTAAAACCGGCAGCAAAATTGGCTCAGGCTTTAACTTTATACTATGATGTAAACCATGAAGGCGATGTCGTATATTATAATGTTAGCAGCAGGGACCTGGAATGATGAGGGATGGAAGTGGCTGGTGTGGCCTGCCTCAGTCTGTGGCAGCGCACTGATTGGCCTGTCAGAGGCCCCACAAATACAGTATGCAGCTGACATGGTATGGAGATACACGGAAAACAAGAAAAAGGTAATAAATATAGAATATAGTAAAGCTCCATGGCAATGATGGATCTTTTTGTTGACCCTCCAGATGCGTATCACGTGGTGTAGGGGGGGGGTCCATCTACCAACCCCTGTTGATGGAGATTTAAATTTCATAATATAGAGAAAGTAACATCTTGTGTGTGTGCGCAAACTTGCAGCGTTTTAGTACTTAGCTTTTTCAAAATCCTGTACCCGCCCCTGAAGAGTCACCCAAACGGTGGAATACTCAGACCTGATTTTACAGGTTTCATGGTGGATATAGGTAGGAGTAGTGAGCAGGGGGCAATATTGATTGGTTATCTAGCTAGTGTATAATGGTGAGATAGACCAGGGATTCTTTAGGAAGTTTCCCTGGCTAGACTAACGGGGTTTTATTTGCCATGGTTTTAAAGGATCAAGACGGTGGACCCGGAATTAATTTTCACATTTGGATTTGTTTGGAGGAGGAACCACCTGCTATGCCCTTGTTGAGAGTCGATGGTCATTAATTCTGTGCAACTAAGGTTGTTTAAAGGTGGTTGCTAGATAGAGGGCCTCTGATTGCTAGTTCATAACCATAGGAACTCCTCTCGAGATAACCTGGGATATTGGGCTATATGAGGCCAAATATACACAATTCGTGTTAGAGTACTTATTCCTCACTACATTTACTACAGGGATGGGGATTCCCAATCAGTAGCGGATTTTAGGGGGGGGGGAGTGTCTGCGCCCCCTATTTTTGAATAAATATAAACTTTTTTATTGTAAAAGTTTCGGGTCTGCATGTTCTGGTGGAAATCTTTACGATAGGGTGCCCCCTCCCCTCTTTTGAAAATCTCTGGATCCGCCCCTGCCAATAACTCACCTTGTGACATCATACATTTAGAAATCCCTTGAAAGTAAGAATAAAACTATTTATCCTTAAGTACATAAACATACACAGGAAGTCATCCAGTAATTATGTGCTAGATTTTCTTTAAGTAAACTCTTAGATGGAGGCAACTTTATGTTATTTACATGTCTTTCCTTATTAAGAAACATTACCAAAAACAAAGGCTGAATATTCAAGAATACCACGTCAAATCATGACACCGTTAGGGCTGCAATATATATATATATATTACATATATATAATTTATATTATATATCTACCACATAGTTAGAACCCAGGACACAAGGCTGGGGCTTTGGAGCAATAAAGTCCCTCCACCTAACCTGGCCATCGACGCCACGGGGGGGAGGGGGCAGCTGGGGCCAAAACCTGGGGACCTCTCATGAATATGGATGGGGCTAATTCTTCCCGATCCATATTGGCTGCCCCCGATCATTGGGGACTGCCCCAAATGGGGTCCTGGATTCTCTCCAGGTGCCTTGACCATCCATTCACTACTTTTCACGGAGTATTTCTTATGATGGATTTTATCAGCCAATTTATGTTGGGGAAATCAATTGAGGGTAAAATCGGGCATCCACGGTGCAATTTTTTAACTGAACCGATTTGCGAGCGAAGGCCCAGCCGATGCTGGAGGATTTAGTTTGCTGTTAACAGCAATGTACGAAAGTGTTTTCATGAAAAAAAAGAAATAAAATAGACTCTGAACGGTTTAGCAGGATATCCTAGATCCGAATACGTGATTATAGTGTTAACTTGATGAAGGGTAAAGGGCCAACGCCCTTGAGCACCTTTTGTGTGATCAGGGGATTCAGGCAATAAAACTGGGATTGAACCATCGGCTACCCAAGACAAACAAGGCGCGAAGTGAATACCTAACGAGTGCCACTATGAAGTGGTTGTGTAGTTGGTATTCCATCAGGGTTTCTTCGTCTTATACAGGGTAAAGGGTAAGTGAACGCTTTCTCAGCCTCATGCTATGTGCCTTAAGGGGTTCAACCACATAGCCTGGCTGTTTTATGAACTCCCACTCTATCTAACTTCATGGCAATAGGTCTGTGTTCCGATTGGTCAATAGGTCTATGTTCCTGTGTTCGGTTTCGCATTCGGTAAGAATTTTTCTCCTTTTTTAAAAAAAAAAATCTTTTGTTATAGTACTGGGTATATTCACCTGAGCTTTCTGCCCTAAGAAATAAAACATTGCCTCTGAATCGGCAAGGCGATTGGTTTAATAGTAAATGTTGTTTCATTTTTCCTCTAAAGAAATTGCACTGTTGTGTTTATGAATATTCGCAGTAAGAATGAATTTCTTAATAGCTTCAGGAGATCCCTTTCAGAGAAGAATGTAATGGAATTGTGTGATGGAATCATAGGAATACGTACGTGGATGGTTTCTTCCATATCCATGAGTACTTATTGTAATATATTGCAGTAGTAGGCCTAACTCAAAAGGTGTTAAATTTTACAAGAATTGGTCTGAGTTTTGACGTGAAAATAGCTTTTGGAAAAGGTCACTTGTATCCAGCTTTAACCAAAGAACTCGGATAACCTTTTGAAGGTCTAGTGGAATAAAAAGCTAGACTAATTCGACAATATATTTGTGTGACAGTGCTTCCGATCTTAATTCCAGATCTCAATGCAAAAGTCATAGTAAAGCGCCAAACCAATAGGCGATTTTACCAATGACGGATGACTTTACAACATGCAAAGTGGCAATCACAATCATAATATTATGGCGATCTCGATCGCCCAGTGATTCCCTATGGGTATGGTGTGTATTCTCGATGATGGGCGATGGACGACGGGAAAGGCGGGAAAATTAGCAGGAAAATATCAATATTGTTTGATATGACAGATGCCAGCGACGGCGACGGCCATTCTCCCAGTCACCCATCGCCTGTCAACAGGAAAATCAGCTGGTGGGTATGGCCCTTAACAGGATGTATAAAATTGTCAAACTAATTACTGGATCCTCCTCTTGTTGCTCATTGTGTAATGTCATTAGTAACTTGATGCTAGGAGGTTTACCGTTCAGTATGCGCATTAGTGAAGCTAGGATAATTAACACAGAACATATTTGATCTCACAACAGACATCTTCTTTTACATCCAATTAATCTTGTCAGGGAACAAAACAAATGAGTTTAGATGAAAAAGAATATCAGTTGTTTTGATGCGAAACAGATAAGCAACTAAATAGATCATAAATCTTCAAAGTAGGACTAGTACAATTTCAAAGGACACAACATTAAACTTAATGTTTCGCTCCCACACCAATGGCCCAATGGAAATAAGATTTTCACATTTGTGACAGTTTCTGGGATTTCCAGCCTTATGGAAATGCCTATTCATGGCTCTAGGGCCGTTATTTAGCTTAGAAATCATAAAAATAAGAATTATAAGCTAAATTCATGCTATAAATGAAATTTTCCATAGTTTTTATTACTCGTGAAAAAAATTGGATTTTTTTGCATTTTGTTGCCATGGTAACCAGAATATCAATTGAACGTCCAAATTCACCGATACTACAGCTAAACAAATGAGGGTTTCCATGGTAACCATGGAACAAAATTAAGTTTTCAAAATTTGAAATTCTGAATCGAGGGACTGCTTAGCTATATTCAGCAAAAAACAGATTCTGAATATCTTAAATAGAAAGGAAATGGCAGTTTATTTCCTGAAATCATATGTGGCTTTCAACTTGTTGGGCTTGATTATATATAAGTTATATCTTTATAGATACCAAAGGCTGGTCTATTTTAGCACATTTAGCATATCGGACCTTTGTGTCTTCAAATCAACATAACTTTTTTTCTAATAAGAATATTTACCTAATTTTTTCAGTTTTAGATTCCCCATAACACCTTCTTAATTCAATATTCTAGGCCATAAGACTGCTTTTCGCAGAGGATGTCACATTTTACTAATGAGCAGTGAATCCTGCTTAATTTGTCACCAACGAATCTAATACCGTTGTTCCATGCATACTAGAGCATAATTCAAGCATAAAATATGGTCAGAGTAAATCCTGAATTATAAGAACTACACTATGTACCAGAACAGATATAGTAAGAATCCCAATACTTTTCACGTTGGCCCGTTGCACAGTGACTGCATGATTGTAAACACTTTAAGATCATCTTAAGCACGCGATTGTACTTTACAGCAACATCTTAGTTACAACAATGCTTTTGCAAAGCATCTAAAACATCATTTATACTGGGTCGAATTGAATTCTGTAAATTGATTTAATTTTTATATATAAAGGGACACTGTAGATCTAAATACTGTAAAAATAATACCTCGTTTTCAGCATTCTTCGTAACTTGTTTTGTACTTGGAAAATGACCTAACAACGATCAAAGAGGACAACAAACACGTTCGTTCGTTACGACCGGTATTGTGCAACGGCCCATGTGTCTCCATGATAGATGGCTGATAATTGCCTATGGCAATACATCATTGTAATTGTTGTTCCTTATTAGACCTCAAAACACTACCAATCACAGCTTCCTTTAAACCGTCACAAAAAAGATATACGCAGATTAATTAGTGCCTTTGTCTTATCTTTAAAGCAAAGTAATTGCTAATTTTTGTTCATTCTTGTAAGCTGATAAGACTATGGTGCTGCATTAGATTGAAGATTTTTCCATGCTGTTTTTCCGACAATTAGTCATATGACTTCTTACCTCATCGGATAACATTCTGAGCTTTCTGACGTTACATACAGTAAGTAGTTGGTCCTCCCAAATTAAACAACCGATACATCAGTTGGGAGGGAGAAATGACAGGGATGGTGATATGGGTTGTTCCCGAAACAGCGATAGGAGGGCAATACAACAAAGCTAGACCATGAGGCCATTAAGTATGCAAGGGTTATGACGTTGAAAGGTCATATTACCCTCCCCAGGGCTAATTGTGATTTATTATACACCACCAATACTCATTCTGCCATAGATCACACAATGAAGGTGTAACTACTGACCGGTGCTACTTTCCATATCCCCCTGCGGTTTGTGGTCAAGTACAGCACCTATTCTCCTAACAAAAGAATGCTGTAGATGTGATCAGTAAAAACTACCAACTCATTTGGGGTTTTTTTTTTTTTAGTGAAATGGGAAATTTTTAGAATGAATTTTGGCGTGATATCATTATTTCATTTCGCATGAAGTGCTGCTCATCAACACAATACATACTGTCACTTTACTGTGAATGTGTCATGACAGTTGCAGTTTGCTGAACTTAGAATAATGCAGGAAATGTCGAACCACTCAGGATATTTTGAGGAATTACCTCATCTGTACCACATCTATAAACTGTGTTATGATAAGACCTCAATTTGCAAATATCTACCTGAGGATACTTTTCAAAATTTGACATATTTGACAGGAAAAAAATATTCATTTTACTTGAGAGGGGGAATCTGTTCTACGATTGTAAATTATTCAATAAACAAATGCGATTTTTAAGCCCCATACCCACTAGGCAATTTTCCCAGCAACCGGTGACCGCCGATCCTGAAAGTTGCTGGTAAAGTTGCCGGGCGACTGGATATCAAGCAAGTTTAATATTTTTCTGGTGTGTTTCCCGACGATTTTCCCGGCAATCCTCTCATCAGTCGCCAGTTGCCCAGAATCCGCACCATACCCACAGGGCGTTGCAGGGCGATGCTGGGCGATCCTGAATTTCCCGGAAACTTTACCGGCGATCCAGGTGGTCGTCGGTCGTCGGTCGCTGCTAAAGTTGCCTAGTGGGTATGGCCCTTAAATTACAATAGATTAAAAGGACAACAATCGAGCACAATGATGCTTTGAATTAGAAGAAACATACCTCGCTTTAAGAAGCTAATAGCTAGCACCTTTTTGCACAGAGTTTGAAATTAATGGCCTTTGTCATGTATTCAGATATTATAGTATCACCAGTCGGTGATCATGTCATTATTCTTCACTAGAATAAGAAGTCAATTTATCAGAGTACGCCCATTTAACCCAGGCAGGCAGTGTAGTAGGTCAAGCTACTAGAGGTCTGTTAGCCCTAAATCTATGATGGATTGCTCAGAATGTTTGAAGGGTCATAGGGATGGATCAGTATGGTGTTCATAAATACAGACCCTCACCATATAGCAGGGTAGATGCTGACAACTATTCATCTTCCTTTGTCATATACTTGTAGGAAATGGACGTACTGCCCATATGCTTCTTGGTTATTCGCAAGCATAGAATGTGACAATGTGCTCACATGAATCAATAAATAGATGGCATTATATTTTCCACACTAGAATCACCTACAAAGACATACGCAGTGATACAGTTCTGCAAATGTATATACCTTATATAATTTGTATATACCTACCTAAAAGTATAAAGTGTTCATTTAAGTAATCTTTGAGATTGCATGCAACATCGGTTACGATTATAGACATGCCATAATTTATATATAATTATGTTAATTTAGTTGGACCTAGATACTTGATGTTATACTATACTTTGTAGATTAATCCACAAAGAGGACGCTTTAGTCTTTTTAAGATACTAATTTAAAGAGGCTAGCTGGCGCCTGGCTTGACTTTTAATGACTAACAATAAATCTTAGATAACTGTTGTCAGCAAAGGACAGGTCATAAACAGACTATAGCAATCACAATCTTCTATGAAGAAAATGATTTCATAATGATAAAAATCAACCTTCACCATTGATTTCAATGGGGGGACATCTCATTTTCCCCATAGTGAAACAATATCCTTATCAAACTTGGTAATTATTTACTATATACGTAGCAAGGTAACTTTGAGCCCTGTTATTTCAATATTTACCATTTCTATGAAAATTTACAACATATAATGTTAATAAAATGTGAGAAACTACTTTAGAATATGCAAATTCTATTTGATATTACTTGAATTAAAGGGAAAGTTGTTTACTTTGTCCGTCTTGTTAATATATTCAAAATACACATAATTACAATCAATGATGATTATTGAGGGAAAAAAACGTAGGCGGCACCTACGTCAACAGCATTTAGTATATTTAAGACAGTTCCTATCTTTGGCAGAAGGATTAACTTCCATGCAAGGTTATATACTTATAGGGGAAAGTTGTTTCAAAGCCTACATATAAAACATAGACAAATGATATATATATATAGCTTACATGCAGCTTAACCTGTCACCGTAATCAATTGTGGAATGTATTTTATGCTTGTGCAGCTAAGATTTGTAGAATAATAACAATAAGCTGACCCCAAATAATCAATTTTGTCGTTTATCTGTGTTAGCTCAATAAGAGTGCTAATTAGTCATGTCAGTTTTAATTACTATAAATTATATTGCCTAATTGTCATACAATTGGCGAGGGATAAGGCAAATTGAGATTAACCGTACCAGTGGGAATATCTCCCGGGATCTATATGCAAAATTAATGAATGTATATCAATCTAAAGATTAACTTCCATTATTTATACATTAGGGTTTTTCGCCCCCATTCATTAGACAGGATTGTTTTTATTCATGGAATACTATAGTTATGATATAGATGTTATGGTGAAGCATGACCCTATGGTTGTTTTATGCAACAAGGGCTCTGGCCCACAGTTTGGAAGGATTATAATGGTTTTCCTCCAGAGGATGCTACTAGGGATGACCCTTCCTCCTGCACCAATCTTTGCTTATCTGTACTGACCTCAGGTCAAATAATATTGAACCAATGAGTACATTATCAACTACTACCAGATAAGAACCACGTCCTGAAATCGTTTGGTTCAAAAGCGCGATAGATATCAGTATCCCTCGATTAAAGTGAAAATTCTTTTAAAATTCTCATATTCATAAATCTCTCATAAATGATTAACATCAAAGCCTGTCCGGATTAAATAAACTGCAACTGTTCACTTTAGGCAACGTCGCCTTTCTCAAGCAGTAGACCTACTGGAAATAATAATGATTAACTATTTCCTTTCCCATGAAAATTCCCTTTGGCCAAAACAGGATCCAGATTGCAAAGTGCATGTTATTCAGTGTCACTAGGTAATTCCAAAAGGTAAAAGAAACTGGAAAAAAGAATAGACTAGTGTGAAATGAATGGAATAATAATTGTAATTGCTGTAACACAATGCATTATTTTAACATTGAAATGATTATATGATTAATGAGAGCCATGCCACTGTTTGTACCACTGTCTGATTACATGATCCCAAGTAGAAGGGGCGGTGTGATTGTTGGCAACCCTGGGGATGGCGTGAGGTTTGGTCTGCTGAAATCAACAATGGTCTGATCCTGGTCCTTGAAATCAGCAGACAAACAACAGCATGACAAAATTTCTGAGACGCCGCTCCAGTGACAGAGCAGATCCGGGAGTGGGCACAATAGGGAATAAGAGAAAGGGAGATGGAAGGGAGGCGTTAAGTAAGCCTGTGCATGGGTATTGGACTAACAGTCTCTGGGCTCTGTACCCTGAATGGACTCAATAAATCCAACTTTAAATGAGCCTGGTAGTAATGAGTACTGCTTTGTAGGCGTTTGTTTCCTCTCTTTGCAAGGCAAAGGGTGAAGCCTAAAGTAAAAGTATTTCATACAAATACAAGAATATTCGTACTTGTAATCAAATTTGAATGTCTCATTGATAGCCAAAGAACACCAGGGCTTAAGTTGCGATTGACACTGACAATTCCATACTCTCATGAACGTATTTCTTACCGGTCTATTATAGTACCTTCAAAGCTTGTTTAACAATAGTCTCAGAAAGCCGAAAGCTCGTAGGACGTCTCTTGTAAAAAAAAAAAAGAATTGCTCCAGAGTAGCATTAACAAGTTGCAATGTAAGCTAAGTCACATTAATGCTGAGAACTTAAGCTTCAGATGCTCGTTTTAGCCGAATACAATGTCACAAAAATCACATTCAGTCCCAGCAGAGGCTTCAGAAAAGGCTAAACAGGGACAGAATAGATTCTATATAGAGCGAAGCCGTGGCTCTTAGAAGGATTCCAGGAAATTATTCTGCTAAATCGGAAATTAAAATGACACAGGTGATATATTAGTAAATGACAGAGGCGAGGCTGGTGTCAAAACCATGATACCGTTTCCTGGATATAGTGGACACTCCATTGGCTAAATAGGAGAGATGAGCACTTCATTTCCCCTTTCCAATAAGGGAGAGTTTCAGCTGATAGATTCTGCATACGTATATTTACTGTAGGGATTTCTCCATAAAGAATAGTACTTAGAAGATTCAAATGTCACCAGACGGCTATTCTCTTGTTGCTCCAGTGTTAGCAAAAGACTAACAGAGAAGGATGAACAGGACAAAAGAACGTCCCATCCAAAAAATATAAACTCTTCCCAGGACAGTATTCTTTGAAACACTATATGAGTTAGAAACTAAGTACTTTTCGAGCAAATCCTGTACCACTTGCATCTTCGTGTGGAGGATTTGGAGATGAATAGCTTTTGATCCCTCTGAAAACAGTCTGAAAACTTCTGTGCATTGGGTTACTATAATCTAGAAGCTAAGAGGTGAATGTGTTCAGGGAATAAAGTATCTAAATAGATTAACATTAGAAAGATATCTAAATTTTATAACAAGTTCAAACAAAGAAGTACTGATAATAACTATTATTTTTGTTTCATTCTTGGGGAAGTATCTCTATGAGCCTCTGTATGATTTAGTTCCCACTACAAATACAACTATTTGTTTTCGTATTTGTGTGTACGGCCAGAGCGATAACTATTTGATCACATATTTAAGTATTATGTACTGTCAGATGCATCCATAAATACTATATGTAACTTTTAACGGCAGTAGGCCACAGGCCCACTTAAGGGAAACGGGAAAGTGCATTTTCCGAACAAACCCTATTGGGGTTTCGATGTTAAAATGACCTCCTTCCTGGCGATCTGGAATCTCCGAGGAAACGCACAACCTGGAGCCTGGAGACATTACAAAATGTCCTTCTCTTGTTGCCTATTCCACGGGGCCCCATGCTACATCTTTGGTCTGCCAACCGGCAATGGTCGGAGACTCGGTAAACAATGGCCTGGAGAAATCTGCGGGTATACTTTACTCTAGAAATCCATTAGTGGGAAGCAGTAAAAGGAAGCAGACAAACCCTTCCGAATGGATTTATGATCAGACAAAGAATCATTACTTGCACATCTTTTATGAATGTCAGACGATTGTTTGATTTAACACAATCATTAGATATTCACTTTTCCTTTGCTACAGTTTGACATGTAACCTTTTTGCGCTTTTATAGCTAGGCTTTATTTGACTTTACATTTACTGATATGACCCTCAATCATAAACATTTCTTTATCACAAGTGGGACTGCCAAAGCCCTAGGGCCTGATCTACAAGTACACCGTATGGGCACATACTGTAAGCTCTGGGATTCTACCAACCGGGAAAACTACTCTGACGCACATCAATTTTCCTATTTCCTCTCCACTTTTTCAGATTTATATGCCCTCGGATATGCCACAGAGCCTTCATAAATATTGAATATTTTTGTATGCAGGAAATTGACACACGAGGGGTCTCAGCCGAAGGATATGAAAACATAAGTAAGGTGCAACATCCATTACATCTTACTTCGGGCGATAAATTTACAATGGCATAATAATAAGCATGAAGAAAGAAGTTTTCTATAAGCGTTCAGTGATACGTGATAAGTATCGTTGCCTTTCAAAGTATATTCCTTAAATCAATTATCTGATTAGTTTCACTCTCGCTTAATTACAAATCAAATATATATTTATCATTCGCCTGATCAAATAACTTCTTTCTTAGGAATATATATTACTGCAATTCATAATAAATTGGGTCCTTTCCCGTTGCTAAATGAGTATATAGGTGTTTCTTATGCTCTATTGGATGTATCCCTAAAGCCGCTTCTTTAAATTATCCCGTAAACCCAAAGGTATGCATTATTCAAGAAGCTCGCTTGACAAAAAGAACTACGATGCATCGCCTACATTGTCGATTTGTCCAGAATCGCTATTCAACAACCCTTTTAGAAAGAACAAAAAAGAACGTCGAGAGGAAAGAAGAGAGATGTCTGTGTGATATCTGGGATTCAGTGGGCATACAGATCGTTGGCCCTGACGGCCAAGGCCCTGCCCTTATTCCGAATGCTCGGTCAATTGGCATTCAGCGCGCCCCTTTAGCGTGCTCCGAGCAGCTCAGGCATAGGCCTTATGGAGTACCAGAGGTCGACTGCCCAATTCGTTGTGAATTTAGTACGTTAAGGATAAAATGATGGGTTAAGATAGATAATGGTATAATACTCCCAACCACGGTTAGTTGTATAAGATCTGCAGACTAGCTTAGGTCAAAATGGATACGGTAAAAAGTTACAAGCCTTAAACATGTCAATTTTCATCAAACATTGCATTATTTGTGAATAAACATGATCATTAGGCATTATTAGTATGTATTTGCTATTTCTATATTCTTAAAGTTGGTTTTGAAAATGAATTAACTTACTTACAGGTGATGGAAAAACCGTTAATCAGCTATCCCTGGCAAAGACAAATAGGACTTATCATTCTTCTATTTTGATTCCTATAAAGTGTGATGAATTAAAGTAATCAATTCAATGTGGCGACACGAGCTCATGTAGTTTTATTATACAGGTTAAAACCAAGTGAATGTTGTTATCAGAAATTATAGTTAAAAGTCAAATGTTAATGCATGAAAATGGGGACTAAACGACTGGAAACACAACTTCAGACCAGCAATGACTTTAGGGATGAGAACATGGGAGATCAGCCTACACGCTACCACCCTTTTATTTTTTGGGGCTTGGTCCCCGTCCTGAGTCCAGAATCATCGGTTACATGCTGCTGCTAGACAACTCATACAAAACCTTAGACCCGAGCCCATACCAAACTGCAACCCCATCCTTGCACAGGCCCATTCAGGACCAAAGACCCCAGTGACCTCTGAGCACCCTGACCTGTATTCCAGCCAACGTCAACCCCCATGCAGGGGGCACATTTCCAGAAACCCTGCAACCACTCACCCATCACGGCTGAGATCCGTCAAGAGCATGAATATTTTAAGCAGGGAAACCATGGAAGAGCCACTCACTTGTCCCATCTCCTAATTTTTCCTGAGAATATCATAAAAGTGAAACATCCTGAGCACACCACGTCTAAGCAAATGAGAACGTTCAAACTAACCATTTCGATCACTACAAGCAAATAAAAACACACGCCCACACACACACAGACACACACGCGCCCACACACACACACACACACACACACACACACACACACACACCATTCAATAGCCTTTCTTCCCTCCTCATATAATGATTATCATAAATTATGTGCAGTATTGTAATCTTGAGATCCTCTAAATGCATTTACAACTGTAAGAAAATACTGTATGTATGTGAAGTGTTCAAATGAAATAAAACAAAAATAAAAACAAAACATTGTAATAAAATGACCAAACTAATTTGGAGCCTAGTATGCAATCCTGAATTTGTCATGAAGGCATTCATTAGCTTACACTTGGTGCTTCATATTTCTTTGGATTTCCTTTTATACACAAGTGAGAAAACACTGTCTTGATATATTACTAAGGTCCTCTTGTCAGTGATAGGAATCCACCTTTTATCAGCCAGAAGGTGGTATTCACCAGAATCATGCCTTGTTTGTCCAGCCTTTAGATAACCTGCTCCCCCATCATACTTTGTTTCCCCCACCATTCACACCGTGGTGGGACTCTGGAGGATAAAGAGGTGACGGCAATAAGGAACCTGATGATGCCACTTAACTGGTAAAGGAAAGGCGATTACCAACTAGAAAACATTTGCCTCACTTTATTTTCTCCTTTGCCACCTGAGCACCTATTACTCAAACACAAACGATCCCAATGTAATTCACAATAGCTTGGAAGCTGAAATGACTATAGAAATAATGTTCTACAAGACTAACTATCATTATCCATGAAGACTAGTCTAAACCTCAATAGAATTCCATAAGATATGTAAAGAAAGACAATGTTTGCAGATCCAAATTGATTAAATCTGGCAACAAAATTGTTTTGTTTTTTGTTTTGCCATGCTTCATGGTTTACCTAAGGTCAAGGTTAGGCTCATGGAATGTATTGAAGTATTGACAGTGTTGATTTTGGTTCCCTTTAACTGTTCCGTACGACAATATTTAATGGAATTGATCTTTCGACGATTGTCCTATTAGTATAATATTATAGTGAGTATAAGTTGTGCAAAGTATGTTAGCAAAGGACGGACAAAAGGGAAACAACCTAAAAGATCATAATAATTATGTTACCCATGTTCCAAATATTCTAGTCCTTCAAAGGGCATTTTGTGCCAAGGGCAAAGCAAACATTATTACTTAACTTCATAATTATGAAATTCAACTTATACCATATACAATTTTCACATCAATTGTACATAAACACTAACATGATAACTATAAACATAAGTAAAATGAACATTCTCCGAAGACCCTTAATCATTTTATACCACTGACCACAAAAATTGGAACACAACCTTTTCAATTGACAGCTCATGAATGTTAATTAGAAGACCTAATTTTCCATGTTAGGGTCTGTTCTGTCATTGCAACTGTCAGTGCACTTCTCGGGTGCCACACAATCATTGCAGGCTCCTCCAATTCCTTAATAAGGCTTGTCATTGTCCAACTAAACCCTAATATCAACTGACATGCACAGCTGTCTTCTTGGGTTTAAAAGATTGCTTTTTATCTGGGTATTTTTCTCTGTTTCATTAGAAACACTACATGTGGCCCAGCAGTCTGTCCCAGTCTGTAGTTAATATTCATTCTACTTGAGGTGCTATATTGGCATGGGCTAATGATGGCATAGATAAAGCCCAAAAATGACTAGGACAAATCGGCAAACAAATCAGCTGAAAACTGCCAAAGAATTGGCCGACATTTGCACTGATTCAGATCCCTGATCGCTATACAATATCGAAATGTACATGATTGATATGAATGTGTGCTAAAATTCCAAAGTCGATTTTAGCACGGATTAGTCAGTGGACTTTGTCAAATTCTCATAGTGGGTACTGGGCTTAAGTCACTTGTGCTTTAGTCTTTGTTGGTGATACCCACTAGCAAGACTAATACACACTTTACTAAGGTTTCCAGTCCTCGATACGCTAAGGTTTAAAAGCAGGTCACTTCGCCAAAAAGGCAACCTTTTAAGTTCAGAAGACGCCCATTTATTGCTACTGAACACCACTACTCCCTTGAGAGATGATGGTAGAAAGGGAAGCCCCAGAAGATATGAAGGTTTCAAATGGGTTTTGTTGGCTAGCTCAATGTCCCATCTGATAGATAGAGAAAATGACACCAAAGCCATACAGCCTCTCTACGTTTTTACCCCCCAGGTTACTTCCCTTTTTACAAGGATTTAATTCATGGTCTATCCTCTCGTTACTTTAACAAGAGGGGTACCTCAAATATTTCATCTGTGTCACCACTTCTGAAGTATATCATATTGCCTTCAGAAAGCAAAGTTTCTGGCCCTCTATAGGACATCAGTAATCCCCTAGAAACTCAATATCTCCTTTCCCTGTTTGACGTTGCAACGATAAACCAGTGACCTACATTTAATGTAGGTCACTGGTTTATCGTTGCAACGTCAAACAGGGAAAGGAGATATTGAGTTTCTAGGGGATTACTGATGTCCTATAGAGGGCCAGAAACTTTGCTTTCTGAAGGCAATATGATATACTTCAGAAGTGGTGACACAGATGAAATATTTGAGGTACCCCTCTTGTTAAAGTAACGAGAGGATAGACCATGAATTAAATCCTTGTAAAAAGGGAAGTAGTTATGGGCCCTTTGTTTTGTGTCAGTAATTGAACTGAGCTGTGGCACGTTTCATCTTTCCACAAGCTTCTAGGTACTGGCGCTGAGGTCAACTTACTAACTCAACTGTGAATATTCTTGTGATTAATTTGCGATTGACTGTCAGGAGAAACCAAAATTATCTCTTACTCAAAAAACTGAAAAAGCAACGCTCAAACGGTCAATATCTTTACCGGTCCTGAAGCATTTGCAGTTCAGTAAGAGCATTGTACTTTCTTAATAAAGTAGCCTTTATTTGGATAACATTGATCAAAATGGTCAATATAAAGGCATTTCTACCCATGTTTAAGTATTTCAAATGTTTATATTTCATCATAGGCCTGAGCTAGGGTCCAGGAGTATGATTATCCAAAGGCATTTGAATCATTTTGCGGCTTTTGGTCACTTTCATCATAGGCCTGAGCTAGGGTCCAGAAGTATGATTACCTAAAGGCATTTGAATCATTTTGCGGCTTTTGGTTACTACATTGCATATGCCTCCCTTAAAGTATGGTCAAGCAGAACTGATACTCTTTGCTCTTTACCACTCTCAGATACGTCCATAAAATGGCCACCAACATTGGTATTGTGTGCCAACGTTCGAAAGATGTTTTTTATTATTATTTACTTTATCATTCACAATATCCAAGTGTTACTTGATTCTAGATCTGTACCACAATACAATAAAAGGGGCACTGCCTATACAAAGGACATCACCTGAACACGCTCCATTATTTACGCGACCATGTTGCGTGTATTAAGTTTCTTATTTACGCGACATGTCAGTAGCATATATGGAAATGGGATTTTATGGATGGTTTATTATTGTTGCATACAAAGTTAATCTTATTCGGGCGACGTCGTGTACACACTCTACCTGGTGTACACAATGGTGTGTATAGTGATTCTTCTATATATTCGACAAGATAGTAGTATATGGAAATGAGGATTTATATATGGTTCTCCCGTATGTACATGATCCACACTGTACAGACGACAGTTATACTGTAACAATAAACAGAAATAAAATTCACAGATGGTATTCATGTTAAAAGAAAAAAATGAAATAGTCTCATGTCATGATGTCATCATTCAGATTGTACAAATGTTTATTTTTTCCATAGATGTGGTCTTGATCACCATGCATGTAGTGGCCACCAAAAAGTGACCACGTGACCACGTCTGAACAAGTTCTATAGGCTTAATTAGCATATATAGACTATGCAGCAGTTCGGGGGTTGTCGCCTGCATTGATTCTGTTATTCGCGTGAAAGGTTAGTAGTATATGAAACTGGGAATTTACAAATGGTATAATTGTTTTCGTGTATATAGTTTGGCTTACATATGCGACGTCGCATATACACTGTATCTAATATAAACGACGTCACATAGACGACATCGCGTAGAGACCTATAGCTGCTTTGAATCAGGCGCCAACTTAAATGTAAATGTTTTCTTGATAAGAAAATAAGCTCTAGCATTCATCAGGTTAGAAAACTTATATTTGGTTGAAGAATTTGAATACTGATTATTAGTTATCCCATTTTGTAAAGCATGAAGCATGTCTTCGTAACTCCACATGCAAGTATTCATGATTTCCAGAGAAGGCATTTTCTATACGGTTGATTTCGTGAAACCCTATCCAGCACTCGGTAAGGCAAAAAGGCATTTGTACTTAAAGGCCACATCTCTTCTGCTAGCTGTTTGTTTTGGGAGAAATGTTAAACCACGAAGCAAATGACAAACCAAGACATAAATCATTCTGGCAACATATCACATGTTGATCATGGCACACACGTGAAAAGTAATGTTTTTCCTACTGCTCTAGTGTTCCTGGATTAGAGATTGTGACTTTATTTGACAGGAATGAGGACATGTGCCACTCAGTAATCCACGGGAGGTAGACAGAGACTCACAATACAGCTAGCTTTGAGTTCAGGACGTCCAGATGTGTATTATCTCTCATTGCCTGGCTAACCATACCTTCAATTAAAGCTGCTGGAGAGCTGTCCTCCGCGCCTCTTTTCAAGGACGTTCTGGAATTAATGCTTGTGCACTTGTTTTCCCAGTAAAAGAATTTTTGTATTCTTTTAAGTAATTGCTGGATTCTTTGTTGGGTAGGAATTCTTTTTTCAGACCGGAAAATAAGCCGGAAGGTTAAACACCTTTTATTTTGCTTCCC
Source organism: Lepidonotus clava (assembly GCA_936440205.1). NCBI lineage: Eukaryota > Metazoa > Annelida > Polychaeta > Phyllodocida > Polynoidae > Lepidonotus > Lepidonotus clava. The sequence goes on from OW387143.1 coordinate 33,342,693, forward strand.
TGCTCTCCTCCACTCGATTAGGCTTTCTTAATTCTCATTTTATTGGGTGGAAATTGAATGCAGAATGGCCTGTGGGGCGTGGAGACCAATACTGCCCTTTCACCTGCAAATTTGCTATTTTAACAATGCATCGTACAATGCTCATGTTTCTCAAAACTGTATACCCAGGCAAGAATGTAACATAATTATGACGTTGAAGTAGCATTCTAGTTCTGTTTTTAGTTCTTGTTGTGTCGTTTTGATGGAACCCAATAATATATTCAGAACCTAGCAATGCAACATTACACTGTTATGTTATTGTAACATTCTGGTTATGTTATTTTGCATGAAAATAACATCACTATAACATTCTGCTTTGGTAAGGTCTCAACTTCACCAGAATATAATGTCAGAATATGACTCTTTGTCTTGGAGAGTCTAAACATAATGTTAAGTAATGTAACTGTTATAGTGGGGTCTGTTAAGGTAATTTTTTTGAGAAATCGTTACGCGGTGGATAAAAGCACCAAATTCGGTATGAGGCACCTCTGAGGCATAACTATCAAATCTGGAAGGGGAGCCACGTTGAAATATCAATAGGACGGATGTGGGGGCCCAAAAACCAATATGGCTGACCTTTACTATAAAAATTCTTATATCTCAGCTTTTAAAAAGACTAAAGAGACATGGTTGGTGTCAAAATTGAGAGATTATGGGTCAGGGAATTCAATTATTTACGTTTCAAGTCAATGCGGAAATCCAAAATCCAAGATGGCTGACCAATTTTGAGAAATATTATGATTTTTAGCTACTAAGGCATAAGGCCAGGGGATATGGTTCCAATGTCACTTGTCAATAGCCTAGAGGGCTTAATAAATACGATATTCATCCGATACAATACCATAAATTTCAAAATGGCTGAATTCAGTAGCATGATACCTTTGATAACGACTGCTGGATTCCAAAATAATTCAAAAGAAAGGATATAGACTTTACTCTTTTGCCACAAGATTTCTTGATTCCATCCGGTATGATGATCCCCTGGGACCCCTTCATTGAATTTAAAAGGGGAGCCATCTTGAAATATCAATATAACCCAGACAGGGGCCAAAAATCCAAAATGGCCGACTTTTACAGAAATTATCTTATATCTCATCTTCTGAAATGCCTAGAAACACATTGCTTTTGTCCAAATTGGTAGTTTATAGGTCAGGGAATTCAATTATTTACATTTTGAATCTATACAATAGGTCTAATCGAAGCTAGCCAAATGTTTTGGTTAAATACCTTTAATTTCAAATGCTAAAAACATACAAAATTTGTCAAAATTTCATTTTGGTATTTCAAGATGGCTCCCCTTCTAGATTCAATAGTTATGCATCAGAGGTGCCTCATGCAAAATTTGGTGCTTTTATCCGCCGCGTAACCCCACTATACACGAAAATTGCGTAGGTAACAGACTGACCAAAAAAGTATGATAACAGAACATACTTGTTATATTTCTGCTTGCCTGAGTGATGCCATGTATGATACTACCTATACAAAACTAAGGCGAACATTACTCAGGTGTAAATGACAGTATATATATATATATATATATATACCTTTTTAATTACAGATGAGATATATACAAGACATAGTACAGATTAAGCTTAATGGAAAAGAAAGCAACAGTTATTGACCTGGTTTGCACATAATATTATTGAGGGCTTTAAGCTGAGACATATGATGTGTTTAGACTGGGGCAATAACAATCACTGATTTTGCATCTGTATCAAGCACATTGTAAATCTTTAAAATGTTCAGTGACAATACGAAAATTGGGATAAGCCTGTACGAACAGGCTCCAGGGCACTACTGCTCAGACTATTTACCTGCTTTTGAGAGGGCAGGACAACAGTAAAGGCAAATGGGTTGGAATTCTGATAAAGCATGATAGAGATAGTTAACTGAGATAATAATATTGTATTACTAGATGTTCTTATATTTTCTCAGAAACACCTCATCATAATTATTATGATGAGGTGTTTCTGAGAAAATATAAGAACATCTAGTATCATTCTTCTAGCGTCATTCTGCCTTGCCTACCTCCCCATCTTTCATGTTCCTTTCTTGCTTCAGCTGACCCATAACAACAAGAGCGCCATTGCCACTGGTAAACAACCCCTTTAGCTCAGAAGGGGGTCACCCAAGGGGTCCTGACCTCGTCTCAGGTAACTGGTTGCCACGGATGGCGGTCAGGGGCCGGTACTTGCCATTATGGGAAGCCAATTACACCATGGCAACGGCTGGATTGGCCATATCCTCTTGTGATAAGCTCGACCTGCCCCTAGTAGATGGGTGGGATGAGGGGTTGTCCCTGAGGTACGGTTATAGGCTTGGGTTCATTCTTTCGCATCGCCACCTACAACCCAGTGTGGTCATAGGCTCCGGTATCCAGGTCGCTTACTATCAAGGATTTAATGAGATCCCTACGCGCGGAAGAACATACTGAGTGATGTGATGATGATGATGTTGATAACTTAAGGTCTATTCTGCAATGTTTCCGCTATATCAAGACTGTACTGAGTGATGTTGTTAGGGGGCGGAATGCTGTTTTCGTTTAATTATAGTGGTGAGATATATGATTGAAGATTAGACACGAATTTTATTTCAGTTTCTACAGCTTTAGTGCAGGAAACTGATGTCAGGTTAGGGAAGTACCATAAGTAATGAGGAAATTATATATGGACATAGGAGGAAATAGGGCAATTCTTTTCAGTTTTCACCAGTTCCTTTGTGTCCAGCATGGCTTGTCTTTTGCACAAACCAGGGCCAGCATACTACCATCTTTTGTCGAGGCAGTTTCAGGAGTAATGCCCTAATCTTGTACCGTATAGAAATCTGGAGTCTCTTTGGGTATAGGGCACTAAATACTCCACATCAGGGTATAGGGTACTAAATAATCCACATCAAAGGCCTAGTACATTGATTGTCCACTCAATAATGTATTCACATATCATTGGGCACTTATAGTTAATTTATGGCACATAAATGTTATATTGGTTTCTTACCGGTAACTGTTCCTATAGCACTTATTGACCTTACGTTTACATTATAATTGCTTAAGGTGAATGTTTAGGAGCAACTAAAGTGCTGCTAGAAAGGACAGGAAGAGCACTTCAGTCTCTGTATTATTAACGCTCTTTCCGGGGTTTTTTCACCAATGATTCCGGTAATTGAATTGACGTATGGTTGATGCCTGTATTAGGCTTTGTTTCTCCCAGGTAAGATTATTTTCTAGATAATTCCCAATACCTCTTTATTAATTAAGCATAAGACCTGCAGCTAAGTTCCATTCCACAGAAAAGCAGCCTAGGTAATGTTCAGTGAAATAAAGATTGCAAGGAATCAGTCATGACCCAAAGACTTCTGTAATTAATTTCTGTAGTTTATTTCACAGCAGGAACAAGTTGAAAGCGGTGAGATAGAGATCCTTTCAAATAAGTATCTATATTCATCACATAGCATAGATGATATATCTGTGATTCGATACGTTCAAATTATTGTGATGTCTGTCAAAATATATATTCTGGAACTTTAAAACCTAAAAGGCAATTTTCAAATGCACTTTTTTTTCGAAACTCTTCTCTTCATTATGCTTAGTCAGCATCCTGAGTATGAATGATATATAGAGCTACGCACCACTGAAAAGATGACGCTCAGTTGGCCTATAAGCAGTGCCATCCTAATCTAACGTTATCTAGATAGATGGATTTTTTTCCTGTTGTCTATATAGATAGCTCATTTTCCTAACTTTCCCCCGCAGGACTCTAGACATAAGGTATATAGATTGCACCTGTAAGATAGATGTTATGAATAATTTATTGGACACGTCGGCCTCATGTCTGAGAATGGCTGTATTTGTGATGGAAAGGAGTTAGTAGTTCATTCAATGACACCCCTCTCACACTTTACAACCTAAGAATAAAACAACTAGGCCAACTGTAAAGAGTACAGTTGTACAAAGATCATTCTCTTCGTGTTGGAAATAATATCTCCTATCTGATAATGGTTTAGGAAACAGGAAAGGGCCATATTCCTCATGATTAAGTGAACTATATTGATGATGATGGTTGTTGGAGTGTAATGTCTGATTAGCAATTTTTCAGCTATATAAGGACCACTCACATTTGTGTATACCAGTTGGCTGACCGAATCTATGGGGATGAAACGAATGGCAAAGCAAGGTGGTATAGCAGGCACCTCCAAGACTCTAACCTGGTTCAGCCACGTGCGAGGCAAGGACTCTATCCACATTTACTTCGCGGCTGAACATTTATAAATAACATTTATTTTACTCCTTCCTGCATACATCAACTCTAAAATTTAAAATTCTACTGCAATGTGGTCAGTGTGGTGGTTGGAATGCGAATGACCAACGGTTCCAGGCTGGCTATTTATATAGTGAGCATACAACAATTCGCTGTAGCGATAGCAAAGGGGGTGATGACATGACACCTCTCTGAAATAAATAAATTGCTGTAGGTATTGCTACACAATTTAATTACTATACCATCCTGCCCCCAAATTACATTGAAATCTGGCAGACTATAGATGGAAAGGATTTTTTTGTGTATAGAACAATATAATTATATAGTTGCCTCACAAGTCATAGTTTAAACACACAATAAAGTGTATTACACACAATGAAGGGAAGGGCCATTGTTGGGGAGTAAGTACCCCAAAAGAGTAAGCATGCCAGCTAATGTTTACCATTGCATGTATTACTTCTACGTCCATTGAACGACGCTAAGAAAACTTTACAACCATACGCTTTTATCTGAAAAGCTTGTAGATGCAAACACAATTGTGGGGCTGTCGGGGATGCAGATTAAATTATTAGTACTGTCAGGCAGATGTTGAAACTTATCTGAAAACTGTCATAAGGAAATTGGTTGTACGTGTAAATTGAGCCGGAGGGCGGTATACCGATAGGTCTCCTTGAGCATTATGAGCCCCCAGTCGACCCAACAATTTGTTTCTGAAAACAGTGGTAGTTCTTGGCGCAATCGTCGTAAGGATCATTTGAGGGTGTCTTATATGGCGTGTGGACCGTCGTATGTATCAATGAATAATGTCCATGTTAGAATAGCAACAATTGATCATGGAAAAAAGGTTCGAATTTTCAGAATATTTAGATCGGAATGTCTTCTTTCTATTATTGTTTACAGAAATACAGTTGTGGCAATAGGGCAACTAGCAATCAACAGTCAGTTGGTTGGTTATTGGGGTTTACACCGTATCAACATCGACAGTCATATTACCGTGAGAACAAAGTGTGACAGTTCTGTCTTTGCTGATCAAATCTTTTAGATGAATGAATCTATGAAATGTTAGAGACCATACTCATACACTTTTACCGAGGCAGGTGTTCTTTAATGTATATGGTCCCATAGGCAGGGCCATACACACAACAGCTGGTGGTCTACTTGAGACCTTTGATAACCCAGTTGTTGCCGCTGCCAGGCTGAGGGAGACGCGAGTGCATGGTGTGGGGCCTCAGCCCCAGCCCCAGCCGAGAATTGAACCCCGGCTGCCCACAAGCAAGGCGACCACGCTGACCTTCAAACCACCACGCGCCCCCTTCAACAGTCGGACCCATCAACAGCCTACAAGAGCCTTGTGAATGTCCCAAAACCTATCCTATTCTTCGGGAAAGCCTGATGTTGTTATGATGTTATTATAATCCCCTGATACTCATTTGTACAATTTGTACATGATAATGCTCAAGTTCTTCTCAGAAGTCAAGACTTTACATATTGTTGTCTTGTTTCATCTAATGGTGCCTTTAAACCTTAATAAAACATCATGGTACCCTAAAGCCCAATACCCACAGGGTGTCGCCCCGCGATCCTGGTCGCCCGGCGACTTTACCGCCGATTCTCTCAGTCGGCCGTCGCCCGTCGCCGCTAAAGTATGGGGCTTTAGGTTGAGATAGCAAAAGCATTAAGACGGAAATATAAAGATCACAAGGTAAACCCTCGATATAAACAGCAATGCTGTTGGAGTTGTCAAGAGGCTGTCAGCAACCTAAGGATTGTCCTAAGGGTAAGAGTCAACATCATCATAAATATTTTGACAGTATGTGTAAACCGCGCGGCGTCTGTAGGGAGCAGCCTATACAGAAAACAGGGCATTTCTGGATCCATGATAGATGGAATATGATCCGCGGGGCAATAATTGAATTTGCAGTGGGAATGGTCAGTCTGTGACACAAATATTGGAGAGACCCCAGAGATGGACAATGAAATCCCATTACGGTCAATATGAGACTGGGGACTGAGACCCTTCTGAGACACATTGAGCAATCATTTCTAGCAACAAAGGTTATGGACCATAGGAAGTCAGTGCCTACCCAAACACATGGGACCAAGTATTCCAATAAATCCACGGGCATCTATGACTGGGAAAATAATATTTTCAACTATATTACAGGCTTATAGCGCATATCTAATACGCATTGACAATAGTTGTTGGCACGGAGAATTCATGGTCACTCATAAGGCTGCATATGGCGGCAGGAACGGTACCCGGATGAAAGATTAACCAAGGTCATTGGTCAAGGTCACCTTTGCATGCTGCTGCATTGCACAAATCATCTGATATATGGAGGAACCGCAAACAGGCCTAGCCTCCTGTTAGATTGCCTGCTGAGAAATAGATCTCGGGATTTATTGCTAATATTTCCCCTTTTTCATTATTCTCTTTAATATATGAATATCTCAAATTTAAATGTAAACCTAACAACAAGATAATTTCTCTGTAATACTTTATATCAGTCACAAGAAAAGGATGGATGGAATACGCAATTATTCATGTAAACCTATTTGTTTGTTAACCATCATTGTCATTTTCTAATTAAATAGGCCTAATACCTTATCGATGCTGGCTCTAAGAAATCAGGATTTGACTGATAAAATGTGTTTTGACTAAAATATGTGCTCAAGGCATAATACCCTTTACAGACTGGGCTCAGAATGCGCATTCTGCCTGTATTAAACTGTCATTATGAGCGCATTTTGGGGCCAGTCTGCAAAGGGTATTCAAGGGGCGCGGGTGTCAGTCCATTGCGCAGTAGATATCTAAAGCCCCATACCCACAAGGTGATTTTACCGGCGACTGGCAACCGGCAACTGGCAGAATCAGCTGACTCTTATGATCACCTGTTAGTATGATATATTGAAATGTGCATGTTTGATCTCGATCAGCACTAAAATCGGATGACTCTTAGATTAGAGTCGGCCAATTTTAGCACCAATAATGACTCTGGACAAAATCTCCTAGTGGGTATGCGGCTTTAGCTAGTTGCAGAAAGAAACTAGACCCGTACTAAAATAGGCTCTCTGACTAAAATTACATCTGCTATTGGAGAGTGAGGAGATGATGTCATGGACTGAGGTGAATAAGACGCATAGTTAGTACCTGTATTCCTCAGAGTGAAACAAGTGGCCTCTGAGGTAACTCCGATGATGTAAGGGGTTAGCGAGCCCGAGTAACATCTGGGCACTTGAGCAGAGCTAAAATAGGTGGTTTTGAGATGAGGAGTACTGGACAATCTCCCAGACTGATACTAGTCAAAGGAAACCTAGTGACGTATAGTACATGCATTTGGATTTGATACATACTATCCTTTCAAGCGAGTGTTCTCTGTCGTCCCTGAATTAGGAACTAGGTTTGAGGATGATTGATTATCCAGACGAGATGGAAGACTGCAATTGACAGCTAGTTTATTGGAATGATTCACATAAATCTTAGTGGAATGTAGCCTAACCTTTCATGAGAAAAGTAAACCCCATAGTTCATTATGCTGACCCCTACTTTTGAAATCCGCTAGTGTATCCCAAAGGTTTCCCTTAAAACAGGCTTCTTTGAATATTGCCCATGACAGATTAGGCCTTAGAATGCGCAGTTGGCCTGTAGTTAAAAGTCAAGGGATGCGAATTGTGTGATCAGCTCGCTATGGTAATGTCTTATTACCTATATATTGTACTCCCCTACTGGTGGTAAGAGCCATTAGCCCTGACGTACTATCTGGACTTGTCAAATTCAACAGAACCTCCAGGGAACACAAGTATGGAATATATGACCTCTATTTCAGATGGCATTCTTCCTTATTCCACGCTGATTCCTACTTCAATGGCACTATCCAGTCCCACTCAATATCCTTTTTTGGAAGTAACAATTATAATGTATGTGTTGAAATTGGAGAATGCAATAGTAAGGTACAAGAGCCAGAAAACATGTTGTTGTTTTGCATGTTCCACTCTTATGAGGGAATCGTCTAGAGGGGAGCTTTGACCTTTACAAGACATTACAGGGAATGAGGTAGTGCCAAAGAACAAACAACCTTTTCCCCTTATGTATTCTCTTTTTGAAACAAAACTTCCGCACTAAGGCAATCACCATCAATGTTAGTTGAGAAAAGAGTACACCGCAGTAACTTGAAATTCAGTAGGAGTGGCATGGAATATGCAAGTCTTAGGAAAAAACTCCAAAAAGGAAAAAAAAACATAAACGTGATAAAATATTTAATGTACATGTGGGACTGTATTTGTGAGATTGGCTAGTACTGAACAACTAAAGCATAGTTGAAATTCACCACACCTGTTATTAATATATCGACGTTGATCATGCATTTTCCCCTTTTCCTAATTTATTAAGAAATTGGGCGGTCGAAAATATTAATTTGAATGCATACTCTCGGGAAAAATATCTTATATGTCAAAGTAATATGGGAAAGTATTTTATGCGCATGTACTAAGATTCACCTGTGAAGCCCCCTTTTATGTGAAGTATCGGATTTTAATTAACCTTTTACACATAATATAATATATCAAAGTAGGTTGAAACTTCTTGCAATAGGGGCTAACTGATACATCATAAAGTTTTTCATGCCATGTTTATCAAACATAAAACACCATACATCATACAATGTACATCAGAGAGTACATACATCAATTCTAAACTTCGAATGTTTATTTTCGGCTTACTGTTTACTGTTTACTGTTGCCTTATCCCTCAACAGTTTTGAAAGTAGAATATGTGTATATGTGAAAGAAATTGACCAACTAAGTCTACATTTATACATTGAATGTGTAGAGTAAATAAGTATCAGATGGCGCTCTTCCTATTATGAAAACAGGTTGAGTTGCTTACCCATCAATGATGAGAGGATAAAATCATAATCAGTCCTAATATTTCATCTCTCCAAATAGGCATTTATACCTGATATGATAGAAAATATACATACCAGCATTATGATTAAGTTACGAAGCTGCAATTCCGCTTGACGGAATTGTGATAGAATAAAAATGTTTATCTTGGAATAAGTTTCTTGAAAAAGAAAACGCAAACTAAGGAACTAAATTTGCATATAATTTGCAGTGTAAAGATGAGCTTTGATATATTATTCAAATGAAGATAGGCTCCTCATACAGGATGGATTATTCACTTTCAGATAATTGCCATAGGCGCTAGTACAAAAAGTAACTATTAACATTTTCGTGTCTTTGCATTGCCAGGGACCAACTTTAATGCAATACTAGAATTTCCACCTTGGTATTACGTCCCTGCTGCTGTTGTGAACAGTTTGGGCAAACACGTTCTCGTAAATTCCAATCCCAATTTTGTTCAGCTGTGGGGATCCTGTCAGAAGTGACCGCCCCCTGCCTTCAGATCTTAACAAGAGTAACATTGGCCTCTTCACTGCTCTCAGATGTGGTACTTAATATCATAAAAGATTGTGGCTCTTCTGATCTGACAGGAGAAACACTGCATTCGTTATTGTTCAGAAATGTGGGCTAGCTGTAACAAAGTGTGGCCACTTTATCTTCCCTTTTCTGATGTAAGGTCTCCCTCCCATGGCTCACTAGATAATCCAGTGCTCTTTGATGCCCACTTAATCATACAGAACCAAAAGAACGTGTCCACTGATTGCTGGATTTCCATCAATTCAAAGCAAATCTGATTTGTAGTATTGGTTATAGGGAACTAACACAGCTGTTAAACGATGGATTGGTTTCTTTTGTATATTAAATACTTATCAAAGTGTTCTCCATGGAAAAAAAGGAAAGACTTGCCGTTTGTATAGGCGCCTACATCCGGAGAGAGTACCCATGGATAGACATGCCCGGCTGGGATCTAAAGTTTTAATATCAAGACACCTTTTCTGGATCAACTGGAGCGACCGATGCAGGAGAATTGGGTACCATGTAAGACACTGACCTCCCACTACCCTCTCTTCCCTTGGAGATGTTGGCTGCCAGTATGTAGCCTGTAAGCTCACTAGGACATCAAGGCCCTCTCGATTGTGGTGGAAATTGGATCAGGAGTGAGTCAGACCCACAAGGGAAAAGTGGCTGTTGACGGCCCTTTCGTTCTCTATTTCAAAGAGACATTTGGGGAGCTCCACTAAATTAAGCAACGACTTATAGAATATTAAGATGACAGACAGCTCATATTGACTTACAGAGTAGCATCTGATCTCTTTGTCCGGCGAGTTTCCATTGACAAATCCTAGATGGCTGACTCCCTTTCCGAACAATATGGCAGATGCCTACTTCCTACCCCACTTCAAAATGGAGGACAGCTTCCTTTCTGCTTAATATGACATGGCAGCATAGAAAGAGACAACAGATGCTGGGTTACTGTCCCAGTTCACGTCTAAATCTAGTTACCGCCTCCTGTGAATGGAGTGGGATTCCTGTTAGATTCAATTACAACATGTCTAAGAACCCGCCAACAGCGCAAGCGCAGCCAGCCTGCTTCAACTTTAAGAGCCTCCAGAGGTCAATGCCCCAGAGTTGTGTGGTGGAGCAGGGGTCGGTCTTAGCACTAGTCCACTAGTGAAATCACTAGTGCAAATCCTATCGGGCTAGTGCATTTTCTGGACAACTAGCCCGATGGGCTAGTGCAAATATAAAATCTGACATGGTCAAATCACATGGCGAGACTTATCTGACTGTATTTGGTTATGTAGTTAAAGAAACATTGAGAAAAATACACACATTTCATTGACAAAGATGAGTAAATTATACATGTAATTCTTTCAAGTGTTTAGTGTGTACTAGTGCAGTTTGCATCAGACTAGTGCAATCTTTCATCTGCTAGTCCCGTGGGCTGGTGCGGAAAAAAGTTAAGGTCTTTCCCTGTGGAGTCCAGTATTGGTGTCATGAAGCCCAAAAAGTGCTGGGATTTTTTGTCCCCAGTAGGCCCTAGGGTAATTACTTGCTCAAAGTAGGTTTTAAGGAATTTGTTTTTTTGAAATTGGATATTGAAAATTATTCTCACTTTGAATCGAATTATCACGGTGTGTTTTTGATCATGCAGTGTGACCTTGGAGCGTGACCAAATTTAAATGACAAGGTTTTCAGAGTGACATTGATATTCCGGTCATCCCGAAATGTAAATGACGGGAAATTAGGCTATTTTTAAAAATCAATCATTGACTTGTTTAACCCAAAATTAATTTAGATACAAATCACGTTGCAAGAATACTTTTGAAACAGCAATTTATCTTTAGATTAACACATTCCAAGGTGAATAACATGATATTATGTTATTATATGTTATTCACCCAACGCAAATACATTGCTTAGTCATTGATTTACAATCCACTAACCGCTATCCTAGGCCAGGCATAATAATATATTATATAGTTTGCTTGAAAAATAGCAATCCATTCTTCATATGCATGAAGTTTGATTCCACCGATGCTCACGTATCATCAATCTTGTTTTTTAAGCTTGCCCTGCCTCCTTTAGCCATCAATACAAGTCTTTTTTGTGCTTCTCCACCTTAATCTAGCCCTTTTTCTTCTATCACACACACCAGGGTGGCTTCGAAAAGGACTTAAAGACAGAAAAAAAGCATGAATTGGAAGAGTTCCAGCCTTGGCCATCCATCTATTTCCACTGTTTAAGCGGCGGGGGAAAAAGTACCTCTCTTATTGAGTCGTCTCACTCAATCCGTCTTAGATAAGCGCCACCCTCCTACTAAGTTTACTGAGATAGATAAGAACACCATCCTCGGTTTACTGTGACTGATAGCAGTATTTACTGTAATAAATGGGATTTTCTGTGGCAGGATTAGATCATTGTGACAGGCTTGATTGATTTTGGAGACATACATATCCGTCTGGAAGAGAGAATACACATCTGGAAGAATACACGGATAACAGGTGTTAATGGTGGGATTAGTCAGAGGGCTGGATTCAGGTGTGGCTTATCCCTCATTGGTGGAGGACAAAAGAGGATATACGTGAAGTAACCACCTCCTTCTTTTGGGAATCCTGGACTTACCGCTATGGATTTACATGAACATGTTTATGCGACCCCAAAGTATTCTTCCATCTGGTAAATGACTCTCCTTCTTATTAAAGATATATATTATGTTGGAATATTACGATTTCTCAAATAACCTACTTTAGAGATACATCCACAGTAAACCTCTTGAAAAGTCTGTGTATTGTCAACCAGTAGATCTACAAATCCCAGGAACCTACAGGAAGAGAAGTGAAATAGAGAGAATGACCAGGAGTCTAAAAGATGGCAATCATCTGAATTGACCTTAGCAGAAATTCTAGATCATAGGCATCATACTTAGATAAAGTCCCGTAGGTAAACCTTATCTGCCACTTTATACAACCTGGTGACAATTTGAATTATACTTAGCCACAGTTGATTACGGTTTCTCTCCAAAACGCGCAGGAAGTCAAAGCTAACATGTAAATGCTTCGAAATTATTGACAGTGCCAACTTGTTAACAGCTTTAGCTGGCTACTCTTTGCATCAGCTTTTTCGCGCCGTAAAATCACCAACGCATATCGAGCCACATCTTAATCATCATAACCAAAGGTTATCACCTTCGAAAACAGCTATTTTTTACGATCATGATGAATAAATGGCTACGATACATTACTATTATGTCCTGTCAGGCATATCTTAATTATACTATAATTGATTTATTATGCTTTAGTCTGTGGATTATGAACCAGTACTAGTGATTAGCACAAAAGTGTGGCCAATGTATGGACATATTTACTGAATGTAATATGTAGTCCATAATAATTATCATTTTTCCATAAATGCCTTTTTCCCAATATTAAAAAATCAGGAGAGGAAAAAGGAGGAATTGCCAAGACAAAGAAATATGAATATTGCCTTTTTGACATGTGTCTATGTCAAATAATGCAGAAATAAACTGCGCTGCAATCATGCCGTAAAGGGAACTGCCTTATTTGAACCAGAAATTGACCCATTCTGTCAACCAGGCAAAAATTTCCGGTCGAACAATGCCCACATACTTTATACAATGTGGCACAGAAATGGGAGAAGATCACATTTCTTAAAGATAAGCAGGAAGGGGAATGAAGAATTGTTTTCTGCTGTTTTATTTTTGCAGTTGTAATCCAAAGTCAATGACTGAGTTGCACCAACGTGAGGGTTTGTCGTCTTCAATGGGGGAAATCCATTCAACAATGTAACTCAAATCCGTGTTACATTACAGATCACTAGCACCAAACTTCCAACATTATCAGATACTTTAAAAGCGATTGACCAATATTTATGATAGATTTCTTTTCACATCGCTCGGTGAGAACATAGTTTATGGTCGTTTTCAACAATAACTGGTCATTTTTCAGTGGTTTCTGTTCTCTTGAAATACGATCCGACCAGAATTTTAATTGAATCACTCAGTTAATATGCTGTTACCTGGATACTCTTTCACAGAGACTTGAGCATTCATTGTATGCTCCGAACTATAGACCTTTTTCATTAGGGTGTGGCGCCCCCTGGTGAAGTAAATGGAACCAATGGTTTAGGTCATTTCCCATAGTTAACTTATAATTCTTCACTTCATATAGGTTAACTGTGGGAAATGACCTAAACCATTGGTTCCATTTAATTCACCAGGGGGTGCAACACTCTTAATGAAAAAGGTCTCTAGCCCCGCTTCAACTAGACGTTGAAATTAGGGTACAAAATCTCGTATTTAACCCAGAAATGTTTCCCTGATCTTATTACATTGTTGCCATACCAGACCTCGCAGACCATCCTTTGTTTGCCTCATTCACTCATCCAATAAACATTTCTGACCACCTTTTTTCTCGTTGAGCACCTGATTGATAAAAACTAACAAGGCAATCTAAGCGGCACGGGGCATGAAATAGTCACTGACCGAAATAAATCGTACTCTTTATAAAGTTCATATTATACAAATAAGTGTCTTTTCTAAAGGCCTGTTTCCACCAAACGACATTCTCCTCAAGACAGCCTAAGACTGGAAAAGATTTATAAATATATGATGGTCGTTCATAGAATCGTTTAGTGGGAACACAAAATTGTTGGTAAAGATATTTTGTGAACGGCTGCAATCAACATTACATTTTACTGATCAAGACAAAAATAAAACATTTGCAAACGACCAAATATTAAACCTGTTAGATATTTGTGGACGACAGATGCCAACTATTTTTTCCAAGAACAATTAAAAGCAATTAAAGCCATTGTTCCCTAAGTTTTCAGACATTTGTCATTTGAAAAAGTCGTCCAGATTGTCCAAGAGTCGTTCAATTATCAGTATGTTAGTCGTTCAGTGGAGTTTTAAACCTGGCTTAATAAAACAAGGCAGTTATCAATGTAGAAATGTGAAAATGATGATCTACCATGGACTTTCTGCCCCTGCATTGTCTTGGACGTTTTTCAACTAAAGGCATCATAGGGATATTGATTCAATGTTAAATGCAAAGATTAAAGTATGCGAGCAGTGTCTTATTACGCAATCTGTACTTGATTAATAAAACAGGAAAAACGTATCATTTCTTTCTCAAGAACTATATGAGATCATAAGACCATGTTATATATCATCTAAAATTGAAATACTAAAAGGAAAATCTGAATATTGTTCCTTTAGCCCTTTAATCATAATGAATTAAAAAAGAAACTGATCCTTTCTGACTGTCCTCTCGCACCTATCGCCCAAGGCATCGTTGGAAAGCAGGAGCTGTTCTAAACACCTTTTTATGGTTCTTTGATATGCAGACTATACATTTGCATCTTAATCATATATGTTTGATAGTCCCTTCATATGGCCTCCTAAAGCCAGTGTGATACCCCTCTTCAATATAAAATGGATTAATATACTAAGCCTTTCTGTTTGATGTAAGAGGGCCCGCAGGAGTTCGTACTCAACGTGTGAATATTAAAGAATGCACATAATGCATTATGAAGCCAGCGTGATTCGGAATTCCACAAAGGTGTCATGGTATAAATTGACTAGTCTGCATTCTCAATACAAAATCTGGTTTTTCGAGATTGTATATGATGTTTTTGCGCAAGTGTTTGTATATACATGGAATTAAGGAGAGTTCTTTCCTTGTTCTCCCTTCAGAAAAGGTGAATAGACTCGCTTGTAGTCTAGAAACAGACCTGTAGCCTTTATTTATGAAGTCTCAATTGAAATATATCTACTGAGACATTTATTTCTTTTATGAAAATTATCAGCAGTGCTACTGAATGAAAGATTATTCATTCGCCCACGTTGTCAAGTAAAAATAAAACCATGAATAAAAAAAGTATTTTGATTTTGTAGTTGTCATAATAGATTTTTTCCATTTGAATAGGGATGGATAGAGCTATAGGGAAATAACAATATAGAGTTGATCAAACAGCGCATAAAAGAATATACAATAGTTATTTATTCCCTCCTACATACATAGATTCTACAGTTTTACGATATCAATAACTGTCTTGGGTGGCGACAAGTCAGCAACTGAAATGTAATTGTTACAACACCTGATCCTCATAGCATCATGTAAACAAGGTAACGAAACCTTCGTAACAGAATTATCACTTGCCATTCCAATAATAATGACATGTCTCAAGACACAGAATTTTACTATATTGAGAGAGATTTTATTTATGTGCATTTAAATATCATCGACTTATTGGAGGGACAGTGATATAGTAGAAATCCCTCAAGATTTTCCCCATGGAGTTCACAGTACTTAGAGAGTATCATATATTTTAAAGAGCCTCACAATTATTGCAAAATCTATCTTTAAGAAAAAGAAGTACACTTAGGAATTCCAGATTTTAATCCATATACAAGGTGCAATCAATGGATTATGTGCCAGACAGGAAGGGAAATCTCGCAGGATAACAAATGAAATAAAAAGACAGGGATCGTACAGATCCTTTGTTAAGAGCACTTCAAAAGGGAAACCAAGTGTTCGTGCCTCGCAGAGGGGAGCTCTCAATGCATTATTTATCAGCCGACACTGCTGAGCAAGGAAGTCAATAGAGTGGTTGAAAGATGAACCTGCCTGCAATCCATAGCAAATCTCCTTTTTCAAAGTTCTCAAATGCTTCTTTACGCATAGACTAATTTTTAAAACACGACTAGATAACCTGTCTCAGTCCATCTGTTCATGTGCAGTTATCTACATGAGAATTAGAATTTGTCTTGTGTACGTCTGGCTGTTTGGCATCGTTTTTATCTGAGCCGTATGCCTTTATTCCACATGCCAATTTTCCTGCCAATTCTAAAAAGCAGCAGTGGGATAAAGGTTAACTGTAGACATGTTATCTGGTTATACATCATTAGAAAGGTCTTACAATTCTCCTTTGAATGTACTTTTTCACGTCATATTTCCAGAGGCAAAAATCAGGCAAATGCAAAATTGGCAGAATCAAAACTTGTGAGTGGAAAAGAGGCTATACTCCAGTTTTCCACAGCCTCGTTTTGGTTCTTCCGATTTTGCAATTGTTTCGTTCGTCTAAATAATTTATATTTCGGAGAATGGCACATTGTATAAACCATTAAAAGAGAATTATGCACCTTTCGAATGATATATGATAAGTTCTATAGTAATCCATTATTCCCCCGTCGATATTTAAATGAGCAGCAACTCAAAATGGCTATGTGTATGAAAATAATGTTTATAAGATTATAGATGGCTTCAGCCTTTGTGGGGGTGCATATGGCAGTAGGTATGTTACATGCTTCTGTGGGTAACACTCAACTTTTTAATGGACTGGTTACCCATAAGTACTGATAGCACATTAGCCGCTAAATAAATCATCGTTTTTATATCAATCCACACTGACCATCTGGTATGTTCCTATCAGAATATTAGCCTGTGTTTCAAAATACTAGTTATATAGGAGTATATGGTTGGTAGTTGTCCTATCACAGGGGTAGTTGTCCTACCGATGGGTGTAATTGCCCTACCAATTGGGTAATTTCCCTATCATAGGGTTAGTATCCTACCAATAATGAGATATTGTTAAGAGTGGGCCATACTTTTACTCAGCAGTACCACTTCCACATCTGCCACTCTATACCTCAAACCAATGCTGTAACTACAAGTATTTAAACAGATGACGGACACTGAGGTTAGAGATATCATTATGCCTGGGTTTAGCCTGATGTGAAGGGATTAGGCTGGTAACCATTCAAAGTTTGCAGCAAAGATCACGGAGGGTTCAGAAGCTGTAACAGTGTGAGGGGTAGGGATGACAGGTTAGAGGACATACAGCTAGGGGCAGGCACAAGATTTTTGAAGGGGGGGTCTGAATATAGGGTAAGTACTAAAACGGTATGCATTTGGACACATGCGCACAACATATCTTTCTCTTTGGCAAGTTTAAGTATCCACCAAAAGGGGTGGGGGCGGGTCCTGACCCCCTGAATCCGCCCCTGTCAAGGTGTCTTGGTGTCTATCAGGTTCACATATGATAAGCAGGCACATGGAACAACAGATCAATATCAACTCTATTACAAGTCGGCCGAAGTGACATTTCTCTCTATCCCTAATCTATGGAAGGGAGCAACTTGATTAAACCTTGACTATATCATGTATAAACTATGATGGATTTGGACATAAATCCGATTAAATTGAATGGCCATGTTCTTCTATACCCTGAAGATAATAGAAAGATGCATAAGAATTTCTTTTTCTACCAGGCCTATACTTTCAAATAGCTGCACAAGTCACTATCAAAAATGGTGCATAAAACGCTGAAAAAATACCTAAAAATCAGAAGTCAAAATTGATTGAGATGTCACCTGGTGATGGTTAAAGCATCACATAGTTAAAGTTCCCTTAAGCCAATCCGCGATGGAACCAAGCACCATGCAACGGATTCTCTTTATAAGTATATATATGGTGTCTATCTGGAAGCATTCTGATCACAATTATATTTTTGTAAAATTATCCTTGATATTCCCAGTGAAATAGATAATATAAGTATGATAATTCATAAACAAACCGATATGTTCAGTAACATTTCACCAGTGCTTAGGCAAGTCCACTCAGCTGCTGCAAGGTCCCTACTGGCCAACAGATCAAGCAACTCTGAACTCCAGATGCTTGAGGCCTGCCTCATCACTACATCCTAGCAGTAGACCTACTCTCCACTATGCGCGGTGTGGAAGTTCCCTGCCTATGTTTTAGGGACAACCTTCTTACATGCATAATCCTAAGCTTGGACTGATGCTACATCAGTACACTATGTCACAGTTTGTTTCTGCATCCGGGCTAATGGGTGACAGGACACTTACCCCCTGGACACTTACCCCCCGGACACTTACCCCCTGGACACTTACCCCCCGGACACTTACCCCCTAGGACTCTTACAAATATGTCCTAGAACCGGGTTAATGTAATTTTAACAACAGGAGATCAGTGTAATGGAGAGGGGAACACTCCTCCCAACACCTGGTTCCCAAGCATTTGGGTTTGTTATAAATGTACACGATGGGTACCAGCTGGAGAGAAGGTTCCTGGCGCGTGCACTAACAACAAATGGTCGGTATCCAGCTGCACTGAATTGTATTTCACTCCTAATTGATGAACCGATCATTCGTTCATCCCGTTGAAGTGACCATTTGTCTATTTTTTGTCTTTTAAAAGTTATTTTTCATCCTTTAACAGCTGCTGTTACACTGGTGTGTGTCAAAAGAAGTTAGGTATCATAATTTGGATCATAATTATCCATTTTCTTTGGTGAGGGATATGTACTTACCACTTCTTGTACATTCATATGCTTCTAGTAGTGGGGTCTGTTAACAACATTTTCGTTACGCGGCGGATAAAAGTACCAAATTTTGCATGAGACACCTCTGAGGCATAACTATTGAATCTAGAAGGGGAGCCATCTTGAAATACCAAAATGAAATTTTGACAAATTTTGTTTGTTTTTAGCATTTGAAATTTAAGGTATTTAACCAAAACTGTTGGCTAGCTTCGATAAGACCTATTGTATAGATTCGAAAGGTAAATAATTGAATTCCCTGTCCTATAATCTACCAATTTGGACAATAGCAATGTGTTTCTAGACATTTCAGAAGCTGAGATATAAGATGATTTCAATAAAAGTCGGCCATATTGGATTTCTGGCCCCTGTCCGGGATATATTGATATTTCAAGGTGGCTCCCCTTTTAAATTCAATGAAGGGGTACCAGGGGATCATCATACCAAATGAAATCAAGAAATCTTGTGGCAAAAGAGTAAAGTCTATATCCTTTCTTTTGAATTATTTTGGAATCCAGTGGTCATTATCAAAGGTATCATGCTAATGAATTCAGCCATTTTGAAATTTATGGTATTGTATTGGATGAATATCATATTTATTGAGCCCTCTAGGCTATTGACAACTGATATTGGAACCATTTCCCCTGGCCTTATGCCTTAGGGGCTAAAAATAATAATATTTCTCAAAATTGGTCAGCCATCTTGGATTTTGGATTTTGCATTGACTTGAAACATAAATAATTGAATTCCCTGACCCATAATCCCTCAATTTTGACATCAATCATGTCTCTTTAGTCTTTTTAGAAGCTGAGATAGTAAAAGTCGGTCATATTGGGTTTTGGGCCCCCACCTCCGTCCTATTGATATTTCCAAGTAGCTCCCCTTCCAGATTTGATAGTTATGCCTCAGAGGTGCCTCATACCAAATTTGGTGCTTTTATCCGCCGCATAACGATTTCTCAAAAAAATGAGCTTAACAGACCCCACTATAGCAGTTTAGATTACAAGCAAAGCTAAACTTTAATGATCTGTAATTTCTCAAAGTTCTGAAATATCTGTGTTAAAATCATGTATTAGTACTGCTAGATTTTCAGATATTTGATCAAAAGCGCTGACTGAAAGAAATTGCCTTTGCATATTTCCAGTCTATTATTCGGAATCATTAATACGGTGCAACTGATATTGACTGAATACTAACTATAAAAGTATGTGCTGTTTGCTGAAATGTGCAGTTTCCATTGGACTTTAAAAAGATTCTATCCGCGTTATTGCCATAGTGTAAATCATATTGCACTTCGTCGCCCCATTAAAATGCAATTAAACACGACGCACTGAAAAGGAAGTAGATAACTATGGCTTGGCGTCTCTGCTTTTATGCTTTATCAGTGCTCAGTTGAGGCAAATAGAGATAAATAGAAGTTGTGCAAGCTGAGGCTCCTGTGTTCCTTCCTTCTTTTCCCATTTGTCAGTATCAACGTCGCATTGCCTTTGCAACTATACCATATCCGCTTATCTATCGAAATATCCTGCAGGATATTGGCCCCAAAAGCATAGTTGTAAAGACCTAAGTTGCAGCCTTTGTGTTAGAATATCGATAAGGAATATAGGCTGAAGACATAAACCTGGTTAAGATATTTTGAATTGCCTATCTGTTTGGTTAAACGAGTTTAAGATGCAGTTCCCAGTGGTATTCCTACGTGTTCAAAGTGTAAAACTGCCAGTATCTACAACAAATGAAATTGGCCCCTTTAACTGTTTGATAGGTTTATAACTTTCTAAAATGGTCAACACATTAACTGATTCAAACTGTTGGGTTTCATAAGTAAGAGGTTTGTATGATTTCACTTTTAGAATATATGTATAGAGCAATCACTTGGCAATCGTCCAAATGAGTTATCCAATATATACAGCAATTAGAATCTGATAACATCCCCATGTTTTCCATATCCCACAGAATGAGAAAATATTATTCTTTCCTTCAGGCCCTGATCTTACATTACTAATGTGCACGAATCTTCTTTCCCAGCGCTATATTAGGAATCTGAGACAGAGATGACAATATATAAGCATTGGGGAATATGTATTTTACCATCACAGGTCGTTCCTTGTGGCAATTATATATTTAGCAAGCATATTGCATGGGACATATAACCTTAATAGGTAAAGTCAGGCCTTATGGATTGGTGGCTATCCACGTGGAATTATTGTGCACAAATGAAGATGTCGGGACCTCTCCAGGATAGCGTTTACAGACTGCATATTATCAGGGTACCTGTAGGTACCAGCAGAAAAGAAAGTTACTTATTCAGGAGCAGATTGAGAGATTTTCAAAATGGGGGGAGGGTCTATTGTGAAAATTCCCGTGGGACCCTCAGCGTGAGAGAATTACGGTTAGAAGAAAAATAAGAGAATTGATACACCTTAAAAATCCGCCACTGGTGTGTGTTGGTTGGTTGGTTGGTTGGTTGGTTATTTGTTGCTTTACACCCTATTTAACTGCCAGGGTCATATCAAGGGTGGTGATGGTGATCGGATCTGTGAGAAGGTAGAGATCATACCCCTACACTTTTACCGAGGCAGGTGTTCATGGTCCCATAGACAGGGCCATACACACAACAGCCGGGGGTCAACTAGAGACCTTTGATATCCCTGTCGTTGTCACTGGGAGACATACAGAGGGGTGCAGCAGTAGAGCACAGCCCAGGATCGAACCCAGGCCGGGTGTGTGTTGGTGTTTGTTGTAAAGAGTGCCGTGCAACCAACAAAGAAAATACTGAATAGAATTCATGCCACTTCTTCATTCAGGAAATGCAACAACTTTTCTATATTAATGAAGGTTGCTTAACATAACGCATAGATAAGGTTAGCTTATTGAAATTGTGCAGGCATAAATCTATATCGAACATTTATTAGCTGTCTTCAATGGTTTCATTGTAAATGGACTCAATCACCTATCACGTTCCAGTGCCTTGTGTACTCCTTTTATTATTATTAATATGAACATTATCCTTGATTGCCACTTTACTTTTCCTTATAAGAATATTAATTTTATAGCACGTTTTCTTTTCACCTTACTTTGGTTCCCCCAGCGTCTCATATTATGGAATATGATTATTAGGAGTTCCCCGCCATCATTTTGATATAATTCTAAGAAAGGGAGATTTCCCAAAGGGTATCAGACAATTGTTGGTAGCTATCGTGTAACTGCACCCATCAATGATTACCGTTTTTATCATATACAGAGCATAAAACACAAAGAAACGAAAATGGTGGGAAATAACCATGTAAATGGAACACTCAAAAGGTTGCTATAAGAGAACCACTTAATAGAAATGATCGCGTTCTATTAAATATTCCATACCTCCATCATAAAACTCAATATGGACCACTTTTTTTCTCGTTTTAAATGTCACCATATCTATATAAAAAAAAACGTAGAAGAAGGCCATTTCCCTCAAATCACATCACTGAAATTTTTGCATCCGGCTTTGGTTCTGTTTTGTCCATGGTTAGCAGTTTCCTGTTTCTTGTGAATTGTTTTTAACAGACTTCTGTAAAGACTCCGTCCATTAATTCCGTATGCATATTTCAATTCTTTGCTTTCTGGACCATTCACCGTTTATTTTGCATGCAATATACGCATTTCAGATGTACTCGGGCCTTGCACTCTCTTCCAGATTGATGCGTACGTAATTAATGCCCCAAACAAGCCTGGTTGTGGGACTTTCCTATGTTAACAAAGAGAACGTGCTGGTGAGTGATAATATGTGCAGATAAGGCATGCTCTGGCATCGGGCCATACCGGCTAGGGGCATTATTGGGTCCTATTATACTGCTGACTTACAAACAAATGGTCCAATTATTGGCCCACTGTAAGTGGTGATAAATAGGGGCATTTGTCTTAAGACTATGCATGTTTTTCACGAGTCTGCGCAGTGGACCGTCTGATCAACGCCTTGATCCCAACTCTTTTATCTTAGGTTCATTGGAATCTGTAGATACATTTGTTAGGGCACATAATGCTAGTCGGGCGCCACCCTAATCTTTTTGAGAGACAGTGTAGTAATACAGACGGAGTAAAAAGGATCTAAGAATATGTTCACACCTATATTCACTGCGCGATGCTTCCCTTGATATTTACTGCTTTATATGCATTTACAAATTCAGCCATCGGGGCTATTGAGAAATCAGTTTTCGATATCTTACTAAAATCGTTGTACTCTACATTTTTAAACGCATGACAGTAAGGTAAAAAGTTAATCTAATGTAACATTTCAGTTTAGTTTCACCATAAACACTTTAAAGGAGAGTTATAAGATCTGATTAAACATCAAAATTACAACTCCCAGTACTATGTCCTGCAGCGCAAATATCAGGGCAAATACATTTCTCAGTAATGAGAGAAACTTGTCTCTTTTGAGAAAGTGACGTTGTTGCACTGCGGCAATGATGAGTTCTTGGTCAACAGTAGCTGGCCATTATGGCCTATGAATAATGGGCAGTTATGGGCCTGGGTTATGGCAAGGCCAGTCACACCGCACTCTGTCTGCCAACGGAAATGCATTAGCGGGACGTGTGCAAAGACTGCTTTACGTCCGTTGGTTCCAGACGGATGAAGATACTTGATGTTGATACCTGATTGTAGTGTTACGTCACCGTGATGTGGTCGGGAAAGTTAATAGTGCGCTGTATTTGGAACTGTGTTATGTGGTGGGGATTCAATTATTCTGCCCCTACATGTAACATGCATGGGTTATAATATATCTCAGCTTATGCAATAACCACATGGTCATTGAATCACGCGGTAATAACTGGAAACTGGTTACTTGACTTTATCTACAACCGTTGTTTGAACAAGTACAATTGTGTGAGCATTATTGAAACATCCATTAAATATCAATTTTATTTATTCAAATAGTGTCCTGCTAATATATACATTTGCCATGGCCCTAAAATAAAGTTTGTGCTCCCAGAGTTAAAATGTGTATTTCATAATACTGCTATAAAGTAATAAGCAAGTACCAATTGGTGTTTGACACTGGACAGAAGACATGGGGCTGCATGACTACTCCACATCCAGCAGAATAAATAGCATGTCAGAAGCTACCATCGCTACCATGGGGAAAAGGTCCACTGCAGCCACTTTTCCTATTATGGCGGGTATTTGTCAACCATTTCCTATGGTATTAATCTTTTGAGATTCACCATCAAAGCTGATCTGCGCTGGCGTTTGGGTCACAAGGGACCCAGAACGCAGTCATTAGCCGAATATTGACGGCCCCAAAGCACCGAGATTTCCCAATCCCGGCTGGTATGGTCAGCCCTGATTTCCTGGGGGTGCCATTCAATAACAGAACCGGAACAGAACGGTACTTGGGCGGTCCAATTTGATACACAGACCTCCTAAAGTAAACACCAGCAAAGATTATCTCCTATGTTTTTCAATGTTATAAGTTTCAACAGTAAGACTAAAGTTTTAATTGGGCATTATATAGTAAACTTCAGAGTGATTAAACTTCTCCAAAGCTTCCAGGACAATCTATTGTAGTCTACCCGTGAGACGGTTCGTCATTATTATCGTTATTGTCACATTTCCCACAGGCACACAGTTTTTTTTGTCAATATTAAATTATTATTTTTCTAACAGCAAGGATGGGATCAGAATTTAATGCAGGAATAGAATTTGATTACCTAACTTGTATAACTCGATAAGCAATTGCGTAATACTATTCACACTCTAATATTTTGCCCTGGTATTTCTGCATTGTAGAAATATAGTAGAAGTGACCCAAATGATGATCTAATTCAGTCAATTTGATAAGCTGAAACTATTTTCTTAATACGAAACTGGTTTGTGAAGCGATACTAAGGTACTTTCATTTTGATAGATATTTAGATGAAACTGCTCAAAAGGAGTTCAATAAAAAAGTAAAAGTAATATCTGTTGCAACAAAGAGGTCTTTAAGCTGAAATGCATGGGGGAAACGTGTTGCTGACCGCACAGTCTATAAAGAGGGAACAGGTGGAGCGAAGGCTGTGAATATTTACGTACTCCCATGCCTCAATGAAAGATTGTTACAATGGTACTCGTGGGATGGAACAGCCGGGTCGAGATGCTTTTGGGTATAGAAACAGATTCGCTTTGTATGGTGAGTCCCATGGAAGGCTTGGGTCGAAACATAGGGTTTCTCCTATGTCTACTATGGACAGATTTCCCAGCTGAATATCGACTTTTGGTCAGTGTATATAGAATCAAAGTATGGATTTCCTGGAATGGAATATGAGTTCAGATGAAAACCAATGTTTGGGAAATTGGTACAAGTATAATATATGTTCACATACGTTAGAAACAAATAATGTAGGAAACGGTAAACACATTGTACTTTATGTCAAACCTCGTCTTCAGAAACACACATTATGATCGGTTTTGACAGCTAGGATCCGGGAATTGTGGGATAGCCCAGACCCTTCAGAAATGATCCCCAAGGTCGGCGGCCTGAGGACATTGATATATCATAAGATTTATATTTTCAATGGTGTAATTAATTGACAATAATACAATTTTACTAAATCAAGATAGTCTGCTGCACCCCGCTCATCTTGCTGGGCCAATAGACCTGTCCACTTTGCCAGCTAGCCCACCTCTTATTTCTATGATATCAACATTTGTAGGAACATGTTCATCATACTTGATTCACAGTAATTTTCCTAGTAGTATTACCCAAAACTAAACTTTATAAGCTTTTACTTTCAATGTGATGTTAAATATGTAGCTGTAGGACTTGAAAGCAGAAATGGCATTTTCCCATAGGGAACAGTGTTAAAGCCCTTCAGCTTTGCCCACAATGTCCAACCATAAAGTCACAAACACATGCCTTATTTTGGTTCACCTAAAATGGAGTTAATTACCTAATTGAGAGAAAATAATAATTCATCCTCATTTATCAACACCTTATTGACTTAGAAAACACAAGTGCTAACTCATTCACTC
The DNA here is from genome assembly GCA_936440205.1 of Lepidonotus clava. Taxonomy (NCBI): domain Eukaryota; kingdom Metazoa; phylum Annelida; class Polychaeta; order Phyllodocida; family Polynoidae; genus Lepidonotus; species Lepidonotus clava. The sequence continues at coordinate 33,368,741 of OW387143.1, forward strand.
AGGTTTGTTTCAGTGGCTGACTTTGCAAAAACTGCAATTATGTCCAACCTCTGAATCATCCAGGAATACATCCTAAAGTGGACAGGTCTAATGGAGGGAGAGGCCTATGGCAACTGAAGAAACAATACTAGTTACCTGAACTAGCCTCAGGGACAGCATACAAGCTCCCATACGTAGGGCTGATATTTTTTCAATTTATTTATTTTAACTGGAAAAAGATTAGCATAAATGCCAGATTACATCTAACTCCAGCAATGCAGGCTGATGATGAAGAAGTCATATAAATCTTGACATGAATAAGGATACAAGGAAGCGCTACTCTCTAAAGGGGTACATTGAAAAACATTAACATCATTCCACTAGTTTAGCATAACTAGTTTCTCAAATAACTACAACAAACTTACTTAAGTAATAAACTTCACAAGTACGAGGTATTCAAGAACAAAAAACAGAGACAGAACAGGTGGGGAGACCTAAAGATTATTGAATTTTCTACCACTAACAAACAGACTGAGTTGCTTGATACATGTGACACATCGATATATTAATAATCAGTATTAACATAATACATTATATAGGCTTATGTAATGACCTCGAAAATTGCATATCGTTTCATTCAAAAACTAATATCTACTATAGCTTTCGGGCATCTTACTATCAAAAATCCAATTGGTTTCTTTGTATCTCATTAAATCAGCAATCAGGTACTTTCAACAAAAATGACTTTACTTTTCATTACATTATTCAACAACTAAATTGCAATTTTCTTCCGAATCAAGCTTTATTGAGCTGATGAAACATGCAATTGAAGAAATACCTTTGATGGGCTTTGAAGGGTCAGTCTCAATATTCCAATATTAAAGTTAATTGAAATTGGACACTCACTTAATTGTGAGAGGATCATAGGATTCTCCTTTCCTTCTCTTTCTCTCTCCTATATGCGACTGATGATGAAGGGTGGGGGTTCTGACCCCTGCCTCCCCACGCCTCCCCACCAGCTGTAACCTCACGGCTCGTGAGCTGCTCACTCGATTAGCTGAGCAGCTCAGCCCTAGCCCCCGCATTGTACATCTCCCGGATAGACCCATTGTCAGGACACCCACCCCTGCCAGCCACCTGGGCGAGGGAGTGACGGAGGGGCTGGGGAACACCCGGCGAGTGAAACTCAGCCCATTTGAGCAGAAAAAAAATCACAGAGCAGGTGTTGGAATTGGGGTCATGCTCGTTAACATCTTTCCTATCAACGGATGATCGTTAAACGGATAAATCAATGGTATCTAGTCCGTTTCCGAGTCTGGATGTATTTTATAGCACCCTGTGGTATAGTTTGATACCAGACAATTAAGCAACGGCTGGTATGAAGCGAAGTTATAACGAGGCAAAGAGTAAAGTGATACAGCGTTAACAGAGATTTCATTTTAGATTGAATTACAAGTGAAGTTAATTCAAATCCTAAAAGTTTCGATGAAAAATTGGATCCGTCCGTAATTATGAGGCCCTGTAAATTTTACCAATTCCTAGTTTTAGATGCATTTTTGTGCGATGTTTTCCATTTCAGAAGGCTAATGGTCGAATAAACATGATAAGAGTGCGTTTTCCCGTATCATCTGCCCACGTTTTTCATTAATCAGAAAAGGAATGTGATCCAGTTATTGTCATGTTTCATGCCCAATCCCCTAGGGCCCAGATTAAGCCATTATTGTCTCACCTTTCATAATTTGAACATAAAACTTCTTCAGAGTGACGTTACACTTCATACCTGTCATAACGCCTTTAGAAGAGGCCACTGTGCTTCTAGGAATCCATTTTTCTTCACTATTCATAACACAATTGCAAAGTTGGTTATTTATCAGCGTTCATCTGCTCAAAGAAGACTCCTATTGCCTATAGTTTTTGGCCCTTTCAAAGGCGACCAAATAGCCATAAACGTTCTAAGAAGCCACGCGTGAAATTGAGAGAGTTTGCCTTAACTAATGTGGTATATTGTTCTATGGATGGAAGCTGAGTATCGTTACTAAAACTCCGCATTGAGGGAACACAGCCTCGCCGTTAAATCGACAAGTGATTAAAAATCATTCATCGTCGGAGTTAGTGTCCGGGTGGCACACGACGAACCCAGGAATTGGGTTTTGGGCTAAACCAAGACCCCAAAAATCAGACATGTCTCAATATTCTTTTTTTAAATAGATATGTCTCAATATTAGTCATCTCACTACGGAGATTAGTAACCCAAAATCAAACTCTAGTTGCCCGACAAAGCGTTTTACCTCTAGGCCTCATGTCGGCCAACTGATCACTGCTAAAATCGCCAGAATATCTTCAGAAACTCTGCCAAATTGGCACGGATTTAGATTAGGCATGCACATTTCAGCATAGTGTAGCGACGGGTGATCATATGAAGTGGCCAATTTTAGTGCCGAATTCGTTGGCTGACGGTGTAAAAAAAAATCTTGAGTTTGCTCAGCCAGTAGCGACCCGCCTCAACCTACTTCCTTCTCCCTGCCATACACAAGAAAATTGATTGACTCCAAGGAAAACGGCACTCAGGGTGGAAGGTGGTGAGACGAGGTGGTATCAAAGGATCATTAAAAACTGACTAAACCCTCATAATCATGTCATCTCCTCGAGCTGCTCCCTTTATCTCCAGAGTAGGTGCTCAACAACTCATCGTCCTTCCCTATGAGTCACTTTGAAAGTTAATTAAACACACCCATTAAACTTCCCCCATTCTGTTTAACTATTTCCTTTAGAGGCCAGATGTAATTAAAACCTGAAATAGTGCATACATAATCCTTTCATATTTTAGGAGCTTAAAGCCCTAAAATGGGAGTTTCCGGGCTTCTAAAAGATTTGTGATGATCTTAGTTACAGAAGGACTTCAATTAAAAGTTACAAAGTGTCTGAGGAAGTGAATAAATCATTTCAAAAACTGCCTAAATGAAGTCTTTATATTGCAAAATAACTCTCATTTGCATGATTATTGCTTCGGGGTGTATTCCACCATGTTTTCTAAGATGTATTCATGCACTAAACATTACATTGAATGCTATCTCAGAGGCCGCCTTGCCTTTATCATGTATGCAAGCTAGAATGACATACTTTATAATGTTCACTGATCTCTTCTTATCCCTTCTTTCTGACCATGCAACCCATGATTCAGGTTGGATTCTAGCCACGGACGGTGAGGAGGCATGATCTTCTCATCCCAGCATTGGTGATAATTAGACCGCAAGTCAGTCTGATGCCAGCATTCGTGCCCAATAGAGGGTACATTTGTACACGGATGCATTTGTAGACTAACTGGATGCGTTTGTAGATAATACTCAATACTGAAGTGCTTTCTAGCTAGAATGCAGTTCATTTCAGACACTATAATACGGTTTACATAGCTCCATTAATGCGTTTCGGTTTGGTTAAGTGTGTATTTGCTGTGTATACTCTTTACAGACTAGCCTCAAAATGCGCAGTACAAGACCGCCCTAAGACTGCCCTAATGGGCACTGCCTAGACGCGCGACATCGCCACATAAGGCTTCACTATTTACGTGACATTGTCACGTGGATTGATTCTACTATACATGCGAAATGTTATATAGTAGTATATTAAGACGGGAGTTTATAGATGGTTTCATCCTTGTCACGTCATTTATAAGGCACAACGTATGTACACGTGACATCGCCTTAGTAGGCTCAGCCATATATTATGAAGGTATATTTGAATGATATTTTCATTATTTGAACAATTTCTGCGGTCTGGTTGTTTACAATATGTTCTTGGCTGATAACACTCCAGTATTTGTACTACGTGGCATAAACAAACAAAAAATAACGTTTATCTATGCCGATTCAGCAAACATCTTCTCATAACTTAAAGATATTCTTGATTGTTAATACTTCAAAATAAAGTATCTATGGGTAGATAAACTATATCTTACTTTTACGCCTACTTTTGAAATATCTTTTTGTAATAAAAGCACAAAAACAGTAAATTAGACCACATGCGACATCATGTGGACACTGTCTCTTATATAAACAACGTTGCATTATGCTATGTCACGTATATAGCCAGTTCAGGCATGGCGGGCATTTTGAGGCAAGTCTGTTATACCCTTTACAGACTGGCCTCAAAATGCACCCATAATGACAGTTTAACACAGGCATAATGCGCATTATGAGCCAAGTATGTAAGGGGTACAAATATGTAAAGGTATTGGTCTCGTAAGCGCATAGGACCTGTTGTTAAAAGTCATAGAATGCGCATTCTGTGACAAACGTATAATGGGCACAGTGGAGAAGAACCTTTCATCATCCTATTGACTTTGAGATTGCTCCTGTTGTGGATGTACGGCCCTAATAAGGTAATCTTTGGTCTGGGAGGGTTGTCATGACAGAAAGGGCGATCTATGGGACACTTAAGTGGGGTTCCATGTTTTTATATTTTCAATGGGTAACACCCAGCGATAAACTGAATTAGTTGCCCAGGAAAACAGACAGACTGACACCAAATAATGGTGAAAAATGCCTGTCTGGCCTGGCGGTGACAGGAATTTAGTACAGGGAAATTGCTCAATGAAAACAGTGGCCAAAGGACATAGCTCATATCTGGTAATATAGTTTTTGTCCGATCATATTTTATGTTCAGGCTCAGGGAAACACCTTATCATGCAGTGTAGGCCCTATTCATTATTTATGATTCCTCATGGCGACAAACCCCCAGTGCCAACAACTGGGTCATCAGAGGCCTAGTGCCAACAGATATTGTGTGCATGGATCTATGGGACCATGCACGTTAAAGAACGCCTGCATTGGTAAACGTGTAAGGGTATCGTCCCTACCTTCTCATATATTTAGGAACCATCACTGCCTTAGATATGACCCTGGCAGTTCCTTAGGGTGTAAAGCAACCAAATGCCAACCAGCCAACAAACCATGGTGACAATGTGCGGGCTGGCTAGGCTCTGGACAACCAAATAATTGACAGGTCACCCTGAAAACAGGTTTTTATCGCCCGACCTGGAGTCTCCAAGGATTTGCCAGGAACCCGTCAATAGTCCAGAGGCTTATGTCAAAAAAAGAGCAAATGCATGTTTTTGTTCAAACTGATCTTATTTGTACCTAAATATATTCCTTTGACCCTCTAGTATTAGGAAAGTTTTGGTGGCATTTTTTCTTTTGAATATAAGTGTCAGATATTGACCTCTAAAGGTCACAAGGTCAGAAATCCTCTATTTTCCTGTGTTTGCTGACCATGTCCGTGATATAGATTCAATCTTCAAGAACAGTTATACAAAGCAATATCTGAGGCCTATGTTATTTTCTAGATACCTTTGATTATTGAAAGTCAAGGTCAAGGTCATTTCAAGAAGCTGTAAAGGGTGAAAAATGTTACAAAAGTGAACCTCATGTTACACTGTTCTCGTTTATTTCATATATTTAAATGAATCATAGTGAATGATGAAGGAAAGTGATAGTCAACAATGTTTACACCATAAAAGAACAGCAATTTCAGATTAAAAGTGAACAGTTTTCTATTTATTGACAATTTAAGAAAAAAAGAAGAAATTATGGAAAATATCAGAAAATTCTTCAAGCTTTAAAATGTTGCTGTAATCTTACATAGGTATATTATTTCTTGATGTAATGACCTCCAAAAGGTCAAGGCCATTCATACATATCAAAAAAGTGAAACATTTTCAAGAATACAAGTCACAAGAACTAAGATATATATTACATAGTCAACCTGCCAAGTCCCAAAAAGTGAACTACAAAGCCACTCAAAGTTACTTTTGTACATGCCAATATATTTTGAAAAAATGAGGGTAGTTATCACCAAAATTAGGATTCTGATGGTTATACCTAATAATCTGACCTTAAAGGTCACCTACAAGGTCATCAAGGTCAAATTTGTAAAAATGTAGTGTATATTCCTGGCTTTCGGAAAAAGTCAAGATAATTGAGTTGTGATGTTCCAATTAAGTTCTACAAGCACTTTGGTCTTTAATTTAAACATGGACATAGAAGAAAACTGAATACAAATATCTCATTTTTATCAAATCTTCTGCGTCATTTTTCTGCTATACATATTGACCTTATAGATACTATTTTGATGCTTAAAAGTATTTAAACATGATGAATTAAGATAAAAGTATAAGTTATTTTATCATTTGACCTTGAAGATTGCCTTCAAGGTCACAAAAGCCAAATAAAGTTCCTGTTATATTCTAGATCCAAAACAAACCTGTGCTCTGTGGAGTATGTGGTACAGTAGGCCATACAAAATGATACATGATACCTTATTTTATCATGTAAATCATGTAAAGTAAGAGAAATAATGTTTATTTACTAAGGTTTTATGCTTATGATTATTAAAAAGTAAAATACCTTTTGATCTTGTAAAAATGCAGCTCAAAGCTAGCGTTTGCTCAATGTCAACACATAGTTGTTGTAGTCCAAACTTATCTACAATAAAACTGAACTTCTCAGCTTTTCATGACTATCACATGACCCATTAGGTTAATTATACAAGTGGCATCTTGCTATACTGGCTTGTAAACTAATTAACTATTACCCAAATACATAAGGTTCATAGTTAAAGTATACTCTGAAAAAACAACCCTTTGCATTAGACTCTACTGTATAATAATGTATAAATCACAATTAACAATGCATTAAGATAGACCTAAAGTCACCAGGAATGAATGAACTTTGATATTTCTTAGAGCAAATGCATAGGTAAGTTCAAATCTTAAAAAAATAGATTTTTCCTTAGTGACCTTGAAATTCACTTTCAAGGACACAGCTCAGTGTGATATCTACAAAGGTCTTGTTCTATACTCATTGCTTTGCTAATCTGATGAAAAAAGTATAAATTGGCCTAAAATGCATGATTGTATCAACCAATTTGGTATTGGCCTATGTATTTTAAGGTTTGCTGAGAAAAGAGCAAAAACCCTCTAGAGAGGCTGTACATTCATGTTTAAATTAAAAGTTACAGTGGCTCCCATTGAAAAACTATTAATCACAATATCACATACTTTAGATTTCTTGAAAGGTATTTGATTACAGATTTGAAATATGGGATAAAATATTTTTGATCTTTGTGACCTTGAAAGTGACCTTCAAGGTCAAATGTTTGTGTGGCTTTCACCCCTATCTTTTTACCTAGGATATTCTTGAAACCACTAGCTAGAATGATTGCCATTATCTAAAAATGCCTGTAGATATTTCATTTATGGTTTTGGCAGGTTGACTACAAGGCAAAAGGAGAGTTAACTTCTAAAGTGGCTTTTAGATGACCTTTTGCCTTTCATAAATGACCTTTGCATTACAGAATTAAAAAAAGCATGTATCCTTTTACATTTAGCTGATTTCATTGTGTACCCTTTACCAGTAATTTATGTTTTATGATTTTTTACATTATTTTCATACTTTTTTTCTTTCATGACCTTGAAATGTACTTCAAGGTCAAAAGAAAAAATGCCACCAAAACTTTTTGTAATCAGAACGATCCATAGATAAAAGATTATCTTGGTAGAAAGACCTTCTAAACGAAACATAAAACTTTACATAAGCCCCTGGACTACAACCTGTTCATGGATCGGTTGCTTTCCGCGCCCTCGGTGACGGCCAGAACGTCACCTAAACTAGTGGAAACAGTAGCATACTTTGCTATAACAAAGTACTGACCTTCTCATACTGTGTCTAAACAGTATGGAATGTAAAAGTACCCCAGTCAGGGTAAATTAATAAGGCCATACAGGGGCTCTACTTTATCATACTTTCCGCCATTATCACCAGCCCCATGTGTCTGGCCATCTATCGGAGCAGATCCGCTTTATAATTGTTATATTCCCCAACCGGATCGCAGACACCTAGAAAAACAGCTGATTTTTAAAGTTTTATAACATGTGTAATGCCAAAATACAAATACGCGCCATACATCAAATAAAAGCTGGTCCGTACAAATGGTTGAAAATTGAAGTCCAATGAGGCCGGCGCCTGCAATGTATAATTTTTTAAAGTCCTGGGAAAAACAAATATACTATGTAGGTAATTTGTGAGTCCTAAAGCACCCAGTTAATATTAATATCATTACTATAGACCTGTATGGTTTCATTTATTGTAACGCTTCAAACTGTACCCAATTTGATCCTTGCGTTCCCTAGAAACGGGTTCTTCGTTTGTTGTATACTGGTTCGACGAACGACTGTTTTACATTGAGTTCAATACTCGAAAATCCTATAGGAACCTCATGAATCACACAAAGGAAATGGGGACATTAGAACGTCTTTTCACCCACTGAAAAACAACCAATGTCTTTGATCTCAGCACAGCCAATAAAAGAAGGGACTTACTGTGTAGTCAGCTGGGTGTTTTCACGACGGGCTTTAATGGTGTCCGATAAGTATTTTCATTTGGAGGAAACAGTCATTAGAGCTGGTCTTCATTACTTTTTTCTCCTCCTATCAGTAACCTAAGGCCGGGGCTAATGGAGAGTCTGGACAGACTCCCACGGGACTCTCACTCCATCTCCTGCTAGAGGGCTGGGATCAGCATCAGATATAATGGCCATTTATTACACAGACTCAAGTGTAAGCATCAAAGAGGATAACTTGATCTGATTTGTCTGACAACGGAATTAGTCTGAAGAAGAATTTGATACCCAAGGGAATAAAGTTGTATCAACCGTGGTGTTGCTCATTTTGTGAAACCTTGACTTTGACAGTTTCAAGTATATTCAAGGAGCGACAATATGATTATAGTGTCACTTGGCTGTTAAAAAAATCTGACTAGTGCAAAAATAGAATAAAGAGTTGTTCTTGAACATACAATGAATGAAGTATTATTTTGCCTACAGGTGTTATTCTTAAGCGATTGTACATGGGTTTTCCGACGTGTTTTCAAAAGGTAGAACAAGCTGTAAAAGCAAATGATAGAAATACGTCTTCGTCGTTTGGCTATTTATTGAGTGAATACAATGTTCGTTTTAGGAATTAAGTAAACTTTTGAAATAAGAAGCTTAAAATGAATTATAAGTAATTTCCGGAAATCTCGGAGTATTTGCGGAAAGTATGCTTGTTCTTGTAAGCAGTGTGCGAGGCCTAACAGCTTGAGGAAATGATTATCCGTGCAGTTAGTCTACGGATGCCAATACCATATTCTCAACAGATTTACGTTGTTGAGTCTTTATCATTCGAGGGGCGATAATTTAGGAGCTGGAGCTGTATCTCTTTCTTAGCCTAAGCATATGTCTTTGCTCTAAGTTACACCTCTTCCTTATTATAATATTCTCGATGGCCTTCTATGTTCGTGTGGATGATACTTTCCTTTTCATAGCCGTCCAAACCTATTACAGTTTTGCTTTCCACAAAGGATTCTTCTTCGCCACTAAATGCGCCCTGGATTAGAAGAAGTACGACCATCGACATATAGTGTATCTATTGTATGACAAATTTCCATATGGCTTCTGCAATGGAACTCTTGTCTACAAAGTCTGTTCGCATTTTCCATCATAACTTTAGTCGACAGACATTCGACAGCAATAACTATGAAACTTGCTGAGAAGGAATAGCAAACAGTACTTTCCTAAATAATTAATGGAAAAGTTCGGTCTTGCCTTGTATTACCTTTTAAGTTTTATAAGTGAACGAGAGGATTATGAAGTACTATACAGCCTGCAATTCACTCGGAAAATTGGGACTTTATGATGAAAAGACACATTTGGGCAATGTAATGACGTTTGAAATGAACTACCGATCCGGCACAGAATCGGTGACTTATATACATGTGTGACATTCCTCGGTCGCTCAGGGTTGCCGGGGGCTGCGATCGCGGGACGTGGGGGTTATTTCGGTTCTCAGCTGGGCACGGAGGCCGAGCAAGAAGCCGAGATGTGAGATCAAGAGTCGTGCCTTGCGCACGAGGGGGGTTGAGTGGGTCAGTCAGGGGACCGGTATTCGTTGCAAGGGAGGGTTGGTCGAATGGTACCGGGGGGTTTCGGCCATCAAGCGGAGGATGGCGGGGGCAAAAATAGACAGTGTTTTTGTAGGGGGGTCCGGGTCCGTTCCTCTGCTTCGTGCCGTTCCTTTCTCTGCTCGTTCTCTATTGGAGGTCTCGGGCCGACGGTCGCCTATTGTTTGGTAGCGTGGGGCCGACCCGGTCGCGCCTTAATACCTCCCGCTTTCGGGCCACCGCTGACTATTTCGGGCTTTCGTACCTGTCCGGTCTTCCGTTCCCGGGCCATATGTCGTGCCGCGCCGGACTTTCGGGCCATGTTTCGGTCTCTCGGCCTTCGGGCCCACTACTATTTTTATCTAAGTTTTCCAATAACTTCACAATATTACATCTATTTCTCTGTCTACTAGTCCTACTGAATCATCTTATCGACTGGAATCCCTCTTCGGGGCGCTGCTAAGGGAAGAAGACACATCCGAACACCATGAGTACTATGAAAGAACTCCTTTATTTTCGGGCCTCACCGCCCCTTTTATAGTCTACAGGTCAATTCTGATTGGCTATTCGCTGTCACGTGGTTATCACGTGGTCACTATGACGTCATATCCGGTTTACATATCATTTCGGGTTTCGTTCCTTTCGGGCTTACAATTTCGGGCTTTCGGGCCCGTTACCAAAATACACTTTTAACTCTACCGCATTTGCTTTGACACGTGATGAATAGACATTCATCACACATGCATTAAAAAATGATAGACTTAGACCTCACAATTTACTTTTTTTCCCTTATTCAGTCACTGGCGTTGCTTCCATGACTCAAAACCACAGGAACATACACTTACATATCGACATATTACAAAACTGTACTGTAAAACAATGCACAATGAGCCACTGCGTATACTCAATTTTAGTAAAATGTGCTGCAAAAGGACCCGGTGTCTGTAGTAAGAGTACCCAGTTTTGGGCTAGCTACTCCCCTGCAGTGTCAATATTGTGGTTTTGCTATATGGTATTATTGTCAGTCTTGAAGAGCAGAAAGGTTACGTTGCCAAGCAACGTCACAGGGTAAATGAGCTGTTTATTGCAAATAACTAGAACAGTAATTATCGTTTCAAATGAGGAGTCATCTCATTACACGAGATCCTATTCGTAATTCAGATCCCAAGATGACTGTCATGAGGTGTTTATTAGTTTGCTCCCAACCACAAGTTTGTTTGACAAGAAAGCAAATGGAGAAACAATATTACACAATGCGGATAATGTATGGTAAAGGCTGTTCTCACAGAAAACTGAGATCTTTGTATGACTTGTGTAGCCATCCTCAATGTTTGTTTTCATGACTAGGAATTGGCGAGTATTATTCATAGTGTGTGAAGTAGGGAAGGCTTTATGTGTATCTTGGAGTCACAATTTACTGAATAAATGCATAACGCTAATCTTAGGGCCAAATATTGTTGTAATAAAATGATCTGCAAGTTTAGATTGAATGGTAAAATGTTTCTTAATCTAAAGGCCACATTCTACCATGCGTTGGATAACATTTAAGGCTCTAGGTAGAAAATGCAAGTCCATAGTCCATAGAATCAATAATTGAAACGTGCTTGCATTGGCGCAATACAAGTACCAATACAATCAAATCAGAAATTGCTGGCATTTCAGTCAATACACGCAAGCCAAATGCCTAACACAAAATAGTGAATGGCACATAGTGGAATGCAGATTTAAGTCATGTGAGTAACGGCAGACCTTTAACCGCATCATCGAATGATCACATAATTATGTGAAATTTCGATACGAATTTTATCTAATTTAATTGAGACAAACAGTGAGCCACCGCCACCCTTGCAATGGTCCAGCAAGGATGTACCAAATCGAAATATCCGTTAGCTTGGGTGATTCTGAAGCTACAACGAGGGGTTGGCCTACACTGTAAGGATTTGAAGTGTGATTACTTTCACGGTATCATTAATTCACACCGTTCTCCAGAAATTGATTTGGAACCATATCTCGCGAGTCTATTGATTTTCCGTATTTTAATCGAATATTTGTAAAAGGTACGGCTAGGATTAGAATGTACTCTAGCTAGGACCATAATGTTATGATGTTCATATTGAAGTTTACTGCTAGGTCGTCAAATTAAGATTATGGTTCCATTTGGCCTTATCCAGAAAAGCTTCAAGGTATGTTCAGAGACAAACAATGCGGGTTTGGATTTTAAAAAAGCCATTATTTGCTCAATGATAAACGATTGATGGAAAGAACAGGAACATATTTATCTGATATAATGTCAACTAAGTTCTATTTTGGGCCTTTCATTTCTTGTTTTTCATTGTTTATTCTGACATATTCAGTTTATGTGGCTCTATAGATGGCTCGTAGAGCACATAGCATAGATCCACCTCGTTCACTGACCTCTACTTGTTTTGATTTATTGTCAATAAGGCCCTTTAGTATGCGATGTTTGTATGCATGCATAGCTAGAATATGGCAGTAGTAATCCATTATAGGTGCTTGCGCTCTTCATAATTATTCCGCTTCCTAAAAGCATTTACAAAATATGTCTATTTAGGATCACTAACGTGCCATACTGAAAAACGACAGGATTACATTTATCATAAATGTATATAATTTGATGTATTCATTTTGTATCGAAAATAAAATGCACAAGAGGATAGCAACGTATATAATTATATATAAAAACGATTGTCATGTATTAACTGACAAAGGAAAGGAAAGGAAAGAAACAGGAATGGGGACAAACGAAATATGAGGTAAAAGGATGTCCGCGCAGGCCTTCACATATGGAGCAAGTCTTGCTGTTCTTATCCTTGCCTACATCTAACCCCTGCTGCCCTGACTTAGCAGCTTAGAGACGAAAAGCCGGAGTGGGCGAGTGGCTAATTCCGACAGAAGGGTACTGGAGGCTGCAGCTTAGACAGACGCCGCCTCCTGGGTTGTCCCTGCTGGGGGCCACCGGGAGGAGACCCATGCAGCACAGACACCAACTATACACCTTATTCACGCGTCGGCGCAGTGGACCCTGCCATAGACGTCTTGTCCAACTCACAACTCATTGTTTCGGGCATACATAACGCTAGTAGGGCGACACACTAAAAAGGTCTATATGGCTGGTATATGGGTGTTCTGTTTCCTGGAACCCATTGCATGGACACCAGTTATAGGGACACATGTATGGGTGATCTGTTTCCAGGACTGGTAACCCAACCTTGATGACAAACACTCACAATTCCAAAATTCGGAATCTTAGACTTTGAAAGGAAAGAACGGTCACTAAAGCCTTGTTGATATTGCTTTGGGTGTCTTTTTTTCCTTTTGAAGGTGCTTGAACCTATTGAATGGACACCATAATAATTATCATATTCTCGGGTTCAGGACCCCCTAATTGCCAGGCACAGGGCCTTATCTTCACTATTTTCTTTGGTGACAACAAGCCCATGGATAGCTCTAAAATGGCTAGAAGCTTGGAAGGCGGAGTAAACTCATACAGTAAAAAATCATTTGTAGACAAATCCTCAAACCATAACAAATTTCACAAAATCTTATTGGGTAAGATATGAAGAACATAATGTCTATAGGAAGGTGCTAGCTTACATGGATTGCTCGGAAATAAGCAAACTATGATCCTTAAACCATTGAGCTTATAAATGGGGATGTATAAACCAAAGATAACTCCAACTGCAGCGCCACCTATCGAGATGTACTTCATATTCTTATTTCATGGATGTAGCCCTGGTCAGAGTAACTGAGAGGCCTTTAAATTCATTTTTATGTATAGGTCGTCAAATACATGGTATGTTACTCTCTTTTTTTCTATCATTTGCTTATTTGCAGATATCACAGATAGGTCTTTACAAAATGCCTTTTTATTATTCATACTCAGCAGCTAAATGCTTTTTTATTATTCATACTTAGATGCTAAAAGTCATGTATCTTAATTGCTTAATACGCGAGATGAGGTCTTTGAATATCACATTGCGTTAACTGGATGGAAAAGACAGGCTGAACATCCGTGTATTTCGAACATCGGGCAGTTCAGATACTGTAGTCAGTATAAAACCATGAATACAGAATGTGCATATACATATATACCTCTGGACTACTAGGTGGTTCTATTTAAGAGGAAAGGTAAGGGAGTTGTAAGCAATACTGTATAGTTCCCATTGTCCGCAGTTCAATAATGCACAGAAATAAGATCTATTGCAACTGCTCGGATTGTATGCAAGATTGGAAGTGGCCACAATGCCCTATTGAATATGACCTTCGATACATCATACAAAGTAAGCCCTTGCGTCAGAAAGGCGACGTATGTTAAAAGATGGATCTGAATAAAGAAACGAAAGGGAGTCCTTTCCTTCACTGTACACATAATGTGTTTGTCTCTGGGGCATTTTCACACTTGTAAGGAAATGAAAAAGGGCAGTCACAGAATGATGTGTGAAGTAATGTGTGCCTTTAGGAAGTACACACTTTTCTATTTTAATTAAAGCGTATGTACTGAATGAGAAAAACCTCCAGAAAGATTAAAGATTCTTACGTCAAATTATAGAAACAGAACAAGTCTGTAGGCCTACAATCAAAGCAAAGACGGTTTATTGTAAAGAAAGAAGGTGCCTCCGGTGTTTTTAAATAACTCTGCAAAATAATATTTTGTTTATCAGGCTAAGAGTGCAGAACACTTGGAACGACATGGAATGTTGAAACCAAATATAGCTGACTGTAGAAGGCCACTGATATTAAAGTCAACGTCCTGTTAAGCAGTATCAATTTCAGGGAGGGGAATGTGGGTGGGTGAGTGGATGGGTGGGTGAGTGGGGGTCCGAGGTTTTCTGGAACCCCTCAGTTCCCGAAATGACAATAATGATGAATCCTGTAAGCATTTAGGTGGAGCCCCCCTCAACTTTTCTTTTCCTAGAAACCCTCAGAAATCCTTCATCACATTGTAGGGCTTAATACGCCCTGAATTAACTCTCCTATCCCCACATGCTCATCGCACTTAAGAACAAGAAACTGCTGATTCCTCGAGTTTAAATACAACCGCTGAAGTCTGTGAATAGATTTTTATCAACGCTATCATTGTAGATAAAAGAAAACATGCAAGATGACCTACCTGTCGATGACATAGGAGGGTTGGTCGAGGTTGGAATGGCCCACCCCGTGGTCGCCCTGGATGGTAAGGTGGATGCTCCAGTATCCCGTCAGAAGGCAGAGGGCAAAGCCCTGGAGCTGGCCCATAATGACTTCTCAGCCACTCCAGTGCCTACTGCTGTGGAGCAGCTCGTGGGCTGTTGCGGCCCCTGAGAGCCTTCAATACAAACTGCATAAGAGCAACACCACTGGAACGCTCACTTTAATAATGCCGCAGGCCAAACCCTGAAGGGGTCGAGTGGTAGTAGTGTTAGGCTGAGGATTAGGCCGGCTAGGAGAGGCTGGGTGAGTGTTTGTTGTTGGGTGTGTTGACTGTGACACTGCTAGTGGCAGACTGAGGGGCCCAGGTAGAGCTACTCTCTCCCTATACACGCTCAGTGAGTTGCTCATGTGGTGGTGGGAGTGGTGATGATGCGTGGGGGTAGTGGGAGTGGGTGAGTGTTGGGGACCGAATAGGGAATGTGGGGGAGGGGTTAGGGAGGATATGAAGGGGGCCCAGTTAACTAGATTACTGACACAAGGTCTAATGCTAATAGAGTAATGACCCTAGAGCCTTACATGGCGACATGGCCCTTGCTAGGGCTTAGTGACATGTGACAGGAGATTAAAAGGATAGTAACATGTAACGTTGCTTTTTCTTAAATTTGACAGGGGAACATTGCCCCTTCTTAAACTCGACATGCAACACTGTAAACGCCGCCTGCCCCCGCTCAATCAAAGGCTCCAGAATCACATAGTTATAGCCAATCAAATAATAAAATGTAGGGAAATACAAAGATATGCCCTCATTGTTGGACAACCATAAAATGTTATTAACAATGCATGTGCCAGATGCGCAAGTGATGATATGAGACAATGTATGGAAAGGAATTAAAAGGAGCACAAGCCGTTGCACATTAGATGTAGCATTGTTGTTAGACAGTATAGTCTCATTAAAATATTGCTGAAAGGCACGCTTGGACATATATAAGTATACGAGCCGTTTTCTCTTCGTATTGTATTTTATTTGATAACAAGACGTGTGCTATAATTACAGGTTTTCATTAGTAAAAACAAGAATGTTGCACACATTTTTAGGGAAAGAAAAATAAATTGAAGGTTCCAGGTTTTACTCAGTCCCCGTGACCCTATATAATTCGACTTTATAATAGAAAATTTTATAGGAACTAGGACAATCATTTTTTAATGCATTGTATGCATTCATCAAATTCTATATTGCAATAGTAGTTGATGTGAAATAGTTTGAATTGCACAGACCTTTTTTTATGTGTCTGGTTTTTTAAAGTATGTAAAAGCAAAAAAAAAGTGTTTCGTGGATAGGAACGAAAAGACGAATACAATGCCTGTTATAGATGCAAAAACTGTCCCCCTGGAACCTATCCGTTGGTACAGTGTCACCTCATGTCATGAGACGTGTCAACATGTAGCAGTAGCCCTGTCCCTGTACACAGCCCTGGGGAGAAGAGCCCTGAGCCTTGTTGCATTGTATATATTCTCTCGCTGTGTTAATGTAATGTGTATGTTTGTGTGCCTGCGTGTATCTGTGTGTTTGTCTATATATATGCATCCTTCTGTGACTGCATCTGTATGGTTTGTCTGTATGGCGTATCTGTATCATTGTGATCCATGTGTTTCTATGTCAATGTCTATGTGTATTTGTGTATGTAAATATATGCATGTCAATGCGGAGCTGTGTTTGTGAGCCTGTGTGTTTTTGCAGCCGTTTCATCTGATTATACAGAAACATGTACAAAGCCAACACACCTTGGGTTTGGTTTACATCTATGCCATCCCAGCACTCTAAGCCATATGCGGGGCGGCATTCTAAATCTGTATGCCCTCCTGACTTTCATATGCACTTTGCCTTTTTTCTGTCATTGTCAATACATAAACCAAAGAAAACCACTCTTGGCCTGACTGGGTGTCTGTGACTCTGTCATGCGGCGTCTGCTGCCGACCACCGACCACCAGCGTCTACCCAGAATGCCTCACGCCTCGCTGTTGGCTCAATCCGGGTCCTCTGTCCCCCTCCGCGAAGCATCCTTGCATGCGCAATAGGGCATATGAGGGTCAGGGAGGAGTGGAATATGTCTGCTTTTCCTTGACGCATGAGATAAAGGAACTTTGTTGAAGTGCTATTGCTCTTCGCCGTCTTCCGAATAACAGGCATGACGGTGATAATCGGAAGACTGCCGTATTGTACTTACTGCACTGTTTGTTTGTTTTCTTATTCTTAATTATTTTAAGACCAATTAAATCTGGTAGATAAAAATGCTAAAGGCTAATGTTGAATGGTTGTGTCTAGACAAACTTTCAATACTGAATGAAGAACTGGAATTATGAATGCATTAAATCAATAGGCATTAGGTATAGGTGTTTTTCTATAGTCGCCCACAAAATAGCAGAAATTCGATTTGTAGTGTGTGAGGTATCTCAGAGTTAAATGCATGGAATGCTTTATTATGATAAATAATGAAAAGACCAGAAAGAGAAATAGAAATTGGTTTATTTTATACGCGTATTAGAGCTTTACAAGTGCTACTCCTGCTATTGGTCAGCCCTACGTATAAAGCCATTCAATTGCCAAATGGAATAAAAAGTTATACTAAGTTGAACTTTTACAGTTATAGTCATCACTTTCTTGATAGGCTGTGATCTCGTACTTCATTATACAGTTCTTGACAAAGACCTGCCATTTGCTACGGTTGCAGAGTGTAAAATAGGGTAGATTACACGCGGAACTACACGATAATGAGGGTTAATTATCGGTGACAGATTGGTGATACGCACGTGATTGTCAAGCCTCTCTGTTTAATATGCTTGCCTTTGTACTATTGGATGAGAAACTAGTATCTTTCTAAAAGAATGTTTCTCCTTAATATTTTGAAATAGAAAAACATGTTTGTAACTTCACTGTGTGGAATATTACAGTAATTATTATGAAACTACAACTTCATATCATAATTTTACAGCCAGTGTCAGAATCAGTATAAGAGTATCAAATTCATGTCATGCAGTTATTTTGTTATTTACTTTCATTATTGCTATAAATATGCATTACAATTATCTTAATGAACTCTTATTATGTTCCGCTTCATATTGTCTCTTCTTAAAAGATAATTTACTCTATGTTGGTAATGTTGACAGACCCCAACAGCCAAAAGACTTTCTAAGGCATCTTTACCTTTCGTCAGAGCTCTTTCATAATTTGATATGCTAACACGTTTAATAAGCTTATAAATTGAGAAATTCTTCACAAATTATTTCCAATTATTCAATACCGAAGCATTTACTCTTGTTTCCCATTGTGTTAAGATAAGGTTAAAGAACGTCTCATGGATTGGCTTTCAAGTGGCAAACACTGTGCACCATCTGAAGCCAAGGAAATGTCAATAGGCTTATTTTCACTTCAATGTTCATGTTAATTAAATTCCATGACTGAACTTAGTCTGGCATGAAAGCAAAATCAGATTATTTGGAAAGTCATATTTCACTATACCTTGATCCTTGAGGTCCCAATGCAAGAAAATGCCTATATTCCATATCTATAACTAGCCAAATTGAGAAAAATTATACTGCAATTTCTGTGTTTACAGAGAGTGTTTTATCATTTTTCCACTTTAGTGGAATTGCTATCATCCCTAAATGTAAGAAAAGGAACTGCAAATAATTCAAAATCATGCTCTGCATAATTATTTGTTTGAAATTTTGCTTAAGCCAATGTTTATGTTTCCAGTACAAGATTTCAACATGTTCTTTGCAACTGATATAAAATAGATAAGGTAAAGACCACTGGCGCACTCAGCAAATGTTATTGCCCCAGATTGCACACACCTATGTCTTGTGCTAAACGAGGTCTGCAAACCAGGGCAATGACAATGGTTTTGTGCCCCCCTTGCTCTTTACTCTGTAAAATAGTATTGGCACAATAAACATTATTTAAGTTATATTTTGCTAACTTTTCTTTAGACTGGTCATCATTGGATCTTTAACATACTCTGTCTCCATAGGGATTAAGCTGGTTAGGAGGCATAAATAACAATGACGCTTGATGGTGAGGAGCCTGACCCAGGAGGTGGGGCCACGCCACTCATGATCGCGTCCTCCAGGGCGGGCTATGAATAGTATATCATGGGGGTGATTAACTGGTGCACCCCATCAGTGGGTTATTATAGCCCTAAAATGTCAGCCAACTATTAGTAGGTCTCCAGCGATATTTACGACGTGTTTATTATTTTAGTCAACATAAAGGTATGCTCATAATATTATGAGCTTTGATATCAGCTTTTGATTTCTAATGGATTTGCATCTCTTATCATTATATTATATTGACTATCTCACATTGGGTATGTCCTAGGGTTGGACAAGGGTTGGCCAAAATATCCATATAAGCCATCCTTGTCCCTAGAGTGAGAAGTTTTCTATATCCCCAAGTATTGCTAAAACATTTAGATTTCTTAAATTTCGTCAGTTGATATAATAATTATTTGCAAAATTGTCATTCAATCAAGATGCTGGATTTCAGGGCAAAGTAGGGTTGGACATTATAGGTTGGGCTGACAAGCTATAACATTGGTTCCTATGGGGAAAATGCCAATATACAGCTGCAACAACTGGGACAGGCTTATTGAATTGGGACGTTTTGCTTAATCCCCCACCGGGGTGGTCCTATACCTAAGCACTGCTCTCTCTGTAGGACCTATAGATAGGTTAAACTCGCTTGTAGCCTATGCATAATAGATAGTCTTCATTCAACAAGTCTTACACATTCTAACACAGTCTAACAGGGTTCGTTGCCCACCTTGCATGCACTACAAGCCATAGCCATAGAATGTTGTGGTTCAACTCGGCTTCTGACAATCAGTTGATGATAATGCCATGATCAGCAATGTATACTGAATGCCAACCTTAGCCCAACTGTCCATTCAGAGCTTGAAGTCCTTCACCTAGAGAAGGACCATGACAAATAGTCGGAGGCTCTTTGGTCGGGTTCATTAAATATGACGGGGTGTAGACTCCCTCTAATTTGCAAACCTTATTCCCCACCTCACTATGTGCTACATTACGCTATAAAGCACTATCAAACGTTTCACAATTTATTCACAACACTTTTTCATCTTGAAAGTGCTATGTGGAGAAGGCAAATGATTATGTTAAAACACTAGCCATCAACAATATCTTTTTAAATTAAGTAAACCTTTTCAGATGTGATGGACAAGTATCAAATCTGCTGCCAAGATGTAATTGAGAGACAATATGTACCGACACGCTGATAAATTAATCTGTGGCATTCCCCTAAAGGTATTCAACAGCAAGTCATGGGAAAACCTCGCATGATGGCATACCGGCTTTAGGGGCTGTCAAAGCCTCTTTCAGTATAGATGCACCTTATTATGTCCGCGGTCTCTTGGAGTCTATATTCAAAACGTCACTTTTAGCGCCTATGGGTTGGCTAGATGACAGGGTATATCATTTATACAAAAAAGCTGTGAAGGGCTGACAACATATTAATATCGAACCCCTGAAGGGGATTCTGGGATAATGAACAACTTATCCGTGTTACCTTTTTTGTGTGTACGGAAGTGGGTTGCCTTCATTACACATACTTGCTTTTATTTTAGCTATCAACATAGTGCCAATCACCGCGGGGTATTTTTGTCAGCATACCCACTGCTGAAAATCATCAGCGGGCCCTGACATCGTCTCCTTGTACCTCGGTGCATTCTCTTGGGGCAACCAACAGCGATCGGGTCCCATACATCCTAGAAAGAACGTAAGGGTTGTGCTCCACATACTGTTTTGATTTTTTCTTCCGATTTCAAAATCACTAGTGGAAAGAGGGCTTGGTATAATGTTGTCTTTCATTAGAAAGAGCTTTTCTAATTCTCTTTGAAATGGTAATTAAGATGTACGGTCGCCTGTCATAGTATTGTTAAGAAAGAAGTAAGAACCGCCTATAACATAAGTTTGATTTGAGAATTTTGGTAAAATAATTATGATATTATCCCAATGATTTGGTATTTAATTGTTTAAATCCCACGCAATTGAAATTTGAAGAAATAAATTTCCTCAAAATCTTTCAAAGGTTGAAAAAGTAAAATAGCGGAAAATTCAATTCATATTACATGTATACCAAGGTTCGTCTTCTTGTAGCAACAACTCATTAAACGTACCTATTTGGGGGTCACTGGGTAGAAGTAACAAATTTTCTCTTCCACTGGTTACTATTGGTGTGTTTTCCCATAGTTTTCCAAGTGCATTTTTATTTGTCTATTTAGATTCTATTACAGATAACACTGTTACTGGACAATATTATATTGTCCGTAAACAATGAGTATGATATGATGGAGTATGGAGCGGATATAGGGCGTCCTCGAATACTTGGCATTGAATGGCATGCCAGACAACTTCAAAGAACATTTTATAGCCGATCATTCTATCTTAATTTGGCAGATCTAAATGTATTTCAATGTATCTAAATATTAATATCACCCACAAAAAGACCCACTTAAAGATTATTTTGTCCTTTACGTGTACCAAAAGTATTATATTCTCTGGGGAATGGTACCCTAAATCTGTCACCCTTTTATTTCAGGTTCTACAGCAAAGGCAAATATATTGGCTTCACGTCAAGACAGGCATTTTGTTGGGATGGCAACCAGGCCTACAAGGAATGTCAAAGCATGGAAATCTGAGTGGGCCATCACTCAAGTGCTTGTCACTTGTGCGAACCCAGATCAATTTGCCTCTTTACAAAAGCACCCCTTTAATAATAGACTCCCAGTTAATAGAAGACTCGCTTGGAGCAGCAAGCTGAGATTAATGAACCCTAGCTTGGCTTTTGCATATTTCAGCAAGGGCTGGAGGGGTTCATCAAGAGATTATGAAGCTACAAAGGGAGCCATCTCTTTATACACTATAGCCCAATTTTTTTATCTATTTAAGAGGAGACATCCACATTAGACAGGGTGAACCACATAAAATGACTTTAGTGTCTCTGTAAGCTTACATGCTGTTACTTCAGCTGCAAATTAGAAAATTTAGTTTTGACTATGTGTTAGTGGTGAGGAACTCAGTGGTGGGGACAGCCAAGTTATCTCTGGTCTTATGACTAAACAAGGGTGGTTAGTTGAAATTAAAACAGTTAATGGGTTACGGTAAGCTTTTAACTGACTCTTTGTTCAACTGGAACAGTTATTTGGCTTGCTTGTAGATTGAGGAGATTGTACTCGCATGTAGATAAGTAGACTTAAGTAACCTCTTTTATTCCATGATGACATGGGCGACATATATGGGTGCCTTTCCATATAGAGAAGTCCAGAGAGTGTAGGTCCTTTGAAGTGCTTCTTGTGTGCTATACAATTTGCTACAGTCGTTGCTGAGTAAAGGAGCTGCTATAGACGTTGTGCAGATGACGTCACACCTCTCAAACCAGACTGGCCACTATATTGGTGATCAGATTAAATTCCTAAGTATTTAGAATTTTAAGGTATTCAGAAGACACATTTTAGAACAATTATTCTAATTATCACTCATAGAATTATTATCAACAATTTTGATAATTTAGATCCTATCAATTTCCATTCTATCTTTAGCCACGTGGTTTGAAGAACCATGTGGTGATCACCAAAATCTGGTCACGTGACCATGTGTGCACAAGGTCTATAGAGACGTGTACTACCCAGTCTTGTATAACAACTGCATGCGTAGTTATAACCAATGAAAAGAGGTAAATATGACCACGGCCATTTCTTGACTATTTTACTTCTGTAAAGGCATATGGAATATGCCTTTATGTAGAATTGTTCACTGATGAAATGGCTATTAGCAGTATTTCTAATGCATCAGCAGGGTAAATAACATAAGGTCGTATCTGACATAGGATAAGCTATGTCAGATACGACCTTATGTTATTCACCCGGCGCAGTGATGATGATGCAGTGAGTTGCTGCTGATCCCTTAAGCAGTTAAGTATCATTTTTCACCGACTACCGGGTATATGATTTAAACCCTTTTCCTTTTATTAAAGTATCATTATGGCGGTTATGGATGTTTTTTGGCTATTTGATTAACCGCAAACCCTCGTTGCAGATGGTTGAAAACCTACAGTAAATCACCCAGTAGATCTGCCAAGTTTATTTTCCGCTATTAGTCATTCAAGGGAAGAAATAAGCCAGAGAGGCTTTATGCAGCTGCAGGCTGCTTGGTGACTAGTGTATTGCCATTATCAAGTCAACATTTCCATACCCTACTCATGTGAAATAGTTGGATACGACAGTGTTGCGACGCTGAGTAGCACCGTTTAACATAGATAGAGAAATGAATAAAATCAATTCATATCTACAAGTTCCATATGCATTTGATGGTGCTCTTAACAAAACTTTCATAAGCCCATCCCACATTGGGTATATGCCAGGGTTAGACAAGGGTCAGACAAAATTATGGTACAAGCGATCTTTGTCTCCTAGAGCTGGGATTACTGGAATAACTAAGAATTATATTTTTCTATTTCACCAAATACTGATAAAACATTATGATTTCTTAGATTTTACTAATTGACAGATTTGCAGGTTTGCCAGCCAATCAAAACGCTGCATTTTAGGGCAAATAGGGTTGGACATTATAGGTTGGGCTGACAGGCTTTAATATTGGTTCCTATGGGGAAAAGGCCAATATACAAAGCTGCATTTTACAAATTTTAGCAGCAATGTGTCAACCAAACCACTTTGTTCCATTTTGTTTCACAATTCTATCTTTGGGGATAAAATCAGAAAGGAATTTCTATCTAATTTCACGGTAAAATTTGATTTTCATGTAAACTGGGATGGGCTTATTGCATACGAATATACTAAGCTCCAACCAACTTCCATCATCTCATTATACGTGTTGGTGCATCAATGTCAGACTAAATAAATTCGAATATCCTAAAGCATCAGGTGCGGATCAAGGTACAAATCAACAAGATCATCTTGAAAAAATTTCCCCTTGGTCTAGTTGCCCCTTTTGCTCCCCCCCTCCCCCGGATCCGCCACTGAGCATTGAAGAACCCTTTGAAGTATTCAGGGATATGTTTCCTGCTTCATAGAAAATTACGAAAATCTTTTTAAAATCTATGGCATTATGAGTTTCAAACAGTTGCATTTACAATGACATTATCCCACGTTTTAACGGGCTTTTTCAAGGCATTTACAGAAAATCAGCTTCTCAGCAATGGATGCTCCTATAGAGTAGGCCACTGGTTATTTGGTTATCAAAACACAAGTCTGTTCATGTATGTGGAAAATATTCACTTAGCGCAGAAGCAATCTACGTCTTTTGCATTTGCAGCACTTTGCTGGTAATAGATGCTGCTTTATCGCCCACATCAAACACTCCTGCACCCTCTGGTGGATTATACATAATGTAGCCTGGAGCATGTTCCTGAAAGCCTCAGGTACACACCGTCGTGTATTTTGCAGCACTGTGATTGCATCAAACTGTTAGGCCATCTAAGAGGGGGCTGCATCAATTGAGCCACTACTCTCCTAGTATTGTCTTAATGGAGAGCTAGGAGAGAGTGTGTCACTATGCTGAAAGTGTGTACAACTCTGCACAGCTAGTCTGATAATCTTGTATGCTTTATTTGTATGAGCTGCTCTGACCAAAAAAACTCATCAGTCACACAAAGTCGAATCCCTAAAGCATTAAAAAAATTATTTCATGAATGAAAAATAGTTAAAGGAGGACAGCAAAGGCACTTTTAATTTTCATATCACGCTGAATATGTATTGTTTGAAAGATATCTAAAGAAAAAACACCTGCTAATATATCATAACTATGGGGGGAAATTAGTGTTTAAATATTATATTGTTAAGTGGCTTCTACCGAGTGCAAGTGATGTCATCTAGGCTCTGTTGGATCAGCAGGGCAAGCTGATAAGGGTCTTGCTATGGTTGACTGCACACACTGACCCCTGTGACTGAGAGTCTAGATGACATCACAGCCCTGAGGGATAAGATGTGAGCATGTATGAATTTTCACACTCTTAACAAAAGCTTATTTACCCCAATGTATTGTCCATGTATGTTAATAAAAGTTGAATGATGTGTAACACATATAACAACTAAGTGGATTTTGATACTTTTGGGATTTTCGTTTTTGCCTTTGTGTTTCACCTTTAACAAATGAATAAGATTTGACGACGAAACCTCCTGGACAGAAAACAACTGTCTTTCATAGACATGTTGGTCCTAACTGATTATCAATATCTCAAACAAAATCAAATTGTTTATAGTTATACCGAATGACGCTATGATTAGGTGTAACGAGAACATTGATCTCTTTGTTTGACAGACCCACGATGCCCCCTCGTGGTTAATGTAGAACCACCCAGTAACGCCTCTTCTCATTCACCGTTACCACCTACACCCAAGGTTACGAGGGCAAGTGGTTTACAGAGTGGCCCTCCCATTGGCACGTCCCGATTAGACTTTCCCCTGGAGAAAGGCTTTATTGTCAATCTGTCTTAATCCCCTGTACCGATCCCCGATTTCATCACCTTCAATGAACCCTAATCCTGTAGGCCTTTATGGGAGGCCACAACAGGCCAATTGGAGGTCAGCCCCAAGTACCTGTCACACAGTACAACTGAGTAAGACCATTCAATTCTAGAAGACTCATGACACTGTTTGGCCCCATGTTAGAGTACATGTACTCATTCTATAGGACGCTTGTAGGTATATATCCATTTCCTCCAAAAGTATCCGGCGTATAATCGACTAATGGCATGATTTATCATATAACATAGCATATGCAGTTAAATCTGTTTCTTTTTGGTAGTATATTTTATATTCTTGAAATTATGTAATTTCATTGGGGATTATATATACATCCAAAAAACATATCGTTTTTTATTTGTTCTACCATGACATTCTTGACAAAATATTTGGCACTCGTCCTCCAATGTAGTTGGCTGCAAATCTAATTCCTAAATGAATTGGTTTGATAAAATTTAAATATAGAGGACGTCATTATGAATAGAATATTTTTATTTTGCTCTAGTATAGCAACAATAGCTTAACAGTGGCGGATCCAGCTTTTTGAAAGGTGGGAGCGTGCTAATAGAAAGGGGGCATCCCCAATTTTCCAGAATTTTACATAAGAAAATCTAAATAGAGATTCTTGACAATTCTGTCCTGGTATAATTCATGGCCTTCATGATATAATTCCAATTGAGTTGAGTTGAGTTAGACAATGTCACCACAGCCAACAGCCGACTAAATTAATTTCCTTGACGCAGGCTGCCACCCATTTGTTTAGATTACATTACCGGACAGGGGTTAGCGAAATGTCTACTCTTCTTTATTCAGTGATCTGATTTAACATGGGTTCTATTCAGTCGAAATCAATTTAGATGTACTATTCCTGTTAGGCATCAGGAGTATGCTGAAATATTTCACACTTTTTATATGAATTAATTTAATTTGGCCTAAAGATGAAAGGTGAGGGGTTCCATTGTCTATTCGCGCAAAGTCGCGTTAGTTGGATCCACTATTTACTACAACATCGCCTGAATTGATGTCAATTTGATATATACGCGATAATTCATTAAAGGGGAAGTAGTACATAAAATTGGGGGTTTGAAGAGTGTTGCGTCAATTCGATGTGCATCCTTTTTTCGACGACGTTCCCGATATTTGTGTTACTATTTACGCGACAATATAGCTTGAGCTGTTGTGTATGATTAAATAATTAGTTCTGTACAGGCAATATCAGTATTGCAAAGTACCATGCAGTAGTATATAAAAGAGGTTTCATCGTCATAATTGTTTCATAATTAGAAATACCAATACCTTTTCTTTTTTTATTGTTACATTTCACAATACTGTTGGGGTTGTTTTTGCAGAGACTGACGCATATTATTTCCTTTGAATTCTATTTATTTCACAGATAGACAATGAATGGATTAGTGACGGAACTATTACTCTCTGACACTAAATGTTTTCATCGAAACGGTTTAAGGGTGTTTTTGTCATCGATATCAACGACTCCGAACCTCAATATATATTTTGTTAACAAGTTTTGTCGAGGTAGAACCTTTCTCCAAAATTACTTCAGTTTTGCTGGAAATACCGGCCTTTTAAAATGAATAAGAGACATATTTATCGTAAGGTTATAACGCACGTGTTAACAGTATCACTGTAGGTTCAACACTAGTTGGCAGCACCTGTGCAGAATCCTGCACAATATAGGCTTGAATGTTACTAACTAAAATCCAAGCACTGATAACAATGCCATGATTCTGAATGTTTGTATTGGTTGTCCGGTGGGAAATGTTTACTATGGGTTCTTTATTGTGAGTAAGAGGTCTCTAATTTACCAAAATATCATGATACCATGATAAAAGCAAATCATTAGAATGGACAATCTAAATCTTGATGTGAAGTGACGTGAGGTCATCTTACTAAAACTAATCCTTTACCCTATATATACCCTATAAACACCATAAAGGAATAACAATTCCCTATCAAATTATGTATAATTATTATGACTAAAATTAACTCATAATCCTTTACCCTATGCAACGTGCGTATCATAAGACGACCTGAGCAAACGCCATTCATGAAGGAATAAAGGTGAACTGAATAATAATGACTTTTTTATTTCTTTAATTTTCGGAAGATATCGTACACATGTATCTTAACCCTTTAGACTCCAAGGTTGTAACTATGAATTACTGTATTCAATTATTGGGAGATTTCAAAGGCTCGCCCACAAAACCTATGATAATTTTAGAAATCTGGTTTGAAGCATTGAATGTGAAATTGAATTAAGTTTTCAAACGATATATTTGCCGTTTTTGTATGTTGAAGACTAACTAAAGTATTCTCATTGGAAAAATATGGGAAAGGTATGGAAAATGGTCATATTTCCGGGTAAGCCACGGCCGGATTGGGGTCCACATCCTCGGGGGGCTAGGGCCTGATTGGGGTCTAAAGGGTTAAATATCTTTTAGTCAAGTCAAGGACTCTGATGCACAGGAAATGATTTGATAGGTATTTGATATTCATTTGACTATAGTTTCTGTATTACCTTTGAATATACTCGAGTTTGAGTTATTGAGTAGGGTTATCACAGTCTCAGAACGGTCTCAAATTGAGCACTACTTGGGAAATTGAAGGCAGGGGGACAATCCAGGAATACTTGTGTTTCATCTCTACTATTGATCGTAGTATATTACCCGAGCACCATTTGGGTTAGATCACCCAACAGTGATAAACAATACGTTTCTGGTTGAGAAAAAGCTAGATTTAGTTAGTTTCATTTACGGATTAACGTGCATATTCAGCATAATATTTCGAATTTGCGATTTTCGGGTTTTATTAAACATTCCCCAAATATCTAATTACACAACAAAGAATAATACTGAGTCACGAAACCGTTATTATTTGTACTATCGTAAAAATAAAAAGTCAATAAGCAACTTTGCTTCTTCACCAAATCACAATTATCATTAAGGGTTTGCATAGTTATTCAGTAATTCCCTGGCGGCTGCAGCAAGTTGTGTGGCATCAACATCAACCCAAGTCTCACAACCCCCACGGGACCCGATCCCATGGTAGCGAAGGCCGAGGACATGCGCGGTCCATTGGTAGCACATGTTGACATGGGGAGGGTTACAGACTCCTTCGATGACCATTGTCCCTGGTTGGCAGTACACCAGGTTGGATAACCCTGCTCCATGAGGTCCCACCACCAATGCAGCAGTGTGAAACATGACCATAGCAGTCTCCACTGAAGGGGAGGGATTGTCAATAAACATCTCAAAGTCAAGATCAAATTCCATCGCTACTGTTTCGAGCTCTTCGCGAATACGCAGGTGCTGTGTGAAACGCCTGCTTCCAGATCGCCGGATGAGAAGTAAACTTCTTCGGTTATGTTTTGGATGTTGAGGCAGTGTGTGAATGTAGTTGTGATAGTAGTGTGAAAGGATCTGTAAACTCTGCAGATGAGGGAAACCACAGGGTGTAGCCTGTGAAAGGTAGACCCTTCGTGCACGGATAGTCCCTTTGATGAGTCTTGTACAGTTTAGTCCAAGAATTCTCAGTGATCTGGCAGTGTAGCCATCAGTAGCCTGAGCATGGATGAGGATGCCAGGATTCATCTTGAGGAACTCAAGATAAGGAGCAATGCGGGGCAAATTCTCTATCATCATATGGAAGAAACTGGCACCCCAGTACTGCCCCATAACAAAGACTTCATCATACATGGGGGAAAACTGGTAATTTGGTGGTGGGGATGCCTCAACATCTTGGCTACAAGAGTAAGGCACCAACTTTAGGTTTCCACTGATGACATCACCAAGAGATGTCACAACAGCATCTTCTAAAATATGCATGTAGAGAACTTGTGGTGGTGGGGTGGTATAGAAGTATTTAGGATAGCTGGTCCCATGATGTGGCCAATAATGATTTTTGTTAATCGGCTTCCCGTGCAAATAAACTGGCTCTAATTGATCCCTCCCTGATGACTTTGGCAGCTCTGATAGTGTCTTACACGTTCTGTTATAAACAGCATCCCAGCGAGCTCTTGTAAAGCCTGCAGTATGCACCCATCGACATAAATTCTCAGATGCGCTCCAAGAAAAATAAGTATTCAAAAGTATGTTTTCCCTCTCAAGAGATGAGTCCCACAATGCATTTCTGCCATCTTCTAGAACTTTTGGATCCCATGCTAAAGAAACTGTCTTAACAATTGGGTACTTTTCTATTTCTTTATGAAAGTCATCTAAGTTACACCATAAAGATTCCATTGGACCAGACAGTGGTTGCCAGGGCCTATCTCCTCTCTCTTTGATTAGTTGTTGTCTCAGTTGGTGTATTGCAGTATTGTACTTGGTGACTCTCTCTAAAAGGGGACCTGTACCACTAACCCAGTATGCCTTATAGCTTCCACTCCCAATATCCAAATTTCTAGTGTACGTTAATGAAGTATTACCAGGGGAAACCGCAGAGTCTAGTGCGTCTGGTTTAGTTGTAGTCCACTTGCTGACAGATTTCATTCCTGCCTCTGGAGGATTATTTGGTTCATCAACCACTTTCTTGTGTATATTATCTTCTATATGCCTTGCTTGCAATGTGTCTCCTGCTTGTAAACTTGATTTGTCATTTTTAACCAATTTTGATTCAGCAGAAGTTTCCTCTAGCACTCGATTATTTATCTTATTTGGATAGCCAGCTTCTGACCTTTCTCCTCCAATGATATTTTGAGGAGGAGGATTAGCTATATCCTTTGTATTTCCATCTTTGGCGAGATCTGGATGTTCACCATTTGGGACAGTTTTGATATTTTTCATAGTTTCCCTGAACTCATTCATCAAGGCTTGATGTTTCTCCTGTTGTAGCTTCTGTCTCCTTTCAAAGATGTCCAAAGAAGTGTCCACAGTGGATCGGCCCACAGTTGTATCATATGTTTTCAGAAGGAAAGTTAAATACAGTATGACAACTGCTAGTATCAATGCAAAGCAGATGATATGCTTACCGCATGATCTCCACGCCACCATCTTGCTACAATGTCAATGTTAAAAATCCTAGTATGTAAACGTTTCAAATTGTTTTAGATCCATCTACTGGTCTGTATCAATTTCATTGCAGATCTTTTCATCGCATGTGGTGGGGCATCCCAAAATATCATGGATGATCCTGCAAATAAAGGAGAGAAATAAACATTACTATATCATAGCTATAGTTTCTTGCAGTTCGTGCCAATAGGCTCATAGCCTTTAATCTTTGGAGGATATCCGATTTTTTATTAATAATTATCTTTGAAGATTCTCCGAATCCAATCATTGTTGAGGACAGTGTGTCCAGAAAATGAATTGATGTAGTATGGTACTTTTAAATTCTCTTTCATATTTCATTTTTTCAGGGTAATGCGTCAGTACCACAGAGATAAATGGCCAACATTCAGAAAGTATCTGATATAATTAAGATTAACATGTAATTGAGCGTTCACATTGTGAGATATTGATATAGATGACAAAAGGACCGTACATTTCAGATACAGTAATTATTGTGGACCAAGGTCAAGAAGTCATTATATCCAAATGCTCATTATATCCGAAAGTTTTGTGGCTGGCAACGAAGGGACCAATGAATATATTAAATGTATTTAGTACATGGGAACAATTGAAAGACATATAGGGGCCTAATATAGGGCCCCATAACAATGGGAAATGTCATTATTCTTTTTATGCTTTAAAGTAAATTTGAATTATTTCACGCCGAGATTTCAGTTGGGGCTTTGAATTGCATTCTAATTGACTATAATATGTATTTACCATATAATAACAAAAGAATGTAAACGTATTTGCATAATTACGGGATGACGTGTCATAATTACTATGTCCCTTTCTTTGTTATGTTAGCTTTTTTGTAATAGGCCTAATCTCTACTATTGTTCTCTTACTAGGCCTATATGGGATCTGAATATAACTGCTTGATATAAAGCATCTGTCAACCTTTGGGCCATGTAGACTGTTGTTATGGTGTCTGTCAGCTGTGTATGAGCCTATGATATCGTATGAATGTATACCCCCCCCCCCCCGACTCCCATGCCTCTCACCTGCACGAAGGTGTTAACCTAACCTGTCTAAGTGATGAAGGTGAAAATCCCTCCCTTAGATATCCCACTACATGTCAACCTCACATAAGATTGTATCTCCCGTTACAGTAATGGATTATCATGAAGTATCTTACTCACGTGTGCGTACATGGTTTACCACAAGTTCCAATGTTATGGTTGTCCACACTCTACCTTCGCCTCAGGTGTAGTGACTAGGTACGCTAACTAGGTCAACTAAATGGGTCACGTAAATAGGTCATCCGTCACTCCCAAACACAGGTATCGTGCTGGATATAAACGTGTAGGTGAGGCCAAAGTTCTGTTTGGAGAGTAGGCACTTACCTGACCAAATCACATCTGATCAGATCGTAGTTTTCATCCAATCCACCAGAGGGATCAAATGAAATTGGTCTCAACTTGGTGACCTCTCAGGCTCTACACATTAATACCACCTAGTGTCAATTCCATTGACAAAGACATAAAAGAATCATTAAATGCTTTCAGATAATTGCTTTTAGGGTGTATAGATTTTCGCTGACTTTGCACAAACATGAAAAGAAGGTTTGTTTAATATCCTTACATATAACTGTCAAAACATCAGACAGCATTTGTCAATAGAAATGTGGTGATCAGAACTAAGAAATCAAGATTCAAAGATACTAGTAGTATATACAATTGGTACTTTTCCCCTTTTCCAGTCAGTCATGGACTACTTCTTACAGTGCTTGCTTTATGTCTGTATTTATGTGATACATAGTCTAATCCATTATCATTAAGGCTTTTTTTTTTTTTTTTTTTTTTTCATTTTTTCAATGATAGGCCTTATTATCGAAATAATAAAAAAATATATTAAACCTGTATTTATGCAGAACAATTACATTTAAATGTCACAAAACGTTGTGTTAGCTTATGAGAAATAAAACTTGAATTTCTTATATAGAACTCCAAAGGTTTGCTGCTTATGTCCGAAGCGATAAGAGATATACAACGGGTGAGAAGGAATGTTCTGTCATACTTTCAGTATTCTACTCACTTTATCGGAATCCCACATCCGTCCTTTATGAGTTATAAATTACTTTATAGCTAATCAATAATCTATATTGATTAACTGATATAGGTCTAGATCATTTGATAGGACTTCAGTAGGCACCCATGTATAAGTGCCCAGAATTGGATGGATAGATACTCTACAACAATTAGATTATTAACTGAGATATACATGTTCATGAAATGTTATGAACCAGCTATATATCTCAGGCAATAATTAATGTGATCTGATAGGTTAGATTATAGCTTTTGTACATGAAACCATCCTACGGTTTATAATTCATCTGGGATCATATCAGGCTAATGACCTGCTGCTTATACAATTTGTTTCTCAAGTTTTAAGAATTCATATTATATTGATAAGTCACAAAAAGGTGTTTATTTGGGTAATAAGCCCATCCCAGTTTTCATAAAAATCAAAATATACCACAAGGAAGGATCCAGAAATTTCCAAAAGGGGGGGGGGGCTTATGTAAAATTTGAGGCGCACAATCCAAGGTCAAGAATTTTACATTTAAAGAAAATCTATATTTAGCCAAAATTAGGGGGGGGGGGGGCGTGCGCCTCAGGCGCCCCCTCTAAATCCGTCCCTGTACCATGTAATATTTGTGTACAATTGCTCTAACCTTTCTTCCTAAAAGAAAGTAGCATAAACCAAAATTAAAAGTGGCAATTTGGTTGGCCAAGTTGTTCTTAGGTTATTGAAACACAGTCATAATGGCCTTATCTCCTTACGAATCATTGCTGAAGCCTTCCAGACTGGCCATACTGTCTAATCTTTCATTGCCACCAAATACCACTTTTTGAGTGGTTGTAAATCTTATAATTAATAAAATTGATATGAGGTATATTATCACTATGTCCCATTCACATTGTTATTTCAACATTCTTAGCTACAACATTCTTGCTTATTGCATGTATGGCAATTGGATGAATATATAACAGCGGATTTAACACCTGTGGCCCATTGCACAATGGATTTTCGTTGTGAGCATCAAACAAGGTTATCACAACGAACTTTTGCTTAACAACGAAATGTTTCGTTGTAACAAAAATGCAATATCTCTGGTTCTAATGAATGAAATTGAAATCTGTAAAATGTTATAAAAAGGGAAAAAATTGAAAAAAATCAGTTAAAGATACAGCTCTTTGAGGGCATTCTAAATATAGAAAAGAAAAGTGTCAAAACGTTGTTAAGATAAAAGTAACAAGGAAATGTTTCGTTGTTTTTTTATTTTCTTTGTTATGAAAATCACTGTGCAGCGGGCCACTGTGGCCCGTTGCACAATCAGTTTCCTAGCAACGAAAATAATAATTTTAAGAAAAAAATATTTTCGTAACAATGATCGTTTTGCAACAATTTTTTTTTTATATTTAGAATGCCCCCAGAGAGCTGTAACTTTTACTGAATTTTCTCTAATTTTTACCCTTTCTACATCAATTTACAGAATTCAATTTCATTCTTTAAAACCAGAGATTTTACTATTTTTGTAAAATTGTAACAACGAAACATTTTGCTAAGATATCATAACTTGATCCTCACAACAAAATTCTATTGTGCAACGGGCCACTGAACTCCGTGGCATAAGCCAATCCTCACAACAGCGAGACTACAGCGATAACTTAGTTATGGGTCTCACAACAGCGATATCTTTAAGGTTTGCACTGTCACAATCCTCGCAACAGCGATGGTTTTGTACACTTTTTGGACACATTTAATTGACTGATAAATACATTACCGCCACTTGCCTTCTGCACATTTGATAAGCCAAAGAAAATATCTAACAGGTGCTGAAAACATCAACCCCAAAATGTCCCCCCAATACATTTAAAATTTAGGTGTGCCAACCCTCGCAACAGCGAGGAAAGTTGGGTTCCATTGCTGTTGAACAGCAATGGGTGTCTCTGTGGTGAACAACCCTCGCAACAGCGATGAGATTATGGGACCGACCACTGTGCCCCGTCGCATAACGGGTCTCGCTGTAGGGAACATTGGCACACCACTCTCGCAACAAGGACATCCCTGTTGTGATGGGTCCCCCTGTTGATTTGTGGGTGTTCTAAGCAACCGATTTTAATTCTGTAAAAAGTTCTAGAAACTAGACATTTAGATCTAAAATCCCTGAAATTTTCAGCCCAGGAAAATGATTAAAAATGGGTGAAAATTGATGCCGAATTTCGCATATAGTAGCGAGACTTTGCCAAACCCTCCCTGTTTCTCTCCCTACAGCGAGCATTTGGTTATGCGACGGGCCACTGATGACATAAAGACACATCATTGGATAGCAAGTTGTGAAATAAAGGTTATTGCCTGTGGCCCATTGCACAATACCGATCATAACAACGAACGCGGTTGTAACAAGGATACCCAGCCTTGTCAATTTTGATCATTTTTTGTCCCATCAATCCGTCATTGTGCAATGAGCCACTGTCAGCTGTGAATATACTGCTATGGAAGTCATATTGTAACCAGTAGGATTGTAATTCAAAATTAGAAAGCTGCTTCGCCCAGTAAAACAAAGATAAACATTATCTTTTGCAACCATAACAACTCATATATTGGCCTTGGGGAAATAATCAATTGTCATAATAATTTTCGCAAACCAGTTCATTTTCCTAAGCATATATATATGATGTTATAATGCATGGGTGTGGTGCACTTCCTTATCATATGTCACGAGATATTTGGATGGGCATATAACTGCGGCCTTTTCACCTAATGACATAGAGCCATATTTTTAATTGGATGGCATATTATTAATAATTATACCACCTGAATGACACCCTTGGTTAAAAAATATAATCATGTAATGCTCCTTTAATTCCCCAAGTATAAGTTAACAAAAGGTAGATGTTAGCAGTTGAGCGCCAGAGAGGACATTAATTTCTTTCAGGATAACAAGTGGCATTTCTTAGGCCATTGACATGGAAATTGATGATTGGTTAAGAACACGTCATGTGACATTACTCAAAGAACATTCGAGTGTTTATATAATTTGACCTGCTTTGCTTCATGCTTTGTAGCTCTCATACATTTCGTCTATTTTGTGACATGCATTTTCATACAATTCGTGATTACACATTTTATATTAACATTTTATCGGACTTTGACTTATCGTGACAACTTCTACTTGGATAACTCTTTATAATTCGGTCACAGGGACTCATATTAAAATCCTGAATTGATTCCTATAATTCATGACAGTGGAACTTATTATTTTATTAGGTAATTTTACACATAATTTATATTGCAACATATATTGCATTTATGTAAGCATAATATTGTGTCTGGAGGTTAGTGTCGAGGGGGGTATATGTCCTAGATCTAGGCAGCAAGACACAACATTGGAAACATTTCGTTTTCAACATTTTCAAATTTGTACATATCTTCAAAAAATACTATAAAACAGGACGGCTGACCAACTAAAAGAAAGAGGCAACTTTTGGCTTTACTAATATTGCTGTTCTATATGGATTTTAAATAAATAGCTCTGTTCATCCAATTACAGAAAAAAAATTGCAAAATTATCCAAAACATTTCTTTCTGATGATAGGGATACATCATTATCACCTAAATTCTGTACTAAAAGCTGTATATATTAGATAGATTCTCCTAGCATATCCAAGTATGACCTTAACTTTCCTATAAGGTATGATATGCTGTATTTGAAGAAAGTTAGGAGTACCCATGATTAAAAAAGGAAATATCAGCCCAATTGTAGACATTGATGTAACATTGACTCTTTTACTGTTGAAAATGCTCTTTAAATGCCCTCAAAATTAATTTTTCATCAAAACTTATATTCCAACTAAGTTAAAGACAAAGTTATCAAAATGACCAAAGACACTCATTATCTATGATTGGTAGCACATATATGTGTCTGGTAATGTGTTGAACAGTTTTTTGACAACAATCTTGCTAAAAAGGACTCTATGCAAGTCATTTCTATGGGATAATTTACCAAAATACAAAGAAAATGGGAAATGCTTTAAAATGTTAATGTAACGCACAAAGTGTGGTCGCTGCACAGAGCCAGGCTTTGTGCAGACCCAAGTGTGGCAGGAGGTGTGACCGCACTTGGCTGCACAGAGTATGGACTGGGGGGCTGGCATATACCTGCGCTAAGTCTGGCTTAGGTGTTGTCTATCCTTGTATGTGTATGTCGCAGCATTATCTTAGCTAAATCACACTTTTGGCGGTATTACACTACACAGTGATATTTTACTAGGCCTACTTGAAAAAAATCTTCTACGACATGAGACATGTGACATGTAATGCAATACAAGGTATTTGCAATTTATCTCTACAACATGATTAATCAAGTCATATGATAATCGTGGCTTGAGAAATCTCTACGACATGACTACAATGAGAAATTTCACAATTTTTATATCATATCCCACTCTGATTTATCCTATTACACTAATGCGATAATGATGATATCCTGCCCCTCAGACATCAACCAAGGCCGTACTTTGTGCGCCCAAGTGTGGCCGGGGCCGTCGCGCGACACCTGCCGTACTTGGGTCAGCACAGAGTATGGCTTGGTGCAAGGCCGTACTTCGCGCGGTACATTAATATGTGGTAACTATGGCAACCAGCAATCAGAGGAAAATGTCACGGGCCATTCCAATATTTTGTTCTTAACTTTCTTATATCTTTATCATAAGATTTCTGCACCAACAGCAAATAAGGTGAGGATTTTTCAAGGGATATGAGACACAACATTGTTTTCTGCCAATTCCATTTATTGGAAAAAAGCTCCCAAAAGAATGTTGCCTCAGTCAATTTTGTGAAAGTACAAAAGATTGAACATGATAATTGGCGTATATATCTGTCAAAAACTTTCAAGATATGTATATATGTTGATATTTTCATGCACAAAAGTAGCTAAAATGGCACTGTGGGAACACAGCAGCATCAAATTTCCCAATGTAGCATCTTGCTGCCGAGATTTATAGAACCGCTACAACCACCTGTTACCACCACCTGCTGTCACCACTTGCCTCCTATGCCTTCTGTCAACTGCAGTCTGGGCTGTCAACTCTATGTGACACCTATTAGTAGTACATCTAAAAGTACTACTCAGCAGGATATCGTATACTCTGCCCTGTAACATAGCAGGAGATAGGCTCCACACATTATCAAACTGCCAATTGCCACACAGAACTTTTAGGGTCATATTTGTTGTCTTGTAATCTGCACAAGATGTATTCACTTTTTTTCCCTTTTGGATACAATTCTGGTGTATCTTTCGCGTACAGGGCTTACAATCATCTAATAAACACCAACAACCAACCAACCAACCTTTTCAATGAACCCATAGTTGTTCTTAATAACACATCATCCGTATTACTATGGTTATCAAACAAAGTAATTGGCACCTCCATCTTTTTTCCAAACTAGCTGAACCTTTTGTTGAGTGTATATAATCAAGTGTTACATAATCGTATTGATAAATTAATGAACAAATCCTTCCTGCATCATTCTGCATTGTCTGTTATTCCTTCTTCTGTGCATATGAACTTTATCTCTTGACGAAGTCACAATAGTTCAAATGGGAAAGGAAAGTCTGCTTATAAATAAGTATAGCAGTTTTAACACCAACACACCTAAGTAAATTAGATGACTGAAAGGTATTTGAAGCAGTGCGTCTCACATTCACGGGAAGAATTTGATCTCATACATTAGACAGGCTCGGCCGTGTCTGAAACCACTTGCTCTAAAACGTGTCAAGGAGTGTAAGTCTTACTCCACCATTATCCCTGAAAAATCAAAGTATCATTATACCACCCATAGCAGTGGGCGTGTTAGGTAATACTTTTGCGCCCACCTCAAATTTTCCCTTCCCCTTCTGGCGTGTATATAAGTGTAAGTCAGGGGGTGTTAATTATATTGTGTCACAATAGTCCCGTCCGCTCATAGTTCTCTTCACACGCCCAACCTTCTCGGCGTCTTAACGTACCTACCCTCCATTCAGGCACCAATATAATTGCCAGCAGTGGCGTACCCAGTCCCCCCCACTCACGATTGGATTAAGCAATTTGGCTCCACAATCTGAAAATTTCGTTTGGAATTTCTTATTAGATTACTTCTCGTGTTCTATCAAAAATGAGCCTATAAAAATCAGGGGCGGACCCGGGAATTTGTAGAGGGGGGGGGCCCAAAAACATGAATGTACAGGGGGGTGGGCCCCCCATCAAACATGATTTAACAGGGCAAGGGGGGGGGGGCAAGGCCCGTCCGGCCCCCCCCCCCCCCCCTGGGCCCCCCATCAAACATGATTTAACAGGGCAAGGGGGGGGGGCCAAGGCCCGTCCGGCCCCCCCCCCCCCCCTGGATCCGCCCCTGCGTGACCCCCCCGTACATTCATGTTTTTGGGCCCCCCCCCCCCCTCTACAAATTCCTGGGTCCACCCCTGTCCCTTAATTAGATACAGTACTAGTTTAACTAAAACAGGTAGAAATATAGCATTTTTAAAACAGATTTTCTTGAAACACATTATTTAGGAGTTAAACCAGGCTGCCTAAACCAGATTCTTAAACTTCTTGGAAATACAGGGTGAAAGCCCGGGTGAAAGGCATGAAAGCGCAAATGGTCTTCACTTAAAATGATAATATTAAATAACCTTGACTACACATAAAACTATTATTTTGTGTGATTTCAAGTTTTTACCCTTATTTAACTCTCGACATAAGAAATGATAAATGCGCTATATTAGCCTGACGGGCCATGCCCCCCCTCCCCCCCCTCCCCTGTTAAATAATGTTGTTTAAAAAGGGGCCCCTCCCACATAGATTAATGCATTAGCCCCTCCCCCCCCCTCCCCCCTAGAAATGCCTGGGTCCGCCCCTGCATCCCTCCGGACCGGCCCGTGGGCCATCTTTTCATTTCAATACCATTATTACAAATATAACTTCCCAAAAAAAAATTTGGAGTGGCAGGTGGTAATCGAGTGCATGAAGTTCGATTAGCTCCTACCACCCAGGTCTGGCGAATTCATCTGTGCCATTATTCAGTTCATTTCATTTCATTAGTTTGCACAACCAGACCCAATTACGTATAGAGTTTGCGACATATATATACCGTGGGTGTAATCGGGGCAACGAGAAAGGTGTTTACCAAAAAGAGACACTTTGTAGTTTCGGTCCTTGTGTTTCAGTGGGTTTTCCGATTTGGAAAACAAGCAATACCACAAGTTATTAATTTTGATCGCCCTCAATTGTCACTGATGTGTCTCTTTCGGCGGAAAGGCAAGTTTATCAACTTCAATTTACATCGCCCATCATCGTTTTCCCCAACGTAGTTTCGACGTATTTGGTCCTGCGACCGGAAGGACCTCTAGACGGCTTTCGCTGGTTTCCGACGTCATCGTATTATTCGACCCAGTGGATCTTTGGGTACCAGCTAACTCGGTCGGACCCCGGTTCGAGTCCCCTTCATGCCCTACGTTTTTCGTTCATTTAATTTCAATTTTGCAATGACGATCATCAGGGTTTTTGCCGACGAGAGGGCCATGGACCTGCAGGCTCAGGTGGAGATTTGGAGATGTCACCTTGAGATTTCCTTAATTTCCGGATGTCTTTATTTGGCTGTGGCTATCATATAGTACTTCAATACGGAGAAAATAATTAAGGTATAGGATGCAAGACTGACTCAAATAGTTTATAGAAATCATGTCCTTTTTATTATTTCATTAGTTTAACCAATTTAAGAGGTTTGATGAAAATAACCCAAAATGCACTCGGTCCCCTACGGGTCATCATTTAACAGGTATTGTAGCACAAGGCCAACCTAAAAAAAAAAATTGTTTCCTGTCCAGCGGGTGACCAGATAAATACGGACAATCTGTTTTTTTTCCAAATTTTTTGTTGTTGGTAAGGCTTTAACTGAAAACTTTGATAAAAAAAAAAAATCAAAAAATGATAAAAAAAGTTTCCAGTCGGCCCTAAAATAGTCACTCGGGCAGTAAACAGGAAACAAACATTATTTTAAGGCTGGCCCAGGCCAAGTGCACTCAAGAACTGCAGCCTTAAGCTTACTATAGACCAGTACTAGTATAGGAACCTAATGAACATGTTTCAGTCCACTGATTCCTTGAGTTGAGAGTTAATACCGTTCTGTTCACATTGTTATTACATTGTTACTACCTCATGTAAATGTAATCTCATGTAGAATCATCTTGTGCCTTACTAGAGTTGACCTATGTTTATTTAAACATAATATATTGTGAATACTACTCAACATCGATGTAGAACACCGGGTATAGTGGCCAACAAATGCAATTTTTTTAGTTTCCTTGGCTTCTTGCGATGCCCTAACCATGCATCCTACTATACGGAAGCCCTATAGCTAACCTGTTTCCTAGTTTGCCCAAG
This sequence comes from Lepidonotus clava, assembly GCA_936440205.1. NCBI lineage: Eukaryota > Metazoa > Annelida > Polychaeta > Phyllodocida > Polynoidae > Lepidonotus > Lepidonotus clava. Next base: position 33,409,888 of record OW387143.1, read on the forward strand.
AAGTACGTACCTAGGCCTGTTATATTTCCTTCAGATAAATATACATTAGTTCATATCATTTGACTACCTTAGATAACTCAATAACATTAACTGTAACTGATGTATATTCAGCTAGTGTCTCATACTATGATGTTACCTGGCGGATTTGTTTAGGCTTTGTAAGCCCACAGTTTAGTGTCATACCTACCTAACCTATTATATCCCAGAATGATCTCACTACTATGTACAGAAAACTTGGATTTGTTAAATTATCCTGTAAGTGTCCCTCCGTACGTCTTGTTTCTTTTTGAGTATTCTTGAATTGCGCGAATGTTAATTCATCCATCTAGATCATGTTCATATGTTTAACTTTAATTCAAAGTGACTTTTTTTACCCGCACCCTATGAAGAAGCGTCTGTTGTATGTAACAGTATTCCCTCAATTTAATGATAAGGATAGGACTACTCTCAACCCTAATCGTCATGTCAAGAGAGGAGGTTGATTGTTAACTTATTTTAAACAGGATCGGGACGTTACGCTTTTTACAGGCGAACTCTCCATTTGTAATCAAAAAGTTGTTAAATCAAAAAGACCCTAAAAAAAAAAAAGAAAATTATAAAAAAAAAAACTGCTCGAACCCGCCCTCTCCTCAACTACTACTTTTAAACATGATAGTCCTAATGGTAATGAGACTGATCCGGCTGAAATTCCGAATATTATAAATTTATTATATATACTTCTTGCAAACATTCTAAATAACCTTCTTTCCCGATCTTAGCATCTGAATAAACAGGAGACACTGGGCATCACACTTCATTTAAATTAATTGTCTCAGTTAAATATGACCATTAGTTAACAAGTTCCATGTACTTTTTAAGTAACATGACAGAAAGCATTTTCGCGATTCTGCAGCTATCCCTCGCTCCCCTGTTCCCTTGTGCATAACATTTCCTAATAAACCAGGTCCATTCCTAACGGCGGCAAAGTTTGGAAGCGTCCATCATGGCCGGCCTTAATCCATTAACACCCATAAGTACCCGGAAGCACCCCATCTAATCTGTACCCCCCTCTGACATCTGACAAGGGCAGGGGCACAGTCTTGGTAATCACATAACTCACACCAAACCGACTCAAGAGCGACACAGGTATCATGCTGGGTGTCATCTGACGGACTCCCCGCCATTAATCAGGGGTTAGTTATCGAGTTAACACGGGCCAGAGTTGCCCCAGGGAACCTGCTGGGTCGGGCACTTCCATACCCAACCTACGTTCGCCTGCAAAGCACATGTAGCTAAATCTTTGACAGGCCTATTTCACCCTACCATCCATCGCCCCTCCCACCCGGAAAACCATTTACCCTTACCATCCATAGATGGAGTATTAAAAGTGTTTGAAATTAACTTCTTTTGAAGTCATCCGTGAGAGATGAGATTCATTAAAAATTCATTAAACATTTTCTGTATGGATAAAAGGTACCTCCCGGCCTATATAACTACCCTAAATAATTCACCTTAAACTGGGTCTAAGCTGGTTCGATATAAAGCCGACCTTAAGGTTTGAGACTAATTTCAGCCAGTCCAGACTTAAATCGGCCTGAACTCCATATAAACCACCTGCAAATAAAACCTATAAATATCAGGCAGTAATGGCATTTACAGGCTTTCTCACTTCTCATCCACAAGTTAAGGAACCCCATGCCAACAATTCATTTTGAAGTCTGCCTTCCAATTCAATTAGAACAAGCCGACACCCTAACCAACGAAAGCTTACTAGCAAGCATACGCCTAAGCTTATACTCTTCGCACGGCTTTTCTTTTGGCATTAACGTAAGGTTTCTGCACGGAGGTCAAAACCTTTAGATCCCAGGTGCACGTGGCCACTGTCTGTCTACTCCTTCCCGTGACTGGGAAAAAGTAATAAAAGACTAGAGCGGTCTCTAGCCTGCATCAGACATGGCTCCAACAGTATCCATACTCCTCCTTCGTGGACTCTTTATCCTGGGCACTGTCTCAGCTAAGCCATGCCTATGCACCAGTACGGTAAACCGTTTTCGTACCAACTATGGTGTAGTATTCGAGAGTAAACCGTCCATCCACATAGGTAATGAGTACTTCACTACCGAAGTCGATATCATTTTACCACTTCCTCCTTCTCCCAAACAGGCAGCCGCACTAAATTGTAGACACGGCGCTACCCTGGCAGCCGGTTCAATGGAACAGTGTCGAAAAATCCAACTTATGTTGAATAACATAACATCTATTGGGAAGACTATAGCAGCGAAGGTCACCAACGGACTCCGGGAAGTGCAATCAATTTTGGAATCGACGGCCCAGCCAACACCTCCATCAGCCAAATCCAGGAAGCAGCGGGCTCTGATTCCAGAAATCGGCAAGTTCTCCGAGACTTTATTTGGAACGGCCACACTCGATGACTTGAAGCAACAGACTCATGCTGACCAGGTAAATGCCGATGAAATTGGCTTCCTCGATGGCAAAATAAATGCAGTCCTAAAGGTAGTTGACTCCACTTTGGAAATCCAACTCCAGGCCATCATAGAGAACACTCATTCCATATACAATTTGTCCCGAGGACTCCAGGCTTACATTAGTAACCGGGAATTGATGGTCAGGTTGATGCAAGATTTGCAAGAATTGCGTCTACTGGATTTTAAACTGGACTATTCCCTTGATGTCTTGCTACAGGCTATTCGTGACCTAACGGAGAACAGGCTGAGTAACTCTTTGATATCGGAGACTGATAAGAGGAAGATTCGGTACCTTTTCCTTTCCAAGTCCAATCGTTCAAACATTTATATTCCAAACACTCGCGACATGTATAGAAGTGTAACTGTTTTAGTCCCCCCGGTTTTACAGCGAAATGTTCTGAAAACTATTTTGAAGATTCCTGTTATTTCCTTAGACAAAATATTCAAGGTTCTAAAAGTGAACACCTTCCCTCTAGCCTTCCATGGACATTATACTCGCCTCTCCAACACACCGGCTTATTTATTGGTGTCCGCAACCCAATACACGGTATCCTCCAACCCAGATCTGGATAATTGCCATTCTCTGTTTTGTCATTATGACCTACCAATTCGCAGGCTTTCTCCCTCGTCGTGCCTCATTTCTATCTATCTACGTGATCATGAGTCTGTCAAACTTTATTGTGATTTCAAAATACTCATTCAGTCTAATTTCAGAAGGTCGAACATCCAAGTCATTGCAACAGGGACCTATTTGTTCTCTCACATAGACGAGGTCGTTGTGCGCTGCCCCAACCGAACAACAACCCATCCTGGATGTGAATCGTGCGTTCGTGCCTTTGAATGTGGTTGTTCTGTGTCCGCCAAAGAATGGGAAATTCCAGTCTCAAGTGTTAACTGTTTGCCTTCTACAGCAGGCCCCTTAAGAACAGTTTTCCCCGTCAACCTTGCTAGTCTTCAACACCTCAACCTGTCACTTAGCCGACTTGTGAACCCGGATTTTTCGTACGATAAACCATTCCCAATTTTACCTCTTAGCCCGCAAATGCGAGTCCGCCAAGAGGATATTTTTAAGCGAGCAAAAGACAATTTCCTTTCCCTCCGTACATACATGAAAGAGATTCGACTGAATGAGGTCGAATACAAGAAACTTCGTGGTGACTTGCATCTTCCCCACGTACCATTCCTCCCCCCCAGTGTGCATGGTACTGTTTACCTGTTGAACATTGGACTTACTTTTATAATGGTACCAGCACTTTTTGTTTTCATCTCAATTCTGTATTTCAGACAACGTAGGATTCAAAGCGCATGCAGACGCTTGACTTTAAATTGAGTTGGTTATATATACATTAGCTATTAACTCTTCCTTTTATTGCAGCTCAAAAGTTATCAGTTCTCATTCTTGTTCGATTTTTGTTGTTTAGAATATATACTCGCCCTCATAATTTCGTCACACAGCTGCAATTCATTCACATTATCCTCATGAATTCCCATTTATAATTAGTCACAGCCACATAAGACTACACACGTTCATGATATCAAAATGTTTTATTGTTATGCATGCGGAAAAGGTTTTAGGATGTCCACGTGTCAACGTTTCGCCTATTTTCCCATAATTGTATTTACTGAACATACACTAATGTACATATGTAACTCGAAAGCTTCGTGAACATATGCATTTCACAATTAAAATGTTCCCATATCTACTTCAAACATATCGTACACTTTTATATAACTGTTCATCACACCCAAGAGTCTACGTCAGGCATGCAGCCCAGTTTTTCGGCTGGGAGTAGTTCTTGGGCCATGTTGTTCCTGTTGTTTATCAGGCAAACGCTCGCTCTACAAAGTCTGTGCCTGAAAAATTTGTTCAGGCGCACGCACTCCGTACGAGGAATCTTGACTTCTTGCGGGAGTTCCAACGTCAAGGGTTCGTCACTGCCATTCAGATGGACCGTGAGTGGGCCCGACCAGGCGACGGTCAGGGCCTTGGACAGGATGCTCGGTCTTTGGATGATCATTCGCGGGCAGGCAGCACTTCCTACGGCTTCCATTTCGGCGGGAATGGGAGCCAGTGGAAATAGGAGCGTTTCCCATCGGCAGTAGATTCTCAGACAGCACTGCACTGTAGCCCTCCGACGTTGACCCTGCGCCAACGAGCGACAGCCTGCTGCCAATTTCCAGAAGATACCGATAAATTTCCACCCCAGGTATATCACTAACAAGAGAAGCAGCCACTGATGGTCGGATTGGTCCGCGGGTTGGAGGTGACTAGGTCTCACCACTGGCCTTTCCTCCCGAACAAGACGCAGACGCAGACTTGCGTTTAACAGTCGCTCGATGTCCATGGCCATCAAGTGGCTGTTCTGAACCAGTGTATAGTACAGGCACATACTTATACCCCCCACCCCACACGACATCACAACCCCCCAGGTACTGTAAGGGCTTCGTCTAGTCTTTAGCGAAAAGTTAACCCTCGGTCCACAACTTAAACGCTAGGTAAGGTACAACTAAAACGACTTCTTCTAGCCGGGGGCTTCACAAGTTTTTACACTGGGTAGTGCGAAGCACGTCTAATAGGCCGCTATTTTCTTCAGAGAGCCGATCGACAGGGGGTTCATCTGAAATGACTTCTGTCGCGTTTGACACCGGGACACACGTCTATGATGACCGCGTCCACCTGTTGGCCATCTGAGGCGGCGCATGTCAACTAGCTTCTGTGTCAGGTCCCTCACAGGAGTACCGCGGCCCGCGGCCCGCGGGGTAGTCTTAACACTTCTTGACACGTAACAGGCCTCACAAGGGGCGGCGGTGAGGGTGTCGCTGATCAGCTGATACCCCATGTACTCCCCGTCACGGCTAGCACGTAACTTATGGTAAAAGTCTCTCTTACCCCGTCCACACCCCGTCACGTCTACCACGTAACTTATGTTCAAAGTCTTGCCTCATCGATAAAAGATCGCTTTCACCAGATCATGTATCCACAGGGGGGCCTGCCCGGCATGTATAAATACGGCGTGGCATATGGCTATATAGATCACTTGAAAACTTGCTGCCACCATGAACGGGTCAACTGATTATAGTGACTCTGTTCTGTCAAACCCGTCTACGAGCTCATGCAGGATCTTGACCAGCAGCCCCAAATCGGGTGGCGAGAAAATAACCGATCATGATTCATCAGCAGGCGTAGGTACTCTGCTGTTGGATATGTCTGAGGATGCGCGTCAGTATGGGTCTCAGAATGGGTTTCCGGATCTCTCTGCGGATCTCTCTGCGGATCACTCCCTGTACGCGGAAGAGGGATCCACCCTCAACGACGTTGAGCTTAGCCTTGGTGGTTCCCAAGGCGGTACTGCATCCGCATCGTCGTCCACGCCCTCCACGCCCTCCACGCCCTCCGGATCCACGCCCTGGGGGATGACGCCCTCCACGTCTCAATCCCATCCATGGTTCCCCACCTCCACGTCCAGAACGTCGTCCACGCCCGGACCCTTGACATCGCAAGGGTCGTTCTCGTCGACGACGTCCCAAAGGTCGTTCACGCCCGGGCCCTTGACATCGCAAGGGTCGTTCTCGTCGACGACGTCCCAAAGGTCGTTCACGCCTGAATACTCGTCCTCGTCCGGCCCCTCCACGTCTACAGCTGAACCGTCCATGGCCCATTTGCTGGCCAGGATGGAGGAGCTGGAGAAGAAGTGCCGAAGGGCGGAGGCTGAAGCGGCTGCGGCAAAGGCCCAGGTGGAGGTGCTCGTGAACCAAGCGAAGCCAGCTGCAGCTGACAAACCACCCAAACCACGCAATGAAATATGTGTAAGTTCTAAAGTTTGTTTTTACAGCTTATAATTAACTAATAATCTCACCTTGAAAACGTTACCGTTTAATATAGTTCTCGGTTTGTTTAGAAATGATCTCATTCCTAGTATTCCTAGTATAGCCCTGATGTTCTTCTCTTTTGCCGCGCCGCCAGGGAACATCCCGGAAAACAACGAAAATCCGTAATGATTTCGTACACTGACATATAGTTAGAAGTCCACTATTAATTATTGGCTTATTATATTGTTTGTAGGAACTCGTTCGTTCGGCCTACAAGGCCAAGAGAGGTGACCCTGATTGGGGATTCAACCTGAACCGTGGGTAAGTTGATTACGTCATAACAACATGAATAGTACAGAAAAAAATATTGTTTTTAAGTAAGCAATGGGTAATGTGTTCCTGAACACCAGAAGCTGCAGCTGAATATAAGTTTTGCTGTTTTTTTTTCATGTTAATAGAGTCATAGAGCACTTGACGTGATGCCGATGAATTGAACAATATAAATATATTCCAACATTCAGGGCGGGGATCAAACACCCAGATAACGTTGCGATCATCAAGGCCGTTGTTGACAACGTGTGCCTGGGGCCAGATACCCCCAGAGAAGAGGTGTTAGGTAAGTCCCATAGGTAGCAAGTTTCTCTGTTAACTAACCTGCAGCTGTACATTTCATGCATCTAATGTCCATGATTCCAAAGTATTGGTCCTTCAATTAACACAAATTTTAACATGCTTGAAATGCTGGAAATCTGTTTTTAGTGTCTAAATAGGCTCCACTTACATTGGAAATTGTTACTTTTATAATTTAAGTTATCCTCCCAGTCATCTGAAAAAAACGTAAGTTCTATTATCTGGACAAAGAAATATAATACCGGTGTAATGATGGTTTTAATTCCTGAATAATATGTTGACCCTCACTTTGCATTTTTAACATGTATTCCCTTGATTTATTGCCTTTATATTGCCTTTGTCTACTTAATGGCTCCAGTTTTAAGCATACTTCATGTCCTTCCTCTTTTTCTAGCTGCTGCCAACATCTACTTCAAGAACCTCCAAAGCAGGGCCAACAGAATCCTGAAGAACCGAATGAAGGCTGACAATGAAAAGGCTATCATCCGTCACCACGTGAACGAGGTAAAATTTTTGTTACAGACTTCCTCTATAGACCACAAAAGTCTGACGTCACGGACCCCTCCCGCAACACGTGTTGGGCCTAAACCTTTTACGACCGGCCCCGGTAACCCTACACCCCCGGTCACCGGCCCGGCCCGCCCTGGAGGGGGCACCGATAACACCCGGCTGGACCGCGGTCACCCGTACACACAGACAATAACATTGCCTATAACTTTGCTATTTATTAACTCTTTTTCTTTTCAAGTATATCATAATGCACATTGATAGTTCCCCTATGAAAATACATGTTTTCATAAGTTTGCGAGCATTATTAGTGGAAATAGCAAATCTGACAGCTGGGTCCTACTAAAGTTCATAGAGGGGACCCCCGGCCCAGCCCGGCCCATGTTTAGGCACGGGAGCAGCGTGCAGTGACCGTTAGGGGCCCGCCTGACGTCATGGCTTTTGCGGACTATTGTTCTCAACATTGTTTGACGTAGTTCGATTCAGGCAGGCCGAAATTTTACACTTTTCAAACATATTCCGTTAATATTTTTTTTTCTGGAAAAGTGCAAAGCCGAGGAGAAAGAGTAATGTCTATGGTCTATGCCCAGTCTGTCCACTCCTTGGGTGGAAGGATACGCATCATTGTTCTAAAAAACGCGAAGAAAGGGTCTATTTTGACAAAATTCACATGTCCTTGTTTCTAGAAAAAAGGTTACTTTTTCATCCCAAATATCCATGATATGAAAATAAGGGTCTTTTTTTCCTGGGAAATATGAAATTTCACGAAAAAAGGGTATTTCTTGGCCACAAAATGTCTGCGTTTTGAAGAATAAGGGGTCGATTTTTTGGTATAAATGTCAGTGGAAAGGGGTTGTTTTCTATTTTGAAGAACGATGATATGTCCTACTTTTATATCTGAGTAGACAGACTGGGGGTCTATGGTATAGGGGGTGTGACTTCCCGGGGACCCACTCGGTTCAAAAAGGGGTATACGTACGAACTGCGGTCGGAACTATACCGGGGGCTGTAGCTGTGAATCGGCAATTTGGCTTAAAACAGGGGGCCCGGCTGTGAAATGATCTTATGGTTGTAACACTGAAACTTGGGAAACAATTATAATTTTTTTACATTATGAATTTTTATAGAGCACTGTAACCTTACTTGCTTCCTTGGACAATAATCTTGACATACAATTAGAATGGATATGACACAATTAATAAAAAGTGCCTGTATGTTATAGAGACCAAGGATAAAGCAACGCTTTTGAAATTAACTGCAGTGACCAGCTTTTAAATTAAGGCAACTGAAATATTGAAAAACTTGTTTGTGTTTATTTGATGTTCTTGACCAAGTATGTCGTAACTGTATTAAAATAAAAAAGTGTCTTTTTAACTTTGCAGAAGCTCAAAAGACGGATAGTGGGGTTGGAAAATTTCGTCACAACGTGGGACGAAGCGCGTAAGAATTCTGTGAGGCGCCTCCTCACCCCCGACTACACGAGCGACGAGGAGCGCGGACTTTATTTTCCGGTCGACAAAGACGGGAAGACCACCGAGCGATTCCACCGCCGCATCAAACCGCTCGTGTGGGAGAGCGATGAGCTGAGTGCCTACAAAGCCCACCTGGACGAAACTGAGTTTAAAGAACTTAGCGGCCGTCAGCGGGGCGTTAGATTGGAAAAGAAGCGGAAAAATGTCCCCGACGATAATCCAAAACGCCAACAGCCTCCTCCCAACACCCCAGACTGGGCGGTGAAGCCCGCGTATCGGTCGGGTATCGCCGATGCACAGCCAATTTAACTTATTTCTAAAGGGTCTGTTTAATGCTCTATTTTATGTGATGTTTATGTTTATCATCTTTATGTTTTCTTTACACTACGTTTAATTGTATGGTCTGTGTCACGCTGTATGTTAGGTCTTTGTACTTTCTTCAATTTTATAGTCGTTTTATAAACTTTTATCAAAGAACTTTGCGCTTCTTGTTTTGATTGTGGCATGCTCGATAAGCAGGGAAGTATTTCTATAGATATGTTGGTTGCCTAAGACTCGCCTTATATTAGTCTAAAACCGTACGCGTTATCCAGGTCCTTCTCATAAGTGAATCTTAAATTTATGAATACTTTTTATTTAAGATACGAAACGCATTTAACTATAATGACGTGTCATTTTGTTGAAAACCCGAATGTGCTATTTCTTGAAGATAGACCACGAACTTGAAATCGATTACAATACAACACTTTTTTGATGAGTGTTATGGTACAAGGTCTCTACCATTAGAAGAGCAATGGAATGACACCTAGGCCTGTTATCAATAATAGCATGAATCAATCATAAAAAGTGTATTTTAAACAAACATAAGCTCGATATACGATTTTTAAAATGATGCGACATGAATCATCTCTTCGTACTTATTTCGCAGTCATGAAAAAATAATGTTGCATGAAGCCGGTTTTAATTAAGAACTGTTACTTCTTTTCTAGTGGATCCTTTTTAGTTAGATTCCATGCAGTAAGTTGCAAAAGTAATTTTTCAGAAATTTTATTATGATCAAATACATCGCTGCCAGTAGGACCTATAAAAATTTACAAGTGACCATGTAGTCTCCTGATGAACCCGAAATACTTTCTAGGATTTGTATGACACGGTGACCTATATTCTTTCTGTGAGAGAATAAAAAAACCTCATGCATAGTGTAACCCTTTAAAGTGGGAGTTCTCCTGGAGTTATGTATTGGTAACTTGGAGCTTCTGTGACATTGCAAAATTAATAATTTAAAAAACGAACAAGTCGATTTAGGTGTCGAGATTTATTAAGGGACGATAGCTTAATTAGCTATAGCCATAATTTCGGTTGGAGCCCGATAGCCAGATTGTGGCGTTAACCACATTTAATTCCACTACTAGTTTTGGTTGCAGCCCTAGTTTAGCCCCTAACTTAGGGGCCTGTCTCACAGATTACATAAGGGGTTGACCCTAGCCTGAGCCAGAGTAAAAGCGCTCTTGTCAGCGTCATACTGCTCTTTCCAAAACCGAAATTTTATTTAGCTACAAATTCAATTTATAACCATAACACTTGTATCGATTGCACGCACGTTCGGCAGCATATTGGTAGTAAACACACAAAAATACAACATTTTTCACACAAGACTTAATCAAGGTCAACACGGCTTAAGTCGACTGAAGTATTAGTACTAATTGCAAGCTCACTGGGCCGGTATTTCCCCAAAAGAACAGGCTCTCCTATGCCTATACCCATGGTAACCAACTGGTAGCGTATAATGTCCTTAGTCATCAATCTTGTCAACATGATGTCCTTCAGTTTATTAACCTTTAAATGTGTGGGCAGTCGTGTCGATGTGCCGGTATAGCAGTCGGTCATTTGGATGACACAGTTAAATGTGTATCGTGCGCCTAGGCATATATTTTCGGCTTTAGTCAGTGTGATAGGATCGTCTGTTTGAAAGATATAATCTCCAAAATGTCCAGGGAACGTGCCTATTTTAAGCCATACACTGTGATTGCAGAGACAAGCAAGTATACACGAAAACGAGCGTCTGCGAAGATGCGATTAATTCCGGAGCAAACAAAGAATATGCTAATAATTATGGCTACGGCGAGGATAAGAAGAAGAGTGTACGAAGAGAGAAGTACCACAGTTGGGAATTCTTTAATGTTTCCGTCTCCTGGGTTGGCTTCAGATCCAGTGTCAGTTACGGTATGGTCCTGGTCCAACAAGGCTTGCAGGGTGTCATGAAAGGTGAGGCCGGTCATCGCATCGTGTTTTGGTGGAGGGTGACCGGTAAATGGAGCAGTGAGGTTGACCAACCGGGTACGGGTTACTCCAGGCTTATTGTGAACGACCCTAGGCCAGTGTCCGCCACTGGCAGCTCGAACAAATTCCACGCATGATACAAGAACCAAGTACGCGGCAGCTATATATTGAAAAAAAAGAAAGAAGAGAACATGAAGGTTGTCATCTCAACTTTAAACAAACACCTTCGTTCCAAATTACCATGGCCAGGCTATTCAAACAGACAGAATAAACTATAACTGCCATATGGCCACACCCTAGAATTCAGAAAACTGGCCATATTAATTAATTAGGAAGGGCGACCCCCAGAATGAATACATATGTTTTACCTATTTTGAATAATTTGGAAAGTCGGCCATCGACTCGTATCACTTGTAGAACAAAAGTAATTAAGAAGATTCTCACCAAGGGTGGCACTCAGGATTTTGACACTCATGATATTCACGTAGCCGTACACCAAACGCACTATATAACGAAATAAGCTGGCCCTAAGTAGTAGCAGAAAGCTTAAGGTTTGACCTTCGAGCTAAACTTCGAGCTCAGTTTTCAAGGCAGATGAAATCCTATCACCAGTCGACCTGACGGCGGCCGATGCGTTTCGGAAGCTGAGGAAACTTCACCGCCCTTTAATGGATAGACCCTAGGTTTTAATGGCAGGTGTCATGCCCTCACCAGTCCAGACGGCGGACGATCGATGCGTTTCGAAAGCTGAAGAAACTTCACGCGCCCGGCAAATCACGACAACGCGCTACCGTGACGGCCAGGCTGGAGGCGACAGTAATCTCCTGGTAATACTGTGGCAGGCTGTTCTCGGCTTTAATTTCACACGGGTGTCTGAGGTTAGGAGCTCGAGTGCAACTACCCCTGGGTCGGGGCTGTGGCATGTCGCGGCAATTCGCGGCTTTCAGCTGGTGGGACCATAGGCGTCGGTCTGTACCATATATAAATACTTGGGTCGCGGTCGCAAATGGGGAAGGTTCATCGCCCTGAAGTGCTGCTGTCTAACTCAAGTTCGCCATGGCCTCGCGATCGTGGTGTTTCAAGGGTCTGACCAGTGACCAGGCAGAAACCAGAAGAAATATGGACACTAGCCGAAACCGATGGTGCGACACATGTAAACGTGCAGTTTCAAAAAGTACATATAACAGGAAGCATCTTATGGAGCATGGTGAGTACCAGATAAATAGTATAACTAGGATAAAGTCACTTTCACCTGAAATCGATATCCTTCAAAACCTAGCTTGCGCGCATAGATATTATTTTCAAATACCTACTATACTCTTAATGATCAGTTAGTGTTTGGAAAATTATCGGCAGCCTAAATCTTTTCTTGACAATTAAACAATTGTTCAAATAATGAATGACTTAAACAATGGACGTTATATATATGTATCCCTCCATGCATCTTTCTATCATAGCTTTTGAGTCAGAGAAACAACATTGGGTGGGAAAGTCTGTACTCTGAAACCCTACTGTACATTTAATTTATTCTTATACATGTGTCTTGCAGAACCACTCCCATTTGGTTTACCTCAACGCGCTGGCAATCAGGCAGAAGTGGGTCTTGAGGCCGAAGCTGCAGATATTCAGGCTGAGGCAGGTAACCAGGCTGAAGCAGGTTTTCAGGCTGAGCCAGTTAACCAGGCTGAAGCAGGTTTTCAGGCTGAGGCAGTTAACCAGGCTGAAACAGGTTTTCAGGCTGAGGCAGGTAACCAGGCGGAAGCAGGTTTTCAGGCTGAGGCAGGTAACCAGGCTGAAGCAGGTTTTCAGGCTGAGGCAGGTAACCAGGCTGAAGCAGGTTTTCAGGCTGAGGCAGGTAACAAGGCTGAAGCGGGTGTTGAGGCTGAGGCAGGTAACCAGGCTGAAGCGGGTATTGAGGCTGAAGGTGGTATGCAGGTTGAAGCGGGTATTCGGGCTGAAGGTGGTATCCAGGTTGGAGCTGGTATTCGGGCAGAAGCTGCAGCTGCTAATCAGCGGCAGGCTGAAGTCGGGAATCCGGGAGAAGCAGACAGTCAGCCTGTGGGTCGCAAGCAGCCTGTTGAAGAGGCGGTGCCCATGGAAGCCGATGAGGAGTCAGGTGATGATATGGAAGACTATTACGGTACCATGGAAGATTCCCAAGAAACGGAAGAAAATGATAAGCTTGATCCAGAGGCAGTCAAGATTCGCAACAGGGCCATCCGTCACTTAAAAGTGGTTTTCGGTGACGGGACGGGTCGTCCTAGCCCATTGGCAAGGCTTGTTAGTGGTACCCCTAATAAGAATATCCAAAGCCTATTTTCATGGGTTCTGTTCTTTCTTTTGCAGTGGCAGATCCACACCTTCACCAGTGATACGCAAATGGCTAAAGTTATGTGCTTCATTTGTGAATTATTGACGGTAGCAGGTAATGACCGGGTTTCACAAGCAGCGGAGGCAGTATTCCCCAAAACGATGCGGATGATGTACAAATGGTTGGGTACAGACCTAACGATGACTAATTACTCTATGAGTGTATGCTGCCCGGCCTGTTATACGTTGTCGCATTCTGTGTTGTCCACCACTGAGCGTGTGCCAGGTCGAGGCTTTTACACGGATCGTAATGGTATTCAGCAACCCATTAGGTGTACAACCATCGGTGATGATTTAAAACGCTGCAACAGGAAATTGTTTTCTGAGACCAAGATTGTGGGGGAAATTACCTTCCTTCCAGTCAGGACATTCTGTTACCAGTCGCTCGAGAAGAGTTTGCAGGTTATGATGAAACGTCCAGGTTTTGAGCTGAAATGTAGAGAGTGGAAGGGCAGGAGGATACCCAACGGAGTGTTTGCTGATATCTACGACGGTTCGGTATGGAAAGACTTTAACGCGAACAACGACGGCTTTCTTGATAATGAAAACAACTTGGCTCTTCAGATGAATATCGATTGGTTTCAACCATTCTCTCGGAAAGCTTCGATGTCAGTAGGGGGCATTTACCTAACAATACTTAACCTACCCAGAAATGAGCGGTACAGACTTGAGAACGTCATACTATACGGTATCATTCCAAACTTAAGTAAAGAACCTGCCGACCTTACCAGTTTTCTGAGGCCCCTAGTCAACGAACTCAAGGAATTCTGGCATCAGGGAAAAAGGCTTATAACCAACGATTGCCCAAATGGCAAGACTGTTAAGTTGGCGCTTTTGAACGTTGCTGCCGACCTGCCTGCAGGGAGGAAGACCTGCGGTTTCCTGCTACCTAATGCTATCATGGGTTGTTCAAAATGTCTGAAGGAATTCAAGAATTCAAACCGTGGAGGATTCAACATGGCGAATTGGACTCCTCGTACTCTGGACCAACACAAGGAGAGAGTGAGTGAGATTACAGCTGCATCCACCCCGAGAGAGAAAAGTAAACTTGAGAAACAGTATGGAGCTCGTTCCTGTGTCCTCCTAGAATTGCCCTACTTCAATCCCATCAGGTAAGTTCAATCTCCAGGCCGAACAAATTTAAAGGCCAATCTTACACAGAATTATACCAAAATATTAACAATTTTAATTTGACATTTGAATAAACATTAATAAAAATGATACCATTAGCAGTAACTGTATTATATGACATTCATTTCTTCAGGTTCCTCTCGATCGATGTGATGCATAATGTACTGTTGGGTAAGTGTTGAAGCTTGACCTAACGTTAATTAATGTTTAGCACTGATAATGTGTTTGAAATGGAACTTGCATTTGCCTTTAATTTGGACTATTAGTTCATTGGGGTTTCAAAACCGATTTCACATATGTGCTTTTATTATTGGGATTCAGGGACTGCCAAGCGAATGTGGAAGAGGTGGACCGACAAAGAGTTGTCAAAGAAGAAGAAGAATTCAACAGATGACGTTGTACTAAGCGCTAATCAGGTGTTGACTATTGATGCTCGTCTGAATCAGTTTAAAGAGGGACTACCGGATGACTGCGTGGTAACTAACATCAAATCGAATGCTGGGATGTGGACGGCAAAGGAGTGGAAGAATTGGGTTACAGTCTCGTCTGGATACTGCCTCCAGGGCCTTTTGCCGGATAACTTCTGTGCAAGCCTTGTATTACATACCACGAGATAGAACAGGCACACAGGAAACTATTGCACTTTTGCAAGAGCACAGAGCTCCAGTTCGGTTCTGATTTCATTACCCCAAACATGCATCTACATCTCCATTTAAAGGAGTGTCTCCGGGAGTATGGTCCAGCTCCCAGTACTTGGCTGTTCAGTTTTGAGCGGTATAATGGTTACTTGGGGGATGTGCCGACTAACAATCGCCAGATAGAGAAACAATTGTTTGAGAGGTTTCACAGGATGAGTCGTGTCAGTCAGGCGCGTGCCGAAATGCCGTCCAAACACGAGGGGAAATTTGGCAAACACTGCCAGCTGGGAGAAGGAGAGAAGAAAGCAAGAACGGTCCTGGAAACACTCGATGTACCCAATGAGCGAGATTTCGCGCAGTGCGAGAGCCTATGGAGTCTCCACAACGGCTTCGAGACATTTAGAGAAGAAAATGTGTGGATCGACTCGGACGATCTTGAGCTGCTCAAAGAAACATACAAAAAGATGTACCCCACAGAACAGGAGATCCTAGAGAAGTCATTTCTGCCTTCAGTTTACGTGAAGTCTAAAGTCGTAAAATATGGCCCCATGACTTATTCCAGCACAAATTCCAGCAGTGGTAAAAAGTTGTCTAGACTAATGGCAAATTGGTACGAAGACGGACAGAGTGACCCCCGGGAGCGACCGTGCATCGCCACCCACTACATGAAACATTACATACAATGTAAGGCAACCGGGAAGAAGAGGCAACATGTGTTTGCAGCTGTGAAGTGGTACCGACACAGCACCGTCGAATCCAGATACATAAGTCCTTATACAATGTGGCACAAGGAAAAGTTCGAGCAACCTTCATGGGCATCTTTCCTGCCTGTTATGCGGATAAGTGGACATTTTGGATATGTGGTTGAACAAGAAAATATGATCGTATGTCCCCTTCGGCGCCACGACTTCTTGTAGATCTAGAGGACCTATAGATATATCGAACTCGTGCACGTATACGTAGTGTCCGAAATTAAGCTGAAAACGTATGCATCATTAATGAGATTGTGCACCACAAATATTGGATATGCACCCCCCGATATATGGGAATGAAAAAATTCCATGAGAAGTGTGCACATGTATAAAAAAAAGTGCAAAACTTAAAAATAGCGCACCTGGCAGTGAGTGTGCAGAATCACGAGTGTGAGTGTGCAGATCTAGACTCACGAGTGTGAGTGTGATCCCCGGGTGAAGGCCTATAGGCCCGGCCTATAGGGTGCAGCAGCTTAATTTCGGACACTGTCCGGTGTTTTATATGCATTGTTAGGATTATGTGATTTAGACGCTTTTGCCAACAAAAGCAACATTTTTTTATTAGGAATAATTATATTACGCCCTAAACCTTATAATGTGACTACTTTCAAATTTAAAATAAAAGGTAGGAAATTACTTCGCAAGGTTACGGTGCCAGGATGTGCGACTTTGAGGTACGTTTTCTGAAGTTATTTCACAGGCTGGGGGTGTGGGGCTGTGTGCATTTACGGGTGGTTTCTTGAGTCAGGTGTCAGGACGTGCACCTCCAGCTGCCAGGGCTGCGCTGCGCGAGCGACACCTTATGTAACACCTGACACCGGTCGCTCAGGCTGCTCGGCTGACCTAGATGGCCCCTCATTACCCTGCCCCCCAGGGGGGTGGGGGGGGGGGGCACCAGCTTTATAAGGAGGTGCCCACCACATGCACACACACAGTCCCGCGCCAGCCTCACGACCATAAAAGACGTACGCAGAAGTTTGCTGATATTAAACACAAGCGCCACATTGTGAACAATGGCGACCGCGCAGAAAACCCGGTAGGTGAATGAGATAACTTGCCTATAATTTGATAAGATAACATGCCTATATAGAGAAGTAGTGTTTTTTCAGGCTTTGCGGGAGAATGACTTGGGGGTTACACTTCCATATATAGAGTGTTTGTTAACAAATGTATAAGGGTGTGGATAATAGCTGTTACGTTTGGTACATATTTTCCATTTTTTTTCGTTTTCTCCCCATACACGTAGATAACCAATTCCAGACACTTAAAGGTTGTTTTTTTTGGCTCATTCAAGCAACCATGTGCGGTCGGAGGAGGAAGAGGAATCCCAGGCATGGACACCGCGTGAGGAGAAAAATATTGAAGAGGAGGAAACGATCTGGACGGAACCCCAATGGACCGAGTGCGCGCCCCTGTTCACCCCTAAGTAGGTTTAAATTGTTCAACACTGTTGATGGACAGGGATGGAAGAGAAGCATGGAAAGAAAATTATTAACTTACTATCTGGTAGGATGACTATCTTCATGCCAAATAATGCACACTGTCTAAAACCCGACGACGGACTCGCGATCGGACATAGTTGTGGTCGCTCGAATTCATGTAACATGCTGAAACAACAGGCTCTTTTTTTGACAATTTAAAAATTGCAAATTTGTCAGACTGGCACAATAACATGAAATAGAGATTGGATGAGAAAAATTGAGATGCCGATGATTTGGTAGTTTCGACCACCTATGTTGAAATGATGGACGGTGTGATGATTTTTGAAATTTTTTCCAGGACGCACGACCGACAACAGCTCCCGGACGGCCCATCAGAGTGGACGTGCGTCTACTGTTCGGAGGATCCGACCCAGGTTGGTACATTTGTATTTACACGATGAAGCTAAGTGGGAAATAAAACATGTAAGCGTATGAAGGGAAATATGTATAAACAAAACAAAATGATGAGTGGGGCGATTTCACGAGTACAATTGTTCTGAAATTTGCCAATATTACGAGGGACACGCTGGTATGTAGTAAGTGCAAAATTGACTTTTGCACATTTAACTATAACCACACAATTTTTTTCAGGAGCAGGAGGAGTACTTAACGGACCAAAGGTGGAAGGCGATGGAAACGTTTGCCGAAGACCAACACGCCACACAACCGCAGGCCATATTCTTGGATGGCAACTACAGGTACGCCGGGGTTTTTTTTCATAATAAATAATATTATATAGCGACAATGATTTTCGATGATGCTACTAGGCAAAAAATAACGAGGGCATAGAATCTTAATGTTGACGTTGGAGTGAACGCCGAATTTCGTACGGTTACTAAAAATTGTGATTGATGATGGTCCGATTAGTTCGTGCACACAATTTAAAAAAATGTGTATTTAAACATGCCTCCGTAATATTTCAGAATGTACTTGGTCTGCAACTACTGCGGCCGGTGCTACCACGCCGACTGTGAGGGGGGCGAGCCTGCCAGCATCATGTGCTCCGAGGTGTTGTGCGAGTGGTGCGCCGAGGATAAAGATTAATAGAATCGATTCAGCAATAAAATAGTACACTAGATTTTAACTACACTTTGTGTCAAATGTCCTTTTATTTTTGTTTTTATATAGTAACACTAGTTAACCTCGGGAGCATGATAGCTATAGGTTAGAATTTACCTTAAATCACAGCTTCACGCTAAACTATGTTTTTGTGTGTACCTGGCAGTCTACGGCCGATCGTACAGAGTATATTGAACAGATAATGTGAGTCATAATATATGTTTCATCTAAATTTACAAATATACTAGATCAGAGTGAAACACAGTCTTTTAATGTCTAACTAACTTCTAAGTACAGTGAGAGTAGAACACTGGTAAAGCGCGGCCATCAAATACAACCCACATTCCCCCTATAGGTCTATAGGCATAGAAACTTTGCTAAATCTGAGGGGTTCCAGAGACCCCCTAATTTGGATAATTCCCTTTATTGGTAGTTTAATTGCGTAAAATTTGAGAAATCGGAGGGGGGTCAACCGAACATGGGGACCCCCCCCCCCCCCCCACTCCCGCCCTGAGGGGGGGGGGGGGGGGGAACTGGGTACGCCACTGCTGGCAATTATATTGGTGCCTGAATGGAGGGTAGGTACGTTAAGACGCCGAGAAGGTTGGGCGTGTGAAGAGAACTATGAGCGGACGGGACTATTGTGACACAATATAGTTAACACCCCCTGACTTAGACTTATATACAAGCCAGAAGGGCAAGGGAAACTTTGAGGTGGGCGCAAAAGTATTACCTAACACGCCCACTGCTATTGGTGGTATAATGATACTTTGCTGTGTCAGGGATAATGGTGGAGTAAGACTTACACTCCTTGACACGTTTTAGAGCAAGTGGTTTCAGACACGGCCGAGCCTGTCTAATGTATGAGTTCAAAAATTTGCCGTGATTATTAAAAGCATCAATATGAATCAATTGTGAATCCAACACAATTCCTAAATAGGAGTAATGTTCTATAAAACTTATTATTGTGTTACCAACCATAAAAGGAGCAGGGTGTGTCAGCATATCCAGTTTGAATTTATGCACAACTGTCACACATTGTCAATTTTGATTTTATTTACATTCAAAGTCGGGATATTTTCCAGTCCCCACTTAACCGAACTATCAAGATCGGTTTGGATCTCATTATGTATATTATCCTTCCAAGTAGAGCGAGAATAATACAAGACACAGTCATTCGCATACATTCCAATATTCCCATGCTTAATAAGCTTGATAACATTATTGATGTAAAAAGTGAACAATGTTGTCCGTGGAATGCTTCCTTGGGCTATACCACTAATTGTCCTATATTTCTAAGCTACATCAAAAGATAATGTTATTCATTGGCTCACAATGAGGGTTTCTATTTCTATGTGATAACACTATAAGAAACAATAATGATTTTGATTCAAGGCAGCCGTGCCTTTTCACTGGTGTCTATCCTTAAATATCCTATTAGGGGCCGTCCATAAATGATGTCACGCTTTTTAAGGGTATTTTCGGGACCCCCCCCCACCCCCCTGTCACACTTTGTCACACATTTTGAACCCCCCCCCCCCCCCCAAAAAAAAAATGATGTCACACTCTTTGAACAACCCCCCCCCCCCCCCCCCCCGCCACTTCCATCTTTTCTTTTTTAGATAATAGATGTATTAAGGCAAAAGCAAAATTAGCTGCATTAGGTAACCAGACCTATCCCTTTTTTGTTAGGCATAATGAGGTTTTTTCTACTAAGAAAGGAATTATTTGGTGGGGAAAGTTAGTTTTTTTACTTATAATTATGACACATTACATTTTTACTAAGAGGTGAAACTAGACATACATTTTGAATATGTTGAATACCAAAAAGCTCTTGTTGCTTTAAACATTAACATTAAACACATGATGGTGCTTTTCAGGGGCGGATCCAGAGTCTGTCTTCTAGGGGGGGCAACATATCTAACCCCACCCCCCATGATTTAGCTTGCAAAATTTCTCCTCAGATTTGTTAAAACTACGAGAGTCCATTTTTGGTCTAGGGGGGACAATTACCCCTTTTGCCCCCCCCCCCCTGGATCCGCCACTGCTTGTAACATGGACATTTATTCCAGAAAAATATGCTGAAACTCTTGGTGTTTAAATCTATTCTAGTTCTACCGTCATAGATGTCAATGTAAATCACAAATGAATTTTTTTTTTTTTTTTTTTAGTTTAATTTGCACCGGTACTTTAATCATCAACATCAGTGGAATCTCAAAAGAATGCACAGACAAAATAATTCCCAAGTATGAAGTTGGTTTACAATATATGACACTCAGAAATGCAACATCATAAAACATTATTAGAATGCAACATTTAGACTGTTCCAGGATTTGGGATGACAAAAACATGATGTTTTCAATATTTTGATAAGGTCTTTTTTTAATAACCAACATATTATGTTGGAATAATAATATTATATAAATCAGGAAATTTGCTGTCTTCAATGTACAAAGCATTCTAACCGAATTACCTGTAAAATAATTTTCCAATATAAAAATAAAACTATCCATGCCAGCTGCAGATAGTTCTTTTCAATAATTATATTCATAATTATTCTGCTACAAAAAATTGGAAATTGTGCACAAATAGATATTATATTGATATTATCAAGAACACATTTTTGTTCAAAATACCTGTTGTCAAGCAACCGGTTCATTTCTCTATTATATCAATTTGAAGTTGTACCATGAATACTATTATTTTATATCAATCCTTGGTGAAATAGTGCTTAATTTGTTCATTCACTGTTGAGTCACATTTTGGGGGTATGTTTCACTAGTTGCTAGGCAACCCCAAGGTTTTATGTTTTAACATTCAGGGGCAGATACAGGACTCTGAAAGGGGGTGGGCTTAGCATAATAGTCTAAGTACTAAAAAGGTGTGCATTCGCATGCATGCATATATGTGGCATTTTCCCATCTTTTTAAAATTTTATAGTTTAGAGGTCTACCAAAAGAGCTCAGGACCCCCTTGACCCCCCTGGATCCACCCCTGTCAATCCTGGAATTCTAGAGCCATTTCTGTTAATCATCCACTGAAGTCCTAGTGGTTTTAAGCACTCAAATACGATGATATAAAAGACCTGTTGCTAGGCAAAGCATCTACAACAGAGGAAAACTAATAGGATGAACTAAAATTCTATCGGCCAATTAAGGGTGGCAGTTATGATTATACTTTCTTTGTAATGAAAAATGCACGGTTACTAGGGAACTATTACATAAAAGACCCATTGCTAGGCAAAGCATCTACAACAGAGAAAAACAAAAGGATGAACTAAAATTCTATAGGCCAATTAAGAGTGGCAGTTATGATTATACTTTCTTTGTAATGAAAAATAGTAATAAAATGTATTATTGTATTGCTGCTACATATTAGGAGGCTGAATCACCAATTGCTGGAGAAAATTGAGATTCTACAGTTGTTGCATGGCAACCAAAGCATGCCAAATTTAACAAACTAAAATTGCCCTAGAACTGAGGAAAATACTCAACTTCATTAAAATAAGGTTTGTATTTCTCAAATCTATGCAAATGATGATTTTTAATTTGTATTCTATCTCAAGATCTATATATCTAGGATATAATTATGTGCACAATCTATCTTTCATTTATGGAAAAAATATAATAAAGTTTAACATCGGTCAACTGTCACGCTTCTCTGGACACCCCCCCTGTCAATTTCAGGCAGTGTCATGCTTTTCAAACTACCCACCCACCCCCCTGTGCGTGACATTATTTATGGACGGCCCCTTATGTCTGGTAGCCACCTGATACAATAACTATAAATCACTATGGCTACTTTATATGACAGGTGAGGTTGTAATCTGTTAGAGAAAAGTTTTAATGATGTTCCCTGGAACTGCTGTAAACAGGAACAAAAATAACACAACCTTTAGGCTTATCAAGGTATCATTGTGTGTGTTGATGAATAAAGTTTTGTTAGAAAAAATTAGATTTACCAACCATACTTTATGTCTACAGACATAATGTAGCAGCTTCTACAGGTAGAAGCTGCAAATCATTATTTATCTTATCATACCCTAGGAGGTATACAGGTTCAGTAGTTAAGAGTTTAATGCATCACTGATACGAACAGGGTGATAACCAAAGTGTTATCACCCTACAAAGTGATACAAGAAAGTAGTTTCAACTGAGAAAATAGTTCCCCTTGTTAAGTTAGTCTAAGTTTTAAGAAATCACTTTAAAATGTTGTCAGGGTATGATAAATCAATAACCAACCAGGGAGAAGGTCCTTGGTAGGTGATAACTCACCGTGCATCTCCTCCCCAGTTGGTTATACACCTTAATTATACCTTAGGGTGATAAACTTTAATAGTAGTTGAGCGTTTAGTACACTGGTACATGCCAAATCAAACCTGGGTGATAACCAGCCTTGTATCACCCTCCAAGGTGATACAGAAACCTATTTTTCAATAATTAAAAAAAAAGAAATCATAAATAAATAAAACTTATTGCATGTGCATTATCTGCACAATATGAAATTTTGGTAAATGGGTCCCATCCCAACGAACAATGCCCTTGAAAGATGAGTATTCCTAACGACAGGGCACTCATAGCATCATCCCACAAAACAATTTTTTATTTCATTCCACAAATAAGATGCGCACAAGAAATATGAATTTCTACGAACTGTGCACAAGAATGTAAAACTGTTCATAAATATACATAATCTGTGACATCTAGCTCTTTGTAGGTACATAATCTAATATCATATCTACATTTCCGTCACCTGCTCATTATGGTAAAATAAGCCTACTATGTGAGGTATCATCGAATAGCTCGTTTCATAAGGAATCTACTGGTGAAACAATTTAAAATCGGTCAAGGACCGAGACAGTTATCAAAAAACGTGAACAAATTATTGAATATAAGATTCTTAGTCAAACATCACCACTCTGTGCGTGAACCACAGGTTGAAATGGTATTTTTGACATTACACATCTTTCCTTGCTAAAACCTTGACATTTACAAAGTGTTTTGTTGAATGGCAACCAAGGACAGGTTTTCAAGGTAAACCGCTTCTGGCGATAGAACAATGTAGGTAAGAATACATTTTAAGCAGTGACACTTATTGATTATTAATTATCACAATTTTAAGTACCAAAGTACAGACACACAACATTATTTCTCACCCAGGTTAGCAACCCGTTAACTGTGAACTTTTCATTTTTTTCTTAATGATTTTGTTTTGTTGGGGGGGGGAGCATCTCAATTACCATAAACATTTAACATTACATGAAGATTGTGTATAGATTTATTGTGTTGAAAAGGAATTGCTCATTTTCTGAAGACCTTACCGTATGGGTTACCTTGATACTGGATTGCAAAACATGACTTTTAATTCATATCTAACTATTCTTTCATTAAAAATGTGTCATACAGATTGTGGCTTTTCCTTTTGTGACTTGGTCAGTTCACAGTGGAGGTTTTACCTGATGCTGCACTTTCGTCCAATAGAAACGGGCCCATCGTACAGGCACCTCCAACGTGCTATATACATGTGACACGTTATAGTAGTACGTCATTTCTCCTGAGACTGGACAACAACGTGAACAGCGGTGCTGAGCTTTATATGTCAGCTGCCATTTGCCTAGGGTCAGCGTTGTGGAAAAGCACTTCATCAAGGTGAGGTTTTCTTTTGAAATGAAAATCGTTTAATGTTTTGATTATCAAATATTTTGTTAACAATGTCTGGAGAAAAGATAGTATCAATAGTATAGAAATATTCTGAGAATTAGTTGGTGGAGCTGGGATTTAAAAAAAACCAATGCCTACATTTTCAATAATTTGAACTTAAAAAGGGGATGGCAAGAAGTAAAAAAATTGAACTTCTCAATATTTTCCTACTATATTTAGGGGTTTTTACATTCAGTTTTGCAAGGAAAGGTGGAACCTTTGGAAAAAATACTTTTGTGTGTGTGTGGGAGGGGGGTGGCCTGCCTTCCCCGTCACCAGGTTGGGGATACCACTGAAAAACGGGACGTCCTGTAAAAACGGGACGTCCTGTGAAAACAGGCAATTATGAAAAAGTGTATTATCTAATGATTTTAGATGAAATTATACATGAATATTACACAATACAAATATGATATAATACTTCTACAGATGCAAACTGCAAAAATTATGAAATTCTGCATTTAACATGAATTTAATGATACTTTCCATTTTGACAAATATATAAAAGATAATTTCACAATTAATATTTTTACATAAATAAAAATGCTCAGAAAATGAGGAGGTTGCTAAATTAAAAAATTATTTGTAATGAAAGAACACATCTTTTGCATCAAAATTATCATTGCATTTTCAAATTCTATCGTTGCATTCTTTTTCTATTGATTTTTATTTTTTTAAAGTTACAAAAATCATACCAAGAAAACAGCCCATCCTGAAATAACAGGACGGTTTCATGATCCGTTATTACAGGACGTCCCGTTTTTTCAGGCAAACATTTTAAAACCATTTAAACCAGTATTGTAATAATGGGATTCAATTTTGATTTGACCAAATAATTGTTTGTAGTATAGGGTAATATTTGAAAATTAAAAAAGTTATAACGGAATGTTTTAAAGTGATTAACAGGGTTGTGTCCTGAAAAAACGGGACGTCCCGTTTTTCCCGTCGTGGCCCCAACCTGGTCACCCCCCTGGTGTGGCCTGATAAAGAATAGGTATGATTATTGTATTTAAAGGAACATCTAGATGAGCAAACACTTCACAGTTTCGTACTCCTGAGTGATTTAAACATTAACTCTTCTGTCTGTAGATGTGTATTGAAATCCCTAAAACCTTCGCACCGTCCCATTCCCTTCTTGAACTATTCTTTTGGGTTTACATCAAAAACCATGTATGTGCTCTTCTTTCTGAAACAACTTGATTTACTACAACATACCTGCTTCAATTTTATTGGTCTAAAACCCTCTAGACACACCATCCACTGTCGTCCAACTTTATGAAATTAAATTCATACCATGATAGATTTGAAAGTATGGAGAAAAGGCTATTGGATTTGCTGCATCTTTATTAACAAGTAAGTGTCAAAAAAGAACAATTGAAATTGTAAAACAATTCACTGTAACCCTATTTATCAATATTATGCAAACTCTTTTACAATGATACGTGATAGCACGTCATAAACAAAGGTTGCCCAATTCATCCATTTATAACCAATGTTCAACCCTAGTTTCATCTAAAAATATTTCAATAAAAATGCTGAACAAAGAAGATTCACACAGAAAAGGACATACAATGTTCGAAAACAGATTTGAATTTTGAAATTGGGCCATTAAGATACATTGAAAGTCATGTAAAAGTGACCTTTCCAGAATTTTAAAGCTCACCTTAATGACTGTTCTAAAGGTCTTGTCAAAGTTTTGTAAAGGTGACTTTTCCATTACATTTAACATACAATAAAGGCCATATTTCCAAAATTGGGATTCATCAAAAGTTACACGGTGACAGTTATTGCATTGGTACATGTGATTTATTAGAGTGATGCTTATAATATGCCTTATTTCAATCAGTTGTTTCTCTTCATACTTTATCAAATGTTGTATAATTCTCTAATATATCAGAGTAATTACACTGTGAGGTAATTAAATTACCTGCCTCTCATTTTTGCTTATCATGTTTCTAATCTTGCATTTCATACAACCACAGTGACTAAGTGCCGTGTGAAAGCAGAATTTAATTAATCTTTCCAGGAAAAACAATATCCGGAATCAGATATCTTTCCATGTTATTATGCAGTTTATTTCGATTGCAAATTTAGTATTATTCAATGATCCTGCACTGCTTTGTATCTGCTTGCTGCCAAAGGCAAATTGTGAGAATATAATTAATGTGCCCAACAAAATAAAGTAAATGTCGAATGATATTGCCTCCAGCGTTCGTTTACAAAACAACACTCCTGTCAGTGACAGACAGAATAAACAGGTGTGACCCAACACACAGAAAGGATGCTCTGAGGGAGCTTGAGCTCCTAGCCTGATATTAAAGCTGCTTTCTCGTCCATGAGGCAGCCGTAATTTGCTACTGTAACAGAACTTCTTCTCTGCATCTCTCTGTCGCACCGTGTCGCACCGTGTCGCACCGTGTCGCACCGTGTCGCACCGTGTCGCACCGTGTCGCACCGTGTCGCACCGTGTCGCACCGTGTCGCACCGTGTCGCACCGTGTCGCACCGTGTCGCACCGTGTCGCACCGTGTCGCACCGTGTCGCACCGTGTCGCACCGTGTCGCACCGTGTCGCACCGTGTCGCACCTTGTCACACCGAGCAACACATTGATGCACGCTGGGCTCTCCTACATAAGTAGCTGTGACACAGCACATGGTTGTCATTTGGCCAAATAAACTCCTAGAGTCAACATCTCAGAGATGATCTCTCTTCCTTGAGTAGCCACTTGACCCTGCCCTTAAGGCAGCCACAGGCAGCCACTACCCCCACCTAGTGGGCCCATTGGTGGTCTTGTGTTATTCTTATCAGTACCCTGCTTCCCCCCTGCTCTCACCAGTAACCCATGGGTAGCAGCTCATAGTAGGTGGTCTCATATATTCAATACAATTGATATCACGCAACCCATTTAACTTAACTAGCTCAGAATAGTAACAGGTGCCTCACCACCATTCTTATATCTAAATTCACGTTACACTACATTGTAACTCCCATAAAGCCACGCCAATTTCATTACGTGACCAACATCATCACTGGATTATGTTTTAAGACTGCAAAACACGATGCCGGTTGTCAGGTTGTTAGGTTAACATCGGTGTATGTAAGCCTATCTATGCACGGACGAGACAGCCACTTTAAGGGAGATTAGGGTAGATTTGTGAAAAATAAGAATGAAAATGTCTTAAACCAACTGTTTGTATAGGAATCAGATAACCCACTATAAACATTCCATATAGTTTCAAAATCTTTCTATTTAGAATGTTAATGGAATGTTTTTTCCCCATATATTACCTAACATTAGATGTTTCGTTACCATGGAATTGGCAACATTTGTCAGAATTTGTCAAAAATTGTATGTTGGTGTAACCCATTTGGTAAAACATGACTTGATTATAATTATTAATTGAATTTTGTGTGATACTGGTGGCCACGCCAACCTATTTGGATATTTTTGCAACTGGTCCAATGCCACCAGCTTTGAGCAACCAGCCCTCTTATAGTCTAGTCGGATTTCTATGAAAAATAAGTTTAGGCGGCATTTTTGAGTAAAAGTTGGGAACAAGGCTATTTTAGACAATTTGGACCTGCTGAATCTGAATATGCTTGTTCCCAAGCTGGATTTTGCATTTTTCTCCCTGTTTCCATGGTTACCGTGGAATTTTTACGAATTATAAGGGTAAATCACTTATTTGTTAATAACTTGAAAAGTTTTCATCGTATCAGTACCAAATTTTTATCGAACATGCACATGTGTGGTGGCCTTATTTTAATTTTGAAATTTTGACCTTGACCCAAGGTCAAGGTCACTGTTTGGAAGGTCAAATATGGAAATTTGACTAAAATGAGTCAGAGTACCACAATTAAGCCTTAGTTACAGATATATATTCTAACTTCATATATTATTTCAAGATGTAAAAAACTTCTGTAGGCCTATAGGTAACATTTCAAAATGGATGCAATAATTTTAATGCCATTGTTACCATGGTAACCAGGACAAATACCTGAAATAGTGAGGTTTTCAGCAGGACTGTGGAATTTTAAAAAATTATAAGGGTGAATCACTTAATTGTTAATAACTTGACAAGTTTTCATCGTATCAGTACCAAATTTTTATCAAGCATGCACATGAGTGGTAGATTTATTTTGATTTCGAAATTTTAACCTTGACCCTAGGTCAAGGTCACTGTTTGGAAGGTCAAATATGGAAATTTGACTAAAATGAGTCAGAGTACCCCAATAAAGCCCTAGTTACAGGTATATATTCTTAATTAATCTATTATTCCTAGATGGTAAAACTTGTGTAGGCCTATAGCTTACATTTCAAAATGGTTTCAATAACTTTAATGACATTATTACCATAGTAACCAGGACAAAAATCTGAAATAGTGAGGTTTTCAAGAGGACCATGGAATTTATACAAATTATAAGGGTAAATCACTTATTTGTTGATAACTTGAAAAGTTTTCATCACATCAGTACCAACTTTTGATCAACCATGCGCATGTGTGGTGGACATATTTTGATTATGAAATTTTGACCTTGACCCAAGGTCAAGGTCACTGTTTGGAAGGTCAAATATAGAAAATTAGCTAAAATGAGATAGAGCACCTCAATAAAGCCTAAATTAAAGATGCATTTTCTTTATTCATATAACATTCTAAGATGTAAAGAACTTGTGTAAGCATATAGCTTGCATTTCCTAATGGTTGCAAGAATTTTAATGACATTGTTACCATGGTAACCAGGACAGAAACCTAGAATAATATTTAACACAATATCTGTTCTGACCAATGGATCTGTGTATTTGTTGGATAGCCCATTGTTGTAAACATTTCCTGAGTATAAGTCCAAAAGAAATACTGTTTTTTTAGGTTGGACCAGCATATTATATTTGTATTTGTTACATTTGCTCATTTTGGAATTTTAAGCCTGTTGCTATGGCAACAGAAACTCTTGTCATATTTTTCAGTATAAATGATAGACTGGACCCTTTAGACCCCACTGATTATGAGAGTGAATTGCTGGATTTCCCCAGGATCTCCCAGGATTTTCCCCAAAAATCCCTTAAATTTGTTTAAATTGAGAACTTTCAAAGGTTTACGCATCCTTAAATATTAGAATTATATTCATCTAGTTTGAAGTATCAAGTAGAGAATTGAATCAGCTTTAAAACGATATATTTGCCATTTCTGTACGTTGATAACTATTTGGAAAATTAAGGAAAAATAAGGGAAAATATCTGTTTTTCGGGGCGGCTACAGCCGGATCGGGGAATACACCCTCGGGTGGCCATGGCCAGATTGGGGTCTAAAGGGATAACTTTGGGAGTACTCCTCACAGACTGCAGTATCAACAATCTGTCTATCTAAAATTTTAAAGTAGATACAAGAAAGCTTCCACACACCTTATCGTATGTTCTGACAGTTGTCCTGTCCCTAATCCATCAAATAGATTGTGTTCGTCTCTGAAGACTTTCCATGCTGAATGCTTTTTGTGATTGGATATCTATGAGGTGGTGTCACACATATTTATTCAGTGCATTTCAGGGTAGCAATGATGTGACACAGTCCTGTGGAATCACATGAAATGTCCTTTGGATTATATCTCCTGCAGTTTGATGTCATCCATAGTTTAGGAAAATAGGAAACTAACAACAAGAGAGCATCTGTATCCTTTGTATATACCACAACTGTCCTGTAATCACCTTTCTCAGTATGCAATACCAGCCTGTTGTCCCCATCTTTATGGTTGGCCCCTTAAATGTGATACATCTGTTGTTTGTTTGAATAACTAAACTTAAAGTTCATTTGGAAATCCCCCTATAAGTACATCTTCTCCATTTTCGGGAGCATTTACCAATCAACCATGAGAAAGTTAGAAAGATCAGTTTTGTTGTCACAGCATGGTAATAAATTTGACCAATTTTTTGGCAAATGAACATATTCCAGCCTTCAACCGTGTGTCTGATAGGTCTGCAACTCTACATATACGGGTTGTTGCATGAATTCTTTGGGATATCTGTCAAAAAGAACATCAATTCAGATCTGAGATTTAGGACCAACTGGACAAACACATCTACTAGATCATTAAGCGTGCTATCACCTTCAGGCTTGCCAATTCAAACAACCAATGCCTGTCCTTCAATAATGAGACAAAATGGGTTTTCATTATGATCAGTCTTTCTTAGACATTCACTGCCAATTGTCAAAAGGGTTCCCACTATCTGTGCTAGTGATAATGGTACTAGCATAAGTTCATGCTTGAGTATTGAGGATAAGTCAGTAGCATCTCCTTCTTCATAAGCAATTATGAGGTGCTGGATTGTGTTCTTATTAGTTTCCATTACTGTCTTTTTATCTTTGTCCTTGCTGCCTTTGTCAACTTCATATAGGGTCTTAAATATTGGAGCCTTGTTCTTTTGGATACACCATAGATGGATATGGTCAGTTTCCCATGATCTTCATCATCACCCAATCTCTCATGAATAAAGACATCAAACTATTCGTGTCCATAAACCTATTCCTGTAGTAATGACGTTTGAATATTCTCACTTGCTACATCCTTTCTTGCAATGTTCGTCTGACCTGAAAAGATTGGATATGAGGGCTTCATACCTTGTTCTCCCACTTTTGCCTTCCTGGAGTGTTCTCTTTGTGAGTATTTCCAGTGTCTATGTGGTACAATTCATGAGTTTCATTTCCCATGTGAGATCTCAGAGTATAGGACAATATCAATCTCGATCATCAGGCCCGACAATACCACCTCCTCTTTTTCCTGCCCCATTCATCCATTCTTGGCATGATATGGATCTACCTTATTGAATTTAGGAAGATTCAATAAGGAAGATTACAACCCATCTGGCAAAGTTATCATATGTCATAAAGTATGCAAGCATGGCCTTAAAAGATCCAAGATGAAGCTCCCATGAACCTTCACGCTGAGCTCTGGTGAACATCAAAAGGGTAGAGATTGTTTCCATATATTGCCACCAGAGAGAGAGAGAAAACTACATAATTATGGTTCACACCTTTGTGTCACAACGCAGCCATAACTAGCTGAAACTGATCCCTTTTTGAGCAGTGATACTAGCTTTGCAATATTGCTCAACTCTTTTGTAGCAACGAGTATAGACAGAAGAGATGTGCAGCTTGCAGGCCAGTCATCATCTGAGAGCCTCCCAACCTTATCAGGAGCTATTTATCTGTTTCAGCCTTGACCATGACCCAGGGCCCCACCAGTGACCCTGGAGAGTTGGGTCCCTTACAAGTCCAAACTTATGTTCGCTGGATTAACAAAATTTCCATATCCTCATCAGACCCCTGACCTGTATGATTGACAAAAATGGCCAGTGCACTTGATATTATCAAGTGTCTCTCTGAATATAATATCATATTCAGAGAGACTTCTATCCAATTAGGATGAATAGAGTCTGTC
Source organism: Lepidonotus clava (assembly GCA_936440205.1). Lineage (NCBI taxonomy): Eukaryota > Metazoa > Annelida > Polychaeta > Phyllodocida > Polynoidae > Lepidonotus > Lepidonotus clava. The sequence goes on from OW387143.1 coordinate 33,441,613, forward strand.
ATATGCTTTGGTATTACATAAAATTGCATTCCTACTGCCTACATTAATTCATTCAAATTCACGCAAGACTGGTAGGCAGGCTATGAGCATTGGCTGAATGGGTTGAGTTGATTAAAGCCTCAGGACTGAATATTGTCAACAGGAGTCTTTGTGACTGGTAATACATTCTTTCATTTAAGTGTTACTTCATCAATAATGTGGAACTACGTTATTTGATGGCATTGCAGTTTTTACAGAGAAAGACAGCTGTTGAAGCTAGCTAAGACTTACTTTAATTACATGGATCATAATGCATAAACTATGCCTCTTACAATTCATCAATAAGTAATCCCCAGAGTTCAATATGAAGGGAATGGAGGTCACCTATCCCCTCATCAGGTTGGTAGAAAGTAATTTGACCCCATGTCCGACTCTAAGGGCCATCTATCCTTTGAATCCCCCCCCAGGGCCCCCCTAGATCTCAGATAGGTGCTAATGTTGATTGTGAATGTTAGCTCAGGCCTAGTGTCCCAAAAAGGGCCCCTCTAGCTACACCTCGATCTCTTCTGTCTATACTTGTTGGTTCTAGATAATGATAGAATCTCATCATGTAGATTCTTCTCAGTTTCTGCTACAAAGGTAAGCAAACTAGGCAACAGAATAAACCACAGAGCTTGCCAGACCTACATTTACAAGTTTAAGACAAACCCCATACATAAAGAACTTTTCTTAAATAAGATGTGATGTAATTAACCTCAGCAAAACATGACATTTTGCTCAATATATCATTTGATTTTCATTTCCTAAATAAATCAAATTTGAGACCTTTGTAAGACCTCTTTCAAGAAAAGTGTGACCTTTTCAAGCCCTTGAATTTGAGAAAATGAATTTAAGAGCTTTAAAGACCTTTTCAGACTTGCATGGGAACCCTGTTAAAATCAACTCCTCTTTTTCCTATCTATTTCTTGCCATGGCTTACTCTATAAACAATATCCTGTGCAGTAGTCGGTACTTTGCAATTGGTACCTTCTTCATTGCCATGATTTACAAGACTACCCTCTCATTATATAGAAGTTAAGAAACATATTCACACTTTCTGGCATACATTCTGGTGATCAAATACTCCAGAAGGTTGGTGGGATATATGTGACTCAAGTGTTTACAAGACCACATATGAACCAGCTGGTTGAAAGATTATTTCACAGTGATTTTTTTCCCCACCTGTTTTGATACCCTGCTACCCATTGTTCAAATTTGTGTACTGGGCACTGGTCAGCTGTTAGCGTTGATTTCATTGGTCAGTTGTCTGGGCTCTGTTGCATGCAGCAAGCCTCCCCTGTGTGTCAGAAGGAGCACTGAGGCTCCACACAGCTGAGAGCTGACTGATTGCCACTCTGTTGAAAATAATCAGCCCTACCTAAAGTATGATTGAAAGATCATAACTGAGGTCAAGTCTTTTACAAGAGCATCTTGACAAAATATGCCCCTGTTTCAGTCGGAGGTCTCTGACTTTTTATCAAAAAGAACAAACTGCACTGCCAGACCAGAGACTGTAACTACAGGTAAGCCCCATACTCACTAGCTAGAACTTGCATACTTGCTAGAATTGTCCAATTCTTATGATCGCCTATCAGTATGCTGCATTGAAAAGTATATATTTAGTCTGAATCAATACAAAAGTCAGCCAATTATTAATGTTGAAATGGACAACTGTCATTGCAAAATACATTCTTGATACCGTCTATCACTTCTAAGTTGTTTGTATCCCTCAACTTCTTTCTCACAAATGTTGCCTTATGATAGTTTATAATAGTCTATGAGCTTGAGATGATATTAAGGTCACAAATTTAGAAGTTAAACAATAACATTTGCCAAAATAAGACTACATAGCTGACTAAAATCATTGGCAACATTCATATGAATTTGGGGCAACATTTGAAGTCAATGTGTATGCAAAGATACCTTAAATTTAATCAGACTTAAGAGATTCAATTTCCTTTTCCTATCAGGGTAACCAGCGTGGAAATGAAAACAGAGAAAATGACTTTCCTTAGTTTTTCATTGTTACCAGTTACCAGATGCTAGGCACGAATATGAGTTATCAAATTTATTCTGTTGAACTAGAAACCACTTTCTTTAATGGCAAAATCTGGTACAGGGAGTATGTTGAAGAGAGCTCCATTGCCCATTTTCAGATGTTTGACCTTCTTTCAGACAACCTTGACCTTGGCCTAAGGGTGTGATCATTATTTTGTCTCAAAGACCATGTAGCCTGGCAAGTTATCCCAAAATAAAGAGCTCATATTAAAGAAACACCTACGTGCAAACCAATAGATATACAGATTCATGGGGCAAAACAGACATCTGGCTAAATCCCTCCCATTTCAGGTTTCTGTCCTTATTACCATGGTAACAGCATCAGCTAGATTCTTACAACCATTATGAAATGTATGCTATAGGCCTGCACAAGTTTTCGACATTTTAGAATGCAACTAATACAAAGATAATCCGCTGGTCCAACCTAAAAGAACAGTATTTCTTTCCAACTTATATTCAGGAAATACTTACAACTATGGGCAAGGAGCCTCCCATTAAGTATGTAAGCACCAAGGGAGGAGGGAGTTCTGGGATTTGAAAAAATATGTGTATGTTCCTGTACAAATCCTGTACAATGCGTATTTTGGCCCTGGCGGGTGGGGGGTCTGAAATGTGCATAGGTACTAAATGGAAGACCCCGAAGCCAACAAACATACAGATTTATTGGACAGACCTCCTCCTGAATATCTCTCTATTACAGGTTTCTGTCCTGAGTGACCTCAGTGACCTTGACCTTGACACAAGTTCAAAATTTCAATCAAAATATGTCCACCACCCGTGTGCTCGTTTGATCAAAATTTGGTACTGATGTGATGAAAACTTTTCAAGTTATCAACAATTAAGTGATTTACCCTTATGATTTGTATAAATCCCATGGTCCTGCTGAAAACCTCACTATTTCAGGTTTTTGTCCTGGTTACCATGGTAACAATGTCAATAAAGTTATTGCATCCATTTTGAAATGTAACCTATAGTCCTACAGAAGTTTTTTACATTTTGAAATAATATATGAAGTTAGAATATATATCTGTAACTAAGGCTTATTTGTGGTACTCTGACTCATTTTAGTCAAATTTCCATATTTGACCTTCCAAACAGTGACCTTGACCTTGGGTCAAGGTCAAAATTTCGAAATCAAAATAAATCTACCACTCATGTGCATGCTTGATAAAATTTTGGTACTGATACGATGAAAACTTTTCAAGTCATTAACAATTAAGTGATTCACCCTTATAATTTTTTTAAATTCCACAGTCCTGCTGAAAATCTCACTATTTCAGGTTTTTGTCCTGGTTACCATGGTAACAATGTCATTAAAATTATTGCATCCATTTTGAAATGTAACCTATAGGCCTACAGAAGTTTTTTACATCTTGAAATAATATATGAAGTTAGAATATATATCTGTTACTAAGGCTTAATTGTGGTACTCTGACTCATTTTAGTCAAATTTCCATATTTGACCTTCCAAACAGTGACCTTGACCTTGGGTCAAGGTCAAAATTTCAAAATTAAAATAAGGCCACCACACATGTGCATGTTCGATAAAAATTTGGTACTGATACGATGAAAACTTTTCAAGTTATTAACAAATAAGTGATTTACCCTTATAATTCGTAAAAATTCCACGGTAACCATGGAAACAGGGTGAAAAATGCAAAATCCAGCTTGGGAACAAGCATATTCAGATTCAGCAGGTCCAAATTGTCTAAAATAGCCTTGTTCCCAACTTTTACTCAAAAATGCCGCCTGAATTGTTTTAGAGGCCTCTTTTCAAGAAATCCGACTAGACTATTATGGTTTAGGGCAAGTTTTCAAGAAATATAATATTATTCATGCTGTACTGAGTATTATCTTGTATTATAATTGAAAAGCCGAGTGAGAATTATGGTATATGTAACATGATGAGGTGTACATGACCAGGTTGGGGCTATGACAGGAAAATTGGGAAGTCCCGTTTTTTCAGGACGCAACCCTTTATATCATTTCAAAACATTCCATTCTCATTTTTTCAATTTCAAAATATGACCCTATATGACAAACAATTATTTTGTCAAATCAAAATTGAATCCCATCATTACAATAATGGTTTTAAAGCTTTTTAAAAGTCTGCCTGAAAAATTAGGATGTCCTGTAATAATGGATCACAAAACCTTCCTGTTATTTCAGGAGGGGCCATTTTCTTGGCATGATTTATGTAACTTTTAGAAAGTAAAAATCAATAGAAAAAATGCAACGATACTTTGATGCCAAAGATGTGTTGTTTCATTACAAATCAGTTTTGAATTTAGCAAACCCCTCGTATTTTTGCGCAGTTTTATTTATATAAAAATATCAATTGTGAATTTCTTATTTATGAAATTGTCAAAATGGAAAGTGCTATGTAATTCATGTTAAATGCAGAATTACATAATTTGTGTATCTTGTATTATGTAGAAGTATTATATTATGTTTATCTTGTGTATTATTCATGTATAGTTTCATCTGCAATATTTAGATAATATACTTTTTCATAATTGCTTGTTATAACAGGACGTCCCGTTTTTACAGGACGTCCCGTTTTTCTTTGGTATCCCAAACCTGATGACTAGTTGAAAAATGGAGCTTGAAACTTGACAAATGTGTTTCAACTTTATTTTTGGCCACTCTATACCCTGATCCTATTGACCAGACGTAACTCACTTGATAATTATTTAAAACATTTAAACTTTACAGGCTTATGGAAAACAGTGGTTGAGTGGATTTAATGTGTATATATTTCATCGTTAGGATACCATTCTATTGAAACAGGTCTATTTAGAACCATCCGTGAGAATAGGTCTGTATAACAAGGTGGAGCATATAAGTAAGACTATACATAATTGCAAGATGTATGTCATTTGCAGATACAACCAACTGAAAGATGTATTTGGAAAATCTGAATGACACAACAATCGAACCAACCTTGGGAAGCTCTCAAAACACTACACATTTCTTCTTAGACTGGGACAACTCCACCTCAGGCAACTGGAGCCAAGATGTGTCCTCCAGCGGGTTGTCCCCTACCTCCAGCTTCATGCTGGCCTACTTTAGCTTCAGGGTGCTGTGGTCACTGCTGGCTGTAGCTGGGAACACCTTGACCATTGTGGTGGTCAGTAAGTTTGAGGAACTCCACACCAACAATAATGTGCTCATCTGCAGCCTGGCTGTGGCTGACCTCTTGGGAGGACTGGTATCACCACTGCTTGTGGTTCACCACGTCTTGTTTGACAACCCCTTGTACTACCCTCAGTTCTGCCTAGCTGACAAGGTAAGAATGACAGCTTTAACAATTTCTAATTAATCATTATTTATTTATTTATTTATTTCTAATTAATAATGTATAATTAGGATGGATGATTGATTTACAATTAATCGGTGTATTTTGATGATTTTCACCTAACCTCAAGATTTGACTAAACATTCCAAAATATAAGTTCAAAATGAAATGATCCCTTTTGTATTCTATCAAAACATAAACTTATTTTCGCAAATAGAACGAAACCGATGATAATTTCTACAAATTCAATGCTAAGAATTCTTGCCTGACATCTCAGTTCGATGAGTGATCCAAATTCAAAACATTATGCTTATCTTACAGCCCTATTTTGAAATGCACTGTAAACCTCATTCTTATTGGGTTTTGACATAAATCTTCTAGTATCAGAATCCAAGAGAGCGTTTCTCTATTCAATCTTTAATGTATTAAATCTAAAAATAATTTTACATTTGACACCTTCACTTCTTCCAGACCCTGAGCCTAATGTCAACATCTGGTAACCTGTTCAGTATCCTGTATATATCAATCGACCGATACATCTTTATTCAATATCCATTGCGCTACAGCAATATGGTCACTTCTACCAAGATAAATGTTATCCTTGCCATAACCTGGGGGTATATTGTCGTTTCCACTCCAGCAACAATGTATTTTTCTAACCACCTGAAAGTTGGTATAACATGCAAGCACGTACTTTTCCTCCATCCAGCGGTATACTATGGATTGCTAACCCCAATATTTCTCGTCGTTACGGTCCTTACAATTGGATTCTACTGTGCTATTGCTAAGATTGCATTCAAGCAGAGTAGAGCAATAGCTGCAGCAACTCAGCCAATAGATGGTGTAGGGACTTTGGCAAGTCACATGTCAAAGAGGATTACTAAGATGCTCGGAGCCATTTTAGGTGTTTACCTGCTCTCCATTATGCCAGAGTTTTTTATGACTCTCTTAATTAGAAATAAGAAAACTGAATTCTCTCTGAAGTTAGGACAGATAACCGCTCTTCTTTATTGGGCTAACACCTGGGTGAACCCAATAATCTATGTATGGAAGGTGAAGGAATTTAAATCACCCCTCAAGAAACTGCTAAACTTGGAGTGAGTTTCCAACTTAAAAAACTTGTTCTTTTTTGATAACTACATCAGAGCGTTCTTGGTTAGTGGAAACCCACCAACTGTATATCACAATAATGAAATCAGAAATGTTCATTTAGTCTAAGACCTTGTTTGTTCCACTACACATTGTCCTGTTCACAGCTCTGCCATTATCTGCTGCCTTCAAGTCAAGCTCTGTGTCTGTCATCCTTCATCTGTGTCTGACATCCATTGCATGCCGTCTACTATTTATCATCTGGCTCTGTCATCAACGATAGTGCAAAGGAAAAATTAACAACTATATTATGTTTTGTAGTGATGACGTTGATAGGGACGCTCTTTATGAGAGTCTGTGCACACCGTTACGACACAACATTTTTTTGCCGTTTTTGTGACGTCAACCATAAACAAAAAGGTGGTAGCATCACGAAAATAGCAAAAAAAAGATGTCGCGTCATAACGATGTGCACAGACTCTCATAGGGGGCACCACTGATGACGTCGTCACAAAAAATGCATAGGTGTTCATCGGAGTCACCTATCTTTGTGTAGCTATAATACTTTTGCTGTCATCCAGTGTTTGGTGGTTGTCATCTGCATCATTATTATATATTACGTTCATCCAGTATATGTCTCCAATTCAACACTGTATACTATGTCATGTGGTGTTGGGGTTCACCAAATGTCATTCCCGTAACCTGCTAAAGGGGCTAGATGCTGCCTTGTCCCCATGCCTAGGCATGAAAATGCATGAGAAACAATAAAAAGTGGATCGCTGAACTGGTGGTCATGCCTCATGCATGAGGGTCGACTGCATAATACCACCTGGAGGTGGCAGAGTTGAAGGGAGGACAGAAGGGTGGTAGGGGCATCCAAGGCTAGACTTCTATTGGGACAGCTGGTCACTAGTGGGGGAAATATATTGTGGGTCTCCGCCATTACTAATAGGGTGGAAGTATGTTGGCTCAGCACCCAACATGTTATTCCCCTTGCTCATCCTGCTGCTTGTGCTAAAATCATGCTGTGTCATTAACATCGTCTAGTCGTTCCTCTAGTGAAAATATATATTAATTCGTTTAAGTCCAATTGTAGAGAGGAATTTGGCCTAACTGCACTGTATAGGCATGTTGCTTGCTCCTCACAATCAGTTATTTCCTTGTTCCCAGAACCTAAAGTAATAGGACAGAAGAAGGAAGGTAGATTTGTTATTTGGTTGTTAGTGCTTTGACATGATGCCCATTACCTATTGCCTGTCATACTCCAGAAAACATAGTTTCCATTCAAAAACACAATTCATGTTTTAGAAGAGCTTAAAGAATGTGATACATCACTAGAAAGGATAAAAATTCAAGTATAGTGTTTAATTTTATTGTACAATCTAGTTTTCCAGCCTTATCATATAGTCCTTGCTGACAAGCATTTAATTTGCTACACTGAAGTAACAAATCAGCAATTATTTTTATAACTAGATTAATGGCATTAGATTTAATGATGATAGGCTTGTTCTGGTGGCGCACCATGAAAAACGTAAATTGTAATTATTGTAAGTATAATCTATTGGGTAACTTTTACTATATCTTGAAAACGTACTTTTTGTTCTATTGTGTAGCTAGCGTTAACAATTAGACATTGTATGTTTATGTTCCTTATACGGTGACACTTTTAGAAAGAATTGGTATGGGACAATGACGCACTCCTCCTCAAATTTAATGAGACATACTTTCACAGCAACGCGCTATTTTTGGTACGTTTCGATAATAATTATTTTTGAAATCCTAATGTTCCATGGGCATATTGATTAAAAAATTAATGTGACATTTCTAATGTACCCAGAGTGGTTGGTGCGGCCCTAACATTTCCCCTGTTTACATATTCATTTTCCTCCAGATACGCTAGTTATAATTATAAATGCAGCTTAAGTGTGCAATGTTGGACTATTGTTGCGCTCTTGGGCTCAGAAAAAAATGTCTCTGTAAACATACCTATACAACTGTAAACAGTTTTTTTTTAATTTCTGTAATATACACTCACATGTGCTCCTAGTCACCATGTTTCAGTTTTTAGATGAGATAGATGGTAGTACAGACTTAGTTGTCATAGCATCTATTTATGCATGTATTTAGCTGAAACTGTATGATTTGCAGAATCCAATTGTGACACAAAGGTCAAGTCTTGGCATTTACAGTCGTCAATAACAGATGTCGTTATTATTAATTATAATCATCTGTTGTCCCCCTAGATAATTGATGCTTAGATGTTACTTTTCCTTTATTGTCTAACATGTAGCATTTCGTTATTTAGCTTAGTATTGCGATCTGTGAGCTAGTAATAAAAGAGCATAATTATCACTGATATATTGATTTGTTATTGTTATTACTTTGATTGGAGTCCTACTATCTTTATTTGTTATACTTTGTTTTAACAAAATTACATTTTCATGGCTAATACTAAGAGACAAGTTTCCCAGATACTTTTTGACAGAGAATCTTGAAATTCGATGCTGATATCTTAGGAAGGCGTCTAAGGGAAGTGTTCCAACAACCTCTCTTTGATGTTATTATAATATGAATATGTGAACATAATAAACTGATTTAAGAATTACGAGAGCCTGATCTTAACCGAACAACAAATTAAGTCCATTACTGCTACCCCGTGGTAAATAAAAAGGTTGTGAAGGCAGGCTTGGGTAGAATAAATTTTATTTTATAAAATTTATGAATAAGATTGATAAGAATTGTTTTTGTTTAGTTATAAGATAATTGAAATTTATAAAATAACGATAATAAGATAAGATGAATTGATATGAAAAGGGGTGTGGGTGGGTGGGAAATTGTGGATGTTGTGTGTATGGTGGTTGAAAGGAAAATGGAGGGAGAAGTATGTAGGAATTATGGGATGTTATGTATGTAGGTGTATATGGAATGTGGGATTGTAAAGTTATGGAGTGATTACCACTAGGTGGCAGCAGCAATGACCCAGCCTAACACATAGTGTATGCTGAAGACAATTAGAAATGTGTACCAGGGGATTATGCGAGGAGATTCTGCGACGGACCACTGATACAAACTAGACATGTACATTTCGTTATATAATTGTTAATGCGAAACATCCATAAAATATTTCCCACTGGATTAAATTGAGTTCTGCAGTTGATGAAACAGCGTACGTATATATATTTCAAAGAGCAAAGCATTACTATTGGATAACAGGTGACAGCTTTTATTTCAGAAAAACAGCAACTTTGCTGGGTTTTTTTTGTTTTTTTGTTGTTTTTTTTGTTTGTTTTTTTACTTCACCAATCTTAAGTACATAAGTTCTTCCTTGGCGTTGATGTAACATGAGATGAGAATGTAGAATGAAATACATGAATTCATGAATGAATCAGTGTATTAACTTGGTGTACCGTTACATTTCACTCGTAGTTTAATTTTATAATCTCATGTTTAAAACTTAATCTTGAATCAATATGCTGTACATTTGCAGGTAGCGCATCCCATAAGCGCATACCTCTGTAATAACAACTGTTGTATACCCAGGTTGAAGATGTAAACTCATGACAAAATTTCACTTTTGCACTACCACGTGTTTCCATTTTATGTTCATCTGGCTTACCTTTATCCAGATAATACTCACAGTCTTTTATAGAATACAAAACTGAAAGGAGTTGAATGCATCGTCTCTTATATAAAGTATGAACACTGTACCTAATAAACAGTTCTGAAACATCATGATAATCTTTGTCCCTTTTAAAGTATATTGTCTTTAATGTACCCTCTTGCAATTTTTCTAGTTTTACAATGTCTTTTCTGTTTGCACTATCTATAACAAAGCTTGCATAGTCGAATAAGGGCTGTATTGTTTGCTTATATAGGGTTATAGATAGAGTTTCCGTTAAGAAATTTCTTATCTTTTTAAAATTATACAGCCTATAATTAAACTTCTTCCAAATGTTTGTTATAAACCTATCAAAATACAAACAACTATCGATGTCAACCCCAAGATAAGTATAGATAGGAACATTTTCTACTACACCACCTATCTTATAATCGCAAACAATATTTTTCCGAGAGTAATTAAAAAGCATATGTTTAGTCTTTTTTACATTAATGGTGAGGCGATTTGTGACACACCACTTACATAATGCAGCGTAAGCGGCTTCAGTACACTTCATTGCACCGTCTGGCGTATCATCATTACCCACAAGGACAGTATCGTCCGCATACATAATAATATCTACCCCAGTCGCGTCAATTTCATAAAAAAGGTCATTAACGTAAACAATAAAGAACAGTGGTCCTAAACAACTACCTTGACCGATACCATACCGTACGTCCTTGGCTAGTGATACACACTCTCCTACTTTGGTCTTTATTGTGCGATTTTGCAAGTAACTTTTACACCAAATAAGTGATTTGTTATCCATTCCATATTGCTGCAATTTATACAATAAGATATCTAGGTCAAGGGAATCAAATGCCTTGGAATAATCGACATATACAGAGCTTGTTACGCGTTTTTGATTGATATTGGAATAAATTTTATGAAGATACCTAAATATTGCACCAGTTGTACTATGACCATGCCGAAATCCGTATTGTCTAGAGTCAAGAATTTCATTTACATCTAAATAAGAATATAATTGCGAGTGAATACATTTCTCCATAATCTTACCTATTATAGGTAAGATAGTAATTGGACACCAGTTATTAATATCTGAACTGTCTCCTCCTTTTGGTATAGGAGTTATGGTACCCTCTAGCCATTCAGATGGAACAATATTATAGTATAATGATTGGTTAAACATAAATGTTAACTCGGGGATAAGTACCTCAACACAGTCCTTAAACAATCTTGTACTTATACCCCTTAATGCTGAGGGTTTACCTATATTAATATGTCTAACAATATCATCAATTGTATTTGGGGTAATTGCTTCAAAAGACAAGCATAAGTTCCGACGCTCCAGATTCGAGAAATAATCACTTTTACACCATGTAGAGTTATTTCCTTCACATAACTTTGCTCCAATATCACTATAAAAGTTGTTGAAAACATCAGACAATATTTGAGGGTCCGTTTGCAGAACACCTGAATCTGGGTCTTTGACAGTACTTGGCGTGCCACTATTTCCCTTCTCATTATACCCTGTAAGGCGAGGTAATAATCTCCAAAATCTTTTCGGATCGGATTTATTTTCCTCAAGCATACTACTTATGACTTCCCTTTTGGTATTAAGTATCAGTTTACTTACCAACTTTTTTTGATCTTTATACACGGTTTTAGCTGAAATAGTCTTCTCCCTAATAAATTTAGTATAAAGGTGATCACGCAAGTCTAGATTCTCAATCACGTCCATCGTCAACCAAGCTGGTTTGTGTTTCAGAATTTTCATTGATTTCAGCGGGCAGTGACTATCAACATGTTTTTTAATAATTCCTAAAAATAAAGATGAAAGATCTTGCGGACTATTATTACGATTCCAGAAACTATCCCACGCACCATCTGCCAGGAGGTCACTTTGCAAGTCAGCTTTTACATAGTACCTATATGATCTCCCCATAATTTGCTCCTTAACACGTTTATTGCGTGCCTTCTTCTTTATTATAAATATTGGTAAGTGGTCAGATATACCCACATTCAAAGTCCCAGAACTGTCAATAAATTCCATGTTAGTAAACAGAAGATCAATTAATGATCTGCTCTTATTAGTAATTCGGGTATAATCCTTAATCTTCTGTGTTAGTCCGAACTCTTCCATGAGCTCTCGCAAATATTTATATCCGAGACTACGAGTCTTAGTGTAGTCAATATTAAAATCCCCACATACAGTTATTTCAAAGGAATTTGATAATGAATTTTCAAATAACAACTCAAGTGATACCTTCAAACATTCTAAACCATGTTCGATTTTGCTATCAGGTGGACGATAAACTACACCCGTTACTTGCGCCCGAGTGTTCGGTTTACTTATTTTTATCCATAATTGTTCCAATGCGCTGGTCACATTAGAGTTACCTGATAGGATTGAGACATAAGGGGCCAAATTATTTTTAACATATATCAATATCCCCCCGCCTCTACTTTTCAATCCACTTATAGTACTTGATCCACGATCTTGACGGAATATTGTAAAGCCATCAATATTAACTAATGAAGTACTTAAATTGCTAGTCAACCATGTCTCAGTGATACATATAACATCATAGTCACCAAAATATTTCAGGACCTCAACAGTATGACTGTAAAGGCTACAGACATTTAAATGTACTAGGCTATATCCTTTCATTTAACAAGTATAGAACAATATATGGAAAGAGAATAGCATCACAGTACAATTTGACAGTATATATCACACACATACAAGGTTCACGATTCAGTTGAAAAAATGAGTGAGATGAGTTGATGTGAAGTGCTGAGACCAATAGGTCTAACATAATGTGCGGAAAAAAGATAACCAATGCTCATCAATGTAGCAGGGTTAAATGACATGCACAGAAATTTGTATTCATATGCAATTGATCTTACAAAGTAAGTATTTAAGTATCCATCCAAGTTTCGGCCTGGAGCTCCGTGGGGGGGGAGAAAAATAAGGTAATCGGTGACATATATTATCTCGTACAACCAAAAGTCTGTTACCAATCGATTTAATTGTTGAGTTGTTATTACACAAGGTTCTTAAAGAGGACTTAAAGTCATTGTTATGATCAGTTGTTCTGCAATGGAACACATGTAGGGTTTGGATGATGTAACTGGGAACAAATACTTTCTATGTTCTGCATCCATAGTGGCCCATAACGTGATGGGTCTCGCTGTTGTGGTGTTATGTTGGGTTCCGGCTGTTGAATTGCGGCTGTTCTCGACCAATTCTAATTCTTTAAAAAGTTCCGAAAAATAGGCATTTAGATCGAAAATTCCTTAAATTTTCAGTACGGAAAAAGATGTGGGTGAAAATTGATGCTGGGTTTTTCACAACCGTGCATGGTTTGACTAAACAATCGTTAGCTGTGACATCGAGACCCAAATCTAACTTGGTTTTAAACTTTCGCTATTGCAATGACATGGTTATGCGACTGGCCACAGAGACATGCAAAATGTGAAGCTATGATAGAAATGGCAGTAACGAGGTAGCTGTCAAAATATTGGTTCATTTCTCATGAAAAACGACTTGTCAAATGAGACTGAATTCTTGGGAATCTTGGAAATGCTGAAAACTGGCTAAGAAAATATCAATTTCTTTCTGTATCTCTTTGATTATGATAATTATGCTTGTACATAATTATGTATATCTAAATATGAAAAATATGAAAATGATATTTAATATAAACAGTATTTTTGCAGGATCTAAAATGACAAGGAAATTGGGAAATATTACTGTGGTAATGTAAATATCTAATGACAAATTTGTATCGATGTTATTTGATATATTAGCTAAAGGGTGCAGCAATGGAAGGCCACCTGGCCCAAGAATCTTCTCCACCTCCTACGAGACAATGTACAAACGAAGTACTGTAAATTTACAAAGAATTTTGCTATTCATGTACAGAAAATCATGTTATCTAAATCTTACAATACGTAGTACTGTAGATTTTATACAGCACAATTTACTAAAAAATCACAGGGACGGAAGTGTTGTACTTGTACAGCATGGAAACTTTGATGGACAACACTTACACAAATTAGTATCTATGGAAATGAGAGCTCCAACCTTCCTCATGGCAACCTCTGGTATAGGGTTAAAGGAAGAGAAAAATAACAAAACCGTTTTTTATATAGTTTTTTTAAAATAATATTAGCTTTTAATTCAACTATACATATCAGTTTGACATAATTATACTGTGATGTCATGACTTTTTAAGTTGCAATGTGATTATAAACTAAGTTCTTTTTGTGCTAACTATTAAACTTTACCTTGCAACTTCTGACCCTTCACTTTCTCTTTGACTTTTGATATTAAATATCAGCAACACTACTAACCATGATACAAATATGGTCCATAGATAGCAAAGAGAGCAATCAACATAAGCAAATGTGACACATTACTTATGTATACATTCATCAGAACATACTCGCAAATACAGTCTTATATGCAACTTTTTTTATCGACAGTTTACCAAAATCCATAGAAATACCATAAAGATGTTTTCTCTAGGGTCATCTAGCAATAGAAGGCCCTTTTCTTAGTAATGTTGTCACCTTGATTGTATCAGGTGAGTTGAACACCCCCTTGGGGTCATATTTCCGTCCCGCCCAAGTATGGGTAAAATGGTGTATTGTTAATGCACTTGATGGCACTTTATCGGTCAAACTTCGTCCTCTAATCGCTGCACACATGCGGCGCTGGTTACGCACCCATTCATCTGACCACATCACACTACCTGAACCTCCACTGCCTCCTGGAAGGCAGTTCCTGCGCATCATATCCAACATGCTGCCATCAACAAGAGGTTGAAAGAGATGTGGAGGCGCCAAGTGAGGCTTACTGGGGAGGTGGTGGTATGCTTTGGTGAGCATGTAAGGGCCTGTAGCATGAAGAATGTCTGCCCACTTCATCCAGCCTGTGTGACTCGGTAGACCAGCGATGACATCGCCAAAGAATGGGTGCGCTGGCCGACAAGCCATAAGCGCGTTTGACACCAGTGGGATTCCCACGGGGGCGAGGAAATGAGCGTGCTCCTCGGGCTCCTGGCTGAGGATACAGTCATGTGTGGTGACAATGGAGTCCAGAGAATGTAGACATTCCATGTCTAGATCTGCATATACACCACCATGCATGTAGAGTACTAGGTACCTGTAAGAAGAAAAACAAAATGAACAGCTCTTTCTACCAAGAATGTACAGATGACATTAAAACATGACATGATAAGCATTTACTTTTGCCTCTGTATTTCAACAAAGAAATGTCGGCGACGTGCAACATCTTATGTTATGTTATGATGGAAAGGCCTTTAGTACTAAGGAGGGAATGGTTTTTAATGACAAGTGAGAGGTAGAAGTCCAATGCAAATTGAATTTCATTCTTCAACACATGTTGATTGGCTAAATGAAATGGGGAGAAACACCCTTTTACACTTGAGTCATGGATTATGACCATTCATGTCTCTAAAGGGCCATCCAGAATGACGTCATGCTATTTTTTACCATTTCCTACCATAGGAATGTATAGGAAACTGGACTCCCCACAGCATGACGTCATTTATAGACGGCCCCTTATTATAGGATTGATCCAAAGGTTATAGGTTTGTAGTGTTCGGTCTTATTCTTTGACATTAATCCAGCACATGATACCGATTTTAACGCCGATTTGCACAACCACTGCACTGGTGGGTATGGTTTTTTTTTAATTGTACACTACATATACATGTTCTACATGCAAGAACGTAAATGACAGACCTATAAAATAATTTTTTAAAAACTACCGCACCTAAAGGCGTCTGCTCTGTAGCCATTCTCGGGGTAGCTGAAGAAGAGGTCCTTGACGGCCGGGTAGGAGATGGTGACCAGTCGGCGGAGGTCGGCGTCTGTCCAGAACCAGTACTCCCAGTCAGGGTGCTGCGTCCTCCAGGTCCTCACCCACCCCGACAACAGCAGGGGCACGGCGTCTGGGGAGGGGCAGATATAGAATGGGATCAGATGGTAAAATATACATAATGTTATAACCAACCGTGAAGGGAGTATGAGGGCGGTTATCAGCCCTCGGCCTGTCCCGGCGCGGGGTGATAACCGCTCGAGTACTCCCTTCGAGGTTGGTTATGGATTTATTATACTTTTTCTGTAAGATCTGAGCTCCCAAGGAAGGATGCACAGCAATCAGTCATGGTGGGGCTGTGATGCTGCACATTTTTTTAAAATTCTTTTATCATATAACTCTTTTGATATTCATCAAATCCAAAACAGTGGGCAAGTAAATTGTAGCTAGGAATGTTGTGCAGATAATGCATATGTTAGATTTTTTATTTCTTAATGATTTCATTTTTTTAATGAATTTTAGAAAAATAAAAAGTTTCTGTATTGCCCTGCAGGGCGATACAAGGCCGGTTATCACCCAGGTTTGTATCACCCTGTGTTAAACTCTTAACTCCTAAACTTGTATCACCCTAAGGTATAATAAAATGTACTTTCAATGCATTGAAAATACTAGATTTGATGATGTATTGGGTTATTAGCAATCACTCAGCAATTTTTCAGCTATTGGAATAGCTCTTGCCTTATACCTGTCTTAGTTGCACAGTGGCGGATTTAGAGGGGGGTATAGGCAAGGGGCGCCCTACCCCCCTTTTTGCAGGGAGAGTTTAGAATTTTGTATGTAAAATTTTATCAATAATAGGCGGCGCCACTCCCCTTTCTGTTAGCGCGCCCCAAGCAAATGTGAACGGGAAGACTTTAGTCCCTACTAATGTGATGAGCGTGGTTAGTAAATAAGCCTATTAATAAACGTGTTAACCAGTTTTACAACTGCTCCTTTCAAAATGTATTGCCAAAATAGCACCTGTAAATCTGAAACACCTGGTTTATTTGTGAGTTTTCTTTTTAAAGTATATAATACCTATATAGCCCCATAGACATGCATAACATATCTCTATGATAGCCCTAACGTTTGTTGTAGCTAGAATAATCATTTGTGTTCAGGAAATGGCCCATAGGCCTAAGTGAAAAGTGAATGAGCTTCATATCATTATCAATCAATTTACACATGTATGCCTTATGGTTACGGTAGGGCCATGACTATCATACCTGACTTCCACGTCTGGTGGATAATACGTGGGATTCCAGAAGAGGACGCCTGTCGCCCAGTACCAGCAAACCGGATGTCCGGGTATACCTTCTCCACTGGTACATCCGGTCGCTGGTTCCTGAACAGACTGTAGAAGATAAGAAGGACGACCAGGGCACCAGCGCACATCAGGAACGTCCTTCTCTTTCTGGTCACCAATAGCAGCAGCATGGTGACGTCATGACGACTGCTTATCTGAAACAAAGTGTAAATTATAATATTATTTCATACAGCTGTGACCAATCATGAAACATGGTGGCCTGAGGTGCAAGTTATTTCAGTATATTACTATTACTATTGGAAGCGCACGTGTAATGTGAAATAGTTCTGAATCAATAAAAGAAAAAAAATATATATTCTTACTAGGGGCTTAGATATGCTGCATGTATAGAGGGGCAATTGCATTTTGCTTTGCTCCAGCACCATCAAATGCCAAATATAAAACTTTAAGGCTAATCTCTGAACAGCTTTTGAATATTATATTCTGTGATGATGAATAAATCATAGCACTGCACTGAAGAGGGTGGTCAGTCCATGCTCAGTAAGCTTAGCGTAGTGTTTACATCAGCGCACATCTTATTTAACTACAACTCTTTGTCAAAGATGAAGAGTAAGGAGGAGTCTAGGTAATAACATGTATTGTAACCTCATACATAAGGGCCACTACGGCCGGCATTCAGTCAGAGTAACGCTGAACGTTGTTGTGAGTTAACCATCCTGGAAAGGTTGTGTTCTAGAAGCTTAATCCTGGAGTTGGAATTGAAGCTGATAGACTGTTAAGATGGCGGGAGCATTGGCTGAGTGTGATTGAGCGGATTCTCTCCTTGGAGCTGTTCATTGTTAATTGAGATCTTGTCATGGAACCGATAGCACAGGATTAAATAAAGAAGATCCTTTCACGCGAGTGTTCTCTCTTACATAATACAGGAACTATTATTATGTATTGAACGACAGCAATTAATTGAGAAGGAGACTGCGATAGTAGCTAGCTATTAACCAAGGGCAAAAAATATCTCTAAAAGTAACCTTAACATTAATGGATAATTAACCGCATATAGTTCAGTACAAATTGCTTATCTAATAAACTAGAATGTATATCCCTCTTACATCTAAATGGAATAACATTGTTTCACATGTCATTAGTTCACAATAGGAATTCCCCTCATCCATCACTATGTATAATATAGGCACTAACAGAAACCCAAAACCCAAATACAAAATGCAAAACCATGCTTCGGAATGGTTAAAAGATTATTACTTTTAACCATATAGATCATTTTCATACTTTGTGATGGCTTTGGCGCAAAGCAAAATACATGCAATTGCTTATCTATGCACACATCAGATACGCTTGTTGGCCCTGATTTAGGCACATTGAACACCCCTGAGTCATTTCTATATCATACCTAGTTGCATTAATTCATGTTTAGTGAAAAAAACACTTGGCTTTACTTATCAGGCCTGTCGTAAGCTCTATAAATGCAATATGTCTACTTGATTGTTTCTCCAATCAAGTAGCAATTTTACTTTTTGGAATGAAAAAACTATTTGTTGGAATACTTCAATAAAATCAATAGCCAAAGCGAGCAGTACATTCTTTTTTCTGTTTTCATGGTGACGTGATATTGCTTATTCTGACGCACCTTTTACAGATTCAATGGGACCACCCTGTTCCGACCCCTTTATCTTGAGACATGTAAAAATTCATGTTACGAATTCATGAATCAAATTGTCTACATAGTCGTATTGAACTATGCAAATACATGACACATATAGACGACAGCTCATATTAACAATAAACATTGCGTAAAACTTCTACATTAAAATCAATACAATGCTCCTTTGTCAAGGATGTGTCAAGTATTATTAGAACACGCATTACAACCTACCACAATAGAGCACTGAACGGAAACCCCTTCCTCATGCTGTGATACCAATTGCTGATTGCACACGGGTCTATGTGTTTTGGATGCGGATGCATATATATATATATATATATATATATATATATGATGGCGCCACCAGTCAATATTTGTGTATGTTTCTATTTGTGAGGTCGCCCACACTATAATCTGCCGTGAGTGTTACTAAAATTAGCGTGTTAAGCTGCCATTACATATCTGTCAATTATAAGCTCCCAAGTCAAATTATGGATAATCCTGTAGCAGGAAGGTGTTATATCAGTTTCATACATTAGGAAATATTGCATAACCCATCCCTTTTACGTTTGACCTCAGCATACCTTTACTTACAACCACCAAAGATTAATAGTATTCAGATTTCTCATTCTGTTATAGACATAATGAGTATCGTGCACATGTCAATGATAGGAGACGCTACATAACTTAACTAAATGGCTCCGTTTTACCATAATGGCATTGTGTTTAGCCACTAACTTCAAAGTTAAGTTAGAGATCCTATATGGCAGAATTAACATTTCTCATAAAATAGCTTCTTCAAAATTGCCCATTGAAGGACAGTTCAACAATTGATATGTATTCCATAATGGATAAGATAGACAATCAATAGCATATTTCATTTTCCATTTATGGAATGTCTATGAGAATGAGTATTACAAAAACGTCTAATCTTGGAGGAAGGACTTAAAAATTCGCTAAGTCAACTTGTTTTATTTAAGAAATTGCCATGCCCCCGAAAACTGCCATGACAAGAGGCTTAGACCTGTCCACTTTGGGATGTATTGCTGGCATGATACAGAGGTCGGACATAATTGCAGTTTTTTGCAAAATTAGGCATTGACACAAATCTGAGTGAATGAGTTAGTACTTGTTTTCTAGGTCAACAAGGTGTTGATAAATGAGGGTGAATTATTATGTTCTTTCAATTAGGTAATTACCTCCATTTTAGGTGAACCAAAATAATGTATGTTTTTGTGATTTTAGGGTTGGACATTGTGAGCAAAGCTGAAGGGCTTTAACACTGTTTCCTATGGGAAAATGCCATTTTTGCTTTCCAGTCCTACAGCTACATATTTAACATCATATTGAAAGTACAAGCTTATAAAGTTGCATTTTGGGTAATAGTACGAGGAAAATTACTGTGAATCAAGTATGATAAACATTTTTCTACAAATGTTGATATCATACAAATAAGGGGTGGGCTAGCTGGCAAAGTGGACAGGTCTATTATCTCGTGCCATACTAACAAGGGCAGATTTCATGCTAGGCCGGCACAAAGGCAGGCAGAACCAATACCTTTCGAAAGAGATACTTACCCAAATCTTAGATTTTCTTCATGTAAATCTCCTTTTAAAATAATGTATTAAACTTTTTATGGAATTACATGTCATTTGATTTTTCAAAAGTATACATGTACACCTAATTGAAAGTTAGTTTGAGATATATATCAGATACTTATATATATATTATATCTATATATAGATAGATAGATAGATAGATAGATAGATAGATTATGTATTTGCAATAGTAGTCAGTATTATATAGGCCTATAAGGCCCACATCCGCTTGGAGAGTAGGATACCATAAATAGGTCAGGTTAAATAACTAGGACAGGTAACCCTTGATCCAGGTCAAGGGTTGCTGTACTGAAAAACTGGGAATTCCCAAACCTTTATACCATTTGTACTGTGAACTCCTTTCAATTCAGACATACCAAGAGTCTTCATGGATTTGGGTCCAACAAATACGCAGACAGACGACAAAGGCCTCAGTATATATCAATTACAGGTATACACTCACCTTTAATTAACACTGGCGTCGTCTGCACACCTGCGCTGACTACTGGCAGCAGTATTGGTGAATACGTTTTAGTTCATAGAAAGTCCATGAGGTGGCAGAAGAGAGAGAGGACGGAGATGATAGAGGGATCATACTAGGTAAACTGGAAAGGATGATAGATCATTTGGCATTGCTCTGTACGGGAAATTTGGCGGAAGGCTGGAGAATAATCTTGAATATTATAGAACCAGGTATGACATTTATGCTGTCTTTCAGGTGATAAATAGAGGTTACTGTTACAACATTATCGTAAGTGCGCAAAGTTTATTCTGGTTGTTATATATTAAGTACTTTATTGCAAACCTGATAAACTTATTAGAACTGTTACTTTACCTGATTGCCTGCAGTAAATCCTGAATGGTAGCAAGTTTTGGTAATTTGCATACTTAGATATAATTAGAATTAACCCTTTAGCCCCCAATCTGGCCATTGCCGCCCGAGGGTGTACTCCCCAATCCGGCTGTAGCCGCCAGGAAAAACGCGAATTTTTCCATTATTTTTCCATATTTTTCCAAGGAGAACACTATTATGAATATTCAACATACAAAATTGGCCAATATATCGTTCAAAAGATGGTTTAATTTCCTATCCAATGCCATGAGCCCCATTTCTACGACATTCATTCAGAGGAGTGGGTTAGTCTTTGAACTTTCTCAATTAACAGGAATTTAGGGAATTCCAAAGGGAAATCCATGGAAATCCTGGGGAAATCAAAGTAATTCATTAACGGAACCTGCACATTTGGGGTCTAAAGGGTTAAGGTAAAAGAAAAAAACAGCCTGTAGCAATTTTCCCTTGATCTAATCTTCTTTTGGTATCTGCTCTCTCCATCTGCATCTGAATTAAATGTCTTCAGAGTCTATTAACTGTTCTACTTTCTTTTTAAAAATTCTGTTGAATTTTGAATTTTTTAATTTCAAATTGGGAAAAAAGCATTTCGGAAAAAAATAGGAAAGGGCAAAAAAGTTAGTGAAGGTCGGGTTACCTGAACACATCTTTTGAGGCCTAACGTAAAACAAGAGAAACATCAATGCTAACAATTTGGACGTTGTTCCTGACATATTTACCTGTAAGTTTGCAGGTAAATTAACCCTTTAGACCCCACAGATCGTGTTCATGAATAGTTTTATTTCCCTGGGGTTTCCTTGGATTTCCCTTCAGATTTCCTCAATTTCCCATTAAGTAAAGATGTCTCTCAATGCTTTACAATTTCGATCATAGAAATATGGTTTTTAAGTTCAATAGAGTATTAAATCAGCTTTAAAACGATATATTGGTAGTTTTTGTAGGTTATATACTTTTTAAATTGTTCTACTTGGAAAAATATGGAAAAATTATGGGAAAACAGCCATTTTTCGGGCGGCCACGGCCGGATTGGGGAGTACACCCTTGGGCGGATGCGGCCGGATTGGGGTCTAAAGGGTTAAGGATGGTCAGGCCTTTTCAAATATTTAAATAGGACTTTAATTATATCCGTTTTTGAATTTTAAAAAAAGGCCCTTTGAAATAACTTACCCTGTCAATCTAATGGCTAAACTACTTGTTGGAAAAGCTTCATTGGCCTTTCGGCCACAACACTAATTCTTAAATTTCTCATATTTCAGCTAGATTTAAAATAAGACGTTAACGAGACTACTAGATCAAAAATGAGGGCTTTCTGACAGCGTTATGGTGTCTCTAAACCCAAAAGTCAAACATTAAAAGACCTTATAACCGGTCTTGGCACCCCCGCTTTCATAATGATCAGTGATATCTTTCCCTTGCAATTTTACGTAGAGTAGGTAAAATCATTACTATGGTCATTGAATGATATAAGGATATTTAGGATTTCATATGGATACACTCTGTTATCTTTTTCAGGACAGATTGCAGCCATGAATGGAGTGTTGCAAGATATCCTTCAATGGGACTACATCAGTCAAAGTCTGCTACCCCATGTGTCTTTTCTTTTGTTTCACTATATACCCTATTCTGAAACAAGTGAGCTTGAAAATCTAGAAAATTTCAAGATACAGTACAGGGATACTGGGGCCATAATAGCGTTACCCACTGGAAGCTTCACTGAAGGACTTAGACTTCCACCAATTATACTAAGGAGTCAAAACGGTAAGCTTGAAGGAATGAGTGCAGCTGATTTAGATATTATGGTTATAGATATGAGGAAAAAGGTTGGGGAAAGAAGACAAGGTCAGGAACAGCCACAAACTGATTACTTTATACACACAGAAAGAATGCACCCTGGGTACACCCTTCTTGAGATAGCGAGTCCCGAAAATACTTCAGAACGTTTCAAGACCAAGTTTTGCGGTTCAGAAAAGACCTTCCTTGATGCCGCAAAAGTAACTTCAAAATTTCATGGGATGAAGGAAACCTCTCGCCATGAGATTAGTTTCCAGGGTCCAGCAGTAACATTTACTACTGACAATGAGACAATCGTACCATCCGTCACCGACATAGATAATGTGCATGCACTGTTCGTAACCTCCTGGCCGCAGATTGCCAACGAATGGATTATTCGAAAAAGGGCTTCTGACTGGCCTTCACAAGAAACCATCGAGGACATTGTGGGCAAAGGATGTCATGTTGTTGCAAAGGGGCATCCTGCAAGTAAGACAATGACATCTGAATGGAGATTCTCTTTCAGTTATGCTGAGGGCATTCTGTCAAGACAGCTGAGCAGGTCCCAAAAGCAGTGCTACCTTCTGCTCAAAGTACTCCATAAGCATGCATTCAAGGATCCTAAGGGTATTGTAAGCTACCACCTCAAGACAATACTCTACTGGGCAGCAGAGGAAATTCCACACGACCTTTGGACTGAAGATTCCCTGGGTCAAATGCTGTTTTATCTTCTTGACAAGCTCCTCTACTGCCTGATTCAACACAACATTCCAAGCTATTTCATTCCGTCTAATAACTTGATAGATGCTGTGCCTGAAGAAGTTATCAAAGTTATAAAGCAAAGGGTTTCACAAGTTCGTTCCGATCCAATGAGGTACCTGCTGTCTTTCAATAAGGAATACAAATTTTCCCATGGTCCAATGTTTGTTGACCTGAAAGACATTTTTAGGGGAGTCCTAGACCATGGGAAAAGGGCGCAAAATGTTTGCTGTACCCTAGATGAAATTATTGTCAAATTGTTCATGCCTACAGCTTCTGATTTAATCAGACAACACCTCAATGATTTCCAAAAGTTACATGAAAGATTTGAAATGGAGAATGACCCAGAGGATGAAATCAGACCAGTGAACAATGCAATCTTCATCGCTCTCGATTTGTGCCGGTTGGTGGAGAAAACAGACATTGTTGGCGCACATCCAGCGCTTGTGTTCTTTCCACATTTACCAGATATTACAGATGACGTGGCCTTGGTCAAACTTTGTACTAGACTGTTGGAAAGGTTCCCTGATGCTCCTGATAAGGAAGCACTACAACAACTCTTGGGGGAGAAGAGTGCTGCTGTAGAGTTTAGAAGGTTTTGTAATCTATATAACATTTAATCAGCATAATCTCACTCTTCATTTTGGAGTTTGAACCATAGATAAACCAGCAACATCCCTGTTCAAAAGACTTAGGATTCAAAGTGTCTTCACAACGACTGAAAACTTCAATATGAAATATTTTTTTCTCAAAAACTAGATTTTATTTCTTAACACAAAAGATATGGACTCGTATTTGCTGGTGGTCCTTTCAGTACTATTTACAATAATGCTATCTACTATGAATGTTCTACATGGATATCTGACGAACGTTTGCATCATATTATGGTCTATTTACAATACAAGAAGTCAAAACGCCTACACTGACGTTCTGTGTTTCGAGGTTCGTTTGGACTTTCACATGTTTACAAATGGAAGCCAATTCATTGTAAACCACTGATTAATTAATGATAGTGGAGTAATTATCAACAGCAGTAGTCTATGTATTTTTTTCCGTGTGTACATTGCGTTTTATATGAGCACAAAAATTGTGAACCAGTGTCTATGAATACATTTGTAAAAAAAAATAAGTTTTTATATTCATTTTACTTTCCAGATTCACTTAATTATACTCTATACTTGATGAAAAGAAACACTGCCAAATAATTACACGAGACAATTTCACAACACCACTGATTAAATTCCGCAGTAATACAATGAGATTATAATTAGTTAAGTTTCAACCTTAACAGCTGAAAAGGAACTGCAATCTATCACATTCGAAATTTGTAAACATACGTGATCCGCTTTTATATAAAATGAAAAGGTAGGATTTGTGGACGGAAGGCACTTGTTCTAATGGCAGCATTTGGATGATTCGGAACTAGGTTATCAAATTGTTACAGTGCACACAACCATTATACAAAATCTAGGTTTCAATCTTCCAATTGAACTACTGTGTCATAAATACTGTTAGTAAAAGGGTATCATGGGCTTACTTAGATATTCTATGTACAACTGAAAATACTGAAACCCCAACATGAAGAGCACTTTTCAAGACTAAATTTCAAAATTCACTGAGATATCCTGCTGATCTTCATACTTTGCAAAGCCATAAACTGGAAAAGCTGTCACTATATCCTATTAACACACGCCATTGTTGTATATTTTATTTGAAATATAAGGCACAGTGACAAGGTCTGAAAACAGGCCTTGATTATTTGTTATAAAGAGTAATATGCGTCATAATACTATCATTAGGCGATTGTCATATTACAACAGGGACAAATGTTTGGCTTTATTGAGACACATCCAACATGATCATGTCCTGTTGCACAGCAGTTTCAGGGTCTCTCTCTCTGAAGTCCATATCATCTGAGGAACTTTCTTCATTATCTCCATCATCGTCGTCGTCGTCGTCATCATAAAGAACAGGTTTATTACTGGAACAGAAAAGTACAAAATTCCAAAGCTCAGCATTATATAACATTTCTGCTTTCATCCTTCAAATTAACTTAGAACGACATATCTGCGTTGCTGTCAGTGACCTTATTAGATGGCTGTTTAATTATTGTATATAGAGGTTCAATGAATTCATAAATTTTGACAATTCAATAAAAAGACAAGAATGATATTGGTATATCATGACAGCGCGCGCTGTCAGGAGGGGAAATGTTATTTCATAGATTGACAATTCAAAGATGATATGAAATGCAGCATAATATCGAAGTTACTAGGAATTTTGTTCGTATTAAGTGAAAATAAAGACATACTAAATTGAAATAAAAAATCAAACCGGGAAGAACATTTTTTTGATATAAACCTACTAAATATTTCAAAAACAAAAAAAAGCAATTTAATGTAAGGACCATTCGCGCCTTTTAATTGAGTCACCACTGGAAGGATGACTTCGTATTGCAACACTTGTGAGACAGGAGTTGCAAAATTATAAATATAATTATGGTATATGATGTTTTCACCTGAATCAAGAACTGCCCAAACTATTTAAATACAACATTATAAAGACAAAACTTACTTCTGTTGGTTGAAGTTGGCAGCCTGAGCCTCCATCTGTGAAGCCACCTGATTAGCTCGATGCGACAGACGCTCGATCATCTGCGACACTTTTACTGAGCCAGCACCATTCTCGGGGGGATGGTTAGCATGAGCTACCACTGAATGAGCAGAAGATTTTGCTTATCGTTTTATTGTATATGTAAAAAATAACTTATGAAAGAACAGGCATTAACCTTCAAAAGTCCTCAATAAAAAATGTAGATACCTATTCATTAAAATATAGCAATTTTAAACAAAACAAAGTGAGATGATCTATCACAACACTGTAAATTGTTATCCACAAAATGAAAATGCCACAGTGAACTATTTCCGGTAATTTTGAGATTTTTTAACGTCTTTTTCTGACGGCCTTAAATTCAGCAATATCTATTTAGGACCACTAGTAACTTTTTAAGACATAAACAAGAATTCCGTTATAGAATATTGCAGTACCAGTATCAAGGACTTACTTTGAGGTTGGCCTTGTTTGTCTTGTTGACTTTGGTCCTTTTTGACTGCAGCTTTCTCCTCTTGTTGGTTCTTTGACCCATGAGCTCCATCAACTATGGGATTAGTCACCAATAAGTTTTCTACTGAGGCCTGGCCATACACATTGTTCCCCTGTTTCTGATTGGCAGAAAGCATATCCAGTGTAAGCACACCTTCAGACCTCCCAACTCTAGTGTCAACTGAAAGAGGTTCAAACGGGTCTGCATAAGGTGGATTTGAACCGAGGAGGTTTCCCCCAAGTTGCTGATTCATGGCATAGGAGTCTGACACAGGCCTACTACCAGGAGCATGGGAGGTTTTGGGACGGAGCAGGCTACTGCTTGCACCCGTGAGATTTGAGGCTGAACGCGACACAGATTCATGTGAGCTTTTTGAAGATGTGCCACGAATGCGACTGTCTGACAACAGCCGACTGCGAAAGGCTTTCATATTGGCTGAGCTGGCTGGTGTAACAGCACTGGCAGTGTTGTTCTGGTTGAGATTATAGTACATCTGGTTGACCTGCATCAGCATGTTCTCAAAACTGTCTGGGTCTGGAACAGGATCTGTGCCATTCGATCTTGAGCCAACTCGTAAGCTGCCAAAGCTTGAGCTCAAGTTCATCACATCATCTGCAGAGGCGACTGAGTGCGCTGATCGGGGACTGTCATTCGATCGCTGACTCGCATCAGGGTCAGAATTGTTCAACATACCAGCAACTCTTGATGAAACCGGATAAGTAAGGGTAAGATCTGATGCACTCCTTGGCATTTGGCTCTGCTGCTGATGATTCACCATTTTCAGGGACCTCTGGAGGGAGACTCTAGGTAAAACCATGCTACTTTCTGAGGAGGACCTGTGGTGTGGATTGATGGCTGCTCCCTGGTTACTCTGGTTGCGATCACTGTTGCGAAGGTTTGCACGCTCAAAGCCATGCAACTTGGCTTCCAATCTAGCGATATGTGCCTCCTGCATAAATGACAATTTTTAACATTCATGAAAACATTGTTGAGCAATACACATATCAAAGACCTACTTTGACATAATAAGTGAAGGTACAAGATGAAGTATCAAGAAAATATTGAATATGAAGAAATGATGTAAATGGAAGAATAAACTATAGAAATTCTTAAAGAATAAGGAAACATCCCTTATTTTGTTAACTAACTTAAGAGAGTGTACGACAGATATACAAAGAATGTTCGCACTCATAGTACTCACCCTTTGGAAATACATATCTATGCATACCATTGTAACACTAAAAGAAATATCTTAACGAGAATACCTTTGAAAAAGAAAACAAGAAGCAAATGACTATCAAAGTTCCGATCGTTGGAACGATCGATGTTCGCCCTTAACATAACAATGGACATTTCATTGTGTTTGAAAGGTAATTGAACAAAATGCCAATATATCTAATGTATGTAATCTATAGCAATGGTGTCCCTCAATAAACTGAAGGCCTTCCTACAACCAGAAGGCTATATGGGCTATGAGTAGTGACCACCACCACCACCTGTCAGACACAACTCAGGGAGGGGCTTAGGAAAGGGGCTCCTCCTCCTCCTACTAGTACCAGGTCACCTGCACCCACCCACCTGCAGGTGTCAGTGGAGGTCCTAATGTGGAGGGGTGAGGTTGATTGGCTCAAGTACTGGTTATGTAACCGACTTCTGGCTTCTCAAACTGCACCCTTCCCCACCCCCACTACTTGAACTGAGTTCAAGGAGTGGGGGTGGGAGAGAGTGCAGGGGGAGGCCTGCCCACTAAATTACACTTGATGCACACTAATTGTCCTGCTTACAAATGCATGCCGGTGGACAAAGGCCTGTAGCTACTTGTATGTAAGATTGTGTAACCGGGCAATCAGATCAAAGCCCAAATACCTAGAAAAGACATGACTGATTGAGTGAGCCCTTCCCATAAGCTACAATACTAAAAACTATAATTAAGGGCTCACAAAAATTACATCATACATACATATTCACACTTCAGTAAAATAAGATAATGATTGAAAGATTTACAGTGACAAAATTCACCTTCAGAACAATAGTCTCGTTAGCGGCCTGAATGACATCTTTGCAGGCAAAAAGGTCGCCTTCAAGACCAGCCACTTCTGACCGCGCGCGCTCGATCTCATCTATGAGGGCCTCCTGGTGGTGAGTGGCCTCTCGGCCCGCTGACCGCAGCGCACCGATCTCCTGCTCCTTCTGGGTAACCAGCTCAGCGTGTGATTCACGGAGTTCTGAAATCTAAAAACAGAGGAATACGATTATTTTATTTATTTATTTTCTTTCCTATTTGCATTTTCATCTAATATCTTAATGACAATTCATGGAATTATCCAGGGTTCTCACGCTTTGCAAATGATTGATTTGTTTTTTGTCTCATATGCATAAAGCAAAACTTTTGATCGCATGACTTCTTTCCATACATAGATAACGTTACAAAGACACAACACATACTAAAACATATTCTTAGGCATTAGTCCTCCATAAATGTGTTCAATATGTTACAAATGGCCTACCTCTTGCCGGTGCTGTTCCTTGACGAGTTCCATCTCACGGGTGAGTTTCCGTATCTCAGAGTTGGTCCTACTCTCCAGCTGGGCCTCGTTGACTTTGGCTTTGCCCAGTTTGTCCGACAGGTCCACTACCTCATCCTCCCTCGTCTAGACAATCAATGAATAAAAAGTACATTATTTTAAGCTCAAGTTTTGTTGGCGTATTTCAGATTTACAAGCTATGTATTTACCGGCACTACTGAACTATCCTTTTCTATTTTTTATATCACTACCTGGCATAATCTTATGATGGGTCTCCCACTAGTTAAGTCAGAAAGTTAGTCGCAGTGGCACATTTACTGTCTTACATATTTAATGGTTTATGATGGCCTACTGGAAATAATTGCAGCAATCAGAACCAGAAATGATTTAATGCAGGCAAGGTCAGTGAGCCAATTTAGTCGTGCATTCAGTGTTTTATAAGAACACTTGTTGGACCTTAGATTTTAATCATGAGCAAATAGTATTCACTTCTTAAAACAAAGAAACGTCACGTATATTCACGTCAATACATATTTGACACTTATGTGTTATGTTACATGTATTATATTACCCTTTGTTTAATATTGAGTTATTAATTACGTTTATTTTCCTTATAAAGATTAAAAGTGGCATTTTGCTGACCTGGGCCTGTGTGGTGACCTGGTCCAGCTCGTGAGTGACTCGCTCCAACTCGCGCTGAATGAGCGCCGCGTCACGCTTCACCTCCGTCAACTCAAGGTGCAGCTTCTGCTGGCCTTCTCTGGTGGTGTAAACAGACCTTCAGTCAGCCTTATTATGATAATGGTGTACAGTTATAAACAGACCTTTAGTGAGCTTTACTATGGTAATGGTGCAGAGCTATAAAAAAGACATTTAAGGGCCATACCCATACACCGATTTTCAGTGTCAGCACATAGATTGGTGCATAAATCGGTGGAATGTGCTAATTTTCCACCGATTTGTGCATCAATTTATATGCTGTGTGTAGGTATGGCTTATAAACTTGTCGGGTGACAGGTGCACCGGCAGGCTACATAAAACGGTCGGCCGTCAGTGCCTTTTCCTAGTAGATATAGCGCTTTAGAAAGCTTATTATGGCAATAGTGTCCAGGGACGGATCCAGAGACTTCAAAAAGGTGGGGCGCCCCTATATTAAATTTGAGGCACCCCATCCATGGTCTATAATATTACATTAAAAAAACAAAATTTGGCAAAAAATTAGGGGGACAAAATCCGTCCCTGGTGTACAGCTATAAAGAGACCTTTAGTGGGCCTTATAAAGGAAATTTTGCACAGCCACATTCCGATGTGCAGGGATTTTCCTTAAGATTTGTTTCCACTAGTCCACCGGGCTAGTGAAATGGTCCTGTTTTTAGGCTAGCCCGGAACAAAGTTAAACTAGTCCATATTTGCAATTTTAAATATTTTCACTAGCCCACCGGGCTAGTTGCCAATAAATTACACTAGCCCGAGAGGAGTTTTACTAGTATCCGGTACTAGTAACTCTATGTAAAGGAAAATCACTGATGTGTCTGTGGAATAGCTCACGATCTGTCAAATACCTCATGGATTTGCTAAACTACTTCAACTTATTAAATTACCGATCGCTAAATTTAAAGATCAAGTTGTCAAACGAGAAAATAATGATTTATCGTAAAATTAAAGATTGCTGCACGAGTCAACCTATGATTGACCAGAAACTTGCACAATCAATTGATATTGAAACCTGAAATGTCTTAAAATACCTTGTCAGGCGGAGCTGTTGGGTCAGTTCTAGACCCTCTTCCTTTGCGCTCTCAAGAGATTTTCGAGAAGCATCATACAGCTAGAATGGAAAATGTACGTCTTGATGAATATAAAAAAAAGAGAGAGAATATACCAAAACGGTGATAATGTGACAAGTAAGATCCACATTTTTGGTGGCAGACTAATTGTTATAAACCTTTCGGTCATATGAGGCCAGAAAATCAACTAAGGTAGATTCAGTTTTGTTGCGTACTTCACATCATCCACAAATCATGTTTAGTGGATTTATATTTTACTATTTTTAGTAATAGAGTGAATAGGACGGACTTTTCAAAATACCCAAAATTCAAGCAGTGGTTTGAATTTGAGTGTGTACGTTACGATAGTAGAAATTCACCTGTTGCAGCTCCTGGAGCTTGGCGGTCTTGGTGTCGAGCTCGGTCCGCTGTTGGCGGGCGATCATGTCGGTCTGCTGCAGCTGCCCCATCTTGTCACGGGTCTCCTCCTGGAGGTTCTCCACGTGCTGGTCAAGCTCCGAGATCTGGAGAATGAGTTTAAAATTAACTAAAATCAAATTATTCAGCATTGTAATGAAGGTTACTAATGATAACTTTATAATTTAGTCATCAGTCCGCTTGTGGTGAAGTATTGAAGGAGAAATGGGCGATTTTACGCCTTCCATATAGAATCTTTGCTATTTCTTAATGTTCTGAAATCAAACTTTAACCTATCTATATGTATTTGCAACTGATTTTCCTTATAATGCTGGGAGTATAACTTTTTCATTTCGTGGTCCTCATTACTTCCAAAACTGCCCCCTTACTTTTAGATTAAGAATCTGCGATTAATCCTAATCTTAATACTCTGCGTTTGAGATGGAATGAAATAGTTGTACACATGACATGAAAAATTGTAATAATGTTATAATGGCGTTATGGACGTTCTTCAAAAGAAAATTAGAGGTGTCACCTACCTGTTTGTTTTTCTGCTGCAGCTCGATCTGGGTCTTTTTCAGTGCCCCCTCCAGCCGTATGATGTGCTGCTCCATGTCGGCCTTGTGCTCCTTGATGGTCATGTCCAACTGGGTCACCTGGGGGAAAATCATATACATGTCATGTCTACCTTTTATGAAAACTGAGAAGAGATTACTTTCAAGTTTAATTAGACAAATTAAAATGTACAGCGTTTGTTTGAAAGTAAAATACACTCAACTTGATCAGATATGTATGCAAACGATAATATCATGGGTACAATAACATAGTGGCGGATTTAGAGGGGGGAGGGGCGCGGGTCCCCCCTTTTTTTGGGCCAGTTTTACATTCTTTAATGTTAAACTTGGCCAAAAAGTAATTTAAGAACGTGTCCAAAAGCGCCCCCCCCCCCCCCTTTTCAAAATCCTGGATCCGCCACTGATAGTATATTTCTGCCACATCCTAAAGATACATTATGAGAATCGTAGATCATGAATAACCTGACGTGATAAATCTATGTGCCCATTACATTCGCATTATGATTCAACAAAAACCCTATTTTGCTAATAAAATCTTTTTTAGTCTGATCAAAACGATTTGTCCACCCTGACTTTATCTCTGTGTATAGTCTACCTGGGCGGCCCTCTGCTGCAGCTCCCACTGCCGCTCCTTCAGGGCCTCCTCCAGCTCCTCCACCTCCCGGCTCCGGCCCCGCAGGTCGTCCTGGTTACGCCTGGAGCCAGTTGAAATGGTAAAATTATTAGTATTTTTATTATCTATTTATCATCAATCAGGGTAAAGGCCTGTTGATCTGATAGCAAAGATTGTGTTTTTTATATCTTTTGGGGGCAGCAAATATAATTTCCACACTTTCTGGCAGCTCACACGGCGTTTTGTTCTATGTTGAACATTTGGCAGACGTAAATGTCCCAAATAATCGCTTGAAACCGATCTTTTTAAAAACAGTATTGAATAATGTGGTGAAAATGAATTTATATATCCTTTCTTTCACATTTTTTTTCACCGCAAAGGGCGATCGATTTTGCTAGGATCTAAGTATAGGGCAATACGTAATACATATCATATTTTACTCTAACATCACCAAAAAACAGGGGCAACCCTGAAGTAAATTACAAAGCGGAAAGGTCTCTGTAGGGCATGACAGCCCCAAATAGAGGTGATCTCTATACTGACATAACAGAAATGAAAGGAAAGTGGAGGCAAGCTTAATTGCGATCACCTCTCAACCAACGATTTAAAAAAATCTCAAACTCTGACCTGATGTTGTGTTTGAGCCCGGAGACGACCTCGTCCCTCTGCTCCAGGTCGGCGCGCGCCTCCTCCAGTTGGTGGTGGGCCTCGTCCACCTGGGTCGACAGGTACTCCACGTCGCCCTCCGCCTTGGTCAGCTCGCGGTCTAAGGAGGTCAGCCGCTTCTCGCGCTCCGTCAGCTCGTCCTGCAGCCGCTGGATCTGGTCATCCTGCTCCTCCACTGAATCACACACGATAGATGTTTTCATACATTTACCATTGTTTTCGTGTGTGAAACAGAGTTGTTTTTATTCAAATATTTTGAGCTGGTAGCTGCCCACTCAATCGGAGAAAAGTAAGATTCAATTCTGAGAACATGTTTTTTTTCTTCATTTCTTCGGTATGGTATTAACATGTGTCGTAATTTTTTCTCTATTTGGTTTATATGAAAAAATTTACCACACATGGTATTAACATGTGAATTTACTAGGTATGATTTCAACTCGTTGTTCCTCAGGCATAATATTCCTAAGACAAGGAACGTAAATCTACATTGTACGCGAAGGGACGGATATACAATACACACAATAAAACCAATTGTTTCACAGATTCAGTGGCTTTCAGGTTCATACTACCAAAAGTTTCCCTATGCGTAAAATCAACACGAGTATCCCTAACATTTAGAATTGTATTACTTCCCTGTAAACGTAAATCTACCTAAGTGAAAGATGGGATATAATACGGATCAGCTATTCATAACTTCAATACCTTTCACGTACACAATAAACAGCGTTTCCCAACTTTGTAAATTGAAAGATGGGATATTGTTAATAATAACAAAAAAAATATGTATATAATTTGACGGGTTAGTTTTTCATAACTTCAGTATATTCCACGTACACAACATAAAACGTTTCCCTATACCTAACATCAACTTTACTACCCTACACAAACTACTCCCCCCAAACACCAGTGCCCTACCTTGTTCGATCTTCTCGTTGAGGTGGGCCCTCAGTTCCCGTAGCTCTGACTCCAGTTTGTGGTTCTGCCCGCTGGCCGTGTCGGCGTCCCTCCGCTCCTGGTGGAGGCGCCGCTCCAGGTCGTTCACCTCCGCCGTCAGCTGCTTCTTCTCCCCGGCCAGCTCCCTAAAGGAAAGAGGGAGGGTTCTGAAATACGCTTTTCAGAATGGAATCATCTGACTCATACTTCATCCCCTCAATGCGCGTTAACACTGGAACGACTGGTCACTGGAGGAAAGTGGAACATTTTGAATTAATTCACCAGCATAACCAGGATAACCAGGATACAGACTCTTGTTCCCGGCGAGACTCAGAAATCCCACACATTGTAGTCTGTTGCTTGTAGCCCTGCTTGAAACTTCTGCAGCTACCGTATAGAGAATTTCGCCAGATCAGCTTTCATACCCCTTTCATATTGCTTTCATTTCCGTGATTTCGTGGGGCGAAAAATAAATAAGACCCCGTTCCAATGCCGATTTACGTGATACGTTGCGTTTAAGTGCTGTACTTAATCATTGATCGCTGAGGCGGAATTACAGTCATATGCAGTCATATTTCGTCCATTCATTGCCCGTACAACCCTAGTACATTGATGCAACTATTTAACTAATTCGAATATACTTTTCAACCTCTAATGACCCTTGATTGGTTCGTTGTAACAGCGCAGTGAAAATTGGTCGTCAGTACGGGCATTGTTGGAAAGTCAGCTGCTGATACATATTCTTCCCACCATGGACAGCTTATTTCATATATTTTACCAGCAAACTAGCCTAGGTCCAGATGCAAGTTGGGAAATACGTCGAGATGTCACAAGACATAATTCGCTATGGATGAGTTCTTAAAAGAAATGTCTCACTTGATGGTGTTGGTCATCTCGGCCGTCTGTGCCGTGCGGTGCTCGAGCTCGGTACACGCCTGTTGTAGTTTCTTCTCCATACTGCTCACCTCCGTCTGCCACGTGCTCTGCTCCCGGTGCAGCTCCTGCTCCAACTTACTCATCTGATTTTTTTTAAATAAATATATTTTTTTTTTAGAAAATGATTAAAAACAGAAGACAAACACTATTTGTAATAAGCATTAAGCTTCTATTCCACTAGGCGATTCTGACTGCCGGCAATTGATTTACTTAACTACACCAGATGTAAATCAAACGATCATGAATACTACATATCATTTGAAAGAGAATTAAAAACCCTGTCTAATGATACCCTGTCTACTGATATATAATATGCCCATTACTTATTGCTTTTCTCATATGCGATTTTTCAAATCGGGGTAAATTCATAGAGTGGAATACAGCCCTTACCTGCGCCTCCAGCTGTGTCTGCAGGTCCTCCAGCTCCCCGATGCGGGAGTTGGACGTCTGCAGCATGTTCTGCCGCTCCTCCAGGGCGGTGAGCAGCTCCGACACCTGCCCGTCCTTCTCGTCGGCCGCCTGCCGCGCGTTCGACACCTCCACCTCCAGGCGCGCGATCTGGTGGGCAAGGAATGAGGATACAAAGTTGTGTGGACGAGGCTAGAGGCCTTATTAAAAAGCATATGGAGGATAAAAAGGACCCATGCCCAATGGCAAATCATTATCTCATCATATGATTTTTCAATTGAAAAATTACTTACTACAAGGAATGAGGATACTGTGAAAGTATATATTTTTTCGCAGTGCTTAATTTCCGCAACCCAAGCAACAAGTAGCATTCTGAGGCAGTACATTTCAAAATGTCTTTGTTCTATTATATTCTATACTTCACTCACATATTTCCGCATATTTTCAGTGTTGCACAAGATGCACAACAAATCGGTATAACACGAAAAGTTTTCCGCAAGCCAAGCATTGAACAAGGAGCATTCTGAAGCAACAAGTCCAAACGTCTAGCCATACTGATCAATTCGGCGGCATGTTTTAATGTTTTAATGACTTAATGTAATATATGGTAAAAATGTTTTATATGGTATCAAAGCTTCCAGCTTTGTTACCGATGAGGCGGCGGATCTAGGCCTAATAATATTAATGTCTAATTTATTGTGGTAGGTCTGAACTGACACTATAGTGTCAATTTCACAAATAATTTAATCTTTGAATAATTCACTGACAGCACCGGAGAACTTATTGACAGTGTGACGCCTATGTTTTAACATTGAATGGGAATGATTCAGACACTGACAGTGACTTAGGCCTAGACATATCAGAACTCAGATTTAATATTTCGATGGTAGGTCTGAAAGAATGACACTATAGTGACAATTCAACAAATAATTTAATCTTTTGATCAGAAATAATTGCTGTCAGAGCCGCCATAATACATTGACAGTGTCCGAGGTCGGGAGGCCTATCTGAGTCCAGCCATCTGCAAAATATTATTGCAAGCGTTTCCAGGCCTAAAATATCAATCTATATTATAATATATAGGACCCTGAGATATATGGGAACATAGATATCATTATCACTTTAATTTTGGTAGGGGTAATAAGGCCTAAAATAATTATTTTTCACATTGTCAGTGTCCGACCAATGCTTTAGGCCTCCAGCCGGGTTTAGGCCTAGATTTCAACGGTATTATTTTCAAATGCTGGAAAAAATATATGAACTAACCTTTAACGCCTGGAGTCCTCAATGCGTTTCAATGCGTATATCCTCCACAATTCATGCGTTTAATGTCATCCTGGTTTCCTGAGTTCAATGTATCGATGCAGGCGTGATGGGGAGAGAACCCGGCGAAGGATTGACGCCATGACAGCAGTGACAGTGCCTCCACGTGTCCGATCGATCCAATGTTTTCCCTTCGATACGAACGCATGGTTCACGCATGAATTGTCAATGCGTTGTATGCGTTTAAGGGTATCCAGACGTCCAAAATATATATATTGAAACCATCATATAGCGCTGTAATCCAGGCATCCAGGCGGAGAAGGACGACTCCCCGGGACCAACCAACCGTCCTCGCCGCCAGCGTGGGGCGGTCTGGGCTCTGTCATCATGTTGACGGTCTGACAGCAGGGTTGTGACAGTGCCTCCACGTGTCCGATCGATCCAATCTTTTCCCTTCGATATGAATGCATGTTTCAGGCCACTTCATGCGTTAGTATGCGTCCACAGGTCCACATTGATTCCATTAATATATATTGAAAGCATCTGATACCGCCGTAATCCAGATATCCAGACGGAGAAGGGCGACTCCCCGAAACAACCAACCGTCCCCGCCGGCAGCGCGGGGCGGTCTGGGCTCTGTCACCGTGTGCCTTCACGCGTCCGATGCGGAAAATGGCGCGATGTATTTTCGCAAATTGTCGCGTTATTTCGCAATCTACGAATTTCTGGACAATGAGATACCTATCTATGTATCCAAATCTATCTGTGTATATCAAAAACTAAAGTTAGATCGACCGATTTCATGGTGAAATAGGTCTGCATAGGTCCGATTCCCGCGCCCCAGATCGGAGAAGAAAGACCAAGTAAGATGGCGGGCGCCCGATGTTCACCTAACGGTATAACGGTTTGGATTTCGCGCTTGAATGTCTAATTTGGCCCGATTTGGACGATTTTAACGATTCCTATGTCTTCTATATATCCAAATCTCTGTGATATAAGCCCAAATAAGCCAAAATATGTGGTCATTTAAGCTCAGAAGCGA
This sequence comes from Lepidonotus clava, assembly GCA_936440205.1. Taxonomy (NCBI): domain Eukaryota; kingdom Metazoa; phylum Annelida; class Polychaeta; order Phyllodocida; family Polynoidae; genus Lepidonotus; species Lepidonotus clava. The sequence continues at coordinate 33,479,730 of OW387143.1, forward strand.
TTGTTTCACCGGGTGTTACATATAAACGCGTCACCGATTGTCGTATAGACGAAAGGGGAATTCGGCGGCATAAGATCTTAAGGTGATCTAGGCCTGTATTTGATTTTAAAGCCTTGCCGCCTCATAATAATTGTCTTTGTTCTATAAAATACTATACTTCATCCACATCATATTTCCGCATATTTCTAGTATTGCGCAAGAGCTATTAAAGTATCATCTTATTCTTAGGAGTAAAACAGTTTTCTATAAAGGAAAGAACAAAATATGCCAGTGAGGTCTGAAATATGATAAAAATTTCCTAATAACGTGTTGAAATTGATGACTTGTCTCAGAAAAATATGGCTTGTTTTCTTTGAGATGCGGAATCTACAAAAGAATTAATAACGTTAAAGGGAGCCAAAAGCAATAAAAGGTCGAAATTTTGAAAATTCTATCAACTATTGAAAAACATTTTATGGACATAACCTAGGTCCATAATAAAATATGGACCATGAAAAATGGCTGAAGCTTCATGAAATTCATTTAAATTTGTCCCTCATCAATTTTGGTGACCCACCTAAATAGGTTTGCTTAAAACATTTATGCCTACAAGCATAAATATCGGGGGGTTTCTGGAACTCAAGTTAATTTTCATGGTTCATACTATACCGATAACTAAAGTTAGACCGTATTTTTGTAGTTATCTGAGTTTGCAAAATTTTCTTAAATTCTCACAGAACATTGGTTTTGGCTCCCTTTAACTGACCTGGTCGTCCCTGGAGGCGAGCGCCATGTCGTGCTGGTCCTTGCTGTCCTCCAGCTGGTCCAGGTAGACGCGCACCTCCTCCTTACACACCAGCAGCGCCCCCTCCAGCTGGCGGCAGCGGTCCGTACTGTCCGACACCTGTCGCTGCAGCGCGCCGATCGCCCCTTCGTGCTGGTCACTGTGCTGCTGCAACTCCTGGAATTTTTTGAAGATTATTTTCTTAAGTTTTTATCAGCTGGTTCCAATGTATCCCCAAAAGGTGCTGGGCATCCGAACATGTCCAACAACCTTTCATCAATGTTAGTAACTTATACACTTTAACATCGGATGTTACTGGCATGTCCAAAGAAATGTTCATACTTTGTCCGTATGTTCTGTCGTCTAAATGTCCTATATTTCTTTCATGTTCACAATAGCCTGTGTATTTTTATAGTATTTCATTCTATAATGATAATAAAACGCCAGGTAATATCTTGAAAACCAAGGGTAACCCTGACATTTATTGCATGACAATATTCCTTACAACAAATAAATAAGTGTTTGATTTTTAAAATAACATCTTATGATGGGAGTATAAGTACTTCTGTAATGTATATCGCCTTTTTCGAGGTATATTTTTCGGTTTTATTTTTCCACTTTCTCTCTGATGTCACATTACCAAATTGTATGTTGAAAGGTAAGAATTCAACTCAAAGTGTCTCCAGACGTACCTTTTTGATCTCCTCGAGGTAAGAGTCTTTGGCTGAGAGCTCCTGCCGTAAGGACGTCGCGTCCTTCTTGTAGGCCTTCAGCTGACTCTGACCGTCCTCCCACTTCTGCTCCAACTAGCAAATAATAGAAATATTAACAGATTGGGGTAGGAGATCGAAACTTGGAGAGAATTTGGATAGTCTTAAACAACTAGTAATTCTAAAATTAGATAGATTTATCTTAAATGTTTACACCATTTCATGTAAACATACACCTTCAAAATAAAGGTATTTTCTGGATACGACTTGCATGACTATTAAGAAGAGGTGTCTATCAGCATGCGAATCAATCTTTATTTCTAATCTCCTATAAAAAGTATAAATTAACATTCTAAGTTTAAAACAGAACTAGCTAGCTGAAGTTCAGATACTCAAAAGAGTGTTAGTGGTTCAATCAAAGAGATATCCTACACCTCTGTGTTTGAAAAATATTTTCATTCTTGATATTTTTAACATAATGCAGGGTTGTAAGTCAGGGTTAATGAAACAATCTATACCCGACAAAGAAAATTTGAAAATATCTTAAAATGCTAGAAAACGTGATGTAGGAAATCTGAAAACTTACACCGCTGAAATGTACAGTTCAAGCAACGTGATACCACACCTCTGTGTTGAACAAGATAAAATTTCATTCTCGACATTTCATTTTTGAAAAATTATAATGAATTTTTAAAATCTCACCAGTTCGATTTGTTTCTCCATCTCCTCCATCTGCTCCTTGTGCACCTCCCTCAGGCGGTCCCCGGTGCCCTTACACTGACTCAGCTCCTTACGCCGCTCCTCCAGCTCGGCCCGTGCCTTCTCCGTCTGGGCCCGCTGCTGGGCCAGCTCCTCCTCCTGCTCCGTCACCTTTGTGACCTGCTCACTCACCTCCGACACTTTGTCGTCGAGCTGACGCTCCAGGCTCTGGAGCTGGGAGTTTTTCTTCCTCACCTTTAGTGTAGAATGTGTGTATCTTTTTATGTAAATGATGTATTTATAGGTGTCGTGAAAAATGGTGAAATTTGTAAAATTAAAAAGGACAATGCGGATTTGAGAGGTTCGAAGGAAGAAAGCCTAATCCTATGTACAATCTGACATTTAGAAATAATTTGTTAAAAACTAATGATTTTTTTCTTCTTTGTATTACTTGACTTCTGTAAATAATGGTGTAGTCCCCAATTCGGTATTCCGGAAAAAATCAAATCTCTGTATATTGAAAAATATGCATACCGAGGCAATGCTTTCCAAGAGAGTATATGTACGTATTATTGCAGTAGAATATTGAAACTTTGATTCATCATAATTATTTGTTAGCTGATTATTTAGGGTAATGGGAGGAACTTAAAAGCTTTCTTATATTCCTGTCTATAAATATAGTGTACATCTATGATTAGATGGCTTCAGATCGTACTCAAAACCAGCTACATTTTAAAGACGATTTTCTCCCAGTCATATTCGGTTCATGTACGTGTTGTGATTCTATTCTTCTTTTGTCTGCAAACCTGGGGAATGATATGGGAAATGCCTACCTCTCGTTCTAAGGTGGTCACTTGGTTGGATTTCTCCGTGATTTCCTTCTGAAGTTCTACCACCTGAGTGTTCCTCTGGGACAGACGTGACTCCAATGAAGACGTCATCATCTGCCATTTGAAAATATATATTTTTTAAATTTCAAGTACATTGTTAACTGTTTTTGATTACTGTGAATAGCAAAGGAACTGAATGTATTCATTTATGTAAGTAAAGATTAAGATAACCCCCTTGAATATGTACTATTGTTTTACGAAATTGTATATTTACTGACACATGTTTAATTGATCATGTCCTATAAATCATACAAAGGAGAATTGTAAAACGTTTTTATCGATACGTAACATGCCTTTATTTAACTTTAATCACCACTACCGATTCATCAAATCATGAGCGAAATCGGCATGTACAAAATAAACTACCTAAAAACCTTTGGTTTTCGAGGCTGGAATGAGTTAACACTGGACAGCTGACGACGAATATCATAAGTCGTTCAGTAGGGACCTGCCTTGACTGTCTACCTTGTATGAGCAGACTGTTGTAAAGCCCAGAGCAGCCTACCTCCATGTCGGCGTTTTTCTCCTCGAGGTGTATGATGTGGGTGACGTGCTTGGTGCGCTCCTCCTCCAGGTGACTGATCATACGCTCCAGCTCGATCGCCCGCTTCTCCGCTACAACCAACAAGGTTACAGTTTACACAAACCTTTCTTTTTTGTTACATGATCATATTTTACAGAATTTATTTTCTCTGTGACAACATGATACTTTATACAGAAATTAAATCCCATATTTGTTCTTATTCTAGCCAGCTGGTTCAGCAAGTATTTAAAGAAAACTATTTCCAAATCAAATGTCATTCAAAACGTTGTGCTGAGAAAAGTGTATTTACTATTATATTTCACAGTGAACAATATTTTCAAATTAAAATTAGCATTTTATTTTTATTTTGCTCCAGTGTATCTACTTTTCGTGAGGCTAATGAACGCAGTGTGATAGAAAATAAAAAGAATTGGCTCATCGTTTTATGACAGAATAGGCCTAAACAACTTCCATTTTTAAGTTCTAACAGCTGAGTTTCTTTTCCTACCAATGGAGTTCCTGTCAAGCGCGGCCTGCAGCTCCATGCGCAGCCCGTCGACGACCACGGTGTGCGAGGACTGCTCGGCCCGCGCCTCCATCTCCGACCGCAGCTGCTGCAGCTCGGCCTCTTTGTTGGCAATCTGCTGCCTGAAGGACAGGGAAAGGGCGAGAAATGATGGTGATGTGTTGGAGTTTAAGGTCCGTTCAACAATTTTCCACTTTCTGCAAAGTACTGATGAATTTATGTTATCCATTGAACCACCCCTCTTCCCTCTAAGAAAATGATGGGTGACCCATGTATACGTTACTTGAAATTCGATTGGTCTAGAAAACCTAGAGGATTCCAATCATTCATGGCTTTTAGGCTTATTTTTTTAATTATTGCAGAAAATGTAGATGTAACATTGGGATAGTTTAGAATGTTATACTCTTCATGTTCCTTTCACTTATCTGTTGATATACCTATACGTAATTTCGTATTAGAAAAAATAGGTGGCCCATGCTCTAAAATGTTGTGGGAATCTTTGGCGGTCTCCGCTGCTCGGCCCCCACGTGCGAGCTTTCCAGATGATCAGATTCCTGCCCACGACGAGATTGACTGCACGCGACTGCTCTTCCTTGCCAGGACAGGTCTCTCTTTTCTACCAGAACTCCTCAGTATGTACTAATATTTGCTTACAATATTATAATTCTAATCGACTCACCTGAGGTCAGCGATCAGTGACCCTGGAGCGCTCGACCCCTGTGCTCCATCCTGTACAATATAGTTAAAGTATGAGGTTTAACTTTAACCCACTCACCTGAGGTCAGCGACCAGTGACCCTGGAGCGCTCGACCCGTGCGCTCCATCCTGTAAAATATAGTGCTAGTATGATATCTAACTCTAACCCACTCACCTAAGGTCGGCGACAAGTGACCCTGGAGCGCTCGACCCGTGAGCTCCATCCTGTACGTGGAGCGTCTCCAGGTAACTCCCGTTAAGGTCTGCCTCACTCTCTGCCTCGTCGTCCCCCTGGTGGCCATCTTGTGAACAACTGGGGGCCTTGTATGTACTCACTCCACTGTCACTGCCTGCCACCTGATTTATAGAAATTAAATGTGACATTTCTTTACTCTTTTTTAAACTGCTTGTACTGATTCAATTCGAGTGTACTGGAAACGTCTCATATCATTTAACTTTACTCATACATTGTATTAAAGGGACGTTCTCGTCCGTGAGTTCATTGAGATACATCCGCCGACGTAAGCCTAGCAACGACGTCACTGGCGTCGTGTTTTGCCCTTTCAGAACGTAATTACGCAACGTCATTGGTCACGTCGCGAATTTGGCGCGCTAATTAGATGGTTACAACGTCGCCAGCGGCGACGTCGTCAGTGATGAGAACGTCCCTTTAACGCTTATTAGTGATAAAACTTGCCATCACTTTCACAAAAACACAATGTTACTGACAAAAGTTAATATCTACTTCCTACCATAAGGTTTTTACAATTCTGATCTTGTTGATCAACTTTTACTTAAACCCGTTAACGTTATGCTAGGTAGAGGGCCAAAGGTGATTTGGATTTGCGTGGAATTTCTAGATTCTCATTTTACGCCAATGGAAGAATTGTTTGAACTTGCTGTGATAGATCATGTAATCTTATCATATCTACACCATTTTCACACGATTCTGCGACCGTAATCTTTATATGTCATCATCAACGTTGAGTTATCTAAATCTATATCTTAATTCACTGATAATCCCGACAATGCACATATATACTACAAACAGGTTCTTACACTGTGTGAGTTGCTCGTGGACTGGCCTGAGCGCATGGTGAGTCGCGAGGCCACCTCTTCGAGTCGTACGAGGTGCGCGTGGCTCTCGCCCACCTCTCGTTGGGCCTGGGCCAGCTGGGTCCTCTGCTGGTCCACGAGCCGTCGGAGCGCGCTGTTCTCCTGTCGGATGAGGGCTGCATCCTGGAGCTCACCCTCCAATCGGGCTGTTAAAGGGGAAAATCAGGTATTCATTTGGATGTATGAGTATTTACACTATGTTGTTGATTCTATTTTGTTTTTTGATATACGTGTATGATCTTAATAGCCGGTTAATTTAATTTTTTTTTATTTATATTTAGGTAATCATACTAATTCACACAATGGATATCGGCATGGGAGAAATAATTACTGGAGTAAAAACATTTCTAGTGAACACCAGAAAGTTAAGTTTGATTCTGGCATTGGTTGAAAATACCTATTTTTGTGCGGACTATTTCTAGAATGAAATGAAATTGTTGAAGATTAGGGTTCTTTCTGATCTTAGATGGGAGCTACTCAAGTGGTAGCTACACTGCATACCCGTACATAAAGCATCGAGTTTATATCTTTTGTATTTAGGAGAAGACGTCAAAGTTCAAAGGGTCATGTTTGTCTTTCCAATCCAATAATGTCGTTTGATGAAATCATATCATGCCTTTGGATAACTTTTTTTTTGCAAATTTGCTGAATAATATCTTTCTCGCCAATTTTTGTTGAACGAAATTTAAATCGGAACCTTTATTCCTAAATGCCATTGGAGCTAATAAATGATTACCAAAGGTCAATGTGAAAAATCTTTAAAAATATAATCGTAAGTCAAGATCAAAAAGATAAAGGTAAGGCTAAAATCCCTGAAATATTAAGCATCCATATCATATTCCAACCCTGCGAACGAAGACATCTGACCCTCCTTAAAACTCCTCAGGTCGTCAATGTCTCTACCAAATCTTTTGAAATGTTCAATAAAATGTGTCCTCAGCATCATAACCAACACATGCTAGGCGTCCAGATCCACTAAATTGATGCTCTCACATCCCAATCCCCTAAAAACGACACCCCCACAGTACATTCCCTCTCAGTTCTCGGAAAGGAGACATCTGGCTCCAAAACGTGCGTCCAGGGCAGACAGTACAGACTTTACGGTAGGAGATAAACATCAGTTAACGACCCCGACACCAACCCGGAGCTCAGGTAATGCCGCCCTGGAGGAGGATTTATCTAACCCACATGTCCCAACATCCTACCCCACTCTTACCCCTCCACCCCTCCAGGGCTTCCCTTAAACCCCAGTCAACCCTGTAAACAAAGTTTCCCACTGGGTTTATCAACATAAAAAGTTGTATCACCATCAGATTCTATGCTTGATTAAAGCATGCAATTCATGTGTTTTATTATCTGAATTGGAGGGTTTTATGTGTGTTGATGTATATGGTTTTGCTGTCGTAAAATCCTGCAATATAAACAGTTTTTCCCACCTCTGAGACAGGCAATGTAAACAATCTTAGATCGCAGGCGGGTATGTTGTTGGAGATCTAGGTGGCATTTGTTCCCCATTACTGGGGGATAACCAGAGATAACTAGAGATAAGGGCTCACCCCTCCCCTCCGGGTACCGTGACAAGGTGTTTTCTTTGTATGTGATAGTTTGTTTTCTTTGTATGTGATAATCATGTAGTTAATCTATTTTTGGAAACAGAAAATCTTCAATACGATTCTGATTCAGGTTTATTAACCGAAAAGGTATGTTGATACTTTTTTTATAAGGAAACTACCTATTTTCAGTAGTTTCTTTTTTCTTTGTGAAATATACTCGAAAACATAATGATGATGTAACTGTTATGAGCTTAAGTCCAGAAACATTTTCTAGCATTTTCGATTGGGTCTAATGTGAAGGGATAAAAGGGTTTTCCGGTGTTCAAGTACCCGTTGTTATCTCAGCCAGGGTTTTGCTGATTCCTGGCCACACATGGTAAACTGTGTATACTGTACCACTACCCACCAGGAACAAGCTCAACACAAAGCTGATTCACTCTCACTCTCCAAACAGTTCTAGGGTTGCCACAAAGATGTCACTGACATTTTCTTAACTACCAACTGATATAATTTAAGTTTACAATTACAACCAAAGAAAGAAATATTTGAAAATACCACAAAAGGAACACCTATTCCGTTTGTTGTTGTTTGCTTCATCTAGAAGTATGGGAAACTAATTTGACATGTGACATTTGATATGTGATCATATTTGACAGATATAATTATCAAATATTAGATTGAATATTTGGCAGGGTTCCTACAGACTTGGAAGAATAAAATTCCATGACTTTTCCATGACCACCTTCATTTTCCAGGTTTTCCAGGCTGTGTGGAAACCCTGATTTGGTCAATGTTTCTGGAAAGTTTTATCCAAAATACAAACTTGCAACTTCTCAATTTGTGAAAGTTTGTTTTCTTTTTTGTTGGCAAACTCACTGACACCTGATCTATGACCATTACTAACGATCAGTCCCTCCCTACACCCTACAGGGTGTACCTCAGGTCGTGACCTATCACCAAACTCTCGCCCTCTCTCGCCCCAGCTGTTACGTGAGATCCCGAGACCATGTAGACATCCTGGTTTATTTGTTGGTTCAGGGTCCTAAGGTGGCCTATGTTACAAAGTTCACCGACTCTGACCGGATACCAACCCTGACAGGAACTGACAAGGGATTTCTAGGGACTTTTCTGTTTCCTGGAAGCTTCAAGGTCATTCCAAGAATTGGATCCTTGAATTAGCTCAATCTGAACCGATGACTGATCGAAGATTTAGTCAACCTAATGGGACGGTTTCAATAAAACGTCTTGAAACGTTGTATTTCAAGTTACTGCCAGGTATATAAAGAGTTTAATCAAGTTATTTAGCAACTTTTTACGTGTATGTCCTTCTCGGTTTACATCAAGAACTTCCAGTAAGACATCGAGATTTTTCCAGTTCTCCTTTCAAGTTGACCAAATATTATAACATGTCTTTTTTCATAATCAAGATTTGATAGTAAATGATTAATCTCAACCAGGATCAGACATGCATTTTTGCAATTTACTCATTTAATCTTAATCTTATACTCAATTATGTTTTTAAGACTATGAGTATCACTCTCCATTCTTTTGTGAATAATTTACTTGGCATGAATCCACTGATGTTCTTTTGTAATCAGTGGCAGGAGAGATAGGTTCCCCAATACCTCTCACGTCATCCCTCAGCCCCTTCTTACTATCAAATAAACCCCTTGAGATTAGAGAGGGACGTCAGTTGTTATCTTAGGGCCCCGCTCTATTCCAGGCACGGATTATCTATGGATTACCTTGGGATCAAAGAGTCTAATGGAAGGTGCTCAGCCATCTCACGGTGCTCTTCACTCTAACACCTAGTTGGAGAGGGAGTCTATGAAACTTCTTGCTTGAGGGCTTTAAGTTGTTTGCCGGTTTGCTAAATTAACCTATCCTACCTATTAGACTCTTAATTTTAATAATGGGCGGGTCATTAGAGTCTTTTTTATACCTATCTTACTTTTTTTAAATTTATTTATGAAAACATCATTCAGGGTTACCCCTGGTCTTCCATGATAAACAATACATTTAGATAGAAGAATATACAATATACCATCACTTTTGTAAAGTCAAACATGTAATAAATCCTCATATTAGACCCTTTATTTTGATAATATGGGGATCTTGGGAGTTGTTGTTTTTTTGCGCACGATAAGCTATGAACATCTTTTTCTGTAACTATTGGCTGATGTTCATGAAATGTTCAACTTCACAGCTGCTTTTGATGTTTGTAAACAAAATTGTAATAGGAACCTCACTTCTTTAGCGGTTGACGGGTCCCGTACGCTTTGTCAAAATATTTCTTTCGAGGGATTATAGCTTGTTCTTCCATGTATGTATGTGTATGTTTCTAATTAGGCGAACACACGTTTCAGTCTCAATACCTAAGCAATGGGTACTTTTAAACAGGAATACCGTCATTCAAGCATGGCAAACAAGAAACGTGAACGATTACTTTCGGGGCTTGGAAGGAGAAAATGAATTAGAGAAAAGTATCATGCAGTAATTGCAAAATGGTGACATTGGATGAAACCAGGAAGGATAAGCTGCCTTTGTGTCTAATCGAGGCATGATATCACCCTTAGAACTCATTCCGATCGTCAAAATGTGAACAAAGGAACTTTACCAGACACGATGTTAAAGGACCATAAACCTGCGATATTATCTGGAAACATACTTAGTCAAGTTCTTTCCGCTTTTTCGTTTGAGTATAATCTAAGTGCCTAGAAAAGATTTATAGCAGTGGAAGCTCTCTAAAGTTGAACTATCAACAAAGTGCCCACATGTACCACATTAAGTACCACCTGGGTGTCTGTGCTGGTCCAAAAGGTATGAGGAACACTTGACAGTGCTAAGATGTTTACCAGTATATGACTCAGCATACATGACGATGGATCACACATTCTTTAGCAACAACATGAATTTGATATGTTTAGTGTTAGTGCTAAGGAAACCGTTTTGATTTGCATTCTAAAAGGTATGATAGGTATTTGTATTCTAAACGGTTTTAGAAGCACTTTTTGTACCGTGGGGTACTCTTCCTGTACCATACTGTGCTGGACTGTTGCCTTCTATCCCAGTAACTAAGTTTACAGACTGAACACCTGTATATAAATACAGACTGGACACTCGGATATACATTGGCATAAACAAAATCAAAAGAACTACAACTCGAAGAAAAGTCATACAAATGGAGATTTCGCGTGATGGTAGAGTAAAACTGCTACGCTGCGGAGCATCTGAAACGTTAACGTTAAAAAAAGGTACCCACTGACTCACTCTATTTTCAATTTGCCTTTGGACTGACAAGTATGGCCAACACAATTATGAGGAGCCTTGTGTAAATTAACGGATCCCGTTAAGATGAATTACTGGCTGCGTTCCACATTTTACAGAGTCCGCTATCCCCAAACCCTGACCGTTATCTAATCAAACCCTTACCCTACCCTTACCCTTACCCTGATCCTAACCCTATCTCTAACTGAGGTTGGAATAGACATTGTTGACACCGTGAAGAACATTGTAACTACCGAACCAAATATCGTCCCTTATGTGCAGAGATGCCACTCCAGACTAATGAAAAAGTAGGAAATACTTTTCCTACTCTTTCCCAGAAGCATCTCAAAGAAAAATAAACTTATAGAAAAGACCCTTGACATTAAATTTGTAACTGAATATCTTGAAATTAACACAGAAATACTCTAAAACAGACATCAAAACAATTAATGTAGGAAAAATTGGTCATGCAATCCAAATCACCAAAAAGTAGGAAATTCACAAAAGTAGGGAAAATGACATCTATAAAGTCTGTGACGAACATCGTTACCACGGTAGCGTTGTAGTCCTATTACTAGCAGCTAGGAAAAACAGTATATGCCACGCAAGAAAAACTTTGATGTTAGGGAGGTTAAGCAACCCCGACGCAACACCTAATGTAAACGTAATGTATCTCTCACCTAAGTTAATATCACATACATGTACTTGTAAATTGTTTTATCATAAGCTTACATACTTGATCTGGAACAACATGGGGTTTATACCCTGATGATTATTTCAGGAAAAAAATAGTATGCACCTAAAGTAATACGATATCACTTAAGGATAGACAACACCTCTCAGCAGCCAATTCGCGGGACTCTCTATGAATAGGCTTATATTTTATAATATTCATAGCATAGATATGGGTTTTATATCATTAGATACCCTTTTGATAAACGTATCTACTCATGTAATTCTTATTTTGATGTGTAGATATATACCTGTATGAGCTTGCCAGAAATACAAAAAACGTATTTTTAACTTTTATTTTTTGAACATGAATACCTCGCTTAATATTTCATGGAAATGTATGAAATTTTCACAGCATATAGAGAACATTCAATTGGAGGGAAGAGTGTCTCAGATTTTTGATTTAGTTCTTAGTTTTTGATTTATAAAATCTAGAAAATAATGTTGAAAAAATTAACAAAAAGTTTCCCGTTTTTTAACATAAAATGAAAACCAGGACCTAAATAAAAAATCTGAGACACGCTTCCCTCCATAGCATCATTATTGACATGCTCAGGAAATTTCATAACAATCTATCACGTGGTTACCGAGATATCCATGTTCAAAAAATAAAAGTGAAAAAAATTGTTTTTGGCAGATAATTCCTCAATTCTTAAAGTGTTCATAACAAAATGTGTACCAAAAGATAGAGAAAAATATGCTCTTTCATTTGATATATGACATGTTGTTGTAGCCTTACTGGTTAGTGTACAATAAACATTGTCGCAAATGAAGCCACTCTGAGGTGTTGTCTATCCTTAAGTGTTTAGAAATCCTTTATCTGTGCTCCCAGGCAAAGCCTGTAAATTCAGGGATACGTTGAACAATTGAGATGCGTTGGGATTGCGTAACCTCACTATTAAGAGTAAAACTCACCGATTTTCTGCGTCAGCCTGGCCAGCTGAGATCGTAGATCCAGGTTCTGGTGCTCGTACTCGGAGCGCATCTCTTTGGACGTCACATTCTCCTCGTGGTGCCGCCTGTAAACACAACGAGCAGCTCGTTACGTGAGGTTTACAGAACGAGAGGCTCAGTTCAGGAGCTCAAGGGTAAATGAGTGCCGGGAGTAACAAGATGAGAGGCTCAGCTCCTGAAGTTTAAAGGGCTAGTAGGCATAGGGTGTAAAGAGGAAAGGTTTGGTTCGGAAATTTACAGAACGAGTATGTACCAAAAGCCTTCAGGATAGGGGCTCAGTTCTGAAATTAACAGGACAAGTAAATAAAGAGCATTTTATAGGATGAGAGGCTCACGTCCTAAAGTTTACAGGATTATAAGTTCAATATTTCATAGGGAGAGTTAGTAGAGCGTTCAGGGGAGGAGAGGTGCTTCCGAAGTTCTACTGGGGGAGTAACTAAGTTCAATATAATTCTGTTCAACTTGGATAACTCCTATTAATCAGTACAAACCACCAAAGAATATTTTGAATTTTTTTAAAAGGCATTCTGGGTAGTCGGTTATGGATCAACAGGTCCCAGAATTCAGTAATTAATCTGTGGGCCTTGAAAAAAAAACACCCAAGAAACTCCTTTATTTTTCTCGCCCACACCCTGTTGGTAACCCACCTGAGCTCCTCGTGCAGGTCGTCGAGCTGCACCTGTAGGTTGGAGTTCTTGTCGAGCAGCTCCTCCCGCTCGTGGTCGGCGTGACGCAGGCTCTCCTTCAGGTGCTCCTCACTCGTCTGGTGCTGGAAGGTAAACCGAGAATATTTGGTCAAGTACTGGGATCTACTTTTTTCTTATGTTCTGTAGTATATGGATGTAAACTTGTCAGGGAGGTTTCGCCGTCATCGTTTTAAATTCAACCCGAGTTTTAAAATATTTTGTGAGTCCAATTAAGCTGTCCACGCTTTTTCAGGACAATCCTTAGAAGTTAGAGTGCGCCCCCGCCTACTTCTTGGATCAATTTAGTCCTGGGCCTTCTGACTGGCTGAATCTTGACGCTCATATAATATAGGGATAATTGTCTGGCAAGTTAAGGTTGCACTTGTTCAGTCATTCTACTTAATTTCATTCTGCCTGTACGTTGACTTGTGCTACCACACCCCATGCTACCGGCACTTGGAGGTACGTTGATGTACATATATTCCTCTCAGCATCGAAGATTAAAATTGCCCGGTTTAAAGTATGAAAGACTAAACAGCGTGTGTACTTATGAAGGAAATAAGACATTTAGAATATTCATCTGAAACAAATTGTGATTAAACCAACCTTTTTTAATTTGTCCTTTGCCTTCTGTTGAATTTCATCTAAGGAATCCTGTAACTCTTCTACATTTTGTAATGCCACATCCCTTTCGTTTTCTGCCCTGTAGAACGAAAATCATTTTATTAATCATCAAGTAAACACTATCCGTAAACAGGAGTCTGAAAACATATTCATGTTCCCTGTTCTCTATATTTTACATCAATACATTATGGCAGAAGTTACTGATCTCTGTTTAATATGGGTAAAACAAAATCAATTGCCATAAATTGCAACATATTCTCTTATCAACAGTACCGGCATTTGACCAAACGCTGGCACAAAAACGTTGTTTTATTCCGTATGTAGTATATCTGACCTTTTCCGTATTTTCCGCTCCTGCCCGAGCTCCTCCCGCGCCGCCTTGAGCTGCTCCCGGCAGTGTTTGAGTTGGTTGTCGAGCTCGTCTAACGTCCGCTGACCGTCCTCAAACCGCACCTCTGCGTCTCTATTAACGGAGAATCAGTCTTAATTTACTGTATAATGTACATGTATTTATTTCTTTTTTTGGGCTGCAATTTGTTATCTACATGTGCCTTGAAAATGTATATAATCTCAACCAATCTAGGTCAATTAACAAATCTTTGTTTACAATTTAAATATTGAGATGAACGACTGTTAATGAAATATACTTTTTATCTACAAAGCAGAAGGCAGTTACTTTTATTATATACTGTAAAACCTCTAATATACGCCGCATCTACTATTCTAAGGTCTGTTAGGCTTCAACTTTCCGAGTAAATCCTAAGCCGCAGTTTATACTAGAGGTTTTATATTATTGTCCTATATAAAATGGGTTCAAACAGGGTACAAATTTGTTACAAACTGGGTATAATCCGCAGCTTATATTTGAGGTTCTATGGTACTTCCCTGAATAAACTTGGTATAAACTGGTTACAAACTGGGTATAAACTGGTTACCAACTATGAACAAACTGGGTATAAACTGGCGTACCTCAAAGCGTTTTCTTGGGCCTCGTTCTCTGCCTCAAATGTTACAAGTCGCTCCTCTAACTCTGGAATGCGTTCTTGGTAGTCTTGGTTTTCTTGGGTCAAGTATGCAATCTGTGAAATTATTAGATCGTGTTCATTATGCATGCATATTCCTCTTGAATGATATACTCAAAATGATGAAAATTGTTATGAATGTATACTTCTAAGATATCAATATAGTTTATGTATATCAAATGGGCGGATTTATATTATCGGGTCTACCTTTTAAAGTGAAGAGATGCTACGCCCAACTGACGAAAAAGTAGGAGAATTAGGAAACACTTTTAATACTTTGTTTCCTGAAACAACTTAGACAAAAACAACCGTAAGGGATAGAGTCCTGACAGTAATTGTATATTTTAATAGCTTGACACTATACACAATAATACTCTAAAAGTGGTATTAAAGAAATGTAGGAAAAACTGGTTATGCGATCCAAAATCACACAAAAAAGTCGGAAAGCATATAAAAGTAGGAAAAACAGGATCTCTGAGAGTGGAAGTTGTACCACTTTGTCTTATTTTTCAGAGCGTGTTACCTTGGCGTTATGGTGGTGGAGCTGGTAGGTGGCCGTTTCCAGCTGAGTCAGCAGTTTGTGGTTCTGACTGACCAGCTTGGCGTTCTCCTCCCGAACCAGCTGCAACTTCCGGCGCAGAGTCTCGTTTTCAACTTGGGTCACACTCTGACCCCCGAGGTTCAGAGGTTGGGTTTGGTGGTTCTGAAGAATTGTTGCCCATAATTTTATATACTTTGTAATTGGTAATGTAGGCAGTGGAGGGCCTTATTTTCTGTTACACTGTCAATTGAATAAAAACTTCCTGGACGTTCATACACATTTTGTAGACTTACCATTGTTTATGGGTATATGGATCTATAATCTCTATATTCAAACATTGCTGATCCTTTTTTTACCCCTCTCCCCTCTATGCTTTCTACTACACCATTCATACATGCCAAAATCCTTTTATTTATCATTATATAATGATTATTTTATTTACAACGAGGAGGTCATTACAAACCTATGTACCATACAGTTTCGGTAAGGTCACTGCACCTTTACTACCCCAGCTATTGCTATATATTACCATAACACAGACACAACTATATATATATCAAATCTTACCTTTTTGGTGGGCGTACTGGCATAGGAAGGTCCTGGGAAGTTGGGCTCAGTGTTGTAGGAGGGGTTATTGTGACTACTAGTCTGGTGGCTCCGGCCTGCCATACCTCTCACCGACCCCTCACGACTACTCCGCGAGCCGTCCTTTCGGCCATGCTGCCGGTAACTCCGCTGACTGCCGCTAGAGGGGGACAGGTCGTCCAGGTTGAGTGGAGGCATGCACTCCGACGCCGACGTGGTGGACGCGACGTCAGACACGACATCGTCACGGACCCTGGAGGATAAGGGTACAGGGTATGTGGTTAAGTCTATGGTAGTGTTGTTTTCTGGTAAGAAACCATGTATCCACACCTGCTTGAAATTACGAATAGCCCACCTGAGGAGACAGACAAGACTTGGGGCATTTCTTTCAAATAATTGCAATATAAGATCAAAAACTCAATGATGTTTGATTTCACAATAGAACAAGTTTCACTGAGGATTTTTACTTTTATGTTTATTCTTTTCCGTGTCTTACTTATCTGTATAAGTAAAGGTACATGTAAACGAATTGTGACAAAATGTTTTTTGTGGTATTTTCAATTGGTAAATAGTGCAAATTGTTATCTTAAATACGTTCCAACAATCTTTCAAACTAATCATGAGTGAGTATTACCTGTACTACATTGATGTTTTACAACGTACTAGATTGATGTTTTACACTTACATGTACTAACATGAACATTTGAACTCATTTTGTACAAACGTAGACCTAGGTGTATCAAGCTAAGCTGCTACAAACGTGCTTGCTGTAATTTACAGGGTTAAAGTATCACACTTTGACCAAAGATGAGACTCACACTTTCCTTAATCAACTTGACTTCTGACCCTGACCATCGCCGTGTTACCTAGCAACAGATCCAGCAAATAATTCTGTAAATTCCTATAATCATCATCTGAAGTATAATTAATTGATGGATCATATATGGGCCAGGCTGTTTCGAGAATCGTGTATTTTTTCCATACTTAAGGGATGTTACTTTCACACCTAACCTGGAGACCCGGAGACATATAATTCAAACTTTTGGATCTCATTTTCTTTCAATAACTATCAAAATATTAGCATATTAGAATGGCTTCACAGACTATAAGTTCCGGTTATATTAAATGCAGTTCTAGTTTCTCTGATTCGATGAATTGGGACCCTCCTATATCATCTGTTCTAAAGTGCCTACAATCGACCCTTTTGCCTACCTTGGACCACCATGCAGTTACATATGGATAGTGCCCCCGCCTGGCAAAACTCCCCACTGTACCAGCAGGGGTCTCCACATGAGACCTATTAGACCATAATGAGGCTTCTACTGGCCTAAGGGGACCTTTGCTGGAGAGTGTGCTCTAACCCTTCCCAAAAGGGACCTCTGCTGGAGAGTGTACCCTTCCCCTCCAAGAGAGTCTCTGTTGGAGAGTGTAGGCTGCCCTCACCCCCGACAAGTGGCGAATTACTCATTACTTCCGGCTGTGCTGGTTCCGGGTAGGTGGCAATGTAGATGTACATAATCGTAAGGATGAGTGGGGAACCAGCATGTTGTCATGTTTATGAGTAATGAATAGCGATTGCAAGTACATGTATCATAATCTATTCTAACTGAAGACAGGGACATACAGTATATATATAACTAGTTACACAAGATATGAGTATTTGATTAACCTATACGCAAATCTTGTTATAGATAATGTCTCTGTTCTGCATAGAGAAGTATCATCCACTAACAGTAACACATGTATTTTCAATGAAGAGATGCAAACAATCAAGTTGTAGATTTGAACTAGAAAGCTTGCTTTCTCTTCCCAAAGTCTT
Source organism: Lepidonotus clava (assembly GCA_936440205.1). Classification (NCBI taxonomy): domain Eukaryota; kingdom Metazoa; phylum Annelida; class Polychaeta; order Phyllodocida; family Polynoidae; genus Lepidonotus; species Lepidonotus clava. The sequence goes on from OW387143.1 coordinate 33,497,436, forward strand.
TGCACAAAAAACTTTCCCTGACTTTTAAAGTGAACTTGCAAAGTAATGTAAATGTAGCTAGAGTGTCATTTTGTTGAACTTGCTCGGGAAGACTTTCTTTAGTAAATTACTGGTGACCACATATTTTTTGCATCTTTTGACTTTCTTTACTGGTGACCACATATTTTTTGCATCCTAAAATGGACTACTTCTACTTCTAAAGGGAAAGAATGTTATCCTTGTAGTTGTACTAATCTATAACTTTTCCATGACCACTATGATTTTCAAAGTTTTAAAGGAAACCACGAGAACTGTAATGCAGAGTTGTACGATCTCAAAATCTTTTTTTTTTTTAGGTTTATTGAAAGCTGTGATACAAATGAGTGTGTTCAGTAAAACTGGTTTCCATTTGTACCAGCTTATACCCAAATGTTGCTGGGTTCGAAAATTATAAGTAAAAGCAGTTTATAGGCAAGTATACTGTATAATTATGTAGTTTAAGGGAGATGAATAGTTAGGATGACATTTTGAAAAGGGAATACATATAATCATATACAAAATGTCATATAGTTGAATTAAGCCTTTTTTATTATTATTCATGCTTAAAGTTAAAGGAGGAATACGTTGGTATGATTCTGCACTGAGGTCCAGTGCAAAAGAACTAGTATAGACTTTAGGAATTAGTAATAAAATATTGTAAACTCGTTCGTATTGGCAAGAATTCATAGTAAAACGTGTAATGCTGATATGTGTGCTAGGCGCCAGGCGGCGCCACTGTTTAGTGGCTTAGGTAGAATGTATGGAAGAATGATAACGTCCTCGGGCGTAGGGATTGTAGTTGGGTTGGCTTACCCTCCTACAGGTACGCACAGGTACGACAAGGGACACTCGTGCAATGGAAAACCTGTATGGGTATGTTATGAGTTGAAACACCTAGCTAAAGAATACTGGGGATAACAGGCTTTGTCGTCAACGTTAGTTTGTGCATAGTTAGAAATAGAATTAGTTTATATAGGTAAGAATGGGAAGTATGAAAGATAGAGGAAACATTGTTATAAGTGTTAGAGTAAATGAGTATAGCGCTAAGCCTTTGGCTGTCGCTATATAAGCGGTATAAGACTTGAGATGGACGAGCAGACCAAGATAGAGTTCGATCAGAACACATGGGAGCAATAGTCTAACATACGGATCACACGGGTAGTGTTGAGATGGTAGTAACCACTACGATTAGGTGATAGTAAGGATTGGGACAGCTTAGGCTTAGCCTTACGGACAATGTACTGGACGTGACGGAGATCCTACCGATGGTCTCCGACACAGGTAGACGGGAGGTGACTCTCTCAACAGCTACAGAGCGTATATACCTTACGAATGGGGAAGCTTAACCATAGCTATACCTGGTTGGAACGTTACTGATGTGTTAGCATTGTGAGATGAATGGCATGTATTGTATGGATAGAAGAACTATATACTTGTATCTTCAGAATGTCTACATGGATATAATAAACTTACCTCTTGCCAAGCGCGTGTTCTTTGTATAGGTTTGAGCCCCTTTACTTAGAATCTCTACCACTAAGGAATGAACTATGATCCAGGATAGCGATCTACCTGGACGAAGCTAGCTACTTCAACGATTAATCACGAAGAACTCCCCTCTACTTCAACATAACACACATTTATTAACATCTTCGAATAAGTAAAACATGATTGATGAACGATAAAACATCACGCAGTCGAATCATGATGAAACGCCCCGATACGGGATATTATCAGATACGAACTTTAATAATGAAACATCCTTGGAATTAAACAAAGACAAATAAATTCAGTCTAGCTCAATTCTAACATTAGGAGTAAGCCCATTCTATATGGGGCCTTCCATTAAGTATGTACGCATCAAGCGGGGAGGGGGTCTATGATTTTCTTTTAATGTGCATGCGTTCTTGTACAAATCAAATGAGCATTTTCGTCCAAGGGGGGCTAGGAGACTGAATTTTTTGAAAATATGCGTATGTACGCATCAAGCGGGGAGGGGGTCTATAATTTTCTTTTAATGTGCATGCGTTCTTGTACAAATCAAATGAGCATTTTCGTCCAAGGGGGGCTAGGAGACTGAATTTTTTGAAAATATGCGTACGTACTAAATTGAAGACCCCTAATATGCTACCATTGCAGGACACTGATCTCTTTTTTATTTTTGTATAAATGAAATTCCTAATCAATACTATTCGTCTATTTGCTAGGGTTGGTATTTTGAATGCTGTGTCTAGGATACCAAGATTTACCCTCCAATTACATTGCATACATATAATTTTGAGTCCTTTGCAGCTTGGTTAATTCACAATGACCATCCCCAGCATTATCACAAGATCCATCGATTGTACTGTAATTTTTTTTTATGAAAAGTGCACTAGAGACTCTGCTATACGTCTTTTCCCTTTTCTACAACTTCCCGGATCTTCCCAGAATCTATGTACGAAATAAAATCATCTGATTCCAACATGATTTTAACTCGGACTTCGAACTCTACATAAATCATAGACCATGAAGAAATGACTAGCCATTGCCTTTGTAACATTTTAAAACGTTAAAAAAAAGCTTAGACCGTCTGGGCCTCTCCTCCTCAGGCGAATTAAGTGGTAGGGTGGAGTTGGGCGTGGCAGTGGTCAGGGGTGCTCTAGACGGCTAGGGTTATATTCAACTAGCCGATTTTACTCCCAATTCCATATGCCGCAAGTCGGAGTAGGAACTAAGTATAGACATGCCACACATAATCAAAAAGCCTTTTCAATTCTCTTTTGAATTATAAATAATATGAAGCGCCTCCTTTGCGATATCATTGGAGACCATTTACAAATTACCAAATCGACGCCAGTTAGATTCGCCTAGTGGAACATAGGCTTCAGAGAAGTAGGTGGGAGGCGCGGGGCGGGCCTTACTGGGGTGGAGGTGGCGGCCGCCTCTCCTTACATGGCCCGGCCTCTGACAGCTGGCATTTGGTGTAGACGGGCTACAGGCAGAATGGGCTGAACTGGGTAGGGAGGAACTTCTGGAAATATGCAGTTTGGTCTACAAACTGCTTCCAGAATTCGGTTTGGAATGGAGGCAATGTGTTTTCTGTGCCATTAATTTCAGGGATGAGTCTTAACATTGCCCCCCCCCCCCTCCACCCTCCAACCCCCCCCCCCCTCCACCCTCCAACCCCCCCCCCCCCCCCCAACACAACACAAGCACACGCACTTTGAACAGAAATATTGCAGGCCCAAATCTTTGTATCATCCATATCAGACAAGATTCCTTAACTAGTGTTTAGTGTAGATCCCCCCACGTTATCATAGATATGATTAGTCTATGTGTGTAGTCGCCCAGTATTCTGATAATTTTGCCAATCATTCCCATACGTTGTATTACGTTTAGGGTTAGTCAAAATTACACGAATCACAATTAAAACCGACGGGAAAATAGACATATAGATCAATTCATTCCCAAGTAAATGTATATGTACACTGATTTAAACTTTTGACTGCTGTTGATTTAAAACATTCACTTTCCCATCTATGCCTAAAGGCTTTTAATTTTGCTGACTATCTGGCAGATGCAGGTCAAGTTTGATGCCAGAATGTACCTACCTCAAGTTTTATCTGCTCCGGGCAGGCCGACAATACATGATTTCGAGCCCTGCTAGCAAACCCAAATTCTCTAACAACCTAGGAAAGCTCCAGCAACACTGACCCCCAACCCATAACGTTCTGATATATGTTAACCTCTGCCATTTGGGCCGCGTGTCTCAGGCCTGTAGAAGAGGGAGAAGCCACGTGAGGGGTAATATGTTGGGGCATTAGTTGTAACACTCTGCCCTTTCACCCCTGTAGACCACCCCAAAGACACAAAGTGTGTTACATGAACCACACTGATGCTTTCTACGATGCTGTGGGCTTGTCGCGACATTCAAATAGCAGGCCTCAAGACTTTCGGAACAAGATAGAGTCACTAGAGTGAGGTGGATGAACAAAACTTTGATAAATGTTGGAATGCAGTATCATCTTTAGTAATGATAAAAGAACTTGTTAAGTACGTGTGATCCTTCCTCCTCTGACGTCAACAATAAAGAACTTACAGATAATGTTTTAGATTACCTTTTTTTAACAAAACAATATATATATATATATATATATATATATATATATATATATACACATTTTTTGGATACTTGACATAGTGTTCCATTAGTATCTTTCTTTTGACATCTTTTTCACAAAGCTTTGTATTCTCGGCTTTTTGTCTACCGCCCTTTCAGACTCCCGCGGGAGACATCTGGGAGCCAAAGAGGCTGATCCGAGCACAAAGTATTTTTCTAGGGACGTGAGTACATATTCAATGAAAAAGCTCATGTACTATTATGTAAGAAAGGGACGAAGGGTATGAAAAAATCAAAGCATCCTATCTATTGTGAAATATGGCAACAATAATAGTAGGCTAGTACTAGGTGAAAAAAGTTTCACTTAGCTAAAAAAAATAATAATACCTCAAATACCTCAATCCATTAAATATTGTTCTTTCTTTGAACATATTGAAAACATATTGACTATGGAACTGATTCGTCCCGAAATAACATATATAAACATCTCGTAAGGAATGCGTTGTTTGCAAAGAAAAGAATGGGAAATTCTTACTCACATCTGTACTCACCTCGTAATTATTCAGGTGAAGCCAACCACATGTGTGAAACGAAAATCCCAAAGTGTTACGCAAAAAAAATGGTATTTTTACATCCAACCACAACAGCTGTCACCCAGGTCTTTACATGATGTTACCATGGCAACGTTATCTCAGCTTTGGTGTACTGGGACCCAGGCATGTCACCATGGAGACGCCTCCTCCAGGAGGGTAAACAACTGAGCAGTTCACATCTGCTCCTCCTGTGAGCTGCTCCAGGGTATATGGGAGTGAGCAGGATGAGAAAGTAACGTTCTGCCTCAGAACCCTGAGAAGCAATTAAACTAACACCCCTTTCACATTGTGTTTCCATGGCAACGGGAACATTAACACACCTACGTCAGCGCTTTTTGGGTGGTTTAAAAAATTCCAATCGGAATTGAAAACACACAGCTGGTTCAGAGCTTGTTTGTTTGTTCCCACACATGTGTGTATGTGTGTGGAAGGCTGTATTGATAAACTATGGAGTAGCAAATATTTATGGCGCACCTCGCACTCTAGGAGGCAACAGTGGGTACACGAACTGAAAAGTATCGGGACAGAAAACAAAACCAGTCTAGAGTTCCACGCACAAAACATTTTCTCGTAAACTAGAAGCACCATCTCCCAACCCCCCAACCAACCAACAAGATCCAAAACACTCAGAGTCTGAGCCTTAGTAGCCGGCCTTGGCTCACTCCATGTTACCATGGTAACAGAAAAGAAATCCTCTCCTCTACACTACCTCCGCATGCACTACTCTGGGGTAATTACGGCCAGGTGGGCTGTGAATGACTTACTTTTTAGGTAGCTGTGCAACAGTCTGGTCACCCTGAGTATGTTAAAAGAAGTCAAGTTTAGTGCCTGTCTCTTTATCCATCTCCCCGAGGGCTAATGATGAAGAACTAGCAGGCTCCCTTTGGTCTAAGTGTGCAGCAATAAGGACCGAGAAGTCTACTGAGTACTGGGTACTCCTAGGAGTCCGAGTGCTGGCTGGAGTAGGTGTAGTGGTGGTGGACTGGTGGGTTGGGGTTGGGACGGGGAGCAGAGGGTGTCGGTACAGGGGTGTTGGGTGAGGGTGAAAAGGGTAGGGGGTGTACTCATGTTTTCAAAAGTTTCCCTCTTACGTAGAGTTACATACCTATTGGAATTTCTACTGGAACTTTTTTGTTTTAATATCAGACCCCCCCCCCCCTACTTGATGCACGTGTACTTAATGAAAGGACCCTAGGGGTGGGAATAAAATGGTGGGATGTGAAGAGAGGAGTTGGTGGAGTATGATATCAGTATGATGGGCGGTCTTTTTATGTTTATTCAGAGAAGCCACTCAGGAGTGATGAGAAATCCAGAAAAGTAGGAAGGACATTTCCGGATTTTCACTTTAGACACTAAAAGGTTTGAAATATTTACCAGAAAACGTAAATCAAAGGTTTGTTTGACTTAGAAAGACAATAGGAATAATTTGAAAAGCAAAACTGGTACTTTGGTAAAGAAAAATATTATAACATTTCTATTCTCAACTGCAAAATATCCGGAAATCCGGAAAAAGAAGGGAAAATGGCACCTCTGGTTCTTGAACCTTAAGAGTTTGGGCTTATTGGTTGGTGTTCTTCTTGATGAGGTGGTGAAATATCATATGACGGCGTTTCTCAGCGTTGGTGGTAAGAAGGTTAAGGGCGAGCTGACCGTGGGCTCCCAGGCTCAGAGACCAAAGTGAGTGAAATATCACAGGGAGTAGGGGTCACTGGATGTAACCCTTGGGCCCCTGGAGCGATGCTGGATCTCACACGTTAACCCTAGGGGTGGGCTGGGGCAATTAGGGGTCGGTTAATCATTCTAGGTGGGATCTAGAAGGGGGTGCCCTGCCGCCCCGCCGCCCCCTATTTTTGGCGTGAGGCGGCGCTGGAAATGTGTATTCCCCCTCCCTTTCCCCTTTGAAAATCCCTAATCATTTGCAGATAATTTATTCACTTAATTATTTAATTGAACTGAGATGATCAATAGTAGTGGTAGACACCTTATCCACCACATGGAATTAGCCAAACAGACAGATGATCTAAAATGGCCAAGTATAGTGTTAGAAAGTCATTATCGGTACCATAATACATTTCTGATAGTGGAGGTACTCAACGTTAAGTTGGTCCATAAGGCTCAGGCTTAGAAGACCCCCACTCTAAGTACCTACTACATCAAGCCAAGACAGATGGGCAGTGGTCACTCTCCAGACAGATGTAATGACCAGAGCTCTAGTAAAGGCATTAGAATATATGTGCTTGGAGCTGGAGAACCTGACGTGCAGCTGGTTACCATGGGTATGTGTTACTCTTGCAATTCCAGCCATGTAACCAGCGAACACTCAATCTTTTAGATCCCAACACTATTTCTTTGATGTGACCGAAAATGTTTAGGTAAATCATGTCTCTTATGTGGGTTGGTCCATGAGGAATGACAGTTACATAAATCTAATTAGGGGAAATCCTTCTACTGTTGATTAATAGCGTCGTGGTGATGTGAAACACGAAACATGAAATGCATTTGATGTAAAAGTAAAGGAGTTCATTTTATAATTCGTTAAGTGTACATGATGTAAGGCATTAATGAACAACCCCATATCGCAAAATAACCATGGAGAGTGGAGTTCCAAGGTTTTTATTTTTTGTTATTGTTAAGGGCCTCGCTATCGCATTTTACATGGTTTTCTAACCCCTTCCGCATTTACCTTCCGTCTGTTTTATTCTGCGTTAGATTTACAGAGGATCTTCATTCTTATGAACTTCTTCCAGAATTCTTTAACCCATACCCCACTTGCTTCATATATGCATAGAGATAATATTATGTATGTCTATGATATACATGTATGTAATTATTGGAGGCCACTAGGCGAAGACAATGTACACGTCTATCCTCCTCGTTTATAGTGGAGGTGAGTTATAGAGAGGGCGTTTGTTGATAACCCTTATCATAGCGTTATCGCCCTCGGCATAACTTGGCTATGGTTACGTACATCTAAGTTATTGCGCACTATTAACCCTTTCACTGTGAATCCACTTTTTTCCAACAGTCTCACTATACTGACGTTGAGGAGAATCGTGCAACAATTACATTCTCCATGTTTCATAAAATAATTTTCACCGTACAAATGTACTTGAGTTCTAGTAGAGTTCTAGTCCAAACCCTACGAAATTAGAATGATTAAGGGCCTGCCATTTTAAGCCAGCTCAGCATTTCTTTTTAGTGCAGGCTGAGGTCATTCGTGATGATGTATCGGGATGACGTGGTGCTGCCCAGACTATAAAGCTAGACTGCTGCCTACTTATACTCTCATGTACGTTGTAACATTTTTGTTACTCTTAGGCCAAAATAAAATGAAATAGTTGGGTTTATGTTTAATCGCCTGAGAATAACGGGTCGGTAGGTCGTAAATTCTTTTTCTTTTTATATTTCTAACGTGTTGATGCGTACCCTCAGGCTCCCAAGAAACGATCTAATGTGCTTCTGGCACAAGCGGTCAATTCTTAGGAAAGACATAGAAACCCATCCTAAAAAACGTGTGTGTTAAAACTTGATCTGTCTTATTTAATACAAATACATTTCTACTTACCCTACCTATTGTATCTGATAATCGCACTTGTATATTAGGCTTCGCTTGAGTGTCAGACTTCTAATAAAAAGTCCTACGCCAACAAGTCCAAACGTCTAGCCATACTGTATCAATTCGGCGGCATGTTTTAATGTTTTAATGTAATATATAGTAAAAATGTTTTATACAGTATCAAAGCTTCCAGCTTTGATACACATGAGGCAGAGGTATTAGGCCTAATAATATTAATGATTTATTGTGGTAGGTCTGAACTGACACTATAGTGTCAATTTCACAAATAATTTAATCTTTGAATAATTTAAATCTTAAATCTGTGTGACACTGACAGCACCGGAGAACTTATTGACAGTGTGACGCCTATGTTTTAACATTGAATGGGAATGATTCAGACACTGACAGTGACTTAGGCCTAGACATATTTAAGTTCAGATTGAATATTTTGGTGGTAGGTCAGAAAAAAATGACACTATAGTGACAATTTCACAAATAATTTAATTTTTGAATCATTTTGAACAGCCAGCCTCTAGGCCAAAAACTGCCCCATTTGTAAAATATTATTGCAAACATATCTAGGCCTAAAATAATCAAAGCATATGATATATATAGGACCCTCACATATATGGGAACATAGATATATACATGGATTTCATTTTGATAGGCCTAATAAGGTCTAAATAATTATTTTTCAAACTGCCAGTGTCCTCCTCCTGTCCGATCGATCCAATGCGTGTTAGGCCGAGTTTAGGCCTAGATTTCAACGGTATAATTTCAAATGCTGGAAAAAAGATATGAACCTACCTGGAGTCCTCAATGCGTTTCAATGCGTATATCCTCCACAATTGATGCGTTTAATATCATCCAGGTTTTCTGAGTTCAATGTATCGATGCAGGCGTGTGGGCAGAGAACCCGGCGAAGGGTTGACGGCGCCATGTTGACGGTGTGACAGTGACAGTGCCTCCACGTGTCCGATCGATCCAATGTTTTCCCTTCGATACGAACGCATGGTTCCCGCATGAATTGTCAATGCGTTGTATGTGTTTAAGGGGGTCCAGACGTCCAAAATATATATATTGAAAGCATCAGATACCGCCGTAATCCAGGCGGAGAAGGCGCAGCCCCCGGTAACAACCAGAAATAGGTCTGCATAGGTTGATGAATATTCAGAGATTGACCCGATTCCCGCGCCCCCAGATCGGAGAAGAAACGGTCACGTGACCAAGTAAGATGGCAGAAGCCCCGCCGACCGTAACGATATAACGATTTGGATTCCGGGCTTGAATGTCTAAATTAGCCCGTTTTGGACGATTTTAACGATTCCCATGTGTTCTATATATCAAAATCTCTGCGATGTAAGCCCAAATAAGCCCAAATATGTGGTTATTTAAGCTAAGAAGCGATCGTTTCACCGGGTGTTACACATAAACGCGTCACAGGTCCTCATATAGACGAAAGGGGAATTTGGCGGCTAAGATCTTAAGGTGACCTAAGACTTTATTTGAACTTAAAGCCTTGCCGCCTCATAATAAATGTGAAGTATGTATTTTTACACTTTATCCCCTCTACCCTGGTTTCTTGCCAAACATAAACAGGAAAACTGTACTTGGGAACATGCTTCATGGCCAAGAACCACAAACTTCTAGGAACTTCCTGGACTATTCCAGGCATAGAGTTGTAGCACTTAGAACTGAACCCATCCAGTATCTAGAGAGCACAGTAGCGACCTAGGCCAAAGTAACCACGAAGGGCCGCCGGGTTGATAAAGCATGATGTCACGGCCAGTCTGGCTGCTGGGTACCGTGTTGGCATGGATACTGACGGTAATACACGCGTGCAAACGAATGGGGTTGGGTGGGTGATGTAGTTTGTTTGTCTAGACACCGCCAGGGGCGGTAAGAGTACTGACCATGACGTCATGGTACAATTTAAAACGCTTTATCTCAAAATAACTCTATTCCCTATTCTGTTTGTTTCTCAAATCATGAGATTAAGGTACTAAATAAGTTCTTCAAATTCCTAAGTGTATACCGTCCGAGACCAGATTATTTTCAATACGTTTTCCTCAAAAACTTTATCCTCTCAACAGATGGCCAAAAAGAATCATCGGGATATTTGGAACTCAAAAAAAAACATGCTATAGGTAAATTTTTCTTCCCATTTCAAATAATGGAAGGAAAAAAACAGATGTGCTTTTTTCTTTAATGTGGTTGTTTTTAGACAGTTTTCTTGGGTCCTACATCTTTTTTCTCGAGAAAGGGGTGTAACAAAGTAAACAAGCCATTTTGCCTGTCCGTCTTATTACAAGTGCATCTCCCCTCGCTTCACCCCATCACCACAAAGTGTGACACAGCCCGCTGGTATGGCAGCATCACTTACACGTGGAGAGGGTAAGCACGCCTCGCCCCCACCCCAACCTCCTCCAGGGGTGTTTATTTACCCTTCTTCCCGGGTATTCTAACCAATGCCAAGCACGCACACAGGTGCTCACTAACAGGGGATCGGGATAATTGATGCCTGGAGAATAGAGTCTAAAGATCACAAGGGGTCAGCTTGTAACGCACTTATCTTTTTTTGAAACTTAATTTAGCTAGGGGTGTCTCTTTGATTCACAACCATGGCTAATATTTAGTAGAAAGGATGACTTCAAACGTTTTGGACGTTTAGAAAGCCTTACCCAGGGAACCTTAGTTGGAACTTACACATTGGAATAGCAGTCGTATTTCTGTAATCAAGAACTTTATTTTAGTTCACAATGATTGTTTCAGAAAATATCATATTATAGCAAAGAATAATATGCTACCCATACAACGGCAATTTCGTATATCAAATACCAGGGGCGGGTCGAGGGGGGATCGAGGGGGTCCTGACCCCCCTCCCTTTTGGTGGGGATCTAAATTTACCATAGAGAAAAAAACGTCGCGCATATGCACATCATTTAAGAACTTTCCCTATATGTGGATCCCCCGCCCCCGCCCCCCACCTTTCAAAATCCTGTGTCCATCCCCGAAATATTAGTGTGTCGATTAACCATTAAGTAAAAGATTACACATCAACTTTTCTCTTTTGAATCTTTCTTGTCTTTTTTAATATTTCTTAGATGGATTATATACTATAGTTTAAGATGTTTCTCTTCTCCGACCACGCAAGACAAATTACCTCGATAGCCACATAAACTGTCCATGCACCGTCCTGGTTTGTCCTCATAATGAGTTGACCTGAAGTCTGTACCTTGAGGAGAGAAACCTGGGCTCGGGTGAACAGACCTGGAATTTGTTTACCCCGACAGTGACTGACACCAACACCTTTACAACATCTCTTGGTGCTCTGAATTTGTTTAAACACTCTGAAAATCCAGGCCCTAACAAATCTTTTTAACTGCTCAAAGCTGCTGTTATTCCGGTCCTGAGTGGACTTTGTTTCCATATGATTCAGTTTTAAGTGAATGTACATGTACCCCTGATTTCAAATAGACACCCGTTTACTTTAACATACTGTTAGGATTTTTATGTAGTAAACGAAGGGAGGCATGCAGACTAAAATCTGAAGTCCTCCCCCGCCCCTTACCCAAGTCAGTGACTGTGGGGATAATGGGAAAAAAATAATGTTTTCCCTATTGAGTCACGAACTTTAAAATAAATGACCAGAAAACGTTGCTTATTTTCAATTTTGGAATGCACAGGTCTTAGAATCGTGCGTCCATTGAAATAATTGGTGCACAATTATATATATGTTGCATGGGGCATTTTAATTTCCGACAGTGATAATATAGTTATGCTAAAAAGGAAGGGGACCTGAAGTCTTACACCCAGTCATTTGTCCTGGCCGCATACCGCTCTGGGGTCAGCTGACAGGTCCGAGACATACGAGTAGAAGGCTTACCTAAGTTAGCGGCTGTGATCACTGACTCACGGAGTGTAGGCTACATGACAGACATACCCCCGGGTAGACATACCGGCCCCACTTGACTCTCAGCGGGAGGGGAAGCGGCAGGTAAATCATACAGACGTTTACAAGTGATAAGGCTTGAACAAAAAATTGTAACATTGGTAGAAAAATGAGGGTAGATGAGCTGATTTATTTTATTTCTTTAATCATACACACGAAGATCCGTTGTTCAAAATTAAGAGTTTACACAGATCTTCCTTCTGCAACAATTTCTAGAATCTAAAATGCTCTTCCTAATCAAATGCATATTATTTACGTCCTAATGCCTTTTACATTATTTTATGGTCATTAAAAATACATTAATCAAAAGGTTTCAATAAAAAGAAAAGTTAAGGTAGGCTGGTTTACCTGAACACAACAATTTTCTTTTTTCTTTTAGACTGTGTCTTATAGGATCGACTGAGAATTTATTTTTCTCACCTTGAAAAGTATTGAAAATAAAAATGTGGCCTCCATGAATGTGTTTTTCACCAATAGTCTACCCTTATCCCTATGTACAGCCTATGCCTTATAACCATCTAGTTGATTCAGATATTGGCAAATTCTTTGCTAATCATTGTTACAATTGAAAATCGTCTAGAAATATTGATATTACATGTGCGCTAGAATAATCTACTTTGGGAGAATCTCACTGTGTTCATTTCCTTAAACCAAAACAAGTAGGATGAAAAATGACTCATGTAATTCCGTAATGGTGCACTATAAAATACCTTCAATTCCAAGAGGTTCACCTCGCTGACAGAGTGTCATAGTCGATCCATAAAGTTGTGAAATCAGCATTCATCAGAATCTCAAGCGCTCACGACGAAAATTGTCTTTATCAACTTGAAACTATTTACTGATAGCTCGAAACAGTTGGTTTTATGATATATAGAAACACACATTCTCCATAGAAATAAATATCCTATGCAACTATTACTAGTCTGAGCATCAGATCAGATAGATTACTTCAAAGTTTATGATTTAAAAAATAATACCTTTAGCCCACCCATGGAAGGGTTTGCTCCTGAGTCCTCTGCGCCTTGCACTAACTTGACTGTTCTTGTCACATATTACCTCTAAGTCTTCCACTACTAAAGTACTATCCTAACGATTTGAGTCTTACTCTCCTTCTCCAATACTGCACATACCAGCATCACCTAAAATATGGTATATCTTGCGTATAATTATGGATCACTATTTCCTAAATGTTCCAGGTGATTATATGTTTTTAAAAAATGTGTCCATGATCACTGGCGGATCCAGAATTTTGAAAATGCGGGGGGGGGGGGGCGCTATTTGAAGAGAGGGGCCAGTGATATTTTAATTTTGTAAAATTCTCATGTCATACAGTAGATATGATCCTTAGATATGGGTACAAAACAATCCTATTACTATAATATTAATATATTGCATAGAAAACCTAGTCTATATATCAGATCACACATTGAATCTCCTGCACACTTGACACAGGATGTCTGTGTGTGACGTCACACAAATGACAGTTATATTCAAATTTCAAATTTCTAAAATCCATAAAAGCCATATTTTTTCACATTTTCTCTTATTGAGCATTTAATTTGGTGATTTTAATTTATTTTAGACTTATAAAGAATATTTAATACATTTTTTATTGCAGTTTTTGTAGTTTTATAATTTTTCAACTATTCTGCTTGTGACGTCACATACAGATAATTGCCCTGTGGAGGAAGTGTCAGATGCAGGCAGGGGAACTCAGATTGATGCAGGCAAAATGTGAATAAAACAAAAACTATTAGAGATAAAAGCATAAAATTTGGTATGGTTATTCCCTTGATGGTATAGATCACATCAGTATGCTAATTTATGGTCACTGCCCCCCCCCCCTGGATCCGCCCATGAATGATTGGATTCAGAATCAAACTATATCAATAGTAGTCTACACTATAAACTTCTTGAGCTCCATTGTTAATTTTCTACTTTAAATTGCCCATTTATCTTATTCTGCGGTGGTTTTCTTATTCTGGTTGACAGTCAGAAGACACCAACGATAGTACAAAGGTATATCATTTTTGATGGCACTAAGCCTATTACGAGTTGTCGTTCTATGTCTGAAACATATCATTCCTTCTTCACATCTTTTTTTTTATTTTATTTATTTATTTCGACCAATTCTAACAAAGTTAGTTCTTCCATGGTACAGCAATACAAAATCAACATCTTATTGCTAATGTTATGAGATGAAATGAGTTAAGGTGAACATGATAAATACCAATATTGGCAACGAGCAATAGTTTTTAACAACGTTCATTCTTTAAAGAAATATATTTTATCGCATTATTAAATTCTATATTCGATGCCAACCGTTGTACTTCATTGGGTAATTTTTGCCATAGACGGTGACCACGATAAAATGGGCTCATTTGTACTCTGGTTAATTTGGTGTATGGTGTAATAAAACTCAATTTTTCTTTACCTCTAGTGATAATTCCGGAAGTTGTTTCATTAACTAAAATTTCGTTATTAATCTTTTTACTCTCTGAAAACATATTCAACAGTGCTCGCTGCCGTCTAACATCGAGATCTTCAATATATATTTTGTTCAAATCATGCATTATTCTTTCTATAGCTTATCCAGTTACTTGTGTCTGCACTGCACTAACACTGATTACTTTTATACACATTTTATTATGAATAATGCATGAAATAGCCTCAGAGATTTGTAATTAATTAAGTTTTTATTCACCATCCTGAATTTCAAGATTTTTTGTTTCATGGTTGCTATAAAGTTACCTCTACTTATAACACCTACGTACGTAATCATTTATGATGGTACTTTTGATATCTCAAAAACTGAATGTTATTATCCATATGCTGGAAACGAATAAATGATTCGTGAAAGATTTTGAAGTCCAGTTCCCATTCTTTTTGCATCTAGACTAATCAAAGTGACTGTTATACCATCTTCTTCATTTATTTTTTTATACCATCATGGCATCAATCATGTCTTTTATAATCAAGACAATTTGACTTGTCTTTCCATTCTCTTTCCATTGCATTAGTCTATAGGCCTATACTTCTCCCCAGAACTGTCAGCAGTGTTAGACTAGGAACCAGTGAAGCTTATTGGCAGGATTCCCCACGGTTCAAGATGAAGCAGGCACTGACTCACTGTGAATCTGCGCTGAAGCTTAGCGTTGAGTAACGTTATGGGCAGGGGATGGCCTCAGACTCAGTGCCCTCATCATCGATTTTTGAATCAAGTTAAAACTGTCACAACTTACCCATTTTCAATCGCATGCAGACTTTGAAGGTTCTGTTGTGTTTGCTGAAGTCTCTTTCTTAGGTCCTGCACGTTCTTAAAGAGGAGTTCTTCCTCCCTACGCCCTGACATCTCGGGAGTTCTTACTCTTCTCCACCTGGCACAGGCCTAAGTAACTGCTGCCTGTGACTCGCCTCTCCGTATTTGGGCCGAGCGCCGAAGACAGTCCCCATTCATGTGCGGACGTAGTGAGTGTTTTCAGCAATATGACAGACTTTACTTGACTCTTTAGGTTACGGGAACGGTGTTCTCTAAATGTAGGACTAGTTTATATTTGCTATATGCAAGTACATTGAGAAGAAACAACTTTTGTTTCAGGAGAACAGAACTTTCTGTCAAGTTTCGCTCGCGATCGGGCATGTTGTTGATATGTGCCGCCATTCGTTGTGATTGGTCGAACGCTGTGTCGTAAAATTATAAAAGTTGCTTTCTCTATTTTTTTCATCAATTTTCACACAGAAATATGTAAGATCAAATATAATAGCGTGAAAGAAACTTATATTTCATAAAAAATATAAAAATCTAAACTGATGTCGTTAAAATCGAAGTACCGTACGTCGGCCACCAACATCGCCCTTTTCCGGTGTAGGAGTCAACCCCCAGCCGAAGCTATTGAGGACCGGCCAAAAAGGCCTAAATATTAACCATGGTAAGTTAAAACATCTAGAAATAATAGTGTGGATACAAAGAATACATATCAGACTTTATTTTCCGTGGATTAATTTATTGATTCATATCGTACTTTGGCGGATGAAACTTGATTTTGAGTGAGATGCATCACGGCATGTCGCAGGAAAACATGGTGGCTGCCTGTCAAACGTAACGTGGTTGAGAAGGATCTAAATGACAGGTTGTTTCTGTGGTTGTCATTTGCAATACACTTATAATAACCACTGCAATATTAAAGGCCATGTATCAATATTCAATTTCCACCTGTTTTAATGATGTAAAGTCATAGATGCAAGCAAAAACGTGGAAATGTTTACGTTCAGTTATTAGGATGACAGCTGACACTTGACAGCTGTGAAGCCCGTTCAAGTTGTCACCGTCTCACTTGTAGATAACGAATTCTATCAACTGTGTACATGCTGCCATTAGGCAGATACACATCCATAAAAGTTACACTGAAAAAGAAAATTAGTCTTAACTCGAGCATGGAACAGTGATGGCTGATTGTAGTTATGTACATTGAAAAAGTGAAAACTTGCAATGCAAGTGGAGACGGACGTGTCACTATGAATGATTTCTCTTTCCTATTCAATTTCAGGGGTTCGTAAAAGTTGTAAAGAACAAGGCTTACTTCAAGAGATTCCAGGTCAAATTCAGGAGGAGGCGTGGTAAGTATTGAATGAATTCTGTAACCTGCCATATGCCATGATATGCTTTCCACTACCAGACCGGAGTTTTGACCTAATTTGGCTAAAAATATATATATATATTGACATAACCTAGTTGAAAGTCTGCACACCCACGTGTCATAATTCCCTGACCTCAAACTAAATCAAACTTCTCAGAATCTGTTCAGGTCGCTTGCAGTCATGATGTTCATATTTCTGGAATATTATTAAACGGTGCATCTATAAACCACCTGAAACGTTAATCTGAATCTGCGATAATGATGATAGTACAGTTGACCATAAGTAATTATTGCCTTGTCCTTGCAGAGGGTAAAACTGACTTTTACGCCCGTAAACGCCTGATTGCCCAGGACAAGAACAAGTACAACACCCCCAAGTACAGGTTGATCGTCCGCTTCACAAACAAGGACATCACCTGCCAGATAGCGTACGCCAAGATTGAGGGAGACGTGATCATTTGCGCAGCTTATGCTCACGAACTGCCCCGCTATGGTGTGAAGGTCGGGTTGACCAACTACTCCGCAGCATACTGCACAGGACTGCTCATTGCCCGCAGAGTAAGTTTGGAAAGATTTTTCTCTTTCCTATCGATGTGTTAGAGAAAATCAGCTTGATTTTCCTGTCACATTGGTATACTTTTTGAAGAAGAAAACAAAATGTTATGCAAAGGTCTTTTGTTATAAGGTATATATCAGAATATCCTGATTGATGATTATTATAGGTACCGGTATTTAAAAAAGGATGGATTTGAAAGAGGCGTGAAGTTATGCTGCAGATGATGATCTCCATTTGACACCTCTTATGTGAGCACTTAGTGCGATGGATAAAACTGCTTACTTAGCATAACTGATGCAGCATAACTCACTGCCTGAATTTAAAGTGGAAACTTTCAAAAGTAAGGTTTACAAGATGATTGGCGTGCTAATGAAAGGTAGTTCTTCGGTCTGGAGGGGTATTTATAAGGGCCGTCAAGAGGTTTGAGGGTTTTGTCTTAAACAATCAACCGTTTTTTGTTTTTTTTATGATATGAGAGTTGATCACACAGTATTTTGAATAATTTTGTGCAAAAAAACTAATGTGCTGACGTTAGACATCAAAGATGGTTAAAGGCTTGTTGGGATTATTTGGACTTTAAATAAACTTATAAGAGTTGGTTTATAAATCTTATTAAATATTCTTAATGAACATGATGTTTGAGGTTTATGCTGTACATGATGATTCCATTTGACACCTCTTATGTGAGCACTTTGTGCGATGGATAAAACTGCTTATTAAGCAAAACTGATACAGCATAACTCAATTGTTGCAAAACCACAAGCATCAGAAGATCCGGCATATGGGGAGTGCCTCAGTTGGGGGGAGGGCTGTTAGGAGGAGGTAAGAAAGGGTAAATATGAGTTAGCGATGTTGAACATACTGAGTGTCCAGAAGTTGAAATTTCAGATAATGAAATGAGTGTCCATGCTACTTGATTTTTCTCCCGAAAATGTTAAGTCAGAATTTTTAGTTAGTGTCTTCTCCAGCTAATTTAAGACTTGAAAATCATCTGTATAGACATGGTTTATGTGAAGATAATGCTGGAAATGATGATTCCATTTGACACCTCTTATGTGAGCACTTTGTGCGATGGATAAAACTGCTTATTAAGCAAAACTGACACAGCATATCTCACTACCTACTCTCAAGGGTTTACCACAAAAGGAAAAGGGAAGAGGGGGGAGTGTAGGGGGGCATAAATTGATTGATCAGTGTAAAAGTGAAGGGTATAATAATTCCTCTTTCCTAAGTAGTTAAGGATGGTTTAATTATAAATGTAGCTTTTAGACTGCTGCAAAGCGGTCTGCCTTCTCAATTAAGTTTACATTTGGTGAATACTATTTGATTAAAGATACGTATGGTTGTTTTGATAATAATGCTGCACGTGATGATTCCATTTGACACCTCTTATGTGAGCACTTTGTGCGATGGATAAAACTGCTTATTAAGCAAACCTGATACAGCATTATATCACAGACTTATCAGTAAATACCTCAAGATGAAAAAAACGTGTAATGAGATTTAAAGAGGGCAGGAAACAATGTTGGGAGGATCATGATTTCGTCAGCTAATAAAAGTTGAGCGCCTAATTTATTTTTTAAAGTGGGGTGATTGGTTTTCTGATTTTAGATTCTAAAAATTAAATATGCGTAGAAGTAATTTGTCCTTTCAATTAAATTTGCGTAAAAGTTATGGTTGGATAAGTGATGTTTATGCTGTGTATGATGATTCCATTTGACACCTCTTATGTGAGCACTTTGTGCGATGGATAAAACTGCTTATTAAGCAAACCTGATACAGCGTTATATCACAGACTTATCAGTAAATATCTCGAGATGAAAAAACGTGTAATGAGATTTAAGGAGGGCAGGTAACAAGGTTGGGAGGATCATGATTTCGTCAGCTAATTAAAGTCGAGTGCCCAATTTATCTTTTTAAGTGGGGTGGTTGGTTTTCTGATTTTAGATTCTAAAAATTATATATGCTGAGAAGTAATTTGTCCTTTCACTTAAATTTGCGTAAAAGTTATACTTGGATAAGTGATGTTTATGCTGCATATGATGATTCCATTTGACACCTCTTATGTGAGCACATTGTGCGATGGATAAAACTGCTTACGAAGCAAAACTGATCAGCATTATTCACTGGTGATCAACATAAAACGTTGAAAGGTTGTAGAGAAGCAGTCAAGTATTCACATTTTTACCAGTGATTGCGAATGAATGAACGAACGTTTTGGTAACGTTTTAGAACATACCTGTGCAGACAACAGATTTCTGCTTTGGCTTTGTGAGATAGTTATCATTAGTCGGCAGATTTTCAGGGATGACAAGATTTCTCCACAAAGGGTAATTGCTAGGTCTGATGGATTCAATAAGTATGAAAAGCAGTGGTCGAAAATTACTCATTAGGTCTCAGCCATCAGAACAGTCAAGCCTTATTTTCAAGTTTAATTGTTTAAATTTCGTTGGTCATTCGCTGACGGGCAGGCGAGTCAACACTGGGAAGTATTTGATAAATAATGCAAAACGATTTGCTTCTGTGTCTTAATTTGGTCCTTAGTAGTTTTCCCCTCTTTGGACTATGTGTACGGCACAAATATTAACTCTTTTTAGTCTGCTGTTTCTTCTTTGTGTAAAGCACAGGAGTAAGCAACTAAAAAGAACATATCTTTCAAGCATACTTATTAATCACTTAGACTAGTCATAAAGGTGTATTCTGAGCATGAGTGACAAAACATCTTTTCCATTGCACTCTTGTTCCTTATAGTGAGTGAATAGTCTGGAGACAACATTGCACTAAGATGTGAAAATTCTAGTTCTGACACTAAATGTTTATTATTTCTTCATTTGAATGGAAAAATTTCCATCCAAATTGCATACTAAGCGATGATCGCAAATTTGTCACATGTTAACCTTTGCTAGTCTACCTCAATAGACTCAATACCTAACGGTCAACTAATAATATCACAAATATTTAATGAGTGAGCAATACTAAATATGTGTGATTGCTTCTGTGTCTTAATTTGGTCCTTAGTAGTATTCCCCTCTTTGGACTATGTGTACGGCACAAACATGAACTCTGTTGAGTCTGCTGTTTCTTCTTTGAACAAAGCACAGGAGTTAGCAACTTAAGAGGACAGATCCTTAAATTCAAGTGAGTTATTGAAGACCTTGACACAATCTGTGTACTACATATAGTTGTCATAAAGTCCACCGAGAGGTTCCGCATTTCTAAAATAATGGTGAAATTTCTTTGCTTACAGATCCTGCAGAAGTACAAATTGGATGACATCTATGAGGGAACAGAGGAGGTGAACGGTGACGAGTACTACGTCGAAGATGTTGACGGCAAGCCAGGGGCTTTCCGCTGCTACCTGGACATTGGCTTGGCACGTACCACCACTGGTGCCCGCATCTTTGGCGTCCTTAAAGGTGCCGTCGATGGCGGACTCGACATCCCCCACAGGTAATCTCACTCAGATGTTGTGTACATATCCTGGCAATGATTTTAAACAGTATATATGGGAATCTTAAAAGTACTCATACGTCACAATGACTGGATCAAACCAGTGGTCATTAGACATAGGAAATCCGGACTCTTTCTTTTCCAATGGAGAATGCAACGCAAATAGGAGGGGTCTCATTTGTGCCAAATTCGTGTGTTTAGTTCATGCAACTTAGTGAGTTGGGGTAAACTCGTGGTATTTACCATTTTTGCTGCGGTGGCGTTTCTAATGATATCAGATTAAGAGCAACGCCAACGAAGCCTTACTGTCGGATGTTTTTCTATTGTGTAGAGTCAAGAGGCGTGAAATTGGTGCTAATTGGACCCTTCCACTCCCCCGCCCCCCCCCCCCCCCCACTAGACCGTGCAGGGAGTGGAAGGGTGTCATTGGTCCCCCTGCTCTGTCAATCACCCAGAGATGCCATTTTTCCTACTTTTGTAGGATTTCCTACTTTTTGGTCCCACTGCTACAAATAGGCACCTCATTTCATAGATTCGTTCATCGCCCCTGTGGCATAAAACTAGCTGGAAAGCTTTACCTTGTGCAGTCTAGTAAAAGAACCCTAAGGGGTTGGCCGGATGTTAAACTAACCAGAGATGCCATTTTTCCTACTTTTGTATGATTTCCTACTTTTTGGTGATTTTGGATTATGCAGTCGATTTTTCCTACATTACTTTAACATCTGTTTTAGAGTATTTTTGTGTAAGTTTCAAGCTAATTGAATACTAATTCAATGATAGATTTCTATCCCTAAAGGTTATTTCCCTCCTGGTTGCTTATATAAAAAAAAAGTAGGAAAAGTGTTTCATACTTTTTCTACGTTTTCATCAGTTGGGAGTGGCATCTCTGATCACCTCTGTAGCCACATCCCCGGCACGGACAGTGCACAACAGGGCCGGACACGGGCCGGCGACAGGTGATTCTAATTATACACCACAGAAGCCCTACGTCATCGGGGGCCGGCTATGCGGCGGCCGGTTCAAAATACTCCGGCCTGAGGGGTGCCTCCCGTGGTCAGTCCACCGCACCAGTCGCGGTCCACTGGTCTCAGTGTCGGCGTGTGGGGGGTGGGGGGCAGTTACACTCCTTCACCGTGGCTGCTGTAATTGCTATGAGCGGCTGGCATGGGTACCAGAGTAGGGGGCAGTAGGAGAGTGAGTGCCACCGCAGATACCGGACCCCAGGGAAGGGGTCCGGACAGTCGGGACTTCTTGTATATTATTGAGGATGTATACATCATATTGATCAATTTGCCTAATGAAAATTGACAAATCTTTTATGTCCTCATCATAGACCTCTGTCATAAACCATTATCATAACAATATTTAACCAACATTGACATCCCGGTGACTTGGGCTTCTGTCCTTGTCTGCTAGGCTCTGTCTGTGTGGCATACGGGAGCTGAATGTTTCGCAAGGAACTTGAGGTGTATTCCCTTTCCACCATGTTGAAGAACAAACATGTCCCCAGTCTGACTGGTGAGGGCTGAACTCTGTATATTCCATCACCTTCTCTGAGTTGCTATGTGACCATGACTGAGGAGAAAAACCATACAGAGTACAATTTCATTCACACAACAAATCATAAAATAAATTGATTACCCTACTTCTTCTAAAATGATGTCCTTTCGCATGTTGCTGCCTACATACTGAACTTTCTTCAGATCTTACCAAGAACCAGAAAAATAGGCCATAACCAACCTGTCCATCTGGCTGCTGTTTTTTTAAACTGCTTTCAGAAGGACCTGTGGGAACCAGCAAATTGGGTCATGACCCCATTTCTTAGTTCCAGCCTCATCCTCCATGGTGTAGTGGTTAAGACCCTCACCTCCAAACCAAAAGGTTGTGGAGTCGAATCCTGGCGAAGCCACTTGTTTCTAAATCAATATGAGGTGCATCAGCTGTGAAAATTATAATTGGTGAATTGCTTTTTCATAGGTTGAACTAAAAGTTTTAGGCAAATATGAAATTGTCCCAAATTTTAAAATCCAGTCAACTTAATACTGATGTTCAGTAGTATTTGCACAGACGCTTGATATTATTAAGAGAGTTTGAAATTAGCACCATTCAAAACCGCTTTAGAGCTTTAGGGGAGGGAAATGTTTATTTTATAGTATCTACTTGTTCTTGATATTTTCATGGTAAAGAATAGGGTTCTTTAAATGTGCTGGTTTTTTTGTTCATTTGATAAGAGTTACCCTGTCTCAGACATTTGTGGGTCCGACCATGTAAAGGTTTGTCTCAATGATAATGGCAGGAACAGAAAAGTGTTGGCTACGTGCCCCTTTGTGTTAAACAACATTGGAGGCCCCGTTACCACCAGACAATAAAAACATACGACGTTAATTGGAAGATGACTCCTTCATTTCTTTCCCCCATTTTTTCTTCTTTTTAAACTTTAAGGGAATTCTAATTCACTGCAAATAGCCTATATATTTAGCTCTCACCAGCTTAACCAACTCCTTTTGAACAACAAGTTCAGGTCTACAGGCGTGTTTAAGTTTAGTTAAATTATGAGTACAGAAAAAGCTGATAAATTTATTAGACAACACCAATCTATGTCTTATCACCCGACATTGACATCCCGGTGACTTGGGCTCCTGTCCTCGTCTGCTAGGCTCTGTCTGTGTGGCGTATGGGAGCTGAATGTTCTGCAAAGAACTTGAGGTGTATTCCCTTTCCACCATGTTGGAGAACAAACATGTCCCCAGTCTGACTGGTGAGGGCTGAACTCTGTATATTCCATCACCTTCTCTGAGTCACTATGTGACCATGACTGAGGAGAAAAACCATACAGTGCACAACTTTGTTTTATATCATGCAAATTTTTGTATGCATTAGTTTCAAAGTCATTAGGGAAAGTAGTGTCCTTTCTATGGGACAATGCACATTAAAGACTCCTTGCCACTCTTGAGAAAGAGTAGGGCATCAATCCTGGTGGTGGGCTTCGCCATAGATATGATCACCCACAGCTTAGAATCATCGCCTTGTGTAGTCTGGAAAGAACTGTGTGGTTGGCCGGGCATTAAACTACCCCAACAAACCAGAGGAATGCAGAGTATTGTTTAAAGAAAAACAGTTTCATAGCCTGATGATTTGCACAGGGAATATATTGTGCCATGAATATTAGAAAACATGACTGGGAACCTGAGTGAAATAATGATAAATTGATGGTGTGGCTATATTTACCTTACTTTCAAAACCTCTAGTCCTAGAGACCTTTGTTTTAAAAGTGTGAAAGTTTTCCCTGTCTCAGACATTTGTGGGTCTGACCATTTTGAGGTCTTTCTCACTGATAATGGCAGGAACAGAAAATGTTGGCTACGTGCCCCTTTGTGTTAAACAACATTGGAGGCCCCATTACCACCAGACAATCAAAGAATACCACGTTAATTGGAAGATGACACCTTCATTTCTTTCCCCCATTTTTTCTTCTTCTTTTGAAACTCTGGGAATTCTAATTAAATGCAAATAGCCTATATATTTAGCTTCGTTTCTCATCATCTCTCACCAGCTTAACTAACTCCTTTTGAACAACAAGTTCAGGTCTACAGGCGTGCTTAAGTTTAATTGAATTATGAGTACAGAAAAAGCTGATGAATTTATTAGACAACACCAATCTATGTGTCTTATCACCCAACATTGACATCCCAGTGACTTGGGCTTCTGTCCTCGTCTGCTAGGCTCTGTCTGTGTGGCATATGGGAGCTGAATGTTCTGCAAAGAACTTGAGGTGTATTCCCTTTCCACCATGTTGGAGAACAAACATGTCCCCAGTCTGACTGGTGAGGGCTGAACTCTGTATATTCCATCACCTTCTCTGAGTCACTATGTGACCATGACTGAGGAGAAAAACCATACAGCGCACAACTTTGTTTTATATCATGTAAATTTTTGTATGCATTCGTTTCAAAGTCATTAGGGAAAGTAGTGTCCTTTCTATGGGACATTGCACATAAAAGACCCCTTGCCACTCTTGAGAAAGAGTAGTGCATCAATCCTGGTGTTGGGCTTCGCCATAGATATGATCACCCACAGCTTAGAATCATCACCTTGTGTAGTCTGAAAAGAACTGGTTGGCTGGACATTAAACTACCCCAACAAACAAAGAGGAATGCAGAGTATTGTGGCCCTTGATGGGGGGGTCCTGATGTCGCATGTCGAATTTAAGAAACATCCATGTCGCCCTGTTGAATTTAAGAAATGGCCTTGTCCCATGTCACTAGGCCCAAAAATGGTCATGTCGCCATGTCGAATTTAGGGGTCTAGGGCCATAGTATTGTTACAGTTTCATAGCCTGATGATTTGCACAGGGAATACATTGTGCGATGAATATTAGAAAACATGACTGGGAACCTGAGTGAAATAATGATATATTGATGGTGTGGCTATATTTACCTTACTTTCAAAACCTCTAGTCCTAGGAACCTTTGTTTTGAAAGTGTGGAAGTTTTCCCTGTCTCAGACATTTGTGGGTCTGACCATTTTGTGGTCTTTCTCACTGATAATGGCAGGAACAGAAAATGTTGGCTACGTGCCCCTTTGTGTTAAACAACATTTGAGGCCCCGTTACCACCAGACAATCAAAGAATACCATGTTAATTAGAAGTTGACTCCTTCATTATATTTTTGGTTCTTACAGGCATGTAAGAATTCCGCGGAAACGCGGAATTCCGCATTTTTGGAAATTTTTTGACCATTTTTGAGATTCGTCCAAATCCGAGGAGAAAATATTTTTTATACAGAGGGTGGGGGGGTGCTTCAATAATTTTTGTCAAAAAGTTTTAAAATATTAATGTTTTTCTAGTCTTTAAAAAAAAATTTATAGACAATTTTCTTTAGTTAACATGTGATATCTTGATTTCCCTTCTCAAAAAATAAGGTTTATATCTGTTTCTTAGCAATTTTATTATTTTTCCGCGGAAATGTCTTTTTATCACTTACATGCCTGTTCTTAAACATGACCTTGGGAAGGTATTAGTGCGGAAACAGACTTTGCAAAGGGTTCAGACGATTAATGCAGCATCCCACATACCTGAGAATATCCCTTCAAGTTCATGTGAATCAAGTACATTCGATAAACTAGCATCAACTAGAGACATGGCTAACACAAGGGTCAGTCTTGATTTCGGTGAAGTTGATATAGCTTGTTTTTCGTTTACATAGTGTATATAGAATGTTTCTGCAAATATATGGGTGTACAGCTATCTTTTGTAAAAGATCATATTAAATTACCAACATTGACATCCCGGTGACTTGGGCTTCTGTCCTCGTCTGCTAGGCTCTGTCTGTGTGGCGTATGGGAGCTGAATGTTCTGCAAGGAACTTGAGGTGTATTCCCTTTCCACCATGTTGGAGAACAAACATGTCCCCAGTCTGACTGGTGAGGGCTGAACTCTGTATATTCCATCACCTTCTCTGAGTCACTATGTGACCATGACTGAGGAGAAAAACCATACAGCATACATCATTCTTATTACCCTTCTGATATTGTAAAAATGCATCCTGTTCAATTGAACAAAAGTTTTGTCACTTAGTATACAATATTGATGATTGTTCTTCATTACTGAAGGTGTATGGTACCATTTGGCAACATAACTACCCAAAGAGATTGATGGAGCTTATAAGCCAAGATGATATAGCAAGAGCCTTTGAAGGTACATAATAGAAATTTTATTCCTAGAAAAGAATCCCAACATTGACATCCCGGTGACTTGGGCTTCTGTCCTCGTCTGCTAGGCTCTGTCTGTGTGGCATATATGGGAGCTGAATGTTCTGCAAGGAACTTGAGGTGTATTCCCTTTCCACCATGTTGGAGAACAAACATGTCCCCAGTCTGACTGGTGAGGGCTGAACTCTGTATATTCCATCACCTTCTCTGAGTCACTATGTGACCATGACTGAGGAGAAAAACCATACAGAGTACATCATTCAGACTACCAATAGCACAGGGAAAACAGGAAATACGGCAACAACAAAGTCCCTGACAGGGAATCTGCACATTTTAAGAAAGCACAGGAAATTTCATTTGGCCAGGATCTGAAATTTCTGATTCTCAAAATTGTGGACCATGGAGATGCGATGTGACTTTCAGAAAACCTAAGCTGAGAATATTTATGGTCTAGTGTTTACTGATGCCATTAGCCAACATCCAGATGGATGGAATGCTATTTTTGTCTAGAGCCTGAGGGGTTTGTTGAAAATAATATATTTTGTAACAGAAGGGGGTTATGACTGGATGGTAAACTTGAACGGGATGGGCTACTTGCATAGTTTGATCCAGATATTCAAAATGTTAAGTTTGTGTTGATAGGTTTTGTCAATATGCAGAGTTGATCAATGTGTTGTTTGAAACTAATGAAGAAATTCCTCTCTTTTTCTCTTAGCATGAAGCGTTTCCCAGGGTATGATGGTGAGAGTGGCGAGTTCAATGCTGAGGTCCACCGTGACCACATCTTTGGCAAACATGTGGGAAACTACATGAAGCAGCTGGAGGAGGAAGACGAGGACGCCTACAAGAGGCAATTCTCCCGTTTCATCAAGAGCGGAATCTCTGCTGACAAGGTAAAAAGAAAGAAAAAAGTGAATTCCTTCGGTTAAAATCCCCCAACATTGACATCCTGGTGACTTGGGCTTCTGTCCTCGTCTGCTAGGCTCTGTCTGTGTGGCATACGGGAGCTGAATGTTTCGCAAGGAACTTGAGGTGTATTCCCTTTCCACCATGTTGGAGAACAAACATGTCCCCAGTCTGACTGGTGAGGGCTGAATTCTGTATATTCCATCACCTTCTCTGAGTCACTATGTGACCATGACTGAGGAGAAAAACCATACAGAGTACATTATAACACGAAATTGATGTTTCACTTTAAAATTCACTGTGGACTATTTTAGAAAAGCACTGCATTGTACCTTTGTCCAAAGAAAATCTACCAATATCTTTTAGCGATAAAGTCTTTAAAACTTCGCTCAGTGGAAGAATTTGTAAATGCTCCAAACCACTCCCTTTGGGAACATTCTACTAAATAGTGACTACTGTATATTTTAAGAATTGTCAATGCAAAATCCAATACGGTGGAATGACTATTGATTCCTCTCACATCACGTCCATTCATTTGTCTTACGTAATTATGTTGACTAAGGGGATGAGCACAATTTCAAAAAACGCTCTTAAAGACCATCGCTCCATTATAGTTCTAAAGTTGAGATTCTCTTTAAACTTTGGGAAATGGGAGATAAGGGTCTGCACATACCAGAAACGATGAAAAAATAGGGGGTCACCATGCTAACTTTTGAATAAAATGTATCACAAAATGTGTTAAATCTCTCAAAATTCAGTATTTGCAAGTACTTAAATCATATCTAGACATTGTCTAAAAACATTGATAAAACCCACACAATATATCCTGAAATTTCATAAATATAAAGCCAATATATGAATCTTTACAGTGTATCCATATTTCCCAAAAAATAATGGAATAATGGAATTTTAGGAAATTTTATTTAGTGAAATATTGAAATAGGAAAATATAAATTTCTCAAAAAAAGTGTAATAAAAAAGAATTCAAAGTTGGTAATTTCTTGAAACGCCTACATTTTATTGAGGGAAGTGTCGGCTATT
Organism: Lepidonotus clava; assembly: GCA_936440205.1. NCBI lineage: Eukaryota > Metazoa > Annelida > Polychaeta > Phyllodocida > Polynoidae > Lepidonotus > Lepidonotus clava. The sequence continues at coordinate 33,525,954 of OW387143.1, forward strand.
GATTGCAAAAAAAAAAATAGGGGGTCACCGATCTAACTTTTTCAGAAAATCCACATATCTGTTAATAGAGAATAATACTTTTATTACAAAAAAAATCATAATAAATTAACAATCAAGAGTTTATAAAAATTCTGATAAAATATATGAATTGATAACGTTTTGGACTACATCTTTGTCACTTACTGTTTGATAATTGGATACATAGTTACAGAGATATGAGCAAAAACGTATTTCCCCTCCATAGACTTCCATAGTTAAGCATTTTCACCTGCTTATGGTCATGCTCCACTGCACACCTGCACAGCCAGGCTGCGCAGTGTGCCTGCGCATGAACAAATGGCGCCATTGCCCTTAATGAAACACTACTGATACTGATAACTTTAAATGTATTTGCAGCTGGAAGAGATGTACAAGAAGTGTCACTCTGCCATCCGCGCCGACCCCTCACCCAAGGCCAAGACGAAGAAGGAAGTCAAGGTCAAGAGGTAAGGGATATTTATTTGATTTTTTTTTTTTTTAAAAAGGTGGGGGGAACGACCCTGAAGAAGCCTTTCAACGGGCAAACATGGCGAGTTTTTTGTGTGGCTAGTTTCTACCACTTATTGATAAAAACAAAAATGTTCAGACTACCTGACGTCAGTTGTTTCACCAATTTTCACTTCAGCTCTATCTGTTGGTTTTTTGTTATACGAGCTACAGAAGTAGTCGGGGGATTCTTTTTTTCTTTCTTTTTTTTTGGGTGGGGGATATACTATCATGTTTTACTGGTTTCTTCCTCTTTAAGCTGTACGCTTTGATTAGATCATTAACTACCAGCAAGTGATCGAATTGCTCAGTGGTAAATATATTGATCGAACTTGGATTGTTTCTCTATGCATGTACTACGATCTGTGATTCATTCAAATCTTCTTTCCTCCAGGTGGAACCGGGCCAAGATGTCCTACGAACAGCGCCACGACCGCGTCAAACAGAGGAAGGCCGCTTTCCTCAAGAAGGTCCTCGAGGGCCAGGACTAGATCTAAGTAAGTACGAAATGACAAAATGGTGGTCCAAGTCTTGAAATACCTTTAAACGTTATCAAACCCATATCAGATCTGTGAGTAGTTTTGTGTGCCGTCTGCCAGCTGGGCTGATATACAGTAAAACCTATAAAGTGAAAATGACGACAGCCCTGATTCAGAATCCACAGGTTAGAGCTGACGTTAAGTTCGATCCCTGCTTAATGAAAGGAACCTGTTTGCTGTCGTGCTACTTAGAAATATTGTACCCTCAAATACGGTTTAGGTTAACTTCCGTTATATTAGTAAATATCAGATTTTGTTTCAATTACCATGCAATATAATTATTTTGTTAAATTTGTAGGCGAATCCTTCAGTTTAAGATGTACACTGACTGGTCGTTGTCTGTTTTCAGGTGGATGTGGCGGTCACTGGCGTTGTTTACGGATTACGTTATTTGTAGAGACGCTACTGATGGACAGCTATTGTACAGAGAGAGAATAAATAATACCATGTGACAAGCGGAATACTGACTGATTGTTGTCTTCATTTTACTGGGGATCCAAATGGTATGGTCCACTAAGATGGAAACCTTGAAAATATTGAACAGATAAAATATTACAAATGATATATATTGTGTAACAAATTTTAGTATACTTAGAATGGGCAAGCCGGAATTGAGTGGTTGCCGGAATTTTTTAAAAAATTAGAACAAACGTGCAGTGGGAACTATTTCTAAGTGAAAGCTTGAAGTCTCAATATTGGAACATTATTGATTTATCATGGGACTTTGCTGCATGGCGAGTATTTAGTAGGTACCAACCACGAGGGGGCATTTTCCCCGTTCAAATTTTGCCAAAACAGATAATTTTATTGGGCAAGGTTCTGAAAACCTGATTCTCGAGATTAATATTAGAGATTCAACTTTTTGTTGTTATGTTCAATTTTTTTTCTGTATGCAAAGGTTTTTTAAATTTGAACAACTTAGTGGATATGACACGGAAAAATTGCTGTAGGACATGGAATTTGGGTTGGTACCCTGTTTTATGTACTAACTATCCAAATTAATCAAATGAGTTATATGCGTGGAGAAAAGTATCTTGCTACCGTGTTCTTCTTTTTTAAAGGCTGACTTAGAAAGTGGTCCAGTGCAAACACGCAATGACGCAAGGGGAGTCATTAGGTCTTCCTCTGTATGACTTGATTATTTTTCAAAAATCCATAAGCCTGAAACTACAATACAGAGGTGCCAAATCTCCTTTTCAAAAAGGAGATCTCATTTTTTGGGGGTCTTTAGAAAATCTCCTTTTCTCCTTTTCTCACTTTCATTTCTCCTTTTCTGAGCTCACTTTTTCAAATTGTTTGGTCTATAGATATTACTTCAAATATTAGAAATATATTGTTAAAATCGTGTTTTACAGTAAACTGTGGACTTCCTATACAAACAATATAGAGTGTCTGCTATTGCACCCTCATGACTGAACTAAATCATACAGTGTCTGCAGTTGCCACCTAGCATTAAAGGGAGGAGCCAGTGTCTGTCAAAACATATACTGTCGTGATCCCCACCATAAAGGGAATAATCATGCCAATTTTTATGGTTCTGTTTCTAGTAGTTTTTGTTTAGTAGACCTTTTTCTAAATGAAAATAAATTGCCCTGCCTGCACCTTGTGCAGCCTGAACAGTGCATTTGTCTGTGTGTGACGTCACAAGCAGAACAGATGAAAAATCTTAAAACTGAGAAAAATCCAAAAAGAAATTTATTATATGTTCTTTTTAAGTCTGAAATATATTAAAATCACCAAATTAAATTATTTATAAAAGATAAAGTGAAAAAATATAGCTTTTAAGGAATTTAGAAATTTGAAATTTAAATATAACTGTCATTTGTGTGACGTCACACACAGATTTGTGTTTTCCTGAGGATCTTAGGGTTCAGGTGCCCCTAAAAGTTAAGCAACCTGTTATCACATGAAGGATTTAAATATTGACATAGGAACTTTGCATACTTCTATACAAGCATGCATTCTAACATATAAAGTGTAAAAGAACCAGAATTAAAATTTCACTGGCCCCTCTCTTTAATTAACAGTCATCATTAGAGGCTAATCACAGTCTCTAACCAATGACAATGTTACCTAAAAATACAATGTTTTTGAAATTAAACTAGCCTCTCATAATTCGTCTTTGCCCTTTTCTTACCACCAAATTTCATATGTAGATAAAGGGTGGGGGGACAGGCCTTGCCTCCCCCCCCCCCCCCCCCCCCAAAAAAAAAAAAAGGGAAAAAGAAAGTGAGAAAGGAAGGAAAGAAGAAGGATTTCTATTTTTTCTGGGGATGGCCCCACGTACCCCACTAATGGGAGTGTGAACCCTTCCTATACCCTCACCACCTACATACATCCCACTCCCATTCCATGAAAGGATGGATATACATATACAAATTGAGATTATTTAAAAAAAAGAAAAGATTATACCGTAGGGTCACCAAAGTACCTCAGAATGCCTCAGATTGCACAAAAGAGATTATCTTTTCAAAATATTTCTGGGGAGGAGGGAGGAGGAACCCTCCATACCCTCCCTAACTACATTACGTTCCCAATCCCATTCCCTGGAAGAATGGATATATATGCAAATTGTAAATAGGAAAATAGGGGAAAAACTATTATCCCTTAAGGTCACCAATGTACCTCAGAATACCTCAGATTGCATGAAAGAGATGTTATCTTTTCAAAAAAAATTCTGGGGGTGGCCCCCCCATACCCCCCTCCAATGGGAGGAGGAACCCTTAATAATTATCATACCGTTCTCACCTACTGCACTCCCACTCCCATTCCCTATGAAAAATGGATATTTCCAGGCAAATGGTAAAAAAATCTATTATCCCTTAAGGTCACCAATGTACTTCAGAATGCCTCAGATTGCATGAAAGAGAAGTTACCTTTTCAAAAAAATTCTGGGGTGGCCCCCCCATACCCCCCAATGGGAGGGGTAACCCCTCCCATACCCCTCTCACCTACTTGCAGTTGCACTTCTACTCCCTGGAAAAATGGATATATCCATCCAAATGGGAAAAAAAATCTATCATCCCTTAAGGTCATCAATACCCATACCCCCAAATGGGAGGGGTTACCCCTCCCATACACTCCATGTATGTGGCTCTGCCACACAGAAATTAACTGTAACAAATCTCCTGCTTTGAGCCATCCCATAAAAGGAGATCTCCTTTTTTCAACACCATTTCATTTGGCACCTCTGACAATAGGAAAAATATAGATAATATATTTTGAGTATCATGCAGAATATTTTAATCACTGGCCTCCAACTTACAGAAAATAACTCTTAAAGCTAGCGTTCGAGCATACAGTGCAATTTGCAGAGCATGATATTTTAAAATAGGCATCTCAAAAACTTGCAGTACAAAAACTTTCTTTCCTTCTAATTAATCCTGCCAGGTGGCGCCCCGAGTACCTTTAAATGAACCCAAAAGCAGTACAGTCGATTTAAAGTTGCGAACTCATTCGAGACCTAAAAGTCAAACATGGGAAAGGATTCCTGAACAGCTTAAACCTGGATATGTGAATAAATGTACGGTGGTGTCTAATCCATGTTTTAGTATAAGGAATAAAACTGCGGTCCGAACCAGAAGGAAGTGTTCCGATCCAGTTAGGCTCAGTGGTGGATTTGGGGGTGGGGCGCGCGCGCCATCCCCCCTCCCCCTTTTATTTTTTTATTATTTTTTTGGTCAAAATATTGATTTTTTATGTAAAACTCCAGCAAGTTTTACAATAGGGCGCCCCCCCCCCCCCCTTTTCTTTTTTGAAAATCTCTGGATCCGCCCCTGAGGGTGATTTCCGAGAGCATTCCTGAACAGTTTCTGAATGTCTTTCACTTTAAAAACTTGATTTGCTGATGAATTGTGCTCAAATCGCAACCGAAAAAATGAATTTGGTGCGGAGTAGGCCTGAATAAAAAAAGATTCCGGAATCAACCCCCCAAACGTCTGGGATATCTAGAATAATGCCAGAATAGAGGGCGGGTCCAGAGATCTCCAAAAGGGAGGGGCGCACCCGAATTTTAAAAAAAATTCCGCCGGATATTCTGGAAATTTATTAAACAAATTGTATTGGGCAAACAAATAAAGGTTTGGCACGTACACCTGCGCCCCCTCCCAAATTCACCACTTAGAATAACGAGTACATCGGAACCCTATTAATTTTCCGGCTATCGGAGTTTACTGTCATGATATCTTAGACAAGTAGCCATTTTACGGTTATGTCTCGTGGGGAAGAACTACTGCAATATGTCAGGTTCAGGCCCGCAGCCAGCTTTTTTCAGAGAGGGGTTCGTTTTTTTAAAAAGGGTTCCCAGCTTTTCTGCATTGCTACAAGGGTATTATGATGATGGGAATATGCAATTTTCGTAAAGATTTTATCAAGAAATGTGCGTTTTAGAGGCAACAATAGCTTTACATGTTTTCAATATCAGGAAATAGGCCTATGTCGGGGGCCTTATCAATTTTGATTTTCCAAGTTAAGAAAATGGGGGGGGGGGGGGGGGTCGGATATTTTAGAAAGGGGTTCGCCCAAAGGGGGGTTCGTAAAAATACGTATGTAAACTAAATATAAGCTGACCAAAATGTTTTTTAGAGAATACTATAGTATACCAAAGAAGCAAAACAATGCATGTGATTAGGATGCTTAAAAACTGTGTAACATTCACACCTTTCAGTCCTTGAGATGTCTTCGTGAATGGCGCACCAAGCAAACATGCTCTAACCGTTTACGTGTATTGCTAAACGAAGCTACTTAGGGCCCTTACACTTTTAACGGTAACGCCATGGCATGCAGACAACCGTGTGCATGGTGGTTTTCCATTAGTCTACAAATGCTATTTAACTGAAGACCCTAATATTGAATGTAAATTATACGATTTTCTCTATAATTTCAATTTATTCCCAGCCCAACTGCGAAGGTAACAGTTACAGGGGCTGATCCAGACATTTAAAAAAAAGGAAGAAAAATAAAAGAAAGAAAATAAAAATAAAGAGGGGGCGGGGGCTTTTGTTACGATTTCTGCTGGCCTCATGGTAAGAGAATTTTACTTTACAAATCAATATTTTGGCGAACAATGGGGTGGGGTGGGGCTCTATGCACCCCTCTAAATTCGCCACAAAGTTCTATGTTCTGAAAGCGCTATACTCATTATTACTTGTTATCTGTAAAAGTTGGCCCACTGTGTGACTTTGGTAATAGGCCTAATCAGATAGGCCTAATCTTGGGTGATAGTTTTATATTAATATTTGGGCAAAATAAGGGGGGGGGGGGGGTACGCCCGGGGGCGTGTGCCCTGCACGCCCCTCCCCTAAATCCGCGCCTAGATTCAGCATAGACCCCGTGCCAGTTCCGAAGTTCCGGTCGATCCTTAAGCATTGTTCCTATGGGACCGGAACTTCGTTTTTGGCTACAATCCGCGTGAATTATCGGGGTTTCGGCGCGACCGGCATGGGGTCTATAGGTTTGATCCGGATACTTTTGGAAAAGTTTACCCTGAGGTTTGTTACATCAAGAAAAAGCAAACTTGTTTTCGAGAAAAACGGGTCGGAGCGGCTTTAGGATATTTACATCAATTTAATTTGCCGTGCTTATTCTTGATTGGTAATGTTGTGTGAAAACATAATTAAACAGGAACAAATTTAATATCTTAGATATCAACTTCAACGTACTTATGGAATGGTAGGTAAAAAAAGAGAAAAAAAGAAGAGAAGAAATATTGTCGACAATCTGACAGAAAGGAAGACATCATGACATTAGTTTGATAAAATCATAATAGGCTTATGTAAATGATAAAATTAATCACTTTAGAATTCTGCTTTTTTTTAGTCGTTTTTCTATTTTTTTGTTTTTTTAAATGTACATCTAAAAGAATAATGATAACAAAATGATGTCTAAGACTATTTTGGACTATTAGTGCATCGATACCATCCAGGATTGCGGCGGGAAAGGTAAATTGATTAGTGCTGCCACCTAGTGTGGCAAAACAAAAATGATTCTGCAGGTGCCCGTCTATATCCAGGTCAACACTGCCGAGACTCCTGGGAGCGCCAAAATAATTGAAAACCAGCGAAAGTTACGAGCAAAAGAAACAGTTAAATAAGATATATTAATACACTCTAACTGTAATTCAAATATTGATTCATTAAAAAGAAAGTTATTCAGTTTATGGTAAACTATTTGTATCAAAAACTATCTCGTAACTTCAAAATATAATTTACTTCGTAGAATTGAAGTCTTTATTCAAAAGTCTTGGGACTACTTTGCGCATGTGGAACTATGTCACGCAGGTGTTGTTCGGCAACCGGCATGAGCGTAAACTTCGCTTGAGGATGAGGAGCATGATTCCGAAGTCCAGATTGATCTGTTTGTAAAGGTTCAAGGGCCGATGCTCTTCGCATTTGCTAGGGCGTTGAGTCGGACAGTTCGGGCTCTGCCGTCTCTGCCAATTATGTTGAAAACCGGGATTTTCGGAGGCCTAGGGGTGGTGCTCCTCTGGCAGGGGTGGTCTGTTTTCACGACCGGCCTGTTGCTGCTCATCGCCTACCTTCTCACAGGGGGATGGGGCTTCGCCAAGATTGTGGTGAAAACCCTGCCCAGGGACGCCAGGTAAATATGGACATTATACATTACGCATTGATAACATCTAGGCTTTAGACCCATGGCCGTGTAACGGGCTGGGCCTGCATGTGTCAGCTATCTGATATGCGGGAATTGACAAGTCTAAACTGATCAAGACTCAAGTTCCAGTCAGTGTTGCAGCCTTTGAACGGTCTGAAGTTTATTCGCTCTACTAGTGCATGTACACTACTTTAGCCAGGCCTAATCCTTAATCCAGTAATTAGCTTAAGTATTGAAGTGAGGGTATTATAAACTGTAATAAGCTGTAAACATAGCATTGCCCCAATAAGCCCATCTACTTAAAATAATAAAGATAAAATGAAATATAATTATTATGTCATATGAATCACCCAAAAAGAATGCAGAAATTCCACAACTTCAACATATCCTATTTCCCAGAGAACATTAATTTTATGCTAAATTAAGTCTGACAGGGACCTAGTCTACTCTTATTAATTTCTCACACTTTTGTATAATTTTCTACTTCTTTTTTCTTTTTTTGGTCATAGATCGAGATATTTCTCATTACATGGGGTATATTTTTCTATCAACGAACACCCATGTTAGACTCAAAGATTATTCACTTTTTTTTTTTTTTGAATTCGTAATCGGGACTCTTTCTTTCTAAAGGATTTTCCGGACCATATCACCTAGAGATCTAGTGTGAAACTCAACCCAATAATTGCGATTCCGACCACCCAGGGGTTATTTTCTGTTTGAGACCACAGAGTTACAAGCAGTCAGGGACCAGTCAGGGAAATTATAATCATTGGGAGGTGGGCAACAGCCCTCACCTCCCTACACTCACCTCTGCTGCATTATGCAGGTTACTGGTGTCTTTGATTATGATTGCACTAGTATATTTATACGAGGTCACCCTTAAAAAAAATGTTGTTTTCTGTCCAGCAACTGGCCAGAAAAAAAGCCAGTGAGGAGATCGGGAAATCTTTTTTTCCGTTTATTTTTTGTATGGCAAAAGCTAAAAAAAAAAAAAAAATGAAAAAAAGAAAAAAAGAAGAAAATGAAAAAAAGAAAATTATGAAAATTTAAAAAACGGAATAATTCTGTGATTTTTTTTCTGTCAAATTTTATTAGTTCACAAGAATTTAAGATTCAATTTTATATACGGTAAATCAAATCAAATAATCAGACAACACTAAAGCCAAGGGGAAAAAAAATACATTCAGACTGAGGTTACCAGACATTTAGTCACTAAAAGGCATTTACAAAAAAAACCCCCAAAAAACCCCCAAAAAACGACCTACCCACATTGATTTTTTTAAACTGATGTTACCGAAACACAACAATTTTCTTCCTTGGCCTAATCTGTGTTTTATGTTTTCATTACTAAGGATTCCATTTGTCAAAAAACTAGTAAACTCATTGTGAAAATAATTACCTTGAAGAGTAATTACTAAGTATAAAAATACTTTTTGTGACTGATCTCTAATCTCAGAGATTCCCTAATCACGAGACACTTATCATAATGAACTGATTAGTGACTGATTAGTCTAATCAGTTGGGAAAATATAGGCGCTGTAACCTGCAACCGGATACACATTTTTAGAGAGTGTTCTCATGAAAATTTGCAAATCATTATTTTGCTTCTCAAGAGAAAGAATGCTGACAGCTCTGTTTAATATCACATTGAAAACCTACTGAAGCAAATGTAAATCTTATGAGTAGATCCCTATTGAGGCATTTTGGAATGGTGTGAATGACAGAATTTCCTAGTTATAGACAGTGATACAACATGATAATCTTATCGTTAGATGTGTTCAAGTGCGTTCAAGTCATTCACTAGTGTCATGTTGACACACTTATTGGCCCATCTTATCACCAAATGTTTTTGGCCACGAAGATCTGAGCCTCGTTATCAATTTTGATAACTGGAGTCAGACTTTGTATCTTTCTATGCCGAGATTTTAATCTACATAGATTTAAGATTTAGATCGGCAGATTTTAACTTTTCCAATCAGAAAATACTCAAATAAGTGAATACAAGCACTTCTGTGATATGCTCAGCTAGATCGATTTTGTTATGTTAAGTGTTGGCACATGTAGAATTTATATACAAGCTTTTACCGTTAACAAGAAATATGTGTACAAACAGTAACTCGTGCGGATAAAAGAAATAATTTGGCAGGTTATTTACCCAAGTGTTGAATATCACGCCACTATATCAACTTTTTATTTTAGTCTCTGGCCCGTCTCTTTAAGACCGTATTTCACTTCCTGTTGGCAACACAACATCTACGAGATATCACAGGCTGAATAATTTTATAGGAGTAAAACATTGCCCCCAATATTTTTGTAGACACAAATGTAAGTAGAGCTAATGGGAAGACCGGCTATGCCAATATTACTTGGAAACCGTCCAGTAATTACATACGCGTCAATTGGGGGATCAAAGCCCTAGCCATTTTCAATGCGTACTATCATATAGAAAAGAGAGGGAGGGGGTTCAGAAAGCATGGGAATATGCATACGTAATTAACATGCAGCCCCTTGCCCAAATGAAATTTAATTTCCTTTTAATTTCTAGGGGTCTGATGGTTCTCCTGTACATGAGGTGGAGGATGAAGAATATCCAGAAATCCGGCGGGACAGTGGTGACGCTGTTCGAGGAGACTGTGCGGCGACACCCGGACAAGCTGGCCTTCGTACTCGTAGACGGGCATCAGATGACGTTCCGGGAGCTGAACGAGTACTCCAACCAGGTGGCCAACTACCTGCACTCCATGGGCTACAAACAAGGTGAGCACGGAGCGGGGATGTGGTGGAAATTAGTTTAGATTAATAAATGAACTCAGAGATAATTTTTAGCGTCTTTGATATAAGCTGTTTACGAGGCCTTCATAAGAGCTAAGACCTAGGGAAAAAAATTGTGTTGAGATAGCTTTCCTAAATTTTTGGCTCTACCCTAACTTCTATTTTTATGAAAACTTTTATTATCTTTTTCAAATGTCCCCCAAAATGATTAAAAGTCAATACGATTTATTGTTAGAACAGGAGATGGTATGTATTCGATTAAGAAATACACTTTAGATACTAGAAATTATTGCAGACGGTGAATGGTCCAACCGCGACAATTTTCTTTTTTTGTTCTATTGGTACATCAAATAATCATACATTGTTTATTCCAGGTGATGTTTGTGCCATCTTCATGGACAACTGCCCGGAGTACGTGGGGTTGTGGCTTGGTATGGCTAAGATCGGGGTTCACGGTGCCCTCATCAACTTTAACCTCCGTATGGACTCCCTAGCTCACTGTATCCAGGCCGCCCATTCAGGATGTATCATATATGGAGCAGATTATGCCCAAGGTATGAAAAGTTTGACAGTGTTACAAAAAATGACTGCAACCTTAAACAATACGACATACATTTATAGTATTGCAATATTTTAATTAAGTAATTTTACGGGAATAGAATCAGTCACAACAAATTGCATTAGTATAGTGTAAATGTATCTGGTCAAGTGATAAGTTTGAAGTCCTTGACATTGTTCATTATTACATGTGCTCGTGCAACGATGAACGTGCATAAACATTGTAAATCCGTCACCAACGATAATTATGAACAATAATAAAAATCGTATGGCCTTCATGAATGAGTTAATTTCAATGTAATTTCACAATAATAAGTTTGATATTACCATACCACAACCAATATGTCAAAAATATAGTTGTGGGTGCAGACTTCTTTTAATTGAATTAATTTCTTTTACAGCGATCTCAGACGTGCGCTCCCTGCTCCCCCCGGGTACCCATTTATACTGTCAGGGCGACTACAACCCGAGCGTGCTGCAGGCCACCCACATAGACCCCCTTATCAGGGACGCCTCGCCCATGCCCCCGCCCAAGCTTCACAATACCCGCTTTAACGGTAGGTCACACAAATAGCGTACATTTTGTAACAAATCTACTGATAAATGAAATACAGACTGTGGCTTTTGATGTCGTATGAAACGAAATATTATTTTTGATGGGCTAATTGCCCGGGTATGTCTGTTTTAAAGATGTTTTGCCAATTCTTTCTTTTTTTGATGTTAATTTTTTTCATAGACATACATAACACATCTTATGTATCTATGATTTTTTCTAAGTTTATGTGCACTAGAACAATCCCCATAGAACCATAGGAACATATTTGCAGATAAGTGCTACCTTTTGCTCAAATTGAATCTGTTAAAAACAGCACGTGGTGATGGCATCATTATTCTCACTGTGTACGACTCAAACTTTTGTCTTTTGCTATAATGGACGAAAAATGTGCTCATTTGCAGATAAATTGTTTTATATCTACACATCGGGAACGACGGGTTTACCAAAAGCTGCGATAGTGACACACAGCAGGTAGGTAACTTCGTTTTCGAAGGATATTACGACAAAAGAATAAAGGTGACATGTCAAAGAATAAGATCGAGCATAATGTACACCCTTTCTACCTCAATACTGGGATACTATAAAGATGATTTTTATTTGGTTATGAACATACGTACATGTTTGTCTGGTCGTTATTCTCATGTATATATATATTTCATTGTCCGGAAAACAGCACTTGCCGGATGAATGGTTCCAAAAAGTGCACAGCGGGCCCCCATTTCATGCATTCTGTCTTATGCGGTGTCGCATGGTCTGAAAACTGCTCTGGGTGTTTAGTATTGAAAATCCTTGGCATTCTGCTGCCAAATTCTGCGCCCCTTTTGTACCCTTGGTTTTTTTTTTATACTAATCCACTATGACATTGCACTAGGTACTTCTACATGGCGAGCACTACACACATCTTCTTCTACATGAACTCTAACGACGTGATCTACGACACGTTACCGCTGTACCACACGGCCGGGGGCACGCTGGGCACGGGGCAGGCCCTCATCATGGGCTGCACCGTCGTCCTCAGGAAGAAGTTCTCGGCCAGCCGCTTCTGGGACGACTGTGTCAAACACAACTGTTCTGTAAGTGAGATAGCTGTATCAAACACAACTGCAGTGTTTTTGAGAACGCTGTCCGACATTTTGAACAGAATGTCTGATACATTAGCCAAAAACGTCTGGCAGAAATATGAAAATATTGATAAATCATGTTTAAAATGTTCGACGATGTATATAGGATGACCAAAGATTAGCTTCTGAAAGTAAGATATTATGTCCGTCACTTTAAAAGTTTTCCCAAACACTGCAACTGTTCTGTAGGTGAGATAAATGAATCAAACTTAGCTTTTCTGTAAGTGAGATGGTTGTGTTAAACAACAACTATTTTCTAAGTGAGACGACATGAGAGTTCTGTAAAAAGAGATTTTTTTAGACAATTTTATTTACCCTAGGATGAGTAGGATAAATCCTGTCTTCCCTCAACTTCACTTGTTGTGTCAAACACAACTGTTCTCTCAAAACAATTAACAACATTTAGAATGTGAATAATTACATTTTGTAAATAATCACAACGGTTTTAAAGACTAATGTGTATAATGCTAAGTGGTTATTCTGGTTAGGAGTCTCACAGCTGCTATGTAAATTGAATACGTTTATCAGTATTTCAAGAGGAATATTTCATATGGATTTACTATTTTAATTTGTCGTGAATTACATCCATGTTACAAATTATCAATATAACTTGCAGGTAGCCCAGTACATTGGGGAGATCTGTCGCTACCTACTGGCCCAGCCCGACCGCCCTTCAGAGCGCCAACACCGCGTGAGGACCGCCTTTGGTAACGGGCTCCGACCCCAGATCTGGGAACAGTTCATGAAGCGCTTCGGTATTGAGAGGATCGGAGAGTTCTATGGAGCGACAGAGGGCAACGCTAATATAGGTAGATCACTTAACCTGTTTGACTCTACAGAAAAATTATCGCACATCATTTGTTAGTCAATTCCGAACACGTGAACACTGCACACCTTGTTATCTACAAAATGTATGGTGATTCTTTGTGATCATTATCCCCAAGGCTGATGAAACACAAATGGCATCGCCTCGCACTACCAACATGAATTATAATGTTTACCATATAATAGTAAAAATGATAGAGGTGAGAACTTTGAATTAAAAACAAATATTTTCTCACATAATCAAAGAATCCTCTCCGTTATCAAGTCTCCCAACAATGCTAGTTTAATACTTAGTGACACGTATGTTTTCTGAACAGAAATCATTAAAAGTCTGGTCTCGTATATCGATTATCTGAAGTGATGCATATCGTTCATGTTTAAATGATTTTAACATCTACTATAACGTGAGTAGGATTTTTAAAAGTAAGGACACCTTTATCCACATTTGTTTCCGGTAGAACATCTCACTTATTTGTTTGATATTTTTTGCAGACTTAACAAGATTCCCTGCCCCCGTATATTTTCTTTTTTTTCTCAACAAGGTTCTGGTAACCCAAAAGCCTCTCCCCCCCCCCCCCCCCCGAAAAAAACAAAAACAAAAAGAACAAAAAAACCCGACTTACAATCTTTTTGGCCATCTGCTGGACATGAAACAAACTTTAGGTGTTGTATCATGAATCTCCATTGCTAGTCTTAAGTAGTGAGTAATCTGTGACTTTTTCAGTGAACATCGACAACAAGGTTGGCTGTGTGGGCTTCTGCACGCGGATCGCCCCCCGCCTGTACCCCGTGACCCTGATCAGGGTGGACGAGGCCACCGGGGAACCCCTGCGGGACGGCCGGGGCCTCTGCATCAAGTGTCAACCAGGTCGGTTGGTTGTGTATTGATTGCTTCAATGCTAATTAACTGCTAGGGTCATATCAAGGATGGCGATGGTGTTTGAATCTATGAGAAGCTAAAGACCATACCCATGCACGTTTAGTTTTTCTGAGGCAGGTGTTCTTTAATATTCATGGTCCCATAGACATGTCAACCAGGTGAGTAGAGTGGGGTACACAGGATGAAACATGACAAAAGAAACTGGCAATTTGATTTGTATGAATATACCGCTATAAGTATAAAAAAATGTTAGTTAATAGGAAAATGCGACCACATAGTCAGATTGAAGTGGAAAAGAAAGTGAGTAAAGAAACATTAAGGAGAGCTTACTATGAAAATTTAAGTATAGAAAGTTAGACTACTCTGACGAAAACAAAGAGCATACATAGAATGATGCTTGCGCTATAACAGTAACACTTGAACACTCCATGTCTAAAAATATAATTCTGTGCTTGCATACTATGGCAGATTTGAACGCGATTCTTCAATCATACAAATATTACAAATATTATCAGTCGAAGAGTATACATTTATTGTCCAATCAAATTTCCCTGTACCCCCTGCCCCCCTTTTCTCCGAAGATATTTAAAAGTCATATCTTGTTTCCCTCTACCAGGGGAGCCCGGGGAGCTGGTGGGTAAGATCGTGAAGGGCGACCCCCTCAGGGAGTTTGACGGCTACACAAACAAGGAGGCCACCAAGAAGAAGATCGCCTACAACGTCTTCAGCCACGGCGACAGCGCCTTCCTCACCGGTAGGTACTTACACTTCTATTTTAATTTACATTACAAAAATAAGGTTACAATAAATGTGTCCCTGTAGAATAATTTACTCGATGCATAGACAAAAAAATAGTTTCCCCTCAAAATCAAACTTCTTCTGTCTACCCGCGACCTTGACTACCATCTAACATATCCCTACATGTTTAGCTACAATGTATAATATCATATTCATAATATCAATATATTCCTAAACAATATGGACCAGCCGTAATTAATCCGTACCTTTCCAAGCTTTCTTTCTAAGATAATTATAATTGGGCAACCGATTTTGCATACATAGGTTCTTCTTTGGGCCATCTCTTACGAAAGTTTGTTTCCTGTTCACTGACTGACAATATTTTTGGGTCAACTGGAATTTTCGTCTCCCCTTTGGAATTCTGTTTTCCTCAAAATTCTCTTCTATCCTACAAAAGAAATAAAATAAAAACAGAAAATTCCTGCCCTCCCGAGCGGCCGTCTTTTTGACCATTCGCTGCACAGGAAACAATTTTGTCCGTTGGTGGCCACGGTACGATAAACTAGGCGTATTTCCTACACATGGTGACTAAGTAACTAAGTCCTCTTTTATTGTCATCATTGAGTAACCGAGCTTGTTTTCTCCCCTTCTCTCAGGGGACGTGCTGGTAATGGACGAGCTGGGCTACATGACCTTCAAGGACCGGACCGGGGACACCTTCAGGTGGCGCGGGGAGAACGTGTCCACGTCCGAGGTGGAGGCCACTGTCAGTAACATCGTCAAACTCAGTGATGCCGTAGTCTATGGAGTCGAGGTCCCAGGTGCGTAGAACGTGCTTAACCTAATCACCTAACCGTTTAAACTTATTATCTAAGTTTTCTTATTTTTTGTAAGTGCATCGGCCTGATCATAATATTGCATACTTACAATGAATTAATTTTCAAAATGATCTTCAATCAGTGCTAACATTTCTAGATCAAAATAGTCTCAAACATCTTAAACATACAAAAAATATAAAATAAGTCTCCCGTGTGAAAAAATGTATATCGTGATTTTTTCCCCACCAAAATTCACATTCACGAAATTTCATGAAAGTTTTCTGGACAACACTTTCGTATCGTGAACACCTTTACAAAACATCGTGAAAGTTTCTGGACAACAGCTCTGATATTCCCAGGCAAGAGCTCAAAAATAGCGTTTAATTTTGATGCTCGTCGGGAAGCTGTCGGTTAGATTATACCTGCCTGACCCTAATATTGACCTACCCATCTTTGATACATTATCAATATAACACAGAAATGTTACCTGCCCTCTTGGTAGGTAAATGTCAAGATCTACCTGTCCCACTTCCAGGTTTATCTGCCCAGGACATGCAGGCAATGCTATCGAACCCTGGTAGTCTTACCAAATTTACAGCCCTTTTCTGTAATTTTAATTTCTTTTCGTTTAAAACACCAATATACAGGTTCATTTTTTAGCATTAATAAGCCCACCTTTCCTCGTTTATAGGCGCCGAGGGCCGTGCCGGGATGGTGGCCATCGCTGACGAGGACCAGAAGGTCGACCTGAAGGCCTTCTACAACGACCTGCAGAGGGCACTGCCGGCCTACGCCCGACCCCTGTTTGTACGCCTCCTGTCCCAGGTCGACACCACAGGTAGGGCCGCTCACATAGCCTGTATCTTACAATACATTTTTTTTTTCTATGATGATTTTTTGGGAAAAGGAATTTAAAAAATAGATCTTTGAGGATTTTTGTAGTTAAAGAAAAAAGAAGAAAAGGGATTGTATATAGCAATATCTGCCGAGTCATATAAACTTGTAATATTTGAACTTGTACAGAGACGTTCTTTTACAAAAAAAGATATTAGAAAGTTATTGTTTAAGTTAAAAATTGATTTGATTGCTAGTTAATTTGGTTTTTTAAATAATAAAAGATAAGGAACAAAGCTGTTGACCAAATTCACATGGTAAACTTGTTTTTTCTATAGGTACATTCAAGCTCAAGAAGGTAGAATATCGCAAAGAAGGATTCGATCCGTCCAAGATATCCGACCGGTTGTTTTACCTTGACGCTCGGGCCGGCCTCTATAAACCTCTCACCCCTGAGGCTTACAGCGACATCAACCTGGGAAAAATTAAACTTTGAAGTTTGAGCGAAGTTACGGATCTCTTAATATGAGTTGCACCAAGTGGAATTATATAGGGGACCAGAAAAGAGATTTAGGATGTTCATACTCGGGATTTTGTGGAGTACCGATTTGTTGTTGTGTCTGAGACTGAGATGTAAAATATCACCAAGAATGATGTGTGATTTTTGTCACGTTCATAATGATTTATGGATATCTGTTTTACAAGCCATTTGCCAGTTTCGTTTTATGTGTATTTTATCATGTGAACAAAGGGTGATTAACCTAGGTTATCAGATTTTCCCATTAACTTAGGTTGGTAGACGTTCCCGCAAAGAAGTTGCTAATTTTTATGGATGGTCGACACTTTACATGGGAATGGAAAAACCTAGGGCTATCCGAATTGCAGTTTCCAATTTAAACAATATTTGTTGATAAGTTTTAGGTAGGCTACGGGGTGTACGGTAATACCGTACTTCTTTTTTCTGTATTTATATTCTTGGTTTCATCCTGTGGAAGAAGTCACAGTCTGATTTTATTGCTTTTTTAGTCACTGCAATACAACATTTGACTGATAAACTAAAGCCAATGGCTCATATAAGCTATGAGTCTAGTATTCTAAACTGACCAACACGACGGTACAGTGTGTGTGCGTATTGGTTGTAGATGTCCCTGCATAGGCAAGTTAATTATGCCAATAAGTCAATTGTATAACATAATTATATTCTGTTTGAAATTGTCACACAGGCTCTTTTGAGACTGTCAAGTTGTTGTGAAAGAAGAGTAGAAGATTTTCTTTTATACAGAATCCAAAATGTATCTCGTAATTTGCAGCATTCTCTTTGTTGGGTTTAAATCATGATATACTAATATAATTTTTGTAAATACCATTTTTAAATTCTAATTAATACGGGCATACTAAATGGATGTATTCAATTTCTCTTATTTTGAACACAAAGTTTAATGCTAAATGCTAATACGATGACATGTATCTCTTTAACAAAAATAATTGTTTTTGAGTCTGACCATGCACACTTGACGGCTTGTATCTGTGCCAATATTGTTTTTAACGCAGTAACCCGCATAAGGAGCTTCTCAATCAAAAGGCTGCCATTGACTAGCCATACCTCTTAGGAGATCGATTAGTATGTATTATGAGAAATGTCGCAAATTGAGATTGTGATAAACAAATGTATTGGACCTTTTTTCTATGTGTACGTTGTGCAATGTATGCAGAATATTATATTATGGAATTTAATTATTCAGTACAGTAACTTATTGCTGAATCATTGTTTCCCTACCGAATACTTCCAAACAAGAACATTAACGCTGGCATTGCTTTAGTTGATCAGTGCATTCAATAGTAGCTTTTGTTAATGAGAACGTACATTCACTTGAATTTATCACGATGTAGAATAGGTGAGACAATGTACCCTGTTGTTTCCGAGAAACTAGTTCAATCTACAGTTGTTGGACATAACTGAACAAAGTCAAAATAATTTTTGTCCACATAAGCTGTAAGCAGATATCTTAAGAAAGAACGTTTAATAAATTATTTCAATGAGCTCAAGCAAGTTGAAAATGCAAATGTTGAAATAATAGTTCCATGGTTTAGCCGTAGTCGTGTAGTCATTCTTTAGCGTCAACGCAAGAATAGAGCATTAGCTGCGCTAGATTTTGAACCTGCTACCGTAAAACCTCTAATTTAAGCCGTAACCTTAATTCTATTTTTGGAAATCACTTTTTTGGGCCATCAATTTCTTGGGAATCCCTCTGAATAAATCCATCTTCCAACTTTGGATCTAAAGGCTGTATTCCACATACCGAAGTTCGGGCTCTCGATATTGAGCCTCTCCATAGCAACGTTCCATACCGGCGGCCCATAATTTCGGTGCAAAATTGGCCGCCGAAATTGCAAAATCGGAATTATTTACCAACATGTTGGTAAATAATATTGGTAATGCCGCCGATTATGTACCGGCAGTGCCGAAATTGTATCGGTTGCAAATCGGTAGCGCACTTTCGGTATATGGAATACGGCCTTAAATTGAACCTAGAACTGTAAAAAGATATTCTCAACAAATTGACCTTCAGTGCCTATCCTCCCTAGCTAGTCGCAGTTTACAGCTGTACAGTGAAAACTTCAAAGTTGTGAACAGGAAGGTTGCAAGGAAAAGCTGTGAAAAAATATTACCCTTTCTGCTAAAAGCGGACAAACTTACGCTGGGGCTAACAAGGTGGAGGGAGAGTCAGCCTAATAGTACAAGTTCCTCTATGGCTGATTAAAGCTTTTAATTTAAAATACTTATAGAGTATCCAAGATTGACAGTTTTCATACCGATATTTTTGAATGACCTCTGATCTAGGCGACGGTTTTATTTAGAGAAAATATGGTAGTGAGGTTTTGGAAGGAGTGTAGTGAACAACAAAGTTGAACAAATCTGTGATTGCATATTGTTTTTAATAAAAAGATCATAAAAACAAATCAGATTTGTGTTTTTCCATTCTGTTGAATATACTTTGAAAACAGTCTTATGTACAATGCTTGTTTTTCTATTTTTCATGCGCTACACAGCTGGATTATTCATTCATGTATTCGCAATACAGTGCCTTGGTCTTGAATACTAGTCATAATAGTAATTAATTGTGGCAGCACTCCATCCTGTATGATTAATAAAGCATACCCAAATACATGCATTTAGCAATGTTACTATGTATACCATCCCCTTTGCTGCCGTAGTGACGCCCTCCTCCCAACCCAAACACTTTGTCCCTCCTGTTATTTACTTAACTTCCACCCTTACCCACCCCTTACCCACATACATTTCCCACAGACTAACTCTCCTGTTCCAGGCGGCCCCGTGTAAGATCGACTACTTCCTGTGCTACCTCGGGTTGGAGAATCTCTTTAATCTGAAATATGAACATTATAATCGTATATTAGATATACATAGATATACCCTTACAAATATAAATTGGAATAATTCGGAAATCCAGTATTTCTTATCCAATTAGAAAATTAAAGAAAGAATGTACAATTCAAAAATTGAATGAAAAATAGTACAAGCCTATCTGAACCATTACATATCATTCCAGAGACTCAATGCTAAACTCGACAAATATGCGTAACAGACGGTACCCAACTTACAGAAAATCGTGAGGAGGCCTCGAAGGCGTACATGATACTCGTGTCGTAGAGCATCATTCTGTGTTGGCTGAGGGCGAGGATACAGTTACGGAGTCGAGAAATAACCTCTCGGTCGCTTCTGCATACAGGCTGTCAAGGGTATATAATAGGCGACATTAATTTATTTGTGGTATTTAATTTCATACAGACGATACTTAAACTTTCATTGATAGATGTGTTCCCAAGAGTTCTGCGAATGTTAGAATCAAAGTATCTAAAGAAGTACATAGCCAAAGTTAGAAGTCGTTAAAATGTTGACCTGTAGTAACACAATTTTTATTCTACTTCTCCATATATTCATATTTTTTCTATTTATTTAGCCAATTTGTTAACGAAATTTGCACAATTTTGCTATCAAGATAATTCGTTGGATAAAGAGAAAAATACTCTTATATGACATATTCATTACACAAAATTTACATTTATCGAACATTTCTGAGCCAAGAAATACATTGTCAGGAGAATAGAAATGATCATCTTGTATATCATTGAGAGGTTAATCGTTTCATCAAGGGATAATTACCTCCAGGTTCTGGACAAACCCTCCGGTGTTGTCCGTGTCCTCGTTGATGGTGGGACAGATCCAGAGGTAGCCGTTGTTGCCCAGGATCAGACTGGCCCCACACGGCAGGTTGTGGAAGTGGGTCTTTCTCCGCTTCACCAGCGACGGAGAAACCTGCACTAAGGTGCCCTGAGACAGCTGTGATCAAACGACAAGTCGATTAGTGAGTGAGTGATGGATGTTTTATGCCATACTGACAGCCAGGGTCATTTTCACAGTGAAAACAAGTTAGGACAATTCTGACTTTTCAGACATATGCTTTGACTTGGTCAGTCTTTGTTGATCATATCTATGAGATGAGGGTGAAAGGGCGAGCAAACAGCAGCGGATCAAGTCGATTATGTTTTTGCTAAGTTTCTAAAAGGCGATGACAAATTGGATCTGATTTAACAACTGTGCAACTTATTTGTATGTGTGATTGATTTTTTTTTCTCGGACATAAATGTTAGGCCTAACCTAAAAGAGATTATCTTCTAATCGTACTATAAACATATGAGTTTTAAGTGTAATCATTCATATCTTCTTTTCGGATTTCTAATCAAACCTACCTTCCCGTACTTTAAACTTCGTGTGTGGAGGGACAGCGCGCCGTCTGCGTAGATTGACTGAACCTCAGCCTGGAAAAGGACGACATATTTGAACTGTGATCGTAAGTTTACCATAGCTTCATCTTAATACACTTATTTCTATGGTCTCATATAAGGACTATTGCATCCGAGCTCAAATTACTTTCATTCTTACTCAGTATTACACACAAACAAATGTAATTAATCACAATTAACATAGATTATCTTGAATATATACACCGCAAAGATAAATTCATAGTTACGGTCATAATGTAAATACCAACTTACACTGATAAGATCGCCTTCAATAAGGTAATCACGCATCATTCTTTCATCCTCTTCGGATCGACGTCTCTGAAAGGGAAACAATTTTAGTTTAAATTCCTTCGTCCGACTTTTGGGCAGATTCATAAAGTAAACAGCTCTGCCTTTATTCACAGAATGAATCAACATGGTCATATAATCAATAATTTACCAAAAACATAATTATGTACATTCAAATTAAGATGAAAGTCTAGAAAATTTCATTTGCACATGGTATATCTAAAAAATGTCCTCTCATTTCAGGGCTCGACAAATCGTTTTGAAACCTGGTTGCCCAATGGGCACCCACAGGCTCTCATCTGGTTGCCCGACCACTTAACACAGTTGTCCCGATGTTTCCTTGAATAAACCTAACAAAATACTAAGCTGATTTTATAACTCTTTTAGCATTTTATTTTCCTAAATCTTCAGAAATTAAAGATTTACGATTTTGAAGTCTAAAAACTTCAGGACTATTCCCAGAACTTTCTGCCTTGATATTGCGTCCATATTACCCTGAGAACTGTCCAGACCTATTTTCTAGCTGTCCCGGGCGTCCAGGCACCCGATTTGTCGAGCCCTGCATTTACTGGTTATATTGTTCATGAACATTTTTCAACAAACTCAGCTATTGCGACCATTTACACTTGAAAATCAGAATAGTAGCAAAGCGTGAATTTACTAGGTTCTCGGGTACTGCCATACCGAAGGAGGCAGGCGGTGGGTGGAAATGCCAGAAATTGCAAATTCTCAGAGAAATGAAGGCAAGGATTCAACAATATCTTAAGATTTTAGAAAATCTAACTGTTATTGACCTTATGAGAACTATTTTCAATGTCAACATGCAAAGTGGAAACATTAAAGTTCATTCAATCTGAACATGCAAACTGAAAACATTTTGACAGGAAATTTCAATGATTGCGCAATAATTAGAATAAGTTACCATTTCAATACTAAACATGTGCCTGGAGATTGTCAGAAGTTGTCAATTTCCATGCATTCCTATGGCAAAAAGATTTGCTGTGCGTGGAGAGTGATGAGCTGGTTCCTTTAGTATAGGAAATTCCTATTCCCATTTTCTGACAAAAAACTTATGGATTCTTCTCCAAATTACAAGAAAACGACATGACATTTTAGAATTTTGAAACCAAACTACTGTATACTAGAAACAGAACTAATAAAATACATATACCTTGATGATTATAATGCTTCTATTACTGAGAACGGTGGAACGCAAAAATTGTCACAAAATTGTAACAACTTTTGCTGGTACCCATCCCGCTGGTTAAAATAAAGAGAGAAACACCAGGAACCAGCCGTCGAAAAAAGTACTGTTGAGAAGGTCGGCGGCCTAAGGTCCGCCTCCCAATTATACTTATGTGGTATATTATCTTTGACTTACCAGTTCGCCCCCGGGTAGGTTAACGGAGGACAACATGAGCACAGAGTCAAGTTTGGCGTGGATGTCCACCTTCCACCGCCTGGTTCCCACCTCTGTGATCCGACCAATCACTACATCTCCAATCTCTCCATTATACCTGAACGATTCGAAAAATATCACACAATCAATATATCTATTTTTGTTTTAATAAATATATTTATTTTTGTGTTTCTTTGTTAATTTTGTCCGAATCGATTGTGCAGCAGATCCTCTATCTGAACAAGAATTCATTTGCGTCTACTATGATGAGCTAAGAACTACCAACTAAAAGTACGGGAGAGAAGGGGCAGGAATAGGACGTAGGTAGACACTAAAATTCTGATCACTACAGTCTGAAACTTAGATGATGTCCTCATTAATGTCAAGGGACCAAAAATAACATAATTCTTTAAGAGCGAGAGGAAGTGAAGCAACTGCTATAAAAAAGTGGCCATAATTTTTACATAAGTCTTTTGTCAAAACTAACTCACCTTGTTTTGAGAGGCTTCACGCAGATAAGTTTGTTTACTCTCTCAACGATTCCAGCAACGGATGCATGTAGTTTGTCTTCATCCATATAAGTCCCATGTCCTCTGCAATGATAATGTGAATTATTACTAGAAATAAGTCAAAGGCTTGAATATCGTCACGGTCAAAAACATTTCAAGAATACATGAAATACGTGGAATCTTGCAAGTACTAGATCTAGAGTGACATAAACGTTTTGGTGATAGTCTCATTAGTCTCATTAAAACTTGTGTGAATAGCCACATGATCTATTGAATGATCAATAAACTGAGTGTCTGATTTGATGCTCGTCAGTTAACACCTACATTTTGGTTGTCTTATTTGTGGAACAATCATGATGAGAACCAGAATCAACCGAGGATGGACACAGAAGCAGATACTGTAGCAGCGATGCGACAATGACACAATACTGATACCCTGGTTATGGTTACCCCCCCCCCCCCACGACATTTCAGTACCCCTTCATTCAGTGGCGCATTTCTTTTATTTTTTTGATGGGGGGGCGGGGGCGGAGGGGCCTTGCATCAGACGTTAGAGAACTAAATGACAATCAATGGACCAACCATGCATTGACTGTCCAATGACACAGCGAAGGAGACCAGTTGATCAAGGTTGGGATAAACACCAATAGCCTTATGGGCAAAAACAGTCTAAAACTAACAGTGTTGGAAACGTTTTAGGCTTTCGGCCAACTGGGCCAATTTTTCAAAAAAACAATTGGTCTAGACAGCATTTGTTTGGCCCTGACTTTTTTTTGTAAATGCTCTTAAGTGGCAAGGAAAAAAACATGTAAAATATGGTCAGAAAAAAGAATTAAAAGATTATTGGAAAAAAGTGCCCTGATCACTGTTGGCCATTAGGGCCAATTTGACACTATTTTTGGTGCAAATTGTTGGCCCTGCTCTCAAACTGTCAGTCAGTGGCCGACGGGCTGGTGTTAATGGCAAACAGTGAAACACTGAGCTATCTATATCTAAAGAAGACTCCAGGGCTATACATTCAAGACTTTCAGAGTTTCCTCTTCAATGACACAAACCATAGAAAATGTGTAATGCCAAATATATCTATGTCTGAAAGAGGAATATAGCATGTGCAGCTACTTACAAGAGATAGTACTCTCCCAACCATCTTCACCAAACTATGGATAGACTATAATTGCTCTCAGGACTGTAGATATTGAAGCTTACATCAAAGGGAAAAAAAACACAACTTGCAATGACCTCTGTCAATAGATCTATTTCAATACATGTCAAGCACATGTACTATGTGATGATGACTATCAATAAAAAAAAAAAAATAATAAAAAAAAAAGACATCCTTCATACCCTCACTCATTGTAATCAACCAGAGACTAAATGTAAGACAGCGTCATTTGTATTAAATATAACGTTAGCGATTATGTCTCCAATTTTGATGTAACTTACAGACCAGGGGTGGACATAAGTCTAAAAATCCAGGGGCCAGTCGGGCCCCCAGCTATCCAAATCTAGGGTCCCACACCAAAATCTAGGACCCCTCACATATAATATATTCAGATTTACTTTAAAAACATTAGTTTTTTTGTAAAATGTATAGAAATCTGTAATTGTTATGCATGATTTTCTAGGGGCCAGTCGGGCCCCTAGACCAGAAAATCCTGGGGCCCGACCTGCTTTTTAAGGGGCCCATATCATTTTAGATGTGAAGTCACTGTGTTGGTGATCTACACAGATAGGTCATTTCACTTAGATTCTAGAATCATGTGCCATTTAGAGTTGCATTTTGGTTTTTGAGTAGTTTCTTGTGCCCAAGATTTATAGATCTAATGCAAAATTCTACATTCATGTCTTATTTTCACCACAGAGTTGTCAATCAGACAAAGTCAAAGATATCAAACTCACGATATTCTATCGTGTCTACAATACATAGATCTACAAATTCACAGCTTTTTCTTTAAGATCTTTGTCTTTTTGTACACTTAGATCTACTGAGTTAGGGTTAACATTCAAGATTTCACATATCAATCTCTACTTTCTCCTGGACCTCAGCTGTCTGCAGGGGAACATAAGGCCAAACAAAAAATTTTGGTGTGTTCAGGTAACATGGGTCAAAAAAATTAGGGTAGGTAGGTCGATTTAATTTTTTTTTTTACAATTTTTTTTAATTGACAAAGATGGTCTCAGGCATTCTTGAAAATCCAGAAACCACTCCAGACACCCTCCACATCAACGTAAAACATCTAAACTACATCTCTTGGTCACATAAAAGCCATTTCCTGTCTCTTGGAGTCATTTTTATTGATTTTAATAAGTTTTTGGAAAAAAAAAGAAGTTAGGGTACGGTAGGTCGGGTTACCTGCATGAACACAACAATTTTTTCTTTTAGGCCTAACCAAATGATATCTGGTCAGAACTCTTAATCATCGCTATGTGGCAATAAAAGGAACACAAAATGAGCTGTTTCTTGCTGGTGGCGTGACATATTATAGATCTGGTCAATAAACCATCTTGTTTCCCCTTTTATCGCTCAACACCGCTAGGTTTCCCCTCATCTAGTGTCATAAGGTGCATGTTATCCATGTTCCACTATGTATATCGTACCTCATAAATCCTGGGTCTGACGTTATGACATCTCCTGGAGACATCAAATTGTCTGGCTCTCCCGAAGAAAAGTTTTCTTTCTTCACACGTGAACTCGCTAAGCGTATGTCGACCGCCATCTTTTTCTCGTCTGCCACTTCCGGTGTCAACTTCCGGCGAAGTTACAAAACGTGTTTTGACCGACTCCAAAGTTAGATGTTTTAGGATCTAAACGTTCTCAGGTGACATCATGGTGCTTGGAAATCAAAACCAGATTGCTGAACAAGCTGAGAAAAAATTCCCAGTAAGCATAGACATCTACATAGCCATAGAATATCGTTAGACCTGAGCTGATCTACCAACTTTCAAGAGTCAGTCAAGACCGCCTGTCAAACCACTTTAATTTCCACAATACTCAATACTGACAATAGCAATACATGTATGTCTGTGTGGACTGAAACAGGTTATCTAGACGACGTCTAATGTTACTGTAAAACCTTCCTCATTGATATACTTGGAATTATCCATTCTTTTTCCAACCCTGAGGCCTGACCCCTGCCTCAATCCTCACCCCACCCCTGCCTCAATCCTCACCCCACCCCTGCCTCAATCCTCACCCCACCCCTGCCTCAATCCTCACCCCACCCCTGCCTCAATCCTCACCCCACCCCTGCCTCAATCCTCACCCCACCCCTGCCTCAATCCTCACCCCACCCCTGCCTCAATCCTCACCCGACCCCTGCCTCAATCCTCACCTGACCCCTGCCACAATCCTCACCTGACTTCCACCTCAATCCTCACCTGATCACTGCCTCAATTTTTACCTGACCCCTGCCCCAATCCTCACCCCACCCCTGCCTCAATCCTTATCCCACCCCTGCCCCAATCCTCACCTGATCCCTTGCCTAAATTCTCACCTGACCCCTGCCCCAATCCTCACCTGATCCCTTGCCTAAATTCTCACCTGACCCCTGCCTCAATCCTCACCCAACCCCTGCCCCGATCCTCACCCACCCCCTGCCCCAATCCTCAACCGCCCCCTGCCTCAATCCTCACCCGACCCCTGCCTCAATCCTCACCCGACCCCTGCCTCAATCCTCACCCGACCCCTGCCTCAATCCTCACCCGACCCCTGCCTCAATCCTCACCCGACCCCTGCCTCAATCCTCACCCGACCCCTGCCTCAATCCTCACCTGACCCTTGCCTTAATCCTCACCCGCCCCCTGCCCCAATCCTCACCCGCCCCCTACCTCAATCCTCACCCGACCCCTGCCTCAATCCTCACCCGACCCCTGCCTCAATCCTCACCCGACCCCTGCCTCAATCCTCACCCGACCCCTGCCTCAATCCTCACCCGACCCCTGCCTCAATCCTCACCCGACCCCTGCCTCAATCCTCACCCGACCCCTGCCTCAATCCTCACCCGACCCCTGCCTCAATCCTCACCCGACCCCTGCCTCAATCCTCACCCGACCCCTGCCTCAATCCTCACCCGACCCCTGCCTCAATCCTCACCTGACCCCTGCCTCAATCCTCACCCGACCCCTGCCTCAATCCTCACCTGACCCCTGCCTCAATCCTCACCTGACCCCTCCCTCAATCCTCACCTGACCCCTGCCTCAATCCTCACCTGACCCTTGCTTAAATTCTCACCTGATCCCTTGCTTAAATTCTCACCTGACCCCTGCCTTAATGCTCATCCCACCCCTGCCCCAAATCCTCACCCAACCCCTGCCTCAATCTTCAATCCTCACCCGACCCCTGCCTCAATCCTAACCCAACTCCTGCCTAAATCATCATCCAACCCCTTGTCTCAATCCTCACCTGACCCCTGCCTCAATCCTTGCCTGACCCCTTGTCTCAATCCTTGCCTGACAGCTGCCTCTATGCTCACCTAATCCCTGTCCCAAATCCTCATCCAACCCTTGCCCCGCTCTAAAACAACCCTGCCTCAGTCCTCACCCGATGCCTGCACAATCCTCATCCAGGAATTAAGTTTTCAGATTGTTGTCTGATTTCAGATTT
This sequence comes from Lepidonotus clava, assembly GCA_936440205.1. NCBI lineage: Eukaryota > Metazoa > Annelida > Polychaeta > Phyllodocida > Polynoidae > Lepidonotus > Lepidonotus clava. The sequence continues at coordinate 33,554,355 of OW387143.1, forward strand.
TTTCATGTAATGACCTTTACTAATAATTTTCAAGATTAATTGCCAATATCACATTTCATAACATTTCAAGATAATTTCAGATTTTCTCAATGAAGTTTTCTTGACCATGACTTTCATCCTTGCTCACCCTTCCTCTGCCTCTTTCTGCACCTGACCCCTGCCTCAATCCTAACCTGTCCCCTGCGTTAATCCTGACCTAATCCTAGTGTCAATCCTCACCAAACCTCTGACTCAATGAACCTTACCCAAACTCTGCCTCAATTTTCACCGTAATTCCCTTTCCAACTCTGACCATGACCCTTCCCCAGCTCCTGCCTCAATCCCATCACAAACTCTGCCACAATCATAACCAGACCCCGCCTGCAATCCTCTCCAGACTCCTACCTTGACCCTTCCCCCAAAACACCTACTTATGAAATATGATGGATAAGATTTAAATCTCTTTATTTCCATCTTTTTAGCACTATGGAACCTATGCAAACTGCCAGTCCAAAGCGTTTATGATTGGTCTCTTTACAACAATATCAAGTAAGTAAAACTTCCGGTACCAACTGTGTCCTACTTAAACAGACTGAAACGTGTTGATTAATTGTTCCGTAGTCTACCGAAACAAATCCAAAGAAATAAGTGAAGTTGAACTTGGTGTGAATAAACCATATTTCAAAAGAAAAGAGAAGTAGAAAATTAACTTCTCTTTGTCGACTTGGTTCAAGTAAGAACGAACCGAGTTTGTAGCGATGACCCTTCTAGAGATTAGCGTCTGACATATTTTATTGCAATATCAAAAGTTAATTTCAAATTGGACAGTATGGGGAAATTAGCCTTTAGGTGCATAGTTAATTGGAAGAGAAGGTAAAGATACAGTAGCTAAACTTCCAAACTGTCGTTTAAGTCTATTATCCACATGCTGATTTTTCTGACGATTTTATAAAACGTCAGCGAGAATCACAGTGAGAATAGACATGTTATATATCACTCGAAATTTGTTACAGTTCTCTCTCAAATGGTAAATAGGATGTATGGTTTTATGCTATACTCTCAAAGTAAAAAAAACAAAAAACAAAAAACAAAATCGCCAACATCAAAATCAGTATGTTGAGTACAGTCTTTATTTTCCCTGTACGTTCCCATAGGTGCGGCGGCCATTGGGCTGGGCCAGGAGGTGGTGAAGAAGATGATCCCCATGACGGTGCAGATGCGGGTGATGGCCCCAGTACTCGGCGGGTCGGTAGTAGGCTACATTGTGTCCCGAAAGAGAACCAAACAGTGCCAAGACATGTGGATGGCACTAGAAGGCAAACACACTGCACTCAAAGACATCTCTGGTAAACAAACTTCATTCTTTTCTGTTTCTGTTGATACCGGTACTAGGAATTGCTGGTCAGCCATTTTACATGGAACGGAAAAACTTATGTAGGGGCCAACGAAATTCAGTTTGTTTCCCATAATTTATCAATGAATGTTTTTTTTATTGTAATGAGACGATAGTCTTCAGTGGATGTTTCTCTTGAAGTAGAGCTGCTCATATAGGGGGTTTTACAGCAGGTTTTTGGGTGGTACCTGATAAGTGCCTGATAAGTGAGATCAGTGTGGCTTATCCCAGTAGCAGTCTCGCCACCTGACTACCCCTCCCCGCTCCCCAATACCTCCACTTAAGACCTTGGGGCATACAGAGATGTATGTGTATGTGTGTGCGTGTGCGTGTGCGAGTGCGTGTGCGTGTGTGTGTGTATGCAAACATACCTATGCCTAATTACCCTGGGCATGTTATCAAGTCTCCTGACATTCAAGAATACAATGCTTGACCCAGCTGATTAACATTGTTCTTGTTTAATAGGTGAATTATCAAAAGGTTCTAATGCGTGGCCCGATGATTACACAGGAGCTCTATCTTCGAATGCGAATTTTCTGGAATGATGATAAAGATCTTGATTAAATATTTAAAAAATAAATAAATAAATAAAGAGGAAAACAGTCCATATATTTTTTCTGTGATCACTTTCTATTTCCAGTCTCTGTGGAAACATGATATGACAGAGGATCTGGTATATTATGGCCTAGGGAACGGGTAGGATGTAGAGGAAGAGGAATAGGGGCAGTAGTTTTAGCCACACACACTCAATGTGAAGAGGTAAACGAATGGTAACAAGTGAGATGAGCCCACTGGAACTTGGGCCCAGTGATATGGGTCCATTCGGGAGCACTTGGAGAGGGTGCCCGGCGAATTTAGCGCATCTACCCCTTCTGAGTTATGTAAACGAACCGCCAAAAGACCAAACCTAGGTGTTTATTAGGATTTTAGATTATTATAAGTTCGCCGAAAAAAAAAGTTTTACGAATGTTATTAAACACTATGGTTTTGATGAATGAAAAACCAATACTCAGGTAGAATTATTTGACGTTTCAAGTCGATCAATAGTCTTAAGTTCGTATGCATGTATTCTCGTTCAAATTGATAATCACACAACAGCAAAGCCGATTGGAATATATCTTCGAGGAACTTTTTATGAATGATTTAAGATGATCAATAAATTAGTAATGACGTATATATTATATTGTCTTCACTCATCTCAACACTTCTTTTTCATTTCAGAAACATCGGTATCGTCAACGTGATATTTAGGTTATTTTAAAATAATGCTTCTGTAAATACTAAGAACGAACCAACTCGGCGAAAAATTAATAAATGTTTGTCAAAGCTACTGAAAACATTGAACAGGGGAACGTGTTCGCTTTCTCCTGTCTCAGAAGTTAGACCAGATTTCTAAAGTTGTATCATATTCACAAAGTTATTCACTGTACATATATTATAAATAAAATGGATTTACAGAAATGTGTTGCTTAATCAGTTTAAAGAATGATAATTTATATACTGTGTGTATGTGGAAGTCAACTATATTTGCATTCATGAATAAGCAGAACAAAATAAGAAATACTGATTTATTCAAACATTTATTTTGCTGTATCCAACAAACTGCAATAAAAATATAAAATTCACATCCACCATGTAAATCTCCACATTATTCACATAACATCACTCGTGCGAAGCATTATGTTACGGGAATTCATCATCTCGAGCATTGTCATGGACAAAGTCCGACAGCTCAACAAAATCCACTGCTACAATGTGCAACACGTTCATGTTTTAATTTCCCAAAGTACATCTCAATCTTATTTCGTATAACATCTTACAGTTTCAGTTACGATCCAACAATGTAGACACATTTCTGGAAAGTGTGTCGAAACACTTTCAATAAGTACTGTTAATAATCAATGGTAACATTCAATTTTAGGTTTATGTATTTTCCCTTGTCAGCACCAATTCTGAGTACGTGTATAATTATCCCATTTCATTTCACAGAATATTTAGGTTATAATTCAATAAATACACCTGGAGCTTTTTTGTTTTGAAACATCTTCGATGACCGCTCGACACATCAAATAATTAAAACAACAGAGTAATATTTTTAACTTATTGTTATTGGCTTTATGCGAGTACATGTTGCTGTTGTGAAAAGGGGAAGACCTACAAAAAAAAGCCATGTGGCAGTCCCAAAATGTTTAAGGTGTGCTTTTTTAAAGCAAGTCCACAGCTGCTAATCTGAAATACTGATATCTGACTAAACATTCGTTTTGTTGTGTGTAAAACTTAAAAACGACTGGGAGACGTGAGGGTAAATCGTAGCGTTGGTATTTCCGTTTGCTCTTCAAAATACTATTCAAATTGAAGCTGCAGATAGCTTGAATTCACTGCCCCAGTATACATAGATTGAAGAGTCCTTAATATCCTGTTTCCATGATAACAAAGACATACATGTATCTTGCAAAAATGCCTAAACTTATTAGAAACATTTAGCAAATATACAAAGTTGAAATGCTGTCTTACCTGCAATGCCTTTAGTTTTATTACGCTATTATATATTTTGGTACGCTAAAGTTGTATTAGGCACAAAGTGACTATCAATAGGACAATTTTAATTTCACCACTGAACTCTTACAAAGTGGGTATCGACGTCGCTACAAGAGATACACTGGTCGTGCTCGCTCACGCAGGGGGCAGTATAAGCAAACTTATTTCACACTAGCTCAAAACTAGAATATGTTTTGGGGAAAATGTTATTTCTGGTAAGGTTGGGGAAATTAAAGAACATTTTTCAGGGGTATATTGGGCAAGTAATATTCACCGTGAATCCAAGGGAAGCCCCTGGATTTAGAAGAAATTCGTCCTACCATGTGAAATACTACAATTTCCAAGGGAAGCCCTTGGCATTCGGCGGCGGGGAATATCACATGCCCGTTACATATAAACCCCTGGCAGGTGTTCTTTTTATAGTACATGTATCGCTTCCTAGGTCGGATAGGTTGGTACTCTTTTGAAAGGCGGCTGAACATGACAAGACCATTTCATGGAAGAAGAAAACTCCCTTTAATGCATCATACTTACGTTACATCTTATTTTCCGTGAAGAGTACCGGGTATACCTTTTGTTGTTCTTTTTTTTATATAGAACTTTTATTACTTGGCTATATTTACAGGTTTCTTTTTATTCACTTTTTCACGAATTTCTCGCGAAAATACATCCCTCTTAGTCCTGTCTCTTGTCAATACATAACTCATAACAAGGGGGATACTATCAGCGACTGACTTTGGCATTTCCTTGCAAATTTTAACATTATAAATTATTATAACATATTTGTATATATTTGTTCTGTAGCACTTCCCCCAACCAATCACAGACTACTAGTGATATGATTTAGTCATCTTTTGTGCAGACATAGGAAAATATACACTCCACGCACAGTAAGTGAAGGACCATTACTGAACAGGGTATTCTTTAAAAAATATATAATATTAATTACATGTACATGTCTATCGGTATATTCACAACTCCCATCTACATTTTGTGCGAAAACCTTTGGTTTTGTTAATATTTGGTTCACAAATACTTGTATAGTAGAACTTAATATAACAGTAACAAGTTAGAGAATTTATAGAAGAAGTGAACCAACTGTCGGTTTACCAGCGATTATTTTAGAAGAAACTTTGGATAAAGGTATAATTAATTTTGCAGTACGTATACCAGCTGAAGCGAATCGATTGCTTAGGATTAATGTTTAGGATTCCAATAGCATGTCGCCAATATCCTTTTTACCCAAAGCTCTGCTCATTATTGTGATATGGCCTAGGGATTATTTCTAAAAGCATTTTTTCATTGATGTAATACAAAGTCAACAGCGAGAACACTAGTTAATTAACATTTACATTCAGAACACTCGAAATCAGCACCAGAAATGGCAGCATTACACCTGTTTAAAAACGGCATTTGAAAGTTTCTTTTTTTTTCTACAATCTATCATCTATTATAACTGCAAACGTTGAACATGAAATAAAAGCACAGTAATTTGTGAAATCTATGAGATACACAACTTTTCTCATGTATGATTCAATAGATCACCCAATCATAGGTCTTTTTTTTTCAATTTCAGTGAAATCAATGCTATAAAACCATATATTAAACATATTACTTACGTCAGTTAACAAAGAACACGACTTTAACTGGAAATCTCAACAAGTAGTAACAAATTATGCTTAAGAATATTTATACTTTCCCATTTTGCATGCGAGTTTCTGAATATTTAATTTCATCATAATTATCAACGTTTACACCAACTCGTCTTTCCTAAAATAAATAAACTTTGTTACAGTTTATCAATTAGCTTAAATTTTGTGCAATGGAGCATTATACATTTATAAGTATTTCGATAATAAATAGTTTTCACCCAGATATGCAAAATAGCCACTCAAATCCAGGCATCACAATATTAAATTGGTGCCGTGGGTACGAATAATCTTTGTTGTACCACGCAGCTCTATCTACAACAGTTTTCCTTGTAATTTACTTGTGAAAATGTATCGCGGCGATAAAAAGTTGGCAGAACATTACGTATGAATTTTGCAATATTTTGGTCAACTTTACTGACGACTTTCTCTTAATTATAAAGTATATGCTGGTGGCCCCCAAAATACCATGAAATTGTTTCGACAGCAAAGATGATATTAATAGTTTGCAGTTTGCGGCACACTGGCTTTGGTTGAAGGGTACATCGTTTATTTAACTCAGTTAAGGATTACAAGGACCAGACACACCATAGAATAGTATACTATCAAATAGTGCCATCAAATTTCATTATGAAACTCGCATTTTACACTAGAAATTCACAGCGTCTAAAAAGAAAATATAGAAAAAAGAAAAACCTGAAATGATTGGGCTCACTAGGTAAGTTCACTAAATGCTGGTATTTCCTTTTCAGTAAAAAATTCAACTGACGAGCTTGAAGAATCACAGGCCATTACATCTTTCTCGTTGGCTGCGAGAGGCTCTCATTTTAATACAGTTAAGAAATAACTATTCCTTCAGTAGTCGTCAGCCGGTTCCTATTTAGTTTATGAACTGAATTGTTTATCAATACGTCATACAGTTGGAAACACCTATCAGTTTAGGTTAGGCTATTAGAAGACTAACAGGTACCCTATGTATAAACAATGAACTAGAAGCTCCGCAAGAACAAGTTAACTGCGCGCCTACTTATGGAAACAGGTATTTTGATCATAATGAAATTTAACAGAATATTTGCTCTCTTGTAAGAAGAAAACAAATGAAACAGTATATTATGCCTGACTCAATGGAAATGCAGAAAAATATTCCGTTTTTTTGTATTATGAGGGATCATGGACATCAACCGCCTATGGAGGTCCTGTTTGTGTAGTTACGTGCTACATATAAATGTATTTACACATTAAATAAATATCATTGTGCCACTTTTACATGTAACAAGAATTGTTACAACACGCAGAATCAACATATATTCATAAGTTACTTACACTGTACAAGGAAACCATCTAGAGTTAGCTAGGTTGAAGCATTGAAAAAACGTGCCGCAGTAGAAAAAATCAATCGGGTTGTACATTTTCCAAAAAAAAGAGAAAAATTCAAAGCGTATTAGTAAATATAAGATATGTGCACACAAGAATGCTAGAGGTAACAGACCTGTGTTCTTGTAAATGTAATTTGATCTATATTTAGATTTACTTTCCAAAGAATGAGAAAAGGGCCCAGCCTTCACAGCTACAGAACACTTACATACTTATTAACGTAATGCATCACTTCTAGGCACACGTATAGAGAATAATACTATTATTTCTTGACATGCAAGAAGATAAATCCATTATTTCTTGACATCTACAGAACAAAGATGTTGAAGTTGTATTTGAATAGCTTGAAACTAACACAAAGCACACTAAAAAGATATCAAAGCAATGTGGGAAATTCAATTGTGCAATCCAAAATCACCAAAAAGAAGGAAATCTTGCAAAAGAAGGTAAAATGGCGTCTATGACAGAAGATAATCCTATTATTTTTGGACATGAAGATCCAATTCTACGAGGGACCCACGAATTTTGAGAAAAGCTCCCCGAGGAACAATCTACAAGGTAATCATATTTACATCTCTCGCACACTGCAATACTTTGCTGTTTCACCATATATAACTATTACCATTTGTGTTTGCATATATTCCCAGCTGTACAACAATCACTCGAAGCAACAACCGACATATAAATCAGGCTATAACACCTTTCTGTAGGATATCCTCTTCCAGAGTAGAGACTTGAGATCGTTGAGCACCAGAGAATGTTCCAGCTCTGTCTTAGCGTTGAGCTTGTCGCAGCGATAGAGTAAACTCTTAAACTCGCCGGCGACATCTCCAGGTATGCCCTGGAAGAGATAATCCCTCATAATCTGGCACACGTGGTAGAGGGTGGGCAGGGCGATGTCCCCGGAACACCTGGAGGTGCGGCGGTCGCACCAGGAGTGGCACACCCTGGAGTACTGGCAGTCTGAGTCCACAGCACAGGTGATGTCAGCCAGGTACATTTGTAACTCCTGCTGGGATAAGATCTGCGAACCGTCGCTGATTTTCACATCATACTGGGGGCTGTAGCCCACCGTTTCCTCACTCAGAGAACACATGAAGTAGGTGCCGTCAGAGGCGTGCTGGAAGGCATCCATGGCGAACTCCAGTAGCCCGACCACCACCTTAGCCCGGTTCTCCCAGGCGGGGAAGCCCCACTTGTAGTGTTCGGGGAACACGGCCGAGAGGTAGGAGTCGGCGTCTTTCTGGAAAAGTTTCGTCCGTTGAAGGTGCTCTATGGCGTAGAGGTCCCCGCAGAAGCCCCTGAGCTGGGGGATGTACTCGCTGTCCGAGAAGACTAGTGTGATGAAGAACTCATTGTGTTGGAGTAGGGCCCAGATGGACTTGGCCTCGGCCAGGGAAACCTGAAAAGAGTAGATACCAGTTCTAGTTTAACATTTTACTAATTTCCATACTTTATGCGATGAAAGTTAACTTTTATGTATCCTTGTATAGCTTGTTTTTCACAGAACTTTTTAAAACATGTTTTGTTCAGTTTTCAGAATTACTCGTTCGGAATTTATAATTCAGCAGGTATATGAGATGCTAAAGAGATTGAAACCAATGCACGGTCAATTCGTAACAACATAAGGGTCATTCATTTCATTATAGAGAGTTGAAGATTTTGTGCAGGTTTGACTTCTCTTTATTTTTTTCCCTCGAAATTCCGATAGCGTCAGCAGATGTTCACTAAACACGTAAATCTAAAAATTAAATGAACAACCTTGAAAACTTAGGGGGGGGGGGATCAATTACTCTAAAGAGGCAAATCATACCTTTTGGTAATGTTAAATGGAAATTTATTTATTTGGCCAGGCAGAATTTGAATTAATTCTGGTCGGCCTGATAGTCATTTTTGGCCATAACAAATTTTCGGCAAATTTAAAAAGAAAAATCACATACCTTTTGATCATGGTTGACGTCAGCCACGTCCATAATGTGGTCGACGAGTTTCTTGTGGTCGCCGGACCCCACCTTGTCGTCGACGAACTGGGAGACCATGTCCCTGAACTGGTCCATCTTGGTGCCGCGCGGGGGCTGGCTGTAGGGCGAGTGGCTCGGCTCCCTCAGCTCGGCCCGCTCCAGGTGCGAGCTGCTCACCTTCAGCTGCATCTCACTCTCCTTCCCGTTCACCACCTCCTGCCAGTAGAACACCTGTGGGAGTGGGAGGAGGAATAGGCTGGTTTTTGGTATTAAGAAATATCGCAGAAATATTATGATGTACTTGCTTCTCTTTTGCCCCTAAAGACATATCATGCAGGGTTTTTGTTTTTTTTAGTTACAATGCGGTTGCTGTGAAGAGCACATCTTGCCAAATCATAGAGATATCATGTAGTGTCCGAAATTAAGATTTTTTTCACGCACATAAAGGGTGGATTCTAGGGAGCCAAATTAAAAGCAATGTAAAAATTTGGTAAACTACACCACACAAACTCGTCCCCAGTCAATTTTGTTGACCCACCAAAATTGGTTTGTTTATAAACATTGCTGGCTTCAGGCATAAATGAAGTTTTATGGAAATCAAGTGAAGTTATAGTTAATTATTGTGATTTATACTTTACCAATGCATAAAAGTAGACTCTTAGAATGCAAAATTTTGTCATAGTTTGACACATTGCTTTTGACTCCCTTTAAGAAGTGTGCACCCGGCAACAGAAACCTGCACCACCCCCTCTTGTGTGTCACATCATATGTTCAGAAAAAGCTGCGTACATCCAAGTGCATAACACTACAAGTGTATGCACTCTGCTACAAAATCGGTCATGTTGGGTACAGGGTCCACCATTAATTTCGGATACTGTGTATGCATAGCTTCAGCCGATGAAAGCAGGAATAATTTTTTTATTTATTTAAGTATTAAAAGAACACTGGATACTGTTTTAAGATGGCCTTTCCCATTAAAGAACGGGCTATTTTACGGGTATCATGGAAGTTGATCAACAGTAAAAGAGAATGCGATCAAAATGTATTTTGATGGCTAGACGCAGTGGAATATCATATCATAATTCATTAGTTCTGGTACATTATTAGGATCCTTTATCCTATGCACGTGTAAATGCATATACTAGTGCAAAGCAGTGTCAAACGCATCTCTGTCTGCATATACTACATGCATTTTGGTATGCCTCTGCCCATTCAATACAAGTCCAAACGTCTAGCCATACTGATCAATTCGGCGGCATGTTTTAATGTTTTAATGTCTTAATGTAATATATAGTAAAAATGTTTTATACAGTATCAAAGCTTCCAGCTTTGATACAGATGAGGCGGCGGTACTAGGCCTAATAATATTAATGTGTAATTTATTGTGGTAGGTCTGAACTGACACTATAGTGTCAATTTCACAAATAATTTAATCTTTGAATAATTTAAATCTTAAATCTGTGTGACACTGACAGCACCGGAGAACTTATTGACAGTGTGACGCCTATGTTTTAACATTGAATGGGAATGATTCAGACACTGACAGTGACTTAGGCCTAGACATATCAGAACTCAGATTTAATATTTTGATGGTAGGTCTGAAAAAATGACACTATAGTGACAATTTCTCAAATCTTGTAATCTTTGGATCATAAATAATTGCTTTCGGAGCCTCCATAATACATTGACAGTGTCGGAGGGGGCTTAGGCCTAGCCTATCTGAGTCTTGAGTCCAGTCATTTTTTCATACCATCTGTAAAATATTATTGCAAGCGTTTCCAGGCCCCAATATTCAAACCATATGATATATAGGACCCTCACATATATGAGAACATAGATATATACATGGCTTTCATTTTGATAGGCCTAATAAGGTCTAAATAATTATTTTTCAGATTGCCAGTGTCGAATGCCCGAGAGGCTGAGTCCAGCAGCTTGTCTAGGCCTATCATTTGATTTTGAACTGCTGGAAAAGATATATGTACCTACCTGTATAACCTGAGTCCTGAATGCTTCCGAATACTTAAATCCTCCACAATTATTGGGTTTAGTCCAATGTCATCCTGGTTTCCTGATTTCAATGAATCGGTGCAGGCGTGCGGGGAGAGAACCCGGCCATGTTGACGGTCTGACAGCAGTGACAGTGCCTCCATGTGTCCGATTGATCCAATGTTTTGCCTTCGATACGAACGCATAGTTCCCGCATGACTTTTCAATGCGTTGTATGTGTTTAAGGGTGTCCATTCGTCCAAAATATATATATTGAAAGCATCAGATACCGCCGTAATCCAGGCGGAGAAGGCGCAGCCCCCGCTAACAACCGACCGGCTGGGACGACTGCTCCCAGCCGTCTGAGGTCTGACAGTGCCCGTCAGGCCTCCATGTGTCCGATCGATCCAATGTTTTGCCTTCGATACGAACGCATGGTTTACGCCTGTCAATGCGTTGTATGCGTTTAAGGGGGTCCAGACTCCAAAATATATATATTGAAAGCATCAGATACCGCCGTAATCCGGGTAAACAAGTGGAGAAGGCACAGTCCCCGGTAACAACCAACCGTCCGCGCCGCCGGCTTTGTCAACGGGGGAGGCGAAGGATTGCAAGAAAACAGCGCGATGCATTTACGCGTTTAGACGCGATTCTGGGACAGTGGGAGGCTTAGCTATGGGTCGAAATCTATCTATGGATACCAATAACTAAATTTAGATCGACCGTTTTCATGGTGAAATAGGTCTGCATAGGTCCGATTCCCGCGCCCCAGATCGGAGAAGAAACGGTCACGTGACCAAGTAAGATGGCGGGCGCCCGATGTTCACCTAACGGTATAACGGTTTGGATTTCGCGCTTGAATGTCTAAATTGGCCCGATTTGGACGATTTTAACGATTCCTAGGTGATCTATATATCCAAATCTCTGCGATATAAGCCCAAATAAGCCAAAATATGTGGTTATTTAAGCTCAGAAGCGATCGTCTCATCGTGTTACATATAAACGCGTCACAGGTCCTCGTATAGACGAAAGGGGAATTCGGCGGCATAAGATCTTAAGGTGATCTAGGACTTTATTTGATCTTAAAGCCTTGCCGCCTCATAATAAAGCCTTTTGAAGTACAATGCCTCTACAAACCGTTCATACATTATTGATACCCTGTATAGTTCGAGTGCACAGCCACTGTCCTAGTAATGGATAAGACGACCTCCTCAGAGCCAAAACTGGGCAGCCCTTAACGCCCAACGATATTAACTCATTATCCCCAGGTTACCAGTTCACGCCTGGCCACCCCGGCTCTGTGTGGTAATCATATATTGATACTGGATGTTGGCGGGGAGCCGGCCCTTGGTTTTGTGTACAGAGGTCATGGCAGCGGCAGCAAACAATACACGTCAATTTGCACTATATGTGTGCTTTTGTTAACTTATAATATATGTATATGTATATCGATATTATGGACCGTTTCACACACGTGTTGCTAAGTTGAGGTACAGAACGTTGTGATTTATAATGTCGTTATTCTCACCTGTATTGACCCACTCTGGTGTGAAGACAACTTGAGTCAACACGGAAACGTTATACAATGTATACCTAACGGATATATCATCCTTTAGCTGTAGTTGTAAACACTTCATAAGGCCAAAAGATTTTTTGGTGTGTATTTCTTCCTTCTATGTTAGGTAAGATATGAGCCAGGTAGGTCTAAAGTGCATTTACATTTATGTATGCTCATGTTTTTATTAAATTTTCTTTTAGAATCATGGCCAAACAAATATGTGCATCGGGTCTACCGTGTTGAGGTCTTTAAAAGTTGCACAGTTGTCCTCCTCTTATGCAGAAATGTGAGCACCTCAAATAGGTTTGAAATGAAAATAAGACCTTTATAAGACCTTTTTACAATGGTCGTTGTTGTCACGAGTCGGACCTCCTTCAATCGCGACATTTTAGGGGAAACACGTACCCTAAATTACGAGTGATGGGGTATATTTGTTAAGATATCTCTAATGTATAGATGAAAGGAAAGTTTGACTCACAGTATATTGGACGTTGGAGTAGAGACACTGGGACAGTCTGATTTTGTGAAGTCGGACGTCGTCACACAGGCGGCTGCACAGGCTCCCATCGATCGTACCCCGTTTGTAATGTTCACACTGGAAAATAACCCGTATATATTTATAAAATCGATCTACTCTCTATTATGATTGGCATTTGGAGATTGGACTAATTTGCTAATTAGCTAACCCATTGCTCCCCAAGCTCGACTAAACCCGCCCCCCCGCCCCTCCGTTGTCCCCCAGGTCATCCATAGGCGGGCCTACATACATAATGTAACGCTCAGATAAGCTCAAGAGTGTATTGACGGAATTATTTCAATTTTCTTTCAAAAATATACAGAACACAAAGCACATTTTCACACAAGGTTAGATATGTCTTTTACTTTTTAATAACCTTATTTTCTACTAGGCAGTTTTTAGTATACATTACTCGTTTCCAGTGCTACCCAGTTGATCATTTGGGTACAATTCCGTGCAGGGGTCATCCAAATGTCCTTGCACTACTTGGGGACACGAACTTGCCCAGGGCAATACCAACAACTCAATGATGTCGGCCACCCCGACCCCCAGGGTTTTACAACTGATTATGATGCCATACTATCTGTGGGGGTAACTCACGATGAACTTGGTGTAGGTGGCGCTGTTGCAGTCCTCGGTGATGTAGAAGTAGAGCAGGACGACCAGGTAGACCAGGCACAGGGCGCACGCCCCGAGCAGGAACGGCCGCATCTTCATCTTGAGGCATGCCTGCAGGAGACAGGATAATAAGGCATCTTTAAACCTGGATTCTTACATTTCTATTTAAATGATTATATATACACTCTATGTCACAAGTTTGCGCAATTGACCCTCCCATGGTTACCTTGTATCCAATGCTCTGTACTTAACGTCTTCAGCTTCGCCCAATTTAAAGCCATGCCCCAAATGATTAGTTCAGACATATCCGCTAGCTGGGCGGCGCCCTAATGAAAAGGTCTTGATATAAACTGGGGCTCCAGTGGTTTAAGGGATCTTTTTAAAGGGTACTTCATGTTGTTGAGTACCTCACGTATCAGGGATGCAAGTCAGGGTTAATTAAAACACAAACCTGAAACCCCAAAAAGCCATAAAGCATTATAAAATACTATAAAAAGTCATATGAGACATTAGTTTTGAAAATTATTATCTAAGGTGCTGATGTGAAAAAATCTGAAATTGTACAAGAATCTGAAAACATATATCCTATATAGAAGAGAGATCTCCATTAAGAACCTCAATTTTATTGATTTTATTCTGTTAAGATTCATAATCATTATAATTTTAGTTTATTTCACGATATTGTCACAATTTTTGTCCCCTTTGACCAGTGTTGATTAATGAGCGTGGGAACGATGGAGCGCTGTACAGAGCAGTGGGATATGAACCTGGGTAGCTGGCATGGAAGCCAAATGCTAACCACTATTATACCAACACCTGCCTTCAGATGCATGCATATTTTGCCTCATTTGGTTGGTTAGTTGGTTTTTAGTTTTTATGGGCGTATCAATATCTATAGTCATATCACGGCGAAAACAAGGTTATTGATATTTTTCTTGGATGACTGAATCTATGTAGAAGAAGCACGCCTCCGAGATAATTACCCTACTCGTTTAGAAGAGGTGCAATGGATCTCTTATGTGCAGTGTTTCAGAGACACTCCTGGGCACCACTTTGATAACCCAGTTAATGGATGCACTAGGAGCACAGCTCAGTGAAAACGTTGGCAACACTGATTTTCGATTTCATAACCCAAAGATCATGGAGAAAAGAAATTACCTCAGCTTCACTACATTCCTTCCTCATTTGGTATTGCACTCCTTGCTGTTATGCTTTTAAAAGCGACACATATACATGTATTATAATATCCATCGAGCACAACAAATAAACCAATTTTAACTATTTGGCCAGAGATTCAGTAAGTCTGAACTGGCAGTCATGATACAACAGAATTTGAACTTGTTGCTTAATTGGTCACATCAATCTGAAACTTGTTACCTATCAAAGTACCGTCAACCTTTCCTTCACGTATGGTCATTTCTGTTTCCACTTTTTTCAAGGGCTTTGAAGTCAAAATCACTTGAATTAAGTTTTTTTCTTGTCAAACACTACATGCAGGTAGGACCATGATGCGGGGTCTACCAATGGTAGAACACTAGATCCACCTGTCCGTTCATGATTCATGCCCGTAAGTGTTCCTACATACTGTGAAGGTATTCATTTTTGCACTGTACATACTTTCACTTTGTTCATATTTGTGAAATATCCAAGAAGATATGTATAATGCGTAAATATGTTTTAATATACCATTCAGAAACCAGTACTCATAGGACGCGAAATTATTCCCACGTGAACATATCCTTTTGTTTGAAATGACGAATATTGATACACGCGAAACTGTCTAGGTTCGGTTATTCTTCAACCAGCACCTTCCCGTTTCTACTATTTAAGAATTCGCCTGGTGGCAACATTTGAGTGCAAAGGTCTGTTGTAAGATCGTCATCGAAAACAAACTGTGTTGTTTTTTAGTCGGATCCCTAGCTTTACACGACAAAAGGTCACAGAGTTCTTTTTGAGTTTTGAGTTTCCAAGTGATGTTAGCAATTTCATTTTGTAGTATCGATGGGTAAGGCCAAAGAGATGCTGGATTTTTTTTATATTTAGGTGCACTGTCTGGCTTCTAACCAAATGTAAAAAGTAACAGAACCTACAGAGTCGACTTAAAAAGACATTCTTCACTTTAAATTGTTCTTTTTCATATCGGGATATTTTATCAGGCACCTAATGTTAAGACCTGCTACCCTTTTCATGTTGCTATTTGGTAGTGTTCTACCCTTTATATAGAGAAGAGACTAAATCCTCAAAGTTGCTCTTTGTTTGTATTGATCCAAACAGGAAACCAAGATCGTGTTATAATAGGACACCAAATCGTACACACCCTTGGCTGTCAGTAAGATGTACAGTGCTTTAGGAGTGAGACGCATGAAGTATTTTTGACTATGATCCACGACTACAGATTTCCCTGATAGCCAAAGACGGTTGGATTAGCAGATCGTTCTTCTACAAGGTTAAATAGTGACCCCCTTTCTTCTCTTCTCTAAAGGCAGTCTTCCTAAACGAAAGCCTGGACAACAACTTCTCATGAACCTTTGCATTTCTTTTCAAAAAGAGGATGACAGTTTCGTTTTTAAAGTGCAAACTGACAAATGTTAATCGTTATTGATGGACATGCATATTTTACTACCAGCGCTCATGACACTTCTGAAGACAAACTATAAACAGTAGTTCAATCTTTCAAATGAATTAATGTTACTGGTCTGATCAACCGTAATTATGCATGAGTGTTTTGACGTTCATCTGCGACGGAAATAAGTTATCTTTTGATCAGTAACAACAGTCAACTTGCTTTGCAATTGACGAGGCATCATCATGCAGCGTGGTGCCTTTCATGAATAGATTAACAGAATAGTTAAGCTTCTTCTAGTGTTTTTTTTCTCTCCTTAACCCACACTAATATGTTCTCATAATCTAACGCAATCGTCCACAAAGAAAACAAAGGACGCTGGGTATATGGTTTTGGCTTGATGATCGCCAGCTCGTGGGGTCGTGTCCTTGCCGTTACTCGTGCCTGATAAAAAGAGAGGATGCCCAGATAAGTCGATGTTGAGTTTGATGTTTCTTCTACATAATTAAAAACATTATGAATGAAATTTATGTTCGGTAGTCTATTATGCCAGGGTCCAGTTAAGTAGCTTCCAATTGCTCTTTTAAAAAGTGTACCTGTTTGTTCCTGTGTGATAAACTCGGTTTTCCGTCGTTCATCCGATTACTTAACTCGTTCTCTGTTTGTATGTTTTGTGCACCTGCCATATAGACAGTACCGTCATGTGCTGTTAACCATCTGCGCTGACCCATGCGCCTCTGTTGGCCGCTCCAGCCCAATATAACCGAGGATAAATAATCCACGATGAAGTCATACCACACACAGCTAATTTTAACCTTTGAAATTAAATTCTATATCAGTTTTCCTCTTTATTTTCTGTGGTTTCCCTGCAAGGAACGTTACTTATATAACCCGTTTTTAGCCGTTGCTGTGCATTAATTGGTAACCCATTTCCAACTACACGTACATTATCATTACATGATTATCTTATACGGGAACCAGAAACACTGGTCTTGATTGCAGTCATTAAGAGGTTTAAGTACGCTCCAACCTCGATCTTGCACTGCGGCACATTATCTCCTTACAAAATGTGCCTGACCTTGAAAATATATTATTTCTACGAAAATCTTTTTACCACGAAACTTTTAGTATCTTTACACTGGTTTCATCGTTAGGTAGGGAAAAGATTTGCCCGGAAGGTAGTAAACATGATCAGTAAATAAGGGTGTTCCAGTGACCCACTCCAACCCCTGGTGCAGGGTAAACTTATATAGGATTTCAGACACTCCATACATACTCAACTACCTTAAGAGACAGCTTTTAAATTCTGATTAAAATTCTATTGCAATACACATCACGAGATTTATAATTGTTGTCGATGGAGAAAACATTCACAATTTGATACAACAGTGAGTACTCTGCAAAGAGATATTTATACAAGCTCGGACAAGTTATATAGGTATCGAGCCAAGACTTGATCTGCCACGAAATATCTAAAAAGATATTAACTAATGACTACTGTTTATCCCCAACTTATCAATTCTTGAGATAATTTTGCTTCGAATTAGGTTCAAAATATCTACATTCAGATTATAAACTTTATAACATAGGCACCCATAAAATTATACTCATACAAGCTAAACAAATATATAAACATCCTATAAAATGCGCCAAACTGAATATAGTCGGCCTTGAATAATTCCAGATAATCCGATACAATATAATACACTTGGAATTACGATATGGTAATGAAGCTACTTTAAACTTTACTCCTTACCTTAAATATAGCCCGAATTAATATGCAAAGTATACATCGATAATATCTACCTGGACTTGCCACTTCCATCGCCGTATATTTGCCATTATTCCATCTGTTATCCCTAAGTGAGCAGAATAATCCCCCTACACTGGTAACACTGCACTGAGTCCTCCAGGGTTGGCCTCCAGGGCTGGGGGCAGGCCGTCCGACACAGCTGGCAGTG
Source organism: Lepidonotus clava (assembly GCA_936440205.1). Taxonomy (NCBI): domain Eukaryota; kingdom Metazoa; phylum Annelida; class Polychaeta; order Phyllodocida; family Polynoidae; genus Lepidonotus; species Lepidonotus clava. The sequence continues at coordinate 33,572,455 of OW387143.1, forward strand.
CGACCAGACCGACTGTCAGTCACACGCTGAAGACTCCGCCTCAGGTCCCACCAACCCCTACAAACGCCCTACCTGTCTACGCACGGCCTGGTTCTATAGACCCGTTGCAAATATGGCCTGGTTATGCATGACCTAATGTAGACACGTTGCAAATATGGTATATCTAAGGTTGGCCTAATGCTATAGGTCCTTTGTAATACAGCCTATTCCAATAGACCCATTGCACATGTGACTTGTCTATGAATAGCCTTATGCTAAATACCGGTTGCAAATACGGCCTGTCTATGGACGGAATAAAGCTACAGACTCGTTGCAAATACTGCCTGTCCACACATAGGACTACTGCAAATACGACCTTCTATGTTTAGCCTAATGTTATAGGCCCGTTGCGACGTCTATGTGCTAAGCCATGAAAAGTTATTGAGATGCTTCTTGACTAAAGTATTGCTCTAAACAAATTCCCTGTGTTTTCCTTGAGATTTCCCTGTCCCGTGGCAATTTTTCCCTGTGTCATATCCAGCAAGTTGTTCAAAATTGAGAGCCTCTGCGTGCAGAAAAAGATTGGACAACCCAACAACAAAATCTTGATTCCATGATATCTTGAGAATCAGGAATTTTAGAACCTGGCCAAATGAAATTCCCTGTATTTTGGCAAAATATCCAAATTCCCTGTGTTTTCCCTGTCAGGGATTTTTTTTGGCCATTTTCCCTGTTTTCCCTGTGTGGTTGGTACCCTGTCTAAAGTAGCTTCTAATGCTGTTCTGGTAAAAAACAAACTAGTTCAAACTAAAGACGAATTATCTGATTTTATGTCTTTGTATGAGGAATTTTTTGCTTTCCGTACTATGAGGCAAAAAAAATATGGTGTGTTCAGTTAACCCTAAATTTTTGGCCCTACCCTTTTTTTCAATATCCAAGAGAATTGACTTGAAAAGCATGTATTTCAGATCTTAACAATTGTTTTAGAGGATATTTAGATTATCTTTTTATATTGTCAACACTGCCCTGGTCTCTTTGGTCCCTAAAAAAAGCAAAAAAAAACGTACCCTAATTCTTTTTACCTAATTTAACTTATGACAGGAATGCCACTCAGGGAAGAGGAAAAATCCGGAAAAGTGGGAAGGACATTTCCGGATTTTAACTTTTGAAACTAAACAGATGCAACCATTGATTTCGCATTTTAATGACTTAGACTTGGTATAAAAATGTTCTAAAATGCAAAAACAGTGATTTAGAAAAAAGAACAATAAATTTCATTTCCCTGCTGAAATGATCAAAAATCCGGAAATCCGGGAAAAGTCGGATAAGGTTTATCGTGATTACTTTGTCACATCATGAACACACGTTTAGTATTTGGCATTATCGTCAGAGTCTACGTCATCAATGTGTCTACATATTATTATTAGGATAAATCAATTGTAATTAAAGGTAGTGTCAGTCACCAAGAATGATTATCAAAACCATTATAAGGTACTCAACTCTGTAAGTTAACCGCACGTAAAAGAACAGATTAAATACATGCATGTAGAAATCTAATGATTATATTTCATATTTCAGCGAGTGCTTCTTTTAAAAAGCACCCCACCCCTCTCTGGCCACACACAATTGCCACGAGTCAATCCTTGTTATGGCCACAAGCCGTTACACTTAAGTTGAATAATTTACACGTGGCCAACTTCATTATGCAGGGTTCGATTTTTTATTTTTTTGCCGCCCATAGATCGACCCTAGTCACGAACACCGATTATTTGGAAACTTTGGATGGGCGATTTGGGAAAATTTGCAACAAAGGCAACTCCTCCGGGTTAATGGACAACTTCTTGTAATTTTCAAGCGGCCAATGAAGCAGTTGAGTGGGTTACTATTGTTGATCTTTTAGTTTGATCCATTGCTCCCATTGTCAAGTAGTACATTTTCCTGTAGACAATTACAAGTCGGACAGTGTGAGGTGGGTATGGAGGCTTGTGGCAGTGCTTAATGATGCAAGACGGTGCATGCAAACCATGCGCTACACACAAGAGACAAGCGCCTGATTACTGATTCATGACAAGGGAAGGGGCGACCATTTTATACGGCTGTACCAACATTTGTTATGCTTCATATTTAAAAAAAAAATCAGTCAAGTGGACACGTTCTCGGGAATGATAACAAAATCTCTGTTCAGGAGTAACTTGACAGAAAATGTTTTTCTGTATTCTGTTTGTTTCTCTCTGTAATCTGGTTGCATTAAGACCACCTCATCGTCTATAGATAAAAGTTCTATGTTGTCTGGTGAGGTTTTCCAAAATCACAGTTGGGGAGGCTCTTGGAATATGAAGACAAGTCATCCCGTCAATGAAGAGAAAATGTTTTTATAAATAGTTTTTAACCTTTAATATTTTGTACACATTCAAGGTAACCTTTCAGACGTGCACTATAATGCGCAACAAAGCTCAAATCGCAAGACACTTTCTGGTACATATCTGTAGTTGACCAAGGTCTAGAGTTTATATTAGATTATCAATTGCTAGGCCAGGAATCCGTGTTATGAGGCTGTGAATACACCATGGTGGACTGAATGTACACCGTGTTAACGTTTAAACCACGAATCCACCCTGGTCGAATACAAATACTATCGTTAGAGCTGTCCTGGCGGCAGATAGACGTGTCACTACTTTTTTAAATATCTATTCAGGCAAAGTAGTGTTCAATCATATAATGATTTTGGGAATCTGCCAGAAGATCCATTAAAAAGTGGACAGCATTAATTACGTATTTAATACTACGACGATAATAATTGATTCTCTATTAACAAAAATTAATGTAGCGAATCTAATATTTTACAGTATGTGAAAAAAAATGTATACATAATTCCTTACGCTTTCTTTACATTGTAGTGGTATCTAAAAGAGGTATTGATAACGCCTCTTATTTATGCATTATAGTAATATTAACAGTAACTGTATTCACGAAGTATCGGTATACCTAACACCCACCAGTTACTTGCTCTGTGCAATAAATTATAATGCAAATGACCTATTTTCAATATAATAATGCAATCTAGGAGATAACAAGACCATGTGACACCAGGGCTGTACAATATGCTGCCTGATAAGTCAAACGTACCCATGTGATAATGCCCCGGCCTCAGTACCACTAACATGCTGCTACATATTTTTATCTCCTGTCAGTGGCATGCTCAATAGATGTTTTTTGAGCTTTTGAATTTTCAGCTCAAGAATTGATTGGTCAAAGAAAAGTTTAAAAACGTCTGTCCTACGCGTATACATTATCTCTATAAAACATAGCAAAACTATAAGAGTGTAAAAGTACGGTGCAATTTGACATGCATTTCATGAAATCTATTTTAGAATATACCCTATTACATGATGGATAATTTTACATGCTTTACAAGCGACACAAAATGACACCTATTTACATGTAAGTTTTATCGAAATTGCTAATGATTTGTCTGACACACATGTCAACATATTTGCTCATAAAAACCATTCATGTTTGTAGAGGCAGTAGCACTTTCACATATCGACACTTCTTTTTTGTGGGTGCAAAATCGACGCACAGTGGACTATAAATAACATGTTAATCCACAAATCATTAATGATGCATACCGTTAAGATTTCTTCGGTAAATCGACCGGCTGCGAGCTAAATATATCTCCATAAGCAGTGAGACTCGACCAATATTATTCTAGAGACATGAAGGGATCCCTGTCGGCAAATTGGCTATTATCGATTTCTATAGTTTAGGCGAGGCGCACACGCATTACTCCTCTACACGCGGGCAAATAATGAAAATAATAGGACAACAAGAGGATATATGAGGCTGTATGAAATGTTGTCTTTGTGGATGGGGCATCGGTGCCAACGTGTGCGATAATCAATACGACTCGTTTCTGGAGAGGTAATGACAAGAACGTTATGGTATCCCAAAACGCATTAGCGTTTTGGAGGCAACCCAACTTTTGGGACACCCATATTACATTGTATGTGCCTCCCCCCCGCCCTCCTCAGGCACGTGATTCTATGGAATGTGTATTGACGCCTTACAGATAAGGTAAAACGCTGCTTTTCCTCTCAGGTTCCTCATAATTGGGAATATCTTCAGTTAATTATAGCTTCATAAGAAAACCGATAAGAACAAAGTGCATCTGAAATCCCTGTAGTCGGTTTTTAAAGAAACATTTGTATATGACTATTAAACTGTGTATATGAAATGCAGATGATGTAGGTTCGACCGAGGACACTATAGGGTCCACAGTCAATATTACTTGTCACCACTGATTCTTTATTTTTACATTGATTTACACTTGACTTACAGAGATGCCACTCTAAAATCAAGAAAAATTAGGAAATTCTTGAAACTAACATTCAGGATTTTAAGCAGGAAGATTTGAAATGAAGGAAATTTTGTAGTTTGTACATTCTGACCTTAAAAAACAACTCCTATATACTGTGTCTATTGCCTGGTAATAAGTATTTTTAGTATTCCAATATCTGCTGATCATAACTACTGACTTGAGAAAAAACATGGTACAATAAAAAAATCCATAAAATGCTTTAATTTAAATAAAGTGCTTCTTTTTATTTTAAGCAATGTGATTTTTCCCCTTTGTACTAAGACGTATATAATATGAAATGGATATTCTTACATGAGAAAAGAAAGGATATACCTGCAAATCCATGTATACAATCCAGTTTCAAAATGTATACCCACATTGACTCTAACTATAAGTAATATAGACAGTAATAACATACAAAGTTTGCTATTGACCTAACAATCTCTTGAACTAGAAGACGCTGAACAAATTACAGATGATAGGCAACAAAGTTTCTCTGTATATAAAAGTTCCTTGACCACACCCTTCTACCACAAGACATTGACATTTTCCCTTCGTGACCCTGTCTGTAACAGATATGTGTCCACAATATGCACCACTGTGAATCCATGATCCCCGTTCAATAAGTATCCCATGAAACGTGCTGCCAATGCAAAGCTTTGTTTCCACTCTCTGGCTTATTCTACCTGCGGTATATGCAAACACAGGATGGTAGAGTTGTAGCCTCAGGAGGAGGCATGACATACAGATTAAAAAAAAAGTTATAGGCCTTAGAAGATATCGGGTCTATCGGATCTCCCCTTATGTCACGTTGGCAGAGCAAATTTCAGTTTACGAAGAGACCTCTCTGGTTTACTTGAGTTGCGGTATATGCAAACACGTAATGGTATAGAGTAGTAGGAGGTGTGGCACCTCTTTCGTGGTAGCTATTGGACTTAAAACTAGTCCACTGGCTTACTAATTTATTTCTTAATGTATTAGTTGTTTGCCTGTTCATAAATTCAAATATCTATCCTGCCTCTTTTCTGAGTTGGTGTTTGGTGATTTTCAGTTAATCACTTCACGCGTAACGAAATTGTAAAACACATAATAGGCACTATGGTTTATTAAGGATCACTCTTCAGCACGTGGGTTCAGGGAGTCAGTCACATTTTTTCATTTTTTTTTTGTTAATTAAATTTCTTTTAACATGATTAAGATGTTTAACTGATGATAGTTTCAGGTATTTTAGTTACATAACTAACTTCGAATAGTTTGTCAAAGGTAATTTTCAAGAGGTCTTAAAAACATAGTGCTACTCCCAGCCTTCTGGGTTACCATCAAAATTTCCAAGGGAATCGTTAACGAAACCAATCAGCAAGTCGCATGACCACTATCAATACACTCAGCTTTTGTTACAATAGGCAATGACACTCATACACGTATAGGATTAGACCGCTGGGCCCTACGTAGCCACCTGGTGAGCCAGATGGGAACTGGTGTTAATAGCTGCTTATACATCCTTACTGAAAATAGGACAAGTATTCTCATGACTCACGTGCAGCCTTTCAATATTCCACACCCTCCTAATATCGATAGTTTATATATGTACGAATATACTGTTATTGTTAACAGTCGGACGTTTCATGAATATACCCAATTAACATGGGAATTTATGTATTTTATTATGTTCTGATTATGATGATCATGGTTGGAGTTTAAGGTCCACTCAGCAAACAGGCCATAATATGTTCTGATGTCTAGTACATTATTTTGTTAGAACACATAACAGGGACGGGTCCATAGATTTTTAAAAGTATATAGTAATACAATATAGTAATTGAGGTGAAAGTGGTGAGGTGAGGTGAAGCCTGAAGGCGCACCGAACACGCCCCCCCCCCCCGTGTAATTTAACATCAGAAATTGCCTCACAATATACATGCTACTCCTAGTATCACTACACCCTCTAAACAGTGAATTCAGATGATGTGACAGAACTCTAAATTGTACCGGAATAGATAAGAATGATACTATATTAATAAAAAAAACGGTCATTACTATAATCATTTAATGGGAAGATAGTCGTTTGCAGAAACAGGATACGAAATATTGATGAGGTTGCATTTGGGTAAAGGGCCTTCCACACACTATTTGGTTGGTTCTGATAGATCAAATTCTTCACAGGGATTACTGAGTTGTATACCAAACTCTTTAAAAACGTCATGGTCCTCTAGAACCGTACATTTCCTCCCGACGCTTTAGGGAAGTTATTGGGGTTAATGAGAGCGCCAGGAGCTACACGTGACACGCACAGAAACTACGAAAGGTAACTTATTGATTTAATGCCATTGACACAGAATCTATTATACATTTCCCTCTGATCTTTACAAAAACAAATCGACAGGTTTCGTAGTCATACCGATGGTGGAATCACCAATAGGACAACAATAAGCGATCCAAGAGCACAGAAGTTAACGATAAAAAAAACTTTTGTATTCGTCACTTTCATGGGGTCTTGGAGCGTGTAGCTGCTCGTTTGGGAACTACATCAAGGCTGAGAGTTTCAGTGAACCAGAAGCATTTTGAAACACTATATTCAGGTACAAATGGTGGAATTATAACTTACTTCCATCCAGAAAACTGTGCCAAACGTGGGGTATATTGCGAGCAGAAAATCAAGGATATTCTAGGAGAAAAATCTCAAGTATCAAAAGACCAATTGGGTCAAATATCTGAGGACTCTTCCTCCCATAAAGAGCTAGCTCAGTCGCTCTTATCATGGATCACTTCATGATGACTCAGTGTAGGAGTTTTTATCAATATTAAATAGGTTAATGCTGCATCTTGCCAAGTTTTGAAGATCGAGTTCAGTTCTAAAGGTTTAGGAAACTGCATAACGTTTTTATGTCAACTTCCGTCATACTTTACAGTTATGACCCTACAGCAACAGTAAATCGGCCTGTGACAATCGACATCTGCTCTGCTGCTACACCAGGGTCATAGATCCTACAAAGGCCGTCAGCCTGGATATATCTGGCCAGGGATATAACAACAATCTAGTACCTAATTACTTTTACCAACTCTCTGCCTACACATAACCCACCTGTTATAGGAAATCAATAACTCTAGCGTAACACTGAACCAACAGGCACTCACCGGGCATAACAAAAAAAGAGGCGTTTCTAAAGAATACAAAATTAATTTCTGTTAAAATTTCTTGAAGGACAGGAGATCAAGTCATGTATTTCAGATGTTACAAACTGATGAAGGGGGTGTCTGGTGTGAACTCTCAATTTTCAAGAACACTAAGTCTATCTGTGTCAGTTAAAATACAAACCTACTGCACACCCCGCCCCCAAAGACCCAACAATCGAGTCACACATCTTAATCTTCTCAAGATGTGCAAGTTGTTAACCTAAAGATGCAGGTGTAGGAAGTACCTATGACTCCAGGTGTAACCCTAGCCCCTCACTGATGGACTGAGTTAGGCTCAACTCGACGTTCGGCCTGTGTGATCGGCCCTTTACAGTTTAATTCCTAGGGAGAAATTCTGGTAGTGACATAAGATTTGAAGCTTAACTTCTCTATGGTGGAGTGTGGCATATCTGCAGGGATTCATTACTCTAAATCTCAACAGTTATTCGTTTAAACGTAAATTCGGTGAACAAAGTTATTTTCCCGGACATGAAAAATACCTTTTTTAAAACAATGTTACATCTTTGAAAAAATTAGCGAACTTAAATGTAGTAGGGATGGGTTTATTATCAAAATATGGCTCACAGCCATATACTATTCACTACCTTAAATAAAACTATACACGGTGTTTTTACACAGCGCCCTGAGCGCTGTTCTGTTTATCGAATATCCTTATGATTATACATCTTTTTCATTAAGGTGGCTCCCCCCTGTGGTTTAGATAGGAAACACTCTTTTAGGTCTGAGCCCCAATAGCAGGAACATAGCATGACACATTCATAGCTTTTGAGTCCTATTAAGTCAGGAAATACACTGAGATATAAAGTTCTCAAGTTGTATTCTTGTTAGAATTAATAATAATATGATGTAGAATGAAAGAATACTATTCTGTTGCAAATGTAATCATCTTACAATGAGTTGACACTTTCAAGTGCCTGTTGAAAGGTCAAGTGTACTTGTTTTGATTACTGGGAGAATGGTGGTGTGAGGTTATGTAGTACACCACAGTACTGAGGCCAGGGTAGACAGTGGCAGGGTGGCCATTTGGTATACACTGTTAATCACCTACTTGATCAGACACTTAAAACACTCACTCACTAATAAACTTGTTTTGACATTTGACCTCTATTCAGATTTCAAGCTAGGTTGGTCTGAATTTAACCCTTAAAGCATGGAAACTGCAACATTTACCATAATAACATTTTCATACATGACTAAAAGACAAGTTGATGCATAGTAATTTGTGGTTTTAGTGATGTACTTTTACCTCTTTACAAGTTTTTTTTGACTTGCAGCACAGGATTCCTATCAGGCCCCTCTATAAACCTATATACAGTGAGGTGACCCAGACCACCCTTCCCCAAAAACACTGCTGCCTCTGTGGGGCTGGGGGACTGCGCAGGGTCGTGGCAAAGGTGTATACTTTATATATTTTCAGAAATTATCATATCATCGCAGAATGGTCGCCACCAAAATAAAATTGATTTAGTAGATTGAAAATGCTATAGAAATGAGTATGATATAGGATACTTCATCTTTAAATACCAAAAACACTAAAACCATCTTGTCATTATGAGGGTACCTCATGTACACCGATACTGTAACTCATGCGACATACGATTGAAAAACAACATGTGCCAGTGCTTCAGTAGCAGAACGATTTCTCATTCAAAATTGATAAAAGTAATAATTGGCAAAAAAAAAAAAAAACTAACTTAATAAACAATTACGTCAAGTGAAAGTGTTGTTCAAATCATGTGTTCACCACTTAATGTTAAATGTGATACTTAGTAAATAAACCTCTTGGGACGCTATTTTCTTATTCTACATTCATATCTATAATCGTTTCAGAACTTGTCGGTATTACATTTTCAAGATGAAATGAATTTAAACGTATAGATACAGAACTATAACTGCCAAGAACGTGTTTTAAATGGGTATATGTACCTAGAGGATCTAAAGTGTTTTAAAGACCAATTTTGCCGAAACGGTTAAGGTTGGACATCGGAGCTCGTTATCAAAAGTCAAGGGGACACCCTACGTGAAATAAGAACCAGAAAGTCTGACAGTGAGTATAACTTAGTAGATACTTAAAGTATATAGGTATACTTTAAAGTATCTCAGCTTAAATAAGTTCGATGCGCTAAGAAATTAAACTAGATTTCATTCATTTAAATGAAACATGACTATTTTTAATCATGATATGTGTGCTTTATCTAATATACATAGAACATTACTTACTCCAAACATCCTACGTATCTGGTATACGAAAAATGAAACATATTATACTCCATATAAGACTTTGATTTACTCCAAATTCCAATATGCCAAATGTGTTAAAGCTATCATTTAGAACTTATACTTCCCTTATTCTTACAGATGTTACTAACCAATACATCCATTTCATGTGTATTTCAATAAGTTATGGGGCATCTTATCACATGCAATAGTTTATCGCCGACTGAGAGTGTTTTTCAATACACGTATACTACTTTAAGTATCTAAAATGTTAACGTTTAAAAATAACAATAGATATTTATTTTTAAACTTGATTTCTTTATAGGTTTGATATACAAGTACCTTGTTTTAGCAGATAAAAAGAATGAATTTGGTCGATCAGACACTTTATCAGGCAAGATATGATCGATTTGAATACCATTTGAATTTTTTTTCTTTACCATTTTTTTATGTAGCCCAGATGATTATAACAATTTTATTGTTATCCCATTTGATGACAAAGTTAGTCTATTGATTCCATAATAGAGTATTGAATAAGTCACTTACCTGTTTCCGCGGTGGTACAATATTTGATTTCGGGACCATTTTTGCCCCATTTATAGGTTGGATTCGGTTTTCCTGAAACATTAAACAGGAATATATCAAATACTCGTACATTACGGCAATTGAATTCTGGACTAAAATGTTGATGCCAGCGTGTAATTCAGGTATTATTCCTACGTGGCGATTAATTATTTCTTGATGACATCTCATATTTTCGTGATTTCGGCTTAAATCATTCAAACTTTTTACATTGTTTACATTCAGCCCAGCAATGATGTCACCAAGGGCACTACCGGGGGTATTTAAAAAAGAAAAAATAAGATATTCAGCTCAAGTTGAATATTGTTTTATTTGACAAATTGAAATATTCAACTCTGATGAAAATATGAATAAATGTTACCAAGGGACACTTCAAATTTGATATGAGATAACACATGCCTCATCAAACCAGCGTCCTGTCCACCCCTTAGAGGCACGGGACACCCTGACAGGACCCTCTGGGGCGACACTAAAAAAAAGTCTGTGTTCGGTGGACCGGCCGGGTGGCCGTAATTGGACAGGGTGGGGGTCTTTTTTTCATTTTATTTCCAAATTTTTTTTTCTTCACAAATTCCCATATATCTGCTAACCAAAAGAAAAGAAAATCGTGAAAATTTTTTATTTTGCGGCCGCCCGACTGGCTTTTATCATGCCCACCCGGTCCACCGGAAACAGATTTTTTTTTTTTTTTTAGTGCGGCCTGGGTGTCCAATTCATCCATGGATGTCAAGGCTGAGCCTATTGGACCCCTCAAGTTTATATGCAGGACATCAGCAAGTCACAGGCTGGGTGTCCTGTCGACATCCAGTCATTTTAAAATTCCGTGAGCCCTGAAATATGTATAACCAACCAGGGAAGAAGTGCGAGAATGAATCAACCCTTGGTGTGCCAGTGTCAGGAATATCAGCCTGTGGAAAGGGCCTGGAGGGCCGCCTGAAGGCTGATATCTTTGACACACAGAGGGTTGATAACTCAAGGAAGGCCTTCACAAATTGAAATCTCTCAGCATCAAATAAAGCTATGGACAAAATTCAGAAAGGTAAAGGATTCTGTCAAAGTTGAGTTTGTTTCTTGGGGCAGTTTACCGTCCTGCTTTCCAGACCACACAAGGTAATACTTTCCAGCTAGTTTAATGCCACGTGGGTGGTGACTGAATCTATGAGAAGAGGTGCTATTTGTAGCAGTAGGACCCAATGCCCTCTTTATAGTGCTGCCTCACTGAGATATCATGTCATAGGCCCACATGATACCCCATCCAGTCACATAATACTGACACCAGGCCGACAAGTCAAGTTTTGTGGTTCTTACTTCTCACCGAGTGCCAGGCAAGCAGTACCCAGTCTAGGCTAAAAGAAATCTGTTTCTGGTGGACACTACTGGCTTTTAAAAGGGCCAGTCGAGAATCTTTTTTTTTTTCTTTTAGATTTTTTTTTTTGGTAGGGAAGTACTGAAAATTTTTGAAACAAACAACAACAAAAATCTGATAAAAATCTCTTGGTGAGGGGTTTCACACCCAGACCAGCGGCCGACCAGAAACAATTTTTTTTCGTGTGGCTTCACTCCCATTGTTAAAGTCTTTGGTGTGACTTGGCCAGGGTTAGACCCGATGACCTCCCAGACTTGAAGTGGGCACTCTACCAACTGAGCTCATTAGATTTAGTCTGCTCTCCTTATTTGTTGCCTTTTAAAGGTGAAACGCAAAGGAAAAAACGAAAATCATAAATATAGTAAAATTTACTTAGTTGTTATCAAACTTAAACATCATTAGACTTTAATTACCATACATGGACAATGCAATTGAGTAAATAAGGGTTTGTTAGAAGTGTGAATACACTCTCACAGCTTATCTCACAGGGCTGTGATGTCATCTAGGCTCTCAGTCACAGGGGTCTGTGTGTGCAGTCAACCATAGCATAACCTTATAAGCTTGCCCTACTTATCCAACAGAGCCTAGATGACGTCACATGCACTTAGAAGAAGCCACTTTACAATGCGATGTTTAAACATTTATTTTTCCACATATTAATGATTTATTTGAATTTATTTTCGTAGATATGTTTCAAGGAATACATATTCAACATAAAATGAAAATGAAAATTGGCTTTACTGTTCTCCTTTAAGGCTTTTATGATGAGCAAGAGGATGCTAAGAACCTTTCCAGGAAAATCCCGGAAAAACCCCCATCCTGGGTCCCCATGGGGAACAATTCTACTCAACCGAAATGGCTGAGTAGAAAGCATAGACTTGTATATGAACTCTGACCTGACAGTCAAGGCTGCTCTCGGACTAGATTTAGCGTAGATGAAATATCCATCCCCGACTCTGGTGCGGGGATGGAGTGCACTCCATAGACAAAACTGGTAAAAAAGCATTGAATTCTGGGAAGGTGTGGACCCTTTCTGCCATAGAGGAAGCCATGTTGGAACTAGCCCAAGTCAGTCCACTTCATGACAGGCTAGGAAAATTCGGCCAAAATTCTGGTCGTCAGAGGACGACCATTAGCAAAAATCTGGTCGTCCACATATAGGTTTAGGTTGTCCACAGTGTACAGACCCTTTCTTATATTTTAACATAGACAGAAAACGATATTATACAGGTAAATATCTTAGTGATCAATCCACAATTTCTGGTCGTCAGGAGGACGACCAGAAATCGTTTTCTGGTCGTCCACAGCAGTAGTAGTAGGGGAGATCCAGTTCATGTCATCGTGCGAAATTCAAGATCCAGTTCGTGTCATCGTGCGAAATTCAAGATCCAGTTCATGTCATCGTGCGAAATTCTAGATCCAGTCCGTGTCATCGCACGAAATTCTAGATCCAATACGTGTAATCGTGCGAAATTTTAGATCAAGTTCATGTCATCGTGCGAAATTCTAGATCAAGTTCATGTCATCGTGCTAAATTCTAGATCCACTCCGTGTCATCGTGCGAAAATTTAGATCCAGTTCATGTCATCGTGCTAAATTATAGATCCAGTCCGTGTCACCGTGCGAAATTCTAGATCTAGGGTGTATCATGGTGCGAAAATGGAGTTTCAGTTCTTTTAATTTTAGGCTTTATTTATTTTAGTTCGGGGAAATGCATTTGAGATTACCAGGCTCATGAAAATATTAACCTTATAGGAATTTTACCTTTTGCTTATTTTGTAAGTAAAATTTTATTTTCTAAGTTTATGTTTATCTCAGAAGAGTTTCTCCTGCTGCTCATTTTCTAAGTCCAACTTTATCTCAGGGGAGTTTCTCCTGCCGCATATTTTCTAAGTCCGTCTTTATCTCAGGGGAGTTTCTCCTGCTGCTTATTTTCTAAGACCATTTTTATCTCAGGGAATTTCTGTTAGGAGTTTTACGGCGCGCTTCTGCAGGCCTAGAAATACCCTTGTGATGAGTAACAGTTCAAAATAGGGCAAGCTTTTCCTTAGCCTGCGGTTAGTGGTGTCTGGTGACCAGCTGGTTATCTGATCTGGAGGAAGGACAGGGGTGGGGTGATTAGTGAAGATAGAAAAGTGTGGAGATATTAAATGAGGGTTGGATATTTCTATGGAAAACATTCTTTTACATCAGTGTGAGCAAAATGATATGTTAAATGTCAAAAATGACCAATAATTAAGAGAAATACAAAGTTTTGAGAAATTACCAAATATTGTGGTATTTGAATAAGCATAGATTGAAACATGGGTTATTCTGCAATATAACTATTTATAAGCTATTTTTGCTAAAACAGTTTTAAAAAACTTTATGCATGTAATTCCGCGCGCGCGAAGTTACAGTTTTTTTCGAGATAGAGCTTCGTTGTTACTCTCAAATATACTTCATATGTTGAATTTATGGTGGAGCAGAGTTGATAAAGATTATTATTTAAACGATTTACTTTCAGCTTTTACACAAATACATCGTGAAGACCTCAAGGAAATTGTTTTAAGTTTTATACTGGATCATCATAAAAATGTGTTGCTCATATCTGACGAAACTATTCAGATTTTATTTTTAAAGTTATCTGAAAGGTTATGTTCAGACTGGGTAGATTTAGCGATTCGTCTATCTATTTCTTTCACCGAAATAGATAGTATTGTTTGTAGCGCAAATCATCCCAGATTCCATCGCGCTTATGAAGTTTTTAAGACTTATACCTATATTAGACATGGGTGAGTTTATTTTGAAACAAGAGAGGCCTTCTACTAGTGTTAAGAAATGCGCAGTTCTTGGAATAAGCGAACGCCTCGAGCTTGGAACGTGATGAGAGCAACTCACAAGCGAGGGAGGTAACTTCCCATCTTCAGTGCCCAGATGTCTATGTGTGTTGAGGGGCTAGAAAACTAGATCATTTTGAGAGAATCCTATTTTTGTAAAACATACTTATATTGAAGGGATTTAGAAATCCATTAATACAATACTCATTAGGTTTTATTCTTAATATATATATATATATATATATAAAACATAATTCTACAAAGAATTAAATCTGCAGAGCAGTTTTCCATATCATTGCAAACATTTCCTCAAAATTTCTTACCTATTTTGAGTATAGTGACAAATTTTACACCTAATTTGCGCGAAATTTTTTCACTCATTCCACTCGCTTTGAGCTGAAAACGGATCTATTTCTTTCACTTTTGAGACACACATCCAGACAGGTTTGAGACCAAGTTACCCCCTAGGCTCTCAAGTTCCGCCTTAAATTATGAGCGTCCCTGATGTCAACAGCTGCACTTCATCGGTTTACTACTTTGTCCAAACGTGGTGATGTTGCGGTATTTAGACCGGAAGTAACAGATGAACTGGTTTATGGTCAGAGTTTCAAGGCTCTTTGTCGTCTGTTCGAAAGCAGATGCTAATAAATCAGCTCGTCTTGCGTACTTCACAAAGGACTTTGTCTTTAGACTAAAAGTTTTCAGTTTTTGTAAAATGAAAGCGAATTCGAGATAATTTGGAAGTACTTTTATTCTTGAAGATAATTTAAATGATATGCATAGTCTGATTTTGCTCGGAATTGTCAAGTTCAGCACAGTTTTCATTGCTTTATTTGAAATACTACGTTTTTCATACAATTTTATTATGAGACTGTACTGAGAAGACAAGCAGATTATTAGAGCAGAGCTGAAAAGCATCACGTGGTGCAAGCTGGTAAAAGAACCTAAAAGGCTTCGATGGGCATTTAACTTGCTCACCACCCGTCATCAGTACAGAAGTAAGGATTTATCCAAGCTTTGTTGAGCCAACTATAGTAAAAGAGCGGATCGAATACTCTTTTCTTTTGAAAGAAAGAAAAACTAGTTAAACATAGCATTAAGAATCACCTCAAATCTAATTTGCTTTCTCCTAAACTGAATTTTTAAAGGAGTTTCTTTCTTTGAGAAGTAAACATGATTTGGTTTGTTTATCATCAGACTGCGTGCATGGGCTGGTGCGCTTAAACCTCAACTGTAACGGGAAGAATAGAGCATTGTTCCTTTTTGTGAAGGTCCGTGGTGCAGCAAGCAGGGGATATGCCAGCTCTGATTTTATTAACTGAAACTGATTTTATTATTTTCAGACCTTTCTGTTCTTAAGATAGCTCTAATCTGGTGCTACTGTTTTCAATGATCGACCTAAGGAATGTTCAATTTCTTAGGAGAAACAGTTCATGTGACATTCCCCATGGTCGCCCTAACCTGTTTATGGCAAGATTATTTGCCAAAATGCAAAGTTCTTGTAATGTACTGTTGTGCGGGTTCTCCTGTGTGCAAAGCCTGGGTGAAAAGGAACTCTGCCCCAGAGTTAATCATTTTTACATGCAACACCCAACTGAGCAGGTTAGGAACCATGACTCACTTTACACACCATTCTGACTCTAGGACTAAAAGTTTCAGACAAGATGAATTTACTTGATAAACTATGATCATTATAATTTCTCATGGTATTATTAGGCACATCATTCTATTAGTAAATTTGCAAACGAGCACAAATCATAACGATAGATTTAAACTGTTACAAGTTCTTTGATAAGAAAAAGTTTGAAATAGCACTTGACAATGCTTATTTGGAAATGTCCTAGGATAACAATTCATCATGAGACTGTACTGAGAAGACTCACTGAGCTGAAAAGCATCACCTTGTACAAGCTGGTAAAAGAACCTAAAAGGCTTATAAGCATTTAACTTGCTCACCAACCAAAATCACCCGGTACTTAAACCTAACATCAAGAATCACTTGAAAAGTTAGGCAAGCCTTAAATTACAAAAATATTCCACTACTTGGATGACTTTCGCAAAAAATCTTATCCAAATTATGCTGCTCTGTTCACAAATGCTAGTACACATAAACCCTTTATTTCTATCAGTTTTATTGAAAAGACTACTTTTATTATTCACATCATACTATTAGTAAATTTGCAAAAGAGCACAAATCTTAACGATAGATTTAAACTGTTTCAAGTTCTAAGAAAAAGTTTGAAATAGCGCTTGTCCACCTTGTCCAAGCTGGTAAAAGAACCTAAAACATTTCCATGGGCATTTAACTTGCTCACCAACCAACATCAGTGTAGAAGTAAGGATTTATCCAAGCTTTGTTGAGTCAACTATAATAAAAGAGCGGGTTGAAATTCATTACACTCATTCTTTTGAATACTCTTTTCTTTTGTAAGAAAGAAAAACTATTAGCCCGGTACTTAAACCTAGCATCAAAAATCACTTGAAAAGTTAGTTAAGCCTTAAATTGTGAAAAAAAAAATTTGCGCAACAACATAGGGGATTGGTTACATTTTTGAAGTGTTCTGGAAATGCTCTCGAGATAAACAATTTACTATAAATCTCCACACTTTTCTATCTTCACTCAGAGAATAACTTTATGATCCCAGGCTGTGACCAACCATCCCGTGTCTTTCCCCAGATCAGATAACCAGCTGGCACCAGTCACCACTAACCACAGGGCTACCCATGAGGGAGATAAGGCTACACATTCAGAATATGAAAATTTAAATATAAATTTGGATAAAACTCATAATACATGTATTTATTTTGATGTTAAGGCTCAAAATGAAAAACAGATACAAATGCTCAGTTTATTCTGTTGTAATTTTTGTTGCTGACATAAAGTGTGATGGTTTATAAATCTATGTGTGCAGTGGGACTCTCAATATGAGACCCACCCTCCACTTTTCCCTTTTCCAGTTTTTACTGGTAAGGGGTTGGTACTGTAGAGTTTGCTTCAGGGTTCCAGTAAAAATTGGAAATCCTGGATGGCTATCACTGAGAGGACTGCAGCAGCCAGCCCTCTGAGTGAGAGGCAGAGAACTAGAGGCTCCTGTCCCATACGCAGAGGTTTTTTGGGGGCTGGTGTGCTTCCAAGAATGTAAGACTGAGCTGCTTGGTTCACCTTTCGTCGTTTTGTAACTTTAGATAACGCTACTCCTAACGCCTGCGATGGGAAAGTGTAAACCTTTGCCCCTCCCGCGATTTGGCGAGAAATAAACAAAATATTATTTTAATCAAATGAATATATTTTTAGATCATGAATACCCCATGCAAAGCACCGAAAGTTTTAGGTAAAGATTGAAATATTAAATATATTTTTATTGTTATTTCTCAAGAAAAGTGTGAGAATTAAGATATTTTGTCCTATAATTTAACAATGGAAGCTCACTTCATTTTAAAATAAAATTGTAGTATTATAAGACCTGATCCTGTTTTATTCCGTGAGGGAGATGTGTTTCATATATATATTCTACTATGTAAAGTAACAGTGAATTTTTCGACCCGTCGTCTCAAAAAGCATCTCTGGAAGCAGCATTATCCCCTCAGAGGTATGCACATTAGGCATTACCATTATCAAATTTTCTCACCTCTGTTCAAGGCGCCGAATCAGAGTTTGGTTTAAGAGACTTGAATGCCAATGATGCTACCATGGATGCTGCTCTCTCAATATCCTCCAGTGAATAAACCAGGTTAAAATCCGAGGACATAATGAAGACTTTTGCAGAGAAAAAATAAAAAGTTAGTTTGGAACACGCTTGTTTTGCTTTGTGTGCTTCCTCAGTGAAATTTGTGTAAGTGTACTACGTCAACAAATCTTGAGTAATGAAAGTCGCAAGAGCGCCCTACCGGTTTATGAATAAACTCTTCCAAGTGAATTAGTTCAATTCTAAGACACTAGGGTATAAACGCATTGTAAGGCTGGCGCATTGTTGCTGTACCAGTTTTAACGGGTTAGAGACCAATGATACGGCTACATCTTACACCACATGACATGACATCAGTAGCTGACATCAGTCTTCCACGTGTATCCGGTGCTTCTTCTCGTTGATGCAGAAAAGGAATTTGTAATTTGTAAAACGATGGAAATGGACCCAAAAGTACTCTCAAAAAAGGTGAGATTTATTGAAAATATATCTGTAAGAAGGGAACCCAGAGCGTATTCAGTGAAAATAGAAATTTATATGATCTCTATTTTCTGTTAAATGTGTAGATAGAAACAGCACTAAAATAATGATGATGACGCTGTTGGGAAATAACCTGAACATAAATGCTCGCATTTCACTACAGAGGGGAAAAATGAGCAAAGATTGCAACTAAACAACGCGAGTGTGTCGATCAAGAATCATGAGCATCTGAGGCATAACCAGACCTAAAATGTTAGGAGGGTTTCGAGCAAATTTAAGGCGGGCCTCTCATTGTTTCCAATACTTTAGAAGACTGGTTTTTCGTAACAAATCAAAGTTGAGCTAATTTTGAAGTTTAACCTTACAAAGTTCAAGTACTGCAGTTCAATTTTGTAGCTTTTTCATATGCTTTAACTGGAATTGATGCCTGAAATTTAGTATTTCTTTTCATTTCATAGTCTATAACATTATTCTTTGTGAAAATTCTTTAGTAAATCAAATTAATTTTTTAATCTAGAGTTTAACCATCTCCTTGGGCTAGATCAACTTTTGAGGTTCAAGTCTGCAGATTAAGTACTTGAACTGCTTCGAAAAACCCATTTGAACCTTAGATCAAAGTTGAGCCCTTTTGAGAAACCGGGCCTACATACAAAACACATTTATTTTTCCTAACTTACGCACATATTTCTTTATTTCTCAATTATCTTATATTGCAAAATTGATACACATTTGGTGCATTTATTTTCACCAAAAAGGCAATGACTATTATAATTTTGTAAAGAAAAAATGATAGAAAATGATAAAAATGTAATCCTAGCCTAGAATGATCATTTCAGTCCCCAAGGTTGACTTGTATCTATTAGAACATTTCTCGCTGTAATCAGAACAGATGGGACAGGTTAAAGATTGGGAGTGTCCTAACCACATTGAGACTGTTGGTAGCTTTACAAGTGTAAAGGGGTTCAACATAAAAACAAGAGGGTTCCAGACACCATAGGACTACTCCTGATCTTTAGATTTTTTATCAAACATTGGCTGAATTAATAGAGATTGTGAACAAAGATGTGAACTGGAATACTGTCTAAACGCTCATACATACCAGACCCGTGCCCAGGGTCTGCTGTGGGGGTGGCGAAGTTCCACAAGTGGAACTCTTACCTAAATTTTCAAAAATTTGAATATGAAAAGGGGGGTGGCGAGCAGCAAAAAGTGGAACTTCTCAGTTCTATATTTTCCTACTATTTTTTACGGATTTTTACATTAAATTTTGCAAGCAAAGGTGGAACCTTTTGAAAGATTTCTTCTGTGAGGGCAGGGGGTTGGGGCTGGTCAAACATTTTCAATAATTTGAGCTTGAAGAGGGTGTGGCGAGCAGTAAAAAGTGAAACTTTTTAATATTTTCCCACTTTTTTATATTTATTTACTGATTTTTACATTAAATTTTGCAAGCAAAGGTGGAACTTTTGGAAAGATTTCTTCTGTGGGAGGGTGGCCCGCCACCCCCGCCACCCCCTGGGTACGGGCCTGCATACTCAATTCATATTTCGAGTTGAAAATGTTGTTACTTATGTAAAATATGATAGGATTTCAATTCAGGTAGTAGAAATATCATAGTAATGCTTTTCTTCGGGGAGCACAAATTCCATAAAGATCTAATGTTTGTAAAATTTTGATTCTCAGTCGCTACTAAAAACAATCATTTATTCCAGAGAAGCCACGAAGATGCTACTGAAGGCGATGACTCTCCTCATTACAAACGGTATAAACAAAGCGAAGATGGTAAGCATTCAAAAAACAACATTACTCAGTAAAACATTAACAGGGCTCGAAATTAACTTTTTAAGCTGTCAGCCCAGACATACTAAAATGTTTAAGGCTGATTTTAATGGAATTTTCTGAAAATGATCAGCCTTAAGTAGGCCAGGTGGAGCTCAAACAGCTAATAATGCATTTTCATAACACTCAGAGCAAAAATATTTTAAACAAAAGTACTAGATTAATAAGCTATCTCTCAAGTGATGATATATTTAGAGTCTCAAATTCAAAACTTTCAGAGATGTAATAAGATGTTTTGAGTTTAAAGTGTAAATTTATTTTTTGTAATTTTCTTACAAGGCTTTCTGGACTGTGGATTGATGGAATCCACGGGCCAGAGAACTGGGGTAGGGCGATGTAAAAAAAGTAGACTCCGGTGAGATACAACTGATGAGGTAATCTTCCGAAACCGCGCATAAACCGCCTATAAAACAAATTGGTCTTTGCCCCTACTAATATTAATACCCGCGGGCCCACTAATAAGACTCCTCCTTCCTCCACCCCCTTTTCCCAACAACATTTTACAAAAAGTGGTGACAGTCAGACAGCCTTTAGCTGTGGCTAGCCTCAGCGCACCCCCTGACACACAGGTGTAAGCCTGCTGTTGCCAGCAGGGCCACCCCCAATGACCAATCAGAGCAGCTGTTCCTGCCATGCATGGCACCCATAAACAAAACTGACCAATGGGTAGCCAGGTTATACAAAAAGGCGGCAACTGGAGGGAATGTGAAAACATTTTTTCACTCGCCTAGTCATTCGCGGTCTTGATCACCAGAGAGTCAACAGCCCCGTCACCGCACCCCACTTAAAGTGTAAATTTAGACCTTGTTGAAAATATTAAGCAGCGTGTGTTAGACCTTGTTGAAAATATTAAGCACCGGGTGTTCTTATCTCTCCTTTCAGCAAAGTCAGAGACCTTAGAAAGGGAAAGTAGTCGTGGTGGGAGTCAGAGTGAGCTTATACAGTCATCGGACTCTGAATCATCCGATTTTTCACATGGTAAGTAACAGTTTGAAATATGAAACAATATTATATATACAAAGAATAGGGTCCTAGACCCCTAAATTCGACATGGCCGTTTTTGAGACCTTGTTACATGCGACTTGGGATTTTTGAAAGATAGTGACATGGGACCTGGATATTTCTTAAATTCGACAGCATGACATGTCCATTTCTTAAATTCGACATGGCAACATCCTTGATTTCCCTAAAAACACTAAAATAGTATGAACTAGAAATGGTTATGTTTCTCAAAATAAAACCTTTAAGGTATCAAAACTTTCTAACGATAGACTTTGGTATATGCAGTTTCTTAAAAATCGTGACTGTAAATAAATAAAGTTTTAGAACTCTGAATCATCTAATTTTTCACATGGTAAGTATCGGTTTGAAATAAGAATCCAGGATCAAAGATAAGGGAGCACTCTCACCTAACTAAATTATGATTTCCCTGAAAGCACTTAAATAGAGAGTATGAACTAGAAATGGTGATGTTTCTCTAAATAAAACCTGTAAGGTATCAAACCTTTGTAACGATAGACCTTGGTATATGCAGTTTCTTTAAAATGGTGACTGTAAATACATAAAGTTTTATTTTTCTCAAATTTCTATCCTGAAATGCATGACTTAACATGAAAAGACTTAACATGTAATGCGAGAAGATATATATTAGATCAGTATCTTAAACTTTGCTGTAATGAATTGCTCTTCAGGCATATTTTTCTAAAAGATATAACTTCCTCTTGTAGTCTCACCAAGTCAAAGCACAGAACGACCCCGAGTTTTTGGATTGTATCGCCCATCACGGCAGACGAAGACTGATGAAGAGGAGCACAGTGAGACTGCCTTCACAAAGATGAAGACCAAAAGAAAAGGTACTTATTATTAAAATCAGTAAGATAATTTAGAAATCTTTAAATATCTGAAACATTTTTTAAACTAAATTGAAGGAAATTTGTTTGTTACTAAATTTTTCCTAACTGAATGTTTTAGATCAAAACTTAGTTATCTGCCCAAATTTCTCCTGACTGAATGTTAAAGATATATTGTGATTTTAAGAAATAATTATATTAATCTCTTTACAGCTCAAACCACTCCTGTTAGGCTATTGAAATGCGGATGTTGTTCCAAATTTGGTGAAAACCTGGCCACTCTAACAAAAAGTTTAAGCGAAAGCATGAATCACCACCGCGACATGTCCGAAAGAATGACGCAAGCGCTAGAGGTATTGGCAAAGAATCAGGAAAGAATTGCTGAGAGTAAGTGTCATCATGATTGCTACATTGATAAAATAAATTTGCAAATAAAAGCGCAGAAGAACAGCTAGAGACAGTTCAGTATGCTCACTTAAATCATAATGTAAGTTTAAATTAAATCATAATGTAAGTTTAAATTAAAACCCATAGTATAGAAAAACTTTACTACCCTTAGAGACAATGTTCTTCAACCTGTCTCTTGTGCTAGCAAAGTAAGCATGGAATGATACTACTAATTCTCAATTTCTTTTCCTAATTAGCAATCAACGAAATGGCGCTTCAGTTCAAAAAACAAACTCGTGCGGAAGGGGAAGAAGCACAGCAAAGCGTTGGTTAGTATAATTATTATGATAAGGAAACTGTCTTTTATGAAGGTTACGAATCAGATTAATGAAAAAATCTGAAACATCATATTCAAAATCTGAAATGATTTTAAAATGTTATGAAACATGTTATGAGCAAATATTCTTCAAAGATGTTTAGAGGTCTCTGCGTAAAATATGAAACAACAACCCTGACTTATAAATTTTAAACAGTGTAAAATTACTATATGCAGTATGTTCACATTCTTGTTGCTTGGAAAATTAGTAAGTGCTAAAATGCTTAATTTCTTTTATCATTAGCAGTCCACTAGCTATCCTTACGGTATGAAGAAACAAGATGTAACGGCGGCTTGGGAAAATTGTTTGAATTTTAATACTTTTAGGATTAACCCCAACGAAACACAAAGGGGTTTATAAGAATAGTAAATAACCCATACTTAGGGATGAATGAAGTTTGTAAATGTAATAGTAGAAGAAAATAATTACTGTAAATAAACAAAGATAATAAAGTCATGATGTTGGGGGTGGGTGGGTGGCTAAGCGTCCGTACGGTGCGGGTATCGTCCGCCAAGTGAATGTTTGTGGAGAGTGGCGTCCCTAACAACCGTTGTGAAGGGCGCAAGTAGGCATGGGACAGTAGAGAGTGGAGAGGGGGATAGCCTAAGCTGCAAATGACATACAACCAGGTCCCCATGTTGTCCATCAATTACTGTGTTCATAACAGCTGTCGCCACTTTACCTTTCAGACCGCGGAAACTAACCCCCCTGCCTAACATTGGATCGTTCTTGTGGAGAACACTCAAACTGCTAACCAACCATCAACCACAATGACGCAGGAACAACCGACTAGTGAACCGATCAATCCAGCACCGGAGACAGCGAGGATGAAACTGACACTAGCACCGAATCCGCTCATCCACCAGTGGTTGATTCTACTGTACCGACTCACCTGCAGTTGCCACGGCTCGCCAACAGGCCAACAGCGAAACCACTAATCCACCCACCAACCCCAACGGGAAATTAACTACATCGCTGATGGCTTGGACAAAATACTGCCTGGGCAAGGCTGTTTCTTTTGGGAGCTAATCTTGTTCCAATACCTCATTAGTAATTTACCTTAAAAAGGAACGACTCTTCTCCACGAGCGGATGTTATTTTTTAACTAGATCTTAACTTTTAACTTTATCTTAGTAATTGTATTACACAAAAAAGTTTTTACATGCAGATTTTCAACGGACTAATGTAGCCTAGATTTTATTGTGGAAATATACGGATTATAATTAACATCTTTCCATAGTAAGTAGTAAGTAAGTTTATTGGACTAATGTAAGCAATACATTCATGTCATTTAGGTTGGCGTAGTACAATTTGGTATGCATGTTTGACAAATGTACATAGTATTTCAATAACATCGCCTTTGAGTTCATTTTTACATGGTGGATTGAGGTTTAGAATTTTGTGTATCTATACAAACTCGACTTGGTCTGTATTCGATCTTTAAAGTGTCTGTCTGTTCTAAAACCTTAACTTGTAGGCATTTGTTCGTATAAGCTCTAGTGCTGGTTTGGTTAAGTTCAATACAACTCAGTTTCAGTGTACATGTGCTTTTGGGTTTGGCCCATATTGGGCTAACATAAAGTAGAATAGGTTCTATCTGCTTATCAAATAGCGATGTGGATAGTTGTGTTGAGACATTTGTGGTGGTACTTATTGCTTGCTTAATTGCAGATGAGGCTCTTTTAGCCTTGGTCACCCTGTCATTTAGCATACGTTGAACTTTTCAAAGTAATTTGATATAGTTTATTTGAAGATTCCAAGAACAGATATAGTTATCATTTATAAACAAAGCCTAGACTGAATTATACTGTTAATGAAAAATCCATCTGTTATTTTCTACACGTAAATCATACCATATTTAACATGTGAATTCCTTACTTCAGAAGTAACTGCATTAGCATTTGTAATCCTGATGAAGGTCCTAACGGGTCGAAACATGATGATTATTTAAGCTAGTTACAAAGTAATTTATTGATAAAAGAAGTTATATTTCCAATACTCGTGAGCAGTCTCAGACTTCACCTGATACCTAGCTTGGGAACTAAACCGCTAAACTTCTAACAACTGTTTTAGGCTTGAATTATATAGTAATCGAATAGACATACAAGGCTGATAGAATTTTTATCTTGTGGTTTAGAAGAACTATTTTGTTAGCTCTGCACTGGGTGCGGATGAGAATATGATTCATGCTTCTAGTTTTAAGTAAATGACTAAAGGTCATTTTGTGCTCTTTCTTCTACAGCTACTGTTTCACCTGAGGAAAACATCATTTCTTAGGTCAATCAATGAAAACAGCAGCACCGGGTTAGAGCAGTATTAAGCCCAAAAACGCTTGAATATGTTAAAAATATTTCTAGAGGAGAAGCTTTATCTAACATTTCAGATCATTCTTGCTGCTAGTTTTAGTGAGCTAGCTAAAGTTTCTGGGATGTGAATTTTCATTCAAATTTAATCAGATATTAAAGAGTCCTTTTAGACAATGAAAATTAGTTTGTGTGTAAAATGAATAAATTTGAAGAAAAAGTAAATGTTTCAGAAAGTGCTTAAAATTTCAAAGTTGACATTGGATCGTGTATAGCATTGTGGGAAAGGGAGGTATACTATATTTTGTAAAAGGTTCAAGTTTTCTCCACGAGAAGGAGACCATGACATTTTGCGCGTGTTGCGTTAGGTAGGAACAAGTCAGAATCGCTAAATAAGACATTTAAATCGTTTCCTGTGTAATGAAAAATAAAAATATAATGCTATGGTTTGAAATCCTATCGTTCACCTCTTCTATTTCAAATGCCTGATCACTGACGGATGTACTAATTGCTTAGCACTTTTATTATATTTCAGAAGATAGAACAGAGCTAGAACTGTTTATGTATAATACATGCGCATTCAACTTATGATGCAAGCATTAATAGTAACTTCATTTCAGATTCGAAATATCAAATAAATTTTGTGATAATCTTATCTCATTAGTTGTGTGTTGAATTTGTGATAACTTATGATGTGAGCTCACAATCATATATATGCGATGCAAACTCCTCCTTACCTAATGCTCTAGCATTTTTATCTTTTGAAAAGTCGGCTAACTTTTCTTTCCTTGCTGATCATTAAGTAAGAAACATACACGTTTAAACAATCAGGGTAAAACAACATAATCAGGACAAGTACAGTCGGAGTATATAATTTGAGCATCTCTATTTTAGTAGTTACAAGTTAATTGGTATGTACTTCAGATAACTTTGCAAAAACAGTCCTTATTTTCTGATTAGTATTTTTAACAAACATCTTTTTATCTTTTTTAAATTTCAATTGTTGAGTTGTTGAGGAAGAGCACTGATTGCTAGATTGAGAGGAAGAAACAGAAAAGGTTGTCAACTCAATACCCTTCGTTTCTTCACTGATAGATTCAAAACTATCATAGTCATCAGAGTCAAACTGTTACTTAAGATTTCTTGAGGGTTAGGGATATTTTCTTGTGGGATGAGGTTATTAGAAATAGCAGTGTTGTAGATATTGAAAGTGCTAGGGATAGGTAAACACATGTCAAAATGTGATCTTATTTCAATGTTAGCCCTATGTAATGATCAAATTTGATGCCTTCTCAATCTGTTTTACATGATGAAATTGTACCCGACGAGGCTCGCTATTTCGTAGCGAAAATTTACCAGCAATATCATGACAGGAATACTGAATAATCTATTGATATGATCTCATGATGTCTGTGATTTGGTAATATTTTAACCAATATCACGATAACATTAGATTTTTAGAAAAGATATATCTAATATATAGAAAATTGTTTAAGGATTTAAAGTATGTTTATGCTCCAAGTCAGAGGTGGCATATGTTGCGTTCAAGAATCTTTCAGAGTTCTATTGTAATTTTGCGGGGTTTTCTAGATCTGAAGGTTATCACAATTGGTGCTAAATTTCTAAAAAATTACAACAAATGATACTTTGTAGTACAGAGTTAAGTTGTAGACACACCTAACTCAATATAGTTGATTTCAGACTATTAAAACTTTAATGTGACATGTAGAATTGACATGTTTCAACCTGTTAGGGCCTTCTTCATAATTAAGAGTAGGCACTACCACAGAAAAATATATTATTATCCAGTATGTTTCTTCTCTTTTCTGAAAATAGTGTACTAATAGCTTAGCACTTTTAATATATCATCATGGTGTATAATCTAACAAGGATCAGGCTTAGCAAGTCGTTTAACCTGATACTATACTCCAGCAAAAGCCCGGACTAGGTGCTGTCTGGAAGTGATGATCTGAAAGAGATGCATTTATATGTCTCTATAATTTAAAGGGGGTAGACTGCATATTAAAAGAAGTATGCAGTTTGCTCCCAATTATAACAATGGGAAACTCGGTACTGCCCATTCTTGTACCCACGGATGGGGGGTGCCGACAACCCACGTGTAACTAATGAGGATCGGAAGTCGGATCAGAAATGGATTTGAATCTGAGACCCGACCCTCTAGTGATAACTTTCCAAGTAACGAATAATCTCGCCTTCCTTTGTACAGTAAATACTTAATGTCCTTTAATGACATTTATACTTTTACGGAATGAAACGCTATCCCACCGTTTGTCATGTTGGCTTTCCCCATGTGAGGTAAAGTATAGGGTAGACAGTAAGGTGTTACTGTTAACATAGGTATAATATCTATTCAGTGAACCGTTTGGTGTTAGGGGCGCACCTGTTTATCTCGTTAAGAGGGCGCCACTACCCAGTATAAAGTGGAACTCGGTCTTCAAACCCCAGATTGAACATAGGGGTTGAACGCCGAGCTACCACCAGTAACTAACAAGGGGGGGAAGGGATTTTGTCTTAATATAAATCATTGAAGACCAAGATGTGTGACGTCACCGGTTGAATCTTGTAGGAGCAGTTCTCTTGGGTGCTCTGGTAGGCTACTGGTCGGCTACTATTGGGTTTTACCGACATCAGTGGCATCCAAAGACGATGCCGGATCAGTTGGTGTTGGGCACACTATCCGACGTTAACCACTCAATGAGAACAAACTCTGGTTGAAGTAGTACTTCACAAAAATGAAGTCAGATATGTTAGAACAGTTGTCACCCTTGGGGGGTTGTTAACTTGTTTTCATATAAACCCTTGGAGTGTATTGGTAAATTATTCTATGACAATGTACATAAAATGTGTTGTCAAGAATATTGACTCTTAGAAAACCAAAGTAGTCTCTTAAGTAAACCACAATAGACCCAGTTTCTATCATTATTCTTATCTCCTCATGTGGTCTGTAAGAGAGTCCAAACGTGTGAGTTTCGCGTCACATTTCGGACACTCGTGAGATCCTGAAAATGCACATTTTCATGACAACTGAGCCCAGAACGATGTGTGTAACCGTTCCCACATAACTCGCAGATATATCGCTGTTTGAGGTGTTTGGTAATCTTTGCTGCGGATTTTGGTTTCCTCGCAGTAGTATTGTCTCCTCATCTGGACGACCCTGCACAATAATACTCACTATAAAACTTATTCTAACACCATGACACTGATGCAGTCTTGTCGTTAGACTCAACACGGGATGGGTATTGGTGGCTCTTGCCACTCCCTCTCAAACTTACCTTGGAGTCGCCAACAGCTCGTTGGACGGCTCCACCTGTGGTGTCGCCTCACGTGGCCGACACGTCAATATTTCCATTACTCTGTAAGGGGGACAACTCATCAAAGAATTCTGTCACAGCCAATCTAATGCTGGGCAGTCTGGACCAAAGCACTTGGTCACCTACAGTTACTCTAAACTTATCAGGGTGAACACCCTACGAAGCGCTTATACCCTTAGGGCGCCTCCATGTGAATTGTTTCCAATGTAGACATTTACACTAATGTCCTGTACGGAGAACGACAAAACAAAGAATTCTGTTACAGCAAATCTAGTGTTGTACAACTCAGACCGGAATCCCTGGTCACCCATACCTGAATCCACATGTGCAGTGTCAGTCCCCAACAGTTAATAGTATCAAATAATACCATAATACCCATACGGTACAAATCACCCACACTCCAAAAAGCCTACTTAAACTGGTAATGTCAACAAACTCCTAAGACAGGTGAAAACCCTCTTTATCGCCCAACCTGCGCGCGATGTAAAATAACCTTTGATCATGTTCGCCTGATAACCCTCCCACTAAAATGGTAAGCCTGACGTTTTTCAGTGCCCAACCGTGTCACATTACTTCATTTACATCACCCTAACATACCGCAGGACCTGGAAAAGATAATAAGTTTAGTACGCAAGGTCCTAACTCTCAGCCCGCGTCCACCATCTTGGAACCAAAAGTAAACACCAGGTGGCCACCCACGCTACCCGTTACAAAAATCACCAGCGAAACACAGTTTCTGGTTCCGGGAAGGATGTCAGCTTCCGGAATTCAACCACGTGAAGGCGAGCTGAGAAAACTGCTGACTAATTCCCGACCAACAATCTCCTTAACATCAACGGTTAGTAGCCTACCTAACATGCCAAGAACTGTGGAAAGAAGGCCGAACTTACCCGGGCTCGGAGAGGTCGGGGCGCTGGACCGTCTCGACGAGGAAGGCGCTCCAACAGCAGGCGAGGAGACGAACTTCACGAAGGGGGCGGCACTCAACAACGGGCGTGGAGAAAACAGTCTGTTGAATCCGCTACTCCCATGGGAACAATCCTGTTATCTGGAGCTCCGGCAGAATGTGTGGCTGCTCCTCTTGAATATATAAACTTAGGTGTACTAATCACTGGCCGGGAATTGGACTGACAGAATCACTTGGCGGAACCAACCCGGAAATTAAGTGTCCTAATCACGGGCCGGGAATTGGATTAGAAAATCACTGGGTAAAATTACTTAAGAAATTATTATGTACAAGAAAAATGAGTGCCGACGGTCTACGTTGGCAACCGGGCGACCAGGCGTCCTAAGGTCCTGGCCCACCGCCGAACCAACCGGTCGGAGGGCATATAGCCATCGACCAATTCCCTGAAATCGTTTATGGTCAGGTTTCCATCCGCGACTGCCTTCACAACGTGCAAGGCACGCCCGGTGTCCGCCGTCGGGGCCCCAAACCAGTCGTTGGCCCGACGGACTTCCTTACTGATCTTGGGTATCGCTCGATTAATCCACTTCTGGAAGGAACTGTCACTCTCCGTTAAGGGCCATTGACACGCGTCGAAACCCGACGGGGTGGTGAAGAGCAGTGTAGCTGGCTCGGGATGAGATTTAATATTAAGAAATGCCCGATTTAGAGTCTCGGCGTAGAACTTCGAAACGGTGTCCACACTGACAAACAAGGGAATATACAGTTCCAGGTCCTCATCCCAGGTTAAAATATCCAGGAGATTACACATAACCACCAGCACGTCCTCAGGGTGCATAACGTGGTGCGCGAACGCGTACCCCGCCAGCTCGGCGGTGGTAGCGTCCACGCAGGAGAAAACGACCACCGACTTGTCTGATCCGGCTAGAATAATGTCGTGGTAGTCGTCAATTCCTCCCTCGCGGTTTGAACAAAAAATGGCGATTCGGACCATCCTCGCGCCGTAGAAATAAGAAATAAAACTGAAGACTAAGAAAAACACGTCCGTATGCTACAGACTGACCATCGGCACTGATTAAAATGACGTCAAAACGAGGCTAATTTGGGAAAACCCTTTTTGATCCAAAAGATCCAAATTTTGAAATCGGCTAGCATGATCAAACCATCGTATAATTTCTTACAGAATCTGCGATAAACTAAAGTTTAGGTCCCCAACTAACATAATCAGACGATAGAATTAATTTATCTCGGCCCAAAATGTCAGGTCGGGCCTGCAAACTCGCCAAAATTGTTCGAAGCAGAAATTTGCCATCCAGGCGCTTTGCGCCTGGAGGAATCAAATCGAGGTCAAACCCTGGAAGGGAACTCCAGTCAAGCGTCCCGCTAAGTACACATGTACAAAGAGTGGCTGATGGGCGTGCACTCGGTATGATAGTCTATAGATGCCAAACTGCTTAATAACAAGTGGTCCATTACAAGCACCTTGTATTTATTGTAAATAATGTTGTTTTAGTTGAAACTTGGTTGAAATTTGACACGCATTGTACAATGAAACTCGTTCGTTTAAAATGTCCAAATTCTCCGTATTGATTTTTATTGTGTTGGCTCGTTCTGAAATTGGATTTATTGTGTGTTTGTTACTCTTAGAAGGTTAAGACAACTTTATATTGTATGAATGTTGAGTTTTGTTGACTTGTGTTCCAAATCGTATAAATCAAAAACTGTACAGGTATGTACTAAGTCAAAACTGAATTTGACACCTTATGCACGGGTGTCACTATCCTTAAACCATAATCTGAGCTAATAACACATTGAACTTACCTTGCCACCTTATGCACGGGTGCCGTCATCCTTAAGCCTTGATATGGGCTAATAATGCTATGAACTTACCTTAATGTACAGGTATGTACTAAGTAAATACCAAAAAATAATGAACACTTCTTCATTCTCTAAAACTCACTTTGTCACCATGATTATGTCACCATTTACTTTATCATACAAATGATCATGTTATCATTCTTCAACACTTACTTTGTCACTTTATTAACGGATTCCGCTAGCCTTGAGCTTCAAGATGTGGAAAACCAACTCGATAACTAATTTCATTCATGAACTTGTGTTGAAACAGAATCTACAAATCCACTGACACTGTGCTGAATGTACCACGAGAGTCAAAGCCACCCCACATTGGTTTCTCTATATTAAATAACAATACTAACAAATATACCCAATCATCAAAATTGGGAACCTATCGCATTTGATTGAAAATCTTCATTTGGTTTGAGCTATGTCGTCCACCTCCTTAAACTCAAACACCTGACCGCCGTCGAATGTACTAATAGCTTAGCACTTTTAATATATCATCATGTTGTATAATCTAACAAGGATCAGGCTTAGCAAGTCTATGTCAAGTCTACTTCTAGAAAGAAATATCTTACGCTCCTAGCGCCACCTGTTAACCAGTATAAAAGGCGTTGCAAAGTGAGGAGCAAGCAGTTTAGTGAGAATGTCAGCTGAGTGAGTTTAGCAAAGGAGCTACTTGGAGTAAGTACATCGGCTCCCGCGTAGCAGACTGGAGTTTACCTATACCAACTACCTCGGGCATAGGATTGTGATAGGGCTAAGCACTAGAGCGGTTTAGAATGTGCTGGAACAACTTGTATTCTAAATGTGGTTGATTGCTGATAGGAGATGGGAGGTGGACTGATGGAGACTTATACACAGTGGCTTTGACTCGGGATGAGATGTTTACTGAATAAAAACCCTTTCATATTAAGAGCTCCCTCATCGTTCATTTCTTTTGAACTATTGGGAAGTGAATGA
This sequence comes from Lepidonotus clava, assembly GCA_936440205.1. Classification (NCBI taxonomy): domain Eukaryota; kingdom Metazoa; phylum Annelida; class Polychaeta; order Phyllodocida; family Polynoidae; genus Lepidonotus; species Lepidonotus clava. The sequence continues at coordinate 33,604,951 of OW387143.1, forward strand.
GCTAACTTTAAACGCAGTCTGATTGACTCAGGAATTCTGGACAAACGACTCATGGATACTTAGTTATATATTCATCGCGCAGTATTAAAACAAACATTAACAATAGTTCAATAGAGCTCAGAGAGAAATACACTGGTTTTTCCCGCTTCTTGATATCTTTTTAGTTCCAGAGTTATTTAGAAAAATGTACCTGGAATTTGACCAATATTTCTAACCACTTGCCCATATATTATATAACAGAGAAGTGTGACCAGTCATTATTTATGGTAATTGCTCGTATTGCTAAAATCTATGATATGTTCACGACCAGAACTTGAATCCCCAGGACAATAAGCCCATCCCAGAATACCAACATTAACGTTTACCATAAAATATTTTCAAAATTGTGTCTGTGCTTATTCCATGAAGACAGTTGCATAATACAAAATTAACCAAAGCAATTTGGTTGACAAATTGTTCTTACAATTGGTAAACTACAGCTTTATATATTTGCCTTTTCCCCATAGGAACCAATGTTAAAGCCTGTCAGCCCAGGCAATAATGTCCAACCCTATTTTGCCCTGTAATACAGCATTTTGATTGGCTGGCAAACCTGAAACTCTGTTAACTGATGAAATTTAAGAAATCATGAGCCTAGACCACTAGTTCGTGAGCTAGAAAAAACGAAGATTGAGTTCAACTCGTTGGCGCGAAAATGCACAAGCGCCTAATGTGCGCATTTTCGCGCCACGAGTTGAACTCGATCTTCGTTTTTACTACTCACAGCTGTTTTCTGGTCGTCGAGGACACGCGGACACGCAGATTTTCCTAGCCTGCATGAGTTCAAACACTGAATTTGGAGCAAACAGCATGCTGTTCACCACAAAAACAGGTGTGCATGGTATGAAAAACAGTTCTTAATATACAGGTGGGTGTCATGTATGTGTGCATTTTGTATTTGTTATGCCCCAGAACTTGAGTTCAGTTTACTCCAGTTTTGAATGGGCAGTTGTTGTCAGCCCCACTACAGAGAGGGAGGGGGTGGGGTAAGAGTGGGGCTGACGGCATTGGTTAGATTTAGGGTAGATCTATCATCTAACGTTACCCTCAGAAACTGGGACTCCGACTGGCCACTGGCACTGGGTGGATCTAATCATGTTTCTGTGATAGTTACACACACGTATGATCTAAGCACCTCTTATTCTGTAGGCCTGACCTCTCGCTACTCTCTCTACTTTGAGAATATGGTAGGGCTGCTTGATAGACTAAGCACCTGTCTGATTGCCGTTTGACAGCTGATTTCCATGAGCCAAGCTGGGCAAGCAGAAAGGTTGTGAATAGGTAAAATCCGGTATTATCGCCCATGTTCATATTTTTGCAAAATTACCAGCGATGATCCTTGCTTCTGCAAATCAATTTACATGTAAACTAAGAACAACTTGAACAGGTCATAATGGAACATTCGAAATTGTATCAACGTACCTTTTCATGGAGACATTTTCGAAAAACCAAACCAAAACAAACTCGCGATGATCACAGGCCTCAAAACCTCGTCGAAACTCGCGCCGTGCGAGAAGTCCCCCGTTTTGTTCCAAAGGAGACCCCAACTGGCCTCTTTCTACTGCCCGGTCAACGAGGTACGTATCGTGTTTGACATCTTCCCAAACATTGCCTATTATTTCTGGAAGTGCTACCCTGAGAACAGTCATGTCTTGTGGCATGGGTCCATATAGATTGTTGAAGTTGTTGGATGTTGTTTTAGACAAATATGTTGTCTGATTCGGCTAGTTTTCTGTCTTGTTTGTGAGCATGTTGACCACGGACGGCATGATCCAATATGGCGGCGCCCATGCGATGGCATGTCACACGAGGAAACCCGACTTGCATACACATGATTCGCAACAAAGTTAAACGATCCCACGAGAAACGACATGTTTGCCGTATTTATGTCTGTATATCACATACTCGTATCTCGAAGAATGCTGAAAATAGGTCATCTAAAACGTGTGTAGACCCTCGCTGTCATGACAGCCTGTGGAGTGTGGTTGACACTTGAAAAAGTTGACAGTGAGTGCCATTTGCATTGCCATTGGCCTGACAGCTTCCATGTGACATTTCTGGCATTTAAAAGAACTGTCATGCATTAGCTGTTGAAGTGATAGTGCCTATATCAGAAAGGTTACGATTTCATGTTAGGTAAATTGAAATGATGTCCAGATTTGTAGTGTAGATTCCTGCATCTGACTGTAAATAAATTGGTGTGACCTGTCACTGTTGGTGTTAACGATGTCACTCACAAATACTTGAGAAGTTGTGTCATGTAATAAAGTTGATTAGGTCTAAATCATAAGGTTTCTTAATTCTAGAACAGCATTAATGCTTGGTCAGATCTTTGAATAAGCACTGAACAACGTACAATGTATGTAATACTAACTGAACATTAAATGGAGAAACTGAACGAACAAGACCGAAGGACCTTGTCTTTAACATGTGTGTCTGTAATTACATTTGTGTATTTATTGTTAATCACCAGGTAAACATGGCGGCTACCACCGAGAACTGGGACGAACCCGTAGCTGTGGCCGAAGTGCCAGAAATTCAGCTGTTCGGCAAATGGTCATCTGACGATGTCCAGGTCAGCGACATCAGCTTGACTGTAAGTACCAAACGAACTCTTTGAAATCCTTTATAATTGGTAGACTTTTCCACCTAATTTTGGAACCTCTCTGCACTATAATTCTCTTCAAATGTAAGTATGAATAATTAGTATCAAGACAAGGTGACATGAATAAGTGAATGCCCTAATGGACCTAGCAGATGTTGGTTGGAAAATACGTAGAGTGACTTGGTTGCCCACTGGGTAATCCAAGTTTTGAACTTCAGTTTTCTGCAACCATAATTACAAACTACAAAGATCATATTAAAGGTTCCTCCCAAATATCAATATTTCAATTGTTACCTACCTTATACGGCAAGTGTACTTTGATTACATCCAAAAGGCTGTAATGCAGAAACTGGAAGGTACTAGATCTACTCTCGAAATAAGTGCTGGTATAATCCACTTGTGCTTTCAACTATGAAAGGAAGGCAGAACACCAGCAACCAACGAAATGATTTCCCAAAGCCATAATTTGACCCCTCCCCAAGGCCCTGTCAGCTGATCAGTGGTGGCCTCACTGGTAGAATGCCCGCCTGCAGTGTGAGTCTGGGGTTCGATTCCCGGTCAAAGCTAACTTGTAAAATAATTGTATATGTCATTCAAAATTCTAACCCTCATTTCTGTACCCTTACTTTCTCTCTCAGGATTACATCGCTGTCAAGGAGAAGTATGCCAAGTACCTTCCCCACTCGGCTGGTCGCTACCAGGTTAAGCGCTTCCGTAAGGCTCAGTGCCCCATCGTTGAGCGCCTCACATCTTCCCTCATGATGCATGGCCGCAACAACGGCAAGAAGCTCATGACCATGCGCATCGTCAAGCACGCCTTCGAGATCATCCACCTGCTCACAGGAGAGGTAGGTTTTGCTAGTATAATCCACTTAAAACGTGTATGATTACGACAGAACAGATTATTTTCAGAATGTTCAAGTAAGGGACAATTTAAAGACCTTCAATAGAAGACATAAAAGTACATCGTTTAGAATGAGAAATATCATGAAAACAGTGTTATATCAGACGGAAAGAAAACATTAAGATAATACCTTAACATTCACAATACAGTTGACCAATAAATAAATGCGTTAGAGAAGGCAAAGTAGTGTGGGTTGGGGTGCAACTTCTATATTAAAATAATTTTGGAAACGGCTTTAGATCTTCAGGTTTTCCTATATAAGCTACGTCAATGAGTTTTGAAACATGGTATATGATGATCATATTGCTCTCATGATAACAACCAGTGAGTGTTTAATATACGCTATTCTGAACCATGTTAAGGAAAACTACAGGCTTATACACATGTATTCTGATGGTTGAAGGGAGTCGAAAATACTGAGACCATATTTTTTGACATATGGGGCTGGGGGTATTCGACAGAACGGGGTATTTGACAGAACGGTATGTCATACCAGCATAATTTAGAATGTAAAGATGTTGAGAGAAAAGATATGAAAATTTGATGGTAAACTTCTGTAGAGGGATAGGGGGCAACATAAAAGTTTTAGAAACCGAAGTTAAATTTATATATTCATTATTTCTTACAAGGCCGCTGTGTCAAAGAGTTGTTGAAACATGGTATATGATGATCATAATGCTCTCATGATAACAACCAGTGAGTGTTTAATATACGCTATTCTGAACCATGTTAACTTAGGAAAACTGCGGGCTTATCTTTAGATACGTAGTCGAGTAAAATCTGGTTAGTTTGAAAATGAGTCAAGTAGGTTTCAGAAATGTTTATTTCTGCAGACTTAAGGTCGAGTATTTCATATAGAACTACTTGAATGTTGGTTCAAATGATCAGCATCTTTCACAGTCTATTCACTTATTTCCAAGGACGAGGTTATGACTACCTATCCAATGAAAAATGATATTGAACCTTTGCTGGGTTTTACTTTAACTTAAAGATCTCAATTGAAGTTGTGTAAGGCTAAATGAGTTCATACAGCATTACAAATTTTGTTAGAATTAAATACTTTTACTGTTGATATTTCTATTATTTCGACTTTATTCGAGGCATAGTGTATGATGATCTAAATGCTCTCATGATATCAACCAGTGAGTGTTTAATATACGCTATTCTGAACTATGCCTTGAATAATTAAAAATCTGTACATTAAATGTCCATTGCTAAATAAGCTATATTTGATGTTAAAAGTCGTACACATAAACTAAACTTTACTGATGTTGCGCCTAAATTATTTATAGCATCTTGAGTGTAATTAAATATAACAAAGAAAAAGTTTGTTTTTTTAATTCAAGTAATAAAGGATCATTCCTGTATTTGCATGTCTTTTTAATCAAGCAAGATATAGAAAAAATCCCACAAGCATAGTGTATGATGACCAAAATGCTCTCATGATATCAACCAGTGAGTGTATAATATACGCTATTCTGAACTATGTTGACTTGTGGTGAGCAGTTTATAGGAATGGCATATTTTTCCTTAAGATCTATTCCATGAAGGAAGCAATCGAATTCACGTGAAAGTAGAAACCATTAAGCTGCGGATGCACTTTCCATAGATTATAGAAGAAAAAGACATGTGCTGAATATGTCTGAAGCAACAACATAGGTGTTCTCCTCGCTGAATGATAACTAGATCATCAGTAACGGGTATTTTCAAAGATTCCGAGTATTTACACAGATTCCAGTTGATTATGGCTAGACTAGAAAACAGAAGCAAAGGATATTACAAGAAGATATTCCTAGCACCACAGGCCAATTTCCATGGATCTATTTTCTTTATTTCTGCGGGCTTTACCAATGTAATCTTAGCAAATCATCAATACAGAAATGACCATTTCAAACGTATACCAATGCTGGAATTACATTCACGAAAATGCAACATACATAGAAATGATACCACTACAAACCCAATACAAACTCCTCCATCTCTCTCCCCCTACAGAACCCCCTGCAGGTCGTGGTGAACGCCATCATCAACAGCGGACCCCGTGAAGACTCGACCCGTATCGGGCGTGCCGGTACCGTCCGTCGGCAGGCCGTCGACGTGTCGCCCCTGCGCCGCGTCAACCAGGCCATCTGGCTCCTGTGCACCGGCGCCCGCGAGGCCGCCTTCAGGAACATCAAGACCATCGCCGAGTGCCTCGCCGACGAGCTCATCAACGCCGCCAAGGTGGGTTGGGTTTGGGGGTTTTTGTGGGTGTCGGGGATGGGTGGAATTGAAATTGAATAGATTGAAAAGGGGGGGAAATCAGTGGGATACTCATAGGAAAGTAGTATGAGTATCAGAACCCCATTTGGGCAAGGTTCAATGAAATATGTGGGCATTTGGTCGAAGATTGTAACATCGTAAAAAATAAATGACACCAGATAACCTTTTGAAAGTTCTTTCAGTTATTTCCTTAGTACATCTGAGGTGAAGCAATATACATTCGTAACAGGCTTCTGCACAGGCTTCTCCCCCGTTTGACAAAAATCGTGAGCGAGTTCTGGTGACTGCCGACCAAGACATAGGTGTTTGGTGGATTAAAAACCAATAATGATAAACAACAATTGACGAGATAACGTTGGGGAAAAAAATCACCTATATCCTAAAACACATGTATATATTTGTATACATTATCATGTCGGCTTCATTTTTCATGATAAACTTGCTTGTATTAATACCCAATATTTTGTCTCTGCAGGGCTCCTCCAACTCCTACGCCATCAAGAAGAAGGACGAGCTGGAGCGTGTCGCCAAGTCTAACCGATAAACAGACCAGGGTTATTGTACATTATTACAACACACAAATAAAAAAAATCAAGAGGACCTGATGTCTTTGTTCTTCTTATCGCATATTGTTGTCAGGAGTCCTGCGAACGACTAGCTACTACCGTATAAATTTGTTTGACCCATTCCCTCAATTGTCCGGTATCAGCTAAAAGATAAAAGCTTCATTAGTGCACAAAGCTTACACCACTCCTTTTGGGAGAGGTCCATGAGGTATTGCGCATGGGTTCAATCTTGCTAGGCTTCCGTAGAAGTGTGCAGACGAAAAAAAATTGTTCGCGATCATACTGAAAGCTGACATTTTAAAAACTCCGTCTTGGCCCCAGATGGAAGGACTAAACCTTTTAATGCGTATACAAAATCGTAGAAGGAAACACTTTATATATTCAATTTCGGGTAAAAATAATCCAATGTATATTGCATTACATGAATAATGATTTGTTTCAGTCAGAACTTTAGTAGAGAAGAATAGACTTGAGTAATTGTTTCTGTATAAATCATGGCGGATTTCCGCGGTTTTTGAAATATTTTGGGTCATTTTTGAGATCTGTCCAAATCCAAAGAGAACATATTTTTTTCTATATAGGTGGGTAAGGGATCCTGACCGATTTTGTTGGAAAAACGAAAAATGTGATTAATTTTAAGAGATTTCATGCTCAATTCAGTTAGGAAACAGTTGTTGGGGTCCTCCAATTATCATACCAACTGTATTTCTTCCCTAAAACTGTTTAAAATATGATTTTAATGAATTCTGTGATTTTCCGCGGAAATGACGATTTTTGACTGGCATGCCTGATAATTAAAATACGGGAATGTTCAGTATTTTCTATGTTTGAAGAGTGGCATTCTCTGGTCTGGTTTTTTTTTCATTTAAACTTCGAAAAGTCCCCAATTTTCAAGAAAAAACTTACTTCATTGCAAGTGACAAGAATTCAAATACAAACCTGGGTTCGCCGTGAATATGACCTTAATGCTACTTTAGTTGTCGAAACGGTTGTCTACCAAATGGCGTTAATCATCCATTACTCACTCAAACCGGGGTTCTTCCCGGAAAATTCTAAATTAATGACTACATTAGACGTTCCCTTCATAGGTACTGAAAGGTGGTTTCGAAGTTTTCTGTACTTTTAAAGTCAAGAGTGCAGAGGGGCCTTCTGAAGTCAAGTGTGGCGACTGAAAGATCATCTAACTACTTTGATGGGATCACTGGGGACGAGCCGTGTTACGACGACCTGTCGCGCCACCGTGTGGGTAAACGAAACGTGCACACAGAGGCCACCTAGTGGACAAATTGAGAACAACGCCACCTACCGAGTGAAGTTATTCAGCTAGGCGACAGGCTCCCAGGTCATAAAACAAACTGTGAATCACGCACATGTAGGCCTATGTATGTTCTCATACTTTAAAACAAAATCCGTCAGACGAACCCAATCACAAATTTAATCCACATGTAATACATCATTGAACTCATTTTGCATTCTGGAAGCATGTTTTAATTCAAAATAGACGAAAACCTTGCTGTCGGTGAAGACGTTTTTGCTGAATGAATGATTTTGAAGTAATTTTGTCCAGACTCCTATTCAATGATCTTCATTCGACAATTTATTAGTGTTTACGAGGACCCTTGACGGTGTTGGGGTGGTTGTGAATTGGGGAGGGGTTTTCCCATGTATTCCTAAAATAGTATTTTATTAAAGAAGTTGGTATGTCCCACCATTATTGGGGCCCCTGATCGGGCGTCCCAATGTCGCATGTCAAATTTAAGAAATTATTATATCCCTTGTTAACTCCCTATGGTAATGTGTGTAAACATGAGGCCATTCTGGGTAGATCTAGTTAAGCTATTTAATAACAGGTGGCAGTACTGAGGTGGTACATAGTAGTACATAGAATAACCACTGGTGGCGACAGGGAGCAGGCTAATACTACATCTCCCCTTTTAGGTTAAAGATGGTAATCTTTACTTTAGACCTTAGACTGAGTCAATAGTTCAATGTTTAGAATAAAAGTTAAGTTCTAATGTTTGTCAACTAAACAGTCTTTTAAAGATAGATAATTCTTCGGACGATAGTCTTTTCAGATTACTTAAGACTGAGAACAATTATTAGTCTATGAGCTTCTTTTACAGTCTATGATCTTCTTTAGACGTTGTTTAGAGAAGTGTGTGTAGTTCGTCATCGGCAGACTACCTCAGAACTTTGGGGTTTATTTTGCCCAGTACACACTAAAGATCTAGCCTCTGTCTCGGTTTTATGACACAACCTGATCTAGTGGTCATGCCCGTATCCTCGCTGTCCTGAGCTTTAGCGAGGGATGGTCTTTCAGGTGTTGAGCTCGCTGGTTGGTCACGAGCTGGTGATCTCTCGTTGGTGCCGGTGTGTACGAGAGCCTGTCTGTTCCTTCTTATTGAAGATCCTGTCTCGGTCAGGACCTGGTAGGACCGGGGACTGGTGAGACGTTCCTGGACTTGACCAAATTTATTTTGATCCCTGATCCACACAGTGTCTCCGTTAGTGAGAGGTGGTAAGGAGACTGTGCGATGGCGGAGATTGAAGTTGTGTGCGGACTTATCCCTGTAGTCGTCTTCCTTTGCCCACAGCTTCTCCTGGTCATCTTTTGGTGGCTTTTGAAGCATGTCTCTGCAATTACGCAAGTTCCGCTTCATCAGAAGTTGACATGGAGATTGTCCATTCTGGAGAGGGGTGGTGCGGTAGGCCAGAAATCTCAGGTGTGGATCGGCGTTCTTCTTCATGATGTTTTTGGCGGTCTGGACTGCGCGCTCCGCCTCACCATTAGACTGTGGGTAGAGCGGTGAAGAGGTGATATGAACGAAGTTGTACTCTTTGGAGAATGCTTTGAAGCCCTCTGAAGCGTACTGCGGCCCATTGTCAGAGATGACATAGTCAGGTATACCATGAACGCTGAAGATTGACTTTAGAGCTTCTATGGCATGTGCTGATGTCGTCTGAGCCAGGTATCTGCACTCAATCCATCTGGAGTAGTAGTCTACGACCACTATGTATATTTTCTTGTCGAGTTCAAATAGATTGGTTCCTACTCGCTCCCAGGCATATTCGGGGAATGACGATGCGAGGAGGGGCTCCTTCCTTTCCGGACGGTGAATTGCGCAGGTGGGGCATCTGTTACACATAGCCTCGATCTGCTTATTAATGAGTGGCCACCAACAACTGTTCATAGCCTGTGATCGGCATTTGGTGATGCCCAGGTGACCTTGGTGAATCTGCTCAAGCACCTCGAGTTGGAGAGCCTGAGGGATGACGATGCGATCGTTGTACATCAGCAGGTCGTTCTGGGTAGTAAGGTGGTGCCTCTTTTCCCAGTAAGGTCGGAGTAAAGGTTGCTGAGGCATGTATCCGGGCCAAACGTCCTTGGTGTAGGCCTTAACCTCAGTGCAGATGGTGTCCTTGTCTTGGGCTTCCTTGATCTGATTCAGCCGGACCTCTGTTGCTGGCAGATATTTCATGGTTAACGAAGTGAATTCCTTGACCTCGTCAACCTGCGATATCTCTGCAGCCGTCGCTTTGCTGACCGGAGCTCGTGACAGGGCGTCTGCGGTAGTCTGGTCTTTTCCCTGGACGTGGACCACCTCGGGGTTGAACCTCATCATGCGGAGCCGGAACCTCAGTACTCTCGGTGGCATTTTGGCCAAGTCCGTGGATGAAAGTAGAGGTACCAGTGGCTTGTGGTCGGTCTCGAGGGTGAACTGCATGCCGAGGATGTAGTCTGAGAACTTCTCGCAGGCCCAGGTGGCCGCGAGTGCTTCTTTTTCGATGACTGCGTATCGTGTTTCGGCATCTGTGAGTGACCTTGAGGCGTAGCAGATTGGTCTCCTGTTGCCATCAGCGTCCACTTGTAGCAACACTGCCCCGAGGCCATTCTGGCACGCGTCAGCTGCCACGATGGTCCGTCGATTGGGGTCGTAGTGAGCCAGGACTTTCGTTGAGGAAAGCGCTGACTTAATTGCATTGAAGGCGTCCTCTTGAGCCGTGTCCCAGATCCACTCGCGGTCTTTTCGGAGCAGTTGGCGTAGAGGCTCGTTCATGGTAGCCAATTCTGGGATGAACTTTGAGAGCTGGTTAACCATCCCGTTGAACCGTTGAAGCTCAGTTATGTTCCCAGGTCTTGGAAAATCCCGGACGGCCCTCGTCTTCTCAGGGTCTGCCTCAATTCCTTCGGACGTGATGATGTGTCCCAGGAAAGTGATCCTCGTTTTGGAGAACTCACATTTGTTGTTGAGTGTGAGACCAGCAGTCTGCAGTCGTCGTAGCACTGCCCTGACACGCTGATCGTGCTCATGTTGGTCGATGCCGTGCACTAGTATGTCGTCCATGTGACAGACTATCCCGTCAAGTCCTTGGAGGATACTAGTCATCGTGCGTTGAAAGATTTCCGGCGCTGAGCTGATCCCAAACGGCAGGCGGTTAAAGCAGAACCGGCCGAATGGTGTGATGAAGGTAGTCAGCAACCGGGACTGGCTGTCAAGGGGAATTTGCCAGAATCCAGAGTTAGCGTCCAGCTTGCTGAAAACTCGGGAACCCTTGACTTTGGCCAGATTTGCGTCGACTGTGGCCATGGGATGGATCTCGCGTTGAACTGCCTTGTTGAGGGGTGTGAGGTCTACACAGATCCGTACCGAGCCATTGGCCTTGGGAACACACACCATCCCAGAGCACCATGACGTTGGCTCCTTGACCTCTGAGATGACTCCCTGCTTCTTCATTGTTTCCAGTGTTTCTTCCACTTTTCCCAGAAGAGGATGCGCGACTCTCCTAGCAGTGTAGAGGCACACGGGCTGAGCGTCGGGGAGAAGCGCGATCCTGTATGGATTTTCCAGGCAGCCAAGTCCCTTGAATAGATCTGGGAACTCAGCTCGGAAGTCTGGTACTCCTTCTACGTTGTAGACTGCTTCTGACGGCTTAAGGAGTTGAAGATTTTGACAAGCCTTTTTGCTTAGCAGGTTTTGGTGTTGTCCCTGCATCACAAAGATGTCCTCAAGCGTGGTTTCACCGTTGATTTCCAGTGTGGCGTTGGGGATCGTTCCTGTGACGCGATCAGTGAGGTCGACGTTCCCTGCTCCACGGAACTGACGTGTGTTGGGCCGTGGAGGAAAGTCTTTCAGCCAGGGCGTTTTCTCACTGATGATAGTGACCCCAGCTCCGCTGTCGAGCTTGAAGGTAGTGGGGTGCTGGTTGACGTGTAGATCTGCGGTCCAGAAGTCAGCGGTTGAAGGACTTTTTACCTCGCCCAAGAATGCTACGTCGACGTAGTCACCATCCTCTACTTAGTGGACGGACTTGCACGACTTGCATACACTAGCATAATGTCCATTTTTCTTGCACTTATGGCACTTTGCGTCACGGGCAGGGCAGACTTTTCGGGGATGTGCCGGAGTTGCGCCACACCAGACGCATTCAGCCTTGTCCGTTGACTGTGGCTTCTGCTTGTTGGGCTGGCCGGCTGGCTGTTTCCCTTTCTGCGTAGTCTTCTTGTTCTTCTGTTTTGGTTTACCATTCACGTAGTCAACCGATTCCTTGGTAGTAGTGGCAGCGGACATGTGTTGCTTGTGGCTCCTTGAAAGTTCAGTGGCACGAAGACACTCTATGCAACGGTTGAGGTCAGGGACGGGACGTTCTCTGAGGAGGCGATCTCGGCAGACGTCGTCTGTAGTGCCGATAACCAACCAGTCACGGATGAGGCTGTCTTTGAGTGTGCCGAACTCACAGGATTCGGCAAGCTGTCGTAGGCGAACGACGTATTCGTCCACGGTTTCACTTTTCTGATTGGCGCTGTTGAACTTGTAACGCTCAAAAAGTACATGTCGCTGTGGTACAAAGTGGCCCCGTAGTTCCTCTATGATGCGTTTCGGGTTCACTTTGTCCTGCTCTGACAGACTGGGTAGGCTCTTCATAACCTTGAGACAGTCAGCACCCATTACTGTGCAGAGCGTGGCGGCCACCTGAAGTACCCCGGGTGGGTTAGGTGAGCCGTCGGCCTTTGTTAACTTCTCAGTCAGCTGTGTGGCAATGACATAGTAGTTCCAGGCAGTTTCAAAGTCTTTCCAATTTTCTGCGACGTCCCCGTGCAGAACCATGGCTGACGGTGCTGGAATCTGGTAGGTAGCCATTTTTGCTTATTTTTTCAAATTTTGTTGAAAATCCTATAGACTTGTATAGTATCCTATGTTGTTAGCCTTGACTGTATTTGTAGCCTGAGCAAATGCCAAATTTCCATATACTACTTACATGAAAATTTGAGCAGGGGTTTCCCCTTTTATGTTTTTCGGTCAAGCTGGGCAAAATACAGGCTATTTACACAAAATACAAAGTCAATAGTCAATGTCTAACAGTATGACATCTTACAGGCGACGTTAGATGGCTGGAGGATGGCCCAGTTGCTGGTTTGATGCCATGTGCTCACAGTCCTGTGTTCTCCTATAGGCTTAGTATGGGGGATCCAGTCTGAGTCCAGTGTGAATAATCCAGGGGATTTGGGCTGCTCCTGAGTGTCCCTGCTTAGTCTCTGGTACTTTAAAGGTTTCCCTGCCGAGGAGATTTGAGTGTCACCGCGTTGTGTCCTTAGTTATGGGTCAAAACTGCTGCCACCATATGGTAATGTGTGTAAACATGAGGCCATTCTGGGTAGTTAAGCTATTTAATAACAGGTGGCAGTACTGAGGTGGTACATAGTAGTACATAGAATAACCACTGGTGGCGACAGGGAGCAGGCTAATACTACACTCCCCATGTCCCTTGTCGCCTCTAGAACTTCTCTAATGTCAAATTTTAGGAGTGGTTCCAGTGGCGGATCCAAGGGGGGGGGGGGGGCAAATACACTTGAAATAGGGCAATCCCAGTCCCGCCACTCTTCTTGCAAAAGGATGCGCATCAGCGTTCTTAAAAACGTGAATAAAGGGTCTGTTTTCACAGACTTCGCATGTCCCTGTTTTTGAAAAAAAGGGTAGATTTTCTGCACATGTGTCAACGCTTTGGAAAATAGGGGTCCTTTTTCCCAAAAAGCAAGAAAAAAGGGCAATTTTAAGGGACAGAATGTCCGCGTTTTAAAGAAAAAGGGGTCCTTTATTTCAAGGAAAAAATTCGTGGAAAGGGGGTGTATTCTATTTTGGAGAACGATGATATGTCCTGCTTTTATATATGAGTGGCGGGACCGGGAGGGCAATTGCCACCCACTGAAAACCCAGACTCGTCAAAAACTTGTCAAATTGACAAGTTTAGCATTGTCGTTTTGAAGGTGCCCAAAACGACAAGTCTAGACTCATCACCTTGTCAAATTGACAAGTCTAAACTCATCACCTTGTCAAATTGACAAGCCTTAACCCTTTCAAGACGCCATAAAATTTTCAAATATGACATAATTGACACCAAATAACTGAGGGAATATGCCCAAAAGACGCCAATGATACCATAATGTTTTGAATTAAACCAATAAGAAGCTAAAACACAAATGTAAATAATTATATCTCAAATGGCAATTCTTAGATAGATTATAATAAAGTTCATTTCAGTTTTTTAAATAGAAAACAATGGTTTTTATATATATTAAGCATCAAATTGACAATTCTTACATAAGGACGCCATAATCTCTCAGGCATCACCACCAATTGATGCCTGTATCTCTCAGGCATCACCAGGCCTAGGCGCCAGATGCCTGAGAGATACAGGCATCAATTGGTGGTGATGCCTGAGAGATACTGGCATCCTTAAAGGGTTAATAATCATCTTTGATATCTTAAGATTCCTCCTGCTGCCCACTACTGCCCACTTCTGTCCCATAATTCCCTCTTCTTTGTATCCTCTCCCCTGGCTCATCCTGATTTAGCCATCATTATTGCAGGAGAATCCAAAGATATATTGGATCATACTCAACTGCTGTAATTATTGCAGTACCTGACTGACCTTCACCATCTCTATGAAATTATTATAGGGCCTACATCAAAAAAGGTGTCTGAAACGTTTTGTACTTCATAAATGGTATAAATAAAGAGTAGTAAAATGTCAAATGGCTATTATAACATGTAATACTGAATCCTTCTCACTATTTCATTATTTCCTAAAGGTATTCTGCAAAATAGGTTCACATCATAATGATTGATACATAAATGTATTAGTTTGGTAGTCCAAAAGTTACTCAAATCAAACAGTGGCTCCCTCTTTATCTTTGACAAGTCTTTGACAAGGCGACAAGTTTAAACTTGTCAAAAACTCTGAAAAGTGCTTGACAAGGCTAAACTTGTCAAATTGACAACTTCTTGACAAGTTTACGACCATTCAGGTTTTCAGTGCCCCCTAGACCCAGGGGACAACACTTTGTCAACTTAAAATTGGAAGATCTGTGTAAATTTGGTTTTATTCTTCATTTTCATAAGAGGGGTCAGGGCTTGCCCCCCCCCCCCAGAGCACTGGCTCTGGATCTGCCCCTGGGTTCTTGTCATGTCATTTAGGCCTATTTTGTTTCATCATGTCACTAAGCCCTATTAGTGGGGTCTGTTAAGGTCATTTTTTAGTGAAATCGTTACGCGGCAGATAAAAGCATAAAATTTGGTATGATGCTCCTCTGAGGCATAACTATCAAATCTGGAAGGGGAACCACCTTGAAATATCAATAGGTTGGATGTGGGGGCCAAAAGAACAATATGGCTGACTTTTGCTATAAACAATCTTATATCTCGGCTTCTAAAATGACTAAAGAGATATGGTTGATGTCAAAATTGGGAGATTATGGGTCAGAGAATCCAATTATTTGCATTTGAAGTCAATGCAGAAATCGAAAATCAAAGATGGCTGACCAATTTTGAGATATACCATGGTTTTTAGCAGCTAAGGTATCTACAAAGTGGAAATGGTTCCAATATCTGTTTTTCATAACCTAGAGAGCCTAATATATATAATATCCATCCAATACGATCCCACAAATTTCAAAATGGCTGAATTTGTTAGCATAATACCTCTGACAATGACCGCTGGCTTCCAAAATCATTTAAAAGAAAAGGATATAGACTTAACTCTTTCGTCACAAAATTTCATTTGATATGATGATCCCCTGGGACCTCTTCTTTGAATTTGAAAGGGGAGCCACCTTGAAATGTCAACACAACCCCAGTGGAGGCCAAAAATTCAATATGGCTGACTTTTCTTAAAATAATCTTATATCTCAGTTTCTGAAATGCCTAGAAACACATTGCTATAGTGTCTAAATTGGTAGATTATAGGGCAGTAATTCCATTATTTGCTTTTGAATCTATACAATAGATCTGATCCAAGCTAGCCAATGAATTTGGTTAGATACCTTAAATTTCAAATGATAAAAACATAGAAAATTTGTCAAGATTTTATGTTGATAATTCAAGGTGGCTCCCCTTCTAGATTTAATAGTTATGCCTCAGAGGTGCCCCATGCAAAATTTGGTGCTTTTATCTGCTCCGTAATGAAAATGTTGTTAACAGACCCCACTAATACATCACACTTTGACTGGGGATGTTGCAGAGAACCTACATGACATGCACGGTGGAGAGCAGGTCCACCGCTCGGATGTAATGATGAGGCAGGCCTCAGGCACCCAGATTTTTTTAATAAGGGGAGTGTAAGGCCCTAGACCTTTTAATTTGACACAGCAACATGACCATTTCTTAAAATTGATATATTACATAGGGGCCATCCATAAATGATGTCACCCTTTTTCAGGGTATTTTCAGGACCCCCCCCCCCAGCCCCCTGTCACACTTCGTCACACTTTCCATACCACCCCCTGAAATATGATGTCATATGTTCTTAAATATGTAGTATTTGATTAAGGTTGAATTTAAAGGTAAGGACATGGAAATCCAATTATGTCTGAGGGGCAGATCTAGGGATCTAGCCGATCTAGGGAGGAGGTTCAGGGGGTCTTGAACACCCCCTATCCCGCCACCCTTTAGACATTTCAGTACTTAGCAAAGATGGAGCCCCTTCGCCCCGCCCTTTCCACAATCCTGTATCTGCCCCGAGTCCATCCTATCATCCATACTCTTTATAGGCCTAATTTAGCCCAGGAGAATTATGAACCCACACTATATATCAAGGCAGCATGATGCAACATTGGGAAATTTGATCTTCCTATGTCCCCATAGTGCTATATTAGCTACTTTTATGCCTATAGATATCAATATATATATATATCTGTCAAAGTTTTAAAAACCCGAATATGTCCCGTATTAAGGATAATGCCCACTAACTAAACGAAACATGGAAATGCATTGTAATTTGGTACAATTGATCCCCTGGTGATATAGAGCCAATATATGAAGAGAAAAGTGGGGGTCCCGGGGCTATTTTAAGAGCTATTAGATGATACCTCGGGACATTTTCAGAGGAAATCAGAAATTAAATACTCATGAAATTAAGATACAAGATTTAAATGTTATTAATGTTTCTTGCATGAAATGTATCAAGGAGGTCCTATACATTTATTTTGTGGCTAAATATTGCATTTGATCTATATTTTACTTTAAGAAAAAAATGTTAGATGTCTGAGGAGGCTCTTTTTGAAGCCCTTATTTTGCCTAAAACCTGCTATAAAAAGATTTCTAAACATGGAACTTGTCTCAAAATCACTATTTAAATACCTACATATGTTGTGAACATAAAACAATAAAAAAAAGCATAGGTCCCGGGGTGATCTATTGAGTTAGTTGAAGAAACATGTGTAAAAAATAGGAAAAAACATCATACCTTTTTGGCATGTTTTGCAGTGCAGAGACAAAAAAAAGATGCAAAATACATAAATTACCAAGTAATTTTCAAATCAGCCAAACTTGTTAACATATTAGAACACCAGTTTCCTTTATATCCTCAGCAATTAGCTTGTAAGGATGAAATTTGTGAAAAAATGTGTTTAGTGACCAAGTGCCACTTTTTGCCCAACAGGCATTTCTAAGGCAAAATGAAAATTCCCTAAACCAATCAAATTTTGGTTTAAGTTTCAAAAACAGACCTTTTAGATTATGAATAGCATTTTAGATCAAGTTTTAGGAAATTTCCCTATGCCCCAGGGGGATTTTACAGTTTTCACCACTAGGGGGATGCACTAGTTTGTGGGCATTATCCTTAAACCACCTTCCATCCAAAGCGAAAAAAATCAAAACTGAAACTCACCAGTCCCATGCTCCTTTGTATGTGCAAGACGCCATGAGACCAGGGCTCATCAGTGCCCCCTGGTGGAACGCAGGGGAATTATCCCCCTGGAGGCGGAGGGCCTTACTAGGAAGGGTTAAAGTGATAACACGGGTCGGGGGAGGAGCTCCTAGATGATTTCCGCAGGGACAGTTTTAAGCCAATCCGCCTTAAAAGGTAACACGGCTTCCGTGGCGTGCACGGGATGAGAGATACACACATCAGATACTCGTCAGGCTTTGGTCCACCCCTTGCCAACAATCTGTCTTCTGGGCTATACTGTGTCAGCAGTAGCGGCCTATAGGCTAGACCAGTTTACCTTGTCTATAGGGAGAATGCAGGGCTATAGACTTCTATAGTCTGTGCACGGAGATGACATATTGCTATGAAACGGACTGGACAGCATATATTATTAGTATTAGTGACCAGTTGACCATAAGTTAAATCATGGTTTATGAATGGTTTATGAATTGATTTATATGGTAATTGCTTTAATGCTTATAAATCAGGGTAGCATCCACAGTGGAGGAGTCATATAGTCATTATTGTAATCTATAATTTACGTCTCTAAGATCGAGAAGGAAGGACCACGTGGCTATGATTTGGTATTGTGACCATGTCCACACATGGTGAACGGTACTGAGACAAGAAAGTGTTTGTAACTGCAGCATTCCCTTATCGTACATGCACATCTGAAATGTTTGAACTGTTCTATTATAGAGAATGATAGTGAAAAAAGATTCTTTTACTTGAAACTCCCCGGAAACTCCCATGGCATTCTCCAAACCTCCATCCATTTGTCGTACTTATTTGCTGACCCTTCTAGTATCATAGACGACTGTTTGGTTAGAACCACCAGACTCAGTGGTTCTGAAGCATTGGGTTATTTCATCCTTGCTCCTGGATGATTAGATCTATGGAGACCATACCCCTACACTTTTACCGAGGCAGGTGTTCTGTAATGTGCATGGTCCCATAAACAGGGCCTTACACACAACAGCCAGTGGTCCTATAGGGACCTTTGATAACCCTGTCATTGTCACAGGGAGAACAGCAGTAGGACAGAGAACTGAACTGCCAACGTTTGGATGGCGCCAACACCCTACCACTGCATCACCAGAACGAATCATAGACGAAAAACGCGGCAAATATAGGGCTTATATCACAGTTGACATAACAAGTAGTATAACAAAAGTTTACTTTATATCAGGCGTATACACTCGAGCCAATTTCCCATTTTGGTAGACTACTTTCACTTTAGATAACCACAAGATAACATGGACTGAAATGATCGACTTCTATTCAGGTGCATGCCGATACAACTGTATGTTTATTGCCTCTTTTTAATTTCTCACCTCTTAAGATTTGATTGAGGACTTTGTATAACCCTGCGTGGATTTGTATCCACCTGTATTACTGACATACAGGAATCCAAAGGTCATACATTCTATGTATAGGGCCTACCTCTAATTGCCTTCTATAGGCCTACATCAATAAGCCTACTTATTCATTTTATTCATCTTTAATAGTTTAATCTATGTGCATTCTTCGTTATCCAAAATCCTCTAAATTCCTTGTTAGGCCTATTTGAGCTTTCAAGATTTTTGAAGAATTAAGTTTTTTGGCTATGGCTTTTTATAGCATATATGCTAGCATAACCATTCCCTTGAGATTCGTCTTTCTTCCCAGATCTTGACCTTTTCCTTCATTTACTTTTTCTGGGGGTGGAAACTAGGACAGTCACTATAAGAAATGTCGTCTGCCCTCCAAACGTCTCTCAGGGGCCATGCTCTCTGTTTCCTTGCCTGTTCCCCTACCCTCCGGCATTTTCCTCCCCCATAATAGGATTTGTGTCCACTTCTAGCCAAGCCAGGCATGCGCAGTAGGAGATATCCGGCCGGAGACGCTCATGACGTCACAAGCTGGATGAAATGCTGAGCTGCAGACGACACGATTTGTGTCACTGTCAGATAAAAAGAGCAGGGAAAAAAGGAAAGAAGGGGGAAAGAGGACAGCCTGGCATATGCCCCCAATGGCCCGCACACGAACCGCCATCCCGAGGCAAAGCCGAGCACGCCCGAGTTCGCCCGACTACCCATGAATGGGTGGTGAGTGTCTGAGTGCCCCTATTGTCGCCCAGAATGCAGGAAACGTGTCGGATTTCCATAGCAACCGAGTCAAAAGCCGATAGTCTGGCCAAAGCCATCCTCCCCTGGTGGACAATGCCTGACTGGAGGAGGTGGACTTGGCAAAGGGGAAAAGGTGATTTGAAGTTTTCATGGCCTCATCCAGAGACAACAGGGTTAGCTTGATGAAACTAGAAAGGGAAATCCTGGAATGAGGCAGGGCAATGGATATTGGCTGTAATATCTAAACTTTGAAGCTTCCTATGCCTAATCGTTTAGGGGAAGAGAATGTTTCCATCAGTATTGGCATTTGTGCCTGAATCCTTACTCTTCATAACCTTTCGGTAATTAAATTTGCAATTAGGTTCAGGGCACGATATTAGTAGGTCTACCTATTATAGAGGGACTGTAGAGTAATAGAATAGGACGTTGAAAAGTTTCCTGAAAGTTCCTGCAAATTCTTTGCGTGACATAGGACTCTAAATCTTTCTAGCCTGACTTTGAAAACGCCGAGGCGTATATTCCCTTGATCTTTGCCAAGGCCACATGTGCACATAGATCTATTATGGGAAGTCCATAGGATATTTATTGAGCGTTGTGGAAAATTTAAAGTCTCGCCTTCCAGTGGACAGACGGTATAGCAGACGTATGAGTAAAGACTTAGGTTGGCTGTCTGATTTGCAAATGCTGAATAGGCCTATCGGGTAGCAAGTAGGTGATAGGCCCCTAATCAAATTATTCTTGTGAACTTACTATATTTATAATGGTTAATTGATGTTATGAATTCGGCTACTGTGATCCCCCCTAAAATATTGCCTTTAGAAAAGTAGGCTACCAAAACTTTCTTATATGCTTGCACTTCGCTGAGTATGGAACAATTGAGAGAAACAATGGCAAAGGGTTTCCATAAGGCCAGTGTTGCATCCATACAATAGATCTACATAAGTCCTTCTCTCCCATTTATGTAAATGGAATATAAACCACATGAAAAGAATATTCAACGGCAGAGAGAACACCAAAGCCTTTGGAGGAACAGCTGTCCCGTCAGAGATATGCAGGGAAAAGAATATCATGACACGCCAGATCTATGGGCGTTTTATGCTCGCTATTGAGCGAGGAAAAATGAAATTCGCTGCCTTGCCATCGCTGTTTATTCAGGTATCCCGGTATTTTCAAGGCCCCATGCCTGGCTGCATTCCCGACAACGATTAGATCAATAGAGAAGGCTGGTCGCTTCTGTATGGTTGGCGCTGCCATCGTCCAGACGAAATTTGCTGCGTCATTACGCGCGCGGCCCATGTGTCGTCTGCCGTCAAAAGGAGCGTGAGTAATGTCGTAAAATACAATAATGGAGACGTGTCACCCTCCCGCCACCCTGGTGTGATCCCCCGTCTGTCAGGCCCCCTCTCCGCCCTGGAGGAGCTTGCTGGAGGATAAGTTGATCTGGCAGCCACAGGAGAAAATTTATATGGCCTTAGGTGTTGTGATGGCAGTGGTTTCTGGTGGGATGCCACACTCGGGCACAGAGCTATGTTTCGTCCTAGGACATGTAGACCTAATAAAAGCACAGATCTTAGGGATGTTCTTTTTTCATTTTCTAATTGGAAAACAGGAGATATAAGAGCAAGAAGTCAAGATATATAGCCTTGGATTTATTTTGCAGTAGGCCCTAGGTTTAATTGCTCCCTTATGGAACATTTTAACCTGAGCATTTGGACCGACTTGGTGAGATGCTGATGGATTGAAGTAAATAGGCCTAGTCTATCAATGATGAAGGTTGAATTCACAAGCTGAGGCATCAATATCTGGCATCAATATAATAACCACAATTATAGGCCATTTGATTCAACCTCATTATGGTTTTCAATGGCAAATTCATAAAAGGGATCCCTATCCTTATTATCATTATCACTATAATCTAAACCTTGAAAAAGTATTACTTTAAGAGCCATTCCCAGATCGTTTTCCCCATCTTTATCAAATTTGAAATGCCCAAGATTGATTGGATTCATAAACCATAATGAATAACGGAATGAAAACGATTGGTACATTTATATGCTAGATCCCCGATAGTTCACCTCTTTTGCCGCTAACAAACCCCCATTGAGTGACCTGATCTGAACAACCCGTCCTAGTACTCAATAACGATTCCTTCCCCGGCACTTCCCATGCAGCCCACACAATCCTTCCCCCTCCTCCATGGTCCCAGGTAAGTCATTGTGGGCGATAATCAGCTTGTTACCGACTACGATGGCCCCACTCCTGGAGCAGGTGTTCCCCACTGATTACTCCTGTCTTCCTGCCAACCACTGCAAGGCCTTGGTGGTTCAAAGAGGTCAGGGGTGAGATGAGAAAAGCCCTAGCGGAAGGAAATGGCACTAAAGTGGAATTAACGATCGGGGTAATGAAGCATTAATGACGATGTTGTAAGACAATTCTTCTTTTGTAACTCGTTAATATGGGCAGTTTGATCTGTTGGGATAATAATGCAGGGATTTGATCGAAACTAAAGACATCGCCGTCTCCTTGTTAAAGGTATTATCGTAACCTACACGGAAAAAAATGGGCATTAGAAAGTTAGTCATATTGCCTAACTTTTTGCAAAAAACTTAGGCAATTTGACGGTGCATTTTTGTCCGAACTTTCTAACCTTTTTTTGACTAACCCTTAGGCAAATTGACTAACCCAGACACAAAAGGTTAGTCAGTCAACGTGACGAAAAACGTTGGTAAGGCAGGGAATTGAACCCCGGCCCCTGGCGTGGAAGGCAGGTAGGCTACCCACTACACTACAGAGTTTGTACTAGCGGAGGCCTAACATGACGATCCTGTGCGCTAAGCTGGGTATCCTATATATGCACATGAACGTGAATTTACTTAAATACACACAATCAAATTGATAGATCAGTACTTAAGCCCCTGGAAATTTAAAGTAGAAACCCAATTCATTTATTATTTAACAAATTGAAAGTAATGGATAGAATTGTTATACCCAGTACTAAAAACATTTATAGGCCTATAAGTGATGATAATGCGATTACACATGTCCAATACAAAATATTGCCATCCTTATGTTTCATGGAAACTAATTTCCTAAGGCATATCATGGTTCTCCTTATCCCTCAGTAGTATATGGAATATTCCAGTTATTACGTTCACGTCCACGTCCACATTCATGTTCACGTCCACGCACATATGGATTCATACCCTTTATGTTCTATAGTGTTTGATTTTTTTCAAGTTTGCATTCACGTTCACGTTCACGTACATAGGGATTCTCCCCTTAAGTAGCCTATTTCTTGTGGACATGGCCAAAAAGTCTGCACATATTGAGGGCCGTGGAATCTGAAATTCCCTATTATGTATAGATCAGGGGCTATACCCCTAAACCCCCTTTTTCTTTTTTATATTTTCTATATTTATCTCTAAAATAAGGCAAAAATGTTTTGCTTCTGTAAGCACAACAATAACACGAAATAGGGCCTACATCAACTCAGATATAGGAGAGATATGTTGACTACTGAGGAGAGACACTTAGTCATTCTGACTAAGGGAATAGTCAAATTTAGAACATCATAAAAAATCACATAATAATGATTAAATGTAGTTTTAATACATAATATTGTATCTAAAGATGTCCATTTATGGTATTTAGGCCAAATTATCTCTTGACTAACCTTTGGGTTAGAAAGTTAGTCAATCTGACTGAGGGGTTAGTCAAATAATAGTGAAATGTACCTAGAGAAAGGTTAGAAGGTTAGACTCTCACTGACTAACCCTTACTTTTGATGGTCCAAGCCAGATTTGACTAACTTTCTAACTTTCCACTTTTTTCAGTGTAACATAGCCTTAGCCTCAATATCGTTCACCGTAATAGCTTTTTGATTCATATTGATATGCGCTGCTTCAGTCCAATATAAAGGTTCTCTATGTAATTTAATTTATGATAAGATAGGATCCATCGTATATATCCTTATACATTACGCTGTATTGCAAAGTAGATTTCGAAAATAGTAAAAGTCCAACATCAATTTCGAATCAGGTGTTAACCTACCTGGCGTTTCATTTCAAAAGCCCAGAGAACTGTTGCTACACCTGTGTTTAATGTCCTATCACGTCTCACTAGCACACAGGTAAGATTATTTTAGTTACGAGTGATAGAATCCACATGTAAAAGGTTCAGACGGCGGAGCTAGGGGCACCACTAAGACTGTAGCCAAGGGGGTTATTAGTCTAGTCTGTGAGGGACTTAAACGCATAATTTAAATATATAACTGCACCAGGGTCTTAAGAAAGGGCATTTATTTTAATCTGTGTCCTTTCGGAAGCCGGGACGAGGGGCTTAAGCCTCTCGGCAATGTAAAAAGCTACCGGGCTACCAGAATAATAAAACCACTTTACAAGTCAATGACTCATTCGCAACCTTGCGTTTGTTCTTAACATTCCATACTCGTTTTACATTAAGAGTTTTTTTTCCTTCCAAAGGAAAAAGCTCCATTTAAAGTTAAGAATTATAGTTTATTTCACGACCCAGACACATGGTTTTCTTTGAAGATTAAAATCAATCAAATTTACATGAGATGTCATTAGGGTATGTGACTTAGGTAATGGAGGTACAACAAATTGCTGAGGTTCGCTGCGGACATTGCGTGTAGCATGATACTGCAGTCTGCACTCACTAACCCCCGGCTATAGAGGAATAAACGGACCTGTATCCTGTGTGAATCACCCCCAGGTTTATACTCTCACAGAGTAGCCATTACCTGGACATAAGGAGGTGAGTGGTCAATGCAGCCTTCAATAGTAAAAAGATAAAACAAGCCTCTGCGTGCACATAACCGACTTCGGCATTGCATGCAATCTGTCAGCCGTGAATATACCTTATATGGTAGAAGCTTTAATCGTTTTAAAGCCTCTTAGCTCATGACAGTTACATTAGGCTGTCATTAGTTAGTGTCATTATAATTGCTGTGTATCATCAGAG
The DNA here is from genome assembly GCA_936440205.1 of Lepidonotus clava. Taxonomy (NCBI): domain Eukaryota; kingdom Metazoa; phylum Annelida; class Polychaeta; order Phyllodocida; family Polynoidae; genus Lepidonotus; species Lepidonotus clava. The sequence goes on from OW387143.1 coordinate 33,629,617, forward strand.
ACTTATTATTTCTATACAGTAACAGTGGACACGTTCCCACACAGCCAGTTGAATACCTCTGCAGTTCTCTCGGTACACCTGATAGAACTTGTTCTCTGTACAGTTCAGACCGAACCTTACTAGGCCATCTTATGCATGCCCATCCTACACACATTTCTTTTTGCACCATGGCAATATCATGGGCGCACAGTGCCATTGCCAATTCAGAAATACCCATTTTAGCTTTTGCTGCACTTTTCCGCAAAAAGAAAGTCTAGATCCTAATTATGTACACCTACATAGAGAATCGTGAGAGTCGACCACAGCTTAATCTAAAGGGGTACATTTCTGAATAAGCCGTGCTACCCCTCCCCCCCCCCCCTCGCCCGCTTTATAATGGGAATATATGGCGCAGAATTATTATCAAAATTTTGGTGGAATAAAAAACAATGGCAAGCTACCGATATCTTAAATGTATTGTATTCATAGCGATTGATCATTTTTAATTTGATTTCTGGTCGAATCAATATGCACTCAATGGGAACACCATTCTTGTAGTTTTGGACCAGTTCTGGTCGCTTGAACGACCTGGATTCTAGGTGAATCGTTCAATGGTTATCCCCTTGAATGAAGGGATTGATCCTGGGTTTTACAAGGAGATTTAGGTGGCGTGGATACAATAGGCGAATACCGTGGAACAGACGAATTTCAGCGCGCCTCTTTTTATAATTAGTTTTTGTTGTTTTCAAAACACGTTTTGGTCAACACAAGCGAGTCTAAATCGGAGGGCAGTTTAAATCTAAACAACCAAAGTAAAGTAGAAATACTGGAATAGGGCCTGGACACGAATACGCTGACTTCGGCAGACCTTGTCTCTCCCGGCCCCATGCATTATAAAGCGTCGGTCCTATGGTGGGGGAATTCCCTGTCCATTAAAACCCGGGTGCAACAGGCCTACTCATCAGGCTGCACGCTAGGTTATCGCAGTCACCTTGGTGACACATTCACAGCGATTGTGGGGGTAGGAAACGATGATGATATGGACTCCTTTAATGGGGTCTTAGTCATTCCTCCTCGTAATTCAAACTGTCTCAGAGTAAGGATTTTTTACTGAGAAATGTCAGGTTGAAATTGTTGTAGTAAAAGTTCATGTTGCAATTTGATTAGCAAAAGTAAGCTAGACTCAAATTTAGTCGAGGACTCGCCCGTAGATTAGATTCCAAATTAGTCTGGTCTAATGGTGAAAAGATGAGCACGTCTGAGAGGCAGTGGAGTATTGGTCATCTACATTTTAACATCGTATCATCTGCATTTTAACATCATAGATCCTGTAAGAACTATGCAAAGAAGTTAGGTCCAAGCAGCTCATTAGAATTAAGTTTTATGATTTCCGATTTCCATGTCATACAGGTCTAATGTCTAGTGCGTTTTTTTTTACTTAGCATCGCGTATATGTATCGCCAATGGCCCTTCCTATGAGTATACATCTAACTTGTTCGTATATCCCAAATCATGGAAATTAAACCTTTTTGTATAATATCCAATCTTCATTGAGGATATCCACTTTATACAGCTCTAATATCGAATATTTATAAAAGCATCGCGTGTATCAGTATCGTTAATGACCCTCCATGATTATACATGTAGCTTATTAGTGGTCCCTAGCAAAGAATCTGAGAGAAAGGCTATGGCCCTTGACATCATTACCCCATTTACTTGGAGATTCTGGAGGCAATAAGCCAGCTGAAGGGCAGGCCGATAAACAAACATGCAATGGACCCAATAGCTCATTTGGTTGATATAGTCAATTTAAAGTGATGGAGATACGCCTATAACTAGCGGTAGAGAGGTGGGTATACCTTCCAAGACATACAGATATGTAGAATATAAGATACCCTAGGTTAAGATGTCAAAAAGCGTGCATATGTTTTTTTTGTCCTTTATGCAAGGGTTTCCTCAGAATTTCAAATTCTGTCCAAATAGACCACAGGGCCACTCACGTCCATGCATATTGCTCTTTATTGACCCTCAATATCCGCCAAAGATTACACAAGAAGTGTAATTGCAAAGTTCAATAGGCCTATTCACAGTGATAAGAAAGATGAGAGTAAGGAGACCATAAAGTGGAAATCTTAAAATGTCTGCTTTGACACGAAAATAAAAGGCCTACTATTACCTCTACCAAGAGAACTGTTCATGGTTATAATGGGGTTTATCATTATTGGGATTTATCCCTGTGCTCTCTAGTTATTGATAATGAAAGAACTACATTAGAAGGCTCTCTAACAATCACAATGACTAAGTGATAACTAGCAGCATCGTTAATAGTTAATTTAAAGTACAAAGTTCCTGGTTGTCCTTAATGTATTCGAAAAGTTCCAATCTAAAAGTCAAGGAATCTAATAGACCTGAGTCAACAATACTGATGCCCCAGGACGCTAATGTAAATTAATATTTCATAAACCGAAAAGCACTCAGAAAGCTTCTTAATGGCCTTTCACATCACCATCTACACATTGAATAATCCTACAAACATCTCAACAAAAAATTCCAATACTTATCAAATATTCACATATAAATTGTTAACCACGCATCCAAGAATTGGCCAAAGTACGCAATCAAGACTAGTGGTCAGCGGAAATGTCCCAGAAGGCTTTGCGAGGCAGGGGGCGGCCATCTTAGGGTCAGGGGTCAGGGCGGGTGCTGCCATCTGGTGGTCAGACATTGCTTTAATTCTCATCATCAGAGGGATCTTGATGGTGTGAGCCCTATGAATCATGCCCTACTTAGTCGCTGCCCCTGGCTTGGTGGCCTTGTCTTGATGGGATCTCCGCCACCACCAGCTCGCCTCCAGCTCCCGCCCCGGCCCGCGAGCAGCTCGGCTAGTAGACGTGCCATGTGTCTTAGTGGTGGATCTGAGGTTAACCATATTACGGACAAATTATATATATATATAAATAATTATCATGGCTTATTGTATTTCTTAATAGCAACAGGTAACGCATGCAATATTTGTCCCTCCCATTTCTATTTATTTTTGTTGTTGTTGACAATCATCATTCATGATATGTACCAACAACATCATTCTAATAAAAGAAAAGAGCATGAAAAACGGGAAGAGGACAGACATCGAAATTTAAGATTATATCCCTATACCCCCCTTTAAGAAATGCTTCCAACACCGCACCTCTCCGTTAGAATACATGTATATCAAGCGCATGTGTATGTCCAGGGGTCTTGGGCATTATATCTCCTCCTTTTCTATCTTAATGCAAGTAGCCCTACTCCAAATAAAACATGTTTGACCTATTCTTGAGGCTCACTCCCAGCATGAATATCCCCGCCGAGGCAAATGTATTTTGAATAGATATCTAAAGTATATATCAACAATATAATAGAGATGTGCTTCATTATGCTTATTTAACTGTAAAGGTTTTTTCCCATGGCAACGTACAGAACTATTCCTGAAAATATATTTATAATTCATTGTTTCACATTTGAGACATATTTATACAGATGTTGTATGCTGTTTAATGACCAATATATTCCATGTTGTTTTCCTGTGTACAGGTATAAGAGCCCTTAATAATGTCACATATATAAACGTATAAACTAGTCTAACATCTCACAGTGCTTATAATTAGAAGCAAGCCCATTTATCCTCAATCTGATATCTTAATCACCCTGACCCATAATAAAATAACAACCCAGACCTGAGTGCGTCTACGAGCAGATGAATGAGTTACTCTTTGCCTTAGCTTTACACCCGGCCACTATCAGAGCATCTTCTCTATGATTATGGCCGAGGCGGAGGCGTTGGTGGAGGGGGTGGGAGGTTGTTTGTATGGACGAGGGTGGGCCCGAGATGTGAACGAGGGGTGGCTGTTGCTCTGGTCGGTAAGGGCGTTTGTCATAGTCGGTGCGACTGGGACCATGTTTAGGAGTTTGTGTGGGGGGCTTCTGAATGTAAAACACGCGGAAAAACATGTATTTGTGAGAATGTGTGGGTGTATTGGGAGGACTTAAGAGTTGGCAAATGTGACTTGACATGCAATGCAATATTTTACATGTGCGACACTTGAATTGTTAGAATGGAACTGAACAGTTTCTTGTGAAAAATAAATGTTTATGTCAACTGACTGACATTATGAGAATACACACTGAAACATTTGCATTCCTTATATACGGGGCAATGTCAGACGTGTTGGATTGGAACTTATTAGAAAAAAGTATTAAACTTCAGAGAATCATCCGACGGGAGGAATAAGGTAAGAAAAAGAAGTCAGCCCCTCAGTCAGTCCAACAATCAGTCACTCCATCAGTCCCTCAGTCAGCCCTTCAGTGCCCCTCAGTCAGTCCCTCAGTCAGCCCCTCATTCAGCCCCCAAGTCAGCTCCTAAGTCAGCTCCACAGTCAACATGACAGTCAGCCCAGCGGACAGCCCCTCAGTCAGTCTCTCAGTTGGCCTCTCAGTCAACTCCTCAGTCAGTCCCTCAGTTCCTTAGTCTGCCCCTCATCGCCCCTCACTCAGTCACTCAGTCTGCCCTTCAGCCATCCCTTTGGTCAGACACTCAGTCTCTCAGTCAGTCCTTCAGTCAGTCCCTCAGTCAGTCCCTCGGTCTGTCCCACAATTAGCCACTCCATCAGTCCCCCAGTCAGCCCTCCAGTGCCCCTCAGTCAGCCCTTCAGTCAGCACCTCAGTCAGGCCCCAAGTCAGCTCCTCAGTTCCTCATGCAGCCCCTCAGTGCTCCTCAGTCAGTCCTTCAGTCAGCCAATCACTCCCTCAGCCAGCTCCTCAATCGGTCCCTCAGTCCCTCAGTCAGTCATTCAGTCAGCCCCTCAGTCACCCCCCCCCCTCCAGTGCCCCTCAGTCAGCCCCCAACCAACTCCTCAGTCAGCCCCTCAGTCAGTCCTTCAGTCTCTCCAGTCCCCCTTTAATCCCCCCTCAGTCATCTGCTCAGTCCTTCAGTCAGTCCCTCAGCCAGTCCCTCAGTCAGCCCCACAGCAGTCCCTCGGTTCCGCTCCTTTCCCCCCTTATCGCCCACATCAGAAGAGGCCCCATCACGGGTCTGCTGGTGGCACGGCAACAAGTCGCTGTGACAGATCTGTGCCCCGAGCACCTCCCCTGACCCCTGGGAGCAGCTCACGGCCTCATGAATCACGGCCCAGGTTCCCACCCCGAGCTGCTCGTCGTGTGAAGGTGTCGGAGGGTGTGTTCAGGGCTAGGACTGAACACGTTGGGGTTAGGATGCGGGTGTCACATGCTTGAAGCTGGGAAGTGAAGTTTTTATATTTCTTAGTTAACTATTATTAAAGTGGTTGAAGGGTAGGATATGGAAGAAAAGTGCAGGAAAACACTTTATTTCCCCCCACCAAATGCACATTTTCCATTCTTTTTGGAGTTTGTATGATCAAAATAATTGTTCTGAATTAATACATTTTTTTACATCAGTAACCACTCTAGCATATTAAACATAGGGGATATGCTACGCTGGCGTTCTTGTGCCCAGTATCAAAGTTACCTCACAAGTCTAATGAGAGTGAAGGACTTTCATGTTAATGTGGAGTATGAACGTTTTGGTTGCATGGTGGTTGTGGACCCCGAACTCCCATCCCTCCAGCCATTACACGTTTGGGTTTAGGACAAAGCTATTTTCGGCGGTGCATGTTGGGTGTGTGGGAAGAGGGAGATTTAGATGGATGGGTTGATGGGGTGGTTGTACGGCTCGGGGGTTATTTTAGGTGTAAAGGGGACACAGGACGTGAACCTTGGGTGAGGTTAAAGAGGGAGTTGGCACTTCAAACAGGCTGCGAGTTGGTGATACGACGGGTCACTGGGAGACAACAATTGTATGGTGTTCTGCCTACGCAGTTTACCCCTGAATAATATGCCTCAAACTTCACAGCGAATTGAATTTAAGCCGTATGCATCAGTCGGTTTTAAAGTTGGGGCTTTTATGCTTTGTTCAAAAGCCATTAAGTAGGCTTTACAAAACAATTTTGGATTTTGTATCAAGTCATTATTTCCCAGCCCTGAATGCGAGATTACCACACTTCTTGTCTGAACTGATGGTACTTTTTTGACTTAAATAGTTCGGCCACAACCAATCAACTATATACAAAACAACCATGGCCTTGAATGTGATATCCATTTCAATCAGTTCAATACATTGTCTTTTTGTGATAGTACTTAATGAAAGAAGCAGTCAATAAAACAGTACATGCATTTCAATTTATTTTTTTCCTTTTCAGAGTAACATTGTATTATCCAGTTGATAAGTTCGATAAAAAACATCAGGCATAAGCATAACACCATTTATTTTCCATATATTCCTCCTCCAGTTGATAGTATCCATTCCAGGATGACCGTATGAAGCTGGACAGTGTCCAGTCTGGCGTCTGGACATCTTATTCTGTCACTTTTTGTTCTTTTAATATCTGCCCCTTTTCATATTCTGAAACACAGGGGGAGGGTGGGAGAGTGAACCTCAGATCAATATGTCTGAAAGCGCCATCCCAGTCTAGGCTTCCTTATCGTATTCTGCTAGATCATATAAAATGTATTACCTATTACCATGCAGGGATATAATATCTCTATTTCTTTGCATCCTCTGTGGTGCTTGTATGTCATTGTTATGTCATTTCTTATGCAGATATGCTTAGGGTTTAATAAGGCATTGGTGGTCTTTTATTCAGGATTTATATTGGTAGCAGCTACTCAGTAATGGCTAAACTAGACGCCCCTCTCAATCAAACGCCTACTCTACATGTGAACACTCATTAACCCTTTGTTGTTTACATGACTTCTTGTTTAGAATAGGTTGATTGATACAGTAATTATCTCGCTCCCCTGCGTCATATTTTTACTAGCCAATTATACTCCTTTTTATAGTTATTGATTATCTTTTTAAGGAAAACACTTGTAGCCATACTATAAATTTGTCCTCCGCCTACCAAATTAAGCAGACCACAACTGCGTGCAATGAAATGGTTTACCCATAACCCTGCCTGTTAAACCAAAAAAGCAGAATATCTTCTTTCTACGTTCTCTTTTCTAGATGCGTGCAAGACTGTGCACTTTCTATAATTTATCATGTCCCTGGTTATACTTTAACCCTCAGTAAATACATATTAAACGGAATATCAAAAATGTATCTAACCAGAAGCATGCTATTAGATTGTGACATATTTCCATCTACATGTATATATATCAAAATGAATATTATCGGGAAAAAATATGCCAGTTTTTCCAATTTGTACGGTCAGAAGGGTAGTGGTATATGAACCCTAATTCAGCAAATTACAGAATCATCTCCAGGAACCACAATGTCTATGACTGGAACCAGTTTGTGAAATCACTCTAGAAACCAAAAATTGTTTGCCCGTGTCACATAGAACATTAAGTTTAAAATGTTAAAACCAATACTTTGAGGTATTAGGGATATGTATGAGGTGAAGAAATACCTTACAATATCAGTTCACTTGGGAACAAGGGGTCTTAAAAACAAGATGGTGGAACCCACATGGACGGTGTATTTGCCCCACACTGCTCGGCTGGTGGACTCTGGCAGTATTGCCCAAACCCTTCACACACCCTCAGCAGCACAGCAGCCCTTTGAAGGGCGTCACAAAGTCAAATATTGCTTGGTACCATCACTTTTAGGCTCCGCCTTTTTCTGTTTCTCTCTTGCAATCAAAGGCGTCTTATTTCATCCACAAGAAGGCTGCTTTGAAGTTCTTGGTGTTATTGGGGTTAGGGAAATATTCTCCATGTCTGTTCTTAGTCGGGCCTATGTGATTTGCTGATATCATTTTGCATATTGGCTTGTTGGTAATATCAATGGCTCGTATTTGTAAGAGTAAAATGAGGTCAGGTTTGCCAGAGCTACTTTGGCAATATCAGCTGTTTATATAAATATGTATTAAAAAATAACGATGTTGCTACTTACCCTCATTATCATCAAGACATTGGACAATAATTGTATTCTATCATCTAAAATTACAGTAAGATACTTACCTGTCGCTTTAATAGAATACAGTCCAAGTTAGAAAAAAGGATAATATGGTATTATATACACATTATATAGATAAAAAGGATCGATTATTTTATCGAAAGTTTTCACAGTGACCCGTACTTCTATTTAAGACAAACAAACTTAACGTGATTCCTTTGTTGCTGTTGAAAACTTCAGGTGAGCAATATAAAATACAAAGTTATTGGATTCGACTAAAGTAATTTGAATTAACTAGAATAGATGAGTGTCTATTTTGTTTTCCTTTTTTCCACATTCAACTTTTATACAACCTGAAGACACATAGACGATAATATCACAGACTGTGGCCAGGCCTGTTGCCATCAGAAACCACCACACTCATAACTAAAGCAGAATATTAGGGCCCTCAGACGCCAGAGGCCACTTGGGGGAAACTGTATACAATTTAGTTCAGTGGCCTTTTAGTGATGTAATACATATTTATATTGGACCTTGATTCCCCACTTTCGTTCTTTAGATCTGCAGCAAAATCGACAAGTGAAATATAGGCTTAAGAGTAACAAAGAAAGGGAGATGCATAGCGCGAATAAAGAGCTTTTCGGGGTGGGTTGGCTTTTGGGGGTAGGTTTAGATGGGGGAATTTTGCACAGGTCAGTTAACGGGTTTTGTCTCGCATGAATATTTGAGTAGCTCAGGGGTCGGCACACTTACTTGGACAGTCTCCTTTTCCATCAGATTATTCCTACATCTCCCTTACCTCAACACTATTCCCTGCCACTTGGCCTAGACCTGAGCCTCACAGGACCTTCTCTGTATTGGCAATTTGGGTCTAATAAGCCAAAGGGGTGGCTGGAATGACAGGCTTTGAAGGTGTGGGGCAGGGGCAGGGGATTAAAGGTACAGAGAATGTGTAAGAGGGGCAAAGGGGCGTGGGGAAGGAATAGCTCTGACCGCACAGGTCTTGTTACTTTATGCAGCATTTGATAGGACTAGAATAATATAATATGGGTTTAATGTCTAACTCTACTGTACAGAAGGCGTCAGGAGACCAGGAGTGACAAGTTCCTGTACAACTATATAACGCCTGTCCTGATGGCAGTTTCTTCTTTATACATTTGCTCTTTTAAAAGTTGGGTAATCATAGAAACAGAACAAGAATAATGTCGACATCCAAATTCTACCTAAGAGGTCACAAGCATCACTCAGTGGATATTTCTAAAGTTTTGAATTAAACAATTTAGAAATTTGTACTCTTAAAAATTAATGTTTGACTGCATGATTCTTCTGTTACCAAAAACAGATTACAGATATCAAGTATATGATACTTAATATTCTGTAATTATATCCATAGTATTATATATATATATATATATATATATATATATGCCCACTTGGTATTCTGTAATGAGCCCCATTAAAATATACATACTTAATATTCTGTAAATATATCCCTAGTAAGTTATATATATATATATATATATATACACTTGATATTCTGTAATCAGTCCCATTAAAACTATTTTCTGAAAACTGATTCTTTTACATCATTATAAAGTATCAGTTTCACACCTCCTCTGCTGTATACTGACCTGAGAAAGACAAGACTGATGTGGAGCCTAACCTAAAGTGGCAAAGCCCTCTGGTGGAGGTAAGCCGAACCAGCCGGTCATGTGACAGGCGTAACGAAGACCGTCTGAGAGACGTTCTCTGATAGGCTGAAATCAATGCCACCGACCGCAGCGCCCTCTGTGGCCAGCGTCGATAATCCGCCGCCATTTTGGCTCTACCCTGCTCCGTTGTCAACTTTTTTCTTCAATTTCTTCGGTGCTCGGCGTCCTTTCTCCCAGAGACTCCTCAAAGAAAAATCGACTTTGCAGTTCTCCCCTACCCGTTTCTGCTTCGTGTAGAATCTCGTTTGCATCGTCGTTCCTCACTTATTGGCCTCTATTTGTGGCTTGTTTACCAACTTGGGGTATGTTCCTGGCGCCTACCGAGGGATGGACATCAAAAGGGGGGTATTTAGAGAACCAGAGAAGGACCACATTGATTACTGAGGACTTCAATTGAGCATTTGCTTTAGGGCTGCCCCGTCGGTCGATGGCACAGTTCACCTATATGTACAAATGGCCTATGAGTGTCAATGTTGGTTAGGAAGGGTAGGATTTGGCCTAAAGGAAGGGGGACTGTTGTAAGTAAAGTGGCAGGCAAGGAGTTTAAACTCACCCAAAGGTGGGTATGAACTTGATGTCTAGGGATTGTTTTAACTACCTGACAGGGCCGTACCCAGGGTTGGTGGGGGGGTGGGGGGGTGTGAGTTCCAAAAAGTGGAACTCTTCTATAATTTGTGGGAAGTAATATTGGGAAAACACCTACTACATTCAAGTTGGAAGGTACAATTTTAATCGTATAAATGGGAGCAGAGCATATCCCATGTATACATAAAGTAATAACAATATGCATCAAGTAATTTTAGATTTGGATATGAAAATGGTGAGGCAACCCCAATGGTGGGGATGTATATCTATCAAGTTTCATAGTTATTCCGTTTTTCATAAATACAAAACTAGGACCAAGGTAGATGATTTTGTTATAACAGTATGTCTACTGAATCATATGATTAATTAAATCAGCTTTCCTTTAGTATATCACATACATCCTTTAAGGTTGCTTGGGGCTCTTGACTGTTGAATTGACCAGATTGTATCTTTTTAGGTGGCATTTCAAAGGTTATTGAAAAGGAAAAGAATATTTCAGTTAAAGTGTTTCAGTGGAACTTTCCCTCTATTTTTTTAATACAAAGGATTTTAAAGAAGGAAACATCTCCACCTGGGTGGAACTAATCATGTGCTCTGTGGGTGGGGGGGGGGGGGGGCACCACTCCCACCTCCCCCGTGGGTACGGGCCTGCCTGAACATTAGGCCTATACATTATTGTGTTGATCTTCGAACACATCATATAAAAGTAGGAAAATCTCTTAAAATGAAACAGTGTTGACAACTCCGCTCACAAAATGATGCACTGCTCAACCGGAAATGTCAAGGCTATAGGGCTTATATTATATAGTCACTTACAGTTTCTAAAGCGTTTCATATAGAAAGGTAATTTCTACACCCAATAAGCAAATTGATAATAGCTATAATCTTAAAGTTAAACATTTTAATATTTGTATACCCTGAGCGCAACATTGAAGTTGTATGCAAATGATCCAAGATTAGGCTAAACCTGTATGCGGAATATTCACAAGCCCAGTAGCATATGGAAATGTGGAATTGTTTCTGGCACATTACGTTTGTTCACTTAGTTATCGTATGAGGTAAGAGTTAGTTGTGCATTTTCCTCCTCCCATTAGCCTAAAGCACTCATCACCAGCACCCTCTTTCTTCTCACCAGCCCTCCAGAAGACCCTAGTCACTCTGGTGCCGGAGTGCTGGCCTACAGTCGCTTTAATATGAAGCGGGGGGCGCCGAGGAGAGAATGTCTGTGGCCTTGTGGCAACAGGTGCCGAGAGTGGAGCGTTGTTGTCCTCTTTTAGAGCATCCATAATGGACGAGCGGCGTCTGCCTTACAATTACTGCCTCAAAAGCCAAGACCCGTGTCGCCACAGGTCAGGAAGCCTGTGGTAGGAAGCTGTAAGTTACCATGGTTACTAGACGCCGAGATAGGGGCCACCATGGGGCGGTCACTTGTCGGCAGAGGGCAGCAGGCGTTACATCCTCTTTACACGTCCAACACATTAGAAGCCACACCAGCGGAAGTGACGCAACAACAAGCAGACGATATTTCACTTTTGGCGCCAATCGACCGGCCGGGGCGGCGGGTCAACCGGCAGGCATGGGGCCGCTTCACCAAACCTCAATCATCCTGAATTTTCTGCCCACGAAAGGTCGGGAGGTCTCCCTGACATTGTTATTCATGGATGGTGCTGGCCCCAAGCACTTAAAGGCAATATTTCTCGGAATTCTCGAAAGCTTATGCATTGTTGGGGCACTGTCTGGACTTGACATAACTGAGACGGGAGCTAATTCAACTCCGGAGGCCTTGCACCTGCGCCATATTGCGGACTGGTCCTACTGAATCCTATCTTACGAAGGCCAATACTCCTAGGCCTTGAGTGACTATACAGGCCCCATACATCGTTTTCATTCTTTTCCGCTATGGTGAGTGGAGGTGGCAATGTCCTATAGACCGGTACTATTTATACCATTATCTCAATAATTTAGATTTCAAAAGGGGGAATTATATCACTTTTTTTTTTATTAAAAAGAATATGTATTAGATCTAAGCTATGAGGGAACGACATTCCGCCACCCCATCCCCTGAGTGTCTATGGATCTAGCATTGTAGTGGTTGCATGCAGTTTTCTCAGTTACAATTAGCCCATGTTCAGAAACATGCACTATACCCAGAAGCCTACGATTAAACATCATATAGAGTTAAAGCTTGCCATACAATTTGTTATGAAACTTAAAGCTTACGAGAGATTCCCTTCCATACACTAGCTGTTAAAAGTAAGAAATTTCTGGTGCAAATTGACAATTAGCCCATGATCAGCATAAATGGTAAATTTCAGTGGCCGGTGAGATTTATCCACTACATAGAAGCTAGCTAGGTTTTACATCAAGTCGGGCAGAGTCGCGCAGATGTATGTGCACTGTAAAAAGTAAATGCTGTAAATTTACAGTAAACTTTGCTGGCAACAAAGTTTCCAGTAAACTTTGCTGTATAATTACAGCATAAGATATACTGTAAATTGTACAGTGCATGATACTGTAGGCATCTTACAGCAAATAGTGCTGTAAAATTACAGCGCTCAATGTACTGTAAATTCTACAGTTCATGGTACTATAGATGTCTTACAGCAACCATTACTGTAAATTAACAGCAAACTAAGTACTGTAAATTTACAGTATACTTTGCTGGCAACAAAGTTGCCAGCAAAGTTTACTGTAAATTTACAGTGCACCGTTATTTTACAGCACTTCAAATTAAAAGCCTTTTATCATCAATTTAACCTAAAATATTACCCTTAATTCAAATAAAATGTAAATTCCCAACCACAAACCAATGTTATAGAGGTTGTGGGATGTAATCATGCTAGATTTACTAGCACATACATGCATTGGGTGATGTTGCAGCAGGTTTGAGAGATCATTACTTACCTATAAATTAAACTTTACACCAAAAAGGTGTCTATGGATACAGTTTATAATTATCGCATAATAATTACAATTATTACTATGTATTTCATTAACTTAAAATATCAGATCATTTTGTGTGTATGGTATTCACTTTTTGACATCATTAAATGTAATTAATTCACCTGGAAATATGGTTTAAAGGTAATATGCCAAAAACGTTTTTTTTACTTTTTACTTTTGCACTCCTGGTGGTCACTGTATTTTACAGTAAGATGTACTGTAAAAATACATTCTCATCATGTAATTTCAAATTTACAGTACAAATTTTGTAATCCTACGGCAAGTTTAACTGTTTATTTTCCAACAGCAAACATTGCTGTAACTTAGCTGTACAATTTGCTGTAGAATAACATTAACTTTTTACAGTGTGCCTCTCATTTATACCTCAGTTTGACCTGGTAGGGCCTCCATGTTCATCCAACCTTCTCATGAAACGACACCCCGATTGGCATTTTCAAACATTCTTCATTGAATGTCCACATCCTAGACCCCCATCTCCTTCCTACATAAACGTGCAGAGCAAACTCCCAGCATCTGCCAAGAAATCTAGTCCTAAGCTGACGACATTTGCAATTGGTCAAGTTTCGGTGCAGCGTCCGAGTCTCTCCTTATTGCATATTAAACTAGCCCCCACGTGATTACCCCTCTACCACGTGACAGGCGTTTTTGAAGTGTGACATCGCGTGACCTCATCAAGAGCTCCCGGCTTGCTTTTCGCGCCGCCCTTTCCGTTCCAACCCCTATTTTCGCCCTCTCTCCAAACTCCTACATTTTCGCCCACAGGGCAAACGGAAGGGCCCATGCGTTGGCCGAGTAAATATTGGTACTGTATTCTAGACGCGTGTTGGGGTAATGGAGAGAAATGCCGATCTATTTGGAATCTCAACGATGCCTGCCCTGCGCATGCGCGGGCCAACATGTGCGCTAGGCTTTGGATGCAGCAATAATTACCGAATGTCCCAGTTTCCGGTGATTGCTTTTAAACTCTCAAGTTGACATTGCATGCCAAAAGGGAAAAAAATAAAAAAATATGTAGCAGTGGAAGTTCGAATGTCGAACTTTTAATAAGAAAAAAACCCAGGAAGTACATAAAGTGTCTAGTATAATTCACAAACGAACGAGGGTTAAACACAAACACCACAATACGGAACGTGTGTAGGTTGAATTTCTATCAATATTATTATTTTTTGGTCCAAAAGGATTTAACTATAGGGGTTCACTCTAATTGCCATCTGAAAGCCTCTTACCGTCATGCATGCACTTTGTACAAGAATCAGGGAATGTTTATGCATGTAGGGGTGAGCTCTTATATCACGATAAAGAATCAGCCAAGACCCATCCTTCAATAAGAATTACGTTACTAGGCACAGACGTCACACAATCTGAACATCCTTTATCAGCCTAAGTGAAACTGCTTCATGGGTCACCCAGTCTCTTTCTATGGTATAAACGAGTGGTGGCACTCTATTCTGATGGAAAAGTCATAACTTTGATCTATTGGTGCGATATGCAGAAGAAGATAAATCTACTAAACTCTGCTCTTGGCCCTTTTATGATTTAGATCCATACCTGTGCATTGTAACCGATTTGATAGATGCATTAGAGTTGTAAGAGCCTTTGGACATTTGTCACAGCATGGAGAGAAGATTGGTGGCATAGACGTCATACATTTGATATATGGTTTACAAATATCAGTGGGTCGTAGTGTAGTCATATCTATGGCAGCAGTTTCTTTTTTCGTGCTTGTCATTACAGCTGTGACGCGACATTAACTACTGTTAAATCCATTAGCCATATCTAATTAGCTATTACATGTATGGGGAATGCTTGCTTTTAAATAAATTTGAACTTTATTTTATATGCCATCTTTCAGAAAGCTTTACTTCACATAAAATTAGCAGATGCTAATGAGCCTATATCAAAAAAATATTTGAGAAAAAAGGAGTGCCGCACGCCCCATCCCCCCCTTGATCCGTGCCTGACTAGTATGCTTCCTTTATGGGTCATTCATTATATTTTTTTTGAAAACATACAGGCCTTTGTTATACCTAATTTCTTCTTTATCAACAAATAAGCCTTTTTTTTCGTTTGTATAGACGTATTGGTTTTTCAGCTTTCTTTACACAATTTCCCTGGTTGGTTTCAATCTGTCAACTTATGAATGTTCCTTTCTTCCTCTCTCGTCTTTGAGACATTGTCTTTCTGTCTCATCCCAACACCTTCTGTCTTACCACCTCCTTTCTCTCCAGCCCATTCCCTCTCCGCACATTTGTAGAACGCAGCTTTCACCGGAAGTAACTCACCAGCCACCGGAAGGACCCTCGCTTTGAGGGCGAGGCTGGATCGGCGCCTGCGCAGAAGACGGATCGGCGGGTTGCCATAGTAACGGCGAGGGTTGTAAGCCTACTGAATGGATGGAGAATCGTCTAGTAGAGAAACTATAACTCAGCGGGCCATCTATCAGCCAATCTGTCATGTTTTATACATTGGGCCACTCGTTTTTTGATGAATTGGGTGGGGGACGGGGTGCAGAGAGAGACCGCTTAACTGTTTAGCTTCTCACTCACAGTTCAAGCGGTCAATCTTCCAACTGGTTGCACTAAGACAAAGCCCAGGGTCAGATGACTAAAATGAGACGTCCATCACTTGTTGGGGGAAATGTAGGCCAAATAAAGAATGCCTGGCGTTATCTGAAGGAAATAGTTCATGCTGAATTCAATTTTTGAATTATTTGCTCTTTGTGTAGACGGGGTTAGATATGGTGGTACATGTATATATGCATGTCAGAAGTAAGCATGTGTTGACCATGTAGGGCTAGCAATACAGTAGGCAAACTGCATGAAAATCCATTGGACAATAAGTACCATTAGAATATTGTGAATCAACATGCGACACGAGAACCTCAACCCCCAAAAAAGCCTTCTTAAATCACCTCTAGACTAAATGAAATAAGCACGCCTCACATACCCGTACGTTATGTATGTCTATGAGTTTACGTTTATAGAGATATGACCTCATATTCGCGAGTAAATTCTTTCTCTCAAGAGAGTCCAGCAAGGCAGTGTAGTCCAGTTGGTGTAAAATCCAGAGTGGCCTCTGTGTGCTCGCAAGTGGCGGAACCGTGTAAATGTGCATACTCTCTTTCCACCATCTCCCTTTCATCAGACTTTTAAACCATCATACATATATAATTTCCTACCCACCATCCCTTTTACACTCTTAACTGTGCTATTCATACAACGAATGGGTTATTAGTATTAATATGTCCTCTGTGTAATCTGCATGCATTTATACATGAGGTTTTGTGAGGTAATTATGAGAAAGGTTTATGTGTTGTACATATTAGCCTCCTTCATCTGGAACTGTAGCCTATTGCAATATGGCTTATGTTTCATAACCAAAGCCCGAAATTTATTGATTAATAGGCATATATTAATTGGTAAGGGGGCACCGAAGACGGATGTAACCATTATTTTGACTCATTTTGTCTGTTCCTTCCAGTTGGCCGATCTCAATATATTTAACTCTGAGTTAGCGTTAGGCTGTAAGTTATACTTATAAGTTTCTATGTAAGAATCATTCATAGATTCCTCATTTCGTCCACTACCAGGGGTTCCGTGGTGTAACGGTTAGCACTCAGGACTCTGAATCCTGCGATCCGAGTTCAAATCTCGGCGGAACCTTCCTAGGACTGCATTTTGGAGCATTACCGTTTCTTATTGGCTACGCATCTCCAAAATACATTGTACACATTTATGAAGAAGAAAGAGAAATATGATTTACACAGTTTTATTAAGACTTGGAATAAAATTGTCATTTGATAAAAATGGGAAAACCTATTGTAGTAGCCTATAGATAGGACAATGACTCCAGTTGAAGAGTAGGCTTATGTGTAATGTCACTGAGCCCTAGGGCTGATCAAAGTTTGTTAAAAGGGATGGTGGGCGGGATATTAAATATGTCTCGGATGGTTTGAAAGTTTTATGAAAGTGAGACAAAGAAGGTGAAGGTTGTGTGCATGCGCTGGAAATACGAAAGGGATGATGGGAGTCTGTAAAAAGTCAAAATATGTGCCTCTTTCCAAAAATGTGCGTACATAATACATAAGTGCGTACATAATACATAAGTGCAATCCGGGATTGCACATAAGTGCGTACATAATACATAAGTGCAATCCGGGATTGCAATTGTTTTTTAAGTATGCAAAAGGCTATAACATACGAGTGAGGATGGTGTAACGCACATACGCACACCCAACTGGATACAGAGACTAGGGATGTGTTTTGGAAAACACAGGCAACAGGTAGCTGACAGGTGAGTAAACCAAAACAGTTGTCGCCCAATGTGGGGCTCGAACCCACGACCCTGGGATTAAGAGTCCCATGCTCTACCGACTGAGCTAACCGGGCTACGAAGACTTCCCTTCTAACCACATTTTAGATTAAAATACCCCAGGTAAATACCACAAAATAAATCAAATATACCTTTCATATCCACACAAACCAAGGGTTGCAACGCTTAGATCCATATTAAGGAACGTTAGAACCCTCTCCATACGTTAAAGTATCCCAATACTTCCAAGTCATATTAAAGATTGACTGAGCCAAAATCCTGAATTACAATCCTAATCGTATTGATGACATTATGCAACGTTCCAATGGCAAAAAACTCCAAACTATCTTTTATGAACACAATGTCATAGTCATCAGTGAGAGTAATATCTAAGACGCATGCTTGGACCCCACGTCAGCAAAAAAAAAGTAAATGAGCATTGCCATACTTATTATTATTATCATTATACCTGCACTTAACCAGACAGGTTCCGCATGATTGCTCTAGATTAATATTATGCCTTCTTTCTATTTCCTTCTATGTATGATGTTGAAATAATGCAACATACCTGTGTTATTCAAATACATTACAAAATACTAACATCTAACTAAACTGACCGTATCTCAGGGGCAGGTCCAGAGTCAGTGCTCTAGGGGGGGGGGGCAAACCCTGACCCCCCTTATAACCATGGAAAAAAATCCATTTTTACACAGATCTTCCAATTTTAAGATCCCCATATTTCTACCTTGGGTCGGGGTGTGTGTGCAATTGTCACAGTCGGTATCTAGGCCTATATCATATTCTTTTCATCAGTTCATTTTTGTATATCAAACTTACACTTTTCAATGGTTCCCCTATATAGGCCTAAGTCCCAGAAAACTCCATGTTGGTTCAGGCCTGTGAGGTAAATGTCGAGCCCCAGAATTCTTACCTGAATCATCACGCGACCTTGGTTAAGACGCATCATTAACCAACCAGACGGCGTCTTGCCCAGACGGTGCAATTGACAGTTCAGGACCGTACCCAGGGTGGGCGGTGGAGGGGTGGTGAGTTCCAAAAAGTGGAACTCTTCCATGTTTTGGGGGAAGTAATAGGCCCCTATTGAGCAAATTCTTCATAAGGTCCATGTACAATTCCCGTGTATACATAAAATCATAACAATAATGCATCAAGCAATATTTAGATTAGGATATGAAAATAGGAGGGCAACCCGATGGCAGGGGAAGCATATATATCAAACATTATAATTATTCGATTTTTCATGAAAACAAAACTAAGACTTCTATCCACATTTTCAGACTATTTCTCTTGGGATATCCTTTAGGGTTGATTATCACCTAAAAAAGAAGAGAAAAGTGGAAACTTCTATTTTTCAGGGTGGCTATGGCCAGATTTGGGTTCTTGACCATTGAATTAACCAGATACACTGTAAAAAGTTAATGTTATTTTACAGCAAATTGCACAGTTAATTTACAGCAATGTTTGCTGTTAGAAAATAAACAGTTAAACTTGCTGTAGGATTACAAGATTTGTACCGTAAATTTGAAATTACATGATGAGCATGTGCTTTTACAGTACATCTAACTGTAAAATACAGTGGCCACCAGGAGTGCAAAAGTAAAAAGTAAAAAAAACGTTTTTGGCATATCATCTTAAAACCATTTTTCCAAATGAATTAATCAAATCTAATGCTCCCAACAATTGAATCCCATATACATGAAATGAACTGATGTTTTAAGTAATTGAAATGCATACACATAATTGTAATTATTACGAGATAATTATAAACTGTATGCATAGACACCTTCTTGGTGTAAAGTTTAATTTATAGGTAAGTAATGATCTCTCAAACCTGCTGTAACATTACCCAATGCATGTACATGCTAGTAAATCTAGCATAATTTCATCCCACAACCTCTATACATTGGTTTGTGGTTTGGAATTAACATTTTTGTTTGATTTATGGGGAATATTTTAAGTTAAATTGATGTTAAAAGACTTTTAATTCAAAGTGCTGTAAAATAACAGTGCACTGTAAATTTACAGTAAACTTTGCTGGCAACAAAGTTTCCAGTAAACTTTGCTGTACAAATACAGCACTTACTTTGCTGTTAATTTACAGTACTATTTGCTGTAAGACACCTACAGTATCATGCACTGTACAATTTACAGTACATCGTATGCTGTAATTGTACAGCAAAGTTTACTGGAAACTTTGTTGCCAGCAAAGTTTACTGTAAATCTACAGCACTTACTTTTTACAGTGTAGTATCTTATAAGGTGGCATTTCAAAGGTTATTGAACAAGAAAAGAATAATAGGTATAGTGTTTCAGTGGAACGTTCCCTCTAAACTTTGACTATAAAGGATTTTAAAGAAGGAAACATTTCTACCTGGGTGGGACTAATTATGACTGGTGCTCTGTGGGGGGGTGGCCCACCACCCCCACCTCCCCCCCTGGGTACGGGCCTGTCAGTTGGGTGTCACTTTAAGAACGTTGGGGCGTCCATTAACTTCGCCGGTATGGAAACTATAAGGATGTCGTCGAATGCATATATGACCAAGGGGGGGGGGGGGTGGTGGTATTTTCATTATTTTTGAACTGGTAAGATATTTGAATCGGCAAATTAAAATCAACCTTCTTTCTACTGCTCAGAATTGATTGCGATCGTGTACTCGGGCCTATGTAATTTAATTATGAAGTGTACATTATCACAATAAATTCTGAGCAGTAGAAAGAAGGTAAAAACTGAAACATATCTCAACTAAAATTGCAACATAATCATTGAAACAATACCATGAAAGCCCCCCGTCATACACAATGGTCCATCCTAATTCCCAGGCCTGGTTGCTGCCCACACTTAAGTCTCCTGCCATCCTTTCCCTCTCCCTCAAATGGAATCCAGGATCACATATCTGCCCTAGAAGCCATCAAAGTCTGGACCCCTGTGACAAATTAATCCAATAGCCTGCACATAAATTTGTCATGTGAGAGGAGAACCAGAGTGCGTGCCCCCTCCCCTCCTCACTTCTCAAGCTACAAACTCTATCCCAGTCTCAACCACTCTCCCATCTTTGGCTGCATGATTTTTGAAATCTCGCGAGTTCACATTCAGTGAGTAATTCGGCGAGATTTGATGTGACGCGCCACTGAGCCGCGCACGCGCACTTCATAGGTCACATGACCGGAAGGTGAACCAGGGCAGCTGGTAAAATGAATAAAAGGGACACAGGAATTACAAAACATCCACAGTGCTTGTCCAGAAACAGGTACAGGAAAAGGCGCAACCAAAAGAACTAGGAAAACGGATTGGAACATGTATTTAATCGAAATTAAGGAATATTGCATATCTGGCAATAAATGAAATTGACAGCATAATTATATAGGCATATAAGGCATATAAAACACGACACTGAATAACCCATAACTATATGATATGAACTGAGTTTCTATAAAATTGGAACTAGATAGATCTGAATGGTATTACACGTACCTAGTAATATCCATAACCCCATAAATATTCATCTGAAAACCTAACCGTAATTGTGATTATAGAATTGTAACATGATTAATCAACCAATTTATTCTTACTAGTTTTATTCTTCCACAGGTTATAGATCTATTTGAGGGATATTTCAGTGAGTCAATGAACTAAAATGCATGTAACATAAACCAAGGTAATAATTAATTAGGCCTAGGGCCATTTATTCGTAGCACTTATGATGTGCCGATCCCTTTCTATTTCTTGTTTTGGATATGTGCCTAACATGTATCATGGTAACAATCAAACAACAAATAGGGGCATTAAAATTAATGTGTATTTCTAAATGTTTGTCACGCAGCATCAGGACTGTCCACCAAAACTAAGGTTTGGAATAGGCTTCATCGCAGAGTCAGGAATTTCAAGACAAAAATACACACAAAAAGATCAATGTTTGGCAACATAGAAAAAAAAGAGGTGGGGGGGGGGGGGGGAGACCACTGCCCCCCTCCTCAAATCCGACCCTGAGAATTGTACCTCCCCTTAATCATCCCCATTCTACCCAGTCAAACCGAGTTTCCTTCTTTTCCATTCCTAGAAGCGGTTGCCATGGGAATCAGTCTGGACATGTCTTTGGCAGTGAAAAAAGGGCACGGCCAACATCACCGGCTGAAACTAATGCCCTTCGACCCGTTGTATTAGACAACCGGGTGGGCGATATTAGGGAAGTAAAGCCGTGGTACCGCCGGGGCCCTGGCACTACTTTCTCCGTCTAAGAGGGCAGTCTAAAGGTCTTAAGCCCTGCCCGGTGCCCCCGTGAGCCGCCAAAGACCCCCGCCGTCCACTGGAAACGATTAATAATAGATGGAACCGTCTCAGCGTCGCAACCGTCTGGGTTCTTGGCTTGACAACCACCAAGACTGCGGCACCCAGCTGCTACAGGCCAGTTCACAACGCTGGCTGTCGGAAATCCCTCCGCGACTCAGTGAAATAGGTCCGTGAGTCAGGACCGACAGAAGGTCCCTTTCCGATCTGCTGATGTAAGAAGTTAATTTAAAACATAGAAATTTTGTCCCTAGCAAATGCTCTTTGTGGAATATTGGCCCAAAGTAAAAAGAACGTGAGAATGGTCCTTAACTAGGAAAATATAATTCGATGCTTATTTACAATAGAGTAAGTGGAACTTTTGCCATTTCTACATCTCTCTGTCTCAAATGCATGCAGACATGAGTATGTATAGATATATAGAATTACACACACACACACACACACACACACACACAACCACACACACACACACACACACGCACACACACACACACAACCACACACACACACACACACACACACACACACACACACACACACACACACACACACACACATATATATATATATACATAATCATTTACTCCCTCTATATTGGGGGAAATGGACATCAAAAGGTCGAACATAGGTGAACTATGCGGAACTCATGTACACTGTTATGCTTGCAATTCCCAATGAGGCCTTATCTTTAGAAAATATGCATAATATATTATTTGGGTATAGGTATAAGACCACGAAAAAACGCAGCTGCCAAAGCTCAATCCTAAACAGGGTAAGCGGTGCACTCTTTTTTGGCCCTTACCAGTATTTGGGTCCAACAGCCTGGAGCGAGTTCTCTACACTTACTATGTTCCTGGAAGCTAGAAGTATAGATCCGGGGTTCTATTTTGGCCGTATATTTATAAGGAAAAACATACATCGAAAGGTGCGCAGGCAATTCACACAGGCTTCTCTTGATGTATGGGTTCCGAGTGATGGATGTCAGATGAATTCTGATTGGTCCGTGCCTACCTGTGACGTGTATGGATGAGTGTAGAACTGCTGTACTTCCGGTAAACGACGGACACTTCCGGTTCCGGCCTCGTGCTCTCATCGATAAGAGTTTTTACCCTCAACGATGGCTGGGGGAAAATGAATCTGTATTTTGCATGGCTTTTACCCAAGGCAAAACTAGACTGAATATCCGCTATTTGGACCTTTCAACTTCTCCTGGTGAGAAATAACATCAGTGAAATTGATGGCTGATGCCGCTATATGATGTGGGAAAGTGGGACTTGAAATAGGTGTATGATATGGAGGCAAACCATATCAATCATAGTGTGGGCTGTAGGGGGTAGGTGTAGATTGGGGATGGTGGATGTGTATAGGATCGTATAGGATAGTTGGAGAGGGGGGCTAGTATTCGCAGAAGGTAAGTAAACAGATTTGGACAGATTTAATGAAAACAATTAGGGCAATCTGTGCATAAAGCCATACATTTGCTATGATGTGTGGGCATGAGTCTATGCCTGTAGGAATATATAAAATTCCCTTAAAAAATGCCTCAATGCATCTGGCGCCCTTAAAATCTGGCGCCAGATGCCTTGAGGCATTATAGGCATTGAGGCAACTCTTAGAGTTGAGCAGTTTTTCTTCATATTCCCTTATTTTAAGGAATAGAATAAGGTTATTCCATAGTGCCCTAATCTTTTCTTTTGCCTAAAATATTCATTGTATTCCTACCCACATATTTTTAGCAATTAAAGTAAAAAGCACGGATATTTATCTTTGAATGTGGAAAAATGTACTTTTTTTCAACACACTCCGATAGTAAATAGTAATTTTTTCATACGCGTATATCTCTGAAATTGATATGGTAATATAGTATTTTTTAAAGTGCCTTAATGTCCCTTACACATCCCTCTAACCGCTCTGTTGGTTTCAGGATTTTGTCATGAGTTATGAAAAAAATTATTCCAACCACCCATATTTACCTTTAAGGGCTGTTTAGCGTTTGTGTACACACAACGCATTCTATTGTATTACTGTTCAGAAATTCATTTCTTCTCCTACACGCCATTTCTGAAAATGGGCACTATAGCGTATGTAATCATTCCATTACCTGTATAGCACAAGTAATTACCATGCTAGTAATACACTCTTCCCCATATTTTGCATACTTCAGCTTTGTCACATAAATTAATTGTCTATGGTTTTAGATTTATCAAAATAACGACTGTCCAAAAGTACGGTTTAATTACCATCAGAGCATACAAATAGAAGAGGTCGACAGAACTATGAGTAGGACATCTTGAATTGCCTAGCCTAATTTATGAGATGTATTTCTTGATATTCTCCAGTAATTAATCAGTCTGGAAGCAAAACTACAATTCATAACATTATCAAGGGCTCTTACTTGATTTTGCCATGAATCATGATTAATAGCACAGGCAGACAGTTACGTATGTCTATCGGATGGCAACATTTTTCTTTCTTAATCAGTAATATTTAGCAACATTTTAGTGTTTTTTCCATCGTGCATGATCCGTAGTTGACCAATAAGATGCATATTTTCTTTAAATTTAACTTTCGATTTACCAGAATACTCGTCCGACAGTAATAATTAATTTAAGCAGGACATTAGAGCTCATATATAAGGCGATGCAAAGTCCAGCAGTTTAGACGGAAGTGAATTGACGGATATGTCATTTACATTCTTATATAGAATCTTATAAGAATAGAGAAAGACAAGAGTGAATTTTCTTGACATATAAAAGAAGCCGGGTATCCAGACATATCTCATGGTAAATTTGATGCAAAGAAACCTAAAGAGTTGACTTGGTTTTAGATTTATCTGATTGAATGTCTTGCTGCCAAAAAGCTCCGGTTGTCTTTATTTTCGGAGACCTATATGCATGAGTTTGACATAATATACCTGTTTAGGCTGTGGTTACCCACCTTCTCCGAAACGGCACCAAGGTTGTATCCCAACCCTTCAATATCAATTTGGCTAAAATGCTCTCTAGCTCGGGAGACCCTCAGTGTACTATGAATCTGTGTTATGTAGGTTTTAGCGTAGAAATAGGCCCAGCCTGCGCAACCGCACCTGAGGCCTCGAAGCAAGCCTAAACAGCAAGTCTGGTTAGGCCTAAATAAGGCAGGGTAGGGGTAAGCAATTCGTCAACCTTTGGAACACACAGGTTGGCTCTTTTCCCCTCTTGGTCGGGACAATGGAAGTCTCACAGTAATCTTTCAGGCTATGCCTTCATTAGTTGTTTATGGCCGGCGATGGTATATCTAGATCAAAATGTGTCCTTTTCCTACAGATTTCTATACATTTCTTTTTAGTTCATTTAGAGTCGCTTATTTTCGCTTTTGTATATCCAACATTGGAAAACCAAGACTGAAGGGGCAATAATAGGCAACCATTTTGCAATATTCTCAAATTTACTTGTAAGTTACATATCAATTAAGAATAGGCGGGGAATTCTGCTGAAGATACACTCCAACAGTGCATGTGAAATTCCCCTGAAATTTGAATCCCCATACAAAAATGAGACAAGGGGTCAAGCAAGACCCCTCGCTCCGAAGTCCCACATAAATAGAGGGGGTCGTGGACGTTTTGTATGTTCCTTCCTGATTCTCCTAAGAAACGAGAGGAGAAAAGACCAGGCCGTTGTTGGCAAGCAACGCTGGTCTAACCACGTGATCCAGCATTGCCCTGTTATGACTGGGACTTTTGGATGGCGCCAAGGCCCCTTATAACCTCGATAAGAGCCAAAGCGGGGCCCCCTACGCCCTTGCTCATGGCAGCGTGGCTGTTCGATATTGTGACACTGTGGTTGGTGGTGGGAAATCGATCTGCAGACGGTGTCCAGGCGGTTCCAATAGAGTGAGGGAAATTGATATGTAAGGCATATATCATGTGAAAAAACAGTGAAAAAAAAATAATAATAAAAAAAAGAAGAGCTAAGGCTGAGGATGTCGTAGGGACGTTAGATTGGGGATGGCTAGAATAGGAAGACTATTCTATAGGGTAAAAGTAGAGCTCCCTGGGTCTCCCCATTGCATCCATACAGTGGGTCCACAATCCTTGGTCCTATGAATGGGTCTACATTATAGAAGCGCTGGGTGAGGATATTTGTGGGAGTTCTGCTGGTGAGCTTTCTCCTCTGCTGTTATGGGGGTCATGGCACGAGTCGGGAAAATAACGACAGCACAGACATAAAGAACATAGATGTTTTCCACAGCCAAGGTTTCCTATATATGTGAGTTCTAGATACATGTCCGTCCATTTGCCCCCACGCAGTCCCCACCAGAGATGGACATTTCACTCAGAACCATTTATCAGTGGAGCCAAAGCCAATTTCCATACCATGAAGTAGATCTAGGACTGATTGCACAACCTCCGCCCTCTCTCCACGAATATACAGCATGCCATCACTTCACTCTGCCGATTTGGCTTTCACTAACATGGAAGGAATTTATGGGTTAATATTTGCCACAATTTGGCAAACTTATGATGTCGCCTAGTGGCAAATAGTGATATTAGACACTCCGAAAATGCTGGAACATTTTGGTTGCAGCCTCAGGGCATGGGGCTTGATTTACATGCCAGGTTTATCCAAGCTAGTGCCAATACATAGGCAGGCCGACTCAGGGCGGTCTGGTCTTAGCAACAGCTTTATACCAGAGAATACATCAACCGGAGTTTTTAGATGGAGAGGGAATATTCCCATCTCCTGGCCATGCTGTGCTGAATCCTTAACTGTCAGGCGGACATCCTTCTTCGTCATACCCGTACTTATGCCGTATACATATCTGAATATATATGTATGTTGGCAAGAACCTGGAATGGAATACTTTCAAGAAGTATTTAAAAGTTGAAAGGCTCCATAAGGTACAGATCCAGAAACTTACAATGGGATGCTTTGCTTACATTTAAATGAATCAAAGCTTTCCCCAGAATACGAGAAGCCAGCGTCCCTGACCATAGAGCTGAGTCTGCACCTGTACTCTCAAATACTTCCATATCTATATAACGAAGATAAAAAAGATGCTCTGGAGTTTCGATTCCGATGCATACAATAACGTTAACGTAAAGTATCTCTTATCTAGGATACACAAATTCTGTCAGGAATATTTCATTCAAATTCTATACTCTGGTACGTGTTCAAATGAACGTATACATACTAAAGTAATTTATTTTTGGGGCTGTTTGCCTAACTTAGATCTGAGAAGTTTTAAGATTCATTAATATATAAGGGTACTTCGAGTTTGCTAAAATTTACTATTATCACAAGAGTACATTTTATTATACCTTAGGGTGATACAAGTTTAGTAGTTAAGAGTTTAACACAGGGTGATGTGCAGCATCACAGTCCCACCATCACTGATTGCTGTGCATCCTTCCTTGGGAGCTCAGATCTAACAGAAAAGATGTAATAAATCCATAACCAACCTCAAAGGGAGTACTCGGGCGGTTATCACCCCAACGGTTATCAGCCCTCGGCCAGCCCTTCAGGCCCTGGCCTCGGGCTGATATCGTGGTCCCGGCTCGGGGTGATAACCGCCCTTGTACACCCTTCTTGGTTGGTTATATGTATGTATCAAATTGTTTATATAACACATCCTGAGCCTAGATCTTAGATTTTGCTATTCTGTGAAGTTGCAATTAGCACGGATCCTTTCTCACAACCACATAATAGAGGCTCATATCCAGAGGAGACAATGGTGATCTTATTCCACAAAACGGGTAGATTCCGTCAGACACAGACGCTGTGATTCGCTCCAACTTTCGGCCACTGTAACTGTGTCAACGACACGATTGATGATTGGATGAAATCACCCGATGCACTGCGCTGGATCACTGTTCACGCTCCATTGCACTTTGGCACACTACCGCAAAACCCCTAAATATTGATAACTGTATTATAATCCTTTCCTCACAGAATATGACACGGAAGGGTGTTATTCATCTCTTATTGAATTAACAGGATTGGGGACAGAAAGGAAAGAGCAGAGTTTCTTATGTATGTATAAACAGATCCAATTGCACTCTTAAAACTCTTACATGATCATTTTGATCTTAACCATAACAGTTTAGCAATTTGATTTTCATCTGTTTTCTCGACTAGAAAAGCTAGTGTCATCTTATCATGCCAACAAACGAATATTACCAAAACGCATAACAAAAATAGGCACATGAAAGTAGTTCTCTTTTAACAGGATCAATTCACATTAAAGTGAAGGGTTTACGGTCCCTGCTTCATCCATGTGAAGCTTCTTATCGCGAGAGTTTGCCACATTTGGCGAGACTTGGCCCCAGACGCTTGTAGAGTGTAGTTAAGTCTGTACGAAAGAACACGAGGATAGGCGAAACCACAGCCGGAATTATGTTTATCTGTGGTTGACAGTAGACTGTCTAGCACTAGGTACTTTGGCACCCTTTTTAGACCCTAAACACGTTTAAATTCTAAACACCTTTTTAACAGTTCAGGCATGGCTTTTCTATAAAGGACCTCCTGTTGTACAAAAAGATGACCCTGGCATTGGAAAAGTTACTTAAAATCAATCAAAATGTTAAAGATAAGTGATTGGTAGATGCCAAGACGTCTGGAAGGGACAGGTAATACAATGTCATATTTGGCATACTCACTTGTGTATTAGGGTGCCGGTCATGTAAAAAGACTATTAAAGACAGCACTTTTAGCACACACCTACCATGTCATGTCAGTCCACTTAACATGCCTGGCCAAAAAGTCTATTTCAGTATAAAGGAATATTGTATCCGCCAAAGATATGCAATTGTGTTGATTTTACTTTGAAATGATAAGATAGAATAAAGAAAAAAACAACAACCTTACAATGTGAATACAGCAGTAATTTCCTTTCCTCATTGCAATATGCTCAAACAATAAAACCAGAATAACATAAAAGACAAGCACTGTGACTAGAGGCTCGGGTGACCTCTGCTGTCTGTGGCCGGACACTGAGAGGTCAGACGTCAGGGTCAGAGACGACGTGGGCAGTGGTCGGAAGGGGGTAATGGTCAGACCAGGATGGACGTCTTTTGATATCATGTCTTATCCCCGGGCCGCCTGCCAGAGATGGTAGGAAGGGTCTGGGGGAGGAAAATGGACACCTTTTAGGGCTGACCATTATGAGTGGGGTTCGGGGCCTCGCGATGGACTGAGTGCAGCAAAGGGCTGCATGAGACCTCTGCCTCTTTAGGTGTGGGAGGCAATTACCTACTGTCAGTATACATGTATATGCATCTTCCACAGCAAAATGCATTTTTAATTCAAAAGTATGTATACTTCTGTTATTTAAATAAAGTGTATTGTTAAACTAAATAAATATTCAATCACAAATTTCTTTACATTTGTATCCACTAGACAGCTTTTTCACTCTTTGTAAAAATGCCTCGTCCTTTTCAAACATCCACTTCAAAGTAAAAAAAAAAGTAAAGAATAATAATGCAATTTAATAGCAACTTGCCATATGGCCTTATGGAAACTATGCGGAGCTTTGCAATTAAAGCTTTTCTGATTTACCCCTGTGACACAATAGAGCAGATACACAGAGCTGGAGTACACAATTCACCTTTTCCCCAAGTCAGGCAAAATGAGCCCTCCCATGTCCCGCCGGATGTACATCCGCCGCCTAAAGCATCTTGTTGTAAAATGACCCTTCCTGTAATTCATGTAATCCTATCAGGAGCGAATCATCCTCTCTTTTCCCATTCCATCTTCCCAACCTCACCCCTCCTCGTCCCTCCTCCCCACTCCCATTTACCCCCCATCTCCCACCCTAGCCTACACCCTGTGTATCATTGTCAGACCTCGGGGTAGTACGAGACGCCGCGTTCGGGCTGTACAGGAACCGGAAACGACGAGGGGACGCGACCCCAACCACCACCGCCGTGCCCCGCACGGAAAAGTAGGGCGGCGGAGGTAGATTTGATAACATAGTGAGTGATGGCAGTGGTGGAGGGATTGTCCTTGGTAAATAGTGCGGGCTGGGGCTGGGTGGAGTGGTACAGAGAGGGCCCAGCCTACAAATACGTGAACGTGTAGGCCCTTTTACACTATTGCGACTTGAGCTGCGATATGCCTGCGATATGACCATATCTCAAGCAAATCGCAGACCACTGCGATATGAGGGATGTCGCACCAGTGTAAATGAGTTATCGCAGAGGGCTGCGACTTGGAGAGGCTGCGACAATCCATTACTATCGCAGCCGCGTCATCGCAGCCAGTATCACAAGCTGCGATAATTATTTAGCATGTTTAATAATGTCGCAGGGGTTGGTTGTAAATGACTGCGTGCGATATGCTGCGATATCTCAGCGGTATCGCAGCCAGGGAAGGGGTCCTTATATCTACCAATATATATGCGATATCTTTGTGTTTATCTCATGTGTGTAAAAGCCTGAATGCCTGCGATATGCTGCGATGTGGCTGCGACTTGACTTTGGGGGGGGGATTACAAAATGCGACATCTTAAAATCGCAAGCTGCGATATCGCTGAGATATCGCAAGCACCGTATCGCTTGTGTGTAAAAAGGCCTTGTATCGCCCACCGACAACTAGCCAACGGCCGGTGATATTACATCTGGCCTGGCGCCGGTACCTCTTTATCATGACCTCCTCAGCTCCATTCCATGTCTCCTGTAGCACAAGCATAAATTACATTGCCTTCGGTGTGCTCTGATTTAACCGATTTTCTCTTCACTTTCATTTTCTCTTCATATTTATTGATACCTATATATAATCGTCATTTTTTCCCCATCGCAATGAATCGCTCATATTTAAGGATAAATCTCCACTATTCTTTCGTATTTTGGCAGTCAAACAGAAATTGCTGCTTCAAAAAGCTCTTGGAAACAGCCTAATACCACTCAATCACGACTCAACACCTGAATTTTAGGACAGAGTGAAAGAATTATGCCTGTTCTGCTAAAATTCCATCCGTTACAAAAATGACATTTTAAACAAACCTATACATATATATGTGTGTATGTGTGTATGTGTGTATGTGTGTATGTGTGTATGTATGTATGTATGTATGTATGTATGTATGTATGTATGTAGGCCTATGTATGATGTATGTATGTATGTATGTATGTATGTATGTATGTATGTGTGTGTGTCCGTATAGAGTCATTCCCCCCGCTGCCATGACTATATACACCTCTTGAATAGCTCTACCTTTCCACATTAGTTGTTCTGGAGTTATTAGAATCATCTTATGGCTAAACACGAGCAGGTCAAGTCGACATGAGCTGCTCCTTCAGTGCTGCCCTAAGGTTATATCCATATGCATATTATACCCAGACAGGTCACTGCATCCCTGTCCGATGGTTTCTTTCTATGGTGTGACATTTCATACAAACTTCCTATACGAATCAGGAAACTTTTGAATGCTAGCAGTACAGTGTTAATGATGGAAAAGTGTCGAAGTGCGTTTTCGAAGGAATATAGAGGTATGAAAATAGCGATAAAGATGCAGGAATATAAAACACCTGTGTATAATCAATAGAAATACAGAAGTTAATAGTGAAGATGACAAAGAAACAATGCATTTACTTACTTAAAGGGCTTGTATTGTCCTTCATCAGGCCATTTTAGAAAGTCTAAAAGGAAGCACCAAATGTAACCATGTATAGAGGAACATTTCAAACTCTTTCTTATGCTCGTGGTGCAGAAAGGCAATATGCTCTGAAGGATACCATCTCTGCGCGAATTGGTATTTTAAGAAACCAAAAGATGAACGGTGGTTTTCATATTTTATGTACTTGATAGGAATAATTTCTTATTGCTTTTCCATAAATTACCGTTTATCCTTGCAAACATGACTTTAGAGGAGAGAACTTTAAATTCAATCAAAACTATGCTTTCTAATAAAAAACTGATGGGTAGATGCCAAGAAGACTGGATAGAGACAGGCCATAAACTGTCATATTTGAGAGCAGTGGAAGCTCACAAAATCCCCCGTTGGATCTGGCTGCACGTCCCCATTACCACAACGCTCCTCTGATGTCAATCAAATGAGAAAACAACCCGGGGACATATACAACACTTCCATTAACTCGTCGGGCCTTTTTATACTCTAATTACCCAAATGGACGGGCCGCCCCGCAGTCATATGCGCTTCATTTCATCAAACCAATAAGCCCAGCATAATGGAAAGCCAGAAAGTCCAGCCAATATTACCAGTATCGCTTTCTGCTGCCAATCTACCGGGCTAGACCCACCACGCTAGGCCGGCGGTAATACTCCCTATATCGACCGGCCAGCTGCTTTCCTCCAATATCGCCCACTCTCCTTCCTTCCCCCTAATATCGCCCTTGTGTCCTCGTTTTCGTTCTCGTGAGGAATCGTGAGATGGGGGCGAGGCTTCGTGGACCCAACTAGACTATAACAATAACATTTCGCTGTATCTTGGTGAAGATTTTTCTTACCGTATTTTCTGTCTTGACAACTAGGCTCTAGGCTCCACTTTCATAAGAGGACGATTCTAGCTCGTGACCTCAATATCACCTCATTTTAAGATTCCATCTGACCAGACCTAATTCGTTTGGTGTGCCTCTGTAAGTGCATATATATATTCTCATTTCTGCAAGTAAAGTCTCATTTTGAAAGGAAGGGGAGAGCAAGACTACGTGGAATTTGCTCACTGTATATTTCTTGTATTTGGTTTTCTTCCCCCTATCCTCATCCCCTTGCCTCGTTCAACTATAAACATATGTATCAAAAATTGATATAGGCATATACATGACATTACAAAATCTTGCATATATCAATAATGATCATAAGGCCCATGGCTGCGACAATAAAATATGGATCAATGAAGGACTTTAAACCCCATCAATTATCAAAGATGCTTGCTCCCATACTTAAGAAACAGTTGTATTCTTTGGGTTTCTATAGATATCACTTTTCCTATATTTCTAGCTGATACAGCCAATCTTTGGTTAGATCCGATGTAGCCTTGCTGCTGTCGTGTATACCTACTGATTTTCAGGTCTTAGATGTTCGCGCAATAGACCCTTTTCCCCCTGCTCTGACCCATTGACCGGCTCAGCCACTCACTCACAAAACCCTTGACGGTCTCTGAAATCGTTTTTGACGCCGAGCCGAGCCCCAGGTATCCCAGCTGTCTCATCATCTACTCACTTCCGGTCAGACCCTTCCGGTTTCTGGACAGAGGGAACAATGGCGTCCACTTCCGGTGCGGAGCTATCGAATGGCAGTGGACGACGACACGGCCGGGAACAATCGTCACCAGCGAAGTGCGCTTGTCGTCGATTCAAATTGCGCAGTGACCCCTAAAATCGTCCACCGTGACCTTGTCAATTGGCCACAAGGCCGCCTCGTCTTTGGACCCATTATGGTGTCACTGCGCACGCGCGATCAATGGACGGCGTAGTCACGTGACCAGTTTATTCTTCGCCAACGGGAAGTACCGTCATGCAACGCGGAACGTTTACAAATGGCGTCTGCTTGGGAGAGTCGACGGGGCATTAAGGAAAAAGACAGCAACCTGAACGGTACATTCTGAAAAAAGCACGGAAAAGAAATATGGAGGGCAGATGGGGGTTGTCGGGGTTGGAGACGGGTTTCAGCTGGAGACGTTTTAGACGTTTCACACTGTTTGGTATGAAAGGGATACATGACAAACTGCCAGGAAAAAAGGAAATGAGGGGGCTGCTTCAGGAAAGTGATAACTCGCTGTGCCGATTTCCAAAAACCCGCATAGGAAAATGCAAGGATACCCTATAAACCCCAGAAAATACAAGGATACCCTATAAAACTATTGACTTTTTTATTGTCCAATTTTGTGACATTTTTTCTTCTTTTACTTGGTATGTATGGTAAATAAATATTTTCAGTTTTGGGAATGGATGAATTCAAGGGGATACACGTTTGCGCGGCACATTTTCGAACATTTTATAAAGTAGGTTGTATTGGATTCAGAAATTACAACGCATATTTATATCCATAGTTACTGTATCCAAATCAATGTTTAAGGGGACAAAATCTATATCTAACGATAACAAAAGTATCAAGGATATCCCTTCATCCTTTTTTTTCCTTTTTTACATTTGCAATATCAAAATACAGTAATATTTATAAAGCGAGATATTGATAGGTATTCAGCTACGTGGTTAATGTACATGTAGTGGTTTAAAGGTTGGATACATCAAACCAAAGAGGACAATGAAGATTACTGTAGGACTGATTAGAAATAGATACGCACAATGAGAACGATAACGATACAGGTATTGGAAACAAGAGAAACGGTGGATCTCTTTTACTATGGCGGTATGCAAGCTATGTCCGACTCAGAAGGCACTGTTGCACAGTACAATACCACAAGGCCCAATTTAGAATGCAGATATGGTTGTAGCAGGCATTCAGCCCAATGAAGATTTATGTCCAGATCATCTGCAGACCAATGATTTATACAGCAGGGCTTTCACTCACGCCCGACCCCTCCTGACCTCCAGGGGCCTGCCTACATTCCCCACCTATAAAGTCCTCGTCTTTCCCGGCCTCCCTGGAGTCCGTCTAGCCTACACAAAGTGGCCATCAAACGGGCGATCCCAACCAATAAATGCGACTCCACACGCCATTCTGAAATTCCTTTGAAAACATTTGATCGTACATTAACCATATTCTCGCTATTGAAGCACGAACTATTTCATTGAAATATATCTGCAATATTTTGGATAATATGCTGTTTCTTTTGAGTTGTTTTAGAATCTTGTATTTGATAGTTATCGGTGAATTTGTAAAGCATTTTTCGTTGGGGGAAGGGTTAGTTGGGAACATCCCGCCTGGACAAACTGACCGGCGGCCGTCGATTCGGGGTCTTCCCGCCAGCCGCAACCTTTTACAACCCGTGAACCAACACGAACACTGCCCTGCCCCCCCCCCCCAACCCACACTACCCCTCCCCTGCCCTCCTGCCCCCGCTCCCCCTGCTCACGGGGCCGGAAGGGCTAATTTGCCTGTCCAGAACCGGTATTTAAAAGCTACAATAGGGTCCGCCGCTCCCGCTACAGCCCTCCAGCCCCCTGGAGGTCTCCATCTGGCAGCTCCAGGGTTATGGATAGTATTGTTCTGAGACATGTCCGTACATTCTCCACATAACCCTCTCCATCGCAGGCTAGCCGCCTCCAGTATAAACCCCTCCTTTTCCTACCAATTTCCAAACGACAGTGCCACTTGAATCACAAAACTGCCTTGATTCAATATGACAATCTTCTTGTACACATTAGTGATAATGGTGTTAAATATTCAATAGGGAATTAAGAAAGAAAGGTTGGCTATTTTAAAACACACGAGTAAGTTTTAATGCCTCCAGGGGGCAATATTAATAACCTCGGTGGCCGGCGATCCTAGGGGTATCCCATGATAGCATAGAGCCTTTACCTCAGCCCACCCATTTATCACAGGGCTGGGCCAATGATGGATCTGACTGCCAATCCGGGACAATACGAGAAATACACACGGCGGGTGCTGCCACCACGCGGTGGGACTGGGCAGTAAGACATGGACCTACTCAATTCTATTGTTGAATGAAAAACTCCATTTTCTGTATATAGAGTAAATATTGAGGTATATTAATATCAGTAAGACTATGTCGATTGTAGGAAATCTTGCTTATGATACATCACTTGCAGCCAAGAGATGTAACCTGAAAACTCCGCTTTTTCCCCAGTACTACTTCTTTTATCGAATAGACTAAAGCCTCCATTTCTATATACTACTGACATAGTCTCAGAAATTATATGCTAGCTGCGGGGCCATTTTCATTAACTTAAAAAGAGGTAAACGACATACATGTAAACGCATTAATTAGATACTATGCCTCAGCAAATTACTCATGATTTTAATGTGTTCAGGATCTAACTTCATTTTGATTAAAAGCACCTGGATATTAACCTCATAGTTCGTGACATAAACAGTGGGTAGCTATTACATGTGGGAAATCGTATAAATATAACGAGTTCAATTTTATGAGCTTATGATCTCCTTTTCCATAATTTCCTATTATCTAGTGATCAACTTAAAAAAGGAAATAACCTTGAGCTAGGCTACTTATAACATGTATATCACTCTGGGAGAGAACACCGAGAACCATACACGAAACTCATCGCATGTCTATGGCATCAGTAACAGTAACATTTTTGTTCTCCTCCAAACCAGACCACGGCATTCTTTGGTTGACTTCACTCTGGATACAAATCATGGATTTCTCCTAGCACGGCGCGTTGACACACCCCCTATCTGTGTTGTTCCAGCTCCCCCCTCCCACCAACCGATCGATTCAGTTTCCTTATTTTGGTCTACCCAGCCTCCAGCGGAGCCTGCAAAGGGCACGTGCACCAAAGGAATGAGGGTGGCCTGGGAGTAGAGAGTATTGTGTGATATATATTTATGAGAGCATGGTGATTATTGGCAGGTTAGTGAATAATTGTATTTTAGTATAATTGTAATATCAGTACTCATGGGTTGGTTTCATTGCTGACATAATCATTACAAACAACGCCTTATTGTTCACATTGTGTTACTGACAAATTAAATAAAGTTGGCATAGTTTATATGGTATGTTCAAATCACTAAGGTTTCACGACATGTCTATAATAGCCAAGAGGATATATTTTGCAAGAGAAGTATAATCTGCGTATAGTATCATTAATTATATGCTGACCGAAAAACGACAGGTTATACGATAATTATTTCAGCAGCGACATTTCTTCTGGATCTGAAATCTCTTTTGTTGACAGGTAACTTGGCTCGAAAACTGTCTAAAAATACTGCAATGAGGATTGTTCTTCTTGAGTCTTAATATTATTTACATCCTTCTTCTTTTGTCATATAAAATGTCGGAAATTACCTTTCACTTTCTTTTGTCCCTTTCTTTTTTTAAAGGCAGCAACAGCATTAAAATGATATTGAAATGAATAGTCTTTGTAATCATCTAAGTAATGACTCATTGTCAGACATTGACAGGTACTGTAATTGCCCTGTCATATGATCTCTTCTTTTCAGTAATGTACTCTATCTTAATTTACATCGGTCCCCATAGCCTCCAAGTCATCCTTTTTGATATAGCTTTCTGTGAAGTATACCTCTCGATGCATTAGCCGAGTATATATATCTCCGCCTCTTTTAGCGTTTCCCTGTAGTTTTTGCCGAAAGCTTTTACTTCCTATTATGAATCATTTGAGATGAGCTTAGAAGAATTATCCATCATGTTTTCTTTCTTATTGACTGCTATACGGGGATTGGCTTCTAAAACTTCAACAACTTTTTCACTGTCATAAGTAGATGCCTTTAATGACTGATTGAACCAAGATCACTCTTGGGTTCTGTGTATTTGCTATGGCATAACCATTTGGACCATGCGTTCAGAAACCGTTCTAGATAATTGTATGTGTCGATGTATGTCTTGGTATGTATATTCTGCTGTATGTATACAGATATGTTTTAAGGATGGATGGGTCTTTGGCTGTATAGATGTGTGTATGTATGTAAATATTCATGAAAAATCTATAGAATTGTACTAGTTTTTTTTTAATGTTTTCTTATCTAAGTATCTATGTATGCATGTGTTGAGCGCATGTGTCCCTGTGTGATGAATGCTTATTCATCCAAACATGTAGAGATCAAAATAAGAGAAAATAAGGTAATATTGTGAAAGGTGTATGTATGTACGAAAGTGTAAAGGAACGAATATGTAAAAGGAACGAAAGTGTAAGAAACCCGAAAAGAGGTACGAATATGTAAAGGAACGAAAGTGTAAAAGGAACGAAAATGTAAAGGAACGAGACCCGGAAAGATGTAAACCGGAAGTGATATGTAAACCGGAAACGAGAATGTAAACCGGAAGTGACGTCAGTTGTAGACCACGTGACTGAAAGCAGCCAATCAGGGCTGACCTCTAGGGTATATAAAGGGGCGGTGAGGCCCGAATAAACAGAGTTCTTTAACAGTTCTCCTTGTGTCCAGACGTGTCTTCTTTCCTGAAACAACCGCTAAGATGAGCCGATCCGAGCAATTAACCAGAAGTTAGGATAAAATAGTCGAAGTTCGAGATAAACAAGAGAAACATAGGGTAGGGGCCCGACGGCCCGAGGAACGAGAACGGGGAACGGAAGACCGAAGTAGGGCACGGAGGCCCGAAACCGTTCCGAGACATATAGGCGCAGCATGGCACGAAGGAACGAAAGGCAGAACGAAGGCATGAAGTCCGCGGGGACTAGGGCGCGGCAGGCTCGGCCCCACGCTACCAAACAATAGGCGACCGTCGGCCCGACGGCCCCGCGGAGCGGGAACGAGGGGTGGACCGCCCGGTAGGGGTCAATGCTGGTCTGGGAGATAGAGCGAGACGAACCCCGGCCGACCCGTACCCCTACCGCAAATTCCCTTCCCCACAGTCCTCCGTTTGACATCGAGCACCGATTCCCGACCGATTCGCTCAACCCCCCTCGAGCGCGAGGCACGACTCTAAAAACACATCTCGGTTCTTGGCCCGGATTCCCCGTCCGCCCCGAGACCCGAACAATCCCCACGTTCCTCTGCTGTAAGAATCGGCAACCCCGACTTACCGGAGAACGTCACACTGGTGGCAGCGGTGGTGCTGAAATAGGCACATACGGACTTGTGGATACTGAGTGCTTCGTCGGTATTGGATGCTTATGGCGACGGCTGTGGTCTTCGATCAGATGGATTCTGACATCGCCTTCAAGGAAGGTGGGGAGGAGAAAGGAGGTACGAAACCCGAGACCAAAGGGGAGGACACGACCATCATGGATAGGCGGTTTAACTTCATGGGAACGTCCACCCCGACGGACGAACAGAATGTGCAGGCCCAACAACAACAGACCGGCCAGGTAGGAGCGAGTTTGAAGAAGTTTAGTTTACGACCAGAAAAGTATGACGGAAAACCGGACTTTGAGGGATGGATCAACCAATTCGAGGAGTACGCAGACTTGGGACGTTGGACGACTGAGGAGAAGGCGGCGATGCTCTTTCCTTCGCTGACGGGAACGGCCCGAATGTACTTTGTCGGACTCCCGGACAGGGAACGACTCCGTTACCCGGCGAGAGTGGACGCGTTGCGTCGGAGGTTCGGTCAGGAGAAAGATACGTGCAATGCTCTGCAGGAATTGGCGGGATTGAAGCGCGTAAAGAACCAAACAGCGAAGGAGTTGGCCGATAACGCCCGGCGGTTGGCGTCGAGAGCCTACTTCTCCAACGACTACGCCAGCCAGGAAAAAGCAGCATTACATGCGTTCCAGGCTGCAGTTGGGGAAGACCTTCAGCTGAAGTGTGCAGAGAAGGGATGCAAGACGTTAGAGGAGGCGGTGGAGGTGGTAGAGATACAGGAGCGATATTCACGCCGTCTCCTGCGGGCAGTGAAACCCGAGGAGGACGCCAATACACAAATCACGGCCTTAAACGGTAAATTAGAGGAGATGATGAAGGAATTGGCAGAAGAACGAGAAGCAAGGAGACAGGCAACGGCCCGGAGAGAAGCGTTTAAGAAGCGAAAAGAAGATCTGGAATGTCACCAATGTCATCAGAAAGGCCACTTCACGAGGGAGTGTTCTCAGCGTCAGGGAAACGGACAGTCGCCGTCGCAGTAAGCGCGGGGCCCCCTTCGGGCGCGGCGAGAGAAGTAGTAGGCATGGGAGAATGTGGACTTTATGTGGCCGGAACGGTGGGAGAGAATGTCGTTCGTTTTTTGGTTGATACTGGATCTAT
This sequence comes from Lepidonotus clava, assembly GCA_936440205.1. Classification (NCBI taxonomy): domain Eukaryota; kingdom Metazoa; phylum Annelida; class Polychaeta; order Phyllodocida; family Polynoidae; genus Lepidonotus; species Lepidonotus clava. The sequence goes on from OW387143.1 coordinate 33,669,190, forward strand.
GATTAGTTTGCTGTCGGACCGTCTCTGGAGAGAGTGGGGACGAAAATGGGAAGACCTGGACGGATACGAAGGACGCCTCTGCTCGGTGGATGGTAGTCCGCTGCGGTGCTACGGATGCACGAACTTGTCAGTACGATTGGGAACACGCGTGTTGCAGTGGACATTCATGGTGGCAGACATCGGTAGAGATGAAGGAATCCTCGGAAACGACTTCGCGGTGAAATACCGGCTAACAGTTAAGCCCCACGCGAGTGCTGTCTTCCTGCCCGCCAAAGGAGGGGGAGAGGGGGAACGAATCCCAGGAGTAGAACGAAAAACGGATGGGATTCGGGCAGTTACCGTCGGAGGACAGGTCATGAGAATCGAGGGAACGACGGAAATACCCCCGCTCCAGGTGACCCGAGTGACAATAGTGGCGAGAGTGGACATGGGACAGAGTGGACAGCTGGCTGTTATCACCGGTACTGGATTACCAATGGGACTTGAAGTAATCCCAGGAACGGTGACGTTAGGAGAGGACAATGAAGTTTGGGTGGCCAACCGAGGGACCGAGAGCGCGAAGTTGGAAACCGGCAGAGTCCTCGGAGAAGCCACCTTCGTACAAGAAGTGCGAGGTACGGGAAGCGATGTAAAAGAACCCCCTGGAGCGCTCGTCGAGATGATAGAGGAGGCTAAGAAAGACCTAACCACGGAGGAAGGCGGAGAATTGGAAAAAGCCATCATGGCCCGGGAACGAATGTTTGCGACCTCGAAACATGAGTTAGGACGGACAGACTTAGTACAACATCGAATTAGTACGGGGGATCAGATGCCGATCAAGCAAAGAGTCAGGCGGTATCCGGCCACCAGGAGAGAAGAAGAACGAGCACTGGTGGAGGATATGTTAAATTTAGGAATCATCCAGGAGAGCGGAAGTGCGTGGAGCAGCCCGACCGTTCTGGTGAAAAAGAAGGACGGAGGAACGAGATTCTGTATTGACTATCGGAAATTGAATCAGGCTACAAAAGTGGACGCCTATCCGCTCCCACGGATAGAGGACAGCCTCAACACCTTGGGCGGGAGCCTATTCTTCTGCAGTCTGGATCTCGCAAGCGGATATTGGCAGGTAGAGATGGCACCCGAGGACCGAGAGAAGACGGCCTTCGTGACTCAAGGAGGATTATATGAGTTTAAAGTGATGCCATTCGGGCTAGTGAACGCCCCGGCCACCTTCGAGAGACTGATGGAAAGAATCCTCAGAGGAATTGTGTGGGAGGAGTGTCTGGTATACCTGGATGACATATTGGTCTTCGGGCCAACGTTTGAAGTGACTCTGGAAAGATTGGTACGGGTTCTGGATCGATTGAACGCTGCAGGGCTGAAGTTGAAAGCACGAAAATGCAGGTTGTTCCAGAAGAAGATTCCGTTCTTGGGACACGTCGTCTCATTCAACGGGATCGAACCCGACCCCGAAAAGTGTCGGCAAGTAACCGAGTGGCCGGTCCCTCGGGATCTCCATGAGGTACGAGCCTTCGTGGGATTGTGTTCGTATTATAGAAGACATATAGACGGCTTCACGGAATTGGCTGCCCCCTTGTATGAACTGGCAACGAAAGAGGAGCCTTTCGTGTGGAGCGCGAGACGACAAGAGGCGTTTGATGCCATGAAGAGGGCGTTAACAGAGGCCCCGGTGTTGGGATTCCCGGAGGAAGAGGGACAATGGTGGTTTGACACGGACGCCAGTGACGTGGGAACCGGAGCCGTGCTATCACAGGAGCAGAAAGGGGAGGAACGGGTAATAGCATATACGAGCAAAACCCTGGAGTCGAACGAGCGAAAGTACTGCACCACGCGGAAAGAACTGTTGGCGGTGGTGCGAGCTCTGAAACATTTTCGGTGCTACATCTATGGTCAACGCGTCATAATCCGGACGGACAATAGCGCGGTTAGTTGGCTGCAGAGAAGTAAGGAACCGATGGGCCAGGCTGCCCGGTGGATTGAGATTATCGACTCGCACGACGTGTCGTTCCAACACCGACCGGGCAGGAAGCACGGGAACGCTGACGCGTTGTCCCGGTATCCGTGTAAGCAGTGCGGAGAAGAACACGAGGGTACCGAGAAAGTGAGAGTAGTAACGCGGGCCCGGGGGTATGAGCCCGGATGGTCCCCTCAAGAGATGAAAGCAGCGCAGAGGAGGGATCGAGATATAGGACCGATCGTCGCACGGATGGAAAAAGATGCGAATCGGCCAGGTTGGGAGGTCATATCTCCGGAATCCCGAGAAACAAAGATCCTATGGAGGCAGTGGGAAAGATTAAGCCTCAAGGATGGCGTGCTGCATCGGAAATACTGGGAGTTAGAAGGACATGGTTGGAGGAACCAACTGGTCGTTCCCAGGGAGGAACGGGCCGAGTTGGTGAAGGAATACCATGGAGGCGCAGCAGGAGCGCACCTCGGAGTCGCCAGAACGATGGCCCTGCTGGAACAAGGGTTTTACTGGCCGGGACTCCGAGAGGACGTGCGGAGGGAATGTCGAGAATGTGATTGCGCGTTGCTGAAAAAGGGACGAGGAAGACGGGAGCCGCTGCATCAATACATAGTAGGGGAGCCGATGGAACGGCTGGCCATGGATGTTTCGGGCCCGTACCCAGTCACGAAACGAGGAAACAAGTACTGCCTGATGGTGGGATGCTATTTCACCAAGTGGCTGGAGTGTTTTCCGATCCCGGATCAGAAGGCAGTGACAGTAGCAGACAAGCTAGTTGAAGAAGTAGTAGCCCGGTACGGCGCGTTTCGAGAACTACACTCGGATCAGGGCACGAATTTCGAATCCGAGGTGGTGGCTCAGGTCTGTGCGCTGTTTGGAATCCACAAAACAAGAACGACGCCGTACCACCCCCGAAGCGACGGATACATAGAACGAAGTTTCCGCACTTTAGGGTGCTGTCTAAAAGCTAGCTGCCGAACGACAGGCCGGGAATGGGATGAGATGGTCCCGCTCGTGATGATGAGCTATAGAGCGACGCCGCAAGCCAGCACGGGAGTGACACCGAATATGATGATGCTGGGTCGACAGACCATGATGCCGCGACAGACGATATATGGAAAACCTCTGGGAGAAGAGGAGGAACCCCGACGGGTGGGCGACTACGTGGAAAACCTGGAGAGAGGGCTAGTCGCAGCCTATCGGGAGGCCCGGGCAGGGCTGAAACGGGCCGCCATTCATCAGAAACACGAGTACGATGGAAAGGTGACTGCTATGGCATAACCATTTGGACCATGCGTTCAGAAACCGTTCTAGATAATTGTATGTGTCGATGTATGTCTTGGTATGTATATTCTGCTGTATGTATACAGATATGTTTTAAGGATGGATGGGTCTTTGGCTGTATAGATGTGTGTATGTATGTAAATATTCATGAAAAATCTATAGAATTGTACTAGTTTTTTTTTAATGTTTTCTTATCTAAGTATCTATGTATGCATGTGTTGAGCGCATGTGTCCCTGTGTGATGAATGCTTATTCATCCAAACATGTAGAGATCAAAATAAGAGAAAATAAGGTAATATTGTGAAAGGTGTATGTATGTACGAAAGTGTAAAGGAACGAATATGTAAAAGGAACGAAAGTGTAAGAAACCCGAAAAGAGGTACGAATATGTAAAGGAACGAAAGTGTAAAAGGAACGAAAATGTAAAGGAACGAGACCCGGAAAGATGTAAACCGGAAGTGATATGTAAACCGGAAACGAGAATGTAAACCGGAAGTGACGTCAGTTGTAGACCACGTGACTGAAAGCAGCCAATCAGGGCTGACCTCTAGGGTATATAAAGGGGCGGTGAGGCCCGAATAAACAGAGTTCTTTAACAGTTCTCCTTGTGTCCAGACGTGTCTTCTTTCCTGAAACAACCGCTAAGATGAGCCGATCCGAGCAATTAACCAGAAGTTAGGATAAAATAGTCGAAGTTCGAGATAAACAAGAGAAACATAGGGTAGGGGCCCGACGGCCCGAGGAACGAGAACGGGGAACGGAAGACCGAAGTAGGGCACGGAGGCCCGAAACCGTTCCGAGACATATAGGCGCAGCATGGCACGAAGGAACGAAAGGCAGAACGAAGGCATGAAGTCCGCGGGGACTAGGGCGCGGCAGGCTCGGCCCCACGCTACCAAACAATAGGCGACCGTCGGCCCGACGGCCCCGCGGAGCGGGAACGAGGGGTGGACCGCCCGGTAGGGGTCAATGCTGGTCTGGGAGATAGAGCGAGACGAACCCCGGCCGACCCGTACCCCTACCGCAAATTCCCTTCCCCACAGTCCTCCGTTTGACATCGAGCACCGATTCCCGACCGATTCGCTCAACCCCCCTCGAGCGCGAGGCACGACTCTAAAAACACATCTCGGTTCTTGGCCCGGATTCCCCGTCCGCCCCGAGACCCGAACAATCCCCACGTTCCTCTGCTGTAAGAATCGGCAACCCCGACTTACCGGAGAACGTCACACTGGTGGCAGCGGTGGTGCTGAAATAGGCACATACGGACTTGTGGATACTGAGTGCTTCGTCGGTATTGGATGCTTATGGCGACGGCTGTGGTCTTCGATCAGATGGATTCTGACATCGCCTTCAAGGAAGGTGGGGAGGAGAAAGGAGGTACGAAACCCGAGACCAAAGGGGAGGACACGACCATCATGGATAGGCGGTTTAACTTCATGGGAACGTCCACCCCGACGGACGAACAGAATGTGCAGGCCCAACAACAACAGACCGGCCAGGTAGGAGCGAGTTTGAAGAAGTTTAGTTTACGACCAGAAAAGTATGACGGAAAACCGGACTTTGAGGGATGGATCAACCAATTCGAGGAGTACGCAGACTTGGGACGTTGGACGACTGAGGAGAAGGCGGCGATGCTCTTTCCTTCGCTGACGGGAACGGCCCGAATGTACTTTGTCGGACTCCCGGACAGGGAACGACTCCGTTACCCGGCGAGAGTGGACGCGTTGCGTCGGAGGTTCGGTCAGGAGAAAGATACGTGCAATGCTCTGCAGGAATTGGCGGGATTGAAGCGCGTAAAGAACCAAACAGCGAAGGAGTTGGCCGATAACGCCCGGCGGTTGGCGTCGAGAGCCTACTTCTCCAACGACTACGCCAGCCAGGAAAAAGCAGCATTACATGCGTTCCAGGCTGCAGTTGGGGAAGACCTTCAGCTGAAGTGTGCAGAGAAGGGATGCAAGACGTTAGAGGAGGCGGTGGAGGTGGTAGAGATACAGGAGCGATATTCACGCCGTCTCCTGCGGGCAGTGAAACCCGAGGAGGACGCCAATACACAAATCACGGCCTTAAACGGTAAATTAGAGGAGATGATGAAGGAATTGGCAGAAGAACGAGAAGCAAGGAGACAGGCAACGGCCCGGAGAGAAGCGTTTAAGAAGCGAAAAGAAGATCTGGAATGTCACCAATGTCATCAGAAAGGCCACTTCACGAGGGAGTGTTCTCAGCGTCAGGGAAACGGACAGTCGCCGTCGCAGTAAGCGCGGGGCCCCCTTCGGGCGCGGCGAGAGAAGTAGTAGGCATGGGAGAATGTGGACTTTATGTGGCCGGAACGGTGGGAGAGAATGTCGTTCGTTTTTTGGTTGATACTGGATCTATGATTAGTTTGCTGTCGGACCGTCTCTGGAGAGAGTGGGGACGAAAATGGGAAGACCTGGACGGATACGAAGGACGCCTCTGCTCGGTGGATGGTAGTCCGCTGCGGTGCTACGGATGCACGAACTTGTCAGTACGATTGGGAACACGCGTGTTGCAGTGGACATTCATGGTGGCAGACATCGGTAGAGATGAAGGAATCCTCGGAAACGACTTCGCGGTGAAATACCGGCTAACAGTTAAGCCCCACGCGAGTGCTGTCTTCCTGCCCGCCAAAGGAGGGGGAGAGGGGGAACGAATCCCAGGAGTAGAACGAAAAACGGATGGGATTCGGGCAGTTACCGTCGGAGGACAGGTCATGAGAATCGAGGGAACGACGGAAATACCCCCGCTCCAGGTGACCCGAGTGACAATAGTGGCGAGAGTGGACATGGGACAGAGTGGACAGCTGGCTGTTATCACCGGTACTGGATTACCAATGGGACTTGAAGTAATCCCAGGAACGGTGACGTTAGGAGAGGACAATGAAGTTTGGGTGGCCAACCGAGGGACCGAGAGCGCGAAGTTGGAAACCGGCAGAGTCCTCGGAGAAGCCACCTTCGTACAAGAAGTGCGAGGTACGGGAAGCGATGTAAAAGAACCCCCTGGAGCGCTCGTCGAGATGATAGAGGAGGCTAAGAAAGACCTAACCACGGAGGAAGGCGGAGAATTGGAAAAAGCCATCATGGCCCGGGAACGAATGTTTGCGACCTCGAAACATGAGTTAGGACGGACAGACTTAGTACAACATCGAATTAGTACGGGGGATCAGATGCCGATCAAGCAAAGAGTCAGGCGGTATCCGGCCACCAGGAGAGAAGAAGAACGAGCACTGGTGGAGGATATGTTAAATTTAGGAATCATCCAGGAGAGCGGAAGTGCGTGGAGCAGCCCGACCGTTCTGGTGAAAAAGAAGGACGGAGGAACGAGATTCTGTATTGACTATCGGAAATTGAATCAGGCTACAAAAGTGGACGCCTATCCGCTCCCACGGATAGAGGACAGCCTCAACACCTTGGGCGGGAGCCTATTCTTCTGCAGTCTGGATCTCGCAAGCGGATATTGGCAGGTAGAGATGGCACCCGAGGACCGAGAGAAGACGGCCTTCGTGACTCAAGGAGGATTATATGAGTTTAAAGTGATGCCATTCGGGCTAGTGAACGCCCCGGCCACCTTCGAGAGACTGATGGAAAGAATCCTCAGAGGAATTGTGTGGGAGGAGTGTCTGGTATACCTGGATGACATATTGGTCTTCGGGCCAACGTTTGAAGTGACTCTGGAAAGATTGGTACGGGTTCTGGATCGATTGAACGCTGCAGGGCTGAAGTTGAAAGCACGAAAATGCAGGTTGTTCCAGAAGAAGATTCCGTTCTTGGGACACGTCGTCTCATTCAACGGGATCGAACCCGACCCCGAAAAGTGTCGGCAAGTAACCGAGTGGCCGGTCCCTCGGGATCTCCATGAGGTACGAGCCTTCGTGGGATTGTGTTCGTATTATAGAAGACATATAGACGGCTTCACGGAATTGGCTGCCCCCTTGTATGAACTGGCAACGAAAGAGGAGCCTTTCGTGTGGAGCGCGAGACGACAAGAGGCGTTTGATGCCATGAAGAGGGCGTTAACAGAGGCCCCGGTGTTGGGATTCCCGGAGGAAGAGGGACAATGGTGGTTTGACACGGACGCCAGTGACGTGGGAACCGGAGCCGTGCTATCACAGGAGCAGAAAGGGGAGGAACGGGTAATAGCATATACGAGCAAAACCCTGGAGTCGAACGAGCGAAAGTACTGCACCACGCGGAAAGAACTGTTGGCGGTGGTGCGAGCTCTGAAACATTTTCGGTGCTACATCTATGGTCAACGCGTCATAATCCGGACGGACAATAGCGCGGTTAGTTGGCTGCAGAGAAGTAAGGAACCGATGGGCCAGGCTGCCCGGTGGATTGAGATTATCGACTCGCACGACGTGTCGTTCCAACACCGACCGGGCAGGAAGCACGGGAACGCTGACGCGTTGTCCCGGTATCCGTGTAAGCAGTGCGGAGAAGAACACGAGGGTACCGAGAAAGTGAGAGTAGTAACGCGGGCCCGGGGGTATGAGCCCGGATGGTCCCCTCAAGAGATGAAAGCAGCGCAGAGGAGGGATCGAGATATAGGACCGATCGTCGCACGGATGGAAAAAGATGCGAATCGGCCAGGTTGGGAGGTCATATCTCCGGAATCCCGAGAAACAAAGATCCTATGGAGGCAGTGGGAAAGATTAAGCCTCAAGGATGGCGTGCTGCATCGGAAATACTGGGAGTTAGAAGGACATGGTTGGAGGAACCAACTGGTCGTTCCCAGGGAGGAACGGGCCGAGTTGGTGAAGGAATACCATGGAGGCGCAGCAGGAGCGCACCTCGGAGTCGCCAGAACGATGGCCCTGCTGGAACAAGGGTTTTACTGGCCGGGACTCCGAGAGGACGTGCGGAGGGAATGTCGAGAATGTGATTGCGCGTTGCTGAAAAAGGGACGAGGAAGACGGGAGCCGCTGCATCAATACATAGTAGGGGAGCCGATGGAACGGCTGGCCATGGATGTTTCGGGCCCGTACCCAGTCACGAAACGAGGAAACAAGTACTGCCTGATGGTGGGATGCTATTTCACCAAGTGGCTGGAGTGTTTTCCGATCCCGGATCAGAAGGCAGTGACAGTAGCAGACAAGCTAGTTGAAGAAGTAGTAGCCCGGTACGGCGCGTTTCGAGAACTACACTCGGATCAGGGCACGAATTTCGAATCCGAGGTGGTGGCTCAGGTCTGTGCGCTGTTTGGAATCCACAAAACAAGAACGACGCCGTACCACCCCCGAAGCGACGGATACATAGAACGAAGTTTCCGCACTTTAGGGTGCTGTCTAAAAGCTAGCTGCCGAACGACAGGCCGGGAATGGGATGAGATGGTCCCGCTCGTGATGATGAGCTATAGAGCGACGCCGCAAGCCAGCACGGGAGTGACACCGAATATGATGATGCTGGGTCGACAGACCATGATGCCGCGACAGACGATATATGGAAAACCTCTGGGAGAAGAGGAGGAACCCCGACGGGTGGGCGACTACGTGGAAAACCTGGAGAGAGGGCTAGTCGCAGCCTATCGGGAGGCCCGGGCAGGGCTGAAACGGGCCGCCATTCATCAGAAACACGAGTACGATGGAAAGGTGACTCGGCGGGATACCACGCCGGAGAACTGGTCTGGGTGCACGATACGGTGGTGAATAGGGACAAGGGAACGAAATTGCGATTTCCATGGATAGGCCCTGCACTGATCGTCAAGGTGCTTGACCGAGGACGGGTGGTAGTACGGAAGAAACGAGGGAAACCGGGGGGGGTGGTCCATGTGGACCGCCTGGAACCCTACCGAGGACACGCTGCGCCAGCCTGGATGGTAGCTGACCAGCGAGAATGCGAGGCTGCACAGTAAATGCTTGGGGTGGGGCGCGCTAGGGCACGTACGGAAGCGGGGTACCCCCTTTTTGTGATGAAGTCGTTCTCGTGTCTCGATTCCGCAGGTGGAAGAGGACCAAGGGAACGACCAAATCGGCGCTACACAGAAAGGCTTTGGCCAAAAAGGACTGATCAACCTGGGGCCATCGAGTCGGGGCGGTGCGTTGACCACTACGGTAGGAGTGCAGGTCGTTAGGCTGTCGAGATTTTGCTACCTAGCTGAAGATTGGTTCTCTTGCGGATGTAATATAGGTGGGAAATGCGGGGTTGGAACGAAAAACGACGTTCTGGAGCCACGGCGGCCCGAATGCCTAAAGTAGTCCCACGGAGCCGCTTTCCGGTCAGTCCGGAGGAACCACAGCGTGGAAAAGATGGTTGGATTACGACGAATAACAGACCCGGCGGCAAGCTGGTGAAGACTTTTGAAGTAATGCTGACTTGGTAATACCGCTTTACAACGTCCAGGAGACCGGAGGAGAGTAGATGCGGCACTCTCGAGAACGCCGGAGGAACGAACAGACGGTTGTAAAGGCGAGGCCTGAAACGAGGACGGGCTTTAAAGTAGGTCGTAAAAGAAGTGAAGATGACAAAGAGAACGGGGCAGCGGCGAGAGGGTAATAACGTCGAGCCCCTGTGTTCTCCGGGAAGTGTGCGGAAGCACAGTGAGGGCCAAGTGGAAAGGCAGGAGGAGGCGACAGAGATGAAAGGACCGAGGACGTCCGGTGGGGCAATAAAAGGCCTAGGAGGAAAACGCGCAGAAGGCGAGGGGCCGCGAGGTGAACGGCAGGCAGGGCGGTGACCAGCGGCGGGCCCCGGGAACCGGAAATAGTAGGGGGCGCCACTGCTGGAGTGGTTGGTGAGCTTGACGCTAGGGGTCACTAGTGCAGGCCACGCCCACTTCCGCCTGCGGCGGCTATAAAAGGCAGAGCGCTCGCCGGAGTCGGTCATTCTGGTCAGCCGATCAGGATTCATCATATCGCAGACGAGCAGAGCAAGCTAGGAGAAAAAGCAGAGAAGTGAGACGAGCAGCATCACCACGAGGCGGAAACGAAGAAGGCTGACGGGACGAGCTTCGAGTTTGGAACGAGGCCCGAAAGCCCGGAAAATAGACGCGATGAGCGGACAGTGTTGGGAAGGACAGTGTCGCGGCAAGGAATTCAAACACCTAGCCAAGCACATCCGAGGCCAGCACGACGGAGTACGGAAACAATACTACATGTGCCCGGTGTGTTCGAGCCGAGCATATTCGACACACCAGGACTGGAAGAAGCACATGTGGGAATCACACGAAGGAAACTTGCTGAGAGGGATGCCGAAACAGGACCCCCTTCTGAGGCTGGAGTATGCTGCGGCGTTCGCCTTGGATCCGAAAGGACGACCGCCGTATACCAGTTTCGCTCCTGGAGACGAAACGGCGGCCCGGGTAGCCGATTTGGAACATGACTACGCTGTGCGCCATCCGGAGGGATTCCTTCCCCCCGAGAAAGCAGTGGACAAGGAGGCACCGGAGAGGCCGCGACGAAGGATTCGCGTGCCTTACTACCCGAGGGCATCAAGAGGGTCCGACGACAGCGACGCCGAGCAACCCGAGCAGGAAATAGCAGAGGAAGTACCGGAGGCCGCCGAGGCCGGCGAGGGAGCCCCAGCAGCCAAGACGGCAGGGAAGGGACCCCTGGCTGGAGTAACGGAACAGTCGACGCCCACGCGCCGTTCACCTCGGAGGGCCGCGAAAGGAGTGCGGAAGGAAGTCACCGAGTCGCCGCGAAGCGCGAGTCGAGCCGTGATTAACCCGAAACCACTCCTGACAGGAGACCAAGTGGCTGGAATAGTCCAGAGCCAAGTGAAGAAGCTAAACGCCCAAGGAGAACCGCGAGAGCCGAGAGGACGAGGACTCCCCGGCAGAGGACTCCCGGGCAGAGGAAGAGGAGGGAGATCCACACCAGCCCCGAAGCCAAGTTGTTCCGGGATACCACCAGGGGCTGAGGTAGTGGAACTCATGAGCTCGTCCGACGATCAACGTCCGAAAGTAAAGGCAAAAGAGGAGGAGCCTCCAGCCTTCAAGAGACCCCCGGCACAAGGATCCACGGCGGAGGAGCCGTCCAGGAAGAAAAAGTGGAAAAAGATGAGAAAAGTCCCGAGAGAACTGGAGGAGGGAACGAGCTCGGACCAGTCAGAGTCGGGCCGAAGTACGTCAGTCCGGAGCGATCGGTCCTTGGTCATCGCCGAGTCAAGTAGCGCAGGAGAGCTGGGACCATCGCAACCCGAGACCTCGACCGGAGTAAAACGGACCACGGGACTAGAACCACCTTGTAGCGACGCGCAGTTTACTATGATGACCGTCCACAAGAAGTCGGTTGTTTATGAGTCGCGGCACCCGAGGTACCCCGGCTACCTGAAAGGAACGATGAACCGGGAAGGAACGTTCAGGGGTTATCGAGAGGCAAGAACGGACCGAGAACTGGAGGACAGTATTCGGGAGGCGCAAGGGGGCCGGTTGGTGGAAAGAGAGGCGCTGTACCTGGGGAGGTTCATCTTCGAGATGGCAGAGAGGCAAGGACTCAAACCATCGGGCCGAATTGAAAAAGTGAAGTACGTGCGACACGCGGTCAAAACCGAGGAAACGGCGTCAATGGCTTCAACGCAGCCGTTGTTCTCTACCCCTACCCCGACGAGGGCGGACTCACCCCTAGAGAAGATGGTATGCAAGCAGCCAGTGGTACCGCCCCCGGGACTGAAGCGGATGAGGGACATCTTGGTGGCACCAGATACGCCGGAAACACGGGCGGCTGTAGACAATTTGACCCGAGCCAGTCTCGGAAGCTCGTTCTTTGGGTCGCAGGCATCAGAGGAGACCCCGGGACCACCGTCACCGGTAAAGACGAAATCCCCGCCGGGACCGGGCACCCCACTTAGGGACGAGGACAAGGATGGACGGGCACTACAACCACGAGTTATGATACATAGATTGACAATACCGGCTGCTCAATCCATGGATACGGAAGTAGAGGACTCAGAAGACATGGAGTTGGGACAGGCCGAGGCCAAAGGATACGAGCCAGATAGGCAAGAACTGGACGAGTCGGGAGCGGCTTCAGACTCAGTGTTCGGATCTATAGGAATGGAGACGCCAACGGCAGGACCCTCTGGAGAAACGCCACGACTCAAGTCGTTCAGAACGCAGGTCATTCGACGGGTCTTACAGGGGCACTTTCCGGTAACGGCACGGGCGGTACGGGACTGGGACGCTGAGGAGGCAATTCAGGTGCAACTGGCGTGGCCTCCTAGGCAGGTGCGAGGGATGACGGCCAAGACGAGAGCGATGGCTTCAGCGTCTATGGCGTTCCTGATGGCACTGGAAACGGACCGCGAGCCAGAAACGTTCGACGAGGCAATGGCACTGTTCCCGACAGCGGCGCTGGGGCCGTTTACCCGAGAGTTCCCGGGAGTCGACAGGTTAATCAACGAACACAACCGAACCGTCCAGCTGGCTCAGACTTTAGTGATGTATAAAAACGAAGACCAGTTAGACGACTTATTAAAGGCGACGAGGGAGGTAGAAAAGCAGAGCGGACAAGTGGACCCACTTCTCGAGCTTCCGGCCAGAGAGGAGAAGCTGCTTCTACCGGCCCGACGTCAGGAAGAAGGATGAAAGGCCTCAAAAAGGAGACGATGGTGTATGCTGCTTCGAGTCCTTACAGGAGATAGCGCGACGGAACCAGAAGCGGAAAATGGCGCGTCGCGAGTCGGGTGGGGAGGGATTACGGGGCGTTGGCTCCTCACCCATAGTGTTAAACCCCCAGGGAAAGGACCGGGCCGAGGCGGAGGTACCTGAGCCGCACAGGAGTCCAAAGCCCGGACGAAAACTTTCCTGGAGACCGCTGGACGGGCCCGAAACTTTGCTTTAAAACATCGGGAACGGACTGGCGGGCTCGAATATTCTCATCTCAAGTATTCTTACTAATTAGGTAGTTTCTTCATGGGAATCTTCTTCTGGCGGAATTGAACGAAACCACATGTGTTAGGAGGTGTTGATCGTAATCAGCGAGCTGGAGGGTCCATGTCTGGAACGAACTTACCAAGCCTGCGGGGCAATACGGAACGGGAGGAGGCGCTCGGAGGAAAAACAAGTGTGTAGCCGTTTCGCTTCTTCCTAGGAGCCCCGTTGCGTTGGTTGGGACCGAGCAAGTTGAGGAGGACCGTCCGGTCGCGGAAATCAGACAGATAGCGGGCCGGGCGGCCCAGGGAACGAGAAAAAAGGATAGTGACGGAACGTCGGAGCGAGAGTCACTTGGTCGGGGGGTCGGACGGACACCCGGCACCCGTCCGAGTGACCAAGAGGAGTAAGAGTAGAACAAGGAGGTGGAATCAAGGAAAGGAACTCAGAACGAACGAACAGTATTGTGTAATTCTTGAGTCGACGGTCGTGCCGGGGTAAATAGGGTACCGGTGGACCGGTGACTCGCCGCTGGAGGAAAGGCTGGCACGGGCCAAGACTAGAACCCTTCTCCCGTGCTGCCTTGAGGGATCTGGAGGCGAGCGAAAAACGACCTCTGTCCTCTAGCGGCACCAAACAAACGAACTTTCCACGGCTCGTCTGGACTTCTCAGGCTTCTTGATCTTGGATGGATCGCCCAGAATGTTGGACCGGATGGGCCCGGATTCGTTATACCATCATCTTCTGAGTTTCCTTGTCTTCAGCCTCTTACCGCATACGGAGAGCGGTAAAGTGAAATTTCTCCACCTGAATGCTGGTTTTATCGTGCCAGAGTTGATGCAGCGAGTCGTGAAAGGACTACGGTGAATTATAGATGTCTCCCGGAGGACCGGGGTACGAGCAGGGACGGTAGCTGAAAGGCCCTCGCTCGTGCCCCACTAAAATAATACATAACCAAATGAAGTTAATAGACTTACTAATTTATATCTTACCTGCAGTGACTGCTTCCATGTCGTACTTCCTAATGTCTTCTTCCCGACGAACGGAACAAAATAGTCTTTGAAACATATAGGGAAGTAGTCTTTGAAATATACAGGGAGGTGGTGCTTGGAACGTCGACTTCGGATGCCTCGATAGACGACTCAAGAGGTCTGCAAAGAACGACGAGAAGTGATCCTTCATCTCTGACTTGAAGTTCGACATCGGATGAGTTCTTCTTTATATACGCTATTTTTAGGCCGATTGAGATGGGCCCGTTCCGGATCTCAAAAGTTGACGTCGGGTGCAGATCCCAGTTGATGTCGTCCATCTTCACTTTCTACAACTTCTTCCTCTCCTTTCTCACCAATATCTTCAACTTACCTACTTCGGACCGCCGTACCTAGGAGCAGCCCGGAATGGCTCGAAGCTGTTGTCTCGGCGTTCGTCATAGGCATAGTGGCTTCATGCAAAGTGACATGGCACCGATGAAGACTGTGGCCTTACCCCAGAATCAAACCAGACCGGATCTTAAACTTACTTCTATCACGAACTATTTGTTGGTATTACAGTCTCACGAAAATCATCTAAAAAGCATGGTCCTCCGGGAGGACGAAGAGAAAAACTTAGTAAGCAGAGCGAGGCCCGAGAGCCTAGGAGACGAACGAGGGCCCGAGTGCCCAGAGTAGGAATCCTCTTCTTAGAAAATCATCTCATCAGTAGAACGAAGGAGCCTCCCTCTCGCCCCAAGAAGGATTGTCTTCCTACCGTTGCTCACGGGGGGGGGAGGGATGAGAGGCACCGGCTCCTATCATCAAAAGAAACTTCATCAAAATTGTCTTCTTATCGGGTCTCCGTTCCGGTTGTTGTCATGCCACTTGGGCCCGGAACGGTGACGGAAATACCTTATTAACTACATTGAACTCTCTCTCTCCGATATCTTCCTTTGCCTCTAAAATCTTTGAGTGTGTCGACGTGGTCGAAGACTGAACGTCTTGGTGCTGGGTTAACCACGAGGACATGTGCCATAAAAGTCAAACTTCAGTTCCTGTACGGAAAACGGACACCTCATCGACAATTAATGATTCTAGTCTTCTCAGACTTACCTTCACTCCAATTCCATCTCAAAGTTTCACTGTGACCAATAGCACGAACCCCGCGACGTCATCTGCTGAAGCTTCCACTTGGAACTTTAACGGTTGAACTAAGTTCCTCTTCACATCCAATGCCATTTTCTTCTTTGGACCGCTGGGTACCTCGTCCTCTGGCTCGAACATGTTGTCCTTGCCAAACGTGAAAAGTCATTGGGAGGCTCCGAATGCCAAGGCGACCGAGGGCGCGAAGTCTAGAAAAGAACATTCTTTCTACAAACATTCCTTCTGTAAAGAAATCTTCAGTCTTTCTACAAAACTTCATCTTCAAATCATCATCACCCAAAAAGAACGAAGAGAAGAGTGATAAAACGGGAGAACGAGGGGTCACGACCGACCGGGTGGGAGAGTCGCGACCGATTCTCTGCCCAAAAACAACGGAGGACGTCTGGACGACGAAAAACGGACCAAGGAAGGTCGAGAGGACTAAGGGTCACGACCGACCCTTGCCTCTGGGTGGGAGAATCACGACCGATTCTCCGCCCGAACTAGGGGAAAACGTCTGGACGACAGAAAAACGAGTGGGACGGGGGCATTGCGGGTCACGATTGACCCATAGCCCCGGGCAGGAGGACCACGACCGGTCCCTCTGTCCTAACGAGGGTAAAAGGCGAGGAAAAACGCCGAGGGGCTAAGTACATAGAGCCCAGAGGAAAGGAACGGGGGCGACGGGGTCACGACCGATCCCCGGTCCCGGGTGGGAGAGCCACGACCGGCTCGCTCATCCTAAAGATGGGAAAAAGGCGCAGTACGGGTCCTAAAAATAGACCCAGGATAAGAACTATGACAAAGATAAAGACTAGGATATGTAAAAACGAATTATATGAACTTTATCGAGAAGCGAGAAAAACGAAAAACGAAGAACGAAGAAAGAAGAAAGAAGAGAAATAAAAATTAGCCGGATAGGCCCCGGGGGCCCTCCGAGGTAGACCGGAGAGGACAGAGGGTGACACCTCCTCCTCTACCGATAAGGAGCGTAGGATTGGTAGTCTAGAAATATTTTTGGTTTTAAAGTATGTCCTGTTGTCGTTGCTGTATGAACTGCCTTAAGATTTTTGTAAAGACGTGTTTACCCACCTTTCAAGAAGGTGCGGGAGGGTGTGATGAATGCTTATTCATCCAAACATGTAGAGATCAAAATAAGAGAAAATAAGGTAATATTGTGAAAGGTGTATGTATGTACGAAAGTGTAAAGGAACGAATATGTAAAAGGAACGAAAGTGTAAGAAACCCGAAAAGAGGTACGAATATGTAAAGGAACGAAAGTGTAAAAGGAACGAAAATGTAAAGGAACGAGACCCGGAAAGATGTAAACCGGAAGTGATATGTAAACCGGAAACGAGAATGTAAACCGGAAGTGACGTCAGTTGTAGACCACGTGACTGAAAGCAGCCAATCAGGGCTGACCTCTAGGGTATATAAAGGGGCGGTGAGGCCCGAATAAACAGAGTTCTTTAACAGTTCTCCTTGTGTCCAGACGTGTCTTCTTTCCTGAAACAACCGCTAAGATGAGCCGATCCGAGCAATTAACCAGAAGTTAGGATAAAATAGTCGAAGTTCGAGATAAACAAGAGAAACATAGGGTAGGGGCCCGACGGCCCGAGGAACGAGAACGGGGAACGGAAGACCGAAGTAGGGCACGGAGGCCCGAAACCGTTCCGAGACATATAGGCGCAGCATGGCACGAAGGAACGAAAGGCAGAACGAAGGCATGAAGTCCGCGGGGACTAGGGCGCGGCAGGCTCGGCCCCACGCTACCAAACAATAGGCGACCGTCGGCCCGACGGCCCCGCGGAGCGGGAACGAGGGATGGACCGCCCGGTAGGGGTCAATGCTGGTCTGGGAGATAGAGCGAGACGAACCCCGGCCGACCCGTACCCCTACCGCAAATTCCCTTCCCCACAGTCCTCCGTTTGACATCGAGCACCGATTCCCGACCGATTCGCTCAACCCCCCTCGAGCGCGAGGCACGACTCTAAAAACACATCTCGGTTCTTGGCCCGGATTCCCCGTCCGCCCCGAGACCCGAACAATCCCCACGTTCCTCTGCTGTAAGAATCGGCAACCCCGACTTACCGGAGAACGTCACACCTGTATGAATTATATATACAAATGACATCATTGTATATTGTTGCATATTTTGCTTTGATTTAAAGTCCATATTATAGGTATGTTAAGAAAGACAGTATGGATTTAAGTAACAACTAAAAGGGCTGGATCTGCCACCGCATCAGTTGACAAAGAATTTCAGTGGTTTTCCGACTTCCAATTGGATAAGAAACAGACATTCAGCAAGGTCCTATGCAGAACTGAGCTTTTGGATCAGATCTAATCCCCGTCGTACCTGTCCCTTGTCTCTCTGTAGAAATCTCTCCAGCATCTCTGTTTACCTAAAGACTACTCACGTTTATCAACAGGCTCATTATCTTTCTTAATAACATTTATCAAGATTAGGCCTACCTACGTGAATCTCCGCCCGTTTGTCCCTCCCTATCTTAGCCCTTATGAAGCTCTAAACCACTAATTACATGTTCACATCTGACTTGGCCCAATCTGTGTGTTAGTTCTATTTCCCTCTACTTCTGTGAGTCTATTCTTATCCCTATTTCTCACTCTCTTGACCCAGGGTGACAAACACCCAGCCGGTATGAGTCTTTTTATCCACCCCATAAAAAGCTGTCACAGCCCACTATCCCCCCTTAATATCACTCGTAGCGCCGCGCCTCCCCTAAGTACCCTTCCTTATGTCTTCCTTCACACGATAATAACACGGGAATATGTTTCTCGGCCAAGGTGAAATCCCTTTCCGCCCGCCCTTTTATGAGTTCTCCTTTTCAGAAGAACCAGAGCCCCGTCCTGTCCCTTTGGTACCACCATCGTTCCATCTTTTTCATCTAGCCCTTGGGCTTTCCCCACAAAGTCCCCGGATATGGTGGCCCCGTGTTTCTAATACTCCCAGCATTCCACACTACATCCTACCGCCACCCCCTTGCACTGGATTACCCAGAATTCCCCTCTGCTCGCCCGCCCTCCTCTGGATACATTTACAATCACTGCCTGTGTCGTGGCAACGATCTCAATCAGTCTCTCAATCAACCAATTCCAACAATCCTTCTTGCTTTTCCTCCTCTTACTCCACTCTCTCTTTGCCTCAATCATTTCGCGGGCAAACCTAAATCTCGTCTGCTGCGATCCAGGTCAGCGTCCTTCCACCGTGGCGATGCCCCGGATGTGATTGCGTCTGCGCGCGCACTTCATACCGGAAACAGCGGGTGTTTCAATGAAAGCGAGGCTGAGTGAGGGGCAGGGTGGCCGGGGAACAGAAGTGGGGGTCCGGGGGGTCGCCAATTTCAATTTGACCACCGCCTATTGGTCAGAAGGCTTCCCACGTGACCGCCGGACACTTAAACAATTGGTTGAATGATTGTCATGCCAAGCGTTGGGGATCCGTTACCCAGAGACCATCACGGTCTGCATGACCTGGGTTCGGGGGGCGCACTCCCGGGACTAGGGCCTGTGGTCAGGAAGGGGAAGGGAGGGTAGAGATCTACATAATGCTCTACCCCTGGTGCACTAGCCAGGTTAGGGTTAGAATCTTGGGCGGCTGACGTCATTGGATAGACCGCGAATAAGGGGGTTATAGGCTATTGCTAGAGACAATATACGATTGGGTGGGGGGGGGGGGGGAATTCAGTCTTGTCCTTGATCAGTGGGATGGCGCAGATAATTTTATCCCATAACCCAGCAAAGAAGTGACGTAACTCTGACGTCTCATTATGGTCACTTTTGGGTCTGTCACGACCTCCCATAAATGTTACATCATAGTCACATAAAATTTTGGTGAGGTTTGTGACTCACATAAAAAGTACGTAGCTATGACGTCTTCTGTATGTGTGGTCTGGAATCCCATTTAGGTGAGGTTATGACTACACCATAGTGGGATGTCACAGGAACGTCCCATTTAGGTGAGGTTATGACGACACCAAACTGGGATGTCACTGTGACATACCATTTAGGTGAGGTTATGACTACACCATATTGGGATGTCACAGCGACATCCCATTTAGGTGAGGTTATGACTACACCATAGTGGGATGTCACAGGAATGTCCCATTTAGGTGAGGTTATGACTACACCATACTGAGATGTCACAGTGACATCCCATATAGGTGAGGTTATGACTACACCATAGTGGTATGTCACAGCGACATCCCATTTAGATAAGGTTATGACTACACCATATTGGGATGTCACAGCAACGTCCCATTTAGGTGAGGTTATGACGACACCAAACTGGGATGTCACTGTGACATACCATTTAGGTGAAGTCATGACCTCACCAAATTGGGACGTCACTGCGACGAGTACTTTAGTCTACACCAGGTGGGGCAAATTTCAATAATGTATAAAACATTGGCAGCTTTACCTTGAAACTGTACCTAGAGATAATTTCTTTACAGTTTATTAAAATGACATTATCCTATAAAGATTCATATACTTATCTAGAACATAAGATGATCTATATCCATGCCCAGTCTTAATAATTTCTAGATACAAAGGTTATTGTCTGACCTAAACACCTTTTTGGTTGCAAATTGGCTTCATATGGATGTGTTGGATTGGTAGTGCCTCCTTGTAACATCCTCCCAGGCATGTATTTGCTAATAAACTTAGCTAAGATACATCCCACATACAATATACTTTGGTGTGTGGTAGGAATTAAACCTTACCACAAAATTTTGTTGGGATTTAGTAAGGAAATTAATTCATGTAAATGAAATGTCTTGTGAAAGCTTCTTAAGACGTCATCTTGACGTCACAAAATAACATGAAAAAGACGTCATTTTTAGTCACATTGAGACATCATTCTGTAATGTCATTATCACATCAATTGGAGTCCTCACTTATCACGTTAATATGACATCGCGATGTGACATCATAATGACGTCATTTTGGGACGTCTCAGAAAGACGTAAAAGACACGTCATAGTTAGTCTGTATATGACGTCGCAAGTGACGTCTTTATGACGTGAAATGGAGTCCTCACTTTTCACGTCATAAAGATGTCACAATGTGATGTAACTTTCACGTAACATGTGACGTAAATATGACATGAATATGACGTTATATTCTTAGCTGGGAAGGCTGATTGAGATCATGTCAATTATTTATACTTTATTTCCCCTAAACAGTCTAAAATGAAAAAGGGTAACGTTGGCGTAAAAAGGAAAGTCATTTTTAAGTCCGTATACTTCATTTAGCGCTCTAACTCAAGACCTATTCATCCTAAGCCAGACACTCTTGCTGTGTGCCTCCCAGGACACCAAGCCCATAGCTCTCCTATCCTTTATCGTCCATTCAAGCAACTATGACTCGCTCCGGAATCGACCTCTTGTCCCTTTCCCGCCAAAGAATCACAAGGAAAAAAATGTCGCCTGCTTCTAAAAAAACGTCGTTCGCCTGTTTCCAAACACCGCTTCCCTTTCCGATAGGCGATATCTTTCACTCCGGTGACTGGAGGGGCTTTCCCGCCGCCTTAGGCTCCTCTCCTCCCCTCTCCTCTATATTCATCACCTGAACGCCCCTTTCCATCCTCCAGTCCTAGGTTGTCTTTTGGCGCCCCTGACCCAAACGACCTTCTTTCCCGCCATGTTCTCACCCGGGCCGCGGACGATATACGACCTCCACCCAGCCCCGAAGGGCAATGTCTCTCTTCCGAAGGGCAATAAATCAGGACTTTTCGCTCTTTTTGGTACCATCTGCGGTCTTTTGGGGCCTTCCACTCTCCCTGTTCCACACCTGTCTTGCATTACATTCTCCAAGCACAACTTAAGCCCATGTAATACTGCCGGTACATGGCTCAGCCAAAAGGGGGCGCCACTGGGTGACTCGGTCGCCCGCTAGGGGGCGTGCTGGCAGCGCCACCTAGACGCGGGGCGTTGGACTACTATATCCGGTGTATCATACATCAGGCGCCCCCTATAATCTAATGACACCGCTCCTCCGACGCTCCTTTGAAATTGAAACCAATTTGCCGGAATTGGATTTGCTGCATAGCTCGGCCATGTTGGCCGAACAGTGAGGGATCGAGCGGAGCGGACGCAGGTCGTTTCTTACCCCCAACCCCACTACACTTATGGCCGGTCAGCTCTAAAGGCTCAGGGGTGGGATATAATTCGGCGCACTTTTATAGATAGGAGAATAGAACACATCTTTAGAGAGGGCCCTTTATGGGGTGCCGAGGGCATCATAGACCTCTCAGAGGCGGCCTCCAATCATTGCACTCGCCGTCTACCATACACATATCCTGCCGGCTCCCACTTAATACCTTGTACCCCTTCAATTTACTTGTTGCCTGCCCGTCCATGCCAATATCCCTGTGTTTTATTTCTGTTATACGTTCTCTATTTCTCTAGCTTTCCCTAGACACTGATGGCTATACCGCCTTCTACATGCACAGTAACTAGAGCTCTTCGTGACTCTCTCTGTTTACATTTCCAGCCCCATGATATGTTTCTATCGAGAAGCTAACAATAGCTGTGTATTGCTTTACATTATCTTTCTTTTCATTTACTTTATATTCGTCCGATAGTTTTAAACAATTACAGTTGTCTTCATTTCTCAGAGACTTGATATTACTTTCTAGTTTTTCAAATAACATTTTCTATTTGTTTCGTATTTTACCAATCATCAATTGTTGCAATTATCCTTTCATTTCTCATCAACATCCACCTCCAGGCATTAATACTGTCCTTTTCACCCCTAGTCAAACCCCATCCGTGCCCCTTGCCAAAACGTGCGTCCAGGGTGGCGCCGACCCTGTGGAGGGAGGGCCCACACTCCAGATGGTTTACGGCCGGGCGCCTGCATAGAACACACAGTCGGCTCCCCAAGCCCTCTGCCAAAAATGGCACTTGGGGCGGCGGGCCAAATTGTAGCTGGGGTCATTAAGTGTTGTATGAGGATTAGGCCGAGTCATCAGTATTCCCGAGTAGCCGTGTATGGGCGTATAAAAACACGCCCTCATATCCATAGATTCTAGCCCCACCCCGCCCGACGGAGCCGGCTCTATGGTTTTAAGCAAAAGGGTAAAAAGTCTGACACTTTTAGCAATAATTTTAAAACGCCTCGCTCAGTCTGTTTTATATTCAATATGTAGCACGCTTTAGATACGCTTGACATATTTTCTTGAAATTGTAAGCTGTAGCCTAAGGATGCGGGTGGTTGAGGTGGCCTTATGCCTGTCGGTGTTGGGAAAAGGGTACGGCAAGGGTGGATTTAGTATGGGAAGGGTAGGACGACCGTGAGTAGCATAGGGAAATGTGGGTTATGAGCGGGCTACTCTTGGGGTAAGAAGACGACTAACCATAGACGACCAGCTGGGCTTATAAATCCACACAACAGAGGCGGATCCAGGGGGTATAGAACCATCCTTTTTTGTGGTTTGTGAACCTCACATAGAATAATAACATCATGTGTGTTCATATAGATGTAGAACGTTTTACTACTAGCTTATTTACATGTGGGGTAACATTTATATACATACCTCATGTACAGTGCTAAGCATTAGTATTAGTAAATGGGTGCTCTGTTGAAGTATTGTATTTCTATGCGGCTGGTAGTTTCTGTATGATTGTCTGTATTAGGTTTCTGATTAGTTTTTATTTGCTGTAACTTTTACATCTCTATGTCATGCATGTTTCTCTCTGATACAGCTCGTATGTCATCCAATCGTTTTGTTCTTCTGGTACGGTATCTGTTTATCAGACATAGGCCTATTGTATTTTCCCTTAGCTTTTAGTTGTTTTACTTCCATTTCCAGCATTTAATGAGCATTTTGTAATTAAAAGGTTGGCGGTTTGTAGCCCAATTACACCCATTTGCCAACTGACATTTCCCTTCTCTTTTCTTATCTACGCATCCTGGAAAGTTACCAAATGTCTCAGCATCTACTAATAGTAATATTACTCCCCATAAACTCTGACCTTTAACTAAGTTTTCCTTCCCTTAGCCCTTAGCCATATCTGTCTGTAGATTATCAATCTCTCTCTAGAGCCTTGCCATCTTCTTTCCTCTCCCCTATTTGTACTGTCTCCCTCCCAAAGTGATCTTGGTACGGACCCACAAAAACAGGCAGGTCTGGCTCTTGCCCTATCTGGTAGCAATAAATCTTTCAGACCTTGGTTGTAAACTATGCCCTATCCGTGGCCCAAGCAAATATCCTTGTGTATAAGGTTCGCTCTAACGTCCTACAATACATGTTTTGTATGGAAAATAGCTCTCAGAATAATGCTTTAGGATTGCTAACTCCTAAAATATTTTCAAAGTGCAGTGGAATAACATTGGAATAAGAATCTATTTGTCTTTACAATAAAGATGTCTGTGGGAGGGCAATAGAGTTATATAGTATAGTCACTGCAGAGAACAGATGTGAAACCTTAATCAGTTTATGACATCATTTCTACTGACGCCTAATCCCGGTCGCCCTTTACAGCCAAGATAAGGTGAAGTAAGAAGGCAATCTAGCAAATTTATTACTTCTTTCCTTTGAACGGTTAAAACGGAACAGGCAGTTAGATTAAATAATTAATGGGGTTTAATAAAGTTTCCCTTTTCTCTTTCTGATCTGTTGAGACCATGTAGAAAACAGCAGATGTTTCTGTTTCCTAATGTAATTACCAACTGGGATTAAGATGGTGTCTTTTGTTACAAAGTCAATGTTATCTGCCAGATGTAATGGTAAATCATTTTTAGTAGTGCATCTGTTTAAATGTATCGTTAAATGTCAATTTAATTTTGGTTGGCTTTCGTAATCTTAATAGAATGAGATTTTTGTATCAGTAAAAATGAGTGCCAATCCCAAGTGAATCTATGTCGCACTGCTCTCACTTATTGATACGCAAAATGCCTGTATATCTTTCTCCCTTCTCCGTCCAATCTATTAAATCAGCGATCATGTTTCTGGAACAGCTTTTTCATTAATGTATCTAACCACGTTTTAAAATTTTGATATGGGTCCTTATAGAAAGGACAGAGAATATTATTTTGAATATCCAATTTCATGTATAATTATTGCCAGGCGAACTAAAGTAACTTATGTCCTGAGTATTCTATCAGCATTACTTTATTAGCAGATATAAATAATCATAAGAAATAGTGAATATTTAGATAACACACATTATTACTAACGTTGAAAATAGCATTGTTTCCTAGGGCTATGTAATTAGTATAAAAAGGGGTATTCCTATCCGCTTAGAGAGCTGCTATATGATTTCTTGTATTGTAAACCTCTTACTTCTGTCCCTGACACGTGATGTTTACTGTGCAAGTGTGGGGGGAAGTAGTGTGGGTGGAGACTGAAGTCAATGTTCCACTAGGCGATTCTGACCGACAATAATTTGAACATTTATTACTTTCCCCATTAGTATATAAAAAAAAACACATCCATCCTACATAATCATTTGGAAGGAACTTAGCAATCCTTTCTCGTGATATGTAACATGGCTATGATTAGTCCCTATTCCCACTACCGATTCATAAAATCGGGAGTGAAATCAGCTAGTGTGATACAACCTTCGAAGGGTTCAGAGGAGGATATGATCCAGGGGGAGGATATTACACCGCTGTGTAATCAGCACTTTTTTATGCTGTTACACTGGATGTATTTGCACACTAGAGACGGGTCTCGGTGCAAACAAATATTTCTAGGATGATGATGCCAGATTGCTGCAGGAGTGACCTTGGGTATATATATTACTCTCTCATGTGGGTCAAGTACGTTGCTGACTAGGGGAACAAGTGTTTGAGTACTGTTTTATGATAGGTAAATTGTATCATTCATGCTAAGCACATTTAAGCACAAATCGGAGAGTTAGTTAAAACGAACAGAGCAAAATTGGGCCTAGTTGAATGCTATACCGGGAGTTTAACGTGTTTGTACGAACCTGGACACCTCTTCCTACTACAGTAAACAACACATGTTAACCAGCCGTGGAGCAGAGAGGGGGAGGGGCTGGAGGACACTGCCGAATACAGATGGGTCCCTCCAGGGTGTGGGAAGATACATAGGGAAGTCGGTCAATGGAGGAGAACCCACCCCCCTACCCTGAACCCCCTCGTCAGCCACTCCTACTGATCAACCCTTTGACAGAATCTATCCTCCAGGCCGATTGGTGGGAGGACTAAAGTGGCTAACTATAGCTTGCTTAGTTCATGCCATGTTTACTTGTAGAACCTTACACTGGCACTAGGAGATGTTGCTTTTCCTCGTTTGTTAAAAAAAGATTTCGCCTGCTGGATAAAACAAAATTTTAATGAAAAGTAGGCAGCAGGTTTTGCTTTGTGTAACGGCATAAAAAGAAGCTATATCTTGTCCTGAACCTGAGTCTACTCTAAAATGACGTACCATCATAGGATAATTTAAATAAACTATCATTATCATATATAATTCTGTCCCCCAAATACATGCAGGATTAATATTTCCTCGTCGGTATCGGTGTGGGCAATGTCTGGGGCTTTCTTGTCTTTGTTTAAAAAGGGTAGCACGGCCATACCTTCACCTTCGCTTTGGATGTATCGGTATTGTCAAGCCATTATTCATCTTTGCCTCACCACTAATGTATGGATTAATGACTAATAGTATAATAATAGTAGTGTAGGGTGTTTGTTTCCAATGTTAATGGTTTCTTTTCAGAAACTTACACTGGCACTAAGAGATGTTGCTTTTCCTCGTTTTTTAAAAAAGGATTTCGCCTGCTGGATTAAACATGTCCCTATGTCAGCCCGGAGGTGTGTGTGTGTGTGTGGGGGGGATTCTGGATTCCAGAAGTACTAAAACATTGCCTATATGCGATCTAGATTAACATCCAAGCAATAGAAATACCTCTATATGATGCGCCAAACCAACGCCGTTAAAACGAACTGGGACTCCAACTCTGTTTTCAATCTTTCTCTTAAAGCATACGCCGATGTATAAACAGCCACCATAGACATAACTGACACCCACGCTTGATGCCTTTTATCTACTCCAAGGGTTGCTTTCAGCGTAAGACATCTGGGCATCAGGCACCGGACTGTGAATGATCTAGGTACAGGACGCTGCGGCGGTCAGGAATATCAAAGGGGATTTCCATGGCCGGCATACCCGGTTACCGACTGATACGGTCAGGAAAGGCTTGTCTGCGCCAAAAGATACGGCTCCTTTGGGAGACTGAGAGGGGGCTGGAGACTGCTGGGAGGGTAGAGGCTGGGCCCTCGGGTTGTGGGCAGGGCACTGGCTCTTTCAAAGAAACTACCCCTTGGGGAAAATAGGTTGTAGGAATTTTCTTGAAATTTTAGGTTTTTTTTTTTTGCACTCTTGGGAACTCTTGAATATTTAACCTAATTCAGGGATATTGTGCACTTGCTTCAATTAGTTCATTGTTGTAACTTGTTTTGATATATATTCAGGATAACAAATTATGAGTCCTGAAACGTCTAGGACTAAACAATGTGTCAAAAGGATTCAAGATGTGCCAACTACATTAAGTTCAAATAGGCCTAAATGACATTTATACAAAGAATTTCAAGTAGCCAGTAGCGGCAACCTAATTCTATAGATAACTCAGGAAAAGCTTCGAAATATTACATTGCATTGCCAAAATTATACCTACATGAATAATACCATAAAGCGCTATTCTTCAGACAGTTAAGGCATGCATGCAGAGAAAAGGTACCATTTAAGATACCAGAGTGGTCTCAGGGGCACAGGATATCTTCCCAAACTTATAACCCTGTCTCTTTTACAAGGTCATCCCGTTGGAAGAAGGGGAATGAGGGAGGTTGGTGTTTGATATAGAAACGGTACAAAAAACGGTATATTCAATAAAAAGAATTGATTCATTATAAGGTTTTCCACTCGAAATGTTTAAGTTCTTTTTTTACAAACTGATATTCAGACGTGTAATCATAATTATCAAAACACATAAAGGAAGAAGTCACAATTTACTTGTTTTTCCATCGAGTATCAGTCTACAATAGTCCTAAACCAAACTTGACAGGTAATTTTTATAGTGTACTTGATTTTCTATTTCGTGTGAACAATGAGCATGTTTGAAAAATACTTTAGTGGCAAACAAACTTTAGCGGTAATAATTTAGACGGCAACTTTTGCTCATAATAAGAGAAATATATTTCTCAAGTCAATGCAGTTCTGAATGAGCTCATGAAAGACCCAGACCCAGATTCCATTTCAATTCAGTATGTATGAGAGAAACGACCCATCAAGTTCTACTGCGTCCTCCAAAGTAGGAACAAGCAATAACAATCGAAGCACACGGGCGCCCAGCCACCAATTATACTACATCAGGCGAGGAGTTAAAGTCGAATCTTTAAATATGGTTTTGATTAAGACAGATCCGACCTAATGAAAGTTGGAGAATACCATTCTGGGGCACTGTTTTCTCTTTGTCAGGGTTGTTGGCTGGTCGGCGAGGAAATAATTACCTACGGAGCACTCACTCACTTACATTGTAATCAGAGTTCGCCGGCTTTGTAGTGGAGATGTAGAAGGAGCAAACTTTAAAACCATTATACAGTCTGAGACTGATGAAGCTTTACAGTCTATTTGACTTGATGGGAGTTGCAGAAGGAACAATTCAAAGAGTATGGGGGTAAACCCTTAAAATCGATAGGGTGACACACCCATTTCTTAAATTCGACATGCGACATGGACCTTGGTGACATGAAGAATTAAATAAACTATATTACAAAGTGCATTCCTTAAATTCGATTTTGTTGGCTTTTCAGAATCGACATGAATGTAAAAACATTGATATACATACATACATTTGATATAGGACCCCTCCCCCCATCTATACTCCTAAGAGTCGTGTATTGTCTACATAGGCCTAAATGCCCAAAGGTTTAATCTTCATATGAAGATTTGAAGCAAATACATCTCTCATATACATGCATGTCTCAATCTATGCAGCCAATATTGGCCAATTGGTCGACATCAATGAATTGGTCTATGAAAATAAATCGATTTAGGCTTATATCAATGGAAACTACCTCCTAGACATCAGAACAGGATTTTTAAAAACTGCTTCCAGACTTGTCTTTAGAAATGTATAGAATATTTTGTCAGCAGGAGTATTGACATGTTTTACACAGTTAGCTGATTGATAATTGGGAGCGTATCTGGGAAAAGGTACCTAATGCCAATTAATGAGGTCACAAAATCAAATGAAACATGGGGAAATGTGTCAGCATTATTCTTATTGTAGAGAACCTACTCTTTCAAATGCTACAAACCATTTTGAAATATTCCTGATAGAACCTGAGATAAATATGTATGAACCTACCCACCTCTTGTACACTGAGAACCCCTTATTCCCAATTGCTGTTGTTACTTCCATGTTATGGCGACTTAACTTAATTTCTTGATAAACATAAGAACCTTTTTCTTATTTCTGAGAATATTGAAAGTGCCATAATTACTGACAGGAGTGCTTGTTCCACTTACTGTTTTCAGTTTTGAGAAGGTAAAAACATTTTCTACATTACCTGTGAAAAAATGTTCTTTTCATTTTTTGTATTCTTTTTACTGTAACCATGGTAACTCGCTAACCTAAATCATGTGCAGAAATTCTGCTAAAAATGTTCCATTTTGATTTTCCCATGATGCATTGCTTATGAAAATTTTGATTTTTTAGTAAATGTCATGAGAATCTTTAGAAAATTTCACATAAGTCAAAATTTTTCACAAAATAACTTAAAAAATAGTTTTTTCCCCATATATTTCATGATTAATGTAACAAAGAGTCAATTTCTGGCAGATACTGCCAGATTTGGCCCAAATTGAGCATAATGGCCTATATTGTACGTAAGATTGCGAAGGAACTAAATATCGTAGAATGATAAAACAAAGAGTAGAAGAATCCTTAGGACTTCAGAAACATTATAAAACATAACTTTTAGCTGCATGTTAAGTGATTGTTTCATGATATGAACAAACCTCCAGAACTAGCGGCCACAGGGTGGCCAAATATGTCATTAGGTACCTTTTCCCAAATATGCTCCCAATTAACTTCGAACACTCCTTGCTTTTTTATAACCTTGCATTATAATCTTGAAATGTGCCCAGACAGTTGAAATGAAAATCTTTCAGACACAGTGCAAAACGAAGGGCAAAACGGCAAAGGAAATCAATGCCGAGAGGAATTGGTTAGCCTGTCATTGTGCTTTTTGTGCTCTTATTAGTTTATCATAATTGATTAAGTGATTCAGCCCCTATCATAGCCCTCATTCGACCTGACCTTCCCAGCCAGGGCCCTGATTTGACCCTGCCACCAGGTGATCAGCACTTCCGGCGTCCCCTGCTTCCGGCCAGCCAATAATAATTACCCGCGGCCCACAAAATGGGGACCCCGCAGAACGAGCTCCTTTCAGAACTTGCATTATCGCCCGATATCGTGGGCATTACCTGCTGTCCACTGAGGGCTCAGCAGACCAATTATCCACCTACCCCCTGCCCTGGACAACCCACAATCCCCCCACCACCCCCCATCCGCCCTCCCAAGCCTTTCTCTGCCTTCTCACCGCCAATGCTTTGGCATTGGGATCAATCGAGAATGGAAATCGCAGGTTCTCGCACGCGCGAGATCTCCCCCGAGATCCCCCACCTGTCGCCGAGCAGCGCCCTCCGGCGGCGTTTATTGACAACGAGGCTGGTGGCGGGATCACGTGGTCAGCCGGCCATTAGGTCGAGGGTCAAGGTTACCGGAAGTGAGGAGAGGTCAGTGGGTCACAATGGCGTCCCGACCCAAGGTTCAACTGTCCATTTTATTCAATAATTCTTTATCAAATGGGGTCTTTCGTGACTAGGACAATCACGTGGACGTTTTGTTTTAAAATAATAAACAAGCATTCATTCTACCTTGTTAAAAGTATTCAGTTCAGTGTTTCTATTGTTTTATTTGATGTAAAGGGGAAAACAGGCAAGCAACTTGATAAATACAATCTCGAGCTGTTTTCCTCAGATATAGTGAAAACTCATACACTCAGTAATCATTATAGGCAAACGCCTATTGTCCTTCACACATGGTAAATTGGTAAATTAACCATTTTAAAAACTCCAATATAGGAAAGTCACCAATGGCTGTTTCCCCAGTATCAATCCTATTTGTTTCTGAGCAGCTTTTCTCACCTTCCCACACCAATCCCAGCCCAAAAGCTGCTCCCCCTGTCCAGTTGTATGGTTTCGTTCCACTCCCCCCAAACTTCTGGGAAAAAGATCCCCAAGGGGAAAAAGATCAGAGATGAAGCCGTGGGAGGGGCAGGGTCCTGTGGTGGAAAATGTGATGGTTGTCTGGGGGATTGAAGGGTTGGAGGGAAGGAGGCATAAATATGATCCGGATAAAACATGAACCTACCTACTAAGGTATCTTAATGGTTGGATGCGAATGAATCCTTAAAATGTCATCCATTACCCCATGATGTGAGTGGCTTAAAGGTGTTGGCATCCTCTTATTACTCTTATCTGTGTATCTGAGTGTGTTTTTCCGCAATCAATACATGACTTTTGCTTTTAAAAAATAGCTTTTTCAGTTATTCTCTCTTTTTTCTAAAAGTTTCTCCCCTACTGCATTAAATTTCTTGCACGCCCTGCAGCTGGGTAGTAGTTTTCTATTTCTTGTTCTATAAACAATATGTAGGATCTCTGTCCCTAACTCCTTGTTTTATTAGTCAATGGCAGAGTCGACAAGATGAAAGCTTATGGTTAAATTCTAAATCGAACTTAATACCCTAGTAAGTGTAAGTTCAGTATGCAATGTAATTTTTAAATGTACAGTGACACGTGAGGTTGGTTTGATAATACACCGAATGAAATTAAATTTTTATAAGGTAAACAAATCTTTTTTTATTTGTGGGGCCTTCATAAGTCTGTATATAAATGTTATCAACAAAACTCGCTGCTTGAAAATCAGGAATTGAAATGATAAGTCATTCGAAATGAGAATTGTGCTTATGTGTAGAAGATCACCGAAAGGGAATCCGATTTTCTCAGTACTCATTGAAAAAGAAATATTTTTTTATCTCCATGATACCTGTTGCGACTCATGTATTTCAAATACAGAAGACTGCAATGATACCTGAGTTTTTATCATGGACTATGAGGTAACATTTGTTGGCAATTTCATAAAAGGAAGAATGTAATAAGGCAGTTGAATAATAATTCTTACCAATTGATAGGCCATCTCATTATTTAACATACATCGACAACAGGAGTAGGACTCTATAATTCAACATCTACAGGAAAAAGGAACTTTGTAGAAAAACTGCTTATAACTATGACCGAGACTATGCTTTTACCCTGATACTCAATTTCGAATACGACGCCTCAGTTCACTTTGCAATAACTTCTGCCAATAAGATAAGAAGGTACGCATAATTACAGAAGTAAGAAAATGGGATAAAGAAGAGTCCTGTAGGCGACGCCTACCTGTATTATGAGAGTGGGAAGTCAGCCTGGCCTCTTCTTGATTGCCTACTCCCACTAAGATGATTGCAGGAACTCAGTTACTAAGGCTTCTGTCGTTTCCCTGCTTTCCCCTGGACCAATTAACTTGTTGCTCCGGCATATGCATCTAGCAGATAAGGCATTCTTACTGGGTCTGCCAACTCAGGGCCTAAGCAGATCTGCCACCTGGGCCGTGGGCCTGGAGGTAGGGCTTAGTAGTTAGCTCCTGGTGTAATTGAAATAGGGATTGGGGAGCCGGCCAGTTAAGTCGCGACGGTTCTTAATGATGAACTGGAGTGACTCCCTATAGGGATTCCCGCCTGCTTATGTTGGATCCTCATAGTATTATTAGTCTGCCTTTGCCCGAATCTACTAATATAAAGGTTTTGTGCCAAATGATCTCATTTCTATTAGTTTATTTCGGGGCTTCTACCAGAGGAATGGGTTGAACAGGGTTTTAGTTTTGAACCATGATAAATTGTAGAATGATTGAAAAGGTGGGAACTTGGTTTTTATGAGGGAAGGTTTCAAAATAATGAGTGAAAGGCGGTTCGATTTTAAAGAATATCTACTGAAATCAATCCTAATGTTTTATTTTCTGTTTCCGACCTGAAAAAAACGTTCCCATGACACCTGGGTTTCGAATCTCCTTAAAAATGGATTTCCTCCCATATTGGCTAAAATGATCGATGGTCAAAATTAACCCGCTGAAACCATCAATATATTTGGAGCGGGCAGACAAAAAAAATTCCTCATCACTCCTTTATCTTTTTACCCCGCACTTTTGCCCCGCAACCTTCCCACAACCCACCATCAAAAGAAGCAATAAAAAGAAGTAAACACAAAGTAAGCCA
This sequence comes from Lepidonotus clava, assembly GCA_936440205.1. NCBI lineage: Eukaryota > Metazoa > Annelida > Polychaeta > Phyllodocida > Polynoidae > Lepidonotus > Lepidonotus clava. Next base: position 33,701,746 of record OW387143.1, read on the forward strand.
GCACAGAGAGAAAATATCCTCGTTGCTCAGCTGTTTTTACGGAAAATGCCAAAGAGGAGTTCTACTTTTACGACAACCGGCAAACGGCCTTCCTGTCGCCAAGGAGGCAAACAGTGGCGTGGCTGGCCACCATTAGGTCTCTACGGGGTTCACAGCCAGGTGTTGATGGGGCTATGTTTCTCAGGCAGAGTCCCCCTTGAAGACACAGAGACGTGTGATTTATTGGGTCCATTAGCCTGTTAGCATGAGGGACGCTGTATATGTGTGCCCGCATGCGCTGTGGACGCTGGGTGGCGTCTGGAGCCGCGTCACTTTTTAGCCTGTATTCCATTATACGATTTTACACGCTCAGTATAGGGATGCTTTCAATTCCCTTCCAAATCGTGTGTAATCCGTATCATTTCCTGTTATATTCCTACTGAAAGTTTAAAAATAGCAAAATTTCGCTAGTGAAAACCATCTAGTGAATACAGGCTTTAGGTTGTTTCTACAACCAAGTGCGTGTGATAGTATGAGTGTTTGCAATTGGTCTTCTTGCGGATGGTAAAGCATTCAGCTTGTCGCTTTCCTTTAAATATTGTTTGTAAATCTCTATTTTGGCTGTTTTTCACGTTTCCTCCTTTCGAACTCATAGTTATCTTACCTACATCAATTTTTATGTGATTCCCTACAAATGAGACAGTCATTTCCTTTGCTATCTGATATAAAAATGTACAAATATTTTGGGAGATTACTTCTATGGTTCATTACGGAATAATCAATGGATGTGGCTATTGATTTTCAACTCAAAATACTCGTTTTTCATAGCTGTGATTTAAGAATGTCTGCATGTCATCCACAGCGACCATTTAAAAGACGTTGGTTTACGGTTTCCCCATATGCACCCTGTTTAACAGTACCCTGTTTTATAGCCTATCAGTGCCTTGAAACACTGCCGTTGCCTTATACATATTACATACAAGTAGGGTGCTTTACAGTATGTCGCCGACACGGACACTGCCCGCCCTCTCACCAGGTGGCGCTGGTGTCACCCCGGTAGGCGTCAGGTCGGAGATATGAGCCACTCGGGCCCAGCCTGGTCAGTTTAGGAGCAGGTATGAGCAGTTAGTCTTAAAAAATGGATACAATTTAAGAAGGTTCCTTAAAATTTTTTAGCAGACACCATTTCAAGTGAGGAGGCTAAACACATACATATTTACATGGTTCCGTGATGTAATGGTAATATTTATATTTAGTGTAGTTATAGATAAGATCTGCTAATGTTTGCAACCAACCACATTAGAATATAATGCATTTGATTCTTCTCTGATTTTGCTCATTTGTTAATCATGCATATGGGATCATGAAATTTATCTGCCAGCATATCGTATTGTGTATTTATCTATCGCAAACAAATAAAGAAAAGCTACTTCATTGAATGATTCATTGAAACACTTCCAGTCATAACAAAGTTTAGCACAAGAATAGTAATAGTAATAATTATGATTTCCAGTTATCAAACTCAGGAACTAGAAGATCAACTCCAGCCTGGAATTGCATTATGATATACGTTATTGGCATTTGAGCTTTTTGAATGGGGCCATTAAGATTCAACAAAGGTCTATTAAAGGTAATGGAGAGGACACCTTTAATAAGCTTTAAACATGACCTTTAAAATCATGGAAAGGTCTTGTAAAAAAAAGTAACACTCCATTACCTTTAGTGTACGTCAATGGCCCCTTCGCAAACTGAAAGATCAGGGGGGCATTCCATAAAACATCGGCGATACTTGTTTTTGGGTTACCGCGTATCGCGAGGCCCAAATGCCTTCCATAAAAAATCGACGATATATCGCCACGATATTTGCGCTTCCATAAAACTTTGGCGATATATCGCCAGCACCCCGCGATAGTCCAAAACCGCTAAAATCGGCGATACCAAATTTTGGTATCGTGGTGTTTTACAACCCCTTTTAAACCTATTCTCTAACGTTGAAATCGATTTCAAGGGAAACCGCAAGTCATTCTGGGATACTTCCAACATGGGTGAGTACACAAATAAGCCACATGAGCTTTTTCTTGACTTTTCAATATTTTTGTGTCTTACCGCGCTTCAGCGTTTTTACCTCTATATACTATAATCACTGTAGAAGTGTTTGGTCTGAATATAAAGGCCCCTACAGTATTGTAGAGTTACTAAACAATGATTTGAGGTCAAAGTGAGCGATAATAGATGAATTTAGACGAATTTCAATAAATGGTGATATTTTGTAATTCTGTCTATTTCAAGTGATATTTCTAACTTCTTGCACGTAATGTGTCAACCACTCTAATTTTGTAGTCTCAAATTCTTAACCTACAGTCAAAGTTATATAAAAGTGAAGTAATAATTATCATTTATTTTTTATTTCAGCACCCAGGAGGAAGACCAGGTCACCTCAGACCAGCAGGTGTCTGCGTTTTCAACATTTTGCGCTCGCTACCTACTTGAAAAGGAAAAGCTACAGCCGTATGTGGGGGCAAAAACGGTGCAAGTCAAAGAAGGTCTACCGCGAACGCATTGACCCAAGGGTGAGGTGGCCGAGGATCAAAGACTTCCAGGCAAGATTTCGCCTTCCCCCTAGCTGCGTGGAGGAACTCACCCGAGAGTTCGAGGCCAGCCGTTTTCGCCCTGGGAAGGGTGAACATGAGAAGAGAGGAAAGCCCATCCCCCTCTTCCACAAGGTAAATGAGAAGAATGTCGCTATATTATTATGGAAGGCCTACATGAAAGAAAATAACCCACAGCAAAATAACGAAAATTCAGAGTATCGCCAATAATTTATGGAAGTAGGCCTAGAAAAATTATCACCATTAAAATAAAATAACCCCAGTGTATCCCAACTGTACTTGCAAATTAATGCTATTCATTCTTTATAATTTTTCCGATTTATAGGTGTGCTACTGTCTACGGTATTTGGCCACTGGCTCCTACTATGGTGTTGTGTCCGACACCCAGGGGGGCTGCTCCACCTCCAGCATCGGTAGGGCCATACTACCCTTCATCAAGTTCCTCGTTTCGCGCAGGAAGAAATACATCAAGTTCCCCAAGGTAAATGATAAAAATCATTACCCTCATTGATTTAGCAGTCCATAAAAAAAAAAGGAAAATATGCGGTCAAAAATATTCAGAAGGTGACCCCTAATGTAATCTGTTAGCTGCATTCGCTATAAATATGGCAATAATCCTCACTAAATTATTCAGTCATAATGATCGATATTATCGTCAACGTTAAAGTCTTATTATCTTTTTTTAGGGTGAGGCGCTACACGAGTCAGCTCTCCGCTTCGCAGAACGACACAAGATGCCGCAGTGTGTGGGGTGTATCGACGGCACCTACATCCCGATAAAGAGGCCTGTCCGGAATGAGCATGCGTACGTCTGCCGCAAGGGATACCATGCTCTGAACGTTCTTGTGAGTATAATTATATAGAAATGATGACAAATAGAATTCAGCAAATAGTGTACAGACAATTACATTTTTATTCTCTTTAACCCTTCATAACCTTGATCTCTTATAAACGTCTTTTGTCAAGCACCACAATGCATAAAAAAACACAAAATAACATACAAGTTTAAAATATATTCACAATTATATGTTAACAGATAGCCAGTGACCACGATGAGAGAATAACGTTTGTGGAGAGTGGTATGTCTGGCTGCCACCACGATCAGGCTGTCCTGGATTATTCAGATTTGGGACAGCAGATCGCCAACCATGGTCGACTAGGACCATACTTTCTCTTAGGAGACGGCGGGTAGGTTAAACGTCAGTAAACGGCGATAAAAAATATACAGAACATAAAAGCCAAATATCACACGTCATTTTTTTACCCTACCGTCACGATATTGTTAACCACATTTCAACAGACGGGGTAAATTTGTGAAATATGTCTCTATATTAGACATGACACTAGCACTGGCAGTATTACTTTTACAAATTCAATTTTCTAACTTCTAACACATATATCTCTCTTTCTCTAAGTCTCTCTATATTATATACACAATGCAAAATATTTTCTAAGTAATATTAACGTTGTATTATTATTTCTTTCGACAGCTATGCTCTCACCCCCCAAGTCTTCACGCCCTTCCGTACCCAAAACCTGGAAGAACTAGAACCCTGGCAGAGAGACTACCAGTTCGCCCAGACAAGCGCGCGTTCTTCAGTTGAGCGTACAATCGGACAGCTCAAGTCGCGTTGGAGGTATGCATCTTAATTAAAGATATCGCCAATATTTACAACACAAAATAATAACTCTAACTGTCGGATCCAAAGAGTAGTCATTCATCCATTGTCTTGTATGCGCCACTTTATAATCTTGCTTTCCGGTTACATAACTTTCCCAGAAATGAAAATACTATGTTTTCTATTTTATTCTAAGATGCCTCTCCAAATCGGGTGGAGGGGTTATCGAGATGCATCCCCTTCAGGCCTCCTGGGTCGTGAAAGCCTGCTGTGTGCTGCACAATCGGTGTATCGATTGGGGCCTTCGCAAACTCAAGCCTGGTCAGAACCGCGACCCCGACCTGGAAATGACGCTCCAGGTGAACGCCCGATACCGCTTCCTCCTCAACAACCGTAACATCGACCGCGAGGAAGTTGCTGACCATGACCAAGGCCCCAATACCAGGGACAACCCTTCCCTCGAGGGAGTCCAGAGGCGTGATAACTACATCTACGCCCAGTACGGGGGGCCAATGCCTCAAGCACTCCGCCAGCCAGCAGGAAGGGGTAGGGGTCGCAGGGGACGACGTCCTCGCGGTGCGAGGAATGTCAGAGGACGATAAATCAGAACGTTCAAATTGTCGAGTTTTACACGAACATTTATCGAGACTATTTAAGAAACATACCCTCAGTAGTAAACTTGGAACTTCTGGCGAAATGCGAGATGTCATCTTATTGTATAAGACAAGACACTCTGTAATATTCTTCTAACTGAATCTTATTTGCTGTCGCAGCAGAATTTAAACTTTGACAAATCAGAGATGTAATCTTATTGTATCAGACAAAACACTCTGTAACATTCTTGTAACTGAATCTTACTTGCCGTCGCAGCAGAATTTAAACTTTGAAAAATATCGTCACAACAACGTTTTCTTTACTCGAGTAACCTAACACTTCAAACCGGTTTTCAAAGTGTAATGACTTAATTTCTTTATACAAATTTAAACTCGTCCTTTCCAGAAATACAGTTGCTGGTTCAAATACTTATACCTCCGAATTATTTCAGAATACCGTTGAATAAATTGTCTTTTTCAACATCAATTGTTATATCTCTGTCCATTATCTCTACATGACACAACCTTAACTCTGTATGCAGGCAAAAACGATATTAATTAGAATCATAAAAGCCAGTGTCAATTTAATAGTGATAAAAAAACGTTGTATACAATTGACGCATGTTCAGTCTTTGGGGTGAGTAGGCTTTTTCATACGAGAACCTCGCCTGGGCTCTGGGCTAACTACAGGACTCTTTGCTCTTGGTCTTAATGTGGGTGTTTCTGCCGCTTTACTAGAAGAAGGTTGAGGTGAAGCTGCTCTTGAAAGTTGCCGCACGATATGACCGGGTACGTAAGCCTGAGTCACTGTTTGACCCCCGTCAGCATCCTCATGCACTACGGGATAATAAGCCCCGCTGGTTTCTGCTGACACCTCCTGTGATTCAGCCGCAATGTCCTGCTGAGAATCGTGGGGGAACGATGGCCACTGCATACTTTCTAAGTCCGAGTCAGGCTCAGTATTCTTTGCAAGGACATGTTCTTGTTGGATAAGAGACGCGTTGGGATCCTGCGTTTCCTCCTGACTTGGGGTGTCTGCAAAAAGTGTAATACGTGCGCTAGTAGTTACAGGGGTTGACGTCGAGGGCAGGGGGACAGTCAAGTCACTGCTGCCAGCGTAAGTCTGTTGTCCGTCACGCTGACGGAAAACAACCTCACTGGTGTTGGTGCCACCAACAGACGAAGACTCTTGGTGTCGAGATATCGGTGTAGGCCTATCGTGACCAGGGGTTGGAGGTACTGGCTCGTCAACGTCAGACTTAATCTCCACATGCTCTAAATTTATCACTCCCTGGGTGCCCAATACCGCTGATTTGATTATTTCCAGAGTTTGTTCTATTTTTTTTTGACTACTTCTCAAAGAAGACACTTCTTTCTTTACCGTGGCGATATCGCCCCTAAGGATACCCACTTCCCTGATTAACAGTGCAGTGTCGACACGCATACTTAAAACATTATTATCTACGCTTTGTACGTCCTCCTTTACTAGGGTTGAGTCTGTTGCGACATTACGGATGTCTTCTCTAGCAGCACCCATCTCCTGCACAAGAGTCTGCTGTTGACTGGCTAGTCCCAACGACTTCGACTTGAGGGTGTGTGCATCACTTCTCACAGCGGAGATATCGCCCTTCATGCCCAGCATGTTAGCTTTCATTTCATGACAAGCTTTCCCTACAGTAATAGACTCATTTGCAATATCAATTAGGCCAGTCTTGACTTGGAAAAATTCGCCCCCAAGAGTGTTGACGTCATTCCGTATCGTCTTAAGTTCTTCTGCGATATGCTGGTCAGTCGGTTGTTTTGCCGGTCCCTGGACGTCACACCTCAGTAACACCAACTCCTGCTTGATCGCACCCATGTCAGTATGGAAATTTATGAGTCCCGATTCCACCACATCAAATCTGTTTGACATGGTTTCAATAATACGGCCCTCTGCTGCCGAACTTGTGGTGAAAGCACTAGTAGCAGTAGACTTTGGCGGAGACCTAGGTGGTTTTGTTGATGCGTTGTCCTTCACATCAGTACGGGCCTCAGTCTCCTGGGTTTTCTCTGGCGGATCCTCTGTAACGTTGGTACGTTGGCCCAGTTGAATGTCCGGTGTGCGCACATGCACGGAGTAATTCATGTCGGCATCCTCGTCAAAGTTCATCGCGTCAAGGGGGTCTGTAAGGTAAGTAAATACCAAAATAACTGCACAGAATAATTTTTTTTTTAGAATTTCTTTGATATATAAATCACATTTGTCATGAGATACAATACATACTATAATATAAGAGACTGTAACATATATGTTTCAAAAGTAACGCTATGTTTTGTATGAAGGTGTGATAAGTATCGTGACGGCAAGAATGTGAAGATCGACTCTTGGGCTAACATTACGACTTGTCGCCTGATGAAAGTTGACCCTACTATTTCTTCAAAATATGAACAATTATCACTATATTTAACAGGGATAAATGACGCGACGATAATACCTCCTGCTGTAGGGTCCTGGGTCTCTGCTTCCTCCTCCTCGGCAAACGACAGCTCACGGCCGGCAGGGGCTGGACTCCAGTCGAGTTCTTGTAGAGAAACAGATATTGATGGAGTCTTCAGTTGACGTTCAATTGAACGAGTTACCATATGAAAGGTCCTGCCTCGGACGCACATTCTAGGGGTTCTTTTCTTCACTAAAAAAATTTTTAAAAATGTTTGCTTTTTCTTGCTGATAATATATTTTGTGTGTGATTATTTAGTTCTGAGGTTAACGTTTCAAATCATTTTAATTTTAAAGTTACTTTCACAAGGTATAGGATCAAGTTATTTTTTAAGTTTTATTTTCTAAGACACATTGATTCTCCGAAATAGATAATCACCTTTGTTGGGTGTATCTAAGCCCTCGTCCTCTTCACTGACGGCCGCGGGAGAGGCAGCGGCGGAGGCAGCAGCAGCAGCAGCAGCTGTACGGACTTGCCGCGCTGGTCGACGGGAACTGGCTTTCTTCATTTCCTCTGGGTTGGGTGATGCTGCGGTAATCGTCCCGATGGCAGGACCCTTCAATTCTAAAATATAAACAAGTTTTATCAGTAATAAAGATATGTTTTTGTTATCGAGAGCTGAAAATAACGACAGAAAAGTAGTACAATCAATGCAATATTATTTAGCTTTTCATATCGCGCAACATACACTGAGCAAGCGACATTCATTGTTTAAAATAAAACAACTATTCCATATTACACTTACTGTATTTCTCTAGGATATCCTCCTCGTCAGTCTTCTTCTTCCCCCGGGTCGGCTTCGACTCGTCGTGCAGTCTCTTCTGATCAGCCAAGCACTCATCCATGGCGATGGCTTCTGCTTCTGATGAGGAATCGTCGTCGTCATCGGAGGAGGAGGAGGGGTCTAACTTTGTCTTGCGAGCCCCTGCAATGACTGATTTGTATCAAAACTTTGACCTTATGATTTAATATATAATGGAGGAATTATTTCATTTACTAAAATTGTCGTTATGTTTAGATGTTGGTTGACATTATTTTTAAAAATATCGTGACGATAAGTATCAAGCTCAATAAGATATATTAACGTCAAGTGTTTTTTCTAAATAGATGTAAATAATCTACTAGATATGTCAGGTTCAATGCATTACATGTTAAGGCGATAATAGATATCTAAATACTTACAGCCTGAAGCCTCTACCCCCCAAAATTCCAGGCACCGGAGCTGTGTCGCCGTGAGGCCGACGTTGTCTGGCATGGCAGGGGCGCCACTGTAGCCGTATGCCTTCTCCAGTCGACGTTTCTATTATAAAAGAAATGTCAATAATATCAACTTCAATTTATTTTTTGTTGTACCGTCGTGTAGGTGGTGGTGATATAATTTAATATTACAATACTGGTATGCCTTCTCCAGTCGACGTTTCTATGATAAAAGAAATTTAAATAATATGAACTTCAATTAATTTTGGGTTATAACGTCTTTTAAGTGGTGGTGATATAAATTACTATTACAATACTGGTAGCATAATGAAACCAAACAGAGGGAAAAAGATGACTTTTTGGGAAATACCATAACACTAGGAGCTTGTTTCTTTATTAGATAAAATTATTATTACAAGTCCTGCAAATAAAGCACCTCCACACTAACAGTTACTTACTTTAAATAGGGTTTTACTCTTATGATCGATTATCTTGTAGTAGAGGTATTTCTTCCGGCGTTTCTTTCCAAACTGCGCGTTGAGGTTGTCTTTTATCTTTTTGTAGATGGCCCTCCTTTTTTTCATCTTGTGGTCGTGGGTTGCTGTCTCTGCCCACCTCCCGAGGACAGCGTCTCTGAATAATGAAAAAAAAAAAATATTAGTTTACCGCGACGTCAACATTTTGATATTCTGATTCAGTGATATTTTGATACTTATTGATGATTACTATGTACGGCGTTTAGATTACTTGATATTTTAAATAAAACTTCTTCCTAACAATACAGACTGTTCTTTAAAAGTATTGTGATATTTTTTACTTTTCATCCAATGCTCAGACATTTCCTTGCTGTTACTACTGCGATACATATATATGTGTGTCTTTTAGTGTTTTTTTTATTTCAGTTTTACTCACTCATCCTGTTTGGCGGTGTTGTAAAGCAGCTCCAGTTCCTCGTCTTCATAGCACGAGTGCGTCAGTGGACCCTCGTCATCGGTGTCCGAGGAACACCAGCCCAGGTCTTTTTTCTTGCCTTTACCTGCAGCAGACTTCCTCTTCTTCTTGGCCTTCTTGGGTGTTCTCCCGGAGGCGGGACCAGTTGGTGAAGGGGTTTCAAGGGCTGGCGTTTTAGGAGCGGCTGCTGCTTTACCACGTCCTCGTCCTTTTTTCTTCTCTGGAACTGCAGGAGTCACAACCTTCTTTGTAACTGCCTGTTTCTTTTTCTTCTTGGGAGCTGGGCTTGATTCTGGAGAAGGGTCTGGCTCGACTACCTTGGTTGCCTTTACTTTCTTAGGAGGAGGTTTGACTTTCACAGGGATATCGTCGTCATCGGATTCATCTAGCTCGGCGGCAGGTCGGCTTTTCTTTAATGGCTGTCCGGAGGTAGACGCGACAGGTTCTTTTGTTTTCTTCTTGGGCAGAGTCATTTCTGGTAGTGGCGAGTCCTCACCATCGACGACGATAACGGTATCTGTTTCAGGTTCATTTTTCGTGGCTTTGGTGTATTTGCCCATGTAATAGGCAAAGTTGAGCTCCTCTTGTCGACGATACTGCTCCCGTGCATCTTGTAACATCGCCTCCAGCTTCTTCTTGTCCTTCGCGTCTACACCTCTGGACAGCACGTCCATGATCGAGCTAATCCTAAGTTTGTAGTCCGTCGTGGACGGGTCCTGAGACTCGCCACCCACTGAGGACGACATCTGAAAAAAGGAAATATATATATATATATATTATTTTACATGATGCACGTTACCGCCATTTGGAGAATTCATACAGTGTGGTACTGACGCCTATATATTACTATTTATGAGAGGCGGTATTCTATTTACAATTGCGGAGAATTACGTCAGCTTAAGTTCATTATTTCACATGGTGACAAACCCTTTTTCTTATTTTGAGAGGGGGACGGAGCCATTTCGTAGCTTATAAAGTCAAACACGATTCCTGTAGATACGCGTACGGATTCACCTTATACTGAAACCCTAGTAAGTTAGCTTGGATTGAAAAATAGTATTCTAAACCCGTCCCGAAACATAGGGTACTACGGGGCGGGTGGGGGGGGGGGGTGGGGCAGTCGGGAAAAGACAGAAAGATACGATACTATTTTTGCGTTCATAAATGATTTAAACTACACACGTCTTACAATATGCACTGACACCTTAGAAATGTTAATACGTACCGTGGCGACTTGTAGAAGGACGAAGAGGAGAACGATGGGCAGGAAATCGGCGGGTTTCATCTATGATGCTTTTTCTCTCGGTGACTGTGATGGCGTCAAAACAACGTCCCGCACTTGTTGGCGGGATGAGCACATAGCTTAAAACTTGCCTTTTGCGGAGAACCAGCGTATGAGCTTGTACCCAGCAATGGCAGTAGTATTACATACGAATGCGGTCAAGAACCAGCGAAACGCCGGCAAAATAGACGGTGACTTCCGGTAAAATGCACAGGTGGCCGCCATGACCTAATTAAGTTTCCCGCGCTCTTGCGTCAGTCGAACCGCGATATATCGCGGCGGTAATGCAGGATGGCGGCAACTTTTTATGACGGTAAAATATAGTGGCGATATTTTTTATGGACACGCTTTTTTAAAAATATCGCGACATGACATAGCTGCGTCATCAAAATTATCGTATATCGCCGTTTTTTTATGGAATGCATACCAGGGAAGGAGTATTTCTACACAGTGAATTGCAAATTATAGACATTTAATCCTGTATTTTGTTTCTCTCACGCACCTAACATTTCAACGCCTTTCATGTTCAAAAATATTTCCGCAAGAGGTCCGAAAATTGAAACCAAGGGGAGAGGCCCTCCATCATTTAAATCTCCTTTTCATGGAACAGAATTGCAGTGGGTTGATGATTGATAATAAGCTCATTCATCACGATTTATCCAACCCCTTTCTTGTCTACGTTGTCATTCGGCCAATTGTAATGAGAATGAATCGGGCATGGAACAAGCAAAATAAAGTGAAGGATTATCATACGGTTGTTATCTGAAAAATACCAAGCCCCGTCGTCGGTCGTAACACTTTTCTTTCAAGACAAAATCTTAGATACCAGGGAGGACATCAATATTCTTAAACCCAATGACAATTTTAATAACATTTATTCAGAAGTATTACTGTAATGTTTCCTGTATCTGTTAATAAATAAGCCACTTCCCCCACTTCTATTTCCCCAAGGTAAATGAAAGGACGCATTTTCAATGATAATATTGAATTAAAGCATACTGATATGCACCGTAATTTCATGAACTCATAACTCATTCATATCCATCTCGTTTCCTATTATATTATTTTTTTAACATACACTTGTTGTTCCTGAAACTAAAATACAAAGCAATAACTTGGAAAGCTTTGTGGTGAAAAGAATTAGGAAAAAAAACTTCCGATAGCGAGTGCTATGAATCCACCAGGACGTACTAAAATTAAGCACGATTAAAAAAAATCATAATAAATTATCTCTATAGCACCAATAAAGGCAAAGCCATTATATCTCATCCTACCCATTCTCCAGTAACGTTCCAGTGTAATACAATAATGATGACATTCAAAATATGATAAGAACACACGTGTTTATGACCAATAAACATTCTTTAAGAAGTCACACAGCTTTCATATTCAAGTCCTGATCGACATCAGCTGGGTAATTCACAACCTAGCCCAAAATAAGCAAGTGTACATTACAATATTATATACTGATTGGTGATCCCAATCGATGCATAAATCGGCAGATTCCATTAATAATAATCGGCCGATTTGTGAACCGATCCGGCCAAGTGCATATAATGGTTGATTCTCACGAATGGGGGCCACAGGGGAAAATTTTTTAGTAAAAACTTAAAATGAAAATATCTTGATGAAACTTTGTGGACTGAAGGACTGCTTATGTTGAAATGCATTCCCAAAGTTGGGAACACTAATCTTCATAATTCTTTGAGTTATTAAGGTTTTTAGTTTTGTATATGTACTATGATGCAGTATATGTACTATGATGCATTTATAAAACAAAACTTCCATAATTTTACCTAATCTTTTCAGAGATATAAACATAAAATTAATCCTGCAAGCATTGCACGTGTATGATTTAATCATTTTAGGTTTGCTTTTTAGGGCAGCCCAAACATACTAGTTTCAGAGATAACTTCAATTTTGTATATGTATTATGATGCAATTGCATATGGTTACACCTGTATATGTACTATGATGCATTTATTATTTCCATAATTTAACATATTTAAACAATTTCTTTAAAATTATGAATATCAAAAAATGTTTCATTAAGTAGCATATAAACATGAGTTTAGTGCACATACTTTCGCTATCGACCATTTGTATTTTTTAAAGAATTATAACACAATTAATTGTCTGTATATGTACTATGATGCGTATATGTACTATGATGCGTTCTGTTATTTTTGATATTATATTTGATACTATTTGAAAATCAAATAGATTTTTTTCCCGATTTTAATGTTAATATAATAATATTAGGTCAATCTATATTGGACACAAATATTTTCCATTAATGTTTGCATGTTTTAATTTTATGGGATGTTTAATCTGTATATGTACTATGATGCATTTGCTACCCAAACCCTACCTGGATTTACATTTTCTGTTGCCCAATGATTAGTTCTTCATAAATATATGTAATTTCATCCATGAACAAAGCCAATACATTATTGCATTTTCTTATGCATTTTATGGATCATTTGTTTTATTTTCTTGATATGATTAGGCTGCTGTTTTTTTGTATATGTACTATGATGCATTTTCTACACAATGGATAATTTGGTGAAAAAACATGGAAATTGTTAAAGACTTACACCAATTTTATTCAATTGATAAGAATCAATTTGTTGCTTATAATACCTGAAAAAGAATATTTGCAGGGCCCAAATTTAAAAAAGTTACATGACTTGATTTAAATGAAAAACATGATTTTGGTTGAAAAATGTGTCAAAAATGGTACATTTTAAGCTATAAATTCTAAAATATTCATATAATTCACTTAAAAGTAGCGTTCCCATTAAAGGTTTGATAAAGACACATCCATTGAGGCTCTGATAGAATGGCTATTACTTATTGATGCAATTTTACGAATGAAATTATGAAAATCAGGTCCGTGGCCCCGTTTCGTGAGAATCAACCATATGTGAGGCTTGACTTGCGCTTGGCAAGGCATGTCATATGTTCTTGTATAATATAATTAGTGTGGTCAGTGCTCTCTGGGCGAACATCAAGGAGATTGATCGGACCTGTTCTGTTGGGTATAAAACTGGGCTCATGGAATCTGCAAGACGTCACGGCCCACCCTAGGGAGGACCTGCGAAGGGGTAATTTACACTCGGGGCGACTGCTGGCGGTCTGGTGCACTTCGTCTGGAGGTTACATTGGTGAACTGGCCTGTCCTATATTGCAAGAACCAGTGTAAAGTAGGTTCATGAACTTGTGGTAAGAAAGGACGACGGCCCTATTCATCAATATCTAAACAGTTTGTTTCTTTTTTTCTTTCACGAAAACGTCGATAGCATTCAGTGATAAGCAGTAACTGTTACCTTTTCAGTTTAGTCCGATTACCTTGATTGCCTTTCTATATCCAGCGGTGTACCCATAATACAAGCATCGGTTACTTGTCTGGATTCTTAATAGTAATAGAATTAATGCTTTGATTACTAACTTATCAAGAAATTTTTAACCTTATGACTGTAAATAGGATTTATGGTTTCAGATCTTTATTTCCTAAATCATGACGCATGAAAAATGGCGTTCAGGCGTTACAGCTATTAAATGACCTGAAAACAGATTTTCAGTTCTAGGGATCTCTCCTGAAAGAAGCAATTCACAGATCCACAGATTCGCTCAAAATTAGAAAAGGGTATTGAGATTTCTAAAACAAATAGCGAGTTGTATACGAGAGTTGAAAATTGATAGTACGTATTTTGGCCACCCATCGTATGCGTGCATACTAGTGTGATGAACGGCTATTCAGCCAAAATACATAGAGGTTAAAATAATAGAAATAAGGTAATAATAGAAATAGATGTAAAGAACGAATATGTAAAGAACGAATAACGAATATGTAAAGAACGAAGAACGAAATAGATGTAAAGAACGAATATGTAAAGAACGAATAACGAATATGTAAAGAACGAATAACGAAAACGTAATGGAACGAAACCCGGAAATATGTAAACCGGAAGTGAAATGTAAACCGGAAACGGAATATATAAACCGGAAGTGACGTCAGTTGTAGGTCACGTGACCGAAGGCAGCCAATCAGGGCTGACCTCTCTAGTATATAAAGGGGCGGTGAGGCCCGAATAAACAGAGTTCTTTAACAGTTCTCCTGGTGTCCAGACGTGTCCTCTTTCCTGAAACAACCGCTAAAGATGAGCCGAACAGAGTAATTAAGCCGAAGTTAGGACAAAACAGTCGAAGTTCGAGATAGGTAGTAGAAACATAGGGTAAGGGGCCCGATGGCCCGAAGAACGAGGAACGAGGGAACGGAGTAGGGCACGAAGGCCCGAAGTAGTACCGGAAACCGAGGCGTAGTATGGTACGAAGACATGGGGAGCGGAACGAGGGAGCGAAGTCCGCGGGGACGAGGGCGCGGCATGCTCGGCCCCACGCTACCAAACAATAGGCGACCGTCGGCCCGTCGCCCCCGCGGACCGGAACTCAGGGGTGGACCGCCCCCCGGCCGACCCGTACCCCTACCATAATTTCCCTCCCCCGCAGTCCTCCGTCGACATCGAGTGCCGATTCCCGATCGATTCGCTCAGCCCCCCCTCGTGCGCGAGGCACGACTCTAGAAACACATCTCGGTTCTTGGCCCGGATTCCCCGTCCGCCCCGAGACCCGAACAACCCCCACGTTCCTCTGTTGTAAGAATCGGCAACCCCGACTTACCAGAGAACGTCACACTGGTGGCAGCGGTGGTGCTGAAATAGGCACATACGGACTTGTGGATCTTGGGTGTTTCATCGGTATTGGATACTCATGGCGACTGCGGCAGTCTTCGAGCAGATGGATTCTGACGTCGCCTTCAAGGAAGGTGGGGAGGAGAAAGGAGGTGCGAAAACCGAGACCAAAGGGGAGGACACGACCATCATGGGTAGGCAGTTTAATTTTATGGGAACGTCCACCCCGACGGATGAGCAGAATGTGCGGGCTCAACAACAACAGACCGGTCAGGAAGGAGCGAGTTTGAAGAAGTTCAGTTTACGACCAGAGAAGTATGACGGTAAACCGGATTTCGAGGGATGGATCAACCAGTTTGAGGAGTACGCAACATTGGGACGCTGGACGGCCGAGGAAAAAGCGGCGATGCTTTTTCTCTCGCTGACGGGAACGGCACGAATGTACTTTGTCGGACTCCCGGACAGGGAACGACTCCGTTACTCAGCGAGGGTGGATGCGTTGCGCCGGAGGTTCGGTCAGGAGAAGGACACGTGTAATGCTCTGCAAGAGTTGGCGGGCTTGAAACGTGTAAAGAACCAGACAGCGAAGGAGTTGGCTGATAATGCCCGGCGACTGGCATCGAGAGCCTACTTCTCCAACGACTACGCTAGCCAGGAAAAAGCAGCATTACATGCGTTCCAGGCTGCAGTTGGGGAAGACCTTCAGCTGAAGTGTGCAGAGAAAGGATGCAAGACACTAGAGGAGGCGGTAGAGGTGGTAGAAATACAGGAACGATACTCACGCCGCCTCCTGCGGGCAGTGAAGCCCGAGGAGGACGCCAATACACAGATCATGGCCTTGAACGGTAAGTTGGAGGAGATGATGAAAGAATTGGCAGAAGAACGGGAAGCTAGAAGACAAGCAACGGCCCGGAGGGAGGCGTTTAAGAAGCGAAAAGAAGATTTAGAGTGTCATCAATGTCACCAGAAGGGCCATTTCGCAAGAGAGTGTTCTCAGCGTCAGGGAAACGGACAGTCGCCGTCGCAGTAAGCGCGGGGCCCCCTTCGGGCGCGGCGAGAGAAGTAGTAGGCATGGGAGAATGTGGACTTTATGTGGCCGGGACGGTGGGAGAGAGTGTCGTCCGTTTTTTGGTTGATACCGGATCTATGATCAGTCTGCTGTCGGAACGCCTCTGGAGAGAGTGGGGACGAAAAAGGGAAGAACTGGATGGATATGAAGGACGTCTCTGCTCGGTGGAGGGTAGTCCGTTGCGGTGCTACGGATGCACGAACTTGCCAGTAAAATTGGGAACACGCGTGTTGAAGTGGACGTTCATGGTGGCAGACATCGGTAGAGATGAAGGGATCCTGGGAAACGACTTCGCGGTGAAATACCGGCTGACAGTTAAGCCCCACGCGAGTGCCATCTTCCTGCCCGCCGAAGGGGAGGGAGAGGGGGAACGAATCCCGGGAGTAGAACAGAGAACGGATGGGATTCGGGCAGTTACCGTCGGAGGACAGGTCGTGCGAATCGAGAAAACGACGGAAATACCCCCACTCCAAGTGACCCGAGTAACAGTAGTAGCGAGAATGGACATAAGACAGGGTGGACAGCTGGCTGTCATCACCGGCGCTGGATTACCTATGGGACTGGAGGTGATCCCAGGAACGGTGACATTGGGAGAAGAAAATGAAGTTTGGGTGGCCAACCGAGGGACCGAGAGCGCGAAATTGGAAACCGGCGGGGTACTCGGAGAAGCCACCTTCGTACAAGAGGTACGAGGAATAGGAAGTGAAGCAAAGGAACCCCCAGGAGCGCTCGTTGAAATGATAGGGGAGGCTAAGAAAGACCTGACCACGAAGGAGGGCGAAGAGCTGGAGAAAGCCATCATGGCCCGGGAACAAATGTTTGTGACCTCGAAACATGAGTTAGGACGGACAGATTTAGTACAACATCGAATTAAAACGAGGGATCAGATGCCGATCAAGCAGAGGGTCAGACGGTATCCGGCCACCAGGAGAGAGGAAGAACGAGCACTGGTGGAGGATATGTTAAATTTAGGGATTATCCAGGAGAGCGGGAGTGCGTGGAGTAGCCCGACCGTTCTAGTCAAAAAGAAGGACGGAGGAACGAGGTTCTGTATTGACTACCGAAAACTGAACCAGGCTACGAAAGTGGACGCCTATCCGCTCCCGCGGATAGAGGACAGCCTCAACACTTTGGGAGGAAGCCTATTCTTCTGCAGTCTGGATCTCGCAAGCGGATATTGGCAGGTGGAGATGGCACCGGAGGACCAAGAAAAGACGGCCTTCGTGACTCAAGGAGGATTGTATGAGTTTAAAGTGATGCCATTCGGGCTAGTGAACGCCCCAGCCACCTTCGAGAGACTGATGGAAAGAATCCTCAGAGGAATCGTGTGGGAGGAGTGTCTGGTATACTTGGATGACATACTGGTCTTTGGACCAACGTTTAAAGTGACTCTGGAAAGATTGGTACGGGTCCTGGACCGATTGAACGCTGCAGGACTGAAGTTAAAGGCGCGAAAATGTAAGCTGTTCCAGAAGAAGATTCCGTTCTTGGGGCACGTTGTCTCATTCAACGGGATCGAACCCGACCCCGAAAAGTGTCGGCAAGTAACCGAGTGGCCGGTCCCGCGGGATCTCCACGAGGTACGAGCCTTCGTGGGATTATGTTCGTACTACAGAAGGCATATAAACGGCTTCACGGAGTTGGCTGCCCCCTTGTATGAATTGGCAACGAAGGAGGAACCATTCGTGTGGAGCGCGAGACGACAAGAGGCATTTGATGCGATGAAGAAGGCGCTAACGGAGGCCCCGGTGTTGGGATTCCCGGAGGAAGATGGACAATGGTGGCTTGACACAGACGCCAGTGACGTGGGAACGGGAGCCGTGCTATCACAGGAGCAGAGAGGGGAGGAACGGGTGATAGCTTACACGAGCAAAACCCTAGAGTCAAACGAACGAAAGTATTGCACCACGCGGAAAGAACTGTTGGCGGTGGTGCGAGCTTTGAAGCATTTTCGGTGCTACATCTATGGTCAACGCGTGATAGTCCGGACGGATAACAGCGCGGTCAGTTGGCTGCAGAGAAGTAAGGAACCGATGGGGCAGGCTGCTCGGTGGATTGAGATTATCGACTCGCATGATGTGTCGTTCCAACACCGACCGGGCAGGAAGCATGGGAACGCTGACGCGTTGTCCCGGTATCTGTGCAAACAATGTGGAGAGGAGCACGAGAATACCGAAAAAGTGAGAGTAGTGACGCGGGCCCGGGGGTACGAGCCCGGATGGTCCCCGCAGGAGATGAGAGCAGCGCAGAGGAGGGATCGAGATATAGGGCCGATTGTCGCACGGATGGAAAAAGATGCGGACCGGCCAGGTTGGGAGGCCATATCTCCGGAATCCCGGGAAACAAAGATCCTATGGAGGCAATGGGAACGATTAAGCCTCAGGGATGGCGTGCTGCATCGGAAGTACTGGGAACTAGAAGGGCATGGTTGGAGGAACCAGTTGGTCGTTCCCCGAGGGGAACGGGCCAAGTTGGTAAGGGAATACCATGGAGGCGCGGCAGGAGCGCATTTAGGAGTCGCCAGGACGACGGCCCTGTTGGAACAAGGGTTTTACTGGCCGGGACTCCGGGAAGACGTGCGGAAGGAATGTCGAGAATGTGATTGCGCGTTGCTGAAAAAGGGAAGAGGAAGACGGGAGCCGCTACATCAGTACATAGTGGGGGAGCCGATGGAACGGCTGGCCATGGATGTTTCGGGCCCGTACCCAGTCACCAAACGAGGAAATAAGTATTGCCTGATGGTGGGATGCTATTTCACCAAATGGTTGGAGTGTTTCCCGATCCCGGATCAAAAGGCAACGACAGTGGCGAACAAACTGGTTGAAGAAGTAGTAGCACGGTACGGCGCGTTTCGGGAACTACACTCGGATCAAGGCACGAATTTAGAATCCGAGGTGGTGGCTCAGGTCTGTGCACTATTCGGGATACACAAAACAGGAACGACGCCGTACCACCCCAGGAGTGACGGGTACATAGAACGAAGTTTCCGTACTTTGGGGTGTTGTTTGAAAGCCAGCTGCCGAGCGACGGGTCGGGAATGGGACGAGATGGTCCCGCTCGTGATGATGAGTTATAGAGCAACGCCGCAAGCCAGCACGGGAGTGACACCGAATATGATGATGCTGGGCCGACAGACCATGATGCCGCGACAGGCGATTTATGGGAGACCTCTAGGACCAGAGGAGGAACCCCGACGGGTAGGCGACTATGTGGAAAGCCTGGAGGAAGGGCTAGTCGCGGCCTATCGGGAGGCCCGGACGGGGCTGAAACGAGCCGCCATCCATCAGAAACATGAGTACGATGGGAAGGTGACTCGGCGGGAATACCACGCCGGAGAACTGGTCTGGGTGCACGATACGGTAGTGGATAGGGACAAAGGAACGAAGTTGCGATTTCCATGGATGGGCCCTGCACTGATCGTCAAGGTGCTTGACCGAGGACGGGTGGTAGTACGGAAGAAACGAGGGAAACCGGGGGGGGTGGTCCATGTGGACCGCCTGGAACCCTACCGAGGACACGCTGCGCCAGCCTGGATGGTAGCTGACCAGCAAGGATACGAGGCTGCACAGTAAATGCTTGGGGTGGGGCGCGCTAGGGCACGTAAGGAAACGGGGCACCCCTTTTTGTGATGAAGTCGTTTTCGTGTCTCGATTCCGCAGGTGGAAGAGGACCAAGGGAACGACCAAATCGGCGCTACACAAAAAGGCTTTGGCCAAAAAGGACTGATCAACCTGGGGCCATTGAGTCGGGGCGGTGCGTTGACCACTACAGTAGGAGTGCAGGTCGTTAGGCTGTAGAGATTTGCTACCTAGCTGAAGATTGGTTCTCTTGCGGATGTAATATAGGTGGGAAATGCGGGGTTGGAACGAAAAACGGCGTTCGGGAGCCACGACGGCCCGAATGTCTAAAGTAGTCCCACGGAGCCGCTTTCCGGTCAGTTCGGAGGAACCACAGCGTGGAAAAGATGGTTGGATTACAACAGAAGACAGACCCGGTGGCAAGCTGGTGAAGACTTCTGAAGTAATGCCGACTTGGTAATACCGCTTTACAGCGTCCAGGAGACCGGAGGAGAGTAGATGCGGCACTCTCGGGAACGCCGGAGGAACGAACGGACGGCTGTAAAAGGCGAGGCCTGAAACGAGGACGGGCTTTAAAGTAGGTCGTAAAAGGAGTAAAAGAGGACAAAGAGAACGGGGCGGCGGCGAGGAGATGATAACGCCGAGCCCCTGTGTTCTCCGGGAAGTGTGCGGAAGCACTGTGAGGGCCAAGATGAAAAAGGCAAGAGAAGGCGACGAGGGATGAAAGGACCGAGGACGTCCGGTGGGGCAATAAAAGGCCTAGGAAAAACGCGTGGACGGGCGAAGGGCCGCGAGGTAAAAAGCAGGCGAGGCGGTGACCAGCGGCGGGCCCCGGGGACCGGAAAATAGTAGGGGGCGCCACCGTAGAAGTGGATGGTGAGTCTGACGCTAGGGGTCGCTAGTGCAGGCCACGCCCACTTCCGCCTGCGGCGGCTATAAAAGGCAGAGCGCTCGCCGGAGCAGGTCATTCTGGTCAGCCGATCAGGATTCATCGAATCGCAGACGAGCAGACTGAGCTAAGGAGAAGAAAATAAGAGGAAAAGCAGAGAAGCGAGACGAGCAGCATCACCACGAGACAAAAACGGAAACGGCTGACGGGACGAGCTTCAGGATTGGAACGAGCCCCGAAAGCCCGGAAAACAGACACGATGAGCGGACAGTGCTGGGAAGGACATTGTCACGGAAAGGAGTTTAAGCACTTGGTCAAGCATATTAAAGGCCAGCACGATGGATTACGGAAGCAGTACTACATGTGCCCGGTGTGTTCGAGTCGAGCCTATTCGACACACCAGGACTGGAGGAAGCACATGACGGACTCACACGAAGGGAACCTGCAGAGGGGGATGCCGAAGCAAGACCCCCTTCTGAGGCTGGAGTATGCTGCGGCGTTCGCCTTGGACCCGAAAGGACGACCGCCGTACACCAGTTTCGCTACTGGGGATGAAACGGCGGCCCGGGTAGCCAACATGGAACGGGACTACGCGGTGCGCCATCCGGAGGGGTTTCAACCCCCTGAGAGGGCGGTGGATAAGGAGGCACCGGAGAAGCCGCGACGGCATATCCGCATACCTTACTACCCGAGGGCGTCGAGAGGATCCGAGGACAGCGACGCCGAGCAGCTGGAGCAGGTAGCAACCGAAGAAGGATCAGAGGCCGACGAGGCCGGCGAGGGAGCCCAAGCAGCCAAAGCAGCAGGGAAGGGACCCCTGGCCGAGGTGGCGGAACGATCGACACCCACGCGTCGTTCCCCTCGGAGGGCCGCGAAAGGAGTACGGAAGGAAGACACCGAGTCGCCGCGAAGCGCGAGCCGGGCCGTGGTCAACCCGAAGCCACTCCTGACACCAGACCAAATATCAGGGTTAGTACAAAGCCGAATTAAGAAGTTAAACGCCCAGGGAGAACCACGGGAACCGAGAGGACGAGGACTCCCAGGCAGAGGAAAAGGACGGACATCCACACCCACCCCGAAGCCGGGTTGCTCAGGAATACCACCGGGGGCTGAGGTGGTGGAATTAGTGAGTTCGTCCGACGACCAACGACCGAAAGTCAAAGAGGAAGAGGAGCCGCTCGCTTTCAAGAGGCCCCCGACGCAGGGATGCCCGGCGGAGGAGCCGTCGCGAAAGAAGAAGTGGAAAAAGGTCAAGAAAGTCCCGAGAGAATTGGAGGAGGGAACGAGTTTGGACCAGTCGGAGTCAGGCAGGAGTATGTCGGCCCGAAGCGATCGGTCTTTGATTATCGCTGAGTCTAGTAGCACGGGAGAGCTGGGACCATCGCAGCCTGAGACCTCGACAGGAGTCAGACGGACCACGGGACTAGAACCACCTTGTAGCGACGCACAATTTACTATGATGACAGTTCATAAGAAATCAGTGATATACGAATCACGACACCCGAGGTACCCCGGGTATTTAAAAGGAACAATGAACCGGGAGGGATCGTTCAGGGGTTACCACGAGGCGAGATCCGACCGGGAGCTGGAGGACAGCATTCGGGAAGCACAGGGAGGCCGGCTGGTGGAAAGAGAAGCATTGTACCTAGGGAGGTTTCTACGCGAGATGGCAGAAAGGCAGGGACTCAAACCGTCGGGGCGAGTGGAGAAAGTAAAGTATGTTCGGCATGCGGCCAGGCCGGAGGACACGGCGTCGACGGCCTCGACACAGCCGCTGTTCTCTACCCCTACCCCGACGAAAGCAGATTCACCCCTGGAGAAGATGGTATGTAAGCAGCCGATAGTGCCGCCCCCAGGATTGAAACGAATGAGAGACATTACGGTAGCACCAGACACGCCAGAGACACGGGCGGCGGTTGACAACCTGACTCGAGCCAGTTTGGGGAGCTCGTTTTTCGGGTCGCAAGAATCGGAGGAGACCCCGGGACCACCGTCGCCCGAACGTATGGGATCGCCGCCAGGACCGGATACCCCACTCAAGGACGAGGATAAACACGGGCGGGCGCTACAACCGCGGGTTGTGATACACAGATTACAAATACCGGCTGCCCAGTCCATGGACGCGGAGGTGGAAGACTCAGAGGACATGGAGTTGGGGCAGGCCGAGACCAGAGGATACGAGCCGGAGAAACAAGAATTGGACGAGTCGGGAGCGGATTCAGTGTTCGGGTCTATAGGAACGGAGATACCGACGGCAGGACCATCTAGGGAAACACCGAGACTCAAGTTATTACGGACACAGGCCATTCACCAGGTCTTACAGGGACACTTTCCGGTGACGGCGCGAGCGGTACGAGACTGGGACACGGAAAAGGCCATTCGGGTGCAACTGATGTGGCCCCCGAGGGAGGTGCGAGGAATGACGGCCAAGACAAGAGCAATGGCTTCGGCGTCTATGGCGTTCCTGATGGCACTAGAAACGGGCCGCAAGCCAGAGACATTTGAAGAAGCGATGGCGCAGTTCCCGACGGCGGCACTGGGGCCGTTGACCGGGGAGTTCCCGGGGGTCGATCGGCTAGTTAACGAACACAACCGGACCGTCCAATTGGCTCAGACCCTAGTGATGTACAAAAACGAGGATCAACTGGATGACTTGTTGAAGGCGACAAGAGAGGCGGAAAAACAGAGCGGAATGGTGGATCAGCTTCTCGAGCTCCCCGCTAGGGAGGAGAGACTGTTGCTGCCGATCCGGCGCCAAGAAGAAGGGTGAAGTAGATGCTGCTCGAGGTCTTGCACGGAAGAAAAACAGCGCGACGGAACCAGAGGCGGAAGATGGCGCGTCGCGAGTCGGGTGGGGAGGGATTACGGGGCGTTGGCTCCTCACCCATAGTGTCAAACCCCCAGGGAGAGAACCGGGCCGAGGCGGAGGTACCTGAGCCGCACAGGAGGCCGAAGCCTGGATAAAAGACTCTCCTGGAGACCGCTGGACGGGCCCGAAAACTTTACTTAAACTCATCGGGAACGGACTGGCGGGCTCGAACATTCTTATCTTAATTTATTCTTATTAGTTTCTTTATGGGAATCTTCTTGCGGAAGTGAACGAAACCACATGTGTTAGGAGGTGTTGAGTGTAATCAGCGAGCTGGAGGGTCCATGACTGGAATGAACTTACCAAGCCTGCGGGGCGAATACGGGACGGAAGGAGGCGCTAGGAGGAAAAACAAGTTTGTAGCTGTTCCTCTTCTTCCCTGGAGCCCGCTGCGTTGGTTGGGACCGAGCAGGTGGAACGGGATCGTCCGGTCGCGGAAATGGATGGCGGGCCGGGCGGCCCGGGAGCGAGAGTGAAAGTTGGGAGGCGGAATCAAAGAAAGGAAATCAGAATGGACGGATAGTGTTGTCATTGTAGTCTTTGAGTCGACGGTCGTGCCGGGGTAAATAAGGTACCGGTGGGCCGGCGACTCGCCGCTGGAGGAAAGGCTGGCGCGGGCCAAGACTGAAAACCCTTCTCCCGCGCTGCCTTGAGCGATCTGGAGGCGAGGAAGAGACGACCTCTGTCCTCTAGCGGCACTTCTACTTCCTGCAACTTTGTCTTCTTGATTTTGGATGGATCGATCAGAATGTGGATGAACCCGGATTCATGTACCATCATCTTCTGAGTTTCCTTGTCTTCAGCCTCTTACCGCATACGAAGAGCGGCAAAATGGAATTTTTCGACCTGAATGCTGGTTTTATCGTGCCAGAGTTGATGCAGCGAGTCGTGAAAGGATTGCGGCGAGTCGTAGATGTCTCCCGGAGGACCAAGGCACGAGCAGGGACGATAACTTAGGGGCCCTGGCTCGTGACCGACCGTAATATATAGTAAAAGCAATACATGAACGAGAAACGAAAATTAATAGACTTACTAAAACTTATATTAATCTCTTACCTGCAGTAACGACAGAGACTCCTTCCATGTCGTATTTCCTGATGTCTTCTTCTCGAGGAACGAAACAAAATAGTCTTTGAAACATATAGGGAAGTAATCTTTGCAATATACAGGGAGGTGGTGCTTGGAACGTCGGCCGCGGATGCCTCGATAGACACATCAAGAGGTCTGTAAAGAGCGACGAGGAGCGACCCTTCTTGGAGTTCGACATCGGATGAGTTCTCTATATATGCTATTTTATTGAGAATGGGCCCGTTCCAGATCTCAGAGGTTGACGTTGGGTGCAGGTCCCAGTTGATGTCGTCCATCTTCACTTTCTACGGCTTCTTCTTCTCCTTCTCACTAATATCTTCAACTTACCAACTTCGAACCGTCGTACCTAGGAGCAGCCCGGAACGGCTCGGAGCTGTTGTCTCGGCGTTCGTCATAGGCATAGTGGCTCCATGCAATGTGACATGGCACCGTGGACGACTGTGGCCTTACTCCAAAATCAAACCAGACCGGATCTTAAACTTACTTCTATTAACGAACTATTTGTTGGTATTACAGTCTCACGAAAATCGTCTAAAAGCACGGTCCTCCGGGAGGACGAAGAGAAAAACTTAGTAAACAGAGCGAGGCCCGAGAGCCTAGGAAACGAACGAGGGCCCGAGTGCCCGAAACAGGAATCCTCTTCTTAGGAAAATCATCTCATCAGTAGAACGAAGGAGCCTCCCTCTCGCCCCAAAGAGGACTGTCTTCCTGCCGTTGTTTACGGAGGGGGGGAGGGATGAGAGGCACCGGCTCCTGTCATCAAAAAGAAACTTCATCAAAATTATCTTCTTAATCAGGTCTCCGTTCCGGTTGTTGTCATGCCACTTGGGCCCGGAACGGTGACGGAAATACTTTACTATGGTGGACTCTCTCCGACATCTCTTTCTGAAAACCTGAAATCTTCAAATGTGTCGACGTGGTCGAGGACGGAACATCTTGATGCTGGGTTAACCACGAGGACATGTGTCGTAAAAGTCAAACTTCAGTTCCTGTACGGAAAACGGACACTTCATCGATAATTAATGATTCTAATCTTCTCAGTCTCACCTTCACCCGGACTCCATCTCAAAGCTTCACTGTGACAAGTAGCACGAAACCCGCGACGTCGTCTGCTGAAGCTTCCACTCTAAGCTTTAATGCATGAAGTTAAGTTCCTTTCCACATACAACGCCATCTTCTTCTTTGGGTACCTTGGCCTTTGGCTCGAACATGTTGTCCTTGCCAAACGTGAAAAAGTCACTGGAGGGCTCTGAATGCCGAGGCGACCGAGGGTGCGAAGTCCAAAAAGAACATTCTATCCACTTGTCTTTCTTCTTCAACTCATCCTTAAAATCATCATCATCACCTAAGAGAACGCAGAGAAGAGTAATAGTTACGGAAGAACGAGGGGTCACGACCGACCGGGTAGGAGAGTCACGACCGATTCTCTACCCAAAAACAACGGAGAACGTCTGAACGACGGTAGAACGGATCGAGGGTCGAGAGGACTAAGGGTCACGACCGGCCCTGGCCTCTGGGTGGGAGAGTCGCGACCGATTCTCCACCCGAACTAGGGGAGAACGTCTGGACGACGGAAAACGAAGGGAACGGGGGCACTGCGGGTCACGACCGACCCATGGCCCCGGGCAGGAGGACCACGACCGGTCCCTCTGTCCTAATGAGGGTAAAAAGGCGAGGAAAAACGCACCGAGGGGCTAAGTAAATAGAGCCCAGAGGAGAGGAGCGGGGGCAACGGGGTCACGACCGATCCCCAGTCCCGGGTGGGAGAGCCACGACCGGCTCGCTCATCCTAAAGACGGAAAAAAAGAGGAGGTCCTAATAGATCCAGGATAGAGAACTCTGACGAAGATAAAAAGAGACTAAGATATATAAAAACGAATTATATGAACTTTCATTAAGAAGAGAGAAAAACGAAGAGAGAAAAACGAAGAAAGAAGAGAAATAATAATTAGCCGGATAGGCCCCGGGGGCCCTCCGAAGTAGACCGGGGAGGACAGAGGGTGACACCTCCTCCTCTACCGATAAGGAGCGTAGGATTGAAATGTTTCTGGTTCTAGAGTATGTTCTGTTGTCGTTGCTGTACGAACTGTGTTGAAATTTTGTATAACGTGTTTTCCCACCTTTCAAGAAGGTGCGGGAGGGTGTGATGAACGGCTATTCAGCCAAAATACATAGAGGTTAAAATAATAGAAATAAGGTAATAATAGAAATAGATGTAAAGAACGAATATGTAAAGAACGAATAACGAATATGTAAAGAACGAAGAACGAAATAGATGTAAAGAACGAATATGTAAAGAACGAATAACGAATATGTAAAGAACGAATAACGAAAACGTAATGGAACGAAACCCGGAAATATGTAAACCGGAAGTGAAATGTAAACCGGAAACGGAATATATAAACCGGAAGTGACGTCAGTTGTAGGTCACGTGACCGAAGGCAGCCAATCAGGGCTGACCTCTCTAGTATATAAAGGGGCGGTGAGGCCCGAATAAACAGAGTTCTTTAACAGTTCTCCTGGTGTCCAGACGTGTCCTCTTTCCTGAAACAACCGCTAAAGATGAGCCGAACAGAGTAATTAAGCCGAAGTTAGGACAAAACAGTCGAAGTTCGAGATAGGTAGTAGAAACATAGGGTAAGGGGCCCGATGGCCCGAAGAACGAGGAACGAGGGAACGGAGTAGGGCACGAAGGCCCGAAGTAGTACCGGAAACCGAGGCGTAGTATGGTACGAAGACATGGGGAGCGGAACGAGGGAGCAAAGTCCGCGGGGACGAGGGCGCGGCATGCTCGGCCCCACGCTACCAAACAATAGGCGACCGTCGGCCCGTCGCCCCCGCGGACCGGAACTCAGGGGTGGACCGCCCCCCGGCCGACCCGTACCCCTACCATAATTTCCCTCCCCCGCAGTCCTCCGTCGACATCGAGTGCCGATTCCCGAACGATTCGCTCAGCCCCCCCTCGTGCGCGAGGCACGACTCTAGAAACACATCTCGGTTCTTGGCCCGGATTCCCCGTCCGCCCCGAGACCCGAACAACCCCCACGTTCCTCTGTTGTAAGAATCGGCAACCCCGACTTACCAGAGAACGTCACACTAGACATTAAAATACCAGGAGATTTCGCGATTTCAAATCCACATATAAATTTCAAATTCATTCTTCCGTGGCAATACCTGAAGAGGGCCTCTCTGTCATATACATTGAACCCAGCAGCGCAGAAACCTCCTTTACGAGCAGCTCGGGGAGCAGCTCACTCCAGGGTCATCTCACAGAGGGGGAAGAGAGAAGCCCAGGGGTACAGTGTGCTGTTTTGGCCCAGCTTTATGGCGCGGAAACCCCAGGCTCTGATATAGTGGGGCTGCTCGAGATTCACAGAGGCCCAGGCCGCTGGGAGCAGCTCCGAGCAGCTCTGAGCAGCTCCGAGCAGCTCCGAGGGTCCTTAAGGGACTGGGATGAAAAACACCCGCTTGCTGTTTATTGGGGAAAGGGAATTGATATATGGAAGGATAGGACGTTTTGTGCATGGCTTAGCGTATGCTTTTATGTATCGTCTCTTTCCACTTGGTTCTTTACGTATACATAAGATGGTCGTGTTTTCGTTGACGTTGAGTTTGGTTATTACCCTATTCAGACCAAAACAGGTTGGTTGGGATACATTTCTATGTCAGTAGATACAAAATGAAGCATAGCTCTCCAAGGATACGTATATGAATTCATATAAATCGTCACCGATTATTTTCAGTGGTTCACACTAAAATTAATTTAGCACGAGCGTTACACGAGGGATTATTCCCGCAGCATACTTTCTCAAAACTATAGACTTCATACTAACAAAAAGTTTAATATCATTCTTGAGCACGTCAAACAACAAGTCAAAGCAGAACAACAATAAAATGATTATACCTTTATGTGTCAGTTTAATTTCAGAGTAAGAAAATCCATAATGACATTTTATATTTAGACAACACAAGTACAGCCCTACATAAACAGCCATCCATAGGTTACCTCACAAGCCCTGAGGTCCAC
This sequence comes from Lepidonotus clava, assembly GCA_936440205.1. Classification (NCBI taxonomy): domain Eukaryota; kingdom Metazoa; phylum Annelida; class Polychaeta; order Phyllodocida; family Polynoidae; genus Lepidonotus; species Lepidonotus clava. Next base: position 33,730,668 of record OW387143.1, read on the forward strand.
CGCCCCTCCTTGCTGTTGGCCGTCTGGTGTGCCAGGGTTACAGTCTGGGGCCAGTCAGGGCCAGCTATGGCCACCTAAGGCCAGCCCTGGGCCAACTAAACAGTGTAATCAATAGGGGTCAGACCTTCAGACGTACAACACACAATGGTCCAGGAATAAACACCAACGCTGCAGAATATAGAGAGAGGGGATCCGTCCCTTTTGTATTTCCTGTAGCTGATTAAATTGATTTGCCGCCTACTAGTGTTTCCTTTTAGGGTCGTTTTTATATCTGTAATGAAATGATAATTCTAATGTTTGAATGAAAGTATCCCAACCGAGTGGGGATAAAATTTTATCTGTCCCGTTACTCAGAGGCTATCGCAGGTTTATATTACTGTTGAATGGCTTGATCCAACTTTATGTATTCTTCGAATTTCTATTATTTGATGTTATCAATGAAAATGTCCAAGAATCTTATCAAAACATGTTTGAATGAAAATACACAGTTGCTACCTTCAATTCTGTTTATTCTCTAATAATATTATATTTCCAACAATTCTCCCATTCATTTACAACATCTTCCTCCTCAAAGTGCAACAATTATTTCTTTTGTGAATTTTACTTCCATTACCTGTGTTGTAATCATGTGTCTTATTCTTCATTCATCTCTATCTTTATGCTTTAATTTCCGTAGTATATTTTCTCTCCCCTCAGGGTACGTCTGTCGCCGTGAATACCTTCTATCGGTACTGTCATGCCCAGCTGGCCCCTCAAACCCCTTCACTCCCCCCTCCCCCCAATCACCCCTCCCCGTCCGACCGAAATCCCCAGGTTCCCCCTCTGCTATGATAGGTCACCAAATGTCCACCAAAACTCAACATGTTTTGTAAAACATATTCCACATTTGTAAATATTTGCTCTTGGATATTCATATATGTATAATATACTATACGATGCAAAGCAGGCCACAATTTGTGCCAAATATACTGTGAATTCCAATAGAAGAAAACAAATATGTAGAATAAATAATTCTATCATAAGACACTGCGGGGCTATGTAAGTTCCAGTGCGCATTAAAGAAAAAGAAGAAAAATCCATTGTGTACAAAAATGTGTTCAAAATTCAAAATAGCACATTTAGCCTACTATATGAGCGTACATCCCAACTCCCATCCAGCCCCCACCCCACAAGTGGCTTATGGTATGTTTCTGGCAGGCGGTAATGTGGCTTCCCATTGTCTGTGGCTTCCGGGATAAACGGATGGCTTCCCGGCGACTGGCTTCCGTTCCCATTATACCCTTATTGTGGGCCATCCGTAGGCCATACACTGGGTGGCCCGGCGGGGATTATACACTGTCATAGCCAAGCATTCACACCTCTAATTCGCCGGGGTTCTTAACGAGGAACAAGGCTGGGGTCCTTTGTATTTATAGCATGGCACCCAATATGCAGCTTTGGGTGATGCATGAGGCAAGCATAGGTTTTATCAAAATGGATATGCAGTAGGAGAGGCTTTCTATTGCATAGAAACAGCCCCCTAAGATATCATACTTAGGGACTTGTGTGGCGTGCCTCGTTAATGCATTGCGGGGTAAAAACTAAGCTTTGCCTTGTATGGGTGGCATGTGTTATACATTTAAAGCCGCTGCTGTTGTAAAGACACTTTATGAGAATCTGGCTTATTTCGGACCTATCAATTTTCAGAGAAGACAGTGAGGCATACAATGGTTTCTCTGTCATTGGTGAATGTAAAAGTGGCCCAGTGGGAAAAGAGGTATCGTATTATGTTGGGAACAGTATGAAGATAGAAAAAGACTCCTGTTGTGTACAGAGAAAGGCATTTTTGAAAAATTAAATGTCAGCATATCGAATACGTCATTTATGGGCTTAATGTTTGCCTTCGGACAATAACGTTACTGCTCCTTTCTTGTCGTCTCTTACCGGCATTGTATTACAGACATTCCCGCAATTAGGTGATTAATCAAAGGAGAGGGAGATATGCACAGTTCCCTTAGTAATGTACAGTTTTTATACTTACATGGTGCACATTAGTGAAATTTCAATCTACCTTTATGATTTTCACAGAGAAATGTTAATGAATTCAAACAGAACGTATTACCTCAAAATACTGCAGTATGGAAATCCAAACTATGGGGATTCTTTACCGAAAGTACACGCTTATTTATAAGCATATATATACATGTTTAACTGTCACATTCTATTTTCATGCCCTACATTTTGGGATCACATTTATAAATTTTACAACTGTAACAATATCCAGGCCCTTCACCTTTGATCTCTGAACGGGTCAGGAAGCTGAAAAGGGAGGTCAAGGTCATCGGTGTCATCAGAAAGTTGCCTCCCCCTAAATTTGTTATCGTCTCGTTAATGGTTACCCAGTGCGACAGTGTCTCGGTCAATTTGCCAATGACGAAAATTTCCAGCGTACGGCACATCCGGCGATTATTAAGAAAAGTGCATTGATTAGGCCGAATTTATCATGCGCCATGCGGGGAGTGGACTGCCAACAAATGTCTCTTGTCAGGCTTGGTTTTAGCCGATAGTCATAACACTGGCCGACATGTGCGTAATGCAGATTTGGGTTGAAAAAGGCACAGGAGGGACTATTTACCTGCGCAGGGATTGGTGAATATGGTGGAAGGAAGAGTAGAATGAGACGGGAGACAGGAGAAACTAGTACTGAACATGTGGTTTACATTCAATAAGATAAACACAAAAAACGTAGGAGTCCGAATTCATGCGCAAACAAAACACGTGTACACACTTACACACACGATCACATATACAAATACACACACACACACACATACACACACACACACACATACACACACACACACACACCCGCAGAGGGTAGCATGCAGTTACCTATCACAAAATATTCGTGTTTGATTATTTCGATGGCCAAAGGTCTACTGCACATTTGAAATTCCGAAGGCTGAAATCCCATACCCTTTATTACACTTAAAACGTCTATATGAGATGTAAGCATGCATATGCTGAGCCGCCATGGAAAAAAGGATATAGACATGAAGTCTGGAGCAGAAATCAAAGTTAAAAAGGACAAGTGGTCAGACAGTAGGTATGAACGAACTGGGAACAGTTACAAAACACTGTAAGCTGAATAATGGAAAGGAGCAAGCGTATCAGGTAAAGCAAAACAACCGACGAAGACCGCATACCGTGTGCTCATGTTACCTCTATATTACAGTCTGTCGGTAATTTCATTGCAGGCCAATCGCCGAGTGGCCGGACGACTGGCAGAAGGGGGTGATTTAGGACCGGCCAAGGGGTTGGATAGGCGGAACACCGAGGGTAGGGGTTGTGTGAGGGGGCAGGGGGTCATACAAGGGTCGTACAAGGGTCGTAGGACGTGCAGTGAGGTTCCTTGGCTCTCATTTGGGCAGGCGGAAGCACACACTGCGCATGAGTAGATCAGAGTCTAACAAATGACCAGAGTCCGCCGCTTGGAATTATGGGATGGGAGTAATCACCGGAAACCCTACGTCAATGGCGCTTCCAAATGAGATGAATTTCCTTTTTGCACAAATTACCCTTAATATACCTAATTTTGTTAAAGAAAACATAATCAAAAATGTTGCAAGTGCTTCGACCGCTTTCAAGTAATTTTAAGCTACTAGTTTCCTCATTATACAAATACAATATGCTAGTTGGAATGATGAGATCAGCACATTAAGTTTGCTATTAATTATTTCACTCTTTTTGACAAAACGAGTATCATTTTCATTGACTGGCCTCTATAGTTGCCCTTGATTCTGATGTCGCATGTCAAACACATGTAAGTACCATGCATGTCCCTATGTCTTGTCTAAGAAACAGCGTTGTTAAATGTCACTGTATTATTAGAACCATTTTCACATCCATTCACCTTGGGGGTAAACATAAAACCCCTAAGGTGACCATTAACTTGCTTAAGCCCTCCATATTACACCTTCCTATCTGAGTCATCAGTCTTTAACTTTTAAAATCCCAGTGATTAAATAATTCAAAAGGCCAATAACATTGGCAAAAGGCCTGTAGAGGGCAGTGGTTGGTTATACTGACCTTTGGTCATCTCTACATTAATAAAGGGACGGGAGGCAGAGATACTAATGGAAGGTCTGATTAGTTCCCGGCGGTCATCCCTTACTCCCTCCGAAAGATGAGGGACTCAGGAGCTGTTCACGGGGTAGTGTAAGACTTGGGCAAAATTGCTCAGTTAGTGAATCCAAGAGAGGAAACTAAAAGGGAAAAACACTGAGAGAATGAGCCATACTGTGCAAGATCTTTACTGTGGCAAATTTTTCCCGTTATGTATAGGTTATAGTTATGATGAAATGTAGCACATAGGTGACATTCGATAATCTGGCCATATTGAGGTCAGTTTCATTCACTCGCCTGGTACTTACATCAGGAAAAAGTCCTTGCCATATTCAATAGAATGTAGGTACAGGTACAAGTGTAGAAAGGGTTGAAACACCTTGCCAAACATGAATTTAAGGAGCTAAACATTATATTTCTCTACATATGTAAATTGAAATCTTCAAATTTCTGAACAAAATGGCGAATACTAACACTCCAGTAGCATTCACATATAACACTGGTACCCCACAAGAACAGGTGTTTCCTGGAGACCTGATGGGAACCAGCTTCCTGCCCCTCCAGGCGGCCATTGACATTTGGGCCTGAGCCTAGGGCGGTCTGCGCAGGGCCTGGGGCAGTGGCAGATAGGGTCTTTGGAAGTCACAGATTGAGGCGAGGCATGTACCGGCCTTCATTACCAGTTAATGAAGGCTCCCCACCGGTCGGTTAGCCCGCAGATATAATGACTGCTCCCCAGAGTGCGGCACACAGAGACGGAAATGCCGTGGACGTGTGTGATCTCTGTGTTTACCGGGTAGGACGGAGAGTGCGCTGCTGCATATAGGGTGTTTGTGGTGCATAATGGTAAATAAATGTACAAAGATTATATGAGGGCAAGCCACGAGATGTGTGTGATCGCTATGTTTACAAGCAGCTTGGGAATTCAGCAGCATTGATAATACATAATAGTTAATGATATGGAAAAGCCATAGGCATTGTTGCTTTTTGTGTTTACTGGTTACAATGGAGAATGAGCCATATACAAAGCATTGGTGACATATAATGGTAAATAAGTGTGCAAAGATTATAATTATGCAGACAAGCGATAAGCACATGTAATCTCTGTGTTGTATGAGATTTGGCATCATTGATAGTAACTAATAGTTAACACTTTATGGGTCATATACTGGGCATTGGTGGTACATAATGGTAAATGCAATTTAATGTGCAAAGATTATATCTGTACAAGCCAAAGGTGATCTATGTGTTTCCTTGGTGGGATGGTGATTTTGCGGCATCAATGGTATATGAATGGCTGATGATATTGTAATGGGGATATGGGGATCATACCCCAATATCTTTGCACCCTGTGCCCCTCAACCACCTTACGTCCTGGATCACCCAGTACTATGGGTGGGGTGGGTTCTAGGTAGTGAGCAACTCACCCTGTGCCTCACCCACCACCCCTTTTTCCTGGACCAGAAACTCCTTCTTCCTTTCCCTATAATTGAGTGAGGGGCTGATTTCCTAGTACTGACCAACCATTATTATAAAAGTTGGAAGCAGCCCCCCATTCAAAGAGAACTGATCCTGACACCCTGGTAGCCACATTGACCCCCACAGATACAAAGATCTGCTTGGTGGTTAGTGGCAGTGGGTAGGACTTTTCCAAAAAGGTAAGGCACTGATTACTATACTTGTATTTGTGTACTATTGTGTATGCTCAGATCAATATACTCCTAGTTATAGAACTTGTGTGTTTGTTGCTTTGATTCTAGATCTCTTTGTAAAGGATAGCTAGGACCCACCACTATTTAGACTACCAATTTTGGCCAGCTACCAACCAAATTATATTACCCAAAAGCTATCCTGTTACAACTGGTGGCAGCGGTGGGATATCAGTGATTTCCATAATCACTGGTATACATCAATCTAATATTTGCTTTTGACAGATCTAGAATATTCTAATTTATAGGTACTTTTTAGAAACTTGTGTATGAAAATTTGCCAAAAATTAATCATAGCTCAGCCTTTTTTAAAGGTATAAAAATTCAGAGTCTTTTACAGGATTCCTCCTGTAATTTTGAGTTGGTATAGGGATTATTATTACAATAGACAGTTTATCAAAACTTCTGTCAATCTGTCTGTGTATTGATAAATAATATTTTCTGACCAGAAAAAGGCTAAATCTTGGATAAAAGGTTGTGTAAAAACATATGTAAAGGATTTTGTAGGCATTATTTTAATTCCAGGCTATTTTTAAAGCATTCTGGTGTTTTAGACTTTCCAAAAGAGGTGCAAAAACATTCTGAAACAGATTCTAAGACTTTATTTCAATGCTAGGATATTTTTAGGTATTCCAAAAGAAGGTATTGTAGCATTTTGTGAGGGCATATTTGAATTGTATGGTTCTACTTTCCCTTTATTGCTATACAAGGAAAATACTATTTCAATTTAAAACTTGTATAGGGCTACCTAGTTTTGTTCAGTATATCCTGTTAGACCTTAATTTAGTCACAATTTCCAGAGCCATTTAAAGTGCAAATCAGATTCATTGTGAATCATTCACATACATTTCATAAAACATTTGAGTCACTCAGTGCATTGTAGGGGCATGTACCAGTTCCTGTTTCTCTGGAACCACCCCTCTATCCTTAAGAGCACATACCCAGCTGTCAGCAGCTCATAGTGACCTGTCAACAGCCTTGCTCTTAGTATTCTCTTTAGATCCTGGCAGACACAGTCCTGTGTTTGTCATTAAAGGTTACAGTACTAGCCACCCACCACTTGTCAACACACAATCTATCAACCTCCTTTTGTATGTGTTGGAATTTCTTAAAGGGATATATTTAGAAAAGGGTTTAATGAAAGCTAATTGAGAATTGGACAGGCAAAAAGTTAGCAAGAGGTTCAGTGGGTAATGATAATAGTAAAGTGCACATATTTGATGAATTATTAGTACTTAATGAGATAAATACATTAATCAGCATTAATTAGGTTATTTCAGCTTATTACAGTAGAAAGTGACTTAAAATATATCCAGATTAGTTTAACATTAATGATTTCATTATATTGAAGGTAGTTAATGAGATGTCATTATTTTAACAGGTCAATTCCTTAATTGGGTCAATTCAGCTGATTACAGCAAAAAGTGACCTAAAATACATTCAGATTGCTTTAAAATCAATGATTGTGTATCTTTGAAGGTGGTTAATGAGGTATCATTAATTGACTAGGTCAAGTTCCTTTAATTAGGTTGTGTGACCTAATTACAGTAAAAAGTGACCTAGATTACATTAGGATTGGTTCAACATCAATGATTATTTCCATTGAAGGTAATTAATGAGGTATCATTAATTATCAAGGTCAATTGTTTAATTAGGTCATCTACATCAAGTTTCAAGTTTTGTTCCTTTTTCATGTAGAACTTCACACAGCAACTTTGCTATATGTTACTGTGTGTTATTTAGTTATTATAAGGTGAAACACTGTTATTGAAAAGAGAATGACCTATTGAGCACACAAGTATTGAGTAGTATAGTGTTGGTACACAAATATTGAGTAGTATTGTGTTGTCAGTGCCTTACACTTCTTACTGGATAGGTCAAGGTATTATTCAAAAATATTGATTGAAAAAAAAAAAAAAAAATTTTAGGCCACACTTCCAGGCCTCATTCACATTTCATTCTTTTGGATTTGGATTTCTTTTCATATTTAGTTCTATCTGTTTAAGAAAGAACTTTAATTATACTACAATACTTGCACAGTTTGCAACTTCAGCCTTGATCTATCTACATAACAATTGTTTAAACTTGCATGCCTTACAGCCAGGTGCATTCAGAGGTACAAATTGAACAAGTTTGATTAACTAGAAGATTAATTACCTCTTACAAACTTAGTTGAATTGATAAGTTCCAGTTTTGTTTCATTGATAATTTATATTTCTACTGATTATTCCTTTTATTTTGGCCATCAAAACATTGTTTTGCACCTGGTTTCCACTTTCTGCATGTTTGACTTTACCTTCCGTGCGAAACTAGGTTTACGTTTGCCGACATTTTAAATAGATTCACTGCCACGAGTGCCGTGATTATGATGTCATCCAGCGACATCAATACGTGTGTCATAAATGAAGCGTTTTGCGTTACAAGGTATTTACCTGACACCTACAACAATTGGAAGCAGATGAGGTAAGTACAATTTGTCATTACATCTCTTTGAATTTTAAATTCAAAAGCTTGACTCCAGTATGTCACCCTCTGGAGGCTCTTGGGCATCCTGCCCCACCCACTCGAGATTTGAAACTCGCAGTGAGTTTCATGGGTATGAGGACCGCTACTCCTCAGCAGACTCGGTGCCTCCCTTAGAACCTCCCACAGCTGGTCAACAGGTATTGCAGTTGGCCAGTCTGGTGGAACTAAAAAGAGACATGCTGAAAAGGATGGATAGGCTAGAACAGCTTATTTCGCAACGTTTATTTCAACAGGCTGCACATAGCAGAGTGAGGGACAGTGTGTACTGGCCACATGTTAGAGCAGGGGAAGAGAGAGAGGACATGGCTTTTGGCCATTTCTCTGCTACTCCTAATTTGCACCCAGGGCCTGGGCCCAGGTTTGATATGTACACCGGGAATGATGGAGATTGTCACCTCACTCCAGCCGTGTTGCCTCAGGCACATCCGAGAGGTCATCAAAACCGGGTGAGGTCACTCTCCCCAACTTTTCCGCCTTCACAGTCGTCTTTGTTTCAGCCTGATGGAGATCTTCACCTCACTCCAACTGCATTGCCTCAGGCACAGCAGGGAGGTCATCGAGGAAATGACCGCGTGAGGTCACTCTCTCCAACTTTGCCGCCTTCACAGTCGTCTTTGTTTCAGCCTGATGGAGATTGTCACCTCACTCCTACTGCATTGCCTCAGGCACAGCCGGGAAGTCATCAAGGAAATGACCGGGTGAGGTCGCTCTCCCCAACTTTTCCGGCTTCTTTTCAGCCTGTATCATTGCCAAGGCAGGCAGCATCACAGGTAAGTCATGACAACCCAGGACCAGGAAATGAGGTGGTTAGTAAACACCCTAACGTCAAGTTAAGGGAGAATAAGGGTGGGCAAAGTTTGCACTATGGAACCCGGGGAAGATCTCCCTCACCATACCAAACAAACCAATTTCCCCAGGGAGGGTCAAGTAGAGATAGCCCTCATCCCAGAGGTATCTCCCCAGGGTCTAACTCATCACACAGGGGTAGTCAAAGTGACCATAACAGGGGGGCAGCTGCACCCCAACAATATGGCCAAAACAGCCAGCTGAGGGATAATGGGCTGACCAACATGAAACCTCTGCACACAGTGCCTGTCAAACAAGAACAGCCCTCCCCTCAGAATTTCTGCCAAATAATAACACCGGGGCCAGATGAAATGCCTGTCTGTGTTAACAGGTCACTGGAAGGGGATAAGGCGTTGTCAGCACTGCTTGACACTGGGATCACTTAATGTAGAAATCAAGGAAGGGCCATGATCCCATAGGCAGGTCATTCATGTTGACAAACCTTGACCCATAAAGGGTGGAATAGATGTGAATTGGGTAAACGCTGTGCTCAGAGCAACCCCAGACTCTACCACCCCTGAAGATTCTGAGCAATTAACCATTAATTAAAACATTCTTTATTTCAGCCTTGATTAATGAGAAATTATTTCTTTTCAGGAAATTGGCATAGATATCTAAATAATTCTACGTCTCATTAGGGCCTTTATCAGAAACTTAATTACCTTAAAAGTCAATTAATAGAAAGGTTTATGATATATCATCTATAAAAGTGTATTTTTTGGATGCTAAAATAAGTAAATGAATCATTTTCATTTCACAACTTGATTTAACTTTAAAATATTTGGATACAAAAGTGGATTGATTATGTTACGTTGGATAGATGTGGTATTTGTGGTATATTTTTACAAATAATATCAAGGGTAGGTCGGGTATGATTCTCTCTATGGGTTATCTTTTATATATTTGGGATGTGTCACACATTGTTCATTATCAGTGAGATACGCATCAGAATTTTGTATCATATAGTTTAGCTACAATTGAACCAAACGTCATTTATTGTGGTGCTAGCAAATATATATACTTTTGTGCATGCCAAAATCCTAGTATAGTCTTGTGATATTCAAATTACAAAAAAAAAAAAAAAAAAAAAAAAAAAAGTGATTGTTCCTCCAGTTGTCACTTAGTTTGAGCTCTTTGAATTGTTTGATTTTATGGGTACTTGTGTTTTATTACAACCATTTGCAATGATTTAATGCTGTGCCGAGGAAATGCAAACACTTATATGGGTGACCTCGTCGATCTGCAGTTTGTACCACAACTTCAAGGAAGTATGAACTATTATATCAGTGACTTCATCAATCTGCAGTCTCTGCTGGTATGCAACACTGTGCCAGTATCTAGAGACAACAACTTCAAGGAATTGTGAACTATTATATCAGTGACTTCATCGATCTGCAGTCTCTATTGGTATCCAGTGAGCAGGCACCTAGAGACCTCATCTTCTCCTTGAGGAGGTCTCCAATGACTTGACATTGTCTTTCTGTGGGGAAAAGCTGTTACCACAGAGAGGCCTGTGCTTCGGACATCTGTGCTGGACTATAAGAACATGGAACTACTCCAGTTAACCTGTGTGCCTCCTCCCTCCCTCTCCTCCTGCAGGACATCTGTCTGGCTAACGTCAGTGCTCCCGTGTAGCACTCAGCTAGTAGGATGTGGAGTTGGGTCTGCATTTGAGGCCACATCTTCTGCCTCATCCATCTACAAGGGCAGATAGATGACCAGGACTTAGTGTGTGATCATCAGCTGGCCTCACTGACCATTGGTGGCCAGCCTCATCTGTATCCTGTGTCATCGGAATGTGTTGGTTCCTTCCTATAGAGACTCTGCCTACATCTCACCTCCTGTGGGCCAGTAAAGACATTCTCCACTTCTACTGAGACGATCATGGATCTTGTGCATCGGCACTGTGTTGAGTGGGCTACACCATCTAGAAGAACTGAAGCACCCAACAGCAGATCTATTCTACACAAGAGACTGTCTCGGTCACCCTTTTCCAATGAACTATTTCTCACTTTTAATATTGACTTGTATTCTTGCATTACAGTCCAGTTCTTGTCACTGCCTTATCAGAATCAGTCATTACAACATACATGTTTGGTGTTAACAGGTTCAAGTACCCTTAATTACTGTATTTCACTATGAGGTAATTGGAGGAATTCATCTTGTCATTGAATATCACATATAACATGTCATTATAATTAATGTATGCTAGTGTAATACTGATGCAATTGATATGTCATGGAGACTGACATCATTTACGAAAATGTATCTATGTAACCATTTACTTGACAGTGTCTTGCCTTCCAAGTTAAAGCGTATAAAGCGTATAAGTTTTTATGATGTTAAGATTGTATAAAAAGACATCATATCTTTCTCATCTAAATTAAAGTTCTATGTTGTCCTATCCCACTTGGCTCCCAGAGAAAGTAAATATATTTAAAGTTTCAAAATTCAAAATTTATGGTGGTACTGCTCGAGGACGAGCAGAAAATAAGGAGGGGAGAGTGTAATGGGGATATGGGGATCATACCCCAATATCTTTGCACCCTGTGCCCCTCAACCACCTTACGTCCTGGATCACCCAGTACTATGGGTGGGGTGGGTTCTAGGTAGTGAGCAACTCACCCTGTGCCTCACCCACCACCCCTTTTTCCTGGACCAGAAACTCCTTCTTCCTTTCCCTATAATTGAGTGAGGGGCTGATTTCCTAGTACTGACCAACCATTATTATAAAAGTTGGAAGCAGCCCCCCATTCAAAGAGAACTGATCCTGACACCCTGGTAGCCACATTGACCCCCACAGATACAAAGATCTGCTTGGTGGTTAGTGGCAGTGGGTAGGACTTTTCCAAAAAGGTAAGGCACTGATTACTATACTTGTATTTGTGTACTATTGTGTATGCTCAGATCAATATACTCCTAGTTATAGAACTTGTGTGTTTGTTGCTTTGATTCTAGATCTCTTTGTAAAGGATAGCTAGGACCCACCACTATTTAGACTACCAATTTTGGCCAGCTACCAACCAAATTATATTACCCAAAAGCTATCCTGTTACAATATGTGCCGTGATCATATCTGGTAAAAGGAATTGTTTGCTCTATGTGTTTACTGGTCGGGATGAAGAATGGGCCGTATAAAGAGTCGAGGTTATACTTAATGGTGAAAAGTTAATATGTGTCGCGGTTTCATCTGAACAGGCTATAGGAATGGTGCGTTCACTGTATAGGAGATTGTTGGTACATAAAAATGAGTGATTATTTTTGGAGTGCCATAGTATCAGTGTATCCTCAGTGTTTAATGACTGGAATACATATCCTCAAAGTAAATTAAACAAGTGAACAGAAATCATTGCACACACTTTGGAGACAGGAATCAGTTTACATTTCAAGAAAAAAAAATCGGCCGGAATTCTTTCAAATTAATTGGGCCCAATGGTTGTAACCTTGAAAGTGCTCCTCAAATTAATGTCAGCAGTCCCTGGGAATGGCTTCTGATTTCACGACATCCTGAGATTAGGGGCAGGAATGGGGATGCATTTCATGCGGTTTCCGTTCAGACAAATTTTCTGCGATGGACATTTATTACGAAATTGGGCTCGTATGATATATTCCTATCAAGTGGTCGTACTGGGGTTGCACCTGATTTTCATACAGATTACATTGAGATGTACAAATATAAATGTTTGTAATACATATCTGATTCATAAGCTACTCTAATGATTTAGTTCCTGAACGTTTATGATGTATTGCTCCTGACGATAAAGTCGATGTTCATCATTCCGACTGTTTGATGGATAGTTTGATTGAATTTAAGACTGGAATTCCAACAATATATTAGTTTTATAGCATGGGCAATTTCTCATCAATCATACTGTGTAATTCCTAACATTGAATATTTTTCGACTTTCACACAAACGTTTAAATTGTACGTAGGATTTCCTTTAAAAGAATTCATCTTTCTTCTTCTGCATAGCATTATAGTTTCCTTGGCCTCTTTTCATAATATTCTCAGTAGAAAAGAGTACAGAAGTGTAATCAAATTAAACTGTAGATTTTTCCATATGAAGTACACAATAAAATAGCAGACTTTTGTAAATTAATACAGCAATTAATAAATCAACATAGCCAGCAACCAATTACATGTTTTACTGTAATTACCCATTGTCCCAAATGACATCCTAGGAACTTGTTTATCATTTATCCAGATAGCCCTTGAAGTGCCTGAGAAAAGCAGATGCAGAGGCTGACATTTCTGACCGGTGTATTAACCTGCAGTGTTTTTGATGGGCCCTCCCGTTACCAGCATGGGGACCCCCTACTCTCCCAACTCCTTGTACTCCATTAAGCAACTCTCAAGCACCTTTCAGTATGCAACTCCCCAGGCCTCTTATCTATCGGCTAAAAACACAACTCTTGTAGCAACTGACTCATGAAGTAAGAAGGTCTCAGGCTTGGAACGACTTCTTCTGACATTGTCCTTGCTGCTTTCCCACAGGAACTGACATGCAAGAGTTTTGGGAAATGTTTTATCTTTATTGATGTACTCTGTCTCTCCTTGTCTGACTTGTCAGATGTACTACCTTTCTCTGACCACTATATATGAAATGGTGAATGCTTATGAACCTATTTTACATACAAACATATATTATTCAAAAGGGGACACAGACACATGCGCAGGGACACACACCAAACAGACACACACCACACTCACTCTAACACATAGAAACATCATATGCACTCAAACCACACACATACAAAAACACATACAATACACATACACACATAACATTGATTCTTTTTCTTGTTGTTGTACCCAACATGGTCGAGAAGACATAAGTTTGATGAGAGACCCATAGGAAGATGCCAACAGTGCCACGGTCATTTTGTCAAAAAGCCTCGGACTAATGCTTTCTACTAAGCCGTGTTTACAGTACGTTTCTCATATCCTAAATCTTTGTTGTTGTTGTCAGCTGATGTTAACCGTCCTCCCGAATATCTCATTAGGACTACACAGAGAGCTCCGATATGATGGCTGTTATTAAGTGCATATTACGTCCAGTAGAAGATGCCTCATGGCCTCAGGGTAGCCCTGTGATTAGATCTCCCTGCCTGATTACTCCTACTTGGAATAACAGGAACAGGAACCTTTGTTTTACCTTCAGGGTATAGGCCTTACGTACGGCGGACCCTACAAGATGGTTTTTATATTCGCAGGTTAGATAATTCACGCTAGTATTTCCTCAAAAGCTGTACCTTTATAATTAGTATAGTCAGACCTAATACATAGCCTTAATCATTCGAAAGAATATTGAGTGTTTTTTGCATTTATCGTTTAATTTTTATGAATTAAACCTATAGTTACTGACCTTAAAAAGTGTGTTACTTCTGGGACAGAGCTGTCAGTTGCTACAGGCTACGATGTCATAGAAGACCCAAATTACTTTTTATTATCGGCTAATAGAAATTGATTAGACTCGAAAAGCCACAGCCCTAAATGCATGCTACGACGTCAAGGCTTCCGGCAATAGACTAACATTATACTGCAGATAATAGGGAAAAAAATAACGGTATAATTTATTATTTTGTTTGCTCTGTTGTTGTTGTTGTTGTTGCTGTAGTTGTTGTAGTAGTTGTTGTGTTTGTTGTTGTTCAGTTGCATACTTCCTATGGACTGATCTTGTTGCTCCTTCTCTTATGAGTAAATGAAGAAATACATTCTTTAGGTATTTGGCGGGAAACTGACTGTTCATAACAGACGACTTTTAGATGTAATCAAATTACCCTTTTTACCCCTGAGGGGCCTCACAGTCGGGTAAATGCAGTGTTCCGAATAGAACAAGGATAATCATAGCAGAACTAAAAGGGAAGGGAAAAAAGAAACAAAAATCCACCTTCAAGCCAAAAGGACCTCATCAGGAAAAGTGTACGTAGTTGGGACGATAGTCCCCAAGGGAGTAATGTTTGTCTGATTACTGAGTTCCCATCAGGAAGGGGAGATTAAGGCAAGGTATAGTCTGCCATCCGACATCCTTGACTTCAGCACTAATTAATTGCTCCTGTGCCTAGCCGTTTAAGTTGTTGTAAGGGGCTGAGTAATATTACTTATGTCATATGCCATCCCTCCATGTATTACTTTTAGGTGTATTAGTAGAAAGCGATTTTCCTTTACGAGTATCTCGCCTTGACTTAATAACTTTTGCTGGGATAACTAATTAAGTAGCTGTACGGTGTTCAGAGCAATGAGCTTACGATGAGAGCCAATTATTGAGAACAAGTCTATGAATTCACTCCTAGAGAAAGGACTGATCTAGTGTTGAGAGGGATAATCTATAATTATACTGATTTATATTCAACCACTATTATTAATGAATATACAGTCAATCCTATTGTACAAGATCATATTATTATGTACATCACGATTGGGCCGAAATGATTGACGTAAACTGTATTCATTACATTATAAGTAGGCCTATACATAATTGCGGCTTCAAAACCAAGCATCAAGGGCGAAAAATCATCTACCAGGTACCACAAAGATTGGTGGATCAGCAACAAGGTCGGTGAAACTCAATACTTTAATCACCGCGACCGGGTAATTTCACAGCGCTGCTTTTTCTTGAAACAACTGATGGATCATAGGCGGGGCGTTCGGAAAACCACTTTTTCCACCGAACTTGAAATCTGTCTCTGGGTTTCTTTCACTTAACAGAGAAGCCGAATTCTCCAAAACCAGTTGTCCTTAAGTGACTGGCAAGGACTTAATGCGACATTCCCAGCGTTTTAAGTTGGGTGATTAGAAAAGTGCCAACATAAGAGTTTACTAGTTTCCTAGCCCTGGCCAATTTCTTTATGTTTCCTACTGTTATTTAAAAGTTGCATTTAGCTTGAATAAATGCATTAATGTTCTCACATAAGTGATGCATCATCCTCTTTTTGCGTTAAATGCACAAAGAGTTACTTTGAGTAATAGAATTCTAAATGGAAATATACACATTGGAGCCTACCTAAACAAAATAAGGGAGGCACTTTACGATATGTTCTAATTGTAAACTGTCCATATACACATAATTATGTTTCGATGTAAAAGGTAAATTGAGGGATATAAGGACACTTGGGGATGCTTATACTGTAACGAAATATCAATATCTTGTAAAGAAGCGGGGATATAGCAGATTATATAAGAATTGCATAAAAGTTCTTTTAGTATCCCATAATCTGTCAATATCCTGACATTACCAATCATGAAAACTTCTATAACTACAAAATACACTTAGATTTAAAAAAATACATATAGATTAAATGATTAGCATTTTGATGATATAAATGACCATGAATGACATGCTAAATGTCATGGGATATATCACTTATATAGGGATATAGCACTTACCGTATGGACCAGGGACCACAGAATTTAAAAGAAAACAATTGAACTACATATATATGTACAATTGCCTGAAATCCGTTACGGCTGTATATTTAAGAGTTATACTGATTCTTCCATACAGTTTGTCACACTCAAATTACAATTAAAACTTTGAAATCAAATTTGAGACATGTCGCGTGCTTAATAAAAATCCCAGGAAAAATGCATCAACTGGACAATTTGAACTTGTTTAAAAGTCAATTGAATAAGTTGGATGTACACAACTTTGACTGGAAGACTTAATTAATATTATGTAAAATGCCTCGGAAGAATCTTTTCTTCCTTGGCTCTGATAATTTATGAGTTTATGAACTTTATATGCAAAACAAACATTTCATCAATATCATCAATATTGTGTACTAACAATTATGAATTGTCACTAACACTACCTACTATCTGAAAAGCGTTGTAAACGAGATAGTTATGCTCAATAAAAAAAAAAAAATAAAAAATAAAAAAAGAACTAACCCACACGATGAGTTAGTAGCATATGGAAATGGGAACTTTCAAATGGTATGATCCTTGTCGTGTGTATAGTCCGTCTAGGCAACATCATGTAAACACCGTCTCCTGTATAAACGACTTCGCATACTGACGTCGCGTAGCCTATATAGCCGGTTAGGGCAAGGCACAACAAATTATTAAACATCCGAGCATCCTTTCCTCTAGTATGTCGGCATCAACACACCCATAATAACTACTGTAACATTAAACATTGTATTCATATTTACACAAAAATCTCCAAAACAGAAAACATCGATAAACTGACTGTTGATTTTATGATATGGTAGATTCTTTCAAGTCTTTTATGAAAGGATAAACCGCATAAATTACTAAGAAAGAGTTAAAGGAATATTAATCCATGCACTCAATAACACATGGAGTATCCGTGCTAAATTCTTTCATGCTGCGTTTATTGCTGAATTCTTCCCAGCCTTCTACCCTGATGATAAATATAAGTAGCAGACACCACGGCGTTCAAAACACGTCCTGTGCATGTACAAGGTTAGGGCGTTATTAAGGCCATATGTTCCCGTCACCTCTAACATCCAACCTCTGGATGTAATCACAGAAATTAGTGTTTTAGCATATAGATGGAGGGGCCCCGCCAGCCGCGACGCCTACAGGTCGGGGTCGGAACTAATATGGCCGATATCCCGACATTTGGGCTCCAAATGAGCCTGGGTTGGCGTGGTCATCTCTGCCCACTGGACAGGAAGTCCTGGCATGACAGTGTAGGTCCGCAGAAACTGGCGGTGGCCAGCTGTAATTGGTCTGGCATTTGGCGGCATAATTGGCGGCCCCGTAGATCGATACTGGTGGCGCCGCCTGACGGGAGCCAAGCAATGTCGTAAAACCGGAAGTACCCTATTTTCGCCCTTTTATTTGTAACGTTCATTGCGGTGTCCTCTCTGAGACTATTAATTGATCAGAAAATGACCTAACAAGCAAATAAATCTTCCTCTAGGTGCATGAATTTTACTCTCTTTAAGAGATAGGCCTTCTGTATACATAAAGTCTGGTAAGGAACCAACAAATTTAAAAAGTGTTTTGGCACTCTCCACGGCTTGAGGTGATAAACAGGAAGCGTGCCATGAGCTGAGGTAGTCTCGCGTGGTCTCGCGGGAAGTTGCCAACGAAGTCGTCGGTTCCCGGCGTCCGTATTTAGAAGCGACATGAACGCTGGGCACAAGCGCTAATGACGCTCCTTTATAAGGAGAGAAGTCCTCCGCGAAATCTCATGATTTCTCGGGTCAAACCACGACACTGAAGGACAAGTTGCGATTGAGCCTTTCTATTCCTTTTACTTTTTATTCATATGGATACAAAATGTAATGTAAGAAAATAAATTGCTTTTATAGGGTATATAGGCGGAAGTCATATTTCACTGACAGTACCAAATTGCAGATTGAAGCATAGGTGCACATGCATAAAGAATTGCAGGTCATTAACAGTCAATTTATTGCACAGTTGGTATAGCTCTCTCTTGTATGTACATCTTTCTTGTCGTGAAAAACATTGTAAATTGAGAAAACTGATATGCTATCGCATGATATAAAACCAAACAAGATCTTACATATGGAAAATAGTTTATTTTTTACTATATCAAAAGTCTATTGATGGTTTCTCGTTTTGGAGCAATATTTTACACATTTATAGTTATTATATTTCTTCCGGACTTTCCCTATAGTATGGGTAGGACATAATGACAGACATCCAGAGTGTTACTTAAGCACGTTGTAGCTCTCTTCTGATACGTTTTCTATTATTTCTACTACGCAGTCCATAAATTCAAAAACCCTTTATCAACCTTTTAGCGCTTCAGAGGAATAACCATTTTACTTCAGAAATAAGATTGGCCACCTTATTGCGCTATGGACCATGGTCTTGACGTGGCTCTCAGGCGTATTCTTTTTAAAGCCATGCCTGGAACATCATTCTCCGTAGGTAACGTGAATAAAAGGAATCTAATCGTAACTCTTTTGCACATTTAGATGCCTCAAGATCTTTCCATGGGTCAAACGACCTATATGCTTCTAGGCCTGCCCCAGAACTGTATGCCAGATACATGCCAGTCGGCGAGGTTGGGTCGCCCTAGCGTAAAAGTGGCTTAAGACATGATACCATAGTTTAATTTCATTAAGGTTTATGTGTAGCATTTGCTATTTTTATCGGATCAAAAACTTGGACTCGCTGTGCTCTAACTTCTAAGTGGTAAATGTCAAGGTTCTTCACAGATTACAAATGAGCTCTTGAAATCTACTTAGTGATCCGACACGACTTGAAGGTTTTACATTAAGGACACCACTCAGACCAAAATTAAATGATAGGAAAAACAACTTGATCTGCCAGTAATTTTTACCTCAGCCAAGTTCTTCTTTGCGTGCAAGAGGGTATGTATTTTCCTTGAGAGAGCCACCAATAATTTTGAAGAATATGCTTCTTTAATTAACTCACTGAAGTCTGTTTTACAAATTAAATTAAGGTATATAAGGGATAGTATAGCCTGTCTTTTTACGTGTTCAGAGAAGACTTGCGTCAATCGCTTTAGCAACGTTATCTTCAGAGGAGACCAGACTGTTCGAGAGCTTATGAAATATTTACATCCAGAGTAAGTGGCTTAAAGTCTCTTTTTTACATGTTGATCAGCGGCCGACTGATGGGCTGGACCTAAGAGGCTTTCAGAGGAGGCACAAATTGTATCATGATAAATTGATGAGGCCATCAGAAGGACTCTTCTAAACACCTGAACACTCTTCATGCATTTAGACAAATGTCGTCTGCATTTACCCGCCAAAATATACTCCCTCCGTCAATACTTTTCTGTTAATTTTTTTTTTAGAGGGAACCAATGATATGTTCATACTGATGTGAAACTGGTCAAGATTCGGTTATTTTTGTTGGGGAATTTATGAGAAATATTTCAATACAGAAAGGATTTTTTTCTTGAAAAGGGTTATCCTGGGGCACACGTCTGCAGGCCCGGGTTGCTTGCTTGGACAGTCAGCAGACCGCTTGATAAAGCCCATGGATGCCAGAGCCGACTTGCATCTGACACTGATACCCTTTTAACAAGACAAACAATAAGGATATCCCCCTTCTCTTCCCCCGCCGCTAAAGGCATAGCTCCACTACCCCAAGAGCATTGGTGTCCAGACACCCGTCGCCATGGGAACGGCGCGCTCAGCCAATCACTAATGACAAACACAAACATGGCCGCCATCTGCGTGCGCACCCGCTGACCCGCGAACAGATTGTCCAACGCGCATGCGCGCTGAACGAGACGATTGGCTACTCCATGGCGTAGGGGCAATTTTTGAGAAATTCTTTTCTCCGTCTCGCCGATATTTGCCATTAAGTTTGTATCATATTTGTTTTTAATTATCATTTTATTTGAGCATGCACCATTGTTCAATCTTTCGGTTAATAGACAGACACAATGTCCGTTATAGGTATTCTTACCTGGTGGCCTTTCTCTCAGTAAACTAACCGGTTGTAAATCTAAGTGGACAAAATGAAATTAACTAGTCGCAAAACGTTATATGGGCACCGACCTGAACAACTTGCACATTATCCAACTTGATAAAGTTTTGATATTTTCCAACAATAGTTATACGTATCTCGAGTGCACACGTTTACACAAACTTGATGGCTACTAGATTCCTAATTCCATTCCCCATCCCGTTTGCATTTCCCATTTCACAAATGGTAATGACTATGTCAGGGGATACTCCCAGGGCGTATATCAGCGTATCCCAGAAGTAGAGAGACATGTACTTTATGAATAATCAATGGGGAAGTAGACTCGCATTGGGGAGTAGCATTGGGGACACTCTCAATGTGACCCAGTTACCCAGAAGAAGGTAGTAAAATAATAGGTCCCAGCAGAGCCACAGTACCACCAATACACATCGAGATATCGTCAACAATCATGACCCAATGACAAACACAAGCAGCTCTTAATAACCATTGAAAGGTTATCGAGAGGCCATTATAATTGAATGAACCCTTTTGGGGATTAAATATGGAAACATGACTCTACAAAGTGTTCTTTTTCTGCGGGCACACGCTCAAAGTTAGCTCAGGTCCATATCAATGCCTGCTCTCAACCCCAAATTAACCCACTTTTCTTATCAGAGCTTGACCTTTTTTGAGGTTAAGAGCTCCCCTTGGTTTTGTGTCACGGATCGTCGCGGTCATGTGACCAGGAATGTTTGACCTTTGACCCTTTGACGCTGACCTATGTTGACCTTGACACAGTGTGTCAACATGGCGGCCATCTGTGCCCCCCAGAACAGCCTTCTTGGGTATGGGGTGTGACGCGAAATGTAGGCCTTAGTTAAAAAAGAGAAATTCTTCAGCTTTGTACACAGTTCGTTATATTGAACTTAGTTCAATATTGATATTATGTCCCCTTGATATAATTACATAATTGATTATCGCCAATTGCCCTTTTTGTAAAACCAGAATGTATAAAAAAATATCCCTGAAACTCCTTTGATACTACCCCTCTCCCTCTATTTTTCAGTCGGACGTGTCCGAAGCCACCTGGCATTCATGTGCACTGTTAAACTACAAAAGTTTGGAAAACTTAAGAATTCAAACCCAGCTAAACACTATAGTAAAACTGTATAATATCAATATTTATCATTGAGTTTCTTTATTACGTCCAACACGCTTAGAATGCCTGTGATCTCACTCCATTTTAGTATACTACTCACAGCAGACATCCCAGCACAGTGCGTCCACTCTGAACACCGGCCACTCTTCACTCCTACCCCCCTCCCCTACCACAAAGGGACCAGCAGTAACAGAAGGTGGGGCGACGACCAGGCAGGGGCCAGGGACGGCTTAGTGTCTGTAAATTAGCTCAGAGAATTTACAGGCACAGGCCTGCCAGCCAAGCAGGGTAAATATTTATAGCCGGGTTTAAAGGATGCTCCCGGAAAGTTGAATGAATTGGCTCCGGGTCTGAAATGTGGGATTGGAATGGGCACAGGGTTAGGTTTTGAGGACTGGGGATGATAGGATTGAGGGGGAAGGGCATATGGGGTCGTAACCTACGGACCTGGTGACAAAAAAGGGCACTTTCACTGATAGAATTGTGACCATTCGACAAACAAAACTGTGCGACAAAAAACCCACAGAAAAATGATGAACACATAAAGAAACGACTGTGAATGACTCAAGAGAACAATTTCAATTCAAAGCACTAATCCTACTTGTATTAACATATTTTCCTTTCTGGGCTACAGTTTTTCACTATTGCTGTATTTTGGTAAACGGTAGCGTTTGAATTCTTTATGTGTCTCTTGTTAAAGGCTACGATGTTTTTTTAGAAGCACTCATATGAAACTAACTGCTTTGTGCCTTGTCATTGATTATTCCATTCTTAGCAAAAACTTTTCCAGACATAAATTCGTGAATATTTTAAAGGCTCACTTGCCTTAATTACTATTGTAATGGAATAATTAGTAACAACGTTTTGAGAAAGGGGCTTTTTATCTCGAACTTTGTCTGGTTCTTTTCATTTTTTCATTCTACAATAAAAAGTATCAAAGGAACCACAACGGAGACATTTTGCTTCACCCATTTCTACTGACCTCACATTCATTTTATCTGACGTAAGATAAAATCGACTTTCTGAACCTCTCTTAAACACTTAATCATCTGGATGTAAGTGTGTCTGGCCCTGAATGTGACATTAGAGTAAAACGGTGTATACAGTGAGATGAAAGATACTGAAATGTTGCAGTAGTACCTCTGACTACTTTGCGGCCCGATGCTATCGGAACTTTTAATACACTTTTTGGCACATAATGTCATATTGTAATTAACCTCTTTGACCAGCCCCCAACCATCGCGATGACCTATTTAGACAAGCAGGCTGACCTATTTATTTGACGAGTAACCTAATTAACTGCGCATGCGCAGAAAGGCACGTGATCGATCACGTGGCGGTGGCCGGCCCGCCATTGGTCGGTCCTTCAGGAATGTTGTCCCCGGCGTTTCCTATAAACGAAGGAATGTTGATGAACAAAAGCTGATAGATCTTGTTCTGAACGAGATTACCCCCTTGTCGCTATTAGAAAATAATCAAACAGTGACTCATATTTCACCAGCAGTTTTATAACATGCTCCACGCCATTTATCTTGTCAGTTTTATCAGAGGTGTACCATTTATCTATCAATCTAGAGCACAATCAGCGGATATAGACACTACCCTAAAGTGAGCTATAGACGCCATATTGATGATCTATTGGTATTCATTTTAAATTCATGTTCATTCTATTGGAATATATTTGGATGTTATTTATTCTTTTTAATTCTCATCAATATCTAAAAGTTCATTTATGAAAAAGGACTCATACAAGAAAGAGTCTACTCTTTATAATCTAAAAATATCAATTAGTTGGATAGTGAATCACAGTTAGATATTGAGCACATGGTGAGCACCAAACATATAATTATAACGTATAACTTATATAACATATATAGTAGGTCACATGTATAGAATGTATGCAGGGAAATGTTTATCTAGTCTTGAACAAGTGGTGGACATGTCCATGCCTTTGTTTTACCTATTCAAGAAGTAAAGTATTCATCCAGCACGTCATAAGCACTGTCATTTACAATGCTAACAAAAAACTTACACAAACAAGTTCAAGCATGGAAATATAGCATACTCAAGTGTTATATATCCTTAATAAGGTCTAGGGCCTCCATATCATGAACCTGTCCTGTCGAAAATAACTAATTCCGTAACATAATCACGAGTGAAATGGATTAATATATATTGATACTCTATTGAAAAAAAAGAAAATCCCTCTGTTTTTACATCATTGAAACACCGGAACCTCATAATGCATATAGACTAGGCCATTGCAGCTATGCCTACTGCAGTTGGTCTAAAAGTGGGAATTGTTTGCTCATTGTGATGTATAACTACATATAAATGTTACATTTTCATATCTACGTGCATGGCAGATGCAATTGCGTTTACCGTCAGAACAAAAGACGCAAGCAGTCTATGAAGCGTATGTAATGGAGTTGTAAGTTTTACCTCTTGCCATAGCGGAACATTAGTTCCTATATAATTGACAAGGAAACATAATCTAATCAACAAAATGTGTTTTGATCTGCAATGTAATTTCCCATAATAGTGTGTGTTACTGAAATATAATACGTTTTGTGGCTGAATATCTGAACCGTTTTATTACGAATTTCAAAATGGAATATTGTAATGGGGATATGGGGATCATATCCCAATATCTTTGCACCCTGTGCCCCTCAACCACCTTACGTCCTGGATCACCCAGTACTATGGGTGGGGTGGGTTCTAGGTAGTGAGCAACTCACCCTGTGCCTCACCCTCCACCCCTTTTTCCTGGACCAGAAACTCCTTCTTCCTTTCCCTATAATTGAGTGAGGGGCTGATTTCCTAGTACTCACCAACCATTATTATAAAAGTTGGAGGCAGCCCCCCATTCAAACAGAACTGATCCTGACACCCTGGTAGCCACATTGACCCCCACAGATACAAAGATCTGCTTGGTGGTTAGTGGCAGTGGGTAGGACTTTTCCAAAAAGGTAAGGCACTGATTACTATACTTGTATTTGTGTACTATTGTGTATGCTCAGATCAATATACTCCTAGTTATAGAACTTGTGTGTTTGTTGCTTTGATTCTAGATCTCTTTGTAAAGGATAGCTAGGACCCACCACTATTTTAGACTACCAATTTTGGCCAGCTACCAACCAAATTATATTACCCAAAAGCTATCCTGTTACAACTGGTGGCAGCGGTGGGATATCAGTGATTTCCATAATCACTGGTATCCATCCATCTAATATTTGCTTAGACAGATCTAGAATATTTCAATTTATAGGTACTTTTTAGAAACTTGTGTATGAAAATTTGGCAAAAATTAATCATAGCTCAGCCTCTTTAAAAAGGTATAAGAATTCTGAGTCTTTTACAAGATTCCTCCTGTAATTTTGAGTTGGTATAGGGAATTTTGTTACAATAGACAGTTTATCAAAACTTTCTGTCAATCTGTCTGTGCATTGATAAATAATATTTTCTGACCAGAAAAAGGCTAAATCTTGGATAAAAGGTTGTGTAAAAACATATGTAAAGGATTTTGTAGGCATCATTTAAATTCCAGGCTATTTTAAAGCATTCTGGTGTTTTAGACTTTTCAAAAGAGGTGCAAAAACATTCTGAAACAGATTCTAAGACTTTATTTCAATGCTAGGATATTTTTTAGGTATTCCAAAAGAAGGTATTGTAGCATTTTGTGAGTAGAAAAGGGCATATTTGAATTGTATTGTTCTACTTTCCCTTTATTGCTGTACAGGGAAAATACAATTTCAAATTTAAAACTTGTATAGGGCTACCTAGTTTTGTTCAGTATATCCTGTTAGATCTTAATTTAGTCACTATTTCCAGGGCCATTTAAAGTGCAAATCAGATTCATTGTGAATCATTCACATACATTTCATAAAACTTTTGAGTCACTCAGTGCATTGTAGGGGCATGTACCAGTTCCTGTTTCTCTGGAACCACCCCTCTATCCTTAAGAGCACATACCCAGCTGTCAGCAGCTCATAGTGACCTGTCAACAGCCTTGCTCTTAGTATTCTCTTTAGATCCTGGCAGACACAGTCCTGTGTTTGTCATTAAAGGGTACAGTACTAGCCACCCACCACTTATCAACACACAATCTATCAACCTCCTTTTGTATGTGACCATTCTCAGTTGTATGTGTTGGAATTTCTTAAAGGGATATATTTAGAAAAGGGTTTAATGAAAGCTAATTGAGAATTGGACAGGCAAAAAGATAGCAAGAGGTTCAGTGGGTAATGATAATAGTGCACATATTTAATGAATTATTAGTACTTAATGAGATAAATACATTAATCAGCATTAATTAGGTCATTTCAGCTAATTACAGTAAAAAGTGACCTAAAATACATTCAGATTGCTTTAAAATCAATGATTGTGTATCTTTGAAGGTAGTTAATGAGATATCATTATTTTAACAGGTCAATTCCTTAATTAGGTCAATTCAGCTGATTACAGCAAAAAGTGACCTAAAATACATTCAGATTGCTTTAAAATCAATGATTGTGTATCTTTGAAGGTGGTTAATGAGGTATCATTAATTGACTAGGTCAAGTTCCTTTAATTAGGTTGTGTGACCTAATTACAGTAAAAAGTGACCTAAATTGCATTAGGATTGGTTCAACATCAATGATTATTTTCCATTGAAGGTAGTTAATGAGGTATCATTAATTATCAAGGTCAATTGTTTAATTAGGTCATCTACCTCAAGTTTCAAGTTTTGTTCCTTTTTCATGTAGAACTTCACACAGCAACTTTGCTATATGTTACTGTGTGTTATTAAGTTATTATAAGGTGAAACACTGTTATTGAAAAGAGAATGACCTATTGAGCACACAAGTATTGAGTAGTATAGTGTTGGTACATAAATATTGAGTAGTATTGTGTTATCAGTGCCTTACACTTCTTACTGGATAGGTCAAGGTATTTATTCAAAAATAGTGATTGAAAAGAAAAGAAAAAAAAAAAAAAAAATTTAGGCCACACTTTCAGGCCTCATTCACATTTCATTCTTTTGGATTTGGATTTCTTTTCATATTTAGTTCTGTTTAAGAAAGAACTTTAATTATACTACAATACTTGCACAGTTTACAAGTTCAGCCTTGACCTATCTACATAACAATTGTTTAAACTTGCATGCCTTACAGCCAGGTGCATTCAGAGGTACAAATTGAACAAGTTTGATTAACTAGAAGTTTAATTACCTCTTATAAACTTAGTTGAATTGATAAGTTTCCAGTTTTGTTTCATTGATAATTTATATTTCTACTGATTATTCCTTTTATTTTGGCCATCAAAACATTGTTTTGCACCTGGTTTCCACTTTCTGCACGTTTGACTTTACCTTCCGTGCGAAACTAGGTTTACGTTTGCCGACATTTTAAATAGATTCACTGCCACGAGTGCCGTGTTTTAGATGTCATCCAGCGACATCAATACTTGTGTCATAAATGAAGCGTTTTGCGGTACAAGGTATTTACCTGACACCTACAACAATTGGAAGCAGATGAGGTAAGTACAATTTGTCATTACATCTCTTTGAATTTTAAATTCAAAAGCTTGACTCCAGTATGTCACCCTCTGGAGGCTCTTGGGCATCCTGCCCCACCCACTCGAGATTTGAAACTCGCAGTGAGTCTCATGGGTCTAAGGACCGCTACTCCTCAGCAGACTCGATGCCTCCCCTAGAACCTCTCACAGCTGGTCAACAGGTATTGCAGTTGGCCAGTCTGATACAACATGGAAGCGACATGCTGAAAAGGATGGATAGGCTAGAACAGATAATTTATCAACGTTTATTTCAACAGGCTGCGCATAGCAGAGTGAGGGACAGTGTGTACTGGCCACATGTTAGGGCAGGGGAAGAGAGAGAGGATATGGCTTTTGGCCATTTCTCTGCTACTCCTAATTTGCACCCAGGGCCTGGGCCCAGGTTTGATATGTACACCGGGAATGATGGAGATTGTCACCTCACTCCAGCCGTGTTGCCTCAGGCACATCCGAGAGGTCATCAAGGAAATGACCGGGTGAGGTCACTCTCCCCAACTTTTCCGCCTTCACAGCCACCTTTGTTTCAGCCTGATGGAGATCGTCACTTCACTCCAACTGCATTGCCTCAGGCACAGCGGGGAGGTCATCAAGGAAATGACCGCGTGAGGTCACTCTCTCCAACTTTGCCGCCTTCACAGTCGTCTTTGTTTCAGCCTGATGGAGATTGTCACCTCACTCCAACTGCATTGCCTCAGGCACAGCAGGGAGGTCATCAAGGAAATGACCAGGTGAGGTCGCTCTCCCCAACTTTTCCGCCTTCTTTTCCGCCTGTATCATTGCCAAGGCAGGACACACCATCCCAGGCAGCATCACAGGTAAGTCATGACAACCCAGGACCAGGAAATGAGGTGGTTAGTAAACACCCTAACATCAAGTTAAGGGAGAATAAAGGTGGGCAAAGTTTGCACTATGGAACCCGGGGAAGATCTCCCTCACCATACCAAACAAACCAATTTCCTCAGGGAGGGTCAAGTAGAGATAGCCCTCATCCCAGAGGTATCTCCCCAGGGTCTAACTCATCACACAGGGGTAATCAAAGTGACCATGACAGGGGGGCAGCTGCACCCCCACAATATGGCCAAAACAGCCAGCTGAGGGACAATGGGCTGACCAACATGAAATATCATGCTAGTGCTCCTATCCAGGGGTGTGAACCACAGAGCCATAAACCTCTGCACACAGTGCCTGTCAAAGGAGAACAGCCTTCCCCTCAGAATTTTGGCCAAACACTAACACCGGGGCCAGATGAGATGCCTGTCTGTGTTAACATCAGGTCTCCAGAAGGGGATAAGGCGTTGTTAGCACTGCTTGACACCGGGATCACTTAATGTAGAAATCAAGGAAGGGCCATGATCCCATAAAGGTCATTCATGTTGACAAACTTGACCCATAAAGGGTGGAATAGATGCAAATTGGGTAAACGCTGTGCTCAGAGCAACCCCAGACTCTACCACCCCTGAAGATTCTGAGCATTAACCATTAATTGAAACATTCTTTATTTCAGCCTTGATTAATGAAAAATTATTTCTTTTCAGGAAATTGTCGTAGATATCTTAATAATTCTGTTTCTCGTTAAGGGCCCTTTATCCCAAACTTAATTACATTGAAAGTCAATTAATAGAAAGGTTTATGATATATCATCTATAAAAGTGTATTTTTTGGATATTAAAATAAGTAAATGAATCATTTTCATTTCAAAGGCTTGGTTTAACTGCAAAAGATTTAGATATAAAAGTGGATTGATTATGTTATGTTGGATAGATATGGTATTTGTGATATATTTTTACAAACAATGTCAAGGGTATGTGGGGTATGATTCTCTCTATGGGTTATCTCTTATATATTTGGGATGTGTCACACATTGTTCATTATCAGTGAGATACGCATCCGATTTTTGTATCGTATAAGTTAGCGACAACTGAACCTGTAGTCATTTATTGTGGTGCTAGCTAATATATATACATTTGTGCATGCTAAAATCCTAGTTAAGTTTTGTGATATTCAATTTATATATATATATAAAAAAAAGTGTTTATTCCTCCAGTTGTCACTTAGTTGGAGCTCTTTGAATTGTTTAATTTTATGGGTACTTGCGTTTTATTACAACCATTTGCAATGATTTAATGCTGTGTCGAGGAAATGCGAACACTTATTTGGGTGACCTCATCAATCTGCAGTCTCTACCACAACTTCAAGGAAGTATGAACTATTATATCAGTGACTTCATCAATCTGCAGTCTCTGCTGGTATGCAACACTGTGCCAGTATCTAGAGACAACAACTTCAAGGAATTGTGAACTATTATATTAGTGACTTCATCGATCTGCAGTCTTTATCAGTATCTAGTGAGCACACATCTAGAGACCTCATCTTCTCCTTGAGGAGGTCTCCACTGACATGACATTGTCTTTCTGTGGGGAAAAGCTGTTACCACAGAGAGGCCTGTACTTCGGACATCTGTGCTGGACTATAAGAACATGGAACTACTCCAGTTAACCTGTGTGCCTCCTTCCTCCCTCTCCTCCTGTAGGACATCTGTCTGGCTAACGTCAGTGCTCCCCTGTAGCACTCAGCTAGTAGGATGTGGAGTTGGGTCAGACATTTGGGGCAACACCTTCTGCCTCGTCCATCTACACGGGCAGATAGACTACCGGGACTTAGTGTGTGATCATCAGCTGGCCTCACTGCCCATTGGTGGCCAGCCTCATCTGTATCCTGTGTCATCGGAATGTGTTGGTTCCTTCCTATAGAGACTCTGCCTACACCTCACCTCCCGTGGGCCAGTAAAGACCTTCTCCACTTCTAATGAGACGATCATGGATCTTGTGCATCGGCACTGTGTCGAGTGGGCTACACCATCTCGAAGAACTGAAGCACCCAACAGCAGATCTATCCTACACAAGAGACTGTCTCGGTCACCCTTTTCCAATGAACTATTTCTCACTTTTAATATTGACTTGTATTCTTGCATTACAGTCCAATTCTTGTCACTGCCTTATCAGAATTAGTCATTACGACATACATGTTTGGTGTTAACAGGTTCAAGTACCCTTAATTACTGTATTTCACTATGAGGTAATTGGAGGAATTCGTCATGTCATTGAATATCACATATAACATGCCATTACAATTAATGCATGCTAGTGTAATACCTATGCAATTGATATGTCATGAAGACCGACATCATTTACGAAAATGTATCTATGTAATCATTTTACTTGACAGTGCCTCGCCTTCCAAGTTAAAGCGTATAAAGCGTATAAGTTTTTATGATGTTAAGATTGTATAAAAGACATCATATCTTTCTCATCTAAATTAGAGTTCTATGTTGTCCTATCCCACTTGGCTCCCAGAGAAAGTAAATATGTTTAAAGTCTCAAAATTCAAAATTTATGGTGGTACTGCTCGAGGACGAGCAGAAAATAAGGAGGGGAGAGTGTAATGGGGATATGGGGATCATATCCCAATATCTTTGCACCCTGTGCCCCTCAACCACCTTACGTCCTGGATCACCCAGTACTATGGGTGGGGTGGGTTCTAGGTAGTGAGCAACTCACCCTGTGCCTCACCCTCCACCCCTTTTTCCTGGACCAGAAACTCCTTCTTCCTTTCCCTATAATTGAGTGAGGGGCTGATTTCCTAGTACTCACCAACCATTATTATAAAAGTCGGAGGCAGCCCCCCATTCAAACAGAACTGATCCTGACACCCTGGTAGCCACATTGACCCCCACAGATACAAAGATCTGCTTGGTGGTTAGTGGCAGTGGGTAGGGCTTTTCCAAAAAGGTAAGGCACTGATTACTATACTTGTATTTGTGTACTATTGTGTATGCTCAGATCAATATACTCCTAGTTATAGAACTTGTGTGTTTGTTGCTTTGATTCTAGATCTCTTTGTAAAGGATAGCTAGGACCCACCACTATTTTAGACTACCAATTTTGGCCAGCTACCAACCAAATTATATTACCCAAAAGCTATCCTGTTACAATATCAAAACTTATTATTTGATGTATCGCTGCATACACTTACTTAAATAATTGAAATGACAATTGGTGGGATGCCTAATTCATTAGATTGCCGGCGCATATTGTATTTGGAAGGTCAAAAAACCATCATTAAAAGTACGCTCTTAAATCCAGAATGAAAGAGAGGGTACTGCTTTTCCTGTCTCGGCAACGTTTTATAAACACTCTCGCACTCCCTTCCTAAACCCTGAATCCACCCCTACATTGTCCCTGTCCTTCCAACAATTCATTCTCCATACATCACATACGTCCTGGAGTGACCTTGAACTGACCTTCATGTCATGCGACCTGTCCCCGGGCTATCAACTCCAGTACCCTAGTGATTGTCATAGAGACGCCCGGAGAGAGTCCAGTCCCAGGGGTCGGTCAGTACCGGACTCTATTTCATAATGGAGCCCTCCAGTCTGCGGTCAGATAGCAGTCTTTGTTGGCCTTCTCAATAACGGTCAGTTTTTATGTGGGCCTATTCACTATTTCAGAGAACTTTGTATTTTGCAAGCGAGCTGATTAGTGTATTTCTATTCTCTTGGACAATGTGAACGAAGTTGACCTCCGACTTCTGCATCTGAACTTTTAATTTCTTTATTGATGAGCACTACTTGTTTTTTTAATCAAGAATATTTTGGAACACGTTATCTAAACAAACAAGTCTTATTCCAGAAAGAACCACTTCCAAACTTGAACTTTTTGCCATTTCTGATTATAACTGACACAGATATTATGTTACAATCAGAAAAAGCAAAATGTTCAAGCTTAGAAAGGATACTTTCTAGAATAAGACGTGTTTCTCAGACACAATATTATACGCCTAGATCTATATACAGGCGTATCATATTGTGTCTGTGAAAATTGATGTATTAAAACTAACATCGTAGCAAAACTATACAATGGGTGGTCCCTTTTTATTGTTTTTCTGTTTATCTGGCATTCTATCTCTTATACAGCAATCAAACACGAATCGTACAATACGAATAGCATCAAACACACGAGACATCCAGACACAAAACAGGCCGCCATTTGCTTTTCTCCATGGCGTCGACCTTGAGTTCTCTCCATTGACGTCCACTTCCGGTGTCCTGAACGAATTAAGGCTGGTAGCCGGCGTGTCACAGCACGCCCGTCAGCGACTAATGCGGTTTGTTGGCCACAGACCGAGAACCAGCGCTTAAAGGCTATCAGTTGGCCGAGGCCGATTGACCTTCACGTCGTTTACATGCCAGTCAAGGTCACAGCCAGCTGGAGCAGAAATTACTCACCAACTGACCAGCGTCTGTCCATCAGCCCACCCCGAGGTGTGAGGTAACGGGCACAGTCTAAGACATATTCGCTTTTTACCATAGTGAATTTTAACAAGACAGTTAGATCTGTGCTATTTAACAAGGGATTGAGACTCCCGGGTGATACTCACTAGAACTGAATAGTATTATAACATTACATTTTAGTAAAGTTAACCAATAGAGAATGTTAAAACCTTTTATTGAAAGAACATAACCATAGTGCTACAAGGATATCATGCGCAGTGCATTATGGTACGTTGATAGGTGCCATTGAAACAACTTAACAAGAACCAAAACAGAACTAACCAGAACATTTACATCAAAACAATGTTGCCTGGTTGCCTGGTTGCCTGGGGAGCCAACAGGCCGATTTCTCACTGCAATTCAGATATTGGGAATGCCATAATTGAACCTCGATCTATTAATGATTTCCCTCATTGCAATGGTTACATTTTTTCGTAATTGCAATTCATATCAAGGCTCATTTCTGTAATTTGATCTTAATTATTTAAGGTGTTTTGTGTTGCATTAAATTTTTATTTTATTTTGGTGACAGGATATTATTGAGAACACTTCGTATGAATAGAGAATTGTCTTGGTCTTGAGTTTCCTTTCGATTAGTCACTCACATTTGCGCTCTTATGTCTCTTAAAATGGCTTTTGATCCCACCCCTTCTTCCTACCTGTCCAACATTCCGTTCCTTTCTGTCCATCTGTAGCATCCCACTACTTTCTTTCATGGATTTCATGTTGTCTATTTAAATATGATCCTACCCCCACCATTACCTTCCTCTACCTCTCTGGCTCTTTTCTCCTATATCGTAGACAGACGCTGTAGTCATTCTATCATTATTCAGCCTACATCTACAATTCCTCAAGTCTCTCTATTCTACTTAAGTTCTTTCCAGCCTTCTGTTTTCTTCTTCCAATACAGTCCACTATACCCCCCTCCCCCAGCCCACGGTGTCAACCACTCTCCTCCGCCCTCTGGTAGTCATTTCCAGGTGCGCTCAGCGCCTGCGCCGAATCCTCAAGGACTTCCGGTGGGCGGTGTCGCAGGAATGATGGCTCTCGTCGCCACCTTCGCTCATGTGTGAGAGCGCCTCTTTTACGCTCCGCGCAGGCGCAATGGGGACGATGAAAAGCATGCGCACGCATGGAAAGTGGGGGTCATCCTGCCCCGTAAGCCGTTGGAAGCCCCCTCTAACGGCCAGTGTTACCTAGAAGATATTTCAGCCAGAGAAGGTATAGGGTAGAATGGCTTCGGCTGCCACTAGCCCAGCAAAAAGACAAACCACACATTTCAGCTTCATTTGCTAGTGTCCCGATTCACTATGGTCCCT
The DNA here is from genome assembly GCA_936440205.1 of Lepidonotus clava. Classification (NCBI taxonomy): domain Eukaryota; kingdom Metazoa; phylum Annelida; class Polychaeta; order Phyllodocida; family Polynoidae; genus Lepidonotus; species Lepidonotus clava. The sequence goes on from OW387143.1 coordinate 33,764,602, forward strand.
TATCTTAGTGTGATAAGTAAGATGTATGACTTCAAGGTAAAAGCTGATTCGAATAACATAGCTCTCACGAATCTACCGGTTTAGTCTTATGGGGGGGAAAACGATGTAGTCGGAGTGTCAGAAAGGCCAGAGAGGAGGCAAATGCACTATTGCACAGGGTTTTAGTATTCAACCTATAAACAGCACCCTCCCTGTGTTCGGAAATTCTGTATCCGCCACTTGTGTTGCCATCAGAAATGTGAAAAGCAAGCTCTACTTTAGAAAAAAGAAGATAATTTCAGAACTCAGAATTCTCTACAAAATAACAAAACAAGGTAGCATAATCTTAATGGTGGAATGTGAACACCACAAGCAGGACATGCATACAGCCAGAACGGCCAAAAATATTGATGGATCTGCCATCACCTACGTGTTTATTACCGCTCGATCCCTGCCTCCGTTTTTAGGGTATAGGATGTAATTACAGGCCATATGAACCCGTGTTCCTTCCTTCATTATGTACAGATGCCATCACAAACACATTGCCTTACGGTCCCAAGCCAGGCATAACTTAATTAAGGCCTCTGAGAGGAGTGGGGGCAGCTTCTAATCCCACCTAATGAGTCGGCCCTAAGTACCCCACTGGATTCTACCATCAAGAGGTTGTTGAATTAAACTCACTTTAATAACGAACCCAGGCAATTAATGTCCACGTCAGGGGAAGAGCCCACCAAAAAAGTAAGACTTTTTGTGTGGTTCTTCCTACATGTTTGATTAATATTTGATGGCCAAGGTGGGAAGTTAAAGTAGGAACCTCAGGCTTGATGTGCAATTTATGGTGGTTTTATGTACAGAATATGAGATATGGATTTTGTGAACTCAATATCTAATTAGGAATATTTCAAGGGAGGAGTACTGTTTTTATCATGCAAAATTTAATAATCTAACTTGACAAGTAAGTTAAAATACCCAGGTCTCATGCCTTTATTGAAAAACAGCTCCCATTATCAAATCTCCATGTCATATTATTGATAATCAACTGTATTATATGATTATGTCATAGCAATATTTTACTAGAGATACGTGCCAGTGGATTGTGGGTGGGGGGAGGTTTGAGTGACCTTTGGTCCCAGGCTGGGGGAATGGCGGTGCGTCTTTATAAGATCAAGTAGGAACTGGCATCTGTCAGAAGTGCACGGTTTGGCAATTGTTCCAGAAGAACAGCTTGCAAAGGAAAGTACTATTTTTAGGCATTTACCAAAGTATAATTTTGGGACCTAAAAATTGGAAACAGGAAAGGAAGACCATTTTGGGCTCAAAAGTTATGCATAAAAACGTATTCATGGATATTTGCTTATAAAAGGCATGTGTTACTGTGATTATGGTAATGTATGTGTACCTCATACACAGCGTGATACTTCTATTATGACATGATCTAAAATTAACAAGCAAAATCTGTAAACGAAAGCTGTAACTCCAGAAGGAAATCACGTTGACATTTTTGCTAAAGATTGCTTGAGGTCAAGATTGAACTTCGGAGACAAATATTACGGTAGTTTTTTGGCAAGACGTCATTTGATCTAACCTGGGATGCACTTATTAAGTATATGCGTTTTATTTATCTCACTCCTTATTAGCAATTATTTTCAGAGGTATCATATTAACTTATAATATCAACACACACAATCCAGTGCCTTTCAGTATGTAATGTTCATACAATAAAAACATCATACAATAAAAACACAACTCAGTAAAGACTAGAGGATATGTTGCCTAAGGGCAACTACAGAAATCTGAATCTCCGATGTAACAACACAAACAGTACCTAGACTTCGAAATGTGAGTTAATACCAACATTAATGTAATTAAATCTGACTCCTCATCATGGAATCATTCTTATTCCTATAAATGTATAACTATTGTGAAGGTCACGGAGATATCTAATGGAACATGTATGTATATACGTGTGTGTATTTATTTGTGTGTGTTTGTGTTTGTGCTTGTGTGAGTGCGTGTGCTTGTGTGTGCTGAATGAAACTGCTTTTATGTAGGCCTAGGGTACCATAATGACTGATTCACATTTAACTTTCAATGTCAGCCCAATGGAAATACTATATAATTTTACATCTTAAAGAATCACTGTTACATATACGAATAAAAATACTAAAAATATCTACTTCGCTCTTTAGATATTCTTAGGACAATAGAGTCTAAAGCTAGTGATCCACGTTGCGACATTTTCTAAACCGACGAAATAAATAGGAGCAAACCGATTTAAGGACCGACGGGTTTTTATCGGTTCAGAATCGGTTTGCCAATTAAACCTTTTGATCATAAAATCGGTCCACAATCGGTCCACAATCGGTCCACAACCTATGATCCACAGTGAAGTTAAAAACCAATATTTTCCTTCTGTTCTGGACTGCAACTTAATAGTAAATCAATGAAAAAAAATCGGTTGGTATATTCATAAGATATTTGTAATTATTTTTACATTCCAAGAGTAACCATGTTAATCACAACCAGAAATATAAAATATTTAGCCTGTATAATCCTTAAAATGTAAAATAGAAAAGTACTCATCATAAAGCAATAAGAAATACACCACAGGACAGAAGGTACATTCAGATATATTTTGATACGATTTACATGCTAATATACTCAAAAATGAATGAAATAATATTGAAAATACATAGACATAATAAAATCGGTCCACAATCGGTCCACAATCGGTCCAAAATTATTAAACAGGTTTAATAATTTTGTCGGATCGTCGTCGGGTGGATATCGGTTGGAAATCGGTTGGAAATAATTATGTCGGTTGGAAATCGGTTGGAACAAATCGGCTGACATGATCCACGTTGCGATATTTTCCAAAGTGAACCGATTTCCAGCCGATTTCCAGCCGATTTCCAGCCGATTTCCAGCCGATTCTTGAGATAGAAAATATTTTGGAAATCGGTCGGAAATCGGTTCAGTTTCGTCGCAACGTGGATCACCGCCTTTAGTAGAGCGTCATACTGAAGATATCAGCATATATACAAAGTACTATTGAGACTTTACGTTTAAGAACTGTAAAGTTGAAAGAAGTAAGACTGATATATACATGTATATATATGCAAATAACATTTGCTTTGGATTCATAGTAGCCTACGGCACTTCAGAACTTATGATTATTCAATCTTTAAAAATGATGTTCATTTTATCTAGAGCATTAGTGACGCACTCAGACATTGCAAAAGATTGCCGTCTCTTTATAAGAAGTGAACTATATTCTACGTGCTCTAGGTAATGAAAGCCTTTTCCTGACATCAAAATGTTTTCCACAGCAATCTCTTATTGACTCCTCTCATATCCTAGATATTGTGATGAACGGCTATTCAGCCAAAATACATAGAGGTTAAAATAATAGAAATAAGGTAATAATGGAAATAGATGTAAAGAACGAATATGTAAAGAACGAATAACGAATATGTAAAGAACGAAGAACGAAATAGATGTAAAGAACGAATATGTAAAGAACGAATAACGAATATGTAAAGAACGAAGAACGAAATAGATGTAAAGAACGAATATGTAAAGAACGAATAACGAATATGTAAAGAACGAATAACGAAAACGTAATGGAACGAAACCCGGAAATATGTAAACCGGAAGTGAAATGTAAACCGGAAACGGAATATATAAACCGGAAGTGACGTCAGTGGTAGGTCACGTGACCGAAGGCAGCCAATCAGGGCTGACCTCTCTAGTATATAAAGGGGCGGTGAGGCCCGAATAAACAGAGTTCTTTAACAGTTCTCCTGGTGTCCAGACGTGTCCTCTTTCCTGAAACAACCACTAAAGATGAGCCGAACAGAGTAATTAAGCCGAAGTTAGGACAAAACAGTCGAAGTCCGAGATAGGTAGTCGAAACATAGGGTAAGGGGCCCGAAGGCCCGAAGAACGAGGAACGAGGGAACGGAGTAGGGCACGAAGGCCCGAAGTAGTACCGGAAACCGAGGCGTAGTATGGTACGAAGACATGGGGAGCGGAACGAGGGAGCGAAGTCCGCGGGGACGAGGGCGCGGCGTGCTCGGCCCCACGCTACCAAACAATAGGCGACCGTCGGCCCGTCGCCCCCGCGGACCGGAACTCAGGGGTGGACCGCCCCCCGGCCGACCCGTACCCCTACCATAATTCCCCTCCCCCGCAGTCCTCCGTCGACATCGAGTGCCGATTCCCGATCGATTCGCTCAGCCCCCCTCGTGCGCGAGGCACGACTCTAGAAACACATCTCGGTTCTTGGCCCGGATTCCCCGTCCGCCCCGAGACCCGAACAACCCCCACGTTCCTCTGTCATAAGAATCGGCAACCCCGACTTACCAGAGAACGTCACACTGGTGGCAGCGGTGGTGCTGAAATAGGCACATACGGACTTGTGGATCTTGGGTGTTTCATCGGTATTGGATACTCATGGCGACTGCGGCAGTCTTCGAGCAGATGGATTCTGACGTCGCCTTCAAGGAAGGTGGGGAGGAGAAAGGAGGTGCGAAAACCGAGACCAAAGGGGAGGACACGACCATCATGGGTAGGCAGTTTAATTTTATGGGAACGTCCACCCCGACGGATGAGCAGAATGTGCGGGCTCAACAACAACAGACCGGTCAGGAAGGAGCGAGTTTGAAGAAGTTCAGTTTACGACCAGAGAAGTATGACGGTAAACCGGATTTCGAGGGATGGATCAACCAGTTTGAAGAGTACGCAACATTGGGACGCTGGACGGCCGAGGAAAAAGCGGCGATGCTTTTCCTCTCGCTGACGGGAACGGCACGAATGTACTTTGTCGGACTCCCGGACAGGGAACGACTCCGTTACTCGGCGAGGGTGGATGCGTTGCGCCGGAGGTTCGTTCAGGAGAAGGACACGTGTAATGCTCTGCAAGAGTTGGCGGGCTTGAAACGTGTAAAGAACCAGACAGCGAAGGAGTTGGCTGATAATGCCCGGCGACTGGCATCGAGAGCCTACTTCTCCAACGACTACGCTAGCCAGGAAAAAGCAGCATTACATGCGTTCCAGGCTGCAGTTGGGGAAGACCTTCAGCTGAAGTGTGCAGAGAAAGGATGCAAGACACTAGAGGAGGCGGTAGAGGTGGTAGAAATACAGGAACGATACTCACGCCGCCTCCTGCGGGCAGTGAAGCCCGAGGAGGACGCCAATACACAGATCATGGCCTTGAACGGTAAGTTGGAGGAGATGATGAAAGAATTGGCAGAGGAACGGGAAGCTAGAAGACAAGCAACGGCCCGGAGGGAGGCGTTTAAGAAGCGAAAAGAAGATTTAGAGTGTCATCACTGCCACCAGAAGGGCCATTTCGCAAGAGAGTGTTCTCAGCGTCAGGGAAACGGACAGTCGCCGTCGCAGTAAGCGCGGGGCCCCCTTCGGGCGCGGCGAGAGAAGTAGTAGGCATGGGAGAATGTGGACTTTATGTGGCCGGGACGGTGGGAGAGAGTGTCGTCCGTTTTTTGGTTGATACCGGATCTATGATCAGTCTGCTGTCGGAACGCCTCTGGAGAGAGTGGGGACGAAAAAGGGAAGAACTGGATGGATATGAAGGACGTCTCTGCTCGGTAGATGGTAGTCCGTTGCGGTGCTACGGATGCACGAACTTGCCAGTGAAATTGGGAACACGCGTGTTGAAGTGGACGTTCATGGTGGCAGACATCGGTAGAGATGAAGGGATCCTGGGAAACGACTTCGCGGTGAAATACCGGCTGACAGTTAAGCCCCACGCGAGTGCCATCTTCCTGCCCGCCGAGGGGGAGGGAGAGGGGGAACGAATCCCGGGAGTAGAACAGAGAACGGATGGGATTCGGGCAGTTACCGTCGGAGGACAGGTCGTGCGAATCGAGAAAACGACGGAAATACCCCCACTCCAAGTGACCCGAGTAACAGTAGTAGCGAGAATGGACATAAGACAGGGTGGACAGCTGGCTGTCATCACCGGCGCTGGATTACCTATGGGACTGGAGGTGATCCCAGGAACGGTGACATTGGGAGAAGAAAATGAAGTTTGGGTGGCCAACCGAGGGACCGAGAGCGCGAAATTGGAAACCGGCGGGGTACTCGGAGAAGCCACCTTCGTACAAGAGGTACGAGGAATAGGAAGTGAAGCAAAGGAACCCCCAGGAGCGCTCGTTGAAATGATAGGGGAGGCTAAGAAAGACCTGACCACGAAGGAGGGCGAAGAGCTGGAGAAAGCCATCATGGCCCGGGAACAAATGTTTGCGACCTCAAAACATGAGTTAGGACGGACAGATTTAGTACAACATCGAATTAAAACGGGGGATCAGATGCCGATCAAGCAGAGAGTCAGACGGTATCCGGCCACCAGGAGAGAGGAAGAACGAGCACTGGTGGAGGATATGTTAAATTTAGGGATTATCCAGGAGAGCGGGAGTGCGTGGAGTAGCCCGACCGTTCTAGTCAAAAAGAAGGACGGAGGAACGAGGTTCTGTATTGACTACCGAAAACTGAACCAGGCTACGAAAGTGGACGCCTATCCGCTCCCGCGGATAGAGGACAGCCTCAACACTTTGGGAGGAAGCCTATTCTTCTGCAGTCTGGATCTCGCAAGCGGATATTGGCAGGTGGAGATGGCACCGGAGGACCAAGAAAAGACGGCCTTCGTGACTCAAGGAGGATTGTATGAGTTTAAAGTGATGCCATTCGGGCTAGTGAACGCCCCAGCCACCTTCGAGAGACTGATGGAAAGAATCCTCAGAGGAATCGTGTGGGAGGAGTGTCTGGTATACTTGGATGACATACTGGTCTTTGGACCAACGTTCAAAGTGACTCTGGAAAGATTGGTACGGGTTCTGGACCGACTGAACGCTGCAGGACTGAAGTTAAAGGCGCGAAAATGTAAGCTGTTCCAGAAGAAGATTCCGTTCTTGGGGCACGTTGTCTCGTTCAACGGGATCGAACCCGACCCCGAAAAGTGTCGGCAAGTAACCGAGTGGCCGGTCCCGCGGGATCTCCACGAGGTACGAGCCTTCGTGGGATTATGTTCGTACTACAGAAGGCATATAAACGGCTTCACGGAGTTGGCTGCCCCCTTGTATGAATTGGCAACGAAGGAGGAACCATTCGTGTGGAGCGCGAGACGACAAGAGGCATTTGATGCGATGAAGAAGGCGCTAACGGAGGCCCCGGTGTTGGGATTCCCGGAGGAAGAAGGACAATGGTGGCTTGACACAGACGCCAGTGACGTGGGAACGGGAGCCGTGCTATCACAGGAGCAGAGAGGGGAGGAACGGGTGATAGCTTACACGAGCAAAACCCTGGAGTCAAACGAACGAAAGTATTGCACCACGCGGAAAGAACTGTTGGCGGTGGTGCGAGCTTTGAAGCATTTTCGGTGCTACATCTATGGTCAACGCGTGATAGTCCGGACGGATAACAGCGCGGTCAGTTGGCTGCAGAGAAGTAAGGAACCGATGGGGCAGGCTGCTCGGTGGATTGAGATTATCGACTCGCATGATGTGTCGTTCCAACACCGACCGGGCAGGAAGCATGGGAACGCTGACGCGTTGTCCCGGTATCCGTGCAAACAATGTGGGGAGGAGCACGAGAATACCGAAAAAGTGAGAGTAGTGACGCGGGCCCGGGGGTACGAGCCCGGATGGTCCCCGCAGGAGATGAGAGCAGCGCAGAGGAGGGATCGAGATATAGGGCCGATTGTCGCACGGATGGAAAAAGATGCGGACCGGCCAGGTTGGGAGGCCATATCTCCGGAATCCCGGGAAACAAAGATCCTATGGAGGCAATGGGAACGATTAAGCCTCAGGGATGGCGTGCTGCATCGGAAGTACTGGGAACTAGAAGGACATGGTTGGAGGAACCAGTTGGTCGTTCCCCGAGGGGAACGGGCCAAGCTGGTAAGGGAATACCATGGAGGCGCGGCAGGAGCGCATTTAGGAGTCGCCAGGACGACGGCCCTGTTGGAACAAGGGTTTTACTGGCCGGGACTCCGGGAAGACGTGCGGAAGGAATGTCGAGAATGTGATTGCGCGTTGCTGAAAAAGGGAAGAGGAAGACGGGAGCCGCTACATCAGTACATAGTGGGGGAGCCGATGGAACGGCTGGCCATGGATGTTTCGGGCCCGTACCCAGTCACCAAACGAGGAAATAAGTATTGCCTGATGGTGGGATGCTATTTCACCAAATGGTTGGAGTGTTTCCCGATCCCGGATCAAAAGGCAACGACAGTGGCGAACAAACTGGTTGAAGAAGTAGTAGCACGGTACGGCGCGTTTCGGGAACTACACTCGGATCAAGGCACGAATTTCGAATCCGAGGTGGTGGCTCAGGTCTGTGCGCTATTCGGGATACACAAAACAAGAACGACGCCGTACCACCCCAGGAGTGACGGGTACATAGAACGAAGTTTCCGTACTTTGGGGTGTTGTTTGAAAGCCAGCTGCCGAGCGACGGGTCGGGAATGGGACGAGATGGTCCCGCTCGTGATGATGAGTTATAGAGCAACGCCGCAAGCCAGCACGGGGGTGACACCGAATATGATGATGCTGGGCCGACAGACCATGATGCCGCGACAGGCGATTTATGGGAGACCTCTAGGACCAGAGGAGGAACCCCGACGGGTAAGCGACTATGTGGAAAGCCTGGAGGAAGGGCTAGTCGCAGCCTATCGGGAGGCCCGGACGGGGCTGAAACGAGCCGCCATCCATCAGAAACACGAGTATGATGGGAAGGTGACTCGGCGGGAATACCACGCCGGAGAACTGGTCTGGGTGCACGATACGGTAGTGGATAGGGACAAAGGAACGAAGTTGCGATTTCCATGGATAGGCCCTGCACTGATCGTCAAGGTGCTTGACCGAGGACGGGTGGTAGTACGGAAGAAACGAGGGAAACCGGGGGGGGTGGTCCATGTGGACCGCCTGGAACCCTACCGAGGACACGCTGCGCCAGCTTGGATGGTAGCTGACCAGCAAGGATACGAGGCTGCACAGTAAATGCTTGGGGTGGGGCGCGCTAGGGCACGTAAGGAAACGGGGCACCCCTTTTTGTGATGAAGTCGTTTTCGTGTCTCGATTCCGCAGGTGGAAGAGGACCAAGGGAACGACCAAATCGGCGCTACACAAAAAGGCTTTGGCCAAAAAGGACTGATCAACCTGGGGCCATTGAGTCGGGGCGGTGCGTTGACCACTACAGTAGGAGTGCAGGTCGTTAGGCTGTAGAGATTCGCTACCTAGCTGAAGATTGGTTCTCTTGCGGATGTAATATAGGTGGGAAATGCGGGGTTGGAACGAAAAACGGCGTTCGGGAGCCACGACGGCCCGAATGTCTAAAGTAGTCCCACGGAGCCGCTTTCCGGTCAGTTCGGAGGAACCACAGCGTGGAAAAGATGGTTGGATTACAACAGAAGACAGACCCGGTGGCAAGCTGGTGAAGACTTCTGAAGTAATGCCGACTTGGTAATACCGCTTTACAGCGTCCAGGAGACCGGAGGAGAGTAGATGCGGCACTCTCGGGAACGCCGGAGGAACGAACGGACGGCTGTAAAAGGCGAGGCCTGAAACGAGGACGGGCTTTAAAGTAGGTCGTAAAAGGAGTAAAAGAGGACAAAGAGAACGGGGCGGCGGCGAGGAGATGATAACGCCGAGCCCCTGTGTTCTCCGGGAAGTGTGCGGAAGCACTGTGAGGGCCAAGATGAAAAAGGCAAGAGAAGGCGACGAGGGATGAAAGGACCGAGGGCGTCCGGTGGGGCAATAAAAGGCCTAGGAAAAACGCGTGGACGGGCGAAGGGCCGCGAGGTAAAGAAAGCAGGCGAGGCGGTGACCAGCGGCGGGCCCCGGGGACCGGAAAATAGTAGGGGGCGCCACCGTAGAAGTGGATGGTGAGTCTGACGCTAGGGGTCGCTAGTGCAGGCCACGCCCACTTCCGCCTGCGGCGGCTATGAAAGGCAGAGCGCTCGCCGGAGCAGGTCATTCTGGTCAGCCGATCAGGATTCATCGAATCGCAGACGAGCAGACTGAGCTAAGGAGAAGAAAACAAGAAGAAAAGCAGAGAAGCGAGACGAGCAGCATCACCACGAGACAAAAACGGAAACGGCTGACGGGACGAGCTTCAGGATTGGAACGAGCCCCGAAAGCCCGGAAAACAGACACGATGAGCGGACAGTGCTGGGAAGGACATTGTCACGGAAAGGAGTTTAAGCACTTGGCCAAGCATATTAAAGGCCAGCACGATGGATTACGGAAGCAGTACTACATGTGCCCGGTGTGTTCGAGTCGAGCCTATTCGACACACCAGGACTGGAGGAAGCACATGACGGACTCACACGAAGGGAACCTGCAGAGGGGGATGCCGAAGCAAGACCCCCTTCTGAGGCTGGAGTATGCTGCGGCGTTCGCCTTGGACCCGAAAGGACGACCGCCGTACACCAGTTTCGCTACTGGGGATGAAACGGCGGCCCGGGTAGCCAACATGGAACGGGACTACGCGGTGCGCCATCCGGAGGGGTTTCAACCCCCTGAGAGGGCGGTGGATAAGGAGGCACCGGAGAGGCCGCGACGGCATATCCGCATACCTTACTACCCGAGGGCGTCGAGAGGATCCGAGGACAGCGACGCCGAGCAGTTGGAGCAGGTAGCAACCGAAGAAGGATCAGAGGCCGACGAGGCCGGCGAGGGAGCCCAAGCAGCCAAAGCAGCAGGGAAGGGACCCCTGGCCGAGGTGGCGGAACGATCGACACCCACGCGTCGTTCCCCTCGGAGGGCCGCGAAAGGAGTACGGAAGGAAGACACCGAGTCGCCGCGAAGCGCGAGCCGGGCCGTGGTTAACCCGAAACCACTCCTGACACCAGACCAAATATCAGGGTTAGTACAGAGCCGAATTAAGAAGTTAAACGCCCAGGGAGAACCACGGGAACCGAGAGGACGAGGACTCCCAGGCAGAGGAAAAGGACGGACATCCACACCCACCCCGAAGCCGGGTTGCTCAAGAATACCACCGGGGGCCGAGGTGGTGGAATTGGTGAGCTCGTCCGACGACCAACGACCGAAAGTCAAAGAAGAAGAGGAGCCGCTCGCTTTCAAGAGGCCCCCGACGCAGGGATGCCCGGCGGAGGAGCCGTCGCGAAAGAAGAAGTGGAAAAAGGTCAAGAAAGTCCCGAGAGAATTGGAGGAGGGAACGAGTTCGGACCAGTCGGAGTCAGGCAGGAGTATGTCGGCCCGAAGCGATCGGTCTTTGATTATCGCTGAGTCTAGTAGCACGGGAGAGCTGGGACCATCGCAGCCTGAGACCTCGACAGGAGTCAGACGAACCACGGGACTAGAACCACCTTGTAGCGACGCACAATTTACTATGATGACAGTTCATAAGAAATCGGTGATATACGAATCACGACACCCGAGGTACCCCGGGTATTTAAAAGGAACAATGAACCGGGAGGGATCGTTCAGGGGTTACCACGAGGCGAGATCCGACCGGGAGCTGGAGGACAGCATTCGGGAAGCACAGGGAGGCCGGCTGGTGGAAAGAGAAGCATTGTACCTAGGGAGGTTTCTACGCGAGATGGCAGAAAGGCAGGGACTCAAACCGTCGGGGCGAGTGGAGAAAGTAAAGTATGTTCGGCATGCGGCCAGGCCGGAGGACACGGCGTCGACGGCCTCGACACAGCCGCTGTTCTCTACCCCTACCCCGACGAAAGCAGATTCACCCCTGGAGAAGATGGTATGTAAGCAGCCGCTAGTGCCGCCCCCAGGATTGAAACGAATGAGAGACATTACGGTAGCACCAGACACGCCAGAGACACGGGCGGCGGTTGACAACCTGACTCGAGCCAGTTTGGGGAGCTCGTTTTTCGGGTCGCAAGGGTCGGAGGAGACCCCGGGACCACCGTCGCCCGAACGTATGGGATCGCCGCCAGGACCGGATACCCCACTCAAGGACGAGGATAAACACGGGCGGGCGCTACAACCGCGGGTTGTGATACACAGATTACAAATACCGGCTGCCCAGTCCATGGACGCGGAGGTGGAAGACTCAGAGGACATGGAGTTGGGGCAGACCGAGACCAGGGGATACGAGCCGGAGAAACAAGAATTGGACGAGTCGGGAGCGGATTCAGTGTTCGGGTCTATAGGAACGGAGATGCCGACGGCAGGACCATCTAGGGAAACACCGAGACTCAAGTTATTACGGACACAGGCCGTTCACCAGGTCTTACAGGGACACTTTCCGGTGACGGCGCGAGCGGTACGAGACTGGGACGCGGAAAAGGCCATTCGGGTGCAACTGACGTGGCCCCCGAGGGAGGTGCGAGGAATGACGGCCAAGACAAGAGCAATGGCTTCGGCGTCTATGGCGTTCCTGATGGCACTAGAAACGGGCCGCAAGCCAGAGACATTTGAAGAAGCGATGGCGCAGTTCCCGACGGCGGCACTGGGGCCGTTGACCAGGGAGTTCCCGGGGGTCGACCAGCTAGTTAACGAACACAACCGGACCGTCCAATTGGCTCAGACCCTAGTGATGCACAAAAACGAGGATCAACTGGATGACTTGTTGAAGGCGACAAGAGAGGCGGAAAAACAGAGCGGAATGGTGGATCAGCTTCTCGAGCTCCCCGCTAGGGAGGAGAGACTGTTGCTGCCGATCCGGCGCCAAGAAGAAGGGTGAAGTAGATGCTGCTCGAGGTCTTGCACGGAGGAAAAACAGCGCGACGGAACCAGAGGCGGAAGATGGCGCGTCGCGAGTCGGGTGGGGAGGGATTACGGGGCGTTGGCTCCTCACCCATAATGTCAAACCCCCAGGGAGAGAACCGGGCCGAGGCGGAGGTACCTGAGCCGCACAGGAGGCCGAAGCCTGGATAAAAGACTCTCCTGGAGACCGCTGGACGGGCCCGAAAACTTTACTTAAACTCATCGGGAACGGACTGGCGGGCTCGAACATTCTTATCTTAATTTATTCTTATTAGTTTCTTTATGGGAACCTTCTTGCGGAAGTGAACGAAACCACATGTGTTAGGAGGTGTTGAGTGTAATCAGCGAGCTGGAGGGTCCATGACTGGAATGAACTTACCAAGCCTGCGGGGCGAATACGGGACGGAAGGAGGCGCTAGGAGGAAAAACAAGTTTGTAGCTGTTCCTCTTCTTCCCTGGAGCCCGCTGCGTTGGTTGGGACCGAGCAGGTGGAACGGGATCGTCCGGTCGCGGAAATGGATAGCGGGCCGGGCAGCCCGGGAGCGAGAGTGAAAGTTGGGAGGCGGAATCGAGGAAAGGAAATCAAAATGGACGGATAGTGTTGTCATTGTAGTCTTTGAGTCGACGGTCGTGCCGGGGTAAATAAGGTACCGGTGGGCCGGCGACTCGCCGCTGGAGGAAAGGCTGGCGCGGGCCAAGACTGAAAACCCTTCTCCCGCGCTGCCTTGAGCGATCTGGAGGCGAGGAAGAGACGACCTCTGTCCTCTAGCGGCACTTCTACTTCCTGCAACTTTGTCTTCTTGATTTTGGATGGATCGATCAGAATGTGGATGAACTCGGATTCATGTACCATCATCTTCTGAGTTTCCTTGTCTTCAGCCTCTTACCGCATACGAAGAGCGGCAAAATGGAACTTCTCGACCTGAATGCTGGTTTTATCGTGCCAGAGTTGATGCAGCGAGTCGTGAAAGGATTGCGGCGAGTCGTAGATGTCTCCCGGAGGACCAAGGCACGAGCAGGGACGATAACTTAGGGGCCCTGGCTCGTGACCGACCGTAATATATAGTAAAAGTAATACATGAACGATAAACGAAAAAAAAAAATTAATAGACTTACTAAAACTTATATTAATCTCTTACCTGCAGTAACGACAGAGACTCCTTCCATGTCGTATTTCCTGATGTCTTCTTCTCGAGGAACGAAACAAAATAGTCTTTGAAACATATAGGGAAGTAATCTTTGCAAAATACAGGGAGGTGGTGCTTGGAACGTCGGCTGCGGATGCCTCGATAGACAAATCAAGAGGTCTGCAAAGAGCGACGAGGAGCGACCCTTCTTGGAGTTCGACATCGGATGAGTTCTTCTCTATATATGCTATTTTATTGAGAATGGGCCCGTTCCGGATCTCAGAGGTTGACGTTGGGTGCAGGTCCCAGTTGATGTCGTCCATCTTCACTTTCTACGGCTTCTTCTTCTCCTTCTCACTAATATCTTCAACTTACCAACTTCGAACCGTCGTACCTAGGAGCAGCCCGGAACGGCTCGGAGCTGTTGTCTCGGCGTTCGTCATAGGCATAGTGTCTCCATGCAATGTGACATGGCACCGTGGACGACTGTGGCCTTACTCCAAAATCAAACCAGACCGGATCTTAAACTTACCTCTATTAACGAACTATTTGTTGGTATTACAGTCTTACGAAAATCGTCTATAAGCACGGTCCTCCGGGAGGACGAAGAGAAAAACTTAGTAAGCGGAGCGAGGCCCGAGAGCCTAGGAAACGAACGAGGGCCCGAGTGCCCGAAACAGGAATCCTCTTCTTAGGAAAATCATCTCATCAGTAGAACGAAGGAGCCTCCCTCTCGCCCCAAAGAGGACTGTCTTCCTGCCGTTGCTTACGGGGGGGGGGAGGGATGAGAGGCACCGGCTCCTGTCATCAAAAAGAAACTTCATCAAAATTATCTTCTTAATCAAGGTCTCCGTTCCGGTTGTTGTCATGCCACTTGGGCCCGGAACGGTGACGGAAATACTTTACTATGGTGGACTCTCTCCGACATCTCTTTCTGAAATCCTGAAATCTTCAAATGTGTCGACGTGGTCGAGGACGGAACATCTTGATGCTGGGTTAACCACGAGGACATGTGTCGTAAAAGTCAAACTTCAGTTCCTGTACGGAAAACGGACACTTCATCGATAATTAATGATTCTAATCTTCTCAGTCTCACCTTCACCCGAACTCCATCTCAAAGCTTCACCGTGACAAGTAGCACGAAACCCGCGACGTCGTCTGCTGAAGCTTCCACTCTAAGCTTTAATGCATGAAGTTAAGTTCCTTTCCACATACAACGCCATCTTCTTCTTTGGGTACCTTGGCCTTTGGCTCGAACATGTTGTCCTTGCCAAACGTGAAAAAGTCACTGGAGGGCTCCGAATGCCGAGGCGACCGAGGGTGCGAAGTCCAAAAAGAACATTCTATCCACAAAAGCTTCAGTCTTTCTTCTTCAACTCATCCTTAAAATCATCATCATCACCTAAGAGAACGCAGAGAAGAGTAACAGTTACGAAGGAACGAGGGGTCACGACCGACCGGGTAGGAGAATCACGACCGATTCTCTACCCAAAAACAACGGAGAACGTCTGGACGACGGTAGAACGGACCGAGGGTCGAGAGGACTAAGGGTCACGACCGACCCTGGCCTCTGGGTGGGAGAGTCGCGACCGATTCTCCACCCGAACGAGGGGAGAACGTCTGGACGACGAAAAACGAAGGGAACGGGGGCACTGCGGGTCACGACCGACCCATGGCCCCGGGCAGGAGGACCACGACCGGTCCCTCTGTCCTAATGAGGGTAAAAAGGCGAGGAAAAACGCGCCGAGGGGCTAAGTAAATAGAGCCCAGAGGAGAGGAGCGGGGGCGACGGGGTCACGACCGATCCCCAGTCCCGGGTGGGAGAGCCACGACCGGCTCGCTCATCCTAAAGACGAAACGGGTCCTAAATAGATCAAGGATAAGAGAACTCTGACGAAGATAAAAAGAGACTAAGATATATAAAAACGAATTATATGAACTTTTATTAAGAAGAGAGAAAAAAACGAAGAGAGAAAAACGAAGAAAGAAAAACGAAGAAAGAAGAGAAATAATAATTAGCCGGATAGGCCCCGGGGGCCCTCCGAAGTAGACCGGGGAGGACAGAGGGTGACACCTCCTCCTCTGCCGATAAGGAGCGTAGGATTGAAATGTTTCTGGTTCTAGAGTATGTTCTGTTGTCGTTGCTGTATGAACTGTGTTGAAATTTTGTATAACGTGTTTTCCCACCTTTCAAGAAGGTGCGGGAGGGTGTGATGAACGGCTATTCAGCCAAAATACATAGAGGTTAAAATAATAGAAATAAGGTAATAATGGAAATAGATGTAAAGAACGAATATGTAAAGAACGAATAACGAATATGTAAAGAACGAAGAACGAAATAGATGTAAAGAACGAATATGTAAAGAACGAATAACGAATATGTAAAGAACGAAGAACGAAATAGATGTAAAGAACGAATATGTAAAGAACGAATAACGAATATGTAAAGAACGAATAACGAAAACGTAATGGAACGAAACCCGGAAATATGTAAACCGGAAGTGAAATGTAAACCGGAAACGGAATATATAAACCGGAAGTGACGTCAGTGGTAGGTCACGTGACCGAAGGCAGCCAATCAGGGCTGACCTCTCTAGTATATAAAGGGGCGGTGAGGCCCGAATAAACAGAGTTCTTTAACAGTTCTCCTGGTGTCCAGACGTGTCCTCTTTCCTGAAACAACCACTAAAGATGAGCCGAACAGAGTAATTAAGCCGAAGTTAGGACAAAACAGTCGAAGTCCGAGATAGGTAGTCGAAACATAGGGTAAGGGGCCCGAAGGCCCGAAGAACGAGGAACGAGGGAACGGAGTAGGGCACGAAGGCCCGAAGTAGTACCGGAAACCGAGGCGTAGTATGGTACGAAGACATGGGGAGCGGAACGAGGGAGCGAAGTCCGCGGGGACGAGGGCGCGGCGTGCTCGGCCCCACGCTACCAAACAATAGGCGACTGTCGGCCCGTCGCCCCCGCGGACCGGAACTCAGGGGTGGACCGCCCCCCGGCCGACCCGTACCCCTACCATAATTCCCCTCCCCCGCAGTCCTCCGTCGACATCGAGTGCCGATTCCCGATCGATTCGCTCAGCCCCCCTCGTGCGCGAGGCACGACTCTAGAAACACATCTCAGTTCTTGGCCCGGATTCCCCGTCCGCCCCGAGACCCGAACAACCCCCACGTTCCTCTGTCGTAAGAATCGGCAACCCCGACTTACCAGAGAACGTCACAATATGTTTGCCGTTACCTTCAAAAGTATACCTAGAATATCAAAGCTTTCAACATCGCATTTTGTCAGTTGGTTATGATTACACATTTTCACTGCATATGTCTTTTGGATGTCCCATATAGAAGAGCAAGGGTTACTCTGAACATAACATTGGGTAAGAATAGACAAAAGTAAATATACTGTAACGAGCGATGTGACAAAGTATTACTTATTCTGACATTAAAGCCGCAATATCATCCATGTGTTGCTAAGGTAAGGTCTCCATTCCTAAAGCCGAGCGACTTTGTGGCCAGCAAATTACTCCATTTTAAAGACGATAGCGTGGCTTTAAGATAACATTGTCCTTCCTGTCTTCATTTGTAACTAACATAAGATATGACTAACAACAGAGACTTGGGGTTGCAAGTCTGAAACGTCATTATATATTTAGGTGAAAGATTCTTATAAAACAAATGTGATATTTGACCTAGGGCAGGTGTGACCCCCCCCCCCCCTTACCCCCGCCCATAGTTTGTTCTTACACAAGGCCAGCATACTTTCATTCTTTGTAATCATGAGATTCACAGCCATTGTCAAGGCAAAGCTTCCATATCTCACACACTTCCTTAAGTTACCACCTCTGTACAACCTGCCCCAAACCATCACTCTTCACAAAGTTTAATGCCAAACACCACCTTGACTCTTCTTGGGAGAATTACCAACGAAGCCATTTTATTTTTCATCCCCGCCAGTCGCCATTGTTTCATATCTTATTCATCATGGCCGGTGTTTAACAATCTCTACCCGATGCAACACCTGCAGCGGGTCGTTAATAGAACATCAGCAGCGGCCTCTGGTGGAGAGGCAATGAGGGAGGGGGCTTAGCACATCACCTAATGAGAAAAGACCAAGATAGAGTAGGACTAAGGCCCTAATGGGACCACCACACCGCCCAAGTCGAGTCTCTAGTGGATAGAAAGTTTTGAAAAATGGTCAAGATTGAATAAGCAATGGTCTTAAAACTTGGAAATTTCCAGCAACAACGGCTGAAACTAATGATGTTGATTTGGGAATACATTAAGATTGTTCAACCGATTCAGGGAATTTGCTTATTGGATTGATTAAACTGTCCTCTGTATTGTGGACTTTATTTGGTTATCAACCTTTACAATATAAATGGAAAAGTTAAGAGGATGATGTATATAAACGAAAGTGTTAAAATACAATTTAGAATTGTGTCATTTAAAGTTCGCTATTGAGCTATAGAATAAAACAGTAATCTCTCATATAAAACACATTATGTCTTTTCATGATATCATATCATATACTAAGGTATTGCTTGAACTCTAAAATACTATGCAGCAAGTTTATCCTAATTACAAGACTTTTTTAATATTGAGCTCAACTGTACCTTCAGCCGTATCTGGATTAGATTCTCTTATATGGATTAGCAACCTTTAGTCAGGATTCCTCCTGCAGAATACAATCATTGTGAAGACAATTTAATATGCATCACAACAGAATGCATTGTATCTCTATTCTGTAAAATTTTAGACCTTAGATAACTGAATAAGATACATAATTAGTATGGTACCAACAAGGCTTAAATTTTTTTTTGAAGAACTTTGCAATGTTTTCATACAGTTTCTAGTGAAAAAAAAAGAAGGAAAAAAAAAAGATACAGCCTTTGTGTATACTACTATTTCACGAACCCAAATATTTGAGTCATGAAAGTTCTAAAATTCGAGATTCGCGAAAGATATTTGGTCGTTCCCCAGATATATCAATATCTTGCTTCCTAATAGTTGGTCGGTTCTAGGTTGGAATGTCACAGAACTGTACGTACCTCATCCAATTCCATAAGTGGCAGGGTAACTTAGTTGGAGAATAGTTGGAGGCAGTTGGCCGGGCTAATTCCGACGGAATTGAGTTTGGCTGTTCGGTAATAAAGTTATAAGTAGCATACTTGTATGATTGGTAGTGGCATGTCATTAGAGGAGAATATTTGGGCTGAGTATATTCAGGTTCCGTGGAGGTTCATTGTGCAATATTATCTGACTAATAAGAGTAGAATAGAGTAAAACCACATTAAAATAAATTACAAAGGCTCAGAAATGCAAGTCTTTCTAATATCAAACTAAAGTTACATGCCTTTGATGTAGGCCAACATGTGCTCCAAAGATGGTCAGATCAAAGGTAGAAATTTAAGGAAGGACACATTTGACTTCACCAGTTCAGTTGCCTAAAATCTTCTCCTTACAGAATACCACAGCAAAGAGATTTGAAATGCAAAGAGATCTAAATGTTAGCATGCTGATAACTGTTTCCCTGTACATCTTAATCCATACGCAAATAGTCTGTGATTAAGGGAGTCGTAGTTATCTGGAATATAATTCTTTCATAATTCTAACTTCCTGTGAAATGCTTTACTTCCATGTGTACTTTACCAATGCCTTCGTATTCTGCTCTAAACGACTGCCTCCAGGGTGTAAATTTCCTGTTTCCCAGGCAGCTTTCAATATTTAACATGAGCCTGGTAAGATTATGAATACTTGACAAGACTTCACTGTTTCACCGCTAGGGGCTGGGCGAGAAATGAGGAATTTGAAGAGAACCTGAACGATAATGGGGGATGTTGGAGAAGGGGCCCATAAATCTGTCTAATTTATTAATCCTGCTATATCGATCTTATGGTGAAACAATATCCTCCTCATAAAATCTGGAAGAATCATGATTTTCAAAGAGAACTCTATGCAGGTACCACAAACTATTAATAAGGAGAAAACTTTCAGTGTTGAACAATTAAAGTATACAATGTAATACATCATCTAATTTGAGATTGAGCTGATTGTAATAGGAGGATTTAATAAATATTACCATATTTATCTATGTCCAAACTAACCACTGTTGTTACTTGTTATTCCTATTTATAGCTGATTTATTAATAACGACCTATATCCGGTAAATATATTCATACTTTTTGTCAAAAGTTTGCATGGAACATATTACCTCTGTACTGCCACATATACGGTCATAAGAAGAGTTTCGAGTGAAAGGTATCAATGTTCATTTCTTTCATAACAAAGACATCATAAATCGAAACTATAATAGGGAGCTTCTTTGCGTGTTCCATAATTAGTGTTTCCTGATCTATAAAAAAAAGCACACATGCAGGATACTCTTTCCCTAGGGAAAGACGAGGATGGTCAAATTCCGAGGCATTAGTGATCTTGAGAATGGATGACCAGTATTCGCGCGAACTTGAGTACATAGATAGGGTCATTGAAATGACCGTATTTGGATAAAGCTGACTATATGCCATTTCACCATAATTAACGTCTGCGATTTAATAAGTATCATGACAATGCAGTGAAATTGACTCGAGAAAAAATCTCCTCTTTATCTGAACCTTAACATAATCAAATAACTTGTTGTTCTTTGATTGTTGTTGTTGTTGTTGTTGTTGTTTTCATTTATCAATATATCTTTGACGGGGAAGAGGGAAGGTAGGATGGTTCAGTCCTACCTCAAACCAGAGACAGTTTTCAGACACTGGAGTATTCCAGCCTACAACCCTTGCTCCTGAAGGTCAAATGTGACTTTGTGTTGCCCTTTTCCCAACTGTCTCCCCATGGCAGTATGTGCACATTTATTTTCCTAAAATGGTATATATGAAGTTACTGAAGGAGACCACAAAGCCTTTCGTAAACCGACCATGCTTATTGTTTATAGTAAGAAAAATCAAAGAAGAATTTATTACGTCAATTCAATGGGGAGCTTTTCTGTTTCCATCAATGATAAGAAACGAGGAGAGATAGACACAATACACTCAGACTATGCTTGAGAAAACGATTGGGTAACAAGGCACAATGTACTCAGGTTATGCCTTATGGTACAGGATAATCATGGAGGGTGATATAATGTCCTCCTTTCTGTCCACATATTGGTTTTCTATATCACCACCACTTCTTCAGGGCATCATGACTGAAGGTAATATAGTAGACCATGTACAGAAAAAGGGACAAAAAGGAAGGAAATCATCTACAGACACGTAGTTTTTGAAAAGCTACAGAGGTTTTACTTTTATTTTCAGTGTCATCATTTCTATAGTGCTTCCGTTCTATTTACACTTAGATTCTAATGAAACACGAATTTACTGAATTTTCCATTATAATTCTGACACGAGATCAAATTGGAAATCCAGGTCAAAGACCGAGAAAGGAATCAGAATAGAAGACCCTTAATCATACATGCTATACTTACTGTATTTCAGCTTTGTACACCGAGGTCAAGATATTGCACTGTGTTCAACAGCAATACATAGCAAGTAGTTTACCTTTCTCTATAGAAAAACGGAGAGCAATAAAGAATAAAAAAGAAAGGAAAACGCACGCTCATATTAGGGATGTAGAAAAGAACTATACAAAACGTGGGAATTGCATCTCTAGGTTGAAATACGCAAGTAAGATTGATGTGGACGCGTACAAAAAATATTCTTACTTTTTTTTTGCAGCATTGCATGATGGAAAGTTGCCCTTCACATATATTCATTTAGCGTTTGTGTTGCATGTCGCCCAATCAATCAAACATCGGATATTAGAAAGGCAGGTCAATCTGTACTAAAATGTATGTCAATGCATGGCATACTTTGATGAACGACATTGGTGTCCATAGAAGTCATATTAAAAGTATGATTCATAGTAACTTGTGGAGGAATTGATTAAGAAATTAAGTATTCAAAAGTGAGAGAGTATTATAGAACCTTGGTCCATAATGTGCAGTGATGCCTAATGAGTAATTACACTTTTTTTTATCATTATTCCTAGAATTAGTAGAATTGATACGAAAAACTCGGTTGTTCATAAGCTCCCTTCTCCCGCTAAATATAAAAGTTACAATGGAACATTATAATGTTGGTTATTCCCAGAAAGCTCCCCCTATTGGGTATATTTTCCTCGGGGTAGTTGTTTCCGAAGTACGTGTCTTAATTCTGAGCTATTTAGAGCAGTAGGCCTATGAGCCGTTCGTTGCATGTTTCTGTTGAGTCTCTCTATCTACTCATATCCAACCGTACGTTTTCATTAAAGACCCAGGGCAGAAGGATAAAAAAACCGATTAGGCCATTCGAAGAAGTGGAGCCACGAATATCTATAACTTCCTCTCCTTGCATGTTGTTTTGCAACCAGTATCCCTTTTTAGCAATTAGATATGAAAAAGATATGCCATCCGGAAAACGTCTGGTAATTTTTGCAGGGACACGGAGCGTCGTGTTAGATTGGATAACTGGCGTGTGCACGCTAACATGTAAATGTCATCAAAGATGCAGCATACCTGTGTCGTTCATGTAGAACTTGTTGGATCCAGAGACTATTTTTTAGGAATATAACTCGCATAGAACGCCTATTTACTATTAATGTTGATCGAGGTGGCAGATCGCTGATAATGATTCTAATTGCACGATTGTATAAATTAATTTTGTCTAGTAACAAGAGATGTCAGAACTAATTATATGATGTGCAAAGGCTACTGATGTGACAAGTTCCACGCATTATACCTGCATTGATATTAGATCCAATTCTAGACATACACACCTGTACACTCGGCCTATATCAATACCTATAGCTTTGCTTTATTCCGAGATTAATTTTTTATAATCTTATTGCATATGATTGATATCATTATACTTTTCCCCGACGGTTATGATCAGGGAGGTCATGTTGAAATCTTGGGATCCCAGCAACGTAGATAATATCATCTTTCCGTCATTTGATTAAGAAGAGAAAACAAAAATAACTTTATCGCTTTATTTCACTATACCAGGCATGATAGATGATGGAAACCTGTTTCCAGATTCAAAACTGGTACACATGTTTACACTGATGTACAGCTTTTGGCATGGTATGTAAGTTTCGCATTAATATTCATGGACTCACCCCCTCTAAACGATGACTGAGGGCCAACTTGGGATGTGCCCGTATACGTCAGTGGGGTATAAACCTTGGTTGGACGGGCCTGCCCTACCGCTGCCCTCACAAATTGTAAACTGGTGTCCACAAGTAGTATACGGAAAGGTACTTTATATCCAGGAGTTGTACGTCGAATAAAATCATACCTTCTGAAAAGCGAAAAATCAGTCGGAATTTAGGATAAAAAGGCCCTAGCCTGCATGGCTTGTATTGTGTATTTGTTTGAGTGAAGTTTTTTTTTATCATTTTACAAAAAGCAGTGACAGCATCTCAGCTGTCAGTTCAAATGTGGTTGCTGTTGGAAGCATATCTAGGCACATATCACAAACCAGTAATGATTATGTATATGACTTAGAAAAATATGGCAGGAGCGATAATACAAACATTGTGTGAAGCCCTCGTATCGCTAATGCCATATATTCTTTGTATTGGTTTCCCCTGACCTCTTTCTACTATAGAGAACCTATACCACCCTCAGTTATTGGTCTAATTACTTTATAATCTATGCGGATAGACAATGACAAATCTACACTATAAAACTGAAACGACTGATTGTACCCTTTGTAAACAACAAGATGTATTTGTCAAGACCGACATATGGAGTGAAATGCCCGGGTCCAGCGAGAGACAAGGGTTGATAGTAGGTCGATGACCACATCAATCCCCTTTCCGACATTTTCATGCTGCGTTGGTGTAGGTAAAAAGGAACGTGGTTTAACTTTACTTGGCAGGGCTTGTCCAGGTTTGGCCATATTCGGCTGTGTTCAGCAAGACTCCGTCCTGTTCAGCAGGGCTCGGCAAGACTTTATTGTGTTCAGCAGGGCTCGGTAGGGCTTGACATGGTTCAGCAGGCTTGATCAGGGCAGGTAGGGGCTCTGCAGGGTTCGACAGGGCCGTTATAACTCTTGGGACCAGCAAGGCTTGGCAGGGCACGGCTGGGTTCGGTTTTGTTAGACAGGACCTAGTAAGGATTGGATATGTTCAGAAGGGCTTAACCATTTTTTTAAAGACTCACCAGGGCTCATTTACTTTATGCAGGGCTCAGCAGGAGTTGGTCAGGCATGAATGTGTTATAAAATCAGCATGGGGCTCAGCAAGGCTCTGCCATGTTTGACAGGACCCATCAAGGCTTGGCTGTGACTGACAGGTCTCAGTAAGGCTTGGTTAGGCTAAGTAGGATTCAAGGTTGGCCAGAGAGTGGTCAGATGTGGCAAGGCTTAGCAGGGTTTGGGAAGGGTTCGGAGTGGTCGGTTATACTGGCCGCCCGCCACACATGTGTTGGAAAAGGTAGGTTTGACCCTAGACAAGGTCACCGAAGGCATCAAATGCCTCACATGATTATTGAGATCAAGATCATAATTATATGGTTGTCCTCTGGAAATTCGTTCAATAGTCGGGCGGTGGTAATATCTAGCTTTCGTGATGACAGGCGGTGTTCAAGGGTGGAAAGATCCCTCTAAATTATATACAATAAACAGAAAAACCTGTACATCTAAATATCTGTAACCCACATTGCAGCATGCAATGATCCCTCTTACTTAGATCGATCACAAATGGCTACGTAAAATACAAGAATCATGACCTACTTTTAAATGGTGTTTCAATTTTGTAAACAATATGATTTCCACTATAGGTTGCTACAAAAACATACTCATGCTTTATGTCTTGTCCTTGCTGTTTATACCCACGGTCCAAGCTAATATCTTTTTATAGACATTCTATTTCATTTATAGACATTCTATTTCAACATCGTTAGTTTATTTCAAATTATATATAAACTCCCTCGGTAATTGGCATCGGAAATGAGTACATGTACATTCGTGATCTCTAGATCTTTTCCTATTTGATGCTAGAAGACTTTCCTAATACCTTGGCTCTTGACGTTCACCACTTTCCTCTTTTGACTTAAGCCTGTATTTCACATGATGATTTTGTAGCCATGTTAAAAAACTGCAGCGGTGTAATACAGGTTGAATATAGACAAATTATTGTGTATTACTAGAAAGGTTTTAAAATTCTCTTTCAAATGCTATAAAGGATGTAAGGTTTCATGTTATATTCTCAGGGAAAATCAAGCAAATACAAAATCGGATACATCGAAATCGGTAGGTGGAACACAAGCTTTGGACATTTTATGGTCTCCAACCACCACTAAAGCCAGCAAGCCATCCCACGCACAGCAAACGCTAAATCGTTAATGGAAATTCGCCAAATGAAGTCATCACGATCTGAGCTGTATTGTCCCCCAAGGGTTACCCATCTCAGGCCGGGAGGTCTAAGGGGGTCAGGGAACAGGGTAAAAGGTGGGGGTGGTGGTCTTAGAAGCAGGGGGGTCGCGGTGGCGGGTGGGCAGGTAGGGTGGGGTGGGGTCAGTCCCTCCTGGACACCACCAGGAAGGGATGCCCAGGCTATATTGGCCAGATAAAATGGACTGACAGTGTAGAACAAGGCCCTTAGCCGCCATGGAGCAGCCCTTCCCCCCAAGCCCTGGCCTTGTCCTCCATGGCGGGGTTTAATGTTTAATCAATAGCAAAGGTCACCATTTGAGCCGGGCCTAAGCCGTGGTGGGGTAGGGGTGTGGGAGTGGTCAGTGGGTGGGGGTAGGGGGGCTGTAAAGGAGGGGGTCAATGGAGGTATTGACCTTTACTGGCCCACCCTGGAGGTGGGCGCGGATTCAGGTCACGCCTTCTCCTGGTTATGGAGGAACACGTGGGGGAATTACCTGTTGGGTGGGATGTTAGAGGTGGAGACGCCCAGGAGTAAATATGAGGGATCCCATTACTATGGAAACCTGCTTGGCATATTTATCTTCTGGCTGGACACCACAAGTTTGACCACGGCTAGTTTGAATTACTGTAAAAGATATAGAGATGCATTCCTTCTCAACTGAGACTGGATTGTTCCTATTACATGTGGATCCAAGTAAAGGCGAAAGACATATTGTTCTTGAGAAAAATAATATTGTAATGCAATAAATTATTTGAAACGGCCATCACGTATAAGCTATGGGGGGAAATGTTCGCCAGCAGATACAAGCAGATTGCACTTGACACAGAATAAACAAGTGAGGTGCTTTGATCAAATTATAGAACACAAAAGAAAAGTAAAGCACATAACAAAAGCCTCAGTCATAGACATATGTATCTCTATGGTTATAGTAACATAGTGGTAAAGCGACCACAAAAGAAATACATATAACCTGCTAAGACACACTACAAACATAACAGAACAGGTAGAAACAACAAGAACTTCTGTTACACATGACTGAGGAAACTAGAGGAAATCCAATCCATGGATGCAGATGCATACGGAACAAACCGATACAGGTATTCCTAGCCATACACGAACCTGCATGCACCACTGCACCACCCCACCACCACCGGCACCACCACCGCCATCACCGGCACCACCAGTCAGCAGCGCCACCTGTCCCGGCCACCACCGACGCGCCACCTATCAAGCACTTAAAGTATTGTATTCCGTAGCGGAAGTAAGGTGTCGCGACGATAATTCGTCCCCAATACATTATGTATGGCAGGTTACTGACGGGAGGAGCGAGCAATACCTTTGGACCACGTTACATTACATGCTCTCCAGTCTCACGTAGAAATACTTGAGGCTTACTCTTTGATATATTCTATGATTTGTTGTGCTTTTTTTTTTGACAAGATGCACTGTACAGTGTATAGTTTACTAGCATATCTAGATTGCAATGATGCAAGAAAACTGCTATCCCCTTCGGAAAATGTTTCTTTTCTCTGTTCACCAGTGTTTTTGTTCAATCGCATCATATACACATGTATCAATGAGTCTCGGGCTGGGATATTTGTATGAACAGTAGGCAAACGGCAACCTGCAAGCCAGGTCCACGGATATTGACGGTAACAGAAAAGCCAAACTATAAAATAGGTATTTCTCGGGTCGAGGCAGCTACTGATTCAGCTACATTGATTTTTGAAGAGCTCATTCTTTTCGGTGTATTTGTGATACATCAGATATAGATTAGTGTTATCTTTATAACGTATCATAAGGCTCGCATACAATAACGATATTGCTAGTTCAATCTTCTGTACATTTTGAATCGATCCATGAGGATTCATAAACAAAATTGATTAAGGTATATTATCATTAACTCGGCAGTATATCTAAATCTCTATTCAGGAATCCGACAAATACACAGAGAGATATGTTCAGATATAACATATTTCCTGGAAGGGCTCAGTCATGTACAACTCCCATGTATTCGTATATATTCATAAGATGCAGTACCTCCCATTGGACTGCCACAAAAAAGCCAAGCCCAGGATACAATAGCCCCAGTGCCATTACAAAATAACCCACAAAAAAGACTAGGCATTGTCAGGCCTGGATATGAGTAGGAGATCGTATCAAAAGCCCATGGCTCAGGTTAGAAGGGGGGATTCGCAACGAAAATCTAATGACGATCAGGACTTTGGAGAGGGGTTGGGTGGTAATCAGCAGTGATCGTTGCGTATAAGTGATGAGACCTTCTATCGGCCCAGTGCACATGGCCCGCGGCTGGCTTTTTGTGGGGGAGAACAATTCTGGGACGCCCCGCCACCCACCGGTGTCGCCGGGAAAATCACCCCGGGAACGGGGCATTGGGGAAAACTATGGCAAGCCAAATGATCTGTTATTTTTCACCTGAATACTGCCATTGGTTGGTTGGTTAGTTATTGGGGTTTAACGCCGTAGCAACATCTAGGGTCATATCACGGCGAGAACTGGATTTGACAATTCTGTCTTGGATGATCGAATCTATGGAATGGACGAATCTATGAGAAGATAGAGACCATACCCCTACACATTTACCGAGGCAGGTGTTCTTTAATGTGCAGGGTCCCATAGGCAGGGCCCTACACACAACAGCCGGTGGCCCACAAGGAGCCTTTGATAACCCAGTTGTTGCCACTGGGAGACATGCAGAGGGGAGTAGCAGCCAGATCCCCTCAGCCCAGACTTGACCCTGGGCCGCCCATGCAGCAAATGGACACTCTAACCACTTCACCAGCCCACACGGCTGAATACTGCCATTGTGTTATTTATGCTAGCTTTCGATTGCGAAATGTGTATTCCTAAAATGGTCAAAACTGCCGCAAGTGAGTTTGTAAAATAATGTTTCAGCGGTCAGAGAGAATGTTTCTATTTCATTATAAATGAACAGCTCTCCTTGGTCCTTCGTCTGGAATATGTAACACTGAAATAGTTTAATATCCGCTTAATTGAAAACAAATGGAGAGAAGTATTCAGTAGAGCCACTACGGCCTAGATACTTTTCTGGGTGTAAACAAGGTAGTTGTGAAACTACATCACGAAAATGAATTTACCAAAGGCTTGTCATAGCAAAACGGTATTTCCCGGAATGTAACCTGAACGGCAATTGCTGTTCCCCTGCCCCTTTCCAACCCATCCCCCCACCTCGTCCCCTCTCCCCTCCCAATACCAGCTTCCCTCCATCCCCCATCCCCACCTTGCCCTCCACCCTACGTCCGCAGGCTCCGTTCGTTAGTGGGAAGAGCAATGGTTGTTGTACTTGTTATCTGCAGCCAAAACCAATATGGCTTCGCCCATTTTCTATCAGCAACTGTCCAAGCCTTATCCAGTCGATCGTTAAGTCCTTTTTTTCCTACTAAAGACATGTTGATTATTTTTTTCAAAAGTGTCAATGTGGCGATAATCTTATCAGGCCATATATCTTTATTTTAGTAATGGGGATATCAATTATTCTGCCAGTATATATGTATTATACAGCATCATGACATATCCGTTACGGTCAGTTCACGATTCATTTGCAACGGGCATGGGGCATTGACAATGCATCAACAAAATATCATCGAGGGAGTTGCATAACATTTTTCGCTAAACATTTCCGTTAATACGTCTTTGCGAACGGCTTAAGGGGCCTTCCATTAAGTACGTATGCAGCAAGGGTGGGGTGGGGTGGGGGGTCTATATTTTTTTGAAAATTTGCATACGTTCCTGTACAAATCCATTGCGTACTTTAGCCCAAGGCGGGGGGAGGGGGGGGGTCTAAAATTTTGGAAAATATGCGTACGTACTAAATGGAAGGCCCCTAACATAGTGTTGCAAATTCCGTTTCTTGTAAAACCTTTTAGTAATAATTCCGTTAGATTATATTTTCTGGTTTTTTTTCTATAGTTATAGGGAAATGTTTAACGGAAAGTCCACTAAGTTCCACCTTTAATGGAAAAAAATCTAATGGATTTTACAACACTCAGGTCTCCACTATTCATTTTGCAACAATATGGATCCGTTAAGCATTCGCTAAATATACCGGAAAGATATGCAACCTTCTCCTGGTAACAAAATCTGATACTCATACCATACAAAAACTTCTGTTAATCGTTAGAAATTGTTGGTTGGAAAGATATGTGCCCTTTAACATGACCTTAATAACATAGTTCCTTTTCTGCTGGCCTTTGTCAAGGTAAACAGTGTGAGTACCTTGGGAGTTAAACTTAAAAATACACGATGGCTTCATCGTAATAACTTTTTACAATATATAATATGTATGCAATTTGTCCCTCGCTAAGTGATGCATGATCAAATATGAGGAAGCCTAAATGCAAAATTATTGTTTTATCCCAATCTACGTATTCCTTTGAACTATACTGTAAATAGATCAAAATAGAATAATAGAGTGATCAGACCTTTCTGACGATCCAACACATTACACCTCAACACAATATATTACACCTTAAACAACCCACAATGTCACATTACAAACCATCACATCTCAAAATGACCCATCACATCTCACTACAGCCCTCTAAACCTCAAAACGACCCATCACACCTCCCCACAACCCATAACACCTTACTACAACCTATCGCACCTCACCATAATCCATGATACCTCCCGACAGTCCTTCAAACTTCACCAGAATAATTACGTGTCTTCATAAGCCATCACACCTCACCACAACCCATCACACCTCCCAATAACCTCTAATGCCTATCCTCAACCCATCATACCTCTCCAAACATACCATGAACCAAAACGGTGACAGGACACTAACCCCTCGAACACTTACCCCCTAGGACACTTACCCCCTGGACACTTACCCCCCAGGCACTTACCCCCGGACACTTACCCCCTAGGACACTTACCCCCTGGACACTTACCAGCTAGCACACTTACCCCCTAGCACACTTACCCCCTAGCACACTTACCCCACAACCTTGGAGGACTCAGTCCAATGATGTTTTGACACTTCTCCATCCACTAACTGTTGAGTAGGGACAAGTTAGCCTTTTAGGTATGAATCCTGGACATCTATTAGAAGAGAGGGAGATTTATTTAGTTTGCTTTTCATTAGAAAGACTAAGGTCTTACCACAAAATTTCCTCTATACATTATAAGCCAGGGTTGGGGGGTAAGTGTCCTAGGGGTAAGTTTCCAGGGGGTAAGTGTCCAGGGGGGAAGTGTCCAGGGGGAAGTGTTCGAGGGTGTAAGTGTCCTATGGGGTAAGTTTCCTAGAGGGTAAGTGTCCTAGGGGGTAAGTGTCCAGGGTGTAAGTGTCCGGGAGGTATATGTCCTAGAACCCTCAAAACGACTCTTCACACCTCACCACAGCCCAACATAATATCAACAAATCCCTTCACCCACATCACAACCCAACATACCTTAACACAAACAATCATACCTTATCACAACCCAACATACCTTAACACAACCTATCACACTTCCCCACACAACCCATTACACCTCAACCCATTACATAGTACACCTCACCACAACCTATCACACTCTCCTTACTAGCCAACCACACTCACTATCACATTCTCCTTTAGTAACAGACCCCTTCTTTTACCAAGTTCTATCAATATCCCTTTTTTCCAAGCTCCCACCATCTCACCTCCTTCATCTTACCACACCAACCATACTCACACCCAGCAATCCCTCAGCCGCCTTCTTCCCACCCTGCTACCCTCACCCATACTTTTACCCAGTCCGCCCCCATCTATAGCCGGCCGGACCGTTTGTCTTATCGGTCCGCCCATGACTCCCCACCACTGGTCAGTGCTGATAACAATAGATTAATGATTACTCCGTTCCCATGGTTACCACCTCAGGGCAGTGACCATCGTGGGGGGTATGGACGGAAAGGGGGGAGGGGCAGGGGGAGTGGGGATGGGGAATACTAACCATTCGGGACAATTGAAATGGTCTGCAGGGTCTTTTAGCCAAATCGGCGTTCTGTCTCCTTATATTCCTTTTTGTCTCAGCATTTCTTCTCTTTTTTTATATAGATGACACACGAGTATTCAAGACCCCATGGCAGAGGATAATGGAGAGTTGTAACTGCAAACTCCCCATGGGAGGTCTGTGCTGGTCTTTGAAACAAAATCCGTCATTTTCTTCCCAAATTGTCTTTTTTTCCTTTGGTCAGGCTGGTGGTTTTTTGGGGTACTTTTTGAGTTGTACCTCAGGGTGGGGGATGACAACGGGCAGAAAACTGTGGCTTCTGTGGCTTCTAACTCTTTGATGTTATCTTGGTTTTTGTGCCTAAAAGTTTTGACAGAACTCATATTGATGTTGTCAGTGCACTTGACGTCACAGCCAATGTGGTTTTGATGTGAGAAATGCAGTGTTTTTTTAATAAAAAGGTTTAACACTAAACCGGCATATCTCTGCATTCTGTATTTCTTAATCAGTTGATATGTTTTCGAATCACCAATTCAGTATGTTTGTAATGTTAGAAAGTTTAACTGCATTAAGTAGGCACTCAATGTACAAACCAGCCCATCAATAGAAATTAAAGCATTAAAAATGTGTCAATAACCGTGGTCAATTTATGGATTTGACCAGGATTTTCCTCAAATACTTTTTACAACTCTTTTGAAATGATCAACATTTCCAGAGTGACAGTTTGCCATGACATCTTGTGTGGGAATGTTTGATACGGTCCCAGAACAATGATCAAAGGGCCATGTGTTTGCATTATTTAATTCCTGGTTCCTTTGATGATCTATTCTAGAGCTGCTCTATTGTGTTGCTCCAGACACGAAACCACCTCCCAGACAGCGGAGCAGCTCCCCTAGCAGAGTGGGCTAGTTTAGTCATTTCTTACTTACTTTTTCTGTTTTTAGCCTGATTGGGTGATTGGCTAGGGCAGGGGAGTGTTACACTCCAACTGCTGACTGTCAGATCGATTCCCTCTTTGATGAATCATTGATCTGACTCTCAGATGTCAGCCTTGTTTTCTGATTATTTTTTAGTATATTTTATGAGCGTTTTTTTTTCTCCATGAGAGAACTTCCAGCCAATCCCATTGTGATAAATCATTTGTTGTATAATGGAATAGATGTTCCATGGATGGTGTGAAGTGTAGGCTAGTGAGTTGATGAATATATTCAGATAAAGGTTACAAGGAATTTGAGAGATTGAAATTTGGTATTTCACAAATAACCAGGCATGCAGATCCTGACTAAATGTAACATAAACACATCAATTTTGAAACATTAAACATTTTTCTCTTTCAGACCAATACGGTCATGAAAATGCAAGTCATTCCTTGCCATGCCACATTATTGTTTTTGAAAAGGACGCATGCAATTGTCAAATTGTGTAACTCCGGGTCCAGCACATTCTTCTGAGCTATCTTGTTTACCATTATTGCACTAAGGGAGCGTCCATGGACGAATAATTGTAGAGATATAATCCGTGGTTATAACCAAATTAGAAAGGCACAGGTTAGGCATATCTTTCCTTTTTTGGTTAGTAAAATGTACCCATAAAACGGCACAACAATTTTCTTCATTATTCATGTTACATAGTCACTTCATGATGCTCTGCTCCAAAATAACCCCGCTGTGACCAAACGTTGAAGCTTTAAAAAGAAATGTCATTGGTATGTGGCTATTTAGATTATAACCATAGATCTAACTGAATGCAATACCATGTCTTGATATGACATACAACACTTTCTAGCTAGGCCCTATATCTACCACGGACGAATAATTGTAGAGATATAATCTGTGGTTATAACCAAATTAGAAAGGCACAGGTTAGGCATATCTTTCCTTTTTTGGTTAGTAAAATGTACCCATAAAATGGCACAACAATTTTCTTCATTATTCATGTTACATAGTCACTTTATGATGCTCTGCTCCAAAATAACCCCGCTGTGACCAAACGTTGAAGCTTTAAAAAGAAATGTCATTAGTATGTGGCTATTTAGATTATAACCATAGATCTAACTGAATGCAATACCATGTCTTGATAGGCCTATGACATACAACACTTTCTAGCTAGGCCCTATATCTACCGGAAGACTTACCATTAACAAACGCAAATTTCATGTGGGTAAAAATAGTAATTGGAAATGCCCAATGTTACCATGTTTCGAGCCTGAGTTGGATTTGTTTTAAAACGAACAAAACACAAACAAATTATTTAGATAAAGATAAATAATCTTAAATCCTGGTTTTATTTGAAGCCCAAGCTAAAAGCTAAACAAGCATATCCAGATCAACATGCCTTGTCAAATGCGGCTTTCAGTGTGTGTTCCACTTAACACATCAGCACGCACACAAACTCTGACATGTGTTAAGTTTCCATGGCAACGAAGAAAAACAAGGTTCTCTTGACAGGTGACAGCCTTGGGGCTTGACAGGGAAATTAACTCCTTCCCGGTCGTCTTGATTTCTAGGAGAAACCCCAAGTAATGGCTAATTCCCTCATAAAGCTGATCTCATCCTGCTCTCCCGTCATCTGTTGATGTCGTTGATATTCTCCGCGGCTGCAAAAAGAGCTAAACTTTGCAGGTAAATTACGTGTAAAATGAGCGATAATTGGGGGGAAGAGCCTGGCACGTCGCATCTGCGCGCGCCGCAAGTGATGGCAAAAAGTACCACCAGGGGGAATCGACATGCGGGACTTCAGAGAGTCCTCGGAAAACAGCATTGTGAGACCTTAATCACAGCCTCGTTTTGGACTCTGTGATGCCTCGTTCTGGCCGATAGGTGGCATTAGCACCGGAAGTGATCTGTAGGAGGGAACGCTAAGGAGTCTCGTGGGGCCGACTGATTGGCGGGTCTTGGTAGACTTTCATGGCCGAATCACATTAGGTTCCCCCGATTCCTTCCTCAGGGAAATTCTCATGATTGTTCTTTTGTGCCTCTCGGGTTATTAATAAACCTGATCCTTGAGATCTTATATCAGGATGAGCTGACAAGGACAGAATATAAGTAGATAAAAAGTAAGGGTGTCTGTGAAGCTTTCAGTAAGGCACAATTAATACTTCAAAATATGAATAAACGTTATCTATCCTAAAAAGATGACAACAAAACATGCATCCCTTTTTCATAATCCACAGAGGCAAGAGTTAGTTCAGCCATTAAATTCTATTCAAAGAAGGTATTTGACTCAGCCACAGTCTGGACAAGATTCTCTCGTTTTTACAGAACCCTGATTACTGGTTTCTTTGCCTTTGTGTGTTCCTTTTTAAGGCTTTATTACTAATAATCGTCAAGGTTTCCCTTGGTTTACATCATTATTAGAATACTTGTCATTCCTGCAAAACCTGACCCTTGTGAGATGTAACTAGTATTAGACAAATCATTCTTGAAGTTAGAAAATGCCAATTCAACTTTCTATTAAGGGACATATCCACGTCCCCACCCACCTTTCACATTACAGAAAGATCCAAGCTTCTTTGAATGGATGCACTCCCATGGTCGTTTTCAGTGGTTATCTACAGTTCCATTACATTGTTTATATATGAGTTTTCACCAGATCGTTTATCATTTGAATGACCACAATTAAATTTTGTCTTCCTAGAGGTAAAAAATACCTCCATCTTATACATAAGACAGACTTGATTTCTGTACATTAGTGCATGGTACGTGTACATACTGACATGTATGTATATCAGGTTTAGGACAATGACACCTGAGGAAAAGAAAATGATAAGTAAATTTGAATATTAGAGTTAGACACATTCCTTTGAAAGCTGTGGGCCTAGCAAATAGTGCCTTTATCTTTTGAGATACAACGTATTACTCTAACAGATAAGGTTTTTATCGCAAATTACAAAAGGCTGGTGCATTTGAATATTGATGATGTCCCTAATTAATTTATCAAATACTGCGACTGAAATATTTGCACACAATTTAACTTTGCGCATCTTCAAATGATAAACATTTTAGTACAATGAAAATTCTGTATATATATATACAGTTATTTCCATTAATATGTTAATTGCACATATATACATGTTGATATTTTGCGGTATACCAGGAAATAATTATGGAAAGCGCAAAAATAGATACGTTTATGGTATAACATACATACTAGAGATAACTTTGTTCTTTTAAATAAACACATCGACTCTCGATGTTGTACAAGAACACATTTATACACAGACATCACATCTGGGGAAATGCAGCTAAGGAAAGTCTTTGCTTGCAATTGGGCATTTAGCCGAAGCCATAAGAATTAGTTGCGGATGTTGTAATGGGGCCCTGTGGACCTGCCTCTGTCCGCATAAAACTGTTTGAATGTGTGTACAGTGAACTGGTGAAGCAACCTGGGATTACTGTTACCACGCTTGGTTTGTTGCTGATTTAGTGAAAGTTAACTTATTCCTCAGAGGTTGGCAGGGATTTCTATTCCGTGTAGGGGACTTTTACAAACACTATATATATATGTATATATATATATATATATATATATATATATATATATATATATATATATAGTAAAGAGTAAGTTCTAAAACTCACAGCAGCATTAGTTGCCAACAGATTCAACAGCAGATGTTCCTTTGCGGTTAAACACTTCATTTGCCGGTTTCCTTTTACATCATATTCTGTAGGTGTTATAGGCCTATTGAGCATACTATAACCGTCCAGTGCTCAATGTATTGCAATCATATAGATAATTTTGCTTCATCACACGTAAAGCTATACAACAATAAAAGTATCTTACAAATGTTTTAATTGTAAACTCCCTAACACTACAAATTGCCGAAAACCGTAGAGGTCACTGCACTATGAATACGTTCTCATTGTATACATTCTTAGTAAAAACAAATGAAGCACAATTTTGTATGAGACGTCTTGGTTCAATATAAGAGATTTAGCGCTGAAGTTTAACCTTGATAATATCGCAGGTACATTAACATTATTAATTTTGCTGTGAGCTCGCAGCATTGCTCTGCTTCTGTGTGGCAATCTTCCTTGGGGAACACTATTTTATTGGGCTCCCACTCCCTAATGCGAACACTAAACCAGTAATAAAACCTAGAAAAGCCACTCTATACCTATAACCATGGGAACACCAAGCACATTTCTAACAGTACATCGAGAAATGAACAAGATAAATCTTATTTAATCACGTGAAGAACTCCTATAAGTAAACTCCTAATCGCACATGGAAGATGGAAATACAAAATGCAGTGTGTGTGATGCAAAAATCAGCCTCTGCCGTCACCGTCGTCTGTCATAATTTCCTAATTGGCTTTGCCTCATTAAGTTCTGCAGTAATTGGTCTAAGTGCACCATTATGGGAGTCTAGGGATTTAGTAGACTTCTATCTTCCTGCTGACTACATCGGTCATGCAGTCGAACAGCAATCAAGGAATGCTCACTCTTCTGTTGATTCATATTTATAGTTGGGAACATTAGTTTTTCTCGACCCCGTTGATTTTCAGAATAGTCAGCCAACCTCTCAAGCAGGCGGTTCATTCTTTTATGAATGCTTCCATATGAGCAACCTGATGTTGTATCATCAATTTATTATCATGAACTAATTTCATCTTTGGAAATATTGTAATATTTGCTGATCTCAAATACCTAATAGGCTTAATTGATTCTCAATAGCATCAACAGGATTCCCAACTCTTCTTATTAAATTCCTTGTGTTGTATGAGTTCCCATTGATTGTGCATCTAGTAAACGATTATATTTGTTAGCCATATGGCGTCAATTCTTTGCTTATATCATACACCTGTAAAGGGATGCGCCTTTGAGAAGTCCATCGACATGGCAGCAAAATGAAAACATCATGAGAGTCACTTTAACCATTTTATGGGCCGTCAAACTAATGAAGAAAACGCCATCCGATTAGACTAAAAGAACACTTTCCCGCGCTTTTAGTGCCTCACTCTAATGTCGTCTGCTCCAGCTGTCAGTCCCCGTATGTTCTTGGACCGGCGAGAAGTGAACCGTCTGAGACGTTGGCAAGGGCGTTTACTTTGGAATCGGCGTTTGGGGACGGTACTGACCTTGCCCACTATTAGTTCACTATTCCTTGAGGGCCAAGTCTTGTCTTTTATGCATTCGTCGAAATACATTCCACATAGTGCAATTAATCCGCCCCGTGTCCCCAGCGCCGTTCTCGCGAGACCCGGGCATCGATTTCTTTCAATTCAATTACCATAGATGGCGCTGCTGTCCTCGCTTTTATTCCTCCTTCTAATATCGCCCACTTCCCACGTTTACGTCACTTCCGCCTGCAGCCAAGCCTTCGTTAGGGGTCACTACGGTAAATGGAAAGGAAGGTAAGAAAGCTTGACTAGAAGTGAAGTAATTTGGAGGATTTGTGCCTCGGTTTCTCACTCTGGAAGTTGCTGCAGCTTGATTTCTCCGGCAGTTGCTGGGGGCAATACCTTGCTGCTCTAATGCATCTCGTTTATCTAACTCGGCACATGAACGAAATAAAATGGTTTGTTATATGACTGTTTGAATAGTTTGCAATGGCATTTACATATGAAATTGTATTTCAACTAAAGATCCACTACATTTAAACTGGTGAGTGGCCTATAGTTTAATTGTGTGCATAAACTGTGAGTGGTGATAAAATATACTGTTTTCAATATAAGGGGATAAAAGAAGCAATCAAACTAATTAGAGTAGAGGAGCCAGTTTCCGCGCAATAAGGGCAAGAAGTTAAGCTTTAACAAAATGTTTTAAGAAAAACATTATGAATTTAATATTTTTTCTTCCATATTGAGGGGAATAACGTCTAAGAACATAATCATGATAAAAAAAATTAAAGTTTGAAAATATTTTTGTAATATCTTAAGGTTTTACTTTCACATGTTTATTCTTCAGTTTCCGCGCACCTGGAGCCTATTTCCGCGCATTTTGGTGTCAGTTTCCGCGCATTTCTCATATTTTAGGTGTTAAATGACTAAAATAATTTATAGAAAGAAAATATGATACATGGGGCATCAGAAAAAGATTATCTATTGATATCCATTATACAAAATAATTGTTAAGTTCTTAATAATTCATAATAATGCAAATAGGAATGCTACCTTGTCAGGGAAAATCTAAAGAATATACTCATCTGCTCATGAATAAAAGGAAGAAATATGCATATTTGTGCATTTTTAAAAAATGACACAAGCATTAGTTAGCCTCAGTAAAAGAGGAAAAAATGTTTTCAGTTTTAAGTCTTTGGTTTATATCATTTTAGGGAAGTGTCTTAAGATTATTTAGAACCTTGCTTTGAAAAATTTTTCTTTTTATTTTCTTTGGAAAAATGTATGAAAATTCGAAAATTTCGGAAAAATAGGTGAAAAATGCGCGGAAACTAGAGACTGTCTAATTTATTGTCCTTAGTTTCCGCGCAGGGGCCTATTTTCTATATTATCCATGAGATTTTATTTTTATGACATCAAAATGATCATAAATCACTTTAAACTAATATCTATGATATTTTTTTAGAGAAAATGATATTTTTTCTTGAAGAAAATGATATTATGCTCCTTATTTCAGAAATATTAACTTTTTAAGGATCCCGTCATTTTCCTTAATAATAAGGACATTGAAACATTTATTTGGCCTTAGAATACATAAATAAATATGAAACATCATTAAAAATGACAAATTAATTGCATAAGAACATTATTTTGGGTCTGGCATTTTAAAAATAGCATATCTAATACTTACAGAAAAAATGTGTCCATAAAATGTGTAAAGTGCGCGGAAACTAGAGACGCGCGGAAACTGGCTCCTCTACTCTACCATCACAATTCACATTTCATAAAGCAGACATGACAAATTCACGTGTAAAAGGGCACTTTATTTAAATGCATCCAAAATCAAACTTCAAAGAGGAATTTTGTCTTCAAATGAAAATTTTCTTGATCTTAAAGGAATGACTGCACAAGTCATGGTTGTAAATTGTTGCCAACTCCCCATGTAAATTGTAAGAAAAAGGTGATGTAACAAGAGCGACATCCGTCGTCATGTGCTCTTATACGCCAATTTGCATGTTAATTCCTTGTCCAAAAACAATGCAGCTTCAGTTTTCGGGATAAAAGGCAATGAAATACCTAGGACAATAGAGATACATAAGATTATGTCTATGCTAGTACCAGAAATCACCGACTGCTTTGGGGCTTAGGCCTCATACACCCATTGCCTCAGGGAGGCGGCACTCCTAATGGCACACCCACAACCTATTGTTGGCAGTGTGAAAGGGCCCATAAGCAAGCAGAACAAATAACACTCCATTCATATCAACAAATCATACAGCACCCCAATGGTGGGGTCATACGTCTGCAGGGCAGAAAATGGCGGAGTAGTAGGGGAGGGCCGACCCGTTACAATACCCCACACATCGACCGCAGCGCTCCCGGCGGCGTGACGCTGAACTATCGTGACAAGCGCCACTCGACGCCCGATTTATCCCTCATCATTGAGGGTTATTCCATGAACTCTGACTCCAGGGGTTGTTGCCATGGCTACGGGCGATGCCAGGCACGTTAACGTTGTTATCCTTACTTCATACGTTCTGTGGGGATGTCATTTCTAGGACGATATTTGTGGGAAATTATTGGAATAGTTTGCATTTACTTTGCTTTGTTTTGTTTGTTTTTTATCTTAGGCTTCTTTTGAGTATGCTATGCTATACATGTATACATACATATGTACATATGACATGTTGGCCTACGTGTAAATGTATGTATGCATATACATATTTGTATATTTGTTTTTGTAATTGATGTAATGATTAATTGATCAATATTAATCAGTTCATTGATAAGAGAAGGCAACATTTGAATGGAGGGAATGGCGCACTACAAAATAGAAGACATTCTAGTCAGGGCCCTTACACACCTGGACGCCCTTAGCTACCCACGACACATGCGGGTGGCATTCACCTGGATGTTTATGGCCTTCCTGAGACAAAGTAACATATCACCAAAGACTACGGCTGCCTTCGACCCCTCCCGCCACCTCACACGGGGTGACGTGCAGCTGGGACCAGACTACATCCTTCTGGCCCTTAAATGGTCTAAGACGGCCCAGAAATCTCAGACTCCGACAACCCTCACCATGTGGGCCCTCCCGGGCTCTCCGATTTGCCCGGTGGAGGCGTATAGGGCTCTCATTGGACAATCCCCAACTTACCATCAGGCTCAACCCCTCCTCCAGTATCCGGATGGGAACGTCATCACATCCCCATACTTGGCCCGTAACTGGGCCACTCTCCTCAACTTGGCAGGACTCCCCTCACAACGGTTGACCCTCCACGGACTAAGGAGAGGCGGAGCCTCGTACTCCTACCATCAAGGGGGTGCCACACTGGAGGATGTGATGGCGCACGGTACCTGGGCCTCATCAGCGGTCCGGGCGTACATCACCCCTCAACGCAGACAATCTACCTCGGTGCATCGGGCACTCGCCAACCTAAAGGATAAACATTTGGCTTAATGACTGAACTCATACCCATTACACCCGATTTTATACCATTACTTCTTATCAACTAATGGGTTCTACATTTTACCCAAACTCTTAATAAAACTTTTTATAATTTTATCCTTCTTGTCTCTTTTAAATGTGTTTCGAATTGCACTGCTGTGTAATTCTTGCTCATTTAAATAAAGAGGCTCATTATAATAATTTTACATCTCATTAACATATCAGGGCCTTTCTGCCCATGCGCTTAATTTGGCGCCCAAAGACTCACTTCTTCCACCTACACTCATACAACCAGGCGGTTTTTTCCCCGCCCACCAGCCCTTTTTAACAAACTTTATTATCTATAGGGCTTAATGACTGAACTCATACCCATTACACCCGATTTTATACCATTACTTCTTATCAACTAATGGGTTCTACATTTTACCCAAACTCTTAATAAAACTTTTTATAATTTTATCCTTCTTGTCTCTTTTAAATGTATTTATATGGGTCACTTGTGCAATATCGGATATGTCAGTTAAGCGTTGACCTATAACTCTACTCCTGCTCTCAACGAACGTCGAAAAAAGGGACCGAGCTTGCCAGGATTCGAACCTGGAATCTTCTGATCCGTAGTCAGACGCGTTATCCATTGCGCCACAAGCCCTGCCTGCATGGCCGGACTCAACTCAAGCAAAAACAAAAGTTCAGGGAACACCTACCACAAAAATGCACTCACGTCGGTCATCTCATAGGTCTTCTGCGTTGTTACACGGTGTTCTACAGGATATCAACTAGAAACTAAACAATTGTATTTAACAATCAATCCATTTTGTGAATTATTCGTTTAGGTATACTTCATTGTTATTATAGTAACAAACAATGAATTGATAATATCCAATTGTTTAACGAATCTATTGGTAACAAGGACAAATTCATTTTCCAAGCCTCGTAGATAGAATAATACGCCTAAGATAATAATTCAACACTGCTTTAACTGGCTGCCAAAAGTCTGTGACATTTCAGACATAGACTGATAGAAACCGAATTGTCCATCACCGTGCTGTGATAAAGACTTGATGAGGCACACAGCCCATACAGGATGGCTGCCGACAGCTCAGACTGATCCCCTCTAGACAAACACCACTTGTCACAATGACAAATACAATCACTTACCTCTCCTGGACGGGAAACACCTTGTCCCCAGACTGAGCCTTGTCTGACAGGAAACGATCCTGAGTATCATAGCCTGAACACGTCGTTACCATGGACAAATCACACCATTACCATGGCCCAATCACCTTGTTACCATGGTCATGTTACCAATCACCTTGTTAGTATAAATATGACCAAATCATGTCACCTTGTTACCATATGCCAATCACTTTAATTATTACCTTGACCCAATCATGCCAATAACATGACCCGATCACCTTGTTACCATAGGCCAATCACAATGTGATAATTGTAATAATGTCATTATTATCATAAGCCAATCACCTTGTTACCATAGCCAATCACCTTGTTACCATAGCCAATCACCTTGTTACCATAGGCCAATCACAACATTACCATGAACATTACCATCATTCCCATGTCCTAATCACATTGTAGCTCAGACAAACCAGTTCCATACTACGACTCAATCACCTTGTTAATATGACCCAATCACACCATTAACATGGCTCAATTATATTGTTTAAAGGGAACAATCAGTTCTTTATTATGGTTGAATCAATTCTTACCAAGGTTGAATCAATTCTTACCATAGTTGAATCAATTCTTACCATGTCCATGTTACCTGGTTACCTATCTTTCTTTGGTCCCTTCCAACAAGGTCATTTTGCTTATATATATTTGCCTTCTGCTTGACTTAATTGCAACTTAGCATACTTGGCCTTTAGAGTTTCTAAATTTTACAATTGCAATTGGCGTATGAATCGTACCTTTTTATCTGGATTCATTTGCGAATGTAACAGGCATAGTATATTAGAACGACAGCTCCAGGAAAACAGCCTCCACAAAATGCATATCAATGTTCTAAATATAGCAACAGCATGTGCCCCATGATGATGTCGGGCTGCGGCCTCGGCATGTGGCCCTAAACAAATGTCCTCTGGAATTGTTCTGGGTTTTGGGGTGGGACAGTGATATGGGTTGTATTTGCAGTAGCAGCGATGGGGGTGGGGAGTAGGGATCTCCCTCGTGACCCTCCCGCCATCCACGATCTCCCAACAAGCCCTCCCACTCCTCCCACCCATGGCTACCTACCCACCCCCACCCTTTCCCATATCCCCCAACCATTCATTCCCCCATCAAGCCGCCGCCAGACATGCCAGATTTAGACATGCACCATTTTGGGTCTATCAGAAAAATGCAGTCAACGATGCGTGCGCACACGGCAGCGACAGACATGCGCAGTGGCGACCGGATGCACATCGATCTGACTGGAAGCACGTCATGTGACCCTGCAGTGCTGGCCCCTGGTGGGGAACGTTTGTTGGGGAGGTGGGGGGGGGGGGGGTGAGGGGTATCCAATATAGGCTCTCCCTGACAGTTTGAATCTGTGTATTAAACGTTTTATTGGGTCTATACATTATGTATACATGCTCATGCTCATCTCATCAGGTTAGCAACTATATATAAGCTCCCCTCCGCCTACGGTTGCCGTTCAAGGGCGAAAGGACCATTTCTTTTTTACATGCTCATCCCATCTATGTTAGCCGCTGAAGGAGAAGCAATTACTACATTATATTGATTCATTTTTACTCAAAGTCGTAATTTAGTGTCAATTACGGTTAAGATTTACTTAGGATTTTGGTGTCAAAATCTATTCTTTGCCCACATATATATACCAAAACGGGTCATACTGGACCCCCTTACCCCATCCCGTCCATGGTTTGACATCCTAAGTTGGATGGCCCCGATGAGAAGGTCATTGATATAGCACTTTTGTTCGAAAATCGTCAGTTAAAAATGGTTATTTGAGGGTCTCCATTCAGAATTTAAGTTATCGGAAATGATAACACATAACTCATGCTGCCAACTTAAAAAAAATCATTTCATGGATCGGGATAGTCGACGAGGCGTGTTTATCAAATAACAGCCACTCTCTCAAGTATCTCAATAAACTATGAAGAGGACAGTAAACAGTCATTGCATGGTATCATTCTATAGTAGAGTCAGATTGGTCTGTCTGTCTGTAACGTTTATTTTTAGGTTGTAATATGGATATGTCTAGACTATTCTGCAGCCATGGCTGAGCTTCAAAGTTTGGACGCATTCTGTGTAATCTGAAAGAATACACGATTTTCTCTCGTTAAGAAATATTTCGCATAACATTCAGTATTTAGCGTTTTCTAATTAGATATACACT
This sequence comes from Lepidonotus clava, assembly GCA_936440205.1. NCBI lineage: Eukaryota > Metazoa > Annelida > Polychaeta > Phyllodocida > Polynoidae > Lepidonotus > Lepidonotus clava. Next base: position 33,808,642 of record OW387143.1, read on the forward strand.
ATTATTTAAATGTAGTTAACATTCAATAAATTAAGCGCAAAATCAAGACTAAATAGGGGCATTACGACTCTTGATGTCCCTTTCTTTTCGTCCACTGCTAAAGTATTTTTGTCATAGATGGGGTTCCAAAGAGAAAACTTTTATTTTCTACGTATTTTATGACATTCATTTCAATTCTACAACTTTCTTAGATACATATATACTCAGGGGCATGTAATCATGATATTAAAATCCTTTAGCAACTCACGGAGGAATTCTAAATCCTCTCTTTGAATAAAACGAAACTCGTTCGTCTCAAGTGACGCCCTTGCTTTGACATTATACCTGTTGAATCTAATTCTAACTGAGCCCAGAGTTCGTTGCCACGGTAACGGTCGACAGAGGAGACTACACGGGATTATCCTTTGTCCAGCGTCCTCCAAGGGAGAGTCTGAGTAGGGGAATGAGAGAATAGTATGTGATCTAACTCGGATTCCAGGAGTCGGGAGGATCAAAGAAGGATCAACCCCCGTCCCTCATGGTCGTCACACCCCCGGGTCACACCCCCTCCACTCCCTCTCCCCAATGACCATAACGTCTGGGTCCTAATCTAGTGGGATTAGGTGGGATTAAGCAAGGATTAAGGACCTGAATGTTGGGATTTATCCTTAACCCTCAGGCTACAGTTTTCTCATTTGGTTAACACCATGGACACTGACGGTCCGGCGGTCTTGAGATGGGATAGATTGGATAGTGTTAGGCTTATGCAGTTTGAGAATTCTCAGAGCAAGAAATTGCTTAATGATACATCACTTAATGTTTTACTTTTCTCTCCCACAGACTCATGTAATTTGACTCAAACTAAGTAAAAAATAATGGATAAAACAGCTAGCCCGGCAACATTGACATTATAAGTTAAATAAGGATTGACAAGCTAAGAGCTCCCTGAACTGAAAATAAACTGAGGCATACCCAAACAGGATATCCTGTTTCTGCCATATCCATATTTCTTAGCATTTAATGATTAGATTAATAGAAAGCAACAATACCACTCAAAAAAGAAAAGAAAGGAATTAGAAAAAAAAACATCAAAGAGTTAGAGTGGTCAGTCCTCAAATCTCGATGACGAATCTGGCCCTAGGGACAAGGTCAAGGTCACCACAAGAAGTCGCGTTGAAAGCCCGCGAGATCAAAGAGCGGAAGTGACGTCAGGGACGCGGTGACGTCACGGGCAGGACGGCGGACATGGGTCTGATAATGACGGGATATTACGGTGACCCTGGCCATTACTTTGATAGATATTAAATGGGGGACGTGACCGGGCTTTATTAAACACGTCCTGGTAATCACACCCCTGCATCCATCTCAATACTCCATCTTAGATCTGCCCTTTTTTAGTAACAACTTGAGTGGAAGAAGGTCGCCTAGAAGGCCGCCATGTAGATGGAGAGTCTAGGGGCAGTTCACTGATGGGGGTTATGCCTATAGGTGTATACTATTACAGATGTGACCCGCCTTCTCTGTCTTTCTCTCAGATATAGATTATCAAGGTAGATACTGTGTTTTGTGCCCAGGGAATGGCGTTAGTTGAATGGGTTTTGATATCATAATTAATCAGAATAGTGTATTATGTGTTTTAAGACTTTTTTTTGGAAAATTTTGAATTACATAATGGTCATTGACTTGTTCCGATTTTAATACTTGGAAACCTTGAGTCTGACCACCTTAGAGATTTGGAACATGTCAAGGGGTGTATATGTGAAATATTAATGTAGAAATATCGATATCCTGGTTTTATATGTGCGTTTAATATATCTTAGATTTATAATTGATATACCAATACTCGTGGTGTAAAGAAGGATATATACCAGCGTTCAATGCTACAGTAAATAGCCCCCAGGGTTAAACTTCAGTTTTAGATTACCTAATAATTTGATCGCATAAGAATTGCATATATATTCATAATTGAAATGATGGTACCTTAAAATTCCCGCAGGATGCATGAGTAAAATTCCATTAAAAGTAATTGCATGATAAGCAGCTGTTTATAAGTATTATCTGAATGGAAATCCCAGACACTACGCAAGCCCTTCTAAATGTATCTAGCCTTGACATTATTAGTGGAATAGAACTGCCATTAGGTGCAAAATGTCCTTGGGACCTTAATGCGCCTTTCTAAAAGGTCAGGTGCTAGCAGACACTTTATTATCGTTTTGTAGTAAAATCGTTTATTGTCACTCTAGGGTTTTCCTCACTTACAGAGAGAGTTCGCACGTGTAAATTTCACTTTAGGAAACCTACCTTTAGAGATTAAAATCTTGGCATGAGAGGTAGAAATAATTATACTTATATACATAAGCATAATGTGATTAGTAAAATAACAAACATTGTCATATATAGTCGAGCAGCGAAAAATAAAGACACAATCATGAAGTATACTGAATATCTATACTTGTCATCGTGTTGTTGCCTTTGACTCCTGTACTGTCCTCAAAGTCATCACCTCCCCTTGTCACAACACACCCAGCACCCAGCACATCACAGAATGACACTGTTGACATGTCATTGACATGTTACAGCATGTCACTTAGGCCATGTTAACAATAGCCACCTCTGGCTGCCTGGATATGGGTCTCGACCTTTCAATTTGGCAGCGTGACACGTGTATACATTTCTTAAAATGTAACACGTGGCATGGTCAGTTCTAAGAAACAACGACAGGCGACAGGGCCATTTATTATATCCGACAATGCAAAACAGTTTGTTTTTTTCTAAATGGGACCAAGACATTAACATTTCTTAGGGATAACAAGAGGCGACAAAGGCATTTCTTAAATTCGACACGTATCATCAGGACCCCCCCCCCCCCCCCCAGGATGCCATGGAGACACCCACGTGATCAGAGTGACCAGTGGTCACGTGTCACTTTGATCCACCAGTCACAGTAGGGGTCAGCAGCCCTGACCTCTTAACCTGTGACCTTGACTTCGACCTTGGGTATGATATTTGTGACCGCTAGGGGGGAGTAGCGGATGAATTATGAGTCTGTGGTAGTCCTGATTGTCTGAGTGCCCAAAACTCATTAGTCCAGAACGATGGGGGCCAACATGGTAAACATTGGGTCTGAAGAGATTAGGTATGAATGGGAACAGAGCATTCAACAATATGGGCCATCAGGGGACAGGCCGACGTGTTGTGTAACAGTTAACAATAGCTCTGGATGAAGAACAAATATGGACCTCCCATTTGCTGTCTGACACATTAATATGGAGAGTCTTGTGCAGTGTGTCCTGGCTTGTGGATACGTACATTTATTTTATTTTCACGAAGACAAACTCAAATTTGCCCCATTTTTGAATTTGAGATAATCAGTTTGCAACATCATGTCAATAGCTTAACATCTCTAACTAAGCCAGTGAACCTTTATTGGTTCAATAACAATTTAGATTTAGACAGAGCTAGAATAAGCATATATCACTTATCGCGAATCGGTTCTCCCCTGTTAGACCAATCTTTAAAATAAATGTTTGAAATATAGCTGATCAGTGATCGTTGCGTATTCAAATGCGACCTTTAACTGCTATCAAAGAATCTCCAGTAGAAGTTTCATTTATGTTGGACAGATATCACATGTCCATTTGTTGGATTGCTTTCAAGGGCAGTACTCGTCGGTTTACTGTGATTTGTAATCAATTTCAACATCATCAGTTTGGATGTTTTAATTTACATAAAGTATTATAACAAAAAGGACAGACTCTGTAGACAGCAACAAACATGTAGGATTGAATAGCTGTTACTTGCAGTAATATTAAGTTTCAAATGCCACCGAATGTAAATAAATCTCCGTTCGGCTCGCTATGTGACAGATTCTTCTAGTATTTTCTGCTCTGTGGAAATTGAAATTGAAAGCTGACCCCCCTAAGTGAAGAAATACTAATTGCTTTTCGCTTCTCCAAGGTGGATACAGACAGAGGTAGGTCTATTGGATTTGTGCGGTTCACACTGCTTGATTTTAGACTTGTTATCTTAGGATGAACATGGATAAGGGATAAGGGTTATTTTTATTGAGTGAATTACATGTCTCACAGTGCAAACTAGATGTTTCAATATCAACCCAATATTCGTATTCCAACCACCACACTGACAACATCGTGAGTCGATGTAATTAGGAGGGATTAAAATAAATATTCCTATTTATTAATGTCCAAACCAATTCACCTGTTGATTCCTTGTTATTAATCTACTCTATTTTTATCTAGGCACGACGTAAATTAATATGATAAATCATCACCGAAATTACTAATCAGAAGCCCCATAACAGTGGTTCCATAAAATCCTATAACAATCTGAACTGTCTATCAACAGTCCCCTTTCTCATATTTTATGTTCTTATAAATGCCTTCTCTGCAGTATTGCCACCTCTTTTCCGATCTTGCCGTAAGTAGTAGGTATTTTTGCTTATGGTACTGTGTAAGCCAGGCATAAAATGCCCCTTGAAGTAAGTTTTAACTGAATTCCAGACTTTCAATTTACAGGCTACTGAAAAGTAACTGTCCATGAGTCAAAGTGATGCTTAGTTCAAGCAGTCCAATCCCAATAGAGATTAGTGTTGCCTATAGCCTTACATTGCCCGAGGCCAGCCACTTGTGTCGTGAAGAGGTCTGAAAGGGTGTCCTTTCCGCCCCTCCTGTTTCCCATAGCGATGCTTTTCACATTACAGGGACCATTTGGCAGGCCTCATCGAGGGACGCTTGGTCTGAGGGTTTAGGCTTACTCCTCCGTTTAAAGGCTTTCAGGGATCCCGTCACTATCTCAGTTGAGTCATCCTATAGGAGCTGATACTGTCCTCTCCTATTCGGTCTGTTTGGTCAGTAGAATGGTCTCACTTCAATTGCGATCTTAGGTAGTGTAACTTTAGAGTTTTAGTAAATGTGTCTTTGATGTGAGGGAGGGGTGATCTTAAACGTCCAAAATTGGGAAGAGTATTTTCCAGGTCATTTAAAAAGTAAAATAAGTCGTTTAGCGAACGATTCCCAATCTCATATATATCGGCCTATGGATCGGGTTAGATGTAGGCCTACCTAATAGTAAATTGACTAAAGGGGGTTGAAACTGATCGAGCAAAAACCAACAGTAAACCTAGTTGTATAGACACACACCGAGGGTGTATGTATCAGTAATTGCAGATAACGTCAGCTTCTCGGAATTGGAAAAAATGGTGCAAGAAATATAGGTGTAATAAACAGGAAGAATTGCCGACTGACATTTCATAAGTTCTGCGCCAATGCAAAACTTAGCCTTGGAAGTATAAATGCGAAAGGCCTATGCCATTTACACCGTGTTTTTATAACTCTGGAGTCTATAAGGATATGTGGGGGAGCGGAAATTATGTGCCAGTGCCTTAAAGGGCAGGTATACCTTTCTGTGTAGTTGTATTAGACATCTGCTGCAAGAGTAATCATAATATCCTGACTCTGATTTGCCCGTTCGAGAAGGCATTTGCAATGTAATATGTCTTTGTATAGAAAGACCACTGTGTATTATATGTTGTATCCCATTCAAATATAGATCTTCAATTTCCGTTCATACATCTATTGTTTGGATATATCAAGTCATTTAATTGCTTGTTTTCTACATTTTTGTTTTGACCAACTATCATTTGTCTCACAGTTTATCTGCCTATAGTTATCAAAAAATTATTTTTTTTTATGAAAGTGATGTATATCAACTAAAAATGTTTGGTGACCAAGCAAAAGGAGACTATAAATCTTAACAAAATGCAAGAAACTAAAAATGCAAAACTATAAAGCTACTAATTTCTGGAAAGGTAACCTCCTGAAGCACTTTTTGTAAACGTGAGATAAGTACAATTTTGTATTTAATAAGCCTAGCCGAGTTTACATCAACATTTAAGTTTAGCATCAAAATTGCCTGATGGTTTCATCCCCAAAGACAGTGCATAGCATAAAATTAACAACAACAATTTAGTTGACAAACTGCTCTTGATGTTTGTAAAATGCATCCCGATATTATAATAGCCCTTTTGCCATAGAAACTAATGCAAAAGCGTGTCAGACCAACCTATCATACACACCATTACAAATAGGGGTTTGTGCAGTAGTTCCTGCTCCTCCATAACATCGCGCCACCATGGAGGTTTGTATCGGGGGTATTCCGGGCAGGCGGCAGGGGGAGTGGCCTGTTAACAGAAACAAGAGGCCTTATTCCGGGCTGGCCTGGTGCCCAGTTTGTTGTCTGATTGGATGGCGGACAGCTGGGTGTTGATATTCAGGCCTCACGGCGGCTTTCAATTAGTACCCCACCACCAGTCCGCCCCACTTTCACAACCCTATTGGCCCATTCTTCAGCCATACCCACTCTTATGCCACAGGTTTGTATGAGGCCGTCTTTGTTTCAGATATCACTAATCTTCGGTATTCAACCCTTTATTGGTGTGTCAGTGCAGCTATTTAGACCAAGGGAAACTCCTGGAATACCGATGACAGGATGGTTTTCAGGTTTTCAGGCTGGTGGTGTCTTAGGTGTAAATGTTACATCTTGGATTTTAGGATGTCATTATGGAGATTTACAGATAGATAACTGCAGATATTGATTGCCTTTTAATAAGGTAAAAACATATTAACAGAATGGTGCCAATGCCATAGATAACCTCAATGTCAGAGCCGAAAATTGCAGAGGGAAGCAAAGGGATCTAATAATGTACCATGTTTTAACGTTATAATAACCGTTACTCCATTTGCAATACTACAAAATTGTGCATTCGCTGACAGGGAGCTATCACAGTGTTATTAGGGAAGTGATGCACCGGTGCACATCTCTAATCGCACCATTCTTTGCACACCATGAATAATCCACAAACTCTGCTGGGAGATAGTGAGTCTGGGAGTGACCAGAATGCCATCTATGGTATCACCTTGATTATGATGACACTACCAAAATAGCATTACATCATGAACCGGCTAATAACCACGCTTTCAGGTCATTCACCCACACTCCTAGCTCCCTCCTTGCTCAAGGGTTATCAAAGGCTCCTAGTGGGCCATCGGCTGTTGTGTGCATGTAGGGCCCTGCCTATGGGACCCTGCACATTAAAGAACACCTGCCTCGGTAAATGTGTAGGGGTATGGTCTCTATCTTCTCATAGATTCGTTCATTCCATAGATACGATCATTAACAACAGAATTGTCAAACCTTGTTCTCGCCGTGATATGACCTTAGATGTTGCTATGGCGTTAAACCCCAATAACCAACCAACCAACCCTCCTCGCTCATGCCCGGTTTGCACATTACAATACGTAAAGCTATGATGATGGTTTCGGCCCTACCCAAAGAGATCTAGAATTGTTTCAGTTTCAGAAAATATAACATAAACCCCGCAAAAAAAAACTAAAAAAATTAGTGTTTTAAATATTGGCAGGCCTGTTATGCGGTCACCGGAACTCTGATGGAAACTGTCCAAACTGTCAAGATTCCCATTATTAAGGATTTCCTGGGCATTTTGAATGTGTGTAAACTCCTCCTAACCAAGTGACATCTCACTTACGGAACACACATAAAGACTCGACGGTCAAATTCCCTAGGGGAAAGGCCAATTGCGTTTCAAGGAGGGAACATACAAGGCCAGGACCATCCAATAAATATTAAATTACCAGGGACTTTCTGTATTGTGTGCCGAGTTAAGTGTTACAGTACACAGCGGGCAGGGAGACAGTGTGGGATTAGGAATGGGGTGGGACAGGGACAGTTCGGAGTCGGCAAACAGAGAGGTATTATTTGGGCAGATGGTTTCCGTTTCAAGTATAAACATTATAAAGATTTCAGATCCATTTCTTGAAGTAGATTAAAGTAATTTTGCTTCTTACAGGGCAGTGTAGATGAAGATGGGAAGACGCGTGATTTATGAATATACTCTTTAGTGAATCCCAAATTGAATCATGAAACGTTTTCTTTCGAAAGGACCTTTCATAGTCAGGGAGTAATTGACATGCGAATATTCAACTCAGGGACTCTGGAATGACATATCTTTTGCGATATCAGTGAATATTTAGTGTATAACTATTACTGAATTTAGATGACAGGCAGTTCAGCTTGTCTCAGGAGATGTTGGCTCATATTTATAAAGATTACCCTGTATCATATATTATTGTATTCATAATGTGGTTATGTATCTATGTATCCATTTGGTGTAGGGCAGAAAACGATTCCATGATATCACAAGCACAGAATTCCCCTATTTTGTAATTCCAACATCTCAAAACATCGTGATGGACCTTCAATTGACCCCCATATCAAAAATAATAGAATTCAAATTGATTTCTTTTAACTTTGGGCTACTTTTTCCTTGGTCTTTCCTTTTTCCAGTTGCGTCCAATTTGGACCCATTCAGTTTTTCACTCTGGCACCGGCATCCCTACCCCCTCCCCATTCCAATTCCTGTCCATTTCACCATGCAGAGGCCCCACACTTGTTCTGAATTTCTAAGGGTCCCTGTGTGGCCATCCATAAGATTAGGGTATTTGTGAACAGCTTTTCAAAAACTTTACCCTCATTTTTACTAACAGAGTTTCCTCCAGTTTGTTGATGTAAACAGCTAAATTTGCATTCCAAAAAAGGGTCTGAGCTGAATGGTTGTTGTTACGGAACCGATCGTGAAGCCCAGTGGAAAGCAACGTTTATATTCGGATCCATGAATGTCCATGTCAATAATTGAATGACTTTATCAGAGCCTGACATTCTGCGTTTTGACATTATCTGTTGAAGCTCATGTGTTTGTTTTGGCCTCCTGATTTCAGTTCCACACCCAAAATAACCAACCATCACGGTATTTAGGTAGGGCGGTGCATCTCAGTTACGGTCCGTTGAATGGCTTCCAAAACTGGTCGTTCCTGATAGGTTACTGTGCGATACCACTTTTTAGTATGCAGTGACGTCGGATTCAGCACTCAATATAGTAATTGGAATAACAATTGAAATACTGCCATTTAAGGAATTAGTACATGTTTTCTCGACACTCATTATGACAAAAGTGCGTCATTGAAAAGGTGCTTTATGTGTAATTAAATGTATCATGATTGTGAGTTTAAAAAAAACCCTCTCTTCAAAGAGAATTGGAATCGACAGACATTCGCAGATTAATCAGGGTAATCACAGATCAATCCCATAAATTATTATATTAAAAAAAGAAATATTATTTTGAAAATATAACCTTTATACTTTCTAAACGTATTTACACGCCAAATTCACAGTTTAGTGAGGAAATGGCAACTACTTACCAAAATAGGATGACAGGACCCCTTAATACGGCCACTCCAAATACTTCCGCATTCTGCGTCCCGATACCTCCTGGGGCTTTTTGTGAACAATAGCAGACGCTGCGATGAAAGACGTGCTCCCCTTATCAACGTTTGGCATAACACCCAAGTTTCTCCGCATGAGCTCCCTTTCCCCCGCTGAGGCAGCCCAAGGGAGAGCAAGGTTAGTTTAGGAGAGGACACTTTTACCAAAATAATTTGGCAGAGGATGGTGATATGTGTTATTTTTGTGGGGAGGAGGGGTGGAGGCACTGGAAGTCTTTGTTGAAAAATACATAATATATCAAATGAATATAGTTGTAATATGTATACTATATTTATAATGATAAAATCACATTCCATTATGTTTTTACAAACACACACCTTTGAGTCCATATCCTTTCAGTAGAAATCGTTCCTAGTAATTTCAATTCAGAGAGTACAAAATTGTCTCTTCAAATGTCCGATAACATCACAGAACATGTCTTTTAGGTCCCCAAAAACCAAAGAACTATCACACAATAAGTGTCAGTCACTTCTGTCCACTTCCCACAGCAGCCGTGATCACCAAGCACATCTCCGGTGTTCGAGCCCTCACGGTTCAGCATTCCCTTTGAACCGTTCTCTGTTTGGAGAGTGAGACTCATCCGTCACGCTCCAGCGCCCGTCCATCCGGGACCTTGACGGCCGTGACGTCACTTGGGGATCAAAGGTCAAAGTTGGGGTCAATAAATTCGACGATAGAATGCATGGAACAATTTAAACTGGGGTAAGTTTCGCACCAGCAATTTGATGAATTATATATTCTACATTTAAAAGATTCTGGAACATTTTCGATTGTTAACGGTCATACATGTATGCTTTTAAGAAAATAATTTCGCCTATTTTTCCCGATGTATATCAGCTGCACACAGCAAAGCTTAGAAATTTGCCAAGTGTAAATTGGGTCTTAGGTCGTCTCCGAGGAAACTGCGTCTAAATACCTCTTTTCTGGGATGTCATCCCAGAAAATAGGAATGTCATCTTAACGTAAATCACCAGCGATAATTATGATATAGTAATAAAGCCCCTCCTATAGTCGGTCCTAAAAGCGTCGCTTAATATCTCGTGTCGAATGAACTCTTCCATCACTCTCGCTAGACAAGGTTACATCATAAAAACTCTGCTAAATGGTAAGTGAATCTTTAATATACAATAGCTTTAATATAAAATAGCTTACGACTGATCGGTAATGTTCGGCGGTATGGTATTAATCTCCCTTAAACATTCAATATCAGAAAGCACAGTTAGTAAATCGTGAGAGAAATTTATGTATGCAATGTAATATACAGCAAAACCTGTATAGCAATTGTATCTCTTCTTAGTAACTTGGTATTCAATAAGTATATGGAATGGCAGATCCTTTGAGAGTGGGTTAAAGGGAGCCAAGACTAACGAATTCAATTAAATTTTTCAAACTCAAATAATCATGGAAATCCATTCCTTGAGCCTATTCCGGGCCTATGTTAAAATCTAAACCATGAAATATGGTTTGAAAAAATCATTAAAAACACGTTTTTCTTGCTCAAATCAATTAATGTGGATCTGCAAAAATAGGGTTTGTTTAGAAACAATTGCAAATATTACTATCTGCTTAGGGCATTCTACTTCAGTTTTAGCTAGTTTTCACAGCTAATACTTTGCCACTGACCTTAAACTGGATTCATCTAACATATTTCTATACTTATCTCAGTTTTGAAAATTTTGTCAATTACATTGGTTTTGGCTCCCTTTAATTGATATTGACTTGGGAAAAAGAATCCCATCTCCATTTATAATGTTAATATGGGTCATAAGATGATAGTACTTTTCTACATATGTTTACACATAAAAATATATATAAAAGATTGAAAACATGTTCCTTTTACGACCAAAATAGAGAAAGCCACATAATACCGATCTGATAAGAAGAAACGATATACCTATATCTGCCTATTTAAGGCTCTTAATCACCAAGTGGAAGAAAACGATGTCAAAGTATCCTTTCCGCCTGACCAACAACGCCTACCCAAAACCCTACTTTCTACCCAATTGCCCAAAAGCTGGTCCCAAATCTCGTCAACCTATTCCTGGGTGCGTCACCTCATGATGAGGGGTTGTGAGAAAGCCGGCCATGTCTCGTCATGACAGGCCTGATCTCCCGTTGACTGCGGGCCTGCCCTGCCCGGCCTACCAAGTGGGTATTAGGGCCGTTAGGTTACACCCCAAACCCCGGCCCCTTACACGGGGTTACACCCAACCTATCACCTGCCTGGTCAAGGGTTACCGAGGCCATCACTTCCTGTTCGGGTTTAGGTCATAACACCTTTAAATAGGTTAATGTTGCTCCCCACTCTATATTTGGAAAGGGGTGCTGCGTACAGTAATCTATTTTTAATGTTTGACCTGTTTGAAAATTGTAAGACCATTATAATGTGTTATGATGTTTCAACCTCAAATTTGCCTCCATAATTTTGATGATCTTCATTAGTTTCCACTCCCTGGTGGACTTAGTTGGTAAAACTATACACTGCAATGAAGAAGCGAATAATAATGTAAGATAATAAGGCTTCATTAAGCTTTCGTTCCTTTTACAATAAGCCATGCAACCATCTCGGTATTGCCATATAAAACCCCCATTTCACATTACTTCTTACAAACTGGCATGGCCTGAGCGCCAAGACTATCCCTTTTGTAACCTGGAGAATATCGGAATACCACGGGGAGGCAGTGTAACGTCACGAGGGCTGACCACTGAAGGGATGTAAGGAAACTTTAGCAAACATTTTTACAACTTTCGGATCCAACGGTTATATTCAACTTTGCAGTTTATTGATGGATCTAACAGGAAATTGATACAAGTATCTTTCGTATTCTTTCTGTTTTTGTTTTCCCTAGAGGCTGGAAGGATTTGATTCCTTTCAAAGCGACTATAGAAGTACAAAGAGGAAAACGTATTTTAGGATATTTTACGTGAGTTTGGAAAATAGTCATAGATTAACAGGACTTAGGTGTATGCGTGTTTCAATAAAAATGAACATTAATACTTTGAATCAAAATGACGGGATATGAAATAGGCCTATATCACTGTCTTCGCTTTCTGTGTGTTAAAGCATCTGTTATAAGTGAAAGCGTCAGAGGGACGTGTTTACAGCAGTGAAACTAACATCAAATTCTAAAATTTCCCATCAACTAATGTCGTTATCAGTAGATGTTAAGACAGCCTGTCAAAACGCCAAAATGATATACGCCTGTTATGTTACGATAAAGAATCATTGAAAGATTGATTATATTCCTCTTCCATCGTCATTAAATCATCCCCTTGACGTCATAACGGCGACGTCAGATTTATGACGTGGACTTAATGACGTCAGATTTACGACGTAAGATAAATGACGTCGTTCGGCTGGTTTCATTACCCGGATGCCGGTGGTGGCGCCCTCTGCAGTCGGCGGTGTGTACCTAAAAGGGATCTATCAGTGGAATGACTGTAGTGAGACCTAAAAACGGATCAGCATGAAGAATGTTCTGCTCTGAAGGCCCGAACCCGTGTCAGTAGATTCGAGCCGAATTTGTTTGCTCTTTAGAAACCATGTTTGGCATATTTGCTTGGTCTAACAGTTTTGATACCATGTTCTTTCCAATATCAATTAGGGGCAGTCAGTCATCTATGGAGGGCAAACTACCCCCCCCCCCCTCCCCCTATAAAAAAAGTGAAAATAGATAGCATCAGATTTGTACAAATCAACAAGCATAGATTATTCGGGCGAGAGGGGGATCCACATGGTCTTGGGGGGCAACCCCCCCCCCCCCCTTTTACACCCACTGGATCCGCCACTAACAATAAATGCGCATCAGTTAGTCCATGTTTTATAAATGTACTACCCAATCACGTGAGAGTGGACGGGGCCTAATAGAGGGTGGCCATTTATGCCTTTTTCAATTCGAAGATCAGCAGGTCCGACAATACAGAGGTTTCATGCTTTCAGTAGAATGAGGAAATCTTACAAAAGTATTCATATGATATAATCCGTTAGGAAAAGCTGTGTAGGGGCACCATTAGAGAACTCGAAGACCTATAACCTATAAGCTGCCATAAGGGAACCAAACTGTTCCTCACAAGCCATATAGCCCTGGTATTCAATACAGGTTTAACAAAAACAACAAAAGACGACCAATAGATTAGTCTGAAAGCCACTCTCTTAACTCACACTTGGCGTTAATTCAGGGGACCAATAGTGACACCTATTGGGCCGTCAGTGACGTAATAGTTTAGGCGCATGCGCGGTAATGGCAATAGTGTCTCCATTTCAATACATCAACTCTACTAGGACGCCCCTTTCAAACCAAGGCCCAGTAGAATACAGATAACATGATTTAGGTCCACATATACTCGGCGCGGGCACCTAAATTAAGATAGATCTAGTGGGCGATAGCTACATTAATTACACTCTCCGGTGTCGTCGTAAAACAGGTGGTCTGCCCCACAGAAATAATGCCCCATCGTGTTTTACAGCGGCTCTGCCGGTGTCCAGGAAATGGTCTCTATTGTTATAAATGGCTGGTGGAAAGGGGAAAAAAGAGCTGCTGCTGGGAGAATATAAAATGTAGGAGGGACTCTGTTTTGGTATAGAGAGTCGGAAACTTCATGGTAAAGGGAAAGTGCTCCTTAGCGGCTGGATTATGGAACAGAGCCAATTAGAATTCAAATTTATGGGGTATCGAGAAAAACATTTATCATGATAAAAAATTCTTACATTGTATTCAATGTATTAAAATCGTATTACTTGAGCAATTACTTACTTACATTATTTATCCTAGACAGTTCTTAGAAATAGATTTTATTCTCCACTCTCACATGTGCCATGTTTTATAAGTAGTTGACGATTATGGAAACATGTCTGCCTATAATCAGGTTCCTGATATGCAGACCTGCATGTTATACCCCTGGTAATGTTGATTACAAAACCACAACCTTGACCTGAAGTAAACCCAGTGTGATGAATGTCTATTCATCAATTGGTAAGACCGAAATATGAAAAGTAAGATAATGTGACAGAGTAAAGTATGTTTTGTAACGGGCCCGAAAAGGCCGAAAAACCCGAAAGGCCCGAAAAGCCCCGAAATTGTAAAAGCCCGAAACCCGAAAGTCCCGAGAAATATGTAAACCGGAAGTGATAAAGTAAACCGGAAGTGACGTCATTTGTAACCACGTGATCAGAGACAGCCAATCAGGGCTGACCACTAGACTATAAAAGGGGCGGTGAGGCCCGAGAATAAATGAGTTCCTTTACAGTACTCCTTGTGTCAACATGTCTTCTTCCTATGGTAACCGATAAGATGATCCAATACAGGCTAATTGACTAGAAGTTTAAGTAAAATAGCAGAAGTTAGAAGAAATTAGGCGAAACTTAGGACGGGGTTCTGAAGGCCCGAGGGACCGAAACTGGGCACGAAGGCCCGAAACTGGCCCGGATGGAGTCCCGATAACAAAGGACCGGACTGGCATGAGGGCCCGAAACAGGGAACGGAAACCCAGGATCTGGGGGAACGAAGGCGCGACCGGCTCGGCCCCACACTACCAAACAATAGGCGTCCGTCGGCCCGACATCCCCGCGGACCGAGAACGAGGGTGGATCGTCTGCAGTAGACCCCAAAGAGAGTACCGGCACTAGAGAGATAGAAACAGCCTACTCCTGCCCCCTACCACTTTTCCTCCCCCACAGTCCTCCGCCCGTCAACGGAAGTGCCTGTACCCCGCCCGGTAGCTGAGGCCCCTCGGTCCAGCCCGGCTGATACACCACTCCCCCGTCGACGAATACCGATTTCCCGATCGATCCGCTCAAACCCCCCTCGTGCGCGAGGCACGACTCTAAATATCACATCTCGGTTTCTTGCCCGGATTCCCCGTCCGGCTGAGACCCGAAACAATCCCCACGTCCCTCTGTTGTAGAAATCGGAAACCCCGAACTACCGAGGAACGTCACACCAGCAATTATCCTTTTAAATAGATCCAGGTAAATAAAAGTAACTTTTACACCTTGATAGAGCTATTAGTCACGACGACTTCTCCGTCGTGTATTGACCCTGGAGGTAAAGACCACACCTGGGCAGGTGGGTGGGCCTCACCTGGTCAATACTCACACAGGTAGTCTGTTTACCTGTCTACCTGCGCGCCCTCTGCTGATGGATCCTTCTTAAAGTGTGTGTTTATGAAAATCAGGGCTTAACTGTTGACTTTTGCTGCCAATAGTCTTGTCTATTGCCTCACAATCTGAGTGCCATTATGGGATAGAATTCAGGGCACAACTGGGTTTTGTTAACATTGCATCATCTTTTAAATGAAAGTGTTGAAAAGCTTCCTTTTTGGGTATAATGCTGGCGAATGAGCAATTGTATTTGCTGACAACTGTCGAATAAGTTAGGTAAACCAAGGTTTATTTATTTAATGGTAAATCAGCGTTTCTGATGAAAATAACATGTGGGTGTGGAAAGAAGGAGATCAGTTTGATAAGACAAGGCTAGCCTTCGAAGAAAATGTTAGACGTGGGCCATGATGGGTTCAGAAATGAAAAGCACTTAAGGATAGATAATCTACGAATTACAGTTTACTTGTGCCATACCAGACTTTTCTTGTCTACTCATCCTACAATGGTGAAATCAAATGTGATCAAAGCATAATGTTTGCCAACAAACAGACATAAAGATATCATTACTTTAATATACTATGATATTCCATCTAAGGTACCAAGGATAAGAGTATGATGTATATTTTCGTGTACCCTCAAATGGCGTTTTCTGTCCTAGAGCACCGATGTAGACAATAATTCCCTTGAGGACGCTTTTTTCTCGGAAGTAAGGCTATCTAAGGCTGTACGACAGATTACCCCTTTTTACCATGTCCCAACACTTCCAAACCATTTTTGTCATTTAAAACTTAAAGGTCATCTTCAATCTGTTTCCATTTTGCTTGGCAGTTCATTTTTCACTTGGACACCTTAGTTCCCAGTTTATCATTCACCATACAAGCTCTAGCACTGAGATAAGTTTTTGAGTTTTAAAACCACCCACCAGACAGAGTCTCAGCAGAGAGAAGGGATGAGTAAAGAGGCCATGTCAGGTACAAGCTTCCCAGAGGGGCCTCGGGAAGCGTATGTAACCTCCTGTGGTAAACTAGGATTAGAGGGGAGAAGCAGTCTTCTAGTGTCCCTAATTTTTAGGGTGCCCTGGGGGAACAGCCCCAGACGCCGGCTGCCTTTGAAGAAGCACAGCAGAGGGCAGGGGAGTCGGTCTAAATCAATGCTGCAATACCGGGCTAATGCTACCACTTCGTTCTGTTTCCATACATTGGCTTCCGTTTTTTTTGCATTATATTTGAAGGCGAACAGCTCCGAACAAGCTGTACATATATATGATTAGATACATCAATTTCATTCAAATGTGCAAATAATCTTATTAATGAAACACTTTATTCTTAAACCTGACACCCCATAAAAAGAGCATTTTGGGAAAACTAAACCTGCACTCTATACACCGGATCAGCCTCTCTTGGTTCCACTCCCAACTACCCCAAATGCAAGTGCACGTCACACCAGTGCTAGCCAATCAAGGTCCCCAGCACTACTCAAACAGTCACCAAGAATCCCTTCCCCTAACCCCAAGCAAGCCTCTAGTCAGAACATGAGGGATGGACAAGCTCCCTATACTTCAGTGAGCAGCAGGCCTTGGGTCCAGAAGGGGCTAAACGACTCAGAAGATAAGGAGGCCAGGCGAGCAGCTCATGGTCTGGCGGGTCATAAAGCTGTCCGGCCGGCCCTGATCCCCAGATAGCCCGAGGAGCAGCTCGGGTCGGGGCGAGCAGCTCCGAGCAGCTCCGAGCAGGTCTGAGTGAGTTACGATGCTGACATAGGCCCCTCTCAGAGAATGAGTTACTGGCCTGAGATCCTGGTCTCATTTCCTGAGATCAGCTTTGAGGCTTGGGTTTTCTCTGGGAGATGAGGAATATGTTGTCTTTCTTTTTAATTAGCATTTGTGTTGTTTCCATTCGTAAATTGAGGATTTCATTCTTTATAAGAATATTCCAATTGTGGATCAAGCTTCACAATGGAATTGGAAGTTAGAAAGTTATCTTTCTTATTTCAGAAGAAAAAGAAACAGGACCGAGATTGTTTGCTTATTTCCTATTAAGTTTTCACGCTGGGATATTCTGTAGTACAAAAGTAATGTAATCTTTTAATAGATCAATTTCATAAGTTTAAATTCATGATCTTAGAATAATGCTTTAGTGCTTGCTTTGGGAAATTGACATCATTGAGCGATTTCCACATCAGGACATTGCCAGTTATGTTGCCGCTGCTCTACAAAACGGACTCCAATAGACATCAACATAATAGTCAATTTTAATTTATCCAAGAAAAATGATATCAAAATAAGACAGCATGATTGGTGTAGAATGAAGTTCGGGTTGGGAGCTTTCATCTATTACATTGCCAAAAGATGCTTAGAGTTTAAACATAAAATCAAGGTTTAGAAATCTGTGTAGCGCTATATAAGTAGCCTGTCAGAGTAACAGTTGTTCGAGTTTAAATAACTGCTAAAATACATTGCGTGGGTCTAGTAAAATCCGTTGGAAAGATAAACCATAAAATCTAATTTAGAATTCATCAGAATAGCTTATTTTGTTGTTGTCCCTCATTCACTAGGGGATCCACGATATTTTTCACTTATTTAAGGCAGAGAATGAGGTCATCACCGTTATCAGATTTTCACCCACCATCGAATTCCTTCCAAATCACACTTTTCGCATTTCTTGATCATTCCCAACAGAGGTTTCCCTAAAATACATACCTTTGAGTTAATAATTCATATTTCTATATTTCGATCAAGGGTATTGAAAAAGTTTCTATTTTAAAGTAACATTAGAAAAAATGCAACTGGTCCAGAAATCCACCTAGGTTAAATGTATCCACCTAGGTTAAATGTGTTGATGGTTCCGGTTCAATAAATGAAATACATACGGTTTCTTTTTCACCATGTTCATTTCACACTTTTTCCCAGAATGTATTCCAAGACGTTGTGCACCGCATCAAAAGAAACCCAAACCTTTGGAATCATCTTCATCCATCACAAAGTGGATTATGGTACATAGATATGGAGGGTATTTTTATAAGCATCCAGGAGAGAATGTGTCTGTAAGTAAGTAATAAAGTACATTAAATAATTGATGTATTTCTACTTTTTTTCCACTACGAACCGCTCTTAGTCATATTTTACCATAACGAGACAGTAATTATATTAAAAACACCGATCAAAGGATGTAATATGTTGGGCTCAGCCTGTTCTAATCCCAGTTGTTTTTGTTTTCATTATTCTATAACACAAGGCTCGCTTTTATGGTAGAATTGATCTATTAGAGCCAGTGCAACAAAAATCGAAGCCCAGCCTTCTGTGTTGGTCAGGCGATTTCTCACGGCTGTTTATGAAGGCATTCATGGCGAACATTTCTTTCCAGAATCGATGTTATTTGAAAGGTCCACCGCCGGTGGTGATGACGCTCCATAAACAGATCTTATCGTGTGTTTTATGCTACCTAAAAATGTTGGTGTAACTCACCAAACCCCGAACTTTGTTATGTATACTTTTTCTTCAGTTCCCCTACTCAAAATGAGTTTTTACAATCTTTTTTATTTTATCAAGAATGTTATTTTTCAAGTATGCCTTTAAGGTATATCCCCTTTTTTTCATTCAGACTTATGTATTCGCTTTGTGGCAACATTTTGCTGCACTTTCTAAACGTGTTGACCGAACTGTGTCATACTAAAGTCTCCTGTGCAATGAATCCCTCGTTTAAAGAAAATAAAGGTATCTTAAACGGGAACCTGAAACTGTTTTTATGTTTGTGTCCTTCTAAGCAATCAATCATTTCAACGTTGGTGCTTTTAGTCACTGTTTACATATGAAATAAGCCTAAGCATAGCTAAACACATTGATGTACGGGCCCTTATTTTCCTTTTCTTCATCCAAATTTGTCCTATTCTCTTCAACACACTCACCTCCCCCCCCCCCCCTCCGTTTTTCTCATTGTGCATTTATCTCCTTAGACTCCTATCATTGGTTTGTTGACACATGACGTCACACCGCTCGCGCATGCGCAATGACAACAGCAGGCCGGAAGAGGTCACCCCGAAAGGAGGGACTATTTTTTCTGGCGGATGGACTCAAATCTCGCTATTGTCTGGCTAGGCGGAAGTGACACGGTTCATTTTGGCTTAGAATTACATGGCCGACGATCAATGTGTCTAATGTTTTCCTGTTGGTCTGGAAATAAAACGGACATTAACGACCTAGGCCCGTTCTCTCCTCTCCCCTCCACAAAGATTCTAACAGGCTGTAGGCCTACTGTATATATGCTATATGTAATTGTTAATATTACAGGCAGTTGTGCAAATCATAGACTTGTTTTCTTTATAACCTTAACATTATAATGTTTAAGAAATAAATTAGATAAACCTGTGATTATGTCATGTGTGGTTATAATTATGAGTTTATATCATAATCTACCAGTGTCATGAGTACCATACATGTCTATGCTCAGACATAGCTTATGCGGATTTCATATCAATACCCTATGAAAACAAGTATCCTTTAGCAACAAGTGATCGTCCAAGAACTTGGAGAGGGTTATTTTTCGTAATTTTGTTTATCTAGATTTGTATTCAAGTATGCTGCATATAGATCCGCCACCCCCTGAGGATAAATGTCCCAAGACACCTCACCCATTCCGCCCAAATCACACACATAAATATATATATATATATATATAAATGCACACACGCATATCATATGACATATCTAATGACAACATGCATATCGATCGGGGATTTATCCTTTAACATTTTATCCAAGGGATTGCATCCTATTTCCCCCTTCATGTTTCCCTATACCTTTCCCCCCATACCTCCCAGACCTACCCTCACCGGAGGAGCAATTTGCTCTCAGGCCAAGCCGGCAGGACAAAGGCTCAGTGGGCAGGGCCCTGTTGAATGTCACCGAGCCTTTATCGATATGCAAATGAGCTGCTCACTGATGGGTCCAATGATATGGTGAGCACTTGGTGAGCAGGTGGCCGGCCCGGGAACCTGCATGGTAATGCGGCGCCCGATACAATGAGCAGCTCCCAAGGCGCCGATCGAGTTGCTCGCCCATTTGCATTAAGGACTCTGAATAGGCAAGCGGCTGTAGATTATACACCTGAGGTACTGTATAATCTCTATGTATACATGGGCCTCGGACATTTACCTTTTGTGGGGGGCTGCCTACGACCACAATGTACCACTAAGTACCAATTTACAGCCAGGGCCTATAAATTGTGTTATATCGCAGTTTTCGCATTTACAGCCTCCTATATAGGCCGTAGCTGCCAAAATGTTATATCTGGTATAGTTTTCACAGAAAGAATACCATCTATAGGTTACTTCTCCACTTAAGTTGTCCTCAACACCTTATTTCTAGCTGCGGGGTATGTTACCATGAGGAACTAATATTTCAGTGAGAGACAAACATCTCAGACACCAGCAAACTTGTAATTTGA
Organism: Lepidonotus clava; assembly: GCA_936440205.1. Classification (NCBI taxonomy): domain Eukaryota; kingdom Metazoa; phylum Annelida; class Polychaeta; order Phyllodocida; family Polynoidae; genus Lepidonotus; species Lepidonotus clava. The sequence goes on from OW387143.1 coordinate 33,829,540, forward strand.
TATATCATTGTTAAAATGTTCAATATATGACCCAAGTCCATTTGAGATGACGCAACCCTCCGTTATTCACGCTTGCTACAGTATTACGATGCCTATGTAAGCACATCCACGCAGGCGAAGGGGATATAGCTCAGTGGTAGAGCATTCGACTGCAGATCGAGAGGTCGCCGGTTCAAATCCGGCTGTCCCCTAGCTGCCTTTTTCGTTAAGGAAGGCCTATAAATGCGAAGGTATCTCGGTTCTACCTCTGCAGTCATTTGAATTAACATTTCCATTAACAAGGATTAGTCTATTCGGAACTAATTAAGATGGGAATGGAGGCAGGGCATACATTCGCCTATCAATTGGCAAATATTTTTGTAATACAATGTAAAAATAGTGTTATAATTGCACGTAAGCATGTCACTGATTCATCCAATTAACTGATCAATGCCTATGTAATTTATCGTCCTCGAAATCCTAGAACCATCTATAAACACATTGATAGGACATTGACATGATATTTGCCACTAGAAGCTGCTCAGCATTTATTATCCTCATCACATTACACCCACCTAACTATAATTCTTACCAAAATATCCAACTGGTAATAACAATTAATAGACCTTGTGAAGAGATTGTCACCATGTGCTCACCACAGCCACATGGCTTTAAAACAAATCCAAAATATATGAATTCTAAATAATTATATTCACCATGTAATCATCATAACAGCATGGCTTTAAAACAAATCTAAAATATATGAATTCTAAATTGTTATATTTGCCAATTATCATTTCATTAGTTTACCTGAGATAAAATTGGCCAAGGTATATTATCTAGGCCTAAAAATCAATGTCATCAAATCATGAAAAATAACTATTTTTAATCTATCACCAATATAGTGCCCAGTCAACGTTTAGGAGATGTAACGTCATCTGCACAATGTCTATAGCCTTTGCCTTTCCAACTCAGCCCCACGTGGCAAGTGTATGGTTTTCCCTTATGTCCAGTTCACCTAATGTTATTTCCATATGAACATGGACGTCATAAAGGGCATCTGACTGGGCAAGTGTCAATTGAAAGGATAAAGAATATAAAACAAATATCTTAGACATAATCTAAAAGTATCTTGGAGGCAATATATTGATCTTTTTAACAGGTCTTCATAATATCATACCGAAGGGCAAACTCTGTTTCTGACGGAGTAGTATGAAGCTGGTGATCCATGTTGCGATATTTTCTGGACCGACGAAAAAGATAGGAGCAAACCGATTTCAGGACCGACGGTTTTTTGTCGGTCCTGAATCGGTTGGGTAATTAAACTTATTAGTCCTAGAATCGGTCCAGAATCGGTCCAGAATCGGTCACCAACCCATGATCCACAGTGAAGTTGATTCTGGACCGATTCTGGACCGATTCTAGGACCGACACAATAAAATTAATAGGAAAACACTGAAAAAAAATCGGTTTATTAAATTATCACAATTTTCGAAATATTTTCTCCTTTTATGTTTTAATATGGTCAGAAGAACCAGAAATATATATCATTTAATCTGTTTGATTACTAATAAGTAAAATAGTAAACTAATCATCGTACAGCATTAAAAAAAATATCTCACGAAAGAATATTCATTTTTATACATATTGGTAATATTTACTTTCTAATAATAGTAAAAAATGAATGAAATAACATTGGAAATACATAGTCATAATAAAATCGGTCCAGAATCGGTCCATATCGGTCCAGAATCGGTCCAGAATTATTAAACAGGTTTAATAATTTTGTCGGGCCGTCGTCGGTTGGAAATCGGTTGGAAAAAATTATGTCGGTTGGAAATCGGTTGGAAAAAATCGGTTGACATGATCCACGTTGCGATATTTTCCAAAGTGAACCGATTTCCAGCCGATTTCCAGCCGATTTCCAGCCGATTTCCAGCCGATTCTTGAGATAGAAAATATTTTGCATATCGGTCCAAAATCGGTTCAATTTTGTCGCAACGTGGATCACCGCCTTGAGAAGTTGTTCATTTGTCGTAGGCGCAGTGCCACAATTGCAAACACATTGGAAGTGTTTTTGTAATCACGATCATACACAAAGAGTACAGTGCACGGAGAATGTCATGATGGAAATGTCAAGTAATACATATCGTGAGTGAAGTAATAATTCTGAAGCCACAAGTAATCCTTTTGTACAGGAAAGAGACACCGATTGGCATAATATTATAGATGCCATTTTCCTCCAGTGGACACCGTAAAGACTATATTCCACTACCTGCTTTTACTCACAGTTACATATATCGTCAATGGCAATAGATATAGAGATGATTATTATATTTCAATAGGCAACATTTCATATTCATTTTCAAATGATATGTAGCATACAAGGGTTCCTCTTTTATTTCTATTATTCTGAATGAATGAATTCTCAATTTACTAATAGTCACGTGGTTGTGGTGAGCACATGGTGAGCACTAAAATGTGACCATGTGACCAAGTCTGCACAACGTCTATAAGCTTTATTCAAGCTCATGTTTGAGCTTAAGACCCCCACTACTGATCTGTGGTGCTGATGTCAGGTAAAGTATATTCATTATATTAGAGTATCAATTGAAAGTGATGGATACAATTTCTTAATTCTTTCAAATGAAAACTGTTTTGTTCGTCTATTTTTATAAGCTAAATAGGTACGATTATTTATAATTTTCACATTCGTAGGCCTACCCTCCGTCTCTCTCTTCTATTTAAATTCTGCATCTGCAGATATAAGGCAATAATGTTTTTCTAACTCGGACCTGGCAGTCTTTAAAAATCAAGCATAGGAAAAAATGTGTGACCGATTTAATCAAAACAAGGTAATTGCAGCTGAGCTCTAATGGGAGAACTTCATGTTAAAGTTCTTCAGCAAAACTGACATTACTTGACATGGACACATTCAAGAAATAGGTTAGCTAAATAAAATGCTTGTGTTTATAGTCATATTGGAGATCGAAAGTAAAATTAATGTTAATGAATACAATTTTAATGAGACTGAGAAACTAAATAAAATGTGGGCGTCAAACTGTCAACAATCTGCACCATTATCTGAAAATTGTCAAAAAGATTAGAATTGCGACAGTCCTAAACATCTAAACGTCATGTTTAAACTGGTCGAGTTTCAGTTTATATTCAAGAGTTAATATCTCTAGACCGCAGTTGATTTGCGATATCTTTAACAAGATATCGACACCACGGTCGCAATCCTTATTATAGAACGGTGGTTATAACTGTTGAAACCGAATAATACGTATCAGATTATTCCTATTGCACGACTTGGAGGCCGTCTTAGTAAGTGAATGGAAGTGAAGTATATCAGCGTTGAATTGCTTTGATTGTATAAGTTACTTTTGTTTGATTTAGCTCCCAGCACAGGCCTACTGCTTGTGGATTGTCACAGTTTAATACCAGGCGAGCACGATAATCATGCAACAGGAATAAGGGAAATCCATCTACAAGTTTTTGTGTTAGCCTGTGTTCCACTTCATTGTAGTATTGTAATCTACTAGATTACAGTACAGTAACCCCTTGCGAAATACAGATGATTTTACATTGCAATTGACGATAATATCGTTAATTGCAATAAATATCACCTGTATCAGTATCAAAATAGTTCACAATATCATATTATGATATTGTGAACTATTTTGATAATACATGTTGATCAACCCTATTGGCAATGACCTCGTGAAATTGTATATATCTCCATCATGTTTCTCCCCAAAAATGCTAGTTTAACTTAAGCATCCTCATAACAACATGATCATGATACCGATTCGTTATATGTGGAGTATCTATAGAGGTGCAAGTTGGGGAAGTTAGCCTTACGGCAAAGGATAAAGGACAGAGGTCCCTACGTCCTGATCAATATTTTGGACACTTGAAACCCAGATTGATACAGAATTACAACTGTCAACCACAGCTCTGCAATTGTCAAGCCCCAATGCTCTGGTCTGAAACACACCTAGAACGTTAACACTGTATTCCACTATGCGATTTAGGCTATACCGAGAATATCGTATATCTTTTTAAAGGTTTAATAGAAATAGTTATGACATGAGCCCGTGCATTATACACGCTATAATATTACAACACGTTTGTGGCTAGTCCACATAGACGTGCAGATCAATGCCGTACTTAAATATAATTTGAAACACATATCTATATGCTAAATCTATCTTGACTGTTCTCAGAGAGACATGCCTGATAATGTTTTTAATCTAGAATTCAGGAATACTAAAATACTAAAATACTAATTTAATTTTATCATCACGTGATTGTGATAAGGAGATGGTCTCCATTAAAGACAGGCCACCTTAAAACCACATACATGCACAATCTACGTTTTCTAAAACGACGAGTAAATCGGATAATGGAATATAGCCTTAAGGGGTATGATTCAAAGGTTCCTCCCATACATTATAGTGATCGCGTGTCCACCTCACCTGGATGAGTCAGAACACTTCTCCATACCCCTACCCAATACGTTATACCACATAGGGGCGGAAACCGGGAAGGGTCCCATTGGTTGGGGGCTGACTATAGGTGTGGTGAATTGCATTCTGATGCTATCATTGCATGTTGGGGAGTCATGAGGGAAGCTATGACTCACCAACCAATGGAGGTATCATGAATACCTTTACCTGAAGGCCAGCTAGTATTGCCAAGAGTCTAGTGGATTATTGGTTATTGATGTGGGATGTTTTATGTGGTATTAGTCATTCTCTGATAATGGCGCTTTGCAGGGTTATTCTTTTTTTTAAATGTTTAGAATAAAACTTTCAACTGTTATATTCATGAATCATATTGGTCTACCAATGGAAGTGCATTTCCAAATCAAAAACTGTAATTAGTAATTAACCAATAACTACTGAGGAAATAATAGAAACGGCATGTTCAGATCGTTGTCAGTAAACATGCATGAAAAGAGGACGTTCATTTAGAGAAATGAGATTGATCTTTTATTAAATTTTCAACGGCCTTAATACTTCTCAGATGAATATACATGAAAATTAAACATTTGAGAATTATTTTTTCAAGACAGACATGTTTTTGATGATTGTTAATGGGTTTATTGGCAATTGTGAATTGCATGACAGAACAGAATGTCTCCTTAAGGGTTTGGTGATTCAGGTGTATCAACATGCAAAGTCTGTTTGATGTATTGTAATGGAGTAATGGCATTACATTTGCATGCAGACAAACAACACTCCTGTACCATGTCTAAGTTTTGATGTTCTCTAAATTATACCGACACCGATGCCTTCTATAAACAGATAAAACTGTTTAGCACTCATCTATTTTGCCTATACTGTGTGACCCGTACACGGAAAACTGCTAGCACATTCAGATAGATTATTCGTCACATTTATAAGCAATAAACTTAAGCTGTATCCCCACAAAGGAACATAATTCGGGAAAGATAACCAACGACAAATATGGCCCAAGAATAATTGGGAAGTAGACAGACTGGCGCCAAGTAATGTGCAACTCTCCAAAGATGAAAACTGTCAACATAATTATAAATTCCTGTCATCGACGATAGACATATCAAACATGCCTAATATTTTGGTGGAAATGTTAGACGATAGGCTTATTTCAATAGAGTGGCCCCCTGCTAGCAGAATAGACATGAACAATCGATTGGGAAATGAGTTTCAACGGGGATCGTTGGGAACAAGGCTTCTATATGCATGGGAGGGTTCACTGCACAGGTTCGTGGAAAAGATGTATAGCAGGGTTCATACTCGACAAGCCAGCCACCATATTCATCCCCATAAATTCATAATTCAAAGCGTCCCAACAAAAAGAAACAAAAAATGAATTAAAAAATGGGCTCCTAAAGATCTTCGGCCGACTTTTCAAAAGTTTGATCGGCCGAAAAAATGTTCAGCTGATACCGTTGACGACAAGCTCCTCGTGGGGACAACACAGGTTTTGGCTCAACTTTGTATGCCACTGAATTTGAGATTTACGATCATCAATTTTGGTGGCAGCCTACGTCCAAGGCACTGATCAAAGGCCAGGCCTGATTGAATTAAGAATTATTCAGAAGTAAAACCGACAAAGTGCCGCCCAAAACTATTTCAATATCTGAAACATAATTCCATGATATGGATTTAGTCAGTGTAATATGTTTACAGATATTTCATCAGATACGATACTGAACAAGAATAGTCATTCCAAGTGGGCGATTGCCTTGGAATGATTGGCAAGCATCTGACCTGGAGGATGCTCGGATACCACTGATGAGATGGCAGCATAGAAAGAATACACCGAGGTTGTCTAACAAGCATTTAGGTAAAACATTACTTATTGTCATAATATGATATATGTATATCAAAAAACCTTATATCTTAATGTTGAATGTAATAGTCTGTTCCATCGGCTTAGGAAATAACCGATGTCCTATCAGCCTATAAAGTAACTGATATCCTATTTCATTGCAGTGCAGGAAATTGCTGGCATAGGCCTATGTCTAGGAAGGCCATTCTATTTTCTGTCTTTTTGAGATATCATATCAAAATTAATGGTTGCAATATCAGCAATGAGATGCTCCAGCCAGTTGTAAGTATTTAAATAATCACTGTGGACACTTTTAAACGTTGACTATCGTATGAAAAGTACTTTAATTATTTACATATTACGTGACACGAAAATCAGATAATATCTGCTTGAACCATCGTACTGATAATACATAATTATATTATAATTATGTATTATTAATTCTGAATGGCCAGATCTACTCAAAATAAATATTTGGGGTGTGAGTGACATAACCGTTCTGTTACCATGGTTACATGAGCTCGTTGGTGGAACAGTTGAATTCAGTTACTATTTTGCCACTGCCATGAACACCTCATCATATTATTTGATTTGAGAGTTGTTGTAAAGGAAGAATTTTGATAGATATAGTATATTCATTTATTTTCCAAACTAATCATCTATATTTCTTATTATTTTCTAATCACTCTTTCATTAATATTTCATGTACGCTATGAGTAAATTATCAATCTCGAGTTTAATATGGCAGCCGTCCGGCAGTCCTACTGTGATTAAGAAAGAGTTTGTGAAAGATGACTCCGCAATCCTGTGTACAGCTGCCCCGGGAGGTATCAAAGAACTTCCAAAATAGATCACGCATTCACCTGCCCTGTAAAGTAACCATATACAACACACAATTTATATGATATATTTATCACATCGTGTGGTGGGCAGACATGGCAGGATATCAAACAGAGAGAGACAGTAAAGGTCAGAACTTAAATGATAAAGTTTAATAGATAGAGCAAAAATAACCCAGGCTATAAAAGCACTTTTAGTTGATTTAGTTTCTCCCTTTTTAACGTCCTCCAGGTTGTTGTGAAGAAAGTCAGAACTCTTATTTCTATGAGTAATAATATCTTTGTGCGTGTCTTCTCTCAAGTAAAATTAGCACAGGTCTAGACGTCACGTGAACGTCTGGTTATTTCATAAAGGTGTAATTTATCAAAGATAAGAAATATGGTAAGGATTCGGCTGTACTCTTGAGGTCTTTGTGATACTTGCGCTCATAATAAAGAGGGGATTTAGTTCTTAATTAAACCTTAAGTTACAAAGCTATACCATATTAATCCTGTATCCTGTTTGGGAATTTTGCATTGCAAAACTGATATTGTATTTTGAGAAGATCATTAATGTCCGGATCACATTTCAAAGCTGTTGCAACTATCCAAGATTCAGGGCAATTTAATCGAGAATTATTATGCTAAAATAGGTTTAGTAAATATTTATAGTAATATAAGATCATTAAAGTCGAGATCACAATTCAAAGATGTTGCAAGAGTCCCAGAATGATTCAAAGCAATTTCATAGAAAACTTCCTTTGCTAAGATAGATCTAGTAAAGTTAACTTTATTATCTATAACGATTTTCATTATTCACTAAGCAAGAAAGTCTTATATTGTGTAGACAATGAAAATATCTCAGCTGGAAGCTGAATGATTGTATCAATAGTGAATAAGTAGTGAATGCACAGTCACCTAATACCTATAGTACAATAGTGTAACACTTTTTAAGCATTTCTGTGTTGTAAATTATATCCTCTAACTGAACACCGGGTTACATCATGACTAATCAGTGTTACCCATAATAGGACCTTTCCTCTAATACCCCCACCCCTCTGTACACTGAATTTACAACAATACCTATTGACCAACACACCCTCTTTTTTCAATATGGCTCAATTTCTTGGTATTTGATAAAGATCAATAAAACTGCAATATTTGAGGGGGGAGCCCTCCTGGGAGTTGGGGTTCCCATTGATTATAGTTACTTGAATCACCCTTCCCCATGCGGATTCACACCTCTCACTGCTTGGGGTGTGACTCAAAATCAACCATCTATTTGATTTTCCTCGCCAGGAGACTTTTTTTTAATGGATTGTGCAATATGAACGATGTCTTGACAGCCATGGTGCTATTGAATGGAATGGGAGTTTCATCTATTATCGCATGCTTCCTATTGGCGTCATAGTTGTGATCTAAAGTTGAGGCACGTCACCTTCGATTCTACTGCAAGACTAATCTATTGTGAAGATAAACAATATCTTTCTAAAGTAAAGGTCGTACTTTATCAATACAATCATTTTCTGTTAATTCCAATAGAGAATACATTTTGCCTTCCCGAAAATTGAGGAAGAATGTAATTTTTATCAAATATTAGCAATTCTCTAGATTATTTGAAACCAAAAGTATGATCTAAATCTAACTTCTGAGACCATTTTCTGCTCTTACTTAATAAGAATGTCAAGTCAAAGTTCAAATATTCTGGATATATAGTTTTTTTTGTGAATATAGAAAAATGGACCTGATACAATGACCCTCTATATTGCTGTGATGTCATTTCATTAGGTAGCGCTCATACTAAAAGAATTTTAATTTGTGTAAACCTGTTAGTGATTGTTGCTTATTGGTTGTGAATTGGTAACAATATTGGAATTTGAGTTGTCTTTTGTGATTTGCAGCTTTTTCATTACGTTACATGATCGTCTTGATCGATAGTATGATAGATACATGCGGACAGTAATGCTTTGCCAGTTTTTATTGGCAACAATTTTGCTACAAAAACATAGAAACATCACACAGAAATATACAGAAGAGTAATGCATTTGCCACTGGAAAAAAGAAAAAAATGAAACGATGATTGTATTTCAAGGTTGGAGAGAGGGGTTAAGCACCTTTAAAAATCAACGGGTATAAGCCTTGTCTAAATATGGTATTTGTGACTCATTTAGCAGAGGTCGAAAACCCCATCTCACCAACAATATTCCCATCCCCACCACCTCTCTCATTGGATCAAAACTACAAAGGGTCGGGGGAAAAACGGGCAGTATAAAAAACAGAAGCTTCAATTAAAATTTAATCCGGGACCCAGGGAATTAGACCTACAAAAAAGGGCTGAGGTGTGGTAAAGTGGACGGATATTCTAATTGTCTCCTGTGACAACAGAGATATTGCAATCCTAATAAAACTTTATGGTTTTTTATTTTAGGAAATTTAAAAACAAAACGTGATCCCAATTGAATCTTTCCCATACTATCAGTAATTCTGAGGGATCGCAGTATTTAAAATAGGGTATTTTTAAATGCCATCTGCAATCGAAGGAAGTTCCCCCTCTTTTCCTTTAAGGGAATATCTAGTAATTAAAGTCAACAAAAACAACGCGGAGCGAACTTGATAAAAAGGGCGGAGTGATATTCCAGCGGCATCGATTGACTAGCAACAGCCGGACAACCGCCCACTGGAACAATGCTTTCGCCTGATCAATCCGCGCGGTGCAGAAGTGCCCGTTGTAATGGGTTCTACGGCTCTGTTTTAGCCGGCCCGGTTGAGTGTCTAGCGCTGTTTTCTGGATTTTCAATAAACGACCAGAACACAATCGAACCGTCTTGGCTTTTGTCACCGGAAATAAGGCCCTCAGAATCGATAAACTGGAGACTTTTTGCCTGCTGCGGTACTGCTCTGTTTTCGGCTATAGTCTGTTCCTTGGTTTGTTGTGGTATGTTAGGATGGTAATTAAGTATAAACCGGATCGTTTGTTATAAAACGCACACGGGTGAGTTGTCTTGGATGTTGAATAATTACCTATGAGAAATATACTTGTTGAAAACGAAAGGCTTCTACATCCTCCAAACGGCAACCGTGAAGTGGGGGGTAGTCCACTTTCCAACACAGCGCTCTGCCTAGTATGGCACACCTGATTGGTCATGGGGACTCATCAATATTCATGAGTGGGGCTCTGAGTTCTGTGGGGGATCCGAGGGGGTGTACGTCAGGCGGAGTGGTGATTTGTTAAAATGGGATTATAACAGGGGTGTGTTGCATGTTTGCCTGAACAGTTTGTTTTGTATAGGGCCGGTGGAATGTAAGGAGGTGGCAGGGGCCACGCTGTCCTTGATATATTATGGGGGGATTTTAAGCAGGTGTCAAGCGACACACTGTTGTTTGAAATTTGATTATAGGATGAACGAAAATTATTTTTTATATACGGTCCAGCGGCGGCAAGGGCCACTCTGCATGAACCTAAACAATTTCGTCCGTAGTGGTTTTTTACTTGGGGGTGAAGCTCAGAGTGTTATAAAACGCACACGGGTGAGTTGTCTTGGATGTTGAATAATTACCTATGAGAAATATACTTGTAGACCTGCTGAGACCAAGTTAGAGGCTTTGGGCGAATGGGAGAGCGCAGGGAAACTGCAATCGTCATCTTATATTATCCATGTCGACTAAAAGTGCTTTGAACTTACACACTGAATTGTGTAACATTAAACAGGGGCTGATCCAAGGGGGAGACCCCCCCCCCCCTCTCTTTTGTTGGGGACTTAAACTTGCCAACGAGAAAAAAACGTTGCGCTTATCCACACGAATTAATATATACCGTTTTAGTACCTGCACAGACTCCCCCCTTTCCATAGTTCTGCATCTGACCCTGTAAACCATGTCTTTCAGAATATAATTATCAGTTGCACGTACATTGGGAAATAGCAAAACAATGTTCCTGTTGGACCGTTGTATATTATAACAAAACTACATGTAAAACACCTGTAACTCAAATGTATTTTCCTGTAGACCACTCTGCCCCTCCGTCCAAACATGGAGGCACTTCAGCTGGTTCTGTTGTATCGAATAAAGGAGTTCTAGTTCCAAAAACATGCTTTACCGCTATTTCATTTATAGTTTTAAACTGTATGGGCTGTCATAATCACAAGCAATCAGATTAATATTGCCATAAAGTTATTATCAATCTGAGTACTTACTGTTGCAAACACAGATGCAATAACTGTTATCAAATGAATAAACGTCTCTGGATCATTTAGTAATATATCAATTTCATTGCATACTATTTCAATGCAAACATATTATGTACATACACGTAAATTATATACTATAAACCGGTCTGTATAATCCATTACAAATACCATCGTTCTCTACATGCCCTTGTCGAGTGTCACTTGACCTGCCGTATCTAACCTAGTCCGAGTCTGGTTTTCCCGGTACTTAAGGCCTATTCTCCGGGCCCACATCGAGTATGGCATACATGCCTAGACCTAATCCGGGAGATTATCCGGACATGATCCCCCCGGTCCGACCACTAGATAGGGCCGAGTGGCCCCTCCTGGTGCCACACACCTCCGGGATGGGTGTACATTGTTGGGACTCTGAGGGGCATCACTGAATCAATCAACAATGTGATTTGTTTCGGAATTGATATGCATTGTAATGGTAGACATTTTGATAAGTAGTGCATTATAAACTTGTCGGATCTTAAAAATCTATTCAATGATTAAGATTAGTTGATTCTTTAACGTATATTAAAGCCATGTCATTTAGTTCTAGGAGATGCAAATCTCCTCGTAGTTATTTGGAAAAAAAACAAGGAGTTGTGGGATACTGTACCAAATACCCAAAAAGATCCGAGATTTATACTTTAATTAATGATAATTTTATTAAAGGGGACCACCCCCGTCTTTGGGGGGGAAAGGCTCGTCGCAACTATAGTTGGTGGTACACTACACCAGGGCTACGCGGAAGATAAGTAAGGTACACATATTATGATACATTACAATTATATGATATATCATTCCCCTTTAAATACAATTATTATCAAAAAGATAGAAAGACTATAACCTTTCGCCGTCACAGTTGTGAAATACCACCAACATTACAGCCCCTCCAAGTGACCATGCAAACGGCCTATAAACCTCCCTGGTTCACCAAATGGTCAGTCCATGTCCAGCGGTCAGTCCATTCCGGCCGGTCAGTCCCCAGACTGACCCTGTCCCCACAGAGGTCAGAGTCTCTCTAAATAGCAGAGAGTAACATGTTCTAGGTCAATCTGTACACATGGCCATTTAGCACAGCCAATAGTTGTATAAACAGTCAATGATCAAGGGAGCTAGCGCTTTAGCTACAGTAAGCCAGATTTTCTTGAAAGTGCACTCATACATAATAATATGTTTGTCATGAATATTTATACAAAGTGTACATATAGAAATTGATAAGATTACTGAGTGCGTTAACATACATGTTAACGAGGCATTATACCACAAGGGCTTTGGCACACTAGATATCCACAGATGCATTACCATTATTCAAATTAAAAAGGCCCAAATTTGATTATTTTTTCCATTATATCAAAAACCAATAGTTGCGGGTCTAATCTAACTTACTGAATCACCATGGGATAGTTTGGAAAACCACAGTTATGAGATAAAAATAGATTTGTGTAAGTGAACAAGAAATGATAAGAGCTAAGGCTCAAGATGCGGCCTCTTAATTACTATGGAAGTAGACTGCTACAAAGAGGTATGCAACTACAAAAACACCTCATATCTTATCAGTAGATACGTCTAGCCAAACTGCAGCAATTCAACAGTCACTATAACAAGTCTGATGTCAGATGTCAAGTTTAAAAAATGAACCACAGAACTAGCCTGTAAAAAGACATCCTTCTACCAAAATGGCTTTTATAAAATCCCCCATGAAACCACCACATTAGCTGGCACCAAGATAAGGGAGAGGCAAGGGGAAGACAGAGACCTGGGAGAGGGGTGTATTCATCTGGTGTCACTTTTTCTTATCTACTTTTTCCTGTTATCAGCAATGTGGCTGCTCTAATGAGGTGGTTTTTGACTGGCCTTTTCTATAGATCTTCAATGTAGAGTCTATGGTGTGGGAGCCACCTGCCTCTAACGGGCACCACATGGATAATAAAAACCCTCTTGTAGCTCTGATTTTATTACAGAGGCATACCACCACAAAGCCCTAGAGCTGCTTATCAAAATTCAAATCAATAGGAATTACCTCTACATCTGTTCATTAAAGGCTTCGGCTTTTATATTAAGGCGCCAATGATGAGTTTAGCAGCACATTAGCTTTTTAATTTGAGGTAAGATTTTGTAATAGGCCATATATTAACAGGGATGCAGAGTTTATATAGAGTTAGGAAAAGTAGTATACTTTGAACAGGGAATGTATAATAATGCTATACGAATATAGTTCCAGTAGTGTGTAACAGTATTCCGGTGTGTTCTCAACCATCTCAAAGACAGTGAATTTCGTAAAGGTTGTTTCTTCCAAAATATTCTCGTGAAAGTTTTTCAATAAATCCAGTTTAATTGTATCAAATCAATATGTATAGAGTAATTTTTTCAAGTGCTTAGTTGATTGACATCATTAACTTTGCAACTGCCTAGAACTAGAACAACACCAGATTTTCAGGTGTGATATAGAGGGCTAGAGCAACAATTGGCGAGTAGTGAAACATATAACCAGAGACCTTAAGCTTGTAAGTATATATATATATATAGGATATATAGAGACTGGAAAGCTCCTCTATATTCCTATGTGCCTGTTTCCCTGGTGGCTGGTTGGAACCAATCCAGTCAACCATGACCAAGGTCTGTTCATTACTAGTGTATTTTTGGAATAGCAAGTGGTACCCCCATGCCATTTCAAGAATATATCAATAGGCATAATGATCAATCCAAATCCAATCCAACCAGCACCTAGGTGGCAGGCCTGTAGTGCATAACAGGTTTTGCCCTGGCTTTACAGTCTCGATATATCCTACATATACATACAAGGTCTCTGATATAACTTTGATTGAGCAAGGCATGGTATATCACTTGATAAGAAATATTATAAGTGATCATAACAACAGTTGCTCAAAATGTGTATTCAACAGGTAATATATTATTATTATTTTTCTAGTACTCGATAAAATGTCGAGGTTAAAAGGTGAGACTCAGCCCACGACCTGTCATTTCAGTGTTCCGAACTCTCGTTCTCCGAGTACATAGCCATTTACCTGTATAATCTATAATGAGTGGCATTTTGGCAACTGCCTCTGTAGGTAAGCTATAACGGCAGCATTAACAAAATCGACGGTAGACCTTGACATGTAATTACAAGGAGACAGAAAACAAAACAGACATCTATTTCAAAATGGGAATTTCAGTCCTATGTCAGGCAGACATTATCCAGTCAGAACCGACATTTTGGTTGTTCTAGAAATCTGACACAGGGTTTGGGGCTCACGCCTGCTCTTTTCAAAAGTCCGTTATTATGAGTATTGTATGCGTTGATTATGGCTTTGTACATATTACAATACGTGGAACCTAGGATTAAGAGCCTCTGTATATTAAATTTGTCCCAAGGAACCTTGCTGATCACCCTGATGACTGGGCCTTAGAGTAACATCCCAAGATGAGTACAAGATACCATAGGACTAAGGACTGTAGGTACAAGTTTACAGCAATATCAGTATTACTTTGGATATAGAAAACGTTAAAACACGATACGTGTAAGTAAGAGATGGTATGAAATGTTTGGGACTTATGAACTCACCATGAAGTTTAATGATATGTCATATTCAAAAAAACAAATGATATTATTTCTACATTTCAGATGTGAAGGCTAAAGTCTAAAGTCAAAGCCAAAGTACCACGTAGTTGTATAATGTAGGAATGCCCACGCCCAAATGCTTGTAATCAGCATTCCTAATGTAAACGATGGATTTTCGAGTAATTAAGTCACTCTTAAGCCAATTCCTACCAGGACCCCACCCAGCCATTAGTGTAACAAGCTTAAGACATGACGTCATGGTAAGAGACCTGCACTCAATCACCTACAAACCGAGGACAGGGACTTCGGTCTAGTTTACATTAACTTTGGTCAATCACCCACAAACCAAGGACAGAGACTTAGGCCAAGTTTACATTATGGATAATGCTTTTTGAGAATGTCGAAATCTAAATGGTAGAAGTGTTCACATAACATTGTGTGTGTGTGTGGGGGGGGGGGGGTGGTGGATAGTTTGGTAGATAGTAAGATGGATAGATAATACTAATGGTGAGTCAAATTCTGTCCGAATCTTTTCAAATATTGTCATGAGCAATATCATAAGAGAATCGTTCATATTATGTAATCTACGCTGAAAGCAAAGAGTTGTCCAAAGTGGTGCCTAAAACCACAGCCCAAAATTGTACAGGACTCTGTCTATGACAGCTCTAGGGTTGTAAGTGAATGGTGCCAAAAATCTCACCTTTGAGTTGTCAAAAAAATTCTAGAGGGTTGTCAGGATTTCCAGGGACAATGTGGGGTTGTCAAAAAGGTTGGTGTTTTTCTTGAGAATGAGCTGGGTTTGAACTGGGGACCTGTTGCATTGGAGATGGCATCATAGACCCCCTGAGCTATGGGGGCCTCCCTTGTGGTTGGGGCCTTACATCAGGTACAGATAGACATCAGGGGATTTGAGGGGTCCTCAGAATACTATTGTACATGAATATATAAATGTGTGTGTATATAAACATATATACATGTATATTCAAATACATACATATATATATATATATATGATTATGTACACACATCCTTATATGATAAAGTACATCAATATCTAAGATATATATCCAAGAAAAACCATCTCATCATGTATTGTCATAATAGCGAACAAGAATCAAGCTTTTACCAAAATGTTGTTTCTTCCTATGGAACAGGAGCGTACCTGATGCAATGCTACTATTTATCATAACTGTAGCCAAGTTTTAATGGATAACAGGATAGAAAGGTGAGACATTTGAGTGGTTCCATATTTTTTCTGCAACAACTTTTTGGCCCAAAGCTGTCATCTCAATCATAGAATTTCTCACTTACAATCATATCACTGCTGGCTGTGGTTGTCATAGACTTGTCAAATGAATGGAATATATCGATAAAATAGACAGAGCAACGTGAAGGTTGTTACCTTCATCTATACTATGACCCTTTGACAACCCTTGGAAGGCCTTCTGAAAACACCCTTTGAATGTACCTAGTCTGGACCTAGTCTGAACCCAAAGTTGTGATTAAACTGTATGACGACCTTTTATTCACTACCTTATATTAAAACAGCAATGATTCCAATCTTTACCCAAGCCTCAACTGTTCACTTCTAGGAAGTATTGAACACTGTTGAATCAAGGAGCGAGCAAAAGCCAGTGACAGAATGCATATCAAGTTAAATGCTGGTATATCAACTTACACATGCTCCTTGAGAGTGAACACAGAACATCTGCAAGCAGTGATGTAGTCGTGCAGGCAGCCGGCCCGGGGTTCAATTCCCGGCTGTGGAGGGAGTACTTTGAGAATATCTGAAAACTTTTCATACATTATGGTTCAATAGGCTGTCTAACCGTATCGTGTAATTTGTGTTGTTACTCAGGCATGACAAGTTTTGGGTAGTCATTTCACCATAAAATATACCATGAAGACCTTGTGACAACCTTCCAATGTTCTCATAGGGGGGTCAATTAACTTTAGCAAGATGGAATCCTTATTTTTTAGATCTATGGCAACCCTAAACAGATCATTTTTATTTGGATGACAACCATTTGACGACCTTTTAGGGGGGTCTGTCTGGACTTTGTGTTTTCAGTGTAGGCCTTCGGGGTAAAGGAGTGATAGGTAAGGGCGTACCCCTTGTGGTATTTTCCCAAATATAAGTTCTCTTCTTACCATCAGCAAATACTTATACTAATGATAGGCACATTTCTTTTTATTTCTTTAAGAATAAATTAGTTTTAACATTTTCTTTTGCTCTATAGTTGTGGTGAAATAAAAAATAAGGGAAAAGTGTCTTGTTGTATGATGTGTGCAAACCGTCCAACCTTAACCCTGTTGTTATGTAAGTAGATCATTACACCTGAGTTCTATGTGTACCTGTTAATGCCCAGAAAGATATTGTATAACCACCCAGACAGACAGAGCTCCTGGGAGGGTTGGCCAGGTATAAAGTAATTAACGTTATCGACCACGGTCAGCGGTACTAACAGGTAATGCGACCAGGTAGACTATGTAACAGTCTGGGCCAAGGTTGGGGATAGATTCCAACACAAAATGCCTAAACAACACCCTGTGGGAACTCCAATAAAGTGCGCTCAATTTGAATTAAAAGTCATATGAGTACATGAAGTATACATTTATGTTGACCACAATTCGAAATAAGCTCCCAGATTAAGGAACTCAAGGCCGTCTTCAGGTTGCTTTGATCAAGTCTTATGTGACTGAGATCCTTATTGCTTTGATAGCCTTGTGAATATTATATACTGATATAGTGAGATAGGAATGGGGGACGATACGTCACGATACCTTTGTCTAGTATAACGAATCTCCAAATATATTCTGAAAGCAGGAGGAAAAGGAGCATAACCTTCAAAACACATAAATAATCATTGATGTTGTACTGAGATATGTTTGTTAAACAATTTAGAATCCTGTAATATTTCAATGTGCTTTGCATCGTCTGCATGCGTATCCTGTATGGAATGTTGATACAAGGCAAGGACATGTTATAACACCTATATGTCACTCAAAACAGGACAGACTGATGCAAGCGCCCTCCTCCAACTGTTTATGTTTTGTTTCTTATTTTGTTTTTGAAAACATAATGTCATGGACTAAAAAGGACTTAGGTGCATTCCAATTAATCCAGATACATTTATTCTAATTCATAAATGCATTTACAGGTGAATTTTGTAAATTAATAGAATACAGAAAATCACAGAATTAGGGTAACTTATCTTACAACAATGAATCTTATAGAAAAATAATTGATTTAAATTGATTTAAAAAAAAAAAAGAAATATCCCTTCTCATGGTTTTTAAACTAGAAATAATAAAAAATCATGTAAATTTTCAATGAAATTGACGAATCAGAAGACAAAGCTTGTTCAACTAGAATTAATTCAATCAGTTGTAAAAATCTGTTCTAATCAAGACTATGCAGGTTATGCTAATCAGGGACACGTGACCCCCACGTGACTGACAAGTGATTGGCCTCGTTTCAAGGTTATAAGGTCAAGGGGCCTGGATTATGCATTCACCTATTTAGACTGCGGTTTGGCCTGTTGGCTTTTCTTATAAAAGTGGGGGCGACTTGAAAGCACGGGTGCTTCCGATTTCCCTTTGGTGCTGTGCTTGTTTGATTTGATGTTTTTGAAATGTGTTTGTTTACATTCTGAATCGTGTTTCTTTCATTTCCCCAACGTTTACGTTTATTCTGTCATTTCTGTAAATTGTATTTCTTTGTCCAAGGTTATTGACACTTATGCAGTAATGTTCTATTTTAGGTTAAATGTCAGATGTTCAGCATTGAATTGAAATACTAAATCGATCCTTCCATTGAGTGCAGTTAAAATTGTCAATGGTTCTATTTTACTAAATAATTATAGCTAATATTCGAGGGAAATGTCAAGTTAGTGCAGGAAGGCCCCATAGCAAAGGTCAAATAGTATGGAGAAAGGTTATTCGATAATGACTAGCTTTGGAAGTTAGATCAATGACAATAATGAAAAAAATGTCGACTAGATCTTAGTAGCTACACGCTTAGACATGAACCAGCTGCTAATTCATAACTGAACTTCGGAGGGTGGCAAATAGGTTTCACTTGTGGTTCTCCATATCAATGCAGATAAATAAAGAAATAGCCATAAAAAGTCACATTAAGGTAATTCTTAACCGGGACATTACTTGTTTTTATATATCAAAAAACACCTCGGAGTTAGATAGACCACTAAAAGGCAATGTGCAGATGACTTCATAACTGCCCATAATGGCCTAGTCGCCTTATTGGTGACCATTTTCAAATCATTATTATTTATTTTTCTGAATTATTTAGAATACATTTTATGTTACTTTCAATCAAAACAGTCCAAACAAATCAAACTAACCAATTTTCATTATTAAGAATTCACAACATTTTATTAACTTCATAGTTACGTGCTCTTGATCACCATGTGGTGATCATCCAAAATGTGATCACCTGGCCATGGCTGTACAAGGTTTTATACGTGCATTTTGAAGATTATATAAGATGCAAATGTCTAAAATCATAATCCCATCTCTCAAAAATCAAGAACCATTTTTCTATTGGTTGTCGTGTAGTTATCAGCTCCATTTTAACATGGGCACATATGAACCCAAGCAAGAATATTACATTATGATAACGTTGCAGCAACGTTCTGTTTAGACCTGGTTTGGTTCTTCTTACTTTCTTTTGAGGGCACCCAAAAACGTCTTTAGAACCTAACGTTGCAACGTCACACTAGAATGTTGTTGTGACATTCTTGTAACGTTATTTCACGTTACAATAACGTTATTATAAAATTCTTTATTAGTTTGGTCTCAACTTTACCAAAATAGAATGTTATTATAACATTCTTTTTCAGTAAGTCTAAACCTTACTTAAAATAACATTATTGTTACGTGAAAATTGGCCAAGTCTCAGACCAATTAAAAAAGTACAGTCGCAGAACGTTCTTGTTACGTTGCTGCTTGCCTGGGAATGCACATTCCAACTCATTAGTTCAAACATATATACAGCAGGGCGCTACACTTACGAAAAAGGTCTATAGATGGCCATAACATTATGATAAACTGCTCGACCAGCCCGTCCCCTCTGGGGTCCCCAGGGTGGATCCCCAGAGGCCCAGGACCACGAACTATCACTTGATCTCCCATCACTGACTCTCCCAGAAACCTGGGATGTCACAGACATCGTTAATCTCACTTAATCCCTGGGGATCCTGACGGCCCGCCTGTCGTCAGGTGAGGGTTGGGTACACCTGGAGGGGCTAATCCGTTGTCGGGGGACCTGCAGATTACCTGTCCTGTAAGGTGTGAGGTAATCAAACAGGTGTCAATTTAAAAACACCTGTACAGGGAGTGTAGAATCCTGCTTTTTACTTTCATCTGCTTTGCTTTGCAGCACTTTGGCGACTTTAAGTTTAACACCTGAAAGGGTTGGATTTTTCCGTGAGTGTTTCTGTCTGATAGGCCTACAGATTTTGTTTTCTTGTAACTAGTTATCTTACCTTTAAACCAAATCAAGGAACCTAGTTAAATAAAAAATAAACTGTTTATATTCACAGCTTTTGTGCAGTGGTCATATCTCATTCATGATCAATTAGTTATGCCCTTACATCTTAAAATATTGTTTAAATATAATAATGATAACTCGGTGCCTTTGGCTTGTATCCCAATGACAATGTTCTTATTAAATGTCAGATAACACTCAGAATAAAAGCTCTTGCAGGAAAAATAAACACCACACATATACTCCATCTTGATGAGCAAAGTCTGTCGTTTTTCTTTCCTTCTAGACCATAAGAAAATAATAAACACACACTAAAAAATAACACTTTTCCTCTTTCATCCTTGCTATTCGTTTATAACTGGACGTCATGAGAGACAGTTGGATATTTTCTCTCATTCCTTTGATTCATTTTTTTGTCTGCATGAAAGGACAAGAAAGATTACATACAAGCAGTCGTCAGAGCTTGCCAAAGACATTTTAACCCGCTCCACCCCATGGTCCAGCTTAAGCGTAAACATATGTTCCAGGGGTGGTTAAACGTTACCTTTATGCAACAGTTATCACAAGGGAAGGTGTCTAGTCTGATGGATAGCCCTGCAATATTCATTAGGTGTCCCAGCTTTAGTTTCCCCTTATCACATCCGGGGCTTAGACCCTGCAGCGTCTGTCGCGCCACCTTTCGGCCGCTGAAAGCACTTATCGCAACGTTAGCCAATATTGTTGCACATGTGCAAGAAGTATTTCGAGGGTCACGTGATGAGGGTAAACCCGCTCCAAGCAGATCTGTTTGTTGGCACACTAGATTGTAGGATCCTACCGGGGTGATACCGCTGTTTGGAGAGTGAAATAAGATGGGGGAAGGGCCTGTATACATGTATACGCTGTTCGAGATTCGAGGAAGTCTTCTGGAACACTCTGCCCAGGATATAAGATAAGGTAGATGACAGGGGAGATATTGCTGACGGTAATGTATATCCAAGGAAACGTTTGGGTCCAGCTGTGGGCCTAGTCCGTGTTTTGCCGGAAGCTCTGATAACAGACATTGCTATCTCCTTATGATTATACATTCTAATATTCTGAAGTTTACTTTTATTCAAGTTGAAGTTTGTCCATTCTTTTTATTCTATATTTCCAAATAATTAAGTAAAAGATATTGTTTATGCCCATCGTTACATAACTATCATATGAAGGAACGGCGGGATTAAAGCAATGCTTTGCATTTGAATGAATCACATACTTACATTGGAAGTAACCTATATATCATATGCCTATATATAGATTTTATTGCATAAAGAGAAATTATGAGTATCTCAGCGAGACATGCAAGTGTCTGTATCCATCCTAGTGATATAGGAGCACTAATTCCTTTAAATTACGAATGACAGTGATACATGTACTAACATTAAATTTGTTTGGCTAGAAATGTGAATGGACTTTGTTATTATTATAATCGTTTTGACATGGGAATGTAGACTCCCCAATAGCTGAATAACATAGGAATTAGGAATAAAATATTTGTTGTGTAAGATAAAGAGTTACTGATGTTTTGCACAAACACATGGTTATGTTGTAAACTGAGTTGAAGTGTGATGTCACACCAAAACTTGCATAATGATAGCCTACCGCTCTTTGCTTTGTGACAAAGATATAATATGAAAAAGAGTTTCTTTCAATTTGCTGCTATTCATTTCAATCGGTTCTATTTAAATGAAACAGGTTATGTTTTCCATTCACATCATTTGTCCTTTTGGTGAATCAAACACTATTTCATCAATCACTCTTTCAGATGGGGCAAAATTCAGAAATCCATGGCTTTAGATTTCATTTCAAAAAGTAATGTTAATGTGAAGTGAACTGCAAAATTATTTAGAAAGTTTCACACGGTTACAGTGATAAAACTTGAATAAAGGACAATATTTAGATGGAGCGTTTTCTAGATTTGCTTCAAGCACTTCACCCATTTTGCCATTAAAGCTAACAGTCCATGCATGTTCGTTTTAATCTTTTCCGACGCTTTGAACATTAAAGCTAAGCGCTGTAAAACATAATTTTGGCTGACATCAAGGAACAAAACGCTAGATTCTATAAACCCATTCACCGTCGAGCCTCGGCCCTTTTTTAACCCCTACTTAAATTTGTCCATTCGTTGACTCCGTAACACTGAAGAATGAATGGCCGGGGCTTGCCGCCACCCCTCAATGTTTGGCTAACATGGTAGCGCCCGTTTTCAGAGCACAACCCGCCACCCCTCCCATTGGACCATACCCATTCAGGGGGCCAATTGTTGCTACTCTTCAGACAGCGCTAAAGCTGCATCGGGAGCACATGGGGATATTGGTCCCCTGGACCATGGATCTACTCGGTTTTCTCTCTTCTCCTGGATCTTAAAACACTGTCCACTCTACACAGGAGCCCAGGGAGGCCCGCAAAGGCCCTGGCTGCCCTATTCTGCCCTGGAGGAGAAACTAGGAAGGATTCTGAGTGGTTTCCCCCCGCCCGTCCTGCTGTTGGACCGGGTGCGCGGCTTGCAGTCTGCCGGCCCTAGGAGCGGGCCAGGCCGCCCGCTGTAGCCGGGCTTTGTCGCCGCATCTCCCGGGGAGTACAGGCCACTGGAGGCGGTCTCCTGGCCCGAGGAGTTGGAGCCGGGACCTTGTATTGGTAGTACTTGACTGGGGATTTTCACCCCTGGCTCAACTGAAGCCCTTCAAAATCCACGTACTGGATTAATACAGGATCTGGATGGTGAAATCTACCGGCCCCTTGTGGATGTGACTTGTGGTGTGTTTGTACTATTGTACTGGTTATAATATAGATAGAAGGTCCTTTTCTCTGAGGTATTTCCTGAGGTTTCTGCACGTTGGCAAGGAAACCTTTCCTTTGAAGGCTTGCGCGGGACATCCCATCTTAAGCACTGGTCGCTCTGGACCGACCAAAACAACTTGGGGTTTTTCTTGCCTTCACTATAATACCTAATATTATCTTAGTCAATAAAAAAAAGACAATTTAATTTTGAAGCCCACATCTAGGGTTTCGTAGTTATGATTTAGCAGTTTTATAGTCATTTTCACAGTAGATATTAGACACAATAGATAGCACCTGACTATACCCAGGCCAGGTCGGACCTTGTGTGGATACCTAAGTGAATATTACCCAAACCAGCGCCTATCATATTGAGTAATGCTATAGGCCTAGGCCTAAAACTGAAATGGTCAGTTTCAACCACACACCCAACTACTGCTATAAAGATACTCCAGGCCTTTCAGGCGGGCGGCCGCCTTACAGAAAAGGAGTAATAATGACCACAAGCCTACATTTAGGTCTAAAAGGAGCCTGTTTTAGGCGGTGTTCAGCCTGTGAGAAGGAGAGACCGCCGCCCACCGGACCACAGACCATGGGGACGGGGATGAAGACCCGTCCTGTGATGATACGACGACACAGGAGGCTGCGCTACCCTCACCACACGATGGGTTTACTGGTGGTAGCACTGGCCTGCCTCGCCCTCCACGGACTGCCTACCGCAACCGGACTTGATGCAGGTAAGTCAGTCTATCATTTGTTTTGATCAATTTGTTTTCTTCTTTTTAACCAATATTGGATTTATGGGCGAAATTCCAAACTGTGTCTCCATTTGTTTTCTAACAATATTGTTTTCAGGGTGTCCAAGGAACTATACTAACTGCTTTGGGAATGAAGATGGGGAAATGGGGTAGAGTGGTCCAATGGCAATGGCCCAATTTTTCCCATTCTAGCAAAATTCATCCATGAGTTAGGCCTATAATATATAACGGTTGGTGACTCTGGAATGTCGGCTTTCCCAGTGACCCAGTGAACCTGTAAAGTTCATTTACCATGGAAATATTGAAAGATCGCAAGCTAGGAGACTAGAAAAGGAGATAGTCTAGTTAGATTAGGTACTTATCTGATGGTTGTGAAACCGACTTGAATACATTTAGCCCTTTGGAGGTGAAGATAGGGGTTATGGCATAAGTTTGCTAACCATAAGTCGGAAAACCTTCTACTTCAAGTTGTGTCCTCAAATCACGTCTTGTTTTTAACCAACATGTTATTATGATGATATTTTACATTATACTGCATGTACTTAAAAACATCCGTTATGCAGAAATCACCTCTTATTCATATTTCATTTCCAGCCTTGTGTATTCTGGTAGCCAGCCAAGGTTAGGTATAAGGAGGTTTTACACTATGCGATATGAGCTGCGATATGACGATGTCGCAGTGAAGTCCCACATATTAGAAATAAATCTTTTTGTTTTACATATGTGACATGCTCCAAATTGCTAATTTTTAACAATTATATTGTCCCTGTTTGTGAATTTTCTGTTATATACTCAAATCACGTCAATATCGCAGCTCAAGTCGCACAGGTGTCAAAGGGCCTATAGTAGCCCTAGGTGGCCTACGCGGGCACGCGCCCCCTCTTAGCCCGTTATAAAGTATGACATTCTGGGCAGCGGGGCGTATTGTCTGCCCGATTACCCCCCGCCCGTCTGTACGCACCTCTCAGGACACAGCCCTCAGCCACAGGGACACCTAGTCAGTTCAAGCACTTGGCGCCAGTCGCTGGTTTAGGTGCAAGTATACTGATTTTACCTCCAAGGATGCTGTGAGGCTAAAACGTCCCTCCCACTATCTTTACACGTAATCACGTCTGTATGAGGCGTTGAGTGTAAACTAATGCTATGATATTTAAATATTAGTATAATATTGGTTATGCACTTTCATTTAAGCGGGAGAGGGGTGGTCCAGTTGGTAGTATGTAGGGCTTCTATGTGTCTGTTGGACTGCCTTTCTTTGGCATCGTTTTCTTCCCCATAGGTTCAATCATTGAACTTTGTACAAGTCCAAAGTGCAAGCTGTTCCTGATAATATAGCTGAAATAGTGCCGAGTTGACCTTGAACTCCAACAATAATCGTTATCTGTGTCAGTTTTATTCTGTGCTGGGTTGTCACAACATCGATGGTTTCGACCCTATTTCATGCGGACAGTGTCAATTTCATTACCAGTGCCAACGCAACTGCCGGGGTATTGCCTTTGCAAACATTGTCTCGTTTTCATGAGCACTGACTGTTTCAGACTTGGGGAATAGATTCCTCTACCGGATATTCTCAATACAATGAATAGTAGTACGCATAGGCCTATGTCACAATGATGTTCTGTCGGCTGCTAGAACAAAATTTAAATTTGAGTATTCAATTTATACCTGCATAAATCGACATTCTACAAATGAAAATATAGTAAAATCAATGCAAAACGGGAATCTGCGAGATGAATTACCCAGAACAACACATGGTTCCTCATGCCCCTTTCTGCTCCCATCCAAACCCTCCCCATACGACCTGTGCTATCAGAATGGACCATCAAGGTATTCCCCCAGTAGCTCCCCTCTCTCACCTGGTCCCCCATCCAGGGGGGTGACATTAACGTCTCAGGTAACGTCAACACAAATTACCCTACCGACCGTGAAGCGCCCCCTGCAGTCAGCTGGGGTAACGAATCGACGTTTTGCCCACCCCCTACACGTCCCATCTAGCCCTCCCCACACACACTGTTTTGGTTTGGGGCTCACATGGTTTGAATAAACTCATGTTCAGGGGAGTTTTCAACATAATCAAACATGTACTATATGACACATGGACGTTTACATGTTGAGGATAATGCTTGTGCTGTGAAACTGAATCGCATTATAAAATATGGTACAGGAGGGTAATAATCTCTGTATGTCATACTTCATTGATCGAGCAGAGTAGGGGAAAGAGGTTGTAGTAAATACTGCTAAAGGAAGTTGCAAGTGTTTGAATAGAGTCAATTTGCCTTGATAAAACCTGATGAAGAGGTGTTAAGGAAACAGCCCACTTTATGTAGTGTAAACAGCCCACTTTGTGTGAGGGAAACAGCCCACTTTACACACTGCCCACTACACGGACTTCTGAAGGACCTACCTGGCTGAAAAGGCCACTTAGGGGATTAGATTTATTTACCAAATACACCCCAGCAAACAAATTGACGTTGTGACAACGTTGCTACAACGTAACTTTTTGGTTGTGGCAACGTTGTAAATTTACGTTGTGACAACGGAAATTTGTAGACTCCCAGCAACGTTGCAGCAACGTTGTAACAAGGTTGCAGTGTTACCAGCTCACAACCAACTCACAACCTAAATACAAATTTAGTAGTAGAGCCAGGTTTAGGAAAATCAGCATTATTAATGTTAATGTTGTTATTCATTTTAGTTATTGCTTATTTTGGATGAACCCCAACATCGTTTTAGGTGCAATTTTTTAAATTATTTTTTTCTCATTATTTATCTGGTTTTTTTTAATGCTGGCATAGCCCAAGTCCAGCTTTCAAGATTCATTGGTGGACAAATTATCTTTAAGTCCAACCCAAAGCCTTATATCCTGCTGGATCATATTAGGTTCATGGCCTGCAATTACAAATTATGTCTCAAGGCCTGGAGACTCTATGATATTGATAAGCTATCAAAAAGGTGTTTAACATTTAAGATTATCTTAATTCACTTCTAATATCTGCAATTCATCATATTAATTCATTATGGTATATGTCAACTGCATTCTGTTGCTCATCACATCATATTGATGTACATTGATTAACTAAAGTTGTAAAACAGTGGTCCAGAAAGCCTAAGATTGAAAAACGTTTCAGAAAATTGTAACTTTGGAAACACTAGTGCCACCTGGATGTTGTCATCATGTGTGTTCCACAACGTTGTAGCAACGTGGTGAAAGTTACGTTGCACAAACAACGTAAATGCAACGTAATTTTGCAACGTTGTCTGCCCGTTCCATATGTTCCGTTGTAGCAACGTTGCAGGCATGTCTTATCACAACGTTGCAAAAGCACAACGTTGCACAACGTTGTAGCAACGTTTTGTGTTTGCTGGGACCTGAGCATATAGCGCGGCCCGTTAGAGAGGGCTGGGGTAGTGTGTGTATAATGTATACAGACCCACTACTGACCTACCACCTTAACCCATAGGTGAAGTTAAGCTTTAGTGTCCAAGCACAAATTGCATACATTGTTTCAAGTAATGCGTGTAGCAACTTGTGGTTTTGGCACAAATGACAATTCTGTAAAGGAGTAAGAATTCAGACATTTAATGTGAATGTTAATTACATACATAGATACTTTTATAGGTATTCTATATTATACAATAGCTGTGCTAGACAGGAAAATGATTCATAACCTTTCCATGTTATGAGGTACAATACAATCTCTATATTTGAAGCATGTTTTCCGAGCCACAACTCTTACAAAAGGCTTATTTCTAGGCCCAACACACATCACACAGAGAGATGCTGTTACACAAGCCTCTTTGATCAATATTTAGGTAGGATGCCATCAGCAGAACACGCTGTGCGAGGTCTAGGGTGGAGATTGTATTGCATGCATGCCCCTCAAGGACTCCCCCAACCTCCCAGCATCAACCTTGCTGCTATGGCATACAGGTTTCTGGTCGGCGATCTTGTATGCGACACCTGATCCGATGTCACACTTATCCCTGCTACACCGGATCCGGAATCCGGAATATCCGGGATGCGCGCGCCTCTTCACCCCTAACCTTACTCCTCCGACACCTACAAGTGGTCTCCTACCTACCACCTCACCCTTTGGTATACTACTATGGAATAACTTGGCCTCTTTCTGCTGTTACATTCCTCCTGTTCAGTCTGGTATTGGCTTTCAGAGTATCTCGGTCAGCTTTGACCATAACCTCACAGTTAGAGCCATCGTTTTGTCAGTCAGTATAACTCTGGAAAACATATTGCATAGATGTGGGGGTATTATTCCAACCTCTAAGGCATATTTGTTCACCTTATTGCTCCGACCTATACGATAGAATCATAATCGTCCTTGTTTGCTGATGTGGCCTAATTGTGATTTTGCATGTAAATATCCCATCACATGATATCTATTAAAATTTCTTTTGAATTTCCCTTATCAACACCCCTTCCACCACCTTGCCTGCCTCCAGCCCATTCCTACCTCAGTCCCAATCCCCACCTCCCTCTCCAACCCTCTGCGAACCCCACTTCGCTGCCCCACCGCTCCCATTCTGTAAATGATCAAATTCCAATCCCCCTCCCCTCCCAGGGCCCTTGTAGTCAGGGGCCGCCCCGTCATGACCTTGCATGCATTGACTCAATGAGTCTGGCCACCTAACCTCTCCAACCAAGCAGCCACCGCCACAGCCGGCCGGCCCATCCGCCAAGCTTTGGCAAGCTGGGAGCCCTGTTCATAATGTACGATCTTTGTCTAATCGAAATTTTGATTTTTTATTATGCAACTTTTGGACATTGTATTCCTACAAAGATATTCGATACAAACACTGACATCTCTAAATTAGCTGAGAAGTTTTTGGTGAATAATAAACAGCAAAGAGACCAGTAAGGAGATCGATTTCATCATAGGAAAACAACCTAATTGCCTACCATATGCATCGGTTATTTTCTAATCTTTTGGATGAAAATACAGCAGAAATCCCGCTTATAGTGCACATACCAGTAACTTTCTTTTTCACTTTTCCACAATAGTATAGATAGGATGTATGATTCCATGCCATATTCTTGGAGAAAATCGAACAAATACAACATTTTCAGCACTAAAATCAGTAAGTTTCAGATGTCATCCCAGACATAATCTTATAGTGTGAACATGGCCTGGGACTAGTTCATTTTGTCCGGCGGCAGGCTGGCCCCCTGCTCCATGTGTCCGCTCACGCCTCCCACAATTATCATCTGATATTGGCCCCGGTTGTCAAGGCTGGAGAGGGTCCACAGGAGGGGGTGGTCAGGGTCGTGAGGCTGCATTATCACCAGGGCCTGCCCTGGAGGCTGTGGGGCTTGTATACAGCAGCCAGTCAGATGATCAAACCAGTGTCCTCTGCCTTTTACCACGAATATTATTGCAATATTCACCCTAGGCCACCTGAAAAAATACTGTTTCTTGTTTGGTAATTTGAAAAAAAACAACAGGACCAGACAGTTGGGCGGGGATATTTGGTTTTAGTTTGTTTTATTCTGGCAATCACATTATTTAGCCTTAATTATAGTGTTTATGACATTTCACGGTTCATTTAATGTTACAGGATTATTTTGTTGATGGGACATAATCGTGTACTTGTGTCCTTAAACCAGGCCATATGGTGAGGGAGTTGGGCAGTGATCGGTTAGTTTAACTGAGCAGTTCGGCTGTCGGATTATATTAAAGCCCATGTCAATGACTGGGGTTAGTTATTGACTAGACTAGGAGCCTGTCATGAGCCGGTTAAACACCTTTGGTTGGGCCTGCACATTATCACAGTTTTGTGGCAGCAGTTTTGATTACAAAGCACGAATTGCTCTTGCTTAGTAAAATGCTGCAATGAATCCACTTTATGCGTGAGTTGCTCACTGTCACGTCAGTGGTCTAAATATAGAACAGCATCTCACCACTTATAAACATGGTGTGCAGCTACTATGAAATACCTAGTTCCAAGTGTTTATTGGTTAAAGGATATATAGATATATAGGTAAATATTTAAGCCGGCCCATTGCCTCAATGGTGATATCATTCACAATGTAATGACTAAGAAAAACCACAAATTCTTTGAGATGCTTCTTATCATTACTACCATTATCGAACTATTTGGTGACTTCTGAACAATCTAATAGCATTTGAATTAAAGCAAGAACTACTTGGTGATATCTGAACATCCCAATAGCATTTGAATTGGAGCAAGAACTCGCCAAAGAACGCAAGACCAATTCTCCAGTGAATAATTCCCCTCCCTCGTCCCCAACACTCTCTGCTGTCAGCGGCGACCACAGACTCAGGCCTATGGAGCCCGAGCTGCTCATTATGTAGCATTAAGTGCTCAGGGGGTAAAAACAGCCCCAGAAGCATGTAGCATGAACTGCTCACTGATGCCAGAATCATGTTGGGTGAGCTACTCATCGGTGAACTCGCCATCCCCGGAACCCGCCGCCAGTCGGCCGGGCGAGTAGCTCACAAGGCGGACCGTTATTAGCACTGGGATTAACGCATGTATGGGTACATGTTGTAACCGTACGTGGCTATGCGTGGCTACAGATGCATTGACATGAGGCACGTATGGTTACATTTTGTGATCATACGTGGCTATGCATGGCTACAAATGCACTGACATGAGACATGTATGGTTACATCGTACCACATGTATGGCTACACCTCCGCTGGCATAAGGCATGTCTTTTTATATGTTTTGGTGTATACATGTATGGCTACATTTGCATTGGCATGCATGATGTATGGTTACATATTTTCACATGTATGGCTACAGCTTCATTTGCAACAGCCATGTATGGTGACATTTTCCCACGTGTATGGCCACAAATTCACTGGCATGAAGCATGTATCGGTACATTTTGTTAACCATACATAATGTTTTAGAAACTACAATTTGCACTGGGATGAAATCCTTCATGTACAATTTTGAACTATGCACATCTACCCTGAACGCTGTCACAATGTTGTTACATGTTCTTATCGTAAATGATGTATCCATACTATAACTTTACTTTCAATTCTGTAACTGATGGACCTTTAGACTTATTTGTAAGCATACGCGCCTTTCTGTTCATAGACGTACCTGCCTTGGAAACCCAGTGCTGTTCCAGTGCCATCCTAGTGTAAATATCCCCCCCGGGTATCCCCTCCCTTCACCCACCAATACTATACTCCATGCACTGACCCCTTGCCGCCTGGGCCTGGCAGCAGAGATGCCCCAAATGAGAGTGGCGGTACATGGCCGTACCAGAGGCCTGCACCAGGAGCTGCTCGGGTTCCCACGCCAGGCCATTGAGTGAGCAGCTAAGCCCTGGGCCGAGTTGCTCGCGGGACCAGCCGGCTTCTATTTTTATCATATTGTGGCTGATCTATAGAGGTCTGTTTAGGGCTGATACAGCAGTGGTGAAAGCCCGCACCAGGACCAGTGGGGCTACAGGGGATTGGACCACATATTTTTTAATATCTCCCACGGAAGGCCTCATCAGCTTGCCGCAGTGCCAGCCGGGATAGCTTGCTGATTTATCTATACATATCTAGCTGTTATGTAGGCCTATTAGCTAGCTATTATATATATATATATATATATATATATATATATATATATACATATATATATACATATATATATAATATATATATATTTATATGGTGGGGATAGCTATATTTATAGATGGCTGTTATATGTATTATATATGGGAATATTTAACTTTACATTTACAATCTCCATGTTTCAATATGAGATGAGATTGAACTGCACCATAGGGGTTTCCCATTTGGTTTGCTCAATGGAATCCAATTTTCTACTTAAATAGACCTATATATACAGTGCCAACCTAAAAAGAGCTTAACAATTGGTAGACCAGTCCAGAGAGTACTTTTTAAGATTTCCATTACCATGAATAATAGACATTTCAATCATGCTTATTATTACCCCAGTCCTGCAACTCCCCAACCAGAACGCAATAGCAACTCCCATCATTTCACATCAAATCCTTGTAGGGCTTAAAATCTTCACAGACCATTAAAACAAGACCACTGCTTGTAAGAATGGGTACGTGGAGACTAGAGTCCCAGCTGAGCCACAGCTCGTCATTGCTAATCAACTTGGGGTAGGACTCTGGCCTGGAGAGTCCCCATTATAATTATCAGCAGGCTCGGAGTCTACAGCCGCCCTGATTGAGTGTACCGCACCAAGGCGTCACCAACACTTCTTTCCGGACTAGTAGATGAACAACAGTTCCCCAGTTGAATAGCAATGCTCTCGATGCTCCTCACTTGGCCATTGGAAAAACAATCCTGTTTTCATTCTAGCTTCTGTAACATTATGTTTACCATTGCAACTCTGTAGTTGTCATATGTAATGAGCATTGAGCAATTTCATTTAACAGTTTTTTCCCCATACATTTTATAGAACATTTACGAATATACTTATCAACATAATTTCTAGGATATTTTTTTTTTATAGAAATAGGAACATGTTGATTATTATAAACGAAGTTTGTCAGTTTTTTTAAAACCCTTTTACAGAATGTTTTCTGATTTATTGTGGCCATTTCACAGCTACAGAGTATACCATAATGCATTTTACCTGAAGAGGAATAATATACTTTGACATTTGCAGTAGTACTAGTAGCACGCAAGGATCAATGAATATCTGGTCTGGCCTTTTGCCATACATATATTTTTCCTCCCATACTCATTGTTGCTCCACTGCTCGCCCATTGTATAGTAATATGTAGCGTAGTTGGCGTGTCGGTCCCTCTATATATAGGACCGCCATAGTACAGTGCGCTGTGTCATCTGCTAATTGGTAACAGAAAAAACTAACAAATTGCACTACAATGATTAATGTGCTTTTGGTTCTGTTTTTTTATGCGGACATGTTATGTTAATGCTCTACCTCTCGTGCCGGTCTCGTGCCGGTTGTTCAGCTACAGAGTCATTATTATGTGACATTTGTTTAACTTGTATGCCGAAAAAAGAAAATGCCTGAACATGAAAATATAAAAACTATTCTTTTTTTTTAGTTTTACAAATAAATCAAATGCATTCTCAGATATTCCTCATGAAGCACCAAGTCAAACATTTGCAAATATGCATAAAAAGATATTACATTAACATAACATGGCCTCTACATGGCAAAATGTTAAATTTCTAACACGTCACTACACATGCTTAAATTATTGGTCGTTGTACTATGAAACCTGCGCTCCATTCCGCCGTACTTTGGACATTGTACTCCCCCAGCCTCCAGATCCATGCAGGGACATACCAATTTAGGCAGCTCCAGTATCCAGTATCTGGGATCCAGAGCTCATAAAGCTTAATGCTTCTCCAGGCGGCCGCATTTGTGCCTCTGAAAGCCTAAAGTCTAGGCGTGCAGCCGCCTAGTTAGTGTTGATGGAGGTATAGCAGCGGGTGCGTAATGCAATATAGGCCGGGCAGGGCGGCAATGGGCCCCTTTTATTGAGGTTGATGATAATGGATTGCATACTAAGCACTTGGGCTCCCCAGGCATTGCTAATGGCCCTGGGCTAACATGATGATCACATGTTAGCTGCGCTGTGTCCACTACATGACTGACATGTATGGCCTGCATGAAAGTTTTAATGTCGGGTCGTTATCGCCAGCCGGATCGACAGGGCATATGCTGGCCGGAATATGGCTGGTAATGGGCAGCGGCTGTAAATTCTGATCCCGAGCTGCTGCTCAGGTCCTGTCTATATTGAAAGTTTGTGACCCAATCACATAATCTAATCTTATTCAAATGCTGTATATATATGCAACACTTTCAGACAATGTAACCACTATACAATTGATGACCTACACACAAGATTTTAATCAACTTTGATCGTTTTATTCATACTCTGTCTGTTTACCCACTATAGCCTGACCTCCGCTCTTTCGCCACAAACAGGTTTAGGGTGATTAATGATAAGAGCCATGCCAACTAAAGTCCAACGATCATGATCCTGGCTGTCAGCTCATCGCGTAAGCAGCCAACACCGACACCGTTTCTGTGAGCAGCTCACGGTAGGGTGTTATACTTGGAGTGCTATTGTCTGGGTCCGGCCTGAGTCACTCACTGGAGTGGCTTGGGCCGTGATGAGCTGCCCCGAGCAGCTCCGAGCAGTTCCAAACAGCCCCGAGCAGTTCCGAGCAGCTCTGAGCAGTTCCGAGCAGTTCCGAGCAGCCCCGAGCAGTTCCGAACAGCTCTGGGCAGTCCCGAGCAGCTGCGACCTGCTCACCATCCTGTCACGGCCTTTGAGCTGCTCACAATGCTGCAGCTGGACCCCTACCTCCTCCTTACCCCCCTCTCAGCTCCTCCCTCCCATCCCCTCCCCCTCCCACCCCCAGAGGGTGAGCTGCTCACGACAATAGCTCAGCAGGACGCCGTTGGCTGGCGGGTAATGGACGTGTAGAGGTTGGGGTTGTAGGATGGGTCGTTGGTGGTTAGATGGATGGGAGACAACCACTGTAAACTGAGAACGACCTTCTTACTGCTCCAGCCTCTCTGTCTATGTGTGGCATTTCCTAGTCGGCGTATGAAGTTGTTTCGCTGTTCCTTCAGACGCAAAGATATCTTGTTCTTCTAAAGGGATAAAACCGCTTATATATTCCTGTCTGAAAGATCAGATGTACTCTGAAGACAATCACTTGATCAAAAAGAAAGAAAGAAACCCTCTGCTATCCTAAAGATACGAGACCGTTTAAGTAAGATGACATTTTGTGCTTTAGACAAAACCACACCACATATTAAGTCATACATGTTATTCATGAGCTTTCTTCTCAACCTTTTCGAATGCCAATGGATAGATTTCGAATGCCAATGGATAAATTTGATTTTATGTTAAATACTCCTGGATAATCTTCTGTTGCAATTTTCTATGTCTTTCCTTTTCTACCACTGCCTATCCATTAACATTAGCAAGTAATGTGGAGTTTTAGCATGTGACCTGGGCTAGACATAACCAAAACAACACATAAGCCAATTAATTTCATGATTCCTAGGCATCTTTACAGCTATATTGAATCTTCCTTGTTACATACACATATTGAGATACCTAACGGCTTCCTCAAACTACTACTTATTCAAAGAATGGTGACCCTCACCATCTCAGTGGAACTGTGTCACAGAGAGAGAAGCTCCAACAATAGACACATGATCATTTTTCTGCCATGTTAGAGCCCCTGCTGAGTTTTAACCTCAACCGCCATCACCTAACATCCCCCCAGCCACGACCCCTTCCCCACCCCTACCACCTCTCTCTAACCCCCCCCCCCCCCCCCACACACACAGAGTGTGAATCCTCACCTAATGATGATTAGTACTCAGGCTGGCACCAGGCCCATTAATCTTGTATTGTTATTTTGCTGTGGTCCTGGAGGGATGTTTAGGACCAGCAGAGGGGTGCTTACTGTGGTGATAGTGCCTGCTAATGGTTTCCTCAGGAAATGGGAGTTTTCCAGCGAATTAGAGTTTTGTGTTATAGACTTAGAGAGATTAGTTCATAATATGCTTAACTAACTGGATATGTGTCGCTTTAGGAATTACCTTCTTCAGGCAAAACAGATAAGTAGAAATGTGGATGGATCCGATAGTTTTTGCAATAATATCAATTTCTCTGATCTAACAGATACACATTATATACGCTGAAAAGATCCATTAGGACAATTCTTTTAATAGATACACATTCTAAAAATAGCTCCATCCTGATTGGGAAGGCCCTTAGGCAAATGGGTCATAGAAGGCGGAAACTGGAGGGTCAGATTGGGTCATAGTGGGTGGTGCTAGGTGGTGCATAGTGGGTGGTGCACAGTGGGTGGTGGGCGGATGTTTTCAGTGGCTGAGTAAGTAGTCCTGTCCCTTAGGTCCCTTTCACTGTCCCCTCTCACCCCTTTGTGAGTCGCCATCCTGCTCCAAAGGTCAATAGAAATCTGAATTCGATCCCCAAGCTCTCCATCCGCAGCCATCTAACAACCTTAAATTAATTAGTTGGGACCTAATTAAAAAAAGTTCACCCGCATTTGTATTAGCACCAGCTGCATTTGTAATCCCGGGGATTATTAATATGAAGAAGGAGTGAACTGCCACCCAAACTGCCAGGTTTTCCCGTCTAGCCTCAGAAATTATTGAGTAGTAGAGGCAACACAATGGCTTCTCCCGCGAATAATAAATGAGTCCAGGGGCTGGGCCCCTCTTGGTAACCTTCAACTTCCATTGGCTTCTTTTTAATCACGAGAAATCCTTTGACAAGAATAGGAATTCTTGCATAGGAGGTTGGGAGTTCTTCTGCTAATGGTGTTCAGTGATGGCTCATAACCAGAGACATTATGAAAATGGTTTACATACAGACTTTTTATTGGAAGTTTTTTCTTCTAACATTTAATGCATCCTCTTCCCAATTATCACGATTGTTGTCAGCATTGAAGAAAGTAGGTCTGAAGTGCACTTATATGCAGGCGTATTCTATGAACAACAATGTACACTTTTAGTGATGCAATAGACTACAGCGTATCTATTTGTATTCAACAAGATGGATTGCCATCCAAGGGGCAGACAAAGATATGACATTGTAACCACCGCCCATATGGAGTGTCTATGTAGGGCCCACTCAGGTTAATGTAACAGTCATTATTCTGTCTGCCACGCCTTTGATCCGCCGACCAATTGCTGTTTTGGGGTGACCATTATCAGTGAAGTCTGAATGAGGTGGGTCTTTTATTTAGTGACAAACTATAATTTTACCCTTCTGTAATCATTGGTAATGTTTCCACTTTCAGTGGCATATTGCAAATTGTGCACCACTGTTGGTTGAGTTATTTACTCTTTGACCTTACAGAACTATATATTAACTATTCCGTGTATTTACTAATGGTCTCTTGTGAGTTCCAAAATGTGCCTCATAGATATTTCTGAACATGCAACAGTTTTTTTTTTTAGAAAAAGTTGCAGCTGCTCGGGAATTCCGACTTATTGTCTGAACTTATTATTTTAAGTTTTACCATTGAAATAAATATATATATATATACCTCACTTTCCCCTCTCAAATCAAAATGGTAAGACCAGTGGAACTCATTTCCCAATGGTGAAAATCCTGATGAAAACCATCATTCAGACAGAATTGTGCCCCTCCCCATTGGTTGTCAAATGGTAGGACCTCTGGAAGCAGCCCGCGCCCCATGTGGGATAACGGCTTCTGGACCTTGAGTGCAGCGCATGCGCAGCTGCCATAAACGGTTGATCTTGGTGCCTGTGGGGACACTGTGGCGCCTGAGCCATAGCAGCAACATTTCCCAACCAGACAAATTGAAACTGAAATATTTCAGCCAGCTCCACTGAGCATCCTGCTTAGATGGATATGGTCCTTGGCATGCAAGGGGTATGAATATGGAAAATAGCTCAGTAAGCCTATTTTCCGTTTGCCTAATTTGGGGATTTATTTCGCCAGTAGATTTACTGCATTTATAATACCCTACTCATTGCAGCACACTTGTAATGGTGAAAGTCTCGTGATTATTCAGTTAAATGACAACATTTACATGATAGGATCTGGAACGTTAGTATGAATAAAGACTATT
Source organism: Lepidonotus clava (assembly GCA_936440205.1). NCBI lineage: Eukaryota > Metazoa > Annelida > Polychaeta > Phyllodocida > Polynoidae > Lepidonotus > Lepidonotus clava. The sequence goes on from OW387143.1 coordinate 33,867,098, forward strand.
TCATTCATATTTAATCTCTCATTACTGAAATGTTCTATCCTAATACCGTTAGATTGCACACTTTTAGTATGATTCAGGTTCAAACTTTATGTTTAATAACAAACTTATTCTGTCTCACCAAATGAATATGCAGTAAGCGTACTACACTTAACTCACCCATTCTAATGATAGAATCTGCGCTTGCAATTACAAAATAAATTGAGGAATAAGTTAAATATGACAATAACTCCTATACTTGTCCAGATATGGCAGTTATACAATATTACATGAGGCAGAATTTATTTCGTTATGCAGGTAAATGTATGGCTTTATTTAATATACCGTTAGGTGAGTCTGTAGGGACCACGTCAGCCGGTGCTGTAGTCATTATCAGCCCTGATCACCTGCCTCCAGGGCAGGTGCACAGTTAACTACCAATCACCAGGAGGACATGCAGGCATTAACAGCCTGTAGCTATAGTATGAAATCTTTTTCCTACACTTTGCACCTAAAACGTTTTTTCTCTCTATATTTGGTATCGATCTTATTTAATTCCGTCACATTCCCAATCCAACAGTATGTACATATTTCAGCCTTTGTTAAAAGTTATGAATTTAGATATATTCGTGTATTAGTTGATGTTTCCTTTTGCTTGAGTTATAGATTTTAAGATTAAGGTTTAATTAGTTGAGTGATATGGTTTATTGTAATCCATAAGAGTTTGAGGTTTAAACTCTTCCATTTAGATCATGGCGTTTTCATTGATTTTCAGTCCCAGTGGAGACAGCACATTGATTACTGGTGTTAAGAATTCTCTCGTGACACTCCGCTCATTTACATATTTAATGTGACAAAATATACAGTTAAGTCCAACTATGGTCTACACCTATCTAGGTCAGTGCTTTTAGTATTGACTGCATCAGGCTGTCATGATATTGAACACTGCAGTGAAATACTGGCGCCATGCACAAAAAAAACCATTATCAGGAAAGTGGGAATCCGAGATGAGGTGGCTGTGAAAAAAGCGGGTTGCAATTGCACAGGGCCCATAAATTATATACCACAGCGCAGCTGGTGCACGCAGCTACATTATTGTATCAGAAATCATTGGTGGTGTACGGTAAAATGGGGGCCCTGTTTCCTAAAGGCCATCCCATGTAATAAAGGCTTGTGCTTGAACACCACTTCTCATCGGAGACGCATAATTAGTAACTATAAGATGGGGATTAACATGCCATTTTTGTCCAATAATGTATTCCAAATCCTCAATGAATAAGTAACTTTGCGCTACCTTGAAAACAGTAGAAATGTTGAGAATTTCCTACAAACCCTAAGCATGTTTAGAATAATTTGTCTGTCAACCCCTCTGCAGTCGTTGTGTCCTGTGTAGATTCTATTGGCAGCAATTTTTGGGTGTTTTAGAATGTCACCAAAGGCACCAGACATACTTGAAGCCTTTGATGTCACCTAGTAATGATGTGTATGGAGAATGGCCTGCGAGTCCCCTGACGACCGGCACTGCCCTCTATTCTTCTCATTGACCTTGGCCCTGGAACATCCTTTTTGTCGCGACCTCCGCCGTGACCTTGAACCCAGAACCTTGACCCTTGTCTCTGATTTTGACCCTGGAGGTGACCTTGGGCATGTCGGGTTCATTAGACAGGTCGGCGTCTCAGGCCAAGGTCACGTGACTGCTGGGGATAGCAGCCAGGAGGAGGAGTTTCTGACCACCACTGGAGACAGGCATCTTGTAAGAATAGAGGATAGAATACCGATAATCTTGTAAGGTCTCTGAATGAAAGTGTTTGGAGTTTTGATGTATTCGGGAAGTATTACGCTTTCATCTAAGATACATTTTCTAATACCGTGTCACGAGCAATATCCCATGATTTTGATATAACTTCTTAAGAAATCATACGTTTCAAATAATCTGTTAATATTCATAATTCTATCCCACACATCCCTTTCAGACATCTCCTTTTCGATTTCCGCAGCTTTACCTAATATTGAACATATTAAGGTGATATAAAACAAACAAAAGCAAACCATCCACGTTTGCCTTGAGGCCAAATTTGTACAGAGACAATCCGAGTGGACCGGTTTGGCCTCTAGCTGTCTGTGGGTGGTGCGGATGTGTTGAGGGGGCTATGGGTCATTGTCGACGATGAATAAGGTGTGTTGAGGTACAGAGATGGTCAGGCCAGATAGCAGGCAGCATATTAATCATGACAGGCTGGGGTCAAGTTAGGCGAGCATGGAGCGAGGTGTGGGCCTCTCCACGTGGGGGCTGGAGGTTCATGGGTGGGGGCTGGGGGTTCAGGGGTGGTGGATGGAGGTTCAGGGGTGGGGGCCGGAGGTTCAGGGGTGGGGGCTGGAGGTTCAGGGGTGGGGGCTGGAGGTTCAGGGGTAGGGGCTGGAGGTTCAGGGGTGGGGGCTGGAGGTTCAGGGGTGGGGGCTGGAGGTTCAGGGGTGGGGGCTGGAGGTTCAGGGGTGAGCGCTGGAGGTTCAGGTTCATGAAACTCACAGAGCGCGGACTTCTGCATGATGAGGCGTGCATCCACCTTAAATGACTAACGACTTGGGAGGTGGACGTGTTTACTTAGCAAGGAAGCCTAGTTAACAGTTAGACCTGCTTAAATCTGGTAAAATTTTTATGGAAATTTTAGAATGACAATTTTAGAATGACAATGCAGATTTCTACTTCGCTAAAGGTCTGTTTATGTCATATTTTTGAACCAATATTAAAGACGTTGAGAGTCTAAATAGACAGTGTACAGCTGTGGTTTGAAATTTATCAACAAGAACTTATTTCAATTACATGTTTTTTACTGACTGATATAACAATTAGATTACCAGCTGTTTTCATACACTATTATTACAATTCTACTTGTTGTCGCCCCTACTCTGGGTACATGAGTCATTGCAAGAACAAAAGGTATCAGCAATATATCAAAGAACCGAGGAGCTAATCATATAAAAATAGAAAGAGAAGTGTTATGTGGAAGCAGTATCTTGAGCAGGGGGTATCTAACTGACAAGTCCAAAAGTAGACTATCTATGTATCTCTGCTGTTTTTGTTATGGAGTCCCATCCCATAGAGAACGGGGTCCTGACCTCCTGGACCTCCCTGTATCCGCCTGTGATATATCCACTGTCCGTCCCCTGTCTATATACACACACAGAGTGGTAGACACAATACAGGACACACCGGTCACCAGCCAGACTCAGATGTCATTGGGGCATGATGGGTACCAGCGACCACTATTTACCCATGTACCGTGACAACAATGGTCAAACAGAGGCCGACCACCCCCCCCCCCCCCTCTCACCACCCCCCCCCCCCCCTCCCGGTTCTGATGGCACTGACCAGTTGACAGGGACACGAGTAATGCCTCAGGCGGCCACCAGGGGGACAGGACGTGGAGGAGCATGGGGACTTCCGGTATTCGGTCGTGGACATTTGACATCGACCTGACAGTTAACGATTCTCTCTTTTTGTATTTAGTCCATTTCCGTGTAAAACATAATTCCTAATAATTATTTCACCCTGAATCAGCCGACGTTGATGAATAATTTCAGCACGTTCAAATCAAGTTGGAAAATAGGCCTATTGCTTTGGAGATGATATTCAACCAAATGCATAATATGGACAACATAATCGACTCATTTATAGCACTCAAATATGGAAAATAAAGGTTACTCTAAATAATTACTCTCCTATTCATAGTCAATAGGCCTATAAGCAATTCCTTCCATCATTGGAACAATTTCCCTCCACTCTACTTCTTTACGTGAGACAAACACATCTCTCTCTAACGTTCTGATCCATTGCTCTTACGTATATGGCCTGATTGCAGCCCTGGGCGATATAACGTTATAATTCCTCCAGCGTCCCATCAGCCACCCCCTCAGCGGCCCTCCAGCGCTTCTCACACCCCCTCTCCAGCCCCACTCCCTCGGCCCGTCCCAGCGTGTACATTATCATTAATCAAGGCACCTGTGATGTGAGGCTTGTCTTGGGCAGAGCTTTGATAGCCACCAGCCTTCTAGTGTTTGTGGCGTGGGCCTGTAGCTTCCTACCCCAGATGGAAGGGGGCCGGGGGTACTTGGTCTGATAAAAAGTATCCTTTAGCAGTCCAGCCATTTATAGAAGCTGTCGTCAAGAGGCCTTAAGATGCAAAGCCATGGGCAACCTTTAACAAAATTATTCAACTGTCCAAACTAGAACATACTCTTTTGGATATCCTACATGCCTCTTAATACATAACATAATGATTGGAGGTCGCAATAGATGTGTGTAATCCTTTTATGTAATCCAAATATAACTTTTAAACTACTGCACAGTCAGTAGGCCCTACAATAATTATAATCTAATAAATTAAAAGTATCTTGGCAAATATTATTAATTGGGATCTTCAAAAAACATAAAATGGTAACACCAAAATAATGCTGTCATTTGCACACCACAGAATTGTCTCGGCCTCATATGTTCTCAGACTAAGTACCTCCCCTCTCCAGTCCGCTTCCCCGCTTCCTGCTCCTACTTGCTGGTTGAGTGGGCTGATGTCTGTTTGGTGTATGATGGATAGTGGCTGGAGGCGACTCCTCCACGCGCTGAGCACCACCTCCTGCAGCCTGATACCTGTCTCTGCCATAATACCCCACAGGAGGATCTCAGTGAAGCACAACAAACTCACCAATGTGCTGCCGTCCGCAGAAATACTATATTATAGTATAGACCTACAGAAGCAGAGCTATCTCAGAGATGTGCTGCTAAGTGCTGGAGTAGCAAGATTTTAGATAACTTGGGCTGCAGTGAGACGTTGTTACCAGTGCTATTGTCATGTGTGTTTCATTTTATTGAGATGTCTTCCTTATAAATCTTGGTGAATGTATATGGCGTTATACCTAAGTGTGAATTGTCTGAACCTAAATCTATGATTATAATTTGGAATGAAAATATTTCACATGCTAAGCACATATACCTAAATGACAAAGAAATTGTTCTAAATAGGACCACAAAGTTCCTGGTGAAGATCTTGATCTTAATTAGACTAGCCATATTTCTTTCAAACTATGATAGTATGTAATTATTTCTTGTAGTTTTTTCTTATTCTCCCGACGTTGCTTTTTTCCACCCTAGCCAAGACCTAATCCTAGCCTAATGTGCCACTAATCCTATTCCCCAACGACATGCTACCTAATGTTATTCACAATTCCAATTCCAATTTCCATCATTAAGGGGACACTATGCATAATACCACACACGGAGCAGCCTACCTCATACCACCTCTCAGCACCCAACACCCCCATACATACATGTACCCTAGCCGCATATTTCACGCAGCATTAAGCCTTGTGCCATGAGGCAGTCAGTCAGAAGACAGCACACCATCCCCTCCTAGCCCTGGTCTCTGGTCCGACGCCTGGTGACGTGTGCACCACAGTGTGTGACGATAAGTGAAGGCGACAGGTCCAATCAGATGGGGGGTGTCTGTTCTCGTGTTCTGGTGTGGCTGTTATGGTGCTATTTCTGTAGTCACATCAGCACCTGCAACTGCACCCGTGGCACCAGTACATAGCACCATGACCTATTACATAGAATCACCATGCAGAAAACTACATGTGCTTGCTATGATATAATGTTAGTTGTATAATAGTATATGATATGTTTATTATATATATCACATATGTTCCTTATAGAAATATTTATTTATGTACAGGTTTAGAGTACTTTATATTCTACATGCGGTTGGACACCTAGACTATAACAGTTTCAATTATTTTTATATCTGTATTTCTCAGATGCACTTCAAATACATTTTATGTTCTATACATGTAATATAATACTCTTACCATGCAACTCCAACCCATGCTACCACACATAATAACACCATACATTTAACCATACCACACAACACCATAAAACACCAAACAATACCTTACCATACCTCACCATACACTACACCACGACCCCCATTCCCTCGCACCCATTACCCAAGCCACCCCCCCCCCTTCAGCCCCCCTCTAACAGTGTCAGCGCCTCTCTGATAATACTATTGCATTAGCCACAGCGGTCCTACCACATGCTCCGTGAAGGAATCTGCTTCTCCTTCTAAGAAAGTCCCCCCAAATCTCTGATTGGCTTAGTTGGGCCAGGATGGCGTCCTAGCATGACGCCACTAGGTAACGGGCATAACAGGTATGACTTATAAGCGTCATTAGTGTGAGCTTCTATAGGGAGGGGTAGTATATGAAGGCTAAAAGATGTGAGAGGTTGCACTTGAAGGAATAGACTGTTAAGGGAAATCGTGTGTCTCTGGTAATGAGATTTGGACCTGCTTCTGGTAGCTGCTTTGTGAGAATAGGGTTGCAGTGGAAGGTTGATATTGCATGCATATTGTTGTAGCAATGTTTTTTGTTTTTTTTAATTTTGCTGATATTCACCCTCAAATATGTTATGAATGCAAGTCTAGGACTATAGACCTCATGCGGGCAGGGTCACGTGACCAGATCTTAAAGATCACCATTGAAAATGTATAACCATGTGGTCAGGAATTTATATCCAAATGTGAAATATGACTTACATATGTCTGTTGAACAGCATGTGATATAATCAGGAAAATATAACCTATTTGCCTTTAGAATGAAATCAACATTTAATGGGGAAATTGATCACCAAATTGATGTCATCTGCACAACGTCTATACTTTTGGCTGGGAGTGTGCTGATAGATGTGTATTCTCGATCCCAGTTGGAATGGCGTTCCAGCTACATTAAAATCTGATATTTGATGCCCCGGTGGGCTACCTAACAATCTTCACATATACCATATCCATCTATGGTGTAATTATTACATATGTATCGAATATCTCCCATCGAGTGGTCCATAACACATATGCAGGTACTTCTTTGAATATTTCATGTAATGCAATTCTGTCCTCCGGGGAAAGGCAATTTACTTTTAATCAAATGGAAAATTTGATTTTCTTATGATAAAAGTAAGGCCTAGTGATGTAATTAACTTGGGACCACTGGTTTCACTACCTCATTCCCGACCTGTAACTTTATACCGTCGTCAGGGACGTTAATGACGATAATTTGCATAAATATGCATATTGTATCAGACCTCTGCATTATATGTCCTTGATGGACCCGCAGTATCTTATTTGCAAGGGAAACCGGTTTAAACAAGATTATCTGTTGGTGAAACTTCTTTTTATCTCTCATGGTTGCCACTGGTTTCACCTGTGTCCATGTGAATTTATTCAGTGTAAGTTATAGGTTTACCAACTGCATGAAAAACTTATTTTGTAAGATGAATCTCTGAAATAAATGTCAAAAGAGGGAAAGAAAAGGGCCAGTGATAGACTTATGACGCTGATGCACGAATCAGTTCAGCGAGGAAATATATTGGTTACTTTCGGTTAGTTAGAATAAAAAATTGATGGAAAATGGGCAGAACATGTATTTCATTTCTATTGATCTGATAGAATATATCATGTTATTTGGTCTCATCATGGTGCTGAACTATATGAATCACCCCTCCCTTCACGCAAGATAATCAGTACCTTCACGCACGGCGAAACAGCAATAGGATATGACATGAAATAGCACGTCCATGCCCGTATTACGTACACAGTGATTGTATGCAACAAGAAATTAGCATGGCACACTTACGGCACGTATCTATGTGGTACACGTGCTTTTATCCTGCGACGGCAAAGTGTAATTGACGGCGGCATGCAAGGTCTTTGTCGCTCAAACAATTGACACAACCGCGGCCGCGAAAAAAAGGCCTGGGAAAAACACTTGGCAGAGCTGTGTGGGATGTACTAGGCACGTTTAGGTACTTAGTGGGTGTACCTCTCTGTATGTTTGACATGTGTACAGCATGTTCTATGTATAACACTGGGCATGTCGTTTATTGTTTCTACAAAAGGACAAGTGCCGCTGGGCTTCTTATTAAGAGGTTTATGTACATGACATTTGAAGTTTTTGTTTGTGTATATATAATATAATTATTGTATAAACAACTGACTCATGTATTTAGTGATCTATGGCCTTTGTGATCTCTTTTAAGACTTGTATATAAGCAGCTGAGAGAATGAATGTATGAGGTATTAAAGAGGTAGCCATTAACAGATTAAGCAAGTGTCGTAAGGAAATGTTGATAGATACAGTGAGATAGAATGTTAGTATTCTAGGAAAGAAAACCACAAACAAACAAAAAAACTTCTCGAATAAAGTCTATAGGTTCACTGTGCGTCATTGGAACAAATATATAAAACTGTGAAGGAAAATCCAGTAGCTTGCCGACAAAGTTGCAAATCTGGGTACGGCAATTCGTGCATTTCCCTCGCTGTATTGCAACGTCACACAAAGAACTGAAAATACAATGCACAAAAATCATTCAGGCAGGCGGAATGGGGAAACAATAGAAACGGACACATTTCAAAAAGGTGGCATTCAATCGGACGGACATGCGGAGCGTCAACAGTAACAAAAGAAACATAATCCCCACTCCCCATTGCCGATCCCTTGGCGCTTCACTCCCCGTCCCAGGGCTAGCTCTTCCCATGCATTAACTGATCTGATCCCTGTGTGAAGGCACCTACTGAGGGGTGCCCCGCCCTGCTACCGTTAAGCCTGTACTGCACTTGCCGATTCTGACAACCGCCAATTTATTGATTTATGACTCTTCCCTAAAAATTACTATTGTTATAGCAAAAGATCATGAATGTAACATTACATATCATTTGAAGTATGATTAAAAATCCTGTCTTATGATATAAAACACGTACTTTTCCTATTGCTATTCGAACCTACGATTTTGGAAATCGGGAGTAAAATCGGCTAGTGGAATACAACCCTTTGCCTGGCGTATCGGGACGGGCGCCTCCTCTGTCAAGGGGTTTGTGACAGTCGTTGACAGCTGGACATGACAGCTGAGGTGACGGCGGCCGTCGGCTCACGTAACGTCGGCCCGTGCCTTTTGTTGGCACACTCGGATCGTCCCCTCCCTCCGCCCACAGCTAGCCCCCCCCCCACGCGCGCCAAAAGCATCATACCTTCCTCCCTCCTATCTCCCATTTCTGCCACTTGCGACCGTCGTCTAACTCTCATGGATGTTGCATAATGCCTCTAAAATCGCCTGATGTATACATAGTACCTGGGACCAACATCGCAAGCCAAATAGAAATTCGTAGGATAATTACTTATTTTGCTAACTAACTTGGTCGTTTGGCTAACCTGATCAATGAATGACTAAATCCTGATAATCACAACTATACATTCTCTGCCCTTGCCCTAACTCGTATGTTCATATCCTACTCTAATCCAAGTGAGCAATTCTGAAACCAACCACTCTTTCAATACTTCAATGTAAACGCTCTTGCTCACACGGACACAAGCTCCCACTTCTCTTATGTAAAATTCCAGCGCCAAAGTAGGGCGCCTCAAATATCAACATAAGCCCCATCCGCCTTTTGTTAAATCTCTGTTTCCGTCCCTGTCTTTCTATGTGGAATACATACAGTTGCTCTTCTCATCTCTGCATTCCTTGCACCTATGCCCCATTTCCATATCCCTCTACCCCCCTTTCCCCCACTCCCACCCCTCCGCCACCCCTACCAGCTGTGCGGTAATCGTCGCCCATCCCTCCAGGCGCGGGGCGGGGACCTGACATTGTTTGTGACATGGTGGGGGGTAGTTACAGGTCAGGGTGGTTGTCAGGGTCAGCTGGCTCCAGGAGTCGGGTAGGGGTGGATTAGAGGGCACAGGAGACCCCCAGGGACTAGGCCAACCTGTTCTCTTAAGCCAGGGTTAAGCTGCCTGCTGCTCCTATGTTGGCCTGAATAAATGTAAACATTTTTATGTAGTTCATAATCCACTGATGAGCGAAAGTTAAGGGGATTGGCATTATAGTGTTGTGTTAGGTCTGCATGGTGCCTTGTTGCACGAAGGGTTTTTATTGGCCTTTTCAGTTCGCTGCAATATTATGGGTCGTAAGAGTGCAGACGCGATATACCTTCGTTTTACAGGTACATGCAGGCACAATGATAACTAACAGTATGTATTCTATTAACGAAAAGGGTACTTTATGTGCCTTAATAAAATAACTGTTTTGCCATAATTTACAAGCTTTGAATTAGCATAGAAAGTGTTTTGTCATATATTGATTTAAGAATCTTACATATGCTATTGTTTAGTCTATTTGCGTTTTCCAAGTCATCTTGGTCTACTTGATTGGATGATGGGGATCCTAAAGAGTGTGGTGGCATACCATTCAAGGATCCTGTCCTCTAATCTTTGTGTTCCCCGATACACATTAACTGCCTCCCAAAACGAACACCACCACCACAACCACAAATGATCAATAATCTATGAAAGCCCAGATAATCGCTGTCGGATTCATAGAAATGTGTGCAAAAGTGAAAAATTAGAAACAAAAATTAATGATGAAAAAATGTTAATCTGACCCTGGCTCCGCCATATTGCATTGCCCCGCTACACAGTTATCATTGTTAGGTGTCATGTCCCCCGACTGATAAGAAAGGGGACGCCGATGAGCTTGGCCCTGATATGATTGATCCCCTTGGCTCCCTGCTGTTACATTATCATCATTATAATATAAACAGCAAGCCCACAAAGTGTAGGCGAGATGTTTACTGCCGCTTGGCCGATCGGCTGTGAGGCTTTTTGTTTCACTTTTACTTGGCAATCCGCGGTTTGCATACGGAAGGCAAAAAACAATAGCTTCCTACACCGACCCTTGGCACCCTCCAGCCTTCCATCACTTTGATCCTCATAGGGGGAATCGCACGGCTAGGCTTTTGTTCTTCAGCCTTAACGAGGCAGTAAAGATCATTTAGGCCTTAGAACAATGACTCAATCTTGCGCCAAAAAATAATTTGAAAAATTGAGCCTCACTCCAAGGGTGGAATGACAATGCATCTAAACGCACCAGTGCGTCTGCAGCGCCAATGACATCAATGTCATTGGTGACAAAAGATGAGAGGGGAAGTATTGTGTTATGATTCAATTTTCCATCGCTGTTGAGGGTGTGCTCAGGGTCGTTTCTTGTTTTATGGGGCACCATAGAGTAGGTCCCAGGTGGTGCCACGATTCGCTAGACAGGCCTATAAGTATGGTTTTGTTGGACGTGGCATCGGGTTGCTGCATCTGGCATTTCAGCCGGCCGCAGTTGATAGCTTTTGCCGAGCGTTTCTTTTGACTCCGTATTGGAATCAAATTGGAGTCTGCCAATACGGGGGATAAAAACCATTATATTATGTAGTCCCAATAATCGAGTGGTACTGGTAGCTATTCGCTATATGCTGCATCTGATTTGAATGCTGAAGGTTAGACAGCACAACCAAAATCGGGCTTTGAAAACTAGTGTTTGATATCTCACAGACGTACTGCCTATCTAATATTTAATGTTAAGGGACAATCTTTCATTGTTGTATCTTGATTTAAATATCATGATAAATGATATAAGTGCATTCATTATGGACGAAAAATGTCATTTAACAGGGATTTAGTACATTAGGGGTTATATATAGCGGGAGAATTACTTCTACAGACTTCGTAACAACTAAATTCGAATTGTTATGAACCCTAGCCAATTGAAAATACCTTTGTGATATCTAAATTGTTCACCATGGATACAGGATCGGGGTATACAGACACTCAACTTCAGAACTTCAAGAGAGTTAGAAAAAAACCCTTACTTTTCGATCCTCGGAGCTACCACTGTGAACCCCCTGGGGTTTCTGCAACCTTATCTGAAGTGAATATTTCAACAAAGGGCCACAGCTTCTAGTCTCCTCGTTTCTTTTTTTCTCTCAAAACCAAAAAGCAATCGAGTCTCCCCTCCCCCTCCGTAGGTGGTAGAGTGTGGTACAATGGAGCCAACCAGCGTGACGAAAAAAGAACATAAAATTAAATCAAGCATCTCTGTGATCAATAATTTAGCGTTCATTGATCACGTGACCCCGTGGTACTGACACCGAGGCTCATTTGCATAATTAATGACGTCATTACCCACGTCACCTTGCGGAAGTCGTTGGGTAATGCTGGCGCTTGGCTGCGGTGGCTGCCAAAGTTTGTTAGCTTATTTGAGCCTAAATATTTGCCATTTTTGAACCCACCAGAAATGTCGAGAACTACTGCGTGTTTTGAATTTGTGATGCACTTTGCAATTCAGAATCAGCCATGGTGGTTATGTATGATTAGGATTTCAGGAGGATTGTTCTTCAGTTTTGATATCCAACACCGATTAAAATGTGATTTAAATATAAATTGATTTTTAGAGAGGCACCTAACATGTATTTGCCTTGCTGCATCCCCAAACAATGGCGCAACTTGACCACGATCCCACAATGCAAAGCGCAGCTTCCGATGACGTAATCAGCCGTGCACGAGATCCAATATGGCAGGCGACCGCACCTTGTCAAAAATTGAAGGAAAAAAAAACTAATTTGCAAATATTACTCATAGCTGCACCTGCACCCGGGGCCCAGCCTGGCCGAACCCACAACCTGAGACATCCTCATAACTCCCCACCTAACACCCTATGGGGCACGACATGTCAACACCCGAACCTGCTATTTCTGTCGGTGTGTTTTGTGATCGAGGGTAGAGCTTGACGATGCCTAAAATAGTGGAATAAGGTTCTATTATCGATATAAAGCCTGTTTGTATGAGTTTCATAGATGTGTTGGGCTTTGTTATGGTACTCGGCAATTTTACTCAATAAAGCCAATAATCACCTAGGGTATCATTATAAATAAACCTTCCTCAAAGAAACTTCGCCAAATTAGTATGCATTATAATAATTAAGGGTACGATTAAATGGTGAAACATTTAAAATATTTAAGCCTTTTTTAACTAGGCAAATTTCTGACAATATAATTTTAATGCTTACTTGGGTACTATTTAATTATTAAAATATAGGCATTTTCCCCCTTCTCTTCCGCTATCCTTAAAAAAGACACACGAGAAAAAAGGAAGAAAAAAGAAAAATCATCATATTCTACATTCCAAACCTCACATACTTCTTTCGCTGCGACCCTAACCCCAGCCCCAACCCCTGCCCCTAACCCCTACCTACTTATTACTCCCCCACTCGCCCGTTCCCTTACCCCCCTGACACCTCGGTCATACTACACTCACACCCCGCCACCCCCGACCCGCCTCCTTCAACACTCAACCTGGCACCCAGGGACCCCAGGGCTGCAACAAAAAAGAAACTATCAGGAATTGCACCATCCTGGAGGGGGCCCTGGAGGTATGAGGGTACTCTGTGAAAATTAGTACCCCAATCTTGGAAGTTAGTATCTGTAAACATGGTAAAGAATAAGGATGGTCAATACAATTATATGATCTGTTTGAGGGAGAATTGTTAAGATATTAGATACAAGACTGAATGTCAGTTCTTATTCCAGTGTGATTTTCTATGCTCAGTGTACAAAGCAATGATAACTGAAAATTAGGCTCAGAAAAATACTTATATCTTTAATAAAAGTTGACCTATATTGTTCCAAACCTTCAAAAATATTCAATAGATATAAAAAGGAAATAATAAATAGTCATTGGGTGACGCCCCAAGGAAAATCCATACTTAGGGTTTGTTGAAATTAACCTACCTTTAGAGTATTATTTCTAATACAAAAAGTATTATTTTTAGGGTGCTATCAATTTGAACAATTCAAATTTGATACTAGTAGTTGCTGTTTCCAGCACTATATGGAGGCTGCAGTTCCTAGACCATCGTATACGTCTACCAGGTAACCCCTCCAATGAACGGATGAGTAACCCCTCCCCCCTCCTCCCGGGTGTGGAGGGCCCCTGGTCCCCCTGGAGGAGTCAGGCTGATCAGGACCAGGTGGGGAGTCGGGTGCTAAAAGGTGGGGGCCGAAAATTGGCTCAGGGTGGTCGGTCATCAGGCCTGGTGCCTGCCTGCCTGTAAACAAGATTTATACCCACCAAAACACATGGCGCCGGCCACCTAGGCTATTACTGTAATAAGTGGTGGGGTGGGGTTAGGTTGGGGGGGAGGGTAAGATGGAGGTGGGAATGGGAGTTCTAGTCTGCCTAGTGCACTGCTGACATGCATATGTGCTGCACTTTGCACTTCAATGTGGAAATATTTGACCCTTTTACAAGAAAAGTGTGGTTTAAATTTGTTTAATTTTGAATACTATGTTCATAGAGGTATAGGTTGTGAGGTTTGGGTGTGTGTAAAGGTACCCTTATGACTATGAAGAAGAGAAATGTTATGGGAGATGAAACAAAATGAGTTCAATATACCAGGGGAGATTGGTCTTCTGAAGAAAAGAAGGGATATTGTTATTAATAACTGTTCGTCATGGAAAAAAGTTGCCTTTTATAGTTCACAATTATGTATCATACCATAGATCAGATACTATCAAACATAGTGATGCATTGCCAGATTGGCAACATGTTGCATTGCCACGGAGTCAAGCCAAAACTTGAAATAATATTTGCCATATAGCACACTATGAACAACCTGTTACCAGCACATATTTGCCCCATCTGCCTGATGTTAATGCACCCACACATCATTGATTTTCCTACCATGCTCAATTGATTTTTGGACTACGCCTATATCCTAGCTGAGCTCTTTTTATGTAATAATACACTAACCTCCCCTGAATGCATTGTCACCTTGGTGTGAAACAAAATATAATATTTATAGGCCTCTCTCACACTGGTTTGTGATAAAGGGGCTCTGGTAATCGCGGTATGTGTGGTGGGGGCAGGCTTCGCCTACAATGGCCAACCCGGGCCCTAGTCATACTATTGGGAATCAATGCGCTGCATTCTCCAGTCCCATGGCATAACTCCACCGCTGTATTGTGCTTTTCTACCAGTGTGGTGGGTTTTCCATAGCCAAACATGTATCGGTAGACTGCTATTATTACATGTATTGCAGTCCTGGGTCTAACATTACGTATGATAATTACCATGTTCATGTACTACAGTTTCCAGCATCTTAGTTATTCATTTGGATACTAAGATGCAATAATCTGTAAAGAAAAAGAAATTGCAGTATAACATGTTCATTTTCAGTAAACCATATTTGGATCTGCACTCTTGTAAAAGACTTAATAGCAAAGCGTACAACTTACATCCCTGGCCCAACCCTCTTACACACGACCATTATCTTAAAGCATTAAATCCCATCTGGGGACATGCAAATACAGGCAGTGTGGTGTGATTTACACCAGAGCTATTAAAGATAAGAGGAGTTTCTCCTACTCCCACGATTGCACACAAATTTGCACTAGCCAACTCCTTAGTTCTTAAGGCCTGGCATGATTTACTGCAATTGGGGCTGGGAAGAGAAAGGCCGGGGCGGGCTGGGCAATGGCTGGGTGTCATGACTAGCTGCCATCAGGGGACTCTGGTCGTTTCTTATTGGGCTTATTAAATGAGATAATCCAATGCATAGCAGCCGATTACTCAGAGCCCACTGTTCTATAGTTTGACATTGATGGATAGCAAACTCCCATCCATACGCCGACTCTCCCAGCCTACCCCCAACCATCCCTATTTCAAGAGACTTAAAACTATTGATGGCCGAATTATATGTGGGTAAAGAAGCACTCAGCTGGGACTTTTACATATAAAATCCATCAATAAAGAGCAAAATTGGCTTCACCACAGCGTTACTTACTCTAAAGAGTGGCTGACATCCACT
The DNA here is from genome assembly GCA_936440205.1 of Lepidonotus clava. NCBI lineage: Eukaryota > Metazoa > Annelida > Polychaeta > Phyllodocida > Polynoidae > Lepidonotus > Lepidonotus clava. The sequence goes on from OW387143.1 coordinate 33,882,807, forward strand.
TCGAGTCGGAGCCTATAAAACATATGCTGGAAATAAGCAGGTACATAAAACCTACCACGCCAGAAGTGACATGCAATTCTGTTCCCTCACTAGAGTGCCTTTTTCTGCTAAATTTTCTCCTCAGCTGTCAAATTTCCCAGAAGTTCTGACGTGAATTGATCGTCGTCGGCACGATGTAGTTCCCCCCAGCCGAGGTTACAGGGTTCCACTGTTGCGTGTCTTCGTTCTAACCAGTAACATCGCTGTGATTTTCCCACCATCGCGTTATAAGTTGGTTGTTTTATACTGTCTTACAGTATTACTGATTTTATACTAGTCAGATGATAAAAGTTTCTGAATGATGGAGTGGCAAACTTATTCAGAGTTGCAACGTTTCTATTTCGTTCTAAGTTCTCACGATGCTAAGGCTTTGATTCAACGGATTCTTTCTTGAAATCTAGGTAACCGAGATGGAGTCCAATTTGGGAAGCACCACGTACAAGACACACTAAAATATCAAAGAGATTCATTTCCCTTGTCAGGCTTCAAATTCATGTATGCACCACAAAAAAAACGTCCCAATGACCATGTAATACTATAGTGATTCTCAAAAACCATAATGCATCTCAATAAATCAACGTGACCATATAGCCTATCCATTCATAACTATACATTGTAAAAGCTGAGAAAAAAAGATACGTTATGTTTACGTTACGTCACGCCTTGCAGTATATGTAACTCCCTACTGTTTGGCTATAATCATGATGCTGAGCGTGTTCTTGGACCGCCATAGTTCACCTTGCAATGAGCATAAGCCTTTCTGACATTTTAAACCGAACATTTTCCCAAGTTTTACCACACAGCCAATCATCTCTCCTTTCTCAAAACAATCCATCATTCCCACAAACCTTTCATTCCCGACCATAATTAGGAAACTTGAACTCCGCCATGAAAATAAACTTTACCAAAGCACTATAAATCCTCCGCCACTAATTAGTAATTTTTCCAAGATGAAAGAGAACTCGCAAAATAAATAGACCTTCAAAAAGCAATCAAATTAAAGATGCATTACACCCAAGCTAGAAATCACTCGTTTCCCAAGCCTACCATCAATTGAGTCCAACTAGTAGCTTCCAATTATTTTCTAAATTTCACCAATTATCACCCACTAATTTTCCCCCCAACTGTTAATACACCAAAAAGTGGTATTCATGCGATTGTCCACACTTGATTTAACAGGCCCTATGTTTTTATTTTACTTTCATAAAACATTATTTAAAAAGGCAGAGATTGGGTTGGTTCCCTGTTGATTTCCACCTCTCTGACTCACTCATGAAAAGACACGCAACTGAGAAAAAACAAAATACAAAAGAAAGACTTAAAAAGATAAATCTTTTATATGCCTAAATACAGTGGTACTTTTGAGTCTGAGCATGCGTGCGCACCTTTCAATACTTCACACCTTTTACTTGTGAAGACTTAATTAGGTATAACATATACCTCATTAATCCTTTACAGCCTCGCTTTCCGTGTAGTTGTAGGAAAGTTTTTTTTGGTAATAATTGTAAAGCATGAAATGAGGGGAATCTAAGTATAGTCCAGTTAAAAACGGACTTTCTCTATGATTACTAGTAAAAAGATTAACTATATTAAATTTTGTTATAGCAAAACTCATGGAGCAAGGAAATATAATTATGGCTGAAATTCTATAATTAGCACTCATCAATCAGGGCACACCCCTCTGAGTGAAATATGAAACCATTGACCTAAGGGTCATTTGCTTAAATTTATACTCTAACAACCCCTTTGGTCTAAAAGTAAGCGTCTGGCACTTTGATTATTTATCAGTTTTTTCTATGTCTTTAGCACACGACAGTCATAGTTGAAGAATAGATTTCATATAATTGGATACTACATATGAAAAGTATAATTATGTAGCACGCCATGTTTTGTGTGTGGTTTTATCTCAGTTATCAGGTTATAGTGGAGCGCCATATCTTATAATAAGAGTCAATAATTAATCATGCATTTACAAAAAGCAGGCCGAAATACCCCCAAGGTGTCCATTGTCATAACTCTGTTTTGCATAGTAAACGTTTTTATTCCAACAGTATTTGAGCAAGGTAGGAAAAACTCCCATGGCTCCACCCTTGAGGGGTTAAGCTGAGGCTTGAACAATCGAAGAAAGAAGCTACGTCAATAAAAAGGCAAACTTACCATATCTAATGAGCCAGCACTGATTCCGTCATTACATAACGATCCCTGCCCCCCCCCCCTCTGCCCCTACCCCCCCCCCCCCTTAGCCCGGGGGGTACCTGGGCCCCTACCAGAGACAAAGAGGCCGTTAAATCAATATTGAGGCAGAAACAACAATACTGAATTAACTCATTTAAAATGCCTCTCCCTTCCAACAAGAGAAAAGAGGGCAGGCTTCACAAACCTCTCGTATTCTCTCACACTCTCTCAAGTGCCAACACTCTTCTTCCCTCTCCCCCAGCGTCCCAGAACACATTGAAATCCCTCACCCCTCAGGATTCTAATGGAAAAATAACCCACTTGTTTTGGTCTACTTTTTAAGTAGCCTTTTTAGGGCAGAAGGGGAGACCACAGGTTGGCTCTGACTCATGCCTTAGGGAGGGATATACATAGGGATGCCAAGCTGAGAGGTCCTTTGAGTGTTTAAGCCCTCAGGGCTGGTGGGGTGACTGTAAGTAAGTTGTTTCTATTCACCTGAACAGGTGGCAATCGCCCACTTGGAGACAGGTGAGGCCATGTCTCCTACTGGGAGACGGGGCTACTCTATCCAAAGAACTTTAAATATATTATTGAGGGTAAACAGTTGTTATCAATATGATAGGAGAAAAAAATCTATACTATAATATAGTATTTCTTTTATATATATTGTTATTATAAGTTATAAGCCCTGCAATGAAGGGGATACAGACTTTAAACTCCCAACACATTATCGTTATAAAAGTTCATGTTTAACATCAGCTTATCATAATAGTAGCCAAAAAGATCAGCAGTTATCTACCTTTAAGAGTAACCCCCTCATACTACCCCACACCACCACACACACACACACACACCACACTACCTCCAACAGGTGGCAGGGTCAGCTCCAAGGGGGTGGGACAGTTTGCCCCTGACTGGCTTATGTCAATACCCGTCCCCTGCAGCCCAATGTCCCCATTGGCTCGGCCTCTTCAGGCTTTAGAACAGAGAAGAGCTTAACAAATAAACCTCACCCCCTGGCAGCCGGTCTCAGGCGCCAAGGTCAATGACTAAGACCAATTAGCTCAACCTGTGCACTGTTTTGATTATATCAATTTCTACAAATTTATTTAATCTGGTATACTCATGTTCAAATTTAAATATTATCATTTTGTAATTATTTGAAGAGAGAGCACCGCAGGCTCAGATATATATTGTAATTGCTATTAATGTCTATAGTGTATATATAGGTAAAGCATTTATTCAGCTTAGAAATCCCGTGTATACAGAAAGGATTTTTAGAACTCAATGAAATAGAACCCCAGGCATTGCCTTAAGGACGCCAGACAGAGTAGATACAATTCAAAGCTTCAAAGGGACCTTCTGTATTTCTATTCCCGTGGGAGTTGCTATATAATAACTGGGCGTTGCTAGGGTACTGTTACACACTATCTGAAACGCGAAAAGGCTTTAACTTTTGATCATTTTAAAGCCCTTGATGTCTGATGTATTCAAAACTCAGAAGTAACTGAAAGTCTTAAGTGTAACTGTTTCTACAATTCAATCTCTGTATTTTACATTTTGTCATTACAGCGAGTGGCGCATATGAATGTCATCAAATCCTAAAAGGAATGTAGTAACTTTTTGTCTGAATTAATAACGTTATGGCAGAAAGGCAACACATCAAAGCTTGCCGTAGGTAATGCCTGAGTGGGCGCTCAGATGCATATAAATTTGCACATCCATAGACCTTTTGCTGATAGGATAATCGGATCAGATTTTGGTGACCACCGTGCATAGTACTAATATATCGCTCAAACCTAAAAATATCATCTATACCTTAGAATAATTATAAGATGATCAGCTGCTCACCAATCTGGGCAGCCCTTACCTTTCTGGCTACTGTGGCGTCTTATGAAAAACGTCTATAGTGGACAGAGTTTCCACCATTGAGAGACGACCTCAGTACGAATATCTATCAGCCAATGTCTCTAGATTAAGTGTCCTATAAATCGACCTTTTTGTTGACAGTCGGCTCACAGAACGTTTGCCATCTGTCGTTAATATTTTATTTCAGTTTTCACCCCGGGACTCCCGTGTTAGCTTTCAATAAGTAAAATATTTTTGTTGAGAATTTGATGACTGAAGCGTGAATTTCAAAAGGGATTCAACACGTTTTCATGGCTAGGCAGAACTTGTACGGATATAGTGCTGATGATATCACGCGAATCACAATAATATTATGTATGATGTCATATATCATTCAAACTATAGTGCATGAACATAACTGCATGAAGATATGTCGTCAATTCGGATAATATTTAATAAATTATCAAATAAACACTTCTAGTCAACATTCACAAAAGAGAATTTCTTAGCAAATGAAACAATTTAACCTTTCAGTCTTTCCATCGAGGATAATGATTAGATGCGTTCTTCCATGTCCGAAGCCAATGTTAAATCCCGGTATCCCCAGTAGGGGCGGATCCAGGGTGCCAAGGGGGTCCTGACCTCTCCCCCCCCACACCCTCCTTTTCTGTTGGGGACTTACACTTGGCAAATAGAGGAAACGTTGCAGTTGCGGGGTCAATACATGACGTTTTAGTACATAGCCAATATGCGGAACCTCCCCTCCCTCGTTCCAAAATCCTGTATCTGCCCCTGCTCCCCACTGTACACGTTCTGCCCCCCCCCCCCCACCTTCAGCTCCCATCTGCCAGCCCCAGACCTTGTGTAATGACAGTGTGACGCCTCCTAGACGTATCACCGGTCGGGGTGAGGACAGGCTGGGCGCAGGCTGGGCGGAACGCTCCTCATTCCCAGATACAGGGGGTGCAGGAGGAGGGTGCCACCCCCCTGGAGGAGCAGGGCACCCCTACATACCAGGACTGGAGCAGGCTAGAGGCTGTTCCAGCAATGTTAACCCTACCTAGAACTTGACCAAAATTGAACATTTATATAGTTTATTTGTTGAATATGCAATACATAAATTCTGAATAGGGATAATTTTGTGGAGCAGAAGCCAACATTAATTTTGATAGTGTTTTAGAAGGATACGTGCCATTCAGTTCCGTAAACAGGTATAGTTTCAGATCATTTATGTTCATTTTATTGTATTGCAAATAAATGCATTAAGATATTTACGACTCCCCAGACGAAGTCTCTGTTTTCATGTATTGCCAGACTAATATTACCATGATGTAGACAGAAATGGGGTAAAGGCAATGAGTGTTAATGCAAATGGATCCAATTTGCAAACCAATTTCAAATATATAAAGACAACAGGTGAATCGAACTTTTCCCGCCCACAATCCGCCAAGATAAGGTCTCCCAGTAGCCTAAAATACATGGAAATTGCTGCGTCTGGGGAGAATTGTTCTATTTTTGTAATACTATTGAAACAAAGTTATTGTTACCCCGACGTTAAGTGATTGCGGCTGAGTTTAAATTCATAACGCAAGTGAATTGCAGCACGGGTATTATTAGAATCAACCATACAACTTTTAAAGAGATGCTTGTTTAAACACCGTTCTACACAAGTTGAAAACTTACATTTGAAAACTTTTAAGGCATTATAATCATAGAATACAATTATCAATACTGAAAAAAACATTTTAAGGCTACATTGTACGTTGTATAATAATGCTTGAGCTAACCTACCCAGAACTGGCTATAGGTAGTGGTGGGGGGTTTGTGGAGGCTGTTTGACATATTGCTGGTTGTACCGGGGGCTCCCCCCAGCCAGGCCAGGCCTGCCAACACCGCCTTTTGCACATTCCCAAGGGTCAGGGGTCTCGTCATGAAAAAAACTCACAAGGAAAAAAACACCAAAAAAAAAAACCACCCCACTTTTTGGGTTAATTGATAAAACATAAAGCTTTTCTGCCAACGTGCGATCAAAGGAAACCCCATTTATTATTACTGAACTTTTTAGATTGGAGATGCAATCAACTGCCCGGATCGAAGGTCATGCATTATATCTAATTATGTTTCTTCAACTGAGTTTTGGAACATTTTTTTCGACCCATGATAAAAATGTGTTCATACTCTTTCAACTTCATGATAAATACTTCGGATCTAGACTAGTGTGAATTAGTGTTTTTTTCTGGATGGGAAGATTTTTTTTCTATAGATATTTTGAACGCGACTGGACCTTCAGTGTCATTTACAATGTCTATAGGGAAATTAAATTGTACTCATGTTTTTGTTCAAAGCAGAAAGTAAAGTCACTTGTTGTTTGGCAGTTTATCAACAACGAAAAAACAAGTGTCAACCATGTCGCTAGACTCGTGGACTCCCCTCAGGAAACAGTAGTTTGAAATGTGATCACTCAGTCTAAACAAGCTTCCCTGGTCAATGTTTCATTGTCACAGAAAGTTTTTTCTCTGTAGAGAAGTCCCCTCTGGAGGTTCAAAAAGCAGTCTTGCTCTCGTCATTCTCTGAGAATCTGCCAACTGTTATATGAAGAACAGTCGGGTAGAAAAAGTAAATCATTTATCTTATTTCAAAACCTAGTGCAGTTACAGATGTTCTGACAAATTTGAAATAGGAACTCTTTTGAAGATATCAATACCAAGTAACTGAATAGCAGGATTTGGGGTGGCTTGAGAAATGAGAAATAGGTTTTTCCTAAAAGCCTTAACAAATCCATTTTACGTTTTTCAGAAGTGTTTCTTTTTTGTAAATAGAACGTACATACTGCTCATATATAACCCATGTTTGAAGTAGATAACGTTTACAAATGCCTCTACATTACACAAGTGTTAGATTTCTAAGAGGCCATGTCTTTGATGCGGTGCATCATTCCTCAGATAACGGCTAGGCACTGGAGGATCTATAAGCTGATACTCACAGACCCTGAGCGGGTCTTTCCTCCAGGGGCTCATGTGTGAGACCTCCCTGTGAAGTTATTGACCTCCTCCTGTGTGCATGGCCATGATATGTGACCCCAGGTAGTAAAACACGCTTTTATGTCCCCAGGCATGATGTGTGGATTACACAAACTTAATCAACTTTATCCCCTGCTTTCTCAAGGATGGCAGGTCACAAGGCAACTCCTGTGATGTACGTAAGGAAATCCTCTTGGTTTTACATATACAAAAGCTCTCATATTTCGACTTATTTATGCATGTAGTGTTTGACGTATGACTGGTTTTAATAATTTAATGTCTAAATCTAATATTTTTTCTATCTGCATCACTGTATATCCTTGAAAGTTTTATTCAATGGTTGAAGTCAGTTTAAATTTGATATGATTTCTGAAATCATTAATGGTCATTACGAAACTAAAGGCAGTTATGTTCTAAAAAACAAAATGTACAAATTGAAATTTCTAAATAAGCCTACTTACGGTAATTAATTCTTACTTTACACAAAACCCACTTAATTTGGACTACCTATCATTCGTAATGTTTTAATATACAATTTATCCCAGCACAGACCAGAAATCACCTGATTTAATCATGAATGCTTACAGTACAGGCCCTCCCATACAGCACCTAGTTACTGAGCTCCATGGTGTTCTCCTTAAGCCCCTCCAGTCCCGGTGGTCCTATTGGGGATCCTCCGTGGGAATCCGCCCCATTAATCCGTGAGATGTGCAGGCTGGGGTGGTCGGGCTGACACCTCTAAGCACCAGTAAGCGGGCAGGGTCCCTCCTTGGACCTCCTCCAGGGTCCCCAGACCATCCCAGTTCTGGATCAGCGGAGGGGTGAGTGGGTGTAAAGATCTGAGGCTGCTGTCCGGGGGGTGGGAATCACTGTTTGGTTATAGCATGGAGAGTATAATAGGTCAAAACTGTGGGATTTCCTTTTCCCCATATTTTGTGGTACAAAAACCAAGCTGACTGCTCTTTAAACTGTTGCATTTGTTGAACTCTCCTGGTTTGTTCTGATTTTAGACCATTAGGAAGGGCACTTATAATAATACTCATTTCTATTGACAATCTTAAACAGCATGTTAACCCCCCCCCCCCCCCTTGCTTGAGGGATTGCATTTCTCCATTATTTTATTGTCAGCACTAGTGCACCACCACTTATAAGGTTATGCAGAGTCGATAACCAAACTATATCTGAGAACATGGATCTTGAGTTTCCGATAGAAAACAATACACCGTTCAATATTGCCTTACAGAGGCAATTACAAAGTTGTTGCTTTGTTGTCAACGGTCAACATAAGTTGAGACTTTAATACATTACTCTGATTACTGTTTGATGAATCCCTAAAGTAAAAGGATATTTCCTAGAAGATTAGGTTATCGATATGCTTTCATCTTAATCGTCAGCAGTGCAGACTTGGTTTACTGATCGATATCATTATTAAGCCTCTAAAATTCCTTAATAAGATTGCCTTCAGCGCAGATTACATTGATAGGCCAATACATTAGAGGTTTAGGTTACTGCCTCTGATAATCCATTTAGATAGGTCGGGTTTGACATCGTAAACAGGATCTATAAACAGTATAGATCTGATTATTAATAGTATACATATATTTGGAGCAAATAGAAGGGTAATCCCAAAGGATACCACATATATTCATTAGATTATTTCAACTTATTACAATAGCTAGGTGCAGTATAGATATCTCCATTATCTTTCAGTGTAACTAAACACAACTGCAGTGAGGCCGAAGGAATACCCTACCACTATCTGGAGCTATATCTCAACCCGTTCTGGCTGATACAAATTACAATGTATTACGCTCTGAACCATGCCACTAATCCGTTCACACCACATACCCCCCTGGGAGGCTCCACAACAAATCTATCCAGGCAGAGTCATTAAATACATGCCAGGAGACAACGAGATTACAAACCATTATTTTCTCAGCCCAACAGGCCTCTGCATGGTTCCAATACACAATGGTATAGGGCCTTTTCTAATATCTACAGCTTAGCAACACAAGTGCAGAAAAACAAGCACTCAAAGTTGTTACTGAATCGAAAGAGACAATATGACTAGTACTTGATATACCGGTGGCAGATATAAAAACGTACAACATGCAGTATGAACATATTATGCAATAACTCCACTCAGTTTAACGTAGAACTCAGTGTCTTACTCTAAAGTTCTTGCAAGTATAACATAGGTTTGAAATGAATAAGACCTAGATCAAATACCTTGTGGTTCTCTGCACTTTAATGCATAGGAGCATTTTGCACCATTTTACTCGCAAGGTGGCACGGTGCGGAAACTCCCCTATTTCCTCCAAGAACCCAAGTACCACAGGGACTGCAAGACAGTAATTTCAACTGAAGTTATCTTGCCAAGGACAAGTAAATCGGGGGAGGCTGGGCGGGGGAGGATTGAGTGTAGCTGGCTTAATTAAATGATCAGAATTAATTAGAAACATCTCATTAGGGCTAGGCTGAATGGTGGATTAGGATGGAGGGAAGACGCCGCAGGGATGGGGGATTACTAGAGATTGGATGTGAAGGGTTCTTTGGTGAGATTTGCTCCCTTTTTCTTCACATGTTACCATGCGTGGTCTGTATGTATCTGGGTTCTGTGTAAGCCTTTGATGGACGCCATCTTATAGGGTATGTGATAAGCATGGGTCATGACGGAATAAAGTCAATCCCATGATCTAGATATAATTTGTTGTCTTGTACCTTGTGATTCTTGTTGAAAGGATGGTGACGTGAAAACAACCCAATTTCAAATGTGGATATGTGCGCTCTGTGTTGACATATTCTTGGGGAAGGAGTTCAAGATGTAGAATTACGTTGCATTACTTGAGAAATTTCTTGATGTACACATTTGTTTGCAGCAAGAAGGAAATTTGATTTTATATCAGAAAGTTTCTGCACCATTTCCATTTGTTAAAAAAAACATAAGACATACTTGTTTTCCAATGATTGTATATATATTCCATTCCAAAAAATAGTCTGTTTCGTTTTTCACAAAGATACTTCTATTCACCATATGGAATGTATCTCTTTATAGAAATCCCAGAGGCATTATTTATTACCGTGACATTCGTGTGCAGATGTCATGATATTCAAAGCCACCACGCCAAGTCATAAACAACTAGAGCGTCAGATGGCATCACAATCCTGACTGAAATTTTGATAAACAGACTTCAAGTTGCTCAAGTTTTATTACACAATCTGTATCAGATTTATGGTCCAGATATCAAATCTCAAACCCGTTCTCACTTTTAATCGGCAGGACACATTCCAACATCCCAATTCCTAATGAGTTAGAAACCGATGTTTCTCGCAGTGAATGTAGTATGAGACTTGTTGGGCAATTTGTATGAAAATTGCATGGGGTCTGTGACAGATGATTTATACTTCAAGGATTATTGCAACTACTCCAAAATATGATCACCCACTAAATACCCAGACATTACAGTTATGGTTATAGCTAGCATGAATAGATACATTTGATATGCTGAGCCACTAGCAAAGCCTAGAAACGGAGAAGTTACATTTTCTTAAAGTACCACAGTGGAAGTTATGATATTCAGAGGCAATGATCCTCTTTTAGTTTTCAGATAACTCACAGTACGTGAAGATTCAGATGTTAAGACTGTTGTACAATATGAAATAAAAACTTGACATGTTGCAAGTCATGTGATACAATTTAGATTCGTTCATTGCATGTTCTACTAAACAACATGCACCTAGAGAGTGAATCTTGAACATCCAAATTAGTTTTGTTTGTAGTGTACAGCAGCAGTAGTATAATAGTATGTGGCAGACATGCACATGGTTAAAAACAAGATCAAAGTAACCACACCCCAATCAGTAGAGTGAGAGGAGCTGATGGGGTGGTCGTGACTACCCATGTCAGCAGTGGGATGCTGCCCATGTCAGCAGCCTGAGCAGTGGGTGCTGCCCATGTCAGCAGTGGGTGCTGCCCATGTCAGCAGCAGGAGCAGGAGGTGCTGCCCATGTCAGCAGCCTGAGTAGGGGGTGCTGCCCATGTCAGCAGCCTGAGTAGGGGGGTTGACAGTGGGTGGGCCGAGACATCATGTCACAAATTAACAGCTCCCAACACCAGCGCCCCCTAGGCGCCAGATGGCAGGTTACAAACAGGGGGAAGGACGTGTGAAGTCACACGGGGAGGTGGGGGATGGGGAGAGGGGTGAGGGGTGGTGGAGGTGTTGGGGTGGAAGAGTGGAAGAGTGGGGGAGGAACTGCTGTTCATAGTGTCTACAGCAGTGACACGGGATGGAATCCCTCATGGGCTAGCTATAGGTCGATGATATGGGAAAGGGCTGGACATAAGAAATATGTTAAATCTAACAGGCATAGGTATAAATTCATAAACTGAAATGGTAAATATTAATCCTCTGGCCAAGAGCGCTGCAGTCAGGAAATATTTCGGAGGGCTGCAAATTTTACTTTTTATCATGAAGCCACTGAAGAGCGCTGGACATTTTCACAGTATACTAGCTGACAACGCCTTCTCTCCACTCCTTAGGTATCCCTGGACCCGCCCCAGATAACGATATATAGACACATGAGATTGTGATTCTAGAAAACCGAACCAAAACGTCCAATAAGTATTCTGATCTTAAGGGACATTTTTATTGAATGTTGAAGACACTGATGCATAATTGTATCTTAAGGGTACAGGTGACGTCATGAGTCAGAGTCGCATTCCTTTGAAGTGGATCAAACGACTAAACTATTTTAACAAAGGAACCTGAGATGATTTGATCAAATTAACTTTCCAGATGCTGCATCTAGCTATCGGGCAGGATAATTTGCTTCAAATTTAGCCAAATTAGGCAATCAAATCATCTAGTTAGACTTCTGCAAAACACAAAGTTTGATGTCACAAACAAGATAGTGGAAAGGGTCCTTGCCAAGGAGGGACAGAAGCTCGTTAGATTTCAAAGGCCAGACTTGCCTCGACGGCGGAAGCAGACGTACGTCGCACTCTCCAAGCAGAGATCTAGTCACTCCCTTTACTCCAGTCTGAGAATGGATGAGTTCTGCTTGAAGAGTGTGGACGCCAGTGGAAGATTTCCCGTCAGCACTCGCGACCGGAAGAAGAGTCGGGCGTTCGGCACGAGGTGTTTATGGGATACGTTGCACTTAATCTGTCAGTAGTGGACTAAGGGAGAAAAAACGAGATCAGAGGCAGTCGACGGGTGTGGCCCACGACTTGGAAAAGCTTTTGCTTTGGGTGGACAAATTCGCTGGTTCGCCGTGGGTGGCATGCGTTTAGCATTGCCACCTTGATACCATCCATTCCGGTCGATAGCGGGCGATAACTGCCGACAGCGTGAGATATAGAAAGGGGGCGGTGAATAAACTGAATATGACACGGTGTTGGAGGAACTCCAGGGGATGAAGGAATACACTGTGTGGGGTTAGATTTACCTCTCTCCTCCTGGTACTGGTTAGAGTTATAATCTCATTAGGGGCTCACTTACAATTCCTCTCACTGATAGCTGTTCAGGTGGGTATAATTCACCAACTGATAACTTGATTTTTGAACGCATTTTTATGAAACTATATTTATAATCTTCTTTTCCTCCCCTAAAGTATGGCAATTCTTTCACAGCTGGAGCATTGGGATAAGTGTATGATAACTTGATGCCAAAGTTACTGCGGATTCTTTCCCATTTCTTTTTCTTATACCCTTCTCCTTTACCTTATTTCCACGTTTCATTACACATTAAGCTTCATCTGAATAGTAAAAAGAGATGCTAAGTAAACCGTTTGGATTTGTTAGACCACCTAGGGAGTCCAGGAACGCCCAGTGTTGATCTCAATATGTAAAACTTGGGGAACTTAGGACTTTTGCATTCCACCAGAGTCAGTTAAGGACAACTTCCAGGTTAAAACATTCCTGGTTAGGCAGAGTGTGATGGAAATAACAGTGATTAGGCCTATAGGTCCCGAGGCTGGACTAGGATCAACTTGATCATTATCTGTGCTGTTTTCACTTACCACAAATAGATCCAATTATCGAAATCCATTTTAAAGGGTGTTCAGAGGTTGCCCAAGGATATATATAGACGTATACATTGGGATATTTTGGTACTATATTTGCATAGATTTTTTCTTCTGTGCACATGTATCATAATAATGATTTTTACTGTAATGACTGCCTGCCTGGATTGTTTCATAGTGTTTTAAGATACAAACTAAATTCGGTTACAGTTGGGTAGGCGAAACAAGCCAATTTTACGATGTGATATTAGAAATGAGCCAGGACAAATCAATTTCGACATCATTGTCCCTTCTCTGGGACGGTAGTATTGCAAGAGAAAACACTGTGATTTGATCCTTATCAGAAAAAGGTTAGCGTAACGAGTGTCTGGCTACAGTTCTAAATCGGGCTCAGCCCTTGAGATAACAAATAAGATGTAAGCTCATTAATGCCAGACATTTCATGTCGTGAAAAACCAGCGGGAAAAGACTGAGGTAGGCTTATTTGTGTCACAGTGACACCATTTTGTTTATCTTTACGTGACATCTGATCTCTCTTGTTTCCGTTCTCGGCCATGCTTATTTTCAAAACATGGTGTATTGTCTTTGTAAGGAAGTGTCAATCATGTCCAGGTCTATAACTTTAAGCAGTCCCAGATGTAGGCCTATACTTTTGCGTTGCATTTCCAATTGACATTATACCAGTGGATAACACAGCACAATACAATACAATACAATACAATACAATGCAATACAAGTTCCATTATCTTTTTCAACGACTGCGCTGCTGTATCATAATCATTCAAATTATGTTCGATGGACAGTCCAAATATCGGCTGCAAATTGTACAGCTTCATCATCACTCATAGAACGCTTTAAAACACATGTGGAACACTAATCTGAAAGGAACTTCTTAACGAGGTGTACACATTTAATAAGCAAGCTTTAAAACCACCACTAATGCAACTGTTTCCTATTTTGGACTGAAGAATAATAAGAAACACTCCGCCCCTAGGGTCGGACGTATCAGATTATGTTTCACTAATACCCGGATGTGTACCTTGGTGGTAAACTGTTTCACCTGGATACGCTTAGCTTCACGCACAGACAGGCCCATGAGCAAACAGTGAGGGCAAATAAAGAAATTCGCGATCAGTTTTTCATATTTATTTTCCCACAACTCTCGCATGTTTCAAAATGGATATTCGTTCGCAGCATATTCCCTGGGATAGTACGTCCATGTCGTATATATACAGGTCACATGATGGACGTCTCGCTTGCATAGGATATATATCTTTTCAGGATATCGGGAGGATATCCTTACTTATGTTGTCACTATTCTCCAGGCTGTGTCCTGCACCGTTTTTTCTTACATTTATATTTTCTATTTGGATAATTTTGTTTTATTTTCGTTTACTTCTATTACTATTTCTAGCTTTTTAGTTATAATTTCTTTCTATTTTATTTTTTCTTTCTTTGTTTTCACTTTTTTTCCTTTTAACCCCTTTATTTTCTTTTTTTTTTTCCCCCTTTATTTCCCCTTTATTATTTAACCCCCAGCCATCGCCGCCTCCCCAGACGTTTTCCCCCGTCGTCCCCATTGTCCGAGGTAAGTGATGGTGGCGGAACGGGCCGACGTGGGTTGGGGCCGTAATGACCGGTGTCCAGCCCCCCCCCCCCCCCCGAGGTGTCGGACCTTTGTGGACATGACCAGACAGCTGGTCACGGCTGGACACTCCCCCTCCGTCTTCACGGCCCTTCCTCTTGATGGGCCGGGGGAAGGGGGAGGAGTACTATGATGGAGAAAACGTGTGGATATTTTGAATAAACTACAAGTTAAGGTTGCAAATAAAGTAATTGAGGATGTGTATAGTAGCATGGGCGTAGGCACTCAGAGTCAGATATGCATCTGGAACACTTACATATGCACGCGCGCGTTAAGATTATTATAGGAAGGGCAGAGGGAGAGGCTTCTATAACAAAGTCCTGAAACACATCTTAAGTGATCGACAAAATTTGAAACAATCTTTGTGATGATTGTGCATAACCTTTTGAGAAACTGGACTGAAAAGGAACATACCATCTTACTAAATTGCAACATTTTCGTTGCACTGAGCAGGCTACACATATCGATTTCCGAAGCGACATGGAGTAACCCCCCACCCTCCCTCTCCCTCTCCCGTGTTCCTCCTACGCTTCTACAAATACCAGCTGGTGTGTGTACGCTCAACCTTTACGGGGCGAGCCGTGAGAATCTTGCCCTTCACCTCCATCCAGGGGGGACCTTTTACCGTGTATCACTTATCGGAGATCCGATCCTCCCGTAAGGACCTTTTAAAGGTCAATTTAGGATCAGATACCATGTTTCATGACTTTTGGATAGGTTATTTGAAATCACTTTATAATTAGAATTGCCCTTTGATCTTTAAGTGAATTTGTTGATTTGAAGGTTTTGTGGTTTTATTTAGCCTACTTCCCGGTTGATTACTTTGTTTTCCGATGCATTATAATAGTCGTATACTTGCATTATTATTGTAAAGTATTTCCATTTCTATCTTATTTCTTTCTCTGTTTGAACACATTGTTCGGGTCCTTATCGTTTGGGAATGTTAGAAAGGTAAACTTATTCCACAGAAAGGTTCAGTTCGTGTCAACAAACTATTCAGTTCTGTTAAAACTGTTCCTTTTAGCACTTCTTCAACCAATCCCTTTCAATTTCCTTCTGATCCATTGATTGTTGCTAAATGTGGGCACGTTAAAAACGTCAATATTTGTATTAGATAATCCCAAAGCAATAGCAATCCCAGGGACATTTAACACATCGTCGAGGGGTGAGTCCATTCATGGCTCATCCCCATCAGAATTCCGCCGAGCAGACGACAAACAGCGCCGGCAGCGCCAAACTGAAAACACCTGCACGTCCGACCATTTTACCCTCACCCGACCATTCAATTTCCGCGCCAAAATCACCGAAAGTCGTCTGCGCAGAAACTACGCACGCGCGCCTTAAGAATTTCAAGGGCGAATGTTGATATAGGCTCAGAGTATATGGGGAAGTGCTCAAAAGTTTAAATTTTGTTGGTAATTTTGTGTAATTTGCTAAAGTGTCAGATAACTTTTGGGGTCATACGGCGCGTGGGGCTGGCGGCTTGACAAAGAGGGAAAGCGATGTCGGTCTACAAAGAGGAGTAGGGCTCTCACGGTTGGGGGTACGGGGTAGCCCCCGAAATCACTTCCAGCTGGGAACTGTAGGCTCGAGGAAGGATACCAGGGGTAGGGAGGTTGGGGAGTAGGGGGTGGGGGGAGGGTCTTGTCAGGGGTGCTAGAGGGGAAGTGAACGCACTAAACAGCATTCACTGATCTGTTACATCTTTCCTGTCTGCCACGGTAAAAACTGATCTAAATTTGTTTTTCCACCTTCCTTGGTTCGGCTAAAAAGTATGCCCTGAATGCTGTAAGTATCCTTATGCTGCTGAAACAGAAGAATATCGCGTTCCAAGAAGTATTTCATGGCCGTTAAACAGGAGGTATTTGAGGGGAGATAAGATTTTTTCCGTAATATAATTTAATAATACAAGTTATCATTTCCTCGGTTACTTTCACATTTCACTTACCCATTGAAGCTTTTACAATGCTTTTACATTGGATTCCTGTCATAATTCAGTCTGGTGTCTACCTTTGGAACCCAGAGTCTGCTAGCACTGATTCTCTTTTTCATAAAGTAATAACGTTCACCAGTAGGTTAAATGGCACATTATTATCCAACAGAAAATGCCGTTATGGAAAATATTCGAATTTTCCAGCAAAGGTAATGTTTTGCCGACTTAACAAAGAAGGACAACGATCTGGTCAGAAGTAACATATGGTCACAAAGTGTGAGCTGTGAAGGTGTTGAGACAGCTCTTGTCCACTATGGAAATGAGGGAGGGCAGACAGTAATAGCACCCCTAACCCTGTTATTAACCTCCTTCCACTTACCCCACACCCCTCCACCCCCTAGCACATTGAGAACAAAGTGAAGACCTTCTGAAAGCTCTCAAGATGTGACCAACTCGGTCAGATATCTGTCTGTGCGCTGTAACTAAAACCTGGCGACGTCGGCTGCGTCACATGACGTCACATGACGTCACGCACGTGTCATTGTGACGTCACCGGCGCCGCGGGCACGCGTCCGTGAAATAGCTTCAGACGTTATGGCGGCCAAAATGGTGGGTAACGGGTGAGTAACCAAGACTCAGTGGACGGATTCAGATTAAATACTTGGCCTAATTTACATTGATAGAAATGGAGCAGGCCATTTTACGAATCTCAGTAGGTCGATTCTTTGAGGGTTGGGATGGGGGTGTAGGGGGAGGAGCATAGGCCTGTATAGGGTGAGAATTGGGCTACAGAGGATGAAAAGAAGATTTCAGGGATAGCATACGTTGGCGCTTCTATGTTTTGTGCTTGTAAGTTCCTACCCTACCTAACCTCTTACAGCCCTTTGAAGAATGTAGCTTTAGATCCAATCGTAATCTTTCCTTTTGTCCCTCCCTCGCAGGCTTAACGCAAATTATCCTTTAAAAGCTGAGAGAACAAAGGGACACAGGTGTAACACGTCGATCAAGTTACACAACTTCACGATGTAGTTACTCTTATGGTCCTTCATCCAATAAGGCTAAAAGGGAAGTTTTATTTATTTTATTTTGTTATTTTTGTGATAAAATCATAACTAGTTAAGGCCTTCAAAACGATTAATCTTCAGGCATCATGTATTTAAAATCCCCCCAACGCACAAAAAAGAATAAGATAACATTAGAAAAAAGAAGGAAATACAAAAACAGAGTGTTACTGCTAAAAATAAGGGTGATGAGCACTTCACGAGCGAGCATTTGGACTGGGCAGTGACCTATTTATAGGTATGACTCAGCGCAGTGACGGCGCCCGGATGCTTATATTATATATACACACAATGTTTTTGTAGCGACAGTGTGACTCAAGGTATTAACGCTAACTAGAAAATATTCAAACTTTTAAATCCCCACTATATTATTCACCATCATATACTAAAAACTTTTCCCATTATGTCATGCACTGACTACTAGTGGATAGCTTGCAAGATGCACGCACCAGTACTATTTAGTAGAATTAAACCATTCGTTGATTCAATTCATGTTTTATGTGTGTTCTCTCAGCACCAACAGTTATCAGGCAGCTTATGTCTGGTTTCACTCATGATGTAGTTTTAGGGTAGATTCTTTTCAGCAAAATAAATATTCAGTCTGGTTCTGTCCATGCCCTTGGGGCAGCAGTTGACCCTCTTGTAGTTAACCAATTAAAAGTGATGTAAGCTTCTGCTGTAGTTTACATTAAAACTGACCAGTGACTCAAGCGGTGTCAAGTGGTTTAAGGCTGTATTCCACAGGCCAACTTTTTAGCCCGATTTCATAAATCGGCAGTTGGAATAGGGGTTGATCACACAAATGCTACACTACAATATAAAGGGATTTTAATTCTCTTTCAATTGATGTAGGACGCAGGGTATTTCACGATATTATTGGACAAAGGGAAAAATTTTGAACTATGGGCAGTAAAAATCACCGAGTAGAGTACAGACTAAAGGGTCGGCCTCTACTTTCCCAGACGAGTGGGAGGGAATTATTTATGTTCCCGGCCCCTGGCCCTGTCACCTATTGGGGGCATGTCTTATTGCTATTTCATGAACATCATAACAGTGGGTTGGCACAGTGACAACGATCAACCAGTTTATTTCCTCCTGAATATTTACAGTGACATGCTCCGAGTATATTCTGCTTGATTGAACTTCAACTGGATACAATGGTTCTTTTGTTTTCAGTTTGAAATCATTTATGTATTTCCGAAAGCCTGGTGATCATAAACATGTAGAATGTGTTTTCATTTTGCCATAAGCATGTATATAATATTTTAACAAGGTATACAATATAACAGTGTACTCCTACGCTATTTCCCTTTTTACCAGCTTAAGAGGCACCCTTGTCTTGTCACTGAAGCTAAAAACTTGACATTGGCAAATAAATCCGGCCCTGTTAAAAGTTACATCTTTCATAAAAAGTCGCACTTGAATGTCTCTCCTTTTAAAAAAAAGTGATAGAATTGAATAAAAGAAAATCAGCTCACACTACCACATACGTGCTGCTACTGTGAATTAGAAACAGATACTTCAAAGCAGACGTTCTCCAGACCAACAGAGATAGAAAAAAACATATTTATGTTCAAAAACAATTAGAAAAACTAAGTTAAAAAAATGTCAAACCGTAGTGAACGATTCCCAGATGGGTTATCAAATAGCAAGTGGGCCCCAGGGTAAACCTATTGTTTGACACCAGGTGTCGTGTAGTCATGGCAACCACTTCCACTTCCTGCCAACAACAGGGCACAGTTTACAACATTATTTTGATATTTTACGACAAACAAGAGTAGCCAACCAGTTTTAGGAATATTTTACTGCAAAGTTTTAATTGAAATATTGTGCACCAAATCGAGTTGTTTGATATAAATGTGAAGATGAATGTCTGGTTTTGCCTTTAACCAATATATACATGTACATCTACCAGCTAGTGTGCTGGATATAGGAATATTATCTTAGACTACTTTGGTACCAACGTTATCTTCTCAGAGTGTTATGGTGAACTTAGAAACGCCAATTTAGACAAAGACTATATATATAGGCCTATATATACAAGGACAATATACAAAATGTATACCTTGAATTAGGATGCCACATATGTAACTAGAAGAAGGACCTTATTCTGTGAAACAGTATAATATATTGTGAATCATAACCACCAAAAAGGTTGAACATGAAGAAGAGCCCCTAACACATGTGTCCCATTCAAAACCCCTTTGGAATTCAACAGCCAGATGTGCATACATAACTTACTGCCAACCCCTCCCCCTCCAAAGCCGCCCATGCTAATATCTGAGGCGGATAATTACATAAGCAGACTGTCGCAGGGCACGTCTGGGGGGTACTGGAGGCAGGGGAAGGGGTTACTGGAGGCAGGAGATCTGTCTGATTACATTACTACCACATGTGCCTGGTTCTATGCCTCCAGGCTGTCCTTGTATGGTTCAGGGGAGGGAGGGGGGAGGGGGACGCTGGTGGGATCCTCCAGTGCCTGTTACTAGGTCCAACACTGGAGGAAATGCCACCCAGGTGTTCCCCATGTGATCTAATGAGGTGGTGTAGGATAGGCTTTTGTGATTACATTTTCATACATTATGTAACTGGTCTAAAACGCAAATCACTATACAAAGGCATATCTAGTTAGGTAGCGTTGGATATTCTTTTGTGATTACATTTTCATACATTATGTCACTGGTGAGGAATGAAAACAGTAAGAATTGATATCTCTATGATTAGAATTGCATACTGAATATCCACTCTTACGCGTTTATCGAAGTGCTGAACGTGGAATGGATCTTGCATAGTTCAATCTGCCTGTATGATGTATGGTGATATTTCTGATAATAAACATACATTGACCTTATTCTTTACTTTTACATTTGTAGTTGATGTACATGTGTTCATTATCAAGACAACATCTCGTGACCTAATTATAGATGAATTACAATTTAATGTTTGTTCTCGTTTCTTTCAGGTGAGTCAATTCCCTATGGTGCTTTGGCACTAATTGTACCCGGTACTGGTGATTTGGCCAGGTGGGTGAGTACTTCAAACGCTTCTTTGATTCTTAAAAATAACATGTATACCACAGGTGAAAATTGGCTGCACTTCAGCATTAAAATAGGACTTTTCTATATATAAACATTATGTTGAATATTGCCATATGTTACAAGAGAATAGGATGATAAAGGCTGCATATTTGCCAATGCCCAGTGGAAGAATCCGAGAACAAAAGCCAATGATAATAAATTATTATTGAATCAAAAACCAATTTATATCTTGTGCCCATAGTCCAATCTACAACTTAGACAATGACAATTATTCCCTGCACGGTTTGTGCTTCTATACTATAACTTTTATTTTGTTCTGTCCAGAGTTAAATTTATATACAGAGAAATTTTCACAGGTATACCTGTATTTGTACACCTATTGTATAATATAATATTGTATATGTCAATCAATATTATTATAATAATCATTATGCTTCATATATATAACTGAAGTATCGCCAGATAAAAACCATCATGCACCTAGACCGTTTTATCAACCTCCCCAGCCTGTGAGGTGGTGGTACGTATCGACCGGTGCATCGATCTATAGTAAATGGTGTTCTGGTAATACTTAGATGACAGGGGGGACTGACAACATGACAGGGCCTAGTCAAGGATGACGCCTCCTGGTAACAGGCTATAGTCAGGGAAGGCACAACGCTCTATCATCTAATCTATGAATAACACAAAATGACTACTGATTACCGTAAACATTGTAATGTTGTTTTTCATTGCTTTGGGTGCAATCTTTCGACGATATTGTCTTTGTTGGTACAAGAACTATAGTATGAATGCTTTAAAGCCCACCCACATCCCATCAAGAAGTGGTATAAAAATGGTAATGCCTGAATATAAGACATACGATTAAGTAAACTAACTTAATTTCCAGAGCGTATTTAAATCAACGCCCTTTTGAGTCATTCCTAGATACAAAGGTAATTTCAGTTACTTTCCTGCTTTAATGCTGGTAGTAACCCAGTCGGTCACCACCTCAGGTTCACTCGGTACATTAGAACCTTGTACAACTTATGTGGAAGCAGGACACGCTGCATGTTAGATCTAGAAAACAAAATACCTGCAGTAGACCGTCAGCATAGACGTCTATGTGGTTGACAGTTGGTAAACCACAGTTACAGGTCGATCTCGCAGTTGACTGAATACTTTCACCAAGTGATTAATTGGGGACTGACATTGCTTCTTTACTGTCAGGCACTTGCAGCAAATCATCATCAAATCCGTGTAGATTCAGTAGATCCAGTGAACGTAACAAATACATTTGAAATGTATTGTAGAATGGTTATGTTTGATAGTGATTGAATGGGGATTCCCCTGAATAAATGACTTTCCAATGGATCTAACCTAAAAGTCTCTAGAATCTAAATCACAACATTGAATTAATACAGTTTGAACCAAATTCAACATCAAGATTAACATCAAAATAAAGACTTCGTAAAACATGAATTGCCGAGTGAGCAATCATTGAACTTCCAAGTGTTACCCCTTTTACACCATTCGTCTCGTTCTTCTATCCAGCCAGTTTAAACACCTTAAGGTATCAGGTGATACCTTAAAGTTGAATGGAAGTCTGTGAGAACGGATCACACTTAGAGTCTATAGATTCGAAAGGACACAGTTAAGAGTGATTATCCCTCATTTCCATTTAAACGTGAGACTGAATGCAGAAGACTGATTAATGTTATATTTCATGAAAACGTGCAGTTGTGTCAGTAACGATATAATTGCTCGAGTACAACCATAGTCAAAAAGGTATTCTATAGATCCAATAGTAAGAAGACTATGTACATTATACAGTACATTCTCTACAAATTACCATTGTATGAAAAGGCATTGAAACCTATGTATGCGTGATAGGAAGCATAGAGATAACTTTTCAATAATAACCAGTTACAAAGAACCTTCGTAGCTACTGTGACATTTCGTGATGTTTTATGATGTTTTGTGGCATTTCCTTATAGTCTGAGACTGGTAACATTTACACAGGAAATGTATAATACAAAAAGAGTCGGATTGGCTAGGCGGGCAACGCAGGCCTTATGTAAAACATTATCTTTTCATGGTTATTGAAAGAGCGTGCAGCACGGCTTATGTGCGTGAGGGAAGACTTGGAGAACAGAACTTTGAGAATATCTCCTTGGCGTACCCTCGCCAGCATACTCCATGTATACGAGATAACTCTATTACTTCTCACGAACCTGCCTCTGACGTATGCGTTTATTGTGAAGCAACTGTAAAATAAATTTTCCAACTTCGTAATAAGCATTTTCCAACTACGTAATAAGCAATACTTATAGTTTAGAAAAGAAACCTCTGACACTGTGTCAGAGGTCAGAATCTGCATTATCAATTGCCAAGTCTCAGGTCAAGTGCCTTCTCAGTTCATAATTATGAATCTGAATAAGCACCATTTATGTAGATAATTATGGTATAAACATAAAGGGTGCCCATTCGGATTTGCATTTGAATCATTGTTGATAACAATCTATATTGCATGAAATATGGAATCAAAATAATTATAGGATAACAAACCTAAAGGTTTTCCCTTGGCTTGGTATAGTGTGAACGGAATAGGCCTCTCTTCCCAGACGCCTAATACTTTACACTAATCGGCTACTTTTTACCTGCTGGCGCCCTCCCCGTCACAGCCCGGCCTCCCCGGGATGTCTCTCCATCTATGATGGATGTCCATCTGGGAGGGATCAGAATGAAAAAATTTTAGGCCCAAAATTGCCCCACGCCATCCATGGTTAGCTGTTTGAATGATAACTTAGACATAATTTAGTTGTTGTTTTCACTTCAATTCATTTCAGATAAATATATGAATTCTCAGGTATTTCCTATATCTTCAGACTAATGCTTGAAGTTGGACACTTGACTTTAACATTAGCTATCTAACTTGATAGATGTAAGATGAACATTTCGCAATATGAACACCAAAGCAGTGTTTCAAAAAAGATCTAATTAGGCTCTATATTGGAAATATGAGAAGTCAATCCCCCATATTGTGCCCAGACACCTCTGTTAGGAGAGTGAAACAACTCGTTACCTGCGCGCACACTACGGTGCATGCGCATGAATATAGATAACTATTCAAATTTATAGGTGCAAGGTCTACATCTCGCAATATGAACATCAAAGCAGTGTTTAAAAAAAGATCTAATTATATTGGAAATATGAGAAGTCAATCCCCCATATTGTGCCCAGACACCTCTGTTTGGAAAATGGAATAACGCGTCACCTGCGCGCGCACACCACCGCGCATGACCCGGGTCACGTGACTGTTAAGGTTCACAAGAAGGACGCTAGGCGTCGCCACTGTCGACATCCAGGGGGGGGGGGCGGGGGGGGGGGGGGTCTCAAGGGTTTTGTAAATTGTTCTCGGCCAGGGTGTGAGTGAGTGATGAAGTATAGGCTGTAGAGGTGTTGGGGATGGGTAGGTAGGTAAGGGATGGGGGATGGGCTTACCTGGGGGAAACGAGAAGTAACAGGTGCGAGAAGCATGCCGTGCTAAGCCACACCTCGCACCTCTCTGCCTTATGAATTACCCGTCAGGGGATGAGGTATGGAGTCTCCCCCACCTTCTTACCCCCCGCAAACCACAGGAATCTGCTATGTGTGTTTTACATAGGTGTTTCTACACTATTTCTGAGGCATTACATATTGTTCATGCAATTGCTCACGGGTATACCAGAACATGAATGTAGGTGTTCCCTCACCATGTATTGTATTACTTAATATAAATGTGAATTTAACTAGCGAACATAACAGATTTAACTCGTCTCTTTCAACACCATATTATTCTCTCAATATTTGGCTACGGTAAGTAGAATACACTTGTTACATGCAAGATGCAACAACAATAGGTGCCATGACTAGTACTTGTAAAATAAGTAAAAGACTTTAACCAGCAATTTACTGCTCTCAGTATTATGCTCAAACATTATATCACATTGTTTGATAAGACAGACATATGTTTTTAATCGACCATCCTATCCCTTCAGATATGATGTGTCTTTGTCTGTCTCTGGATGAACTCTTTTTCTTGGAGCTTAGTCATCGATCAACAATGTTCCTTTTGAACTGCTGGGGTAGAAAACATCAATCTTCTCTCCAATCATAATGAGAATTAAAGGTCGTCTTCTTTGTTGAGGTTTTAGACCAAAAATGGGTCTGATTAGAAGATTCCACACCTGGCTTTAATCAAGACGAGACAAAAAGGCAAGAAAAACCTCGGAGGGTTGATTTTATTTCTTTGAGCGTCAAGGATTAGATCATCCACCCTTTTAACAAGTGGAATTATCACACTTTTTTCCAAAGCCTTTCTGGTGCAGCTGAAGTTTTGACAACATAACTTTTAACTTTTTATTTTGAGGGGAAAATAAGAAAATACCTGAATGACTCAAACGAGCTACTATTTCTTGATGGAAGGGGAGACAAATATGTAGTCTGGCGAGCGTCGGTAACTTCAAAGGACTGCTTCTAATTATGATCATAACAGGCTGTCAGTTAGCTCAACCGGCCTATTACAATAAACATTGTGAGTACTGTCCAGTAACTATATCTCCTGGGTGGGATCAGGCCTAGGGCTGACAGGCAGTTTTACACTGACAGGTTTTACACTGACAGGTAGAACATCAGTTGCAGTGCTAGGGAAGATTAGGAAACTAGTTCCCTAAAGTATACATGTGCTGACATAGAACTACTAGCATGCTCTAGAAGTTGTAACGTATCAAACTAATATTGCTGATGTCACAACTGTGAGTTCCCTTTCTACACAGATCTCCATGAAAGAAAGGTGGGAATCTAACGATTCGTGTGGCTTATAATTCTATACATCATAAGCAAAACACATAATCTGAGCATCCTAGGTTGAAAAAAATACTTGTCACGTTATGTTCTTGTGGTCCCTTGCTCCAAAGACAAACCAAATAAGTTCTGATCTCATTTAGGAGGAACCCACTTAGATCAACAAAGTAGAAAACATGATAACCACTGACCCAGAACACAACTGACCTTAAGTAGGCCTCTCCTGTTGAAACATGTAACATCACGAGACCCATGTCCGGCAACATGCCCTGACTGACATGATGACCCCTGTTACATGATAGGGGCGCATGTTTTCACATGCTAGACTAGGCAATATTGACACAGAAGGAGAACGGTGGCAATGTATGTTTAGCAGAGTGCGCAGATTGTCTAGACATATCTTTGTCATCACCCACCAGGATCTTGTGAGCAGCTCAAAGCTTACATGAGCAGCTCATTTCAGGTCAGTGAGTTAATCGTCAGATGCTCAATTGACCTGGAATTCCCACACAAACTGTATTTATAGTTGTTGACCAGTATGGCGCAAGTGCATAGGTTATTTATATGTTATGGAGTTGTTTACCGAAGTGACCTTCAATGAGCAACTCAGGAGCTAATCATGAGCAATAAGATACTGCTCAATAAAGCCTTCCGACGACTTCGGTGTCCTAAATAAATAGGAACGTGTTTACCACCAACTTTCAAGGTTAGGTTAGGTAACAGTAAACTACAAACTCATAACATATATTTAAACTTGAAGTGGGAAAATTGTAACAATATATACATTAATGCATAAAATAAAGATAACAGAATTAGTTTTGTTAAGTATTTCAAACTAGATAATTTCATCCTAAAAATAACAACCAGCACTATCTGGTCAATCACGAGTCACCCACATCTATTTTGATTCATTCCTCAGAGGACATACGTATCAGAGTAAATCGACACATAAATCCCTCGCCACAGTGCCTCACCCCAGCTCACCCCACCCCTCAACACTCCATAACCGTACTCACCCCTGACCCCCTGGCCCGCCCTTGTGGGTTTAGACCCCGCCCAATGGGTATAGGTGCCCGCCCCTGTCACGACCTCACGTGCCGGGGAGGTCTCTGTTTGGAATCCTTTTGGGAGTCATGTGAGGGTTAGGTGATGGATGGGGGGCGTGGTTTATGTAATGACTGACATGTATGTGGTTGAGAACCTAACCTCACCTAAAACCATTGCCTTAACATGATAAGGGATGGATTGAGGTGTCAATTATTAACCAGTTACATGATTGATTGTTGTTGAATTGTAGTACACTGAGGTCTTGTTAAAAGATGAATAATGATGAATAATGTAATTTTGTATAGGACCTTTAAAGACCCAGAGACACGATTTAAGAGTACATTCTTTATATTGATAACCAGAAAGTACACCTGACTAAACTCGCAGGGGTATGTTAGGTGGCCATATACTCATATGGCGCAGTAAGCTACCGTCAGTTAACCCCAGTTCTGGGTCGCGCTGGCTGACCATCCCTAGTAGAACCCTCGCTGTACTGGCCATGTTGTGACGTCAGCGGGGTGAGGGTTTAATTAGGTCACGGTATGTGCATGTACTTCCTAGTTTATGCCTGGAAATATTCCTCTCTCTGGAACCATGCCTTGGACCTTTTTGAAGCTCGCCATACTATCAAATACATGACATCTTGGAATCTAGCAAAAAGAACGATTATTAACCATGTTTTTTATTCTTATTTCAAGTGACTTATTCCATGTCCCAAATGCGATTTTCCTGCTTTCTTAGCATGGAAAAGTACTCAGTATTAGTCATTTATGTTCATGTCCGTGGTGGATCCAGTTTAAGGAATACACTATAGTGGAATGTATTCATTTTCAAGTTGAACATGTTTTTGCCCTACATATTTTTATATTTTAGCTATCTATTGAATAAACCAGATATGAACAATAATGCGTGTAGGTCATGGCTTTGATGTTTCACATACACATGAAATGTCTTGCATTAAGTAGTAATTATGTTAATCAAAGAGATAACTACAAGGAGATATGTACAAGTTCGGCAGAATATTTCATCATGTGGGGTGAGAGTCATGAATGATGATAGAAGTTTTTGGTATGGAAATTGAGATATAAGCATAACTTTCATTAACAGATGTATAACATGTATATTCTCTGATATGATTTACTACCATTGACACTATTGAAACAGTACATATTCATGTGTATATCTAAAATATGGAATTAAATCAAGTTCTTAATTTTTTGTGTAAGTTACTCTCACCCTTTTACATGTCGGGATAGGAGCTTAAGGAGGAGTGGCTTCCCAATACCAAAAGAAAATTAAGAGAGACATAATATAAAGTATGACATAAGTTACGAACGCTCTTTATATGCTCTCTATAGGATTTTTATTATATAACATGATTATTCACAAGTGTTTGTTGTTATCACAAAAGTAATTCGAAATAACTGCCTGTCATTTCTTGCTTCCTTGCCGGTTTTCTGTTAGTCCCTGCCCTTGTTTTTATATTACCGAGTTCTTTGAACATTTGGAAAACCTTATATGTTTAAATCACGCATTGAAGCAATTAGGAGCAACACACATTTTCATCAATCTGAAATAAAAAGCTTAAACATTATTGGCATTACTTTAATCAATTCGAGCACTCATAACCAAGCTTGAGTGTATACAAACATATCCCACAACACCCTGCAGCTCTCACCCCGCTTACGTAATTTCCGCCTTGCACGGCAATTCGCGGTGGTTTGACCTACATACGTTAGCGGCGCACTAAATGTGTTGATTACACCTTCAGTTAACCACCTAGCCAACTAATACCGTGGCGAGAGTACCTCTTTGCCCAATATTGAAATAGATCTGCCAAGTAGATGCGACCGTGACATAGGCCCTTTAAATTCCGAATAGGTCATACTTGTACCAAGCATGCAGTCTCAGTATTCCCATACTAGGCCTATGTTTTGATTCGTATTCCATCTTTATTTCATATCATACTGCCATACCATCCGATTACTGCTAAAATCTTCACGGTAGCAGGCTGTACTACAGTTTTCTTTTGCGCATTATAATGGGAAGATGTTTTCCAATATACCACTTTACCGTATGGTAAATTCCTGTCATGTAGTTTCAGGACATAACTTAAGTAAGCCTCCTCCCATGGTCCTACAGTACCCACATATTGACCCATGTCTCACACCAAGTACGTGACCACTAAAGGGTTCCATGGGCGTTGTAGCATTGATGTATGTTTGTGGAACATGCAGATTTAGGTGGCCATGTAATCTGGTTAGCCATGCTTTAAGTGATTTACAGATGTTTGTATGGCATTTGTATTATCCGGGTATGCATGGGTATGGTCTCAAGTTCATGCAATGGGTAGTTATTGAATGAAAAAAAAACCTTAAGAAAAGACAAAAATGGCGTTCACATTCAGATTATGTGTATGTGTGAACAGAAAATGATGTTTCCTTAGCGTACATCTTTAGTACAATGGATGATGCTAACTATGCTTCAACATGCTGCAATTTCCACACAAAGGCAAAGTTTTAGAAAGAGAAAATAAATGGGACACAGCCTATATGTTATGATATTATATGCATGCCTGAAGAGGATATTGGGTTGCAGGCATGCATCCCTTCTCAAATTCTATATCCGTGAATGGCATGACAAAAGGTAATTTGTCCACTCACACCACTTGGGTTTTCGTTCAGTGCCACTCGAATGGCGGATATCCTGTACTATGTGGCCAGCATATCACTCTCCCTAAAATCTGTTATATGATATATCGACTGATTTCACCAACACAGATTTAGAGTTGTAAATAACCTGATAGGTTAGAATAAACTCTCAGTAATATAATCAAGTATCCCATTGTGAATTAAAATGTCTAAAAAGTGTTCTCATTTTAGGAAAATATTGAAATGGACTTTGGTGAGCCTTTCATTTTGAACAGTGTGACTTAAATGTTGACCTAGATCATAAATCGTAAGATTTTGTAAAATTGTAACGAAGTCAAAAAAGGATGCGCATGTCCTGTGCATTAAAATGTGCTGTGGTTAGCAATGGGGATATATGATGAATAGCCCTTTGTTGTACTGTTTAGTCACTCCCATCAATTCACATACATATACATGTGTTGAAGCAATGAAGGATGATATATGGGGTAAGTTTGACACGTCCCTGCCATGTAGAACCCAAGCGGTAGAACGAGGGTTAATGAAGAAATATGAGGTGTGTAGGATACGTTTATGGCTTGTAAACCCCCATGTGGAAAAACAAGGGTTAAGGCATGAGATATGGGTAGTGTATGGCAGGGGTGTGTGGTGCATCCACAAGGTTCTGCATACCAACCAGGGCCCATCTTCTATGACAGATAGGGTCCTGACAGGGTGGGGGGCAACTATCTACAACACTGTCTAAAGGCCCCCTGCCTCTCTCTGGCCCACACCCTCATACCAGGACAATTCCCCACTATCCCCCTTTGCAAAATGCTGCTTGTATTATTTATCAGGCGTGTTATTAATGTAAGAAAAGGGGCATATCTACTGCGGCTAAAGTTACACGTATTTACCCCTCAGTGTTATTACCATAAAAAGAGGAATTTATCTGATGTGGTTAGAATTACGTGTATTGTATACAGAGTATAGGGCCTTATAAAAGGTTTATTCAGCCAACGGGCAGAAAGTAGTAATTACTGTCCGTTTTTACAGATATGATCTAATACTGATTAAGGTGGACATGTTATTGTATGTTCATAAAATCCCCATATCTATAGAATTTAATACTGATAGGAAAGGTTGTATAGAACGCACACACACACACACACACACACACACACACACACACACACACACACACACACACTCAAACACACACAGCTCATTTTGTTCACTACTTGGGAATTAGATTCAGATGCAAACCTATGCAGGGTTTGAACGCTGATTTTCTTTTAGTGGTGACTGAATTGAATGAAAGCACATAATTATATCCAATACCATGAGAAATTCAATATTTTGCGTATTGTATAGAGATCATAAATATAAGGGAAGAAAAACACAGAAAGTTTGGTTTAATCAAACTTTAAATCAGTTGGTGAATAAAGCCCCGCAGTCCCAGTTAGATGTGCCATCGTGAAAGGAAACTTACCAAGGCCCAAATGGACGTCAGTCTCGCTCGCCGCCAGTGCTATTAAGTAGTTTATCTTGTTATTCTCCTCCTTAACAAAGCCCAATCAGATAGATTGTCAAGAGTTACAAAGGGACTTGAGTTAGATTTCTTATTAAAGCAATAACCCAGCCTTAATGGTGGGCATACTGCATCACAGAGAGTTCCGACAAAAGCCCATTTCCCCTCGTCTAGTCTATCTATCCCAGACCCATTGTCACCCTACCTAGATAGATTTTTCAGATTAGGGGATTAAAAAATAAATCTTTAGCTACAGTTACGCGGTCCTCGTTACAAGTAGTTCGGGAGCTTTGAAAAGAAAATGACAGGCAAGGGAGGATGGGTGATCTGATTTGACGTTATCTTGTTGTTAGTTATGTTGGCTGTTGCATTTTGAATAACATTACCATCAGCCTTTGGAGCTTTTTGGTATGTAATTGTCTTGTATAGGGGCTTGGAAATAGAGCCAGAAAATGATGTAAATTGTATAAGGGTGAGAGTGTATGGGGTGGAAGGCAGGGGTGAAAACATAACATCAGACGGTGACTACATGCCCTTTGTCACCCCTCTAACAACGTCATTTATGACGACAACTGTTTGAATCCCCTCCGCCTCCTGCCAAATAATCAGTCTAAAGGAGGACAAAAAGGGGATTTGGCAAGGTTAAAAAAGGGGGGATGTAAAAAGATAGGGGAGTTGGGATTGTCCGCAGACGGCAGGAGCCGTACAAATGCGGGTTAAAGGGTCAGTGGGATTGTGACGGCAGTGGAGCTCTCCTCGCCAAGAAAAAAAAGAGGAGGGAAACGACTTTTTGCTGGTTGATTGGTAGGGACCAGGTGCCTCTTGCGGTTTCAACAGACGCCCATCTACGCATGCGCGACATGAAGACGCGTCGCGCCACCTCGTGGTAACCCCCGGTGACAGGTGTGACCTCACGTTACCAAGGTAATCACGGAGCAGACGACACCGCGACTCTTCATTCCTTGCTTTTTCCCGCGCAAACTTTAAAGTCATTAAAATCCACCAAAACTTGTTTTTCCGGGTTAAAAACCTAGGGAAGATGCTAGGGCGGGGCTCTAAATTTGTGTTTACGTGGGTTTAATGATGATTGAATGGAAGTTTTGGTAATTTTGAGTGGAATTAATGAAGGGTACGTGACAAGAAAGAATTAACGCTGGCCAGGCGTTCACACCTCGGCAGACGACAGGCTGAGGGTGGAGGGCACATGCGTCTGCGCAGGCGTGATGAGTACCTAGTGAGCAGATAGAACTTAACACAAATTAATCAATGGCAGGGAAAGCAAGTTGTAAATGGTGAAGAGTGAAGTCAAAAATAAAACACTTAGTACCTCCTCTGTCATACATTTATTCTTACAATTGATAATCATAGCTGAAAAGATTAACTATCGATACAAGTGAAAGAACATGTAAACTCATGGGAAGTAGTTGAATGATAATGTGTTTAAAAGAATGACACAAAGATACAACCCAATTCTATGACTACGTGTCTATACAACAGTAGGAAAAGTATTTGGGACTTTTCATTCTAAATGTTACACATGATTTCAAAATGTAATACAGCAATTTCAGGACTATCAAAAAGTAATCTGTGCAAACCTGCCTCTGAAATAGCCCAGTCAGGCAATAGCCAAAAGGTCTGTGTGAGACATGCAGGTTGAGAACCTATATAACTAAAGGACCTACTCCTGACAGGTCACAACCACATCACTTCCAGTGCCCTTCAGTGTCCCAGGGTTTAGAAAAGTGCTCCTTCTTTCATCCCACCTACCTGCTGTACAGTGGCTGTCCCAACAGCCTCCAGCGTCGCCCCTCCCAAAGGTCACAAAAGACACTTTTTTACTGTCCCTCTCCTACCTTTACTTAACTCCTTACCGTTGTGATTTACCTTTATAACCGATTTTTTTTTTCACAATGTCTGAGTAGGGTAGGGGCAGACGCATAGTGGCAACCTGTCATTTCATAAATGTTCCTAGATTAATTTTAGAGAAATAATAATTTTATCCCAGGGATTTTATTTACGAGAAAACTACGTTTGATAAGTTTATTTACTCTGTGAAATTTCCAGAGGCGCTCTGTGCTCTCTATTTTCCCTCAAGCACAGTTTTGTCAGTCCATTTCCAGAACCTGTGTACTGACTAATGTAGGTGACACCCAGTGCACCTGCCCCCCACCCCTACAACCTCTACCCCCCTCCTCCCCGACTACCACAACCACCCAGGGGGGAAGCCCCAGGACAGGAGTGGGGCAGGTGGCCCTGGGGGGCTGATATTTACACAGCAGTGGAAGGTCAAGAGCCAGCCCCTGTTGGCAAATTGTGATAGATTCTCCTAGTCCTCCTCACATAGCTCACCTCTGACACGGAGATAAGCGGGCTCCCCACTCCACCCAGACACTTAATATTTTGTCGGGCACTTAATGTGTGTTTATATGAAACAGAAACGCGAAGGGCTTTGTTGTAATTCTATATGCTGAGTATTTTACGACCTCCTGAAGGGTGGGGATGTTTCTATGGTGAACATTGGTGTCAAAGGTGTCACATATTATTACTGCTGATGTCATACTCCCCTCAATGTAACAAAAACTCAAGAGTGAGAGGGTCCTAAAAATTGAAAACTAGGGCCTTTACAATAATGTATGTGTGTATCAGTTAGTAACATTCATTAAAATGGTGGCTGGCTATCAGCAAATAGCCCATTTGATGTTGAAATAATATCCAAATATTTCTTAAAGCACAATAAATTTAAGCTTTCAGTCCAGACATCCCAGACACTGTCCCGACTAGGTAACCTGTCATTTCGGAGTCACGTGGCCAGACAAAACAGGACGAACAGGGCCGTGGCCTTGACCTTCCCAGAGGTCACAAGGTCATCACAACAGCAATAAGTAATGATGGGGTACTTGGTGGCAGTTGATGTAGGGGAAAATGGAGTAGACATTTTGTTCTAAAAAAAATTGGACATTAACTTTACTGCCACTGTTATCTCTGAAAAAAGGGAGGACATAGTCATTTGGTCCACAGCAATTTGGGCAATTACTCCTGTTCTTATCTCAAAAGTAAAAAGGAGTTGGGTATTAGCCTAAAGGGTGCAGAGCATGGTGTTTAGTCTGTGTGTACTTTTGCTGTCACTGGGCTCTGGTTTTTATTACATTGAATGAAAATGATGAATTAGCAAGGTAATAAGACACTGATGACTGAAAGGATGTCATGGAAACAAATTGTTACAAAAACTTGCAACTGGAGAGAAGTGTATGGAAAAAGATTTAATAGAATACATCACCGTCAGTTCGATATCAGAGTATAGTCTGGCAGCCACCGTTTCTATTTGAGAATCTGTTGGTAGGATCTCTTACCTTAAAGGGCGAAATGAGTGTAAAACCCATTTGTCAGGGAAAGGTAAGTTGCCCAAGAAAAAACATAGAAAAGTAAGATGATATAGGAACTTACATATAGCACAGACTCTATCAAGTATTTCTTGAGATGGTAAAAAGCCGAGATTGATGGTTTGATTACCATTCACCTGCCTTCCGCCAGAGAGCCGCTGATGTCAATGATGAGCAAAAAATGCAGACAAATGATCTGGACTTAAACAAGGCATCCATTGTAACAAAATGTAAATCACAGTATCTGGGGAGGAGAAGGGATCATGATATGAATAGATCCTTTTTTTATTCAGTTTTATAACCTTAACAAGGCAGGAAAGGATCCTGCCTCACACAGTAACTAGTGTAGACAGATAATGTATTGCCTTCATTAGCATACACGGCCGCAGCAGTCAGAAAAGACGGGCTAAGGTCTTACAAGTATTTCTTTATGTTTAACTTTAATAAGAATTGAATTGAAACATATTTTGTAAGACATGAGGTACACATGTACAATAATTGGATAAAACAACTTCCTGGATTTATTCTAGATATGTTTTAGAATGTGTAGCTACTAATTGTTTATCCGTACCATAATTAGATTATCGCAAGACTAAGGATATCATTTTCAACACAGACAGTAAATGAAGAGACCACCAGGAGGACTTGATACAACCAGCCCTGTGCTAGTCTATGGCCATGTTGGCTTTGTGTATTTCACACTGTTGCCGACTTCCCACCATGATGTATTTCTTCCGTTTTTTTCCACTTTGGACTTATTGGTGCCCATTGAGCCAGGCGGCAATGAAAACAGATGACTGGTGTTGCACAATGGGTGAGGATTAGGCCCATTAATTATCTTTAGTAGTTTGTCGGAAAGTCTTGTGTGGTGCTGTTGGAGGGCGGTTTTTGTGTTGCCTTCACAGCAGTGTAAGCATATTGTGGGCTTTAGACAAAGGACCTACCAGCAGGTGATGTGGTGAGTAAAAGTGTGAGTGGTAATAGGGGATTTTGGAGTGAGTGATAATAGGGGATTTTGGTGAATTGGATTTTGATGGGCAAAGAGGATGTGGGTAGCAGGAAGGCCTGGCCTTAAACTATTCACCTGAGGTCAGTGGTCAGACGTCTGTGGTCTGAGTAGCCTAAAGGAGTTCTTGTGGTTCTCCTTTAACAAAGACGCGCCATTAAACTGAAATTTGCTACTCTTGGTTTCCAGCCGCGTTTTATGTGCCCACTTTCTCCTTAGGTTGTACACTGCCTATAAAATCAAAAATCGATTTCCTTTGGTAGAAAAGATATGAAATAAGAGAAGTGAGCAGGATAGCCAAACAATAGCAGCAGTAATAACAACATGATAAAAAAAACAAAAAACAACAGTGTTACAGCCAATGTTTAAATAATTTGTCCCTAGAACTTATTGCGAGTTCCATTAAACTTGAGTGTGCTGGCCTCAATATAAGAAAATTGGAAATGAAATCTTTACCAAGGATGATCCTCCTATTGAAACTCATTGGTTTAAGTAGCTGGATTCTGTTGAACCAACGAATTTCAGAATATGTATACATGTACTCGTTTGTTGAAAAGTTTTCGATTTCAAAACACCTTACGTTTGTATACATATATTTCTAACGTTTTCCACCCCCGCTTCCCCCCACATTTCCCAGCCCTGAAGGCCCCCAGTACGCGCCCCGCGCCGCCCACACACCCCACTGCCCACAGCCAAAAGGGCAATTGCCTCTCAGCGGGAGGCTGTCGGCGAAGGACATCAGAGAAAAGGGCCGAGTGGCAGTCGTCACCCATAACTCAGGGCCTGTGGTTCAGCTGGGCGAAAGGACAGCAGGCGACAGGGCCCATACAGTGGCCGGGCCTGGCCGCAGTTCCTCTGTTCCCCTATAGGCCTGACTCTTCTCCAGTTATGGAGAGCTGTGTGTTAGGTTTTCATGTTTTTGTTACGTTTTATGTAAGATAAGTGACATATTTAATCAAAACGTCCACTGATACAGAAATATTGCAAGAAGTAACATATGAAAAGGGTGCTTCACAAAGAAAGCCTCGCTCAGCGGCCCAAGAAACGCTGTTACGGGGACCCCAAATCTTCGTTCGCAGTACTAGTCTCAAAACTTCTATCCAATTCACTTTAAAACTTGCATAGTTAATGATATAGAAAATGCTTTTGACAGCTTATGAAACACAGATTTTCTATGACTGCTTAAGATAAGGTCCCATCATTAGTCGGGCGATCAGCCATTGATTTCTAAAAGGGATGTCCCATGAATGAATTGTCCCAGTACATTTGTGTATTATTTACTACTGAAAGTGATAAATAAGTTATTTGAGTCTGCTATGTGAGGAATCTAAATACATGTATCAAATGACTCCCTTAGTGGTACATGAAATGTTTATGATGAGATGAATGTGCTTCCGATTGCTCCCGCATTATTTCAAAAGCATAATGTGGATCTGGGCATTGGAGAGTGTACATATCTATCTGAATCCAGATATAATTTTATCATTATCATGTTACAAAAAGCTCTTTAAAAAATCTAGATCTCAACCAAATCATCAGCTCACACCCAGCTTCACATAGCCCCTGTCCCCGCCCCAAATGAGGCCTACATAGGTCAAAGGCGCACGGATGAAGATGTTGCTGTCGTCACAAGACTCGGTGAAGGGGAGGCAGGGGGAGGGGACACGGGCGTTGTTTGGCTTATCTAGGCCTCGCCCCGGCGCTTCTAGGCCTTAATGTTGTAGGCTGTGGTCGGGGGGCTAATGCGATCAGTGAGATTAGGCCGCTCGCCTTGCGATAATGAGACGGATAATGATGTTAAAGATGAAATAGAAGGCAGGCAGATGGAGCTGGAGGAGAAAGGGCTGGGGCCTTTACTCCGGGGCAA
Source organism: Lepidonotus clava (assembly GCA_936440205.1). Taxonomy (NCBI): domain Eukaryota; kingdom Metazoa; phylum Annelida; class Polychaeta; order Phyllodocida; family Polynoidae; genus Lepidonotus; species Lepidonotus clava. The sequence continues at coordinate 33,919,872 of OW387143.1, forward strand.
CGCTCGTTTTCTCCAGGATATGGACCCAGCTTCCTCCTGGCATCGCTACCCCTGAGTTCATTGGCCCTTAATGTTACATCTCTAAAACCTATATTCCACATGCCGATTTTGCTGCCAAAATTGGAAATTATGGTTAGGTAAAGACATACAAAATATCGTTATTTTCTAATTCTCTAATTCTTTTTCGACTGGTACACATCGCCTCGTGCAATATTTCAAATTAAACAAATGCAAAATCAGCAGCATCAAAATTGTAGTACCCCTGACAAAGAACTAGTAAAATGTAATAAACTTCATGACAAAGTAAAGCTGGTTAAAAGGATTTTGAAAGGTTTTGAATGGTTTCATATCTTACATCTGGGTAATATAATACTTGAAGTTACCGAAGAGAAACTGATGGCATTTCCTTTTAGATAAATGCAAGACAAAATTGGATGCTTTCAGATAAGGCTGTGTGTTTCTTTTATCTGTGCGGTTCTGTACATGTATGCTGCGCTAGAATATTTATGAGGGACCGTGTGTAGTCGTCCTGCCATGTTTGGAACTTACGTGCGTTTCTTAGTAGATAAAACAAACTAACTTTGAGAAGTTCTTCGACTTTGATGTACATTGAATGAAGAAGATACCCATGGCAAATGAACTGCCCGAAGTGAATGCCATTTAAATTTCTGCAGAGCTACTGGTAATCATTTATGTTTTCTCTAGATGATTTGTGATTGGATGGACGTGCCAAAGGGTAAAGAGATCTCAAGATCTTGAGGTGCCACTTTTCATTAAACATCTTATCAGAATAAAGGCATTGCGGGGTGATAAGAACATAAATGGGCAAAAGGCCTGAAGGGGAGGGGCTGGCGATCTTGTTTATGGCGATGATTCAGCTACTGAGTGGACACTACAGCCCCTCCCCGACCCCCTGGGCCCTCCTCCGCGGCTTCGTGTCCCATTCTCCGCCCTTGGGAGGGGGAGAGGGGAGGATCTACTATTCAAAGGTGGGTGGAGGGGGGACCTAGTATTCAAAGGTGGGTACCAACGAAAACAAAATGAATTACCAATTCATATGAAGTCTTATTAGAACCAAGCTGGTGTTTTGATGTTTAGTGTATTCACTGCTATAGGCATGTGATAATAATTGCATCCAATCAATCTGATTTCTCAGTCATTGCTCTTTCAAATGTTTTCCAACTAAATTTTGTTTAATGTAATTACAAAGGTAGGCTGGTTAAATTTGCAGTCTTCAGATTATAACCATGGGGGGACTATATACAGCTTTTCTGATCTTGAGCTGCAGTCAGTATGCTTTTCCAGAACAAGTGCCCCCTTCCACTCACACGACCTTCAACCCTTTCTTTTCTGGGCACCCCAGTGCATCTGCCCCTTCCTGCCTCCCTTTCCCATCCCTCCCCTTGCCACTTTCGTCCATTAGGGATTTTCACAAGTCTCATAAAATATCTTCCTTATGTGTAAATGACGTTTCCGGGGCATTGGCGTGTCCCCTTGTATTGTGATTGAACTGAATGGAAGCCATTTCCAGCCTCCCCCTATCTACAAAAGATAAGGACTTGGGCTTTGACCCATACACTTAGGTGGCACAGCATTCTACGCAGTATGGACTAAAGGTTCATGTGTTGTGGGGACGAGGCTGTGCAATCCGCAATTTACAGTTCGCTCCAGACATGTACTACAATACTATGGAACAGAACGCTCAATTCTTCAACTTCTGTACAATTATTCATACAGGGTGGTATCCAAAAGGGGGTCCTTTATAAAGAGTATAGTCTTTCAACGTTTGAATGATGATAATCATGCATTATGATGGTACTATAGTGCAAATAGGTATACTGATGAGGCCTCTATGAAATTCATGACACTACTTAATAGTTATTTGTAAGATCCCCATTGACACCCGTATCAACGGTTATTATTGGAAATCGAAGTAGTTTTTTTAATTTGTAATCCTAGATAGTTCTTAGGATAGTAAAATCTATTCTGCCCACACGCCGGCTCTTTAACAGTTCTTAAATATAGAAAAGGACAATTAATACTATCTACCCATAATATGTTTCCGACCTCCACTTAAAAAGAGAACCTTTGTATAACTCAACTTGTATTGACAGAGCTTCTCCCTTTTTGTAACCATTTTTACCCTCAATTTTTGTTTGTTTTTTTATCTTCGTTTTCGGAAAGCTTTCCTTTGATAAGTTGGAATTTCCGTTGTCATTTTGGCTGCGCTTTCATCTTCGTTTGTTCATCAGGGTTCCAAATCTTTCAATTTGTTTCACTGATCATGGTGGTACATTATTTCATCAATGAATACAATGCTTTTTTCATGAGCTAATGGAAAACACGCTCTCTAATCCAAGCGAATTAAAGTAATAGAGTTCAGAAAAGTCGTGTAATACATTAGTTTTCATCTTAAAAAGGGAGGGAAGAGCCGTCAATGTACAAGGGTGTTGTATTGTTCTCATAATCTTTACAATATAATGATTAATGATACCCAGAACATTAAAGCCATGCTCCTATCCTTCTATAATGAGACAGCGAAACGACGTGCTATCATTCCTAATTATGCCCCCAGTAATCTGGGGCATTTTTAGCGAATAATTCCTAAATAGCGCCCCCAAATGACTAAAAGCACGATCAGAGCATTTCTCGGGCCAAATCACCCCTTTCCACAATGGCTGCCGCCATTGTTACCTCGTTAACCTAATTAGAGATCCAACGGACCAATCAGCGGGCGCGACACAGGCGGGGGTCAGGCTCCGGCCAAGCCTCTCGTGGCGCACGAGAAAACGCGAGACGCCACCTATTTCCGCTTCCCGCGGCGTTCGTGGCGCCGGATCTGGGACGCCGTGGTGCCAGAACATCCGGGAACCCCTCTCTCTTAATTTGGAGAAAAGTAGAAATGGCCTCCCCCCACTTTTTGTTGTAGAAATGGCGGTGAGTAGGCGCTGGGCGACAGGGGGAGGGCTCTCCGAGTGATAAATGGGAGATTTATACGATCAAGACACTCTTTCCATCCGTTCCGCAGCCCAAATGACAACCCCCAAAACCAGAGCGGTAATCGATAGGAGCTTCCGATACGGCTATAAATAGCACACTTCCACGTGACCAACTTCTCCGACTCGGCCTTGTTACTCCGGAGGAGTCTTCCAAAAAGAAAAGCTTAATGACATCGCACCAAATTTGCCTTTAATTTGAATGGACATGTTACCGAGATATTTTTGTTTGGGTTGATACTTTTGAATAAAGTAATGGGGGAAACAGCCTGGTTCTGTACTTGCTGTTCATCGAGGCAAAGCAAAACAGAATCGATCCATTTTAGCAGTATAGATGATTTGAAAAAGAAATATTACAATGCCATTTGAAAAGCCTATTTCTCATTGTACATAATCATACGTATCTGAATTTAAATGAAACTATAAATGAATTCATTGATTTGCATTAAAATTAATGTCATATTATAAAATGAATTTTAATGAAGCCTTACATAGATTTTGTTTTTCGTTGTGAATAAACATGCAAGATGCAATTCAAATTCGTTTTGTTTCGTTGAAAGGAAGCATTATGGTCTTGTTTCTAAGTGTTTTTCTCGGATTATTTTTGCATAATGTCCACTGAAACCTATTTCTAGTGTGTCTCACATCTAAGCCATACATTATCAGTTGCTTCACAAGAAAATGTGCTTCTGTATCTCCTTGCCACTGTCGTTTTAGCCACGAGTTTTGAATGAGAATTTATGTATGGATCAAGTGGTTAAATGGCATTTATAGCACATCCAGTGTAGAATCACTACCTCTCCTAACCCAGCTATTCAGCACACATGGGCACTACCCCAATCCCCCTTATTGTCTCACGTACACATATTATCGCTCAGTAATCCGGAGATTATTGCCCGTGCCAGCGCCATCTAGGTATCTGATGGGAAACAATGCAGACAGTAACAACAGTGCCCCAGCCTCTATCATTAATGTATATAAGCCGCGCCGGGGATCAGCGAAGGCAGATGGTAAACCCATTACCGTCTGCTTTTAGCGTACTTTTCCCGCCATTTTCTATAATCCCTGCCTAACTCCATTTTCCGACACAGAAACCTAATACAATTTCAAGAGAATTACTTCTTTATGGCTCAGAGTATCCTTTGCTGAAGTTTAAGTTGATACTATTCAGTGGGAAATAGTCTGTGCAGTAGGCCTACATTTATATTGCTGTATTTCCGGAAGGTTGCTCTTGGATCAAAGCGTAGTACAGCCTTATTGGCTGTTGACATAGCTGGCCCAGGGTACTTGGCTCCCCTAGATTAACACATGCTAGCAAGGATAACTGTATTTGTCAGATATTGACATGATAAACATGTGAGGGAAACATGTCTACTCAAGCATGGCCTACTAAGTCCCATGCAGTAGAGCTTAGTGGGCATTATGTTGTTAACCATTCAGGACCAGGGTTTGCTATGGTAACGTCTGCACAGCTGCAACAACCTCCGTATTTTGCTACTCTCCAGCAGTTCAGTGGTGAATTTAGAAAAATAAGATTCATTTTTACTAATCGTATGGCAACGTAATCATATGACCGGTTTTGTGGCGAAAGTTGCTTACACTTTATTTTTGAGCTCGGGTAACATGACACATTCACTTCATATAAGAGCTTTCCAAAAACATGCCTATTTGCCATTTCCAGGACTTAATATATAACCCTCAAAAGAAGAATTATTGATTTTGAGCATGGATTCAATACTTTGATAATAGATATTAATACACCAAATGTAACCAACCTGTAGGTAGACCCCGAATGAAATAGTGCCATTAATCTTCCATAATTTCTAAAGCATTAGAGTCGGTCTGATCCATTTGGAGTCTCTTGTAACAGTTCTGGGGAGATTAGGAGCAGTTTTTTTAGTTTGATCTGTTAAATATTGATACCCTTCTCCCTGCCGGTGTTTGCTATCTCCCCAGCCATGCTTGCTGTTTTTGGTGACCCCTGACCCTCCCTCCCTGCTCGCCCGCATGACCCCTAATCACAGAGGTCACCGACAGGGGGCATGGCTAAGCATTAATGCCCTCTGATTGCAATTAAGGAGAATTCCCTCATCAGGGCCAAAGGGGGTCCCCATAGGGGTAAAATGAAACCCGTGAAACCTCAGTGCTTCAGATTGACAGAAGTGGGCTTCTCATTCCCCCGTTTAAAAGGCCGCATTTATTCCCACCATTATCATGAGGGGCATTAAGTCCTTGGTGGTCGTTACTTTTATCCCCCATGCATTTAGGTGATTCTCTAAATTATACCCTTGTCACTTACTCTCATCCTTCTTGTTAGTATGGTTATTGTTGTTTGGAGACATTTCTGAACGTTTTCCCAAAAGAAATGTAATCGTTTATATTGTACAATGAAATTGTATTTAATCTTCGTTTCTTCTTTTTCAGGTAAGTTGATTATTCCACATGTGGAGTTCCTGGCATAAGAGGCATCGTGAGTACAGATAGAAATTTACTTTGGAAATAAATATCAATTTGTTTTCTCTCATGATATCAGAAATGGGTTGAAATGCCATAAATTGTCGTTGTATAAAAACAAACGGATCTCGTGGAAAGGAACAGGCTGTAGAAAATCCCGGAGGCAATATTTCAGAGCAGCCAAGCGTCTGAGGAGAAAATTGCAACCACTAAGAATAAAAATTCCATATTATTCTACTTTACGAGCGCAGTTGGCCGTAAGTGGTCCAATTGTACGGATTGGAACGCAGCAAGAAGCCCAATAAAGTCCGAGTAAAAAGCGTCCACGTGAAAGATGGAGAACAATTTGTCACCACTGGGATTTTTTACAGGGACGACGAGATAAATTGAGATTAAACATACTTGCAAATCAATAGAATCAAAGAATTTGAAGAATGCTGTTTGCAGGGAAATGAGATATTTTGAGATGGAAAGGTATCTTTTAAATAACGAATACATAATATACACATGTAGCTTGGGCTTGTTTTGATCCCAGTAAGAATACTCGTCGGATTGGGAACTTTAACGAAGAACACAAGCAAGCGCGTGGCTTTTGTTGTTTGAGTCAAAAGAAGGTCAAAGTCATGTCAATCATGGGAAAAGGGGGGCGCGGCCTAGGGGTTCAGGGTTGGGAAAGGGGTATTTGTGCGGGTTGGATAAGGGGGTATAAAGGGGAGGCCAGCAGTAGGGAGGGGGTACTTTGGAGGTGGGGTAGTTAGAGAACAATAGGGGGTCAGGGTACTAAGGTTAGGCTGCAGCCTAAGGGGATTTGCCAGAGGAGACGCGTGGCAAGAAAGGGTTAACACTCAGCCAGTTTTATACTCATTAACCCTTATCCTGCCCACACCACCACTGCTGGGATTACTGATGCAGAATTTGCTAAATGCTGTACACAGCCATGTGTGAACATCATACTGAAACAGTGATGACATTTACCCGCTATTTACAACTTGAGATGAGTTCATGCTAACATGCTATCACCCTTTTAAACAATATAATTATTTCCCCCAGATCACTTAAGACAAATAGATGTCTGCAATATACAGCAAGGTTTGATTTGGTGAGGCATAACTCTCGAGTAATAACATTTCAACAAAAATAGTGTGTCCATTTGAATAGAAAACCACATGCTGATAAAACAGACACATCACTGATCATCTACAGAATTTGAAATTACACTCTCAACATCATACTTCCACACGCACGCACACACACACACACACACACACACACACACACACACACACACACACACACATACACACACACACAATGTCATATGTACAAACACACACACAGAGATCCATTTTCCTGATATCCCCATTCCCATTAAATCCCAGTAATCAACTGCCTAAACCATTACTTGACCAGGCCAGAAGTAGGCTAAGTAAAATCCCATATATATTCCATCCAATCAGCCGTCAGCATTGAGGCAGCTGCAGCAGGCCTCACGTTTATATATACCCCCTACCACCAGGGAATTTACTTTACCCCGAGGCGGCACTCTGCTGGCTTTACTCAAGCCCCCGTTAATTTCCAAGCCCACCGCCACAGAGTGGGGGCCCGTAATATGTATTGGTGTTTGATTGGACTGAGCCAATTAGAATGGGTTTATAGTGGTAAATGGAGGTGGTGCCAGAGCCTGGTGTTTGGACCTTGGGCGCCTGTTTGGCTGGACTGCTTGAATGGGGCTTTTCTCCTTTTTAGTGTTGGTCAATGTGTTCCACTGCGCCCATTGACGTTTAACTCATTCATTTATTCTCAGCTCATTCAGCCTATGTTCCTGTGTCACTCAGCCTATGTTCCTGTTTCACTTAGCCTGTTTTCTTTCACTCAGCCTATGTTCCAATGCCTAAAGGCATTTTCTATGTGTCATCCAACGAACTGGTCTAGCAGCTCACCCGAACTCCAACGTGAATCACCTCAGTAGCTGTTACAGCCTAAACCACCCCTGACCCTATACCCTACCAGCTCCTAACCACATTTCTACCGCAATACACCCAAGGCATACTCAACGAACTGCCCTAACTCTAACCCCAGAAGTATTCAGTGAACCCCTCTGTCCGAGCCCTAACACCAAACCCCAAACGAGGCATTGGTGACGTCATCATGAAAGAGTATTGAACGACCGGAAGTGAATCCGAATGCGAGGCTTCAGGGACAGAAAAGATTGCCAGTGGGCTGGAAAGGAAAAAATGTTGGCCAATGGAAATAGGGGAACGAGTGGGAGGAAAAGGAGGCTGGACCTGTCTAAATTCGGAAAATTCTAGCCTTGAGTCATGCTTGAGTGGTGATTGTGGGGGCTTGGTATGCATGATGGAGAGGTCAATTTACCTAGAAATGAGGCCCCTCCAGGAGGCCTGGTTCGTTAGGCTGATTCACCCCATGAAGGCCGGCTATGATTCCTCAGGTCCCGGCTATTGAAATCAGGTAACCTTATACACCAACAGCCTCGCCAACCTTGGCCAATTTAGTGGGCACGGGGCAAAAAAAAGCAAGTTATGCATATCTAGAGAGGTGGAAAACCGCATCAAGGGGTCATGTTTATTCATAGCACTGGGTGGAGTTTTTCCCCGAAAATGTCCGGTCGAATTTGACAGTGTCTATGTCTAGAAATGGCAATAACTATTCTTTCCCGAAAATAGGGTAAATGCTGATTAATTAACAGTTAACCCTGCAATCTAGGCGCTAGGTGCATATTCTGGCGTTGATTTTCGAGGTAGCCTATGTGTACCCGGAATGAGGTAAACATTTTGTTGGTGTATGCAAGTAAATGATAGTATTTCGGATACTGAACCTAGCGTCATGGATTTGCATGGGGTGAACATGATGGCTGGTTAATGGATACCTGGCATGCTTCGTTACGTAATAACCATTCACTGGAGACAAAAGGCAGGATGTTGCTTCTAATCCGTTCGTCAATAGTTACAGATAATCCCGTTGATTTTCCAATAGGGACCATTGCTGTAATTATGAGGCGGCTACGGCTTTAAGTTCAAATCAAGGCCTAGATCACCTTAAGATCTTAGCCGCCGAATTCCCCTTTTGTCATATACGAGGATCAGTGACGCGTTTATGTGTAACAAAACGTTTGTTGACTCTGACTACCCATATTTGGGCTTATTTGGGCTTACATCACAGAGATCTTGATATATCAAACACATTGGCATAGTAAAAATATTCAGAATTGGGCCAAATCAGACATTCAAGCCTGGAATCCAAATCGTTATGATCATTACGGTGACCGCATGGGCGCCATTGTGGATGAATGGGCTGATGCAAGTCACACTCAGAAACCACTCCGAAATGGCTTAAATAACCCAAACTGGGGCTTATTTGGGCATACATTACATCAGATATGATATATAGACCAAGCAGAAATCGTGAAAATTGATTGGAGTCCTTCATTTCATCAGATATGATCGAAATTGATACTAGATATACAAACTGCATTTTGCTTCACTCGGTAGTCCGTCTTTGACCCATTTTCGTTATGTATTCACTGTGTTACCTAGCGAAAACGGATAGTACTACAGTCTACCGGAAGATTGCGTCGAAATGTTACCCGGAACTTATAGTCCGTCTTTGACCCATTTTCGTTGTATGTATCCACTGTATACACCTACCGAAAACGGTTAGTACTACAGTCTACCGGACGATTTGGGCAAGATGTTGATGGCGTTGGCTGAGCGGCCGGGATTACCACCTCGGTATCTGATGCTTTCAATATATATATTTTGGATGTCTGGACCCCCTTAAACGCATATAACGCCTTGACAATTCAGGCGTAAACGATGCGTTCATATCGAAGGGAAAACATTGGATCAATCGGACATGAGGTTTCACACTCACTGTCAGACCTAACAGTAACATGGCGGCATCATCCCGGCCGGGTTTTCTCCCAACACGCCTGCACCGATACATTAAAATCAGGAGACCAGGATGACATTTAGACCCTACATATCAATTGTGGAAGATATACACATTTGGATGTATTGAGGAGTCAGGCGTTAAAGGTAGGTTCATATCTTTTTTCCAGCAGTTCAAATGATAAGCCTAGACAAGCTGCTGGACTCAGCCTCTCGGGCATTCGACACTGGCAATCTGAAAAATAAATATTTTAGACCTTATTACCCCTACCAAAATTAAATTCATGTATATATCCATGTTCTCCTATATCTCAGGGTCCTATATATCATATAGTTTGGTCATTTTAGGCCTGGACACACTTGCAAGAATATTTTACAGATAGTATGAAAAATATGACCAGCCTGTCTTTGGCTCAGATAGGTACTGTCAATGCACACTACGAAAACAATTATTTAGGCCTTATCCAGCCCATCAAAATTAATAAAATACAGGAAACTATGTTTTAATATGTCTTAGGCTCTTATACATCGCGTGGTTTGATTTTTTTAGGCCTGGACAGGTTAGCAATTTAAATATTTTGATACCATGTTTTACAGATTTAAAATTCAAATGACTCAAAGAGCCCCTAATCCCCTCCACAGGTACAATCTGGAAAATAATTATTTTAGGCCTTATCACCCCGACCAAAATGAAAATTATATAGATATCTATGTTTTTATATATCTCAGGGTCCTATATGTCATATAGGTTGATCATTTTAGGCCTGGAAATGCTTGCAATAATATTTTACACATGGTTACAGTCTTCGACACTGGCAATCTGAAAAATAATTATTTTAGGCCTTATTACCCCTACCAAAATGAAATTCATGTATATATCTATGTTCTCCTATGTATCAGGGTCCTATATATCATATGGCTTGATTATTTTAGGCCTGGAATTGCTTGCAATAATATTTTACACATAGTTGCTGGATGTCAAAGCAACTCAGGCGTTTGGTCGGACACTGGCAATCTGAAAAATAATTATTTAGACCTTATTAGGCCTATCAAAATGAAATCCATGTATATATCTATGTTCTCCTATATCTCAGGGTCCTATATATCATATAGTTTAATCATTTTAGGCCTGGAAACGCTTGCAAGAATATTTTACAGATGGTATGAAAAAATGACTGGAATCAGGCTAGGCCTAGGCCCTCTCCGGCAATGTATCCTCATGCAGTCACCGGAAAAGATTATTTATGATCAAAAGATTAAATTATTTTGTGAAATTGTCACTATAGTGTCAGTTTTTGGTTATGCCCTTGGCCTAAAGTCCGCCGCCTCATGGGTATCAAAGCTCCCTTTGATACCAAATAAGACATTTTGATCAAGAGACCCTAGATCCTCAGACCCGACATTTGGTCTTGTTAGGGACTCGGTACATCCCAGTTTGTATGGGATGCTACTGCCTTTGGCCTACCGCGTTTGGTGATTTAATGCAAACCCCCTGATACGATCCCTTCAAAAACCAGGCTAGTTGGTTTTGATTAATTTTAGTTGAGTTGCAGTATTTTCAATGAATTATTTCGTGTTTGAAGGATTCTAGCCTACGTGGGGTATGTCCTTGAATTCGAAAAGAAGTAGAATTGCTGTTTCTTTACCAAAAGTGGATTGTAATTGATACAAGTATACATGACTGGCAATACCACCCTAAACCCTGGACATCCTTTGATTATAGCAGATGTACAATAATGTGCAAGCCAAACCTTTTGGTCATCCTAGTTCTCCTGTACGTACACTGCTTGTCAAATCAGGATCAGCCTCCCGGACCTAGTTAGAGGTTAACTCTCTAAAATTGGGTTAATTATCGTCCTGGTCAGGGGTAAGAATAGGGTCATTGGCGTCGGCAGCCAGGCATGGTACTGGTCATTGATTAGGGGGGCTGAGCCTAGTGGACCTGACAACCGGCGTCTCCATGGTAATTTAGTTAATCCCTTTAGGCAAGGATTGGCAGGGCTAATCCCAGTGATATAACAACTGGGACAACGATTAATAAATCCTAATCTGATCCCTTACTCATCAGGCCTTTCAGGTCTTCTTATGTCACTGGGATAATGCCTCCAGGGAATGACCTATTTAGCTGACTGTCGTCTGAACCGCCATAAAAATATCAACCCCTCCAAATTTATAGTCGCTACATTATCCTCAATGACCTGGCATTCTGATAAAACAATACTGAAGGGAAGGAAATCATAAGGAGTTTGAAATTATTGGCTGCTTTCCATACACATGAGAAGGACATAATCGTTGAAAAATAAAGGAGAAAGATAGTATTGGTGAAATATTAGTTGATTTTGGGCTATCTAAGGGAGTGATGTGTCACATGACCCCCCTTTGTACTCATTGTGGTTCACGCTTTTCCCGTCGGGTGGCGCCCTCGTCGGCCCTGGCGGCCGCCATATTGAGTTATGTAACTGAATTAACACCCTCAGATGTGGGTACTCGATCCCCCATAGTGGTTCCGGCTGCGCAGCTTTGTCTGCGCAGACAAAACCAGTATAGACCCCCAGGGACGGACTGAAAACACCTTTTTAGTCAAGGTGCGGTGTGGAGCTTTACAAGCGCTGGGTGGGGTGTATAAGAACGGTCCCTAAAGTTACAGGACAATTTATGAAAATTATAGTCATGGCAAACTTGATACAAATGAGTTTCAGTGTGGTAGGAAAAAGATTCAAATTTCATTTGGGTTTCTGCTCTTACCAGCTTAAGTCTTCAATATATATTTGTAAAATTTACTCTCCGAATCAATGAGCATTAACGACTTTCTGATTTCTTATAATGAGCAATCACTCTTAGAATAAAACTTTCCTTTAAATGCAGTAGATATACAATTACTAATGTCCAATTTCTCAAAATCAGTTGCCAAGGCCTACCCTTATTGACTCTCCATCTAGACACCACAAATAGCCTGAATGAGCAGCTCAGCTGTGGTCTTGGTGAGCGGCTCAGGGGCCGACGTCTCCGGCCATTGTTCTCTGGGAGATAAGGGCCGAGACGTCCCAAAGATAGCCGGCAGGTACTTGGTATCTGGGTCACGAGCCGCTATCTGGGTCAGCAGGTCAGCAGATAAAAGAGGACCGGATTATCCTGAGGGTATATTTACTTCCACTGCAGGTGCTCCTTTAAGAAAGGCATGAGATTAGGATATGGGTTGGACTATAAGGTATTCTTGCACATGGGCGGATGTCATAGAAAAAATAATCAGCGACGTAGTATAAGTGCAATGCTTGCGGGAACCAGTAAGGGGAAAGGGGACATTTTTCTCCTCCATCTGTGCCTGCAAGCTCTGTGCTCAATGTACGTCGGTGGTTACGGCCTAAAACTTCTGCCCACCCACGAGATGGGTCTTTATTGCAGACGTCACGCGTAAGTTCATATTACTTTCTGAAGGTGAATATGTAGGATGCGAGGATCATTTGCCTTCTCCGGGGAATATATACCCCTCGTTTTATAATTGATATTCTATAATTGACATGTAATCTAGTTCGCCTGAAAGGCAATATGAAGGCAAACGGGTGGATTTCTCAAGTATTTACTCAGTAATAGGGACTTATAGGTCAAGGCTACATGTCCGACTGTCCTGAAAGTATTGTAATTTTATGACTTTTATAATCTTTACATACTTCTATTTCTGCCGATCAATCATCCTTATTGGGGAGAGGGAGTAATGGTAGGAGTAAGTTTGCTGATCCTGAACTTTACTCAGGTCATTCTGCTGAGATTTTTGCGAAGGACTTGTTCAAACCAGCTCTGCCACCTTACATTAGTTGGCAATGGAACCACCGTATTACAGGGTATCTTCTGGAATCGTGTATAGTGTAATGTGCGTTAATTCCTATTGAATCTCGGACTGCCTTTTCATAGTATGTAGGATCCGTTACATCGCTTAGTAACAGATTGAGAGTATTAATGCACACATATATAGTAAAAGATGGCAATTACTCCTGTCCCTAATGCGTAACATTACAGGGATTTCTGTGGTTTCATATCATTCATAATTCAGTGGTTGCGCAGTCCTACTTAGCAGATAACCACCAGTCCCCAATGTGGCTTCTGTGGTCTGATTCGGGGAGGACGTGATCTATGCAATCTTACCTCTATTAGTCAGCCCGGCCAAAACAGAGCCAATAGTGCCCCCCGTACACCTACAGCTCTCGGTAATATAACACATTATATAATATAACAGGCTGGTCGGCGGCCTAATGGTGGGAGGCCGCGGTACATTAGGAGGCATTGTGGTGGGCCACACACCAACCAGGAGACAAAACCTCCCGCTATATATCACTAAACAAAGCCCCGCTCGCCGGCCCCCCATGCTTTATTGGCACAGCAGGAAGTCAACTGCTTTCGGGGCTGAGAGGCAAAAGTCAATCCCTGCTCTCTCGGCTCACCCCGATCTCCACCATACAGCCATCGACGCCCCCCACAATCTCCAGCCCAAAGCCTTGCCTGGCGCAGACCCCAAAGCCTATATACTACTCGCCCCCCGGAGCCACTGTTCCTGTATGTTAGAACTCTGCGGCGTACGTTGTGTGTGTGGGCCTGGGGAGGGGGGCGTAGTTGTGGGTGGGAGTTATTGGGTTGGATAGCGGGACTGGTGTAGCCTGGGGCCAAAACAAATCTGAACAATATAGGCTGGACCTTTAACCGGGTGACGGTATAGGCCGATTGCGTGCTGAATCAAGCCTCGTTAGTCAGCACGCTGCTACCTCCACTGCTGGCAGCAGTGAGCCTACATTGGCCATATATATACACCCTGAAAAGGGTACAATTCGGTGTGACTATCACTAGCTGTCGTACATTTTACTTCAGAAAGTTCACTTAACCACTTTTCTCTAATTGATACATAGAACTTGATTGCCTCAATTTCATTACTTATATACTTTACGGGTTGGGATTATTTCGCAAGTCTCAAGGTGAAAGTCCCTAACGATTCATTGTTGATGCTTCTAATTCTCTTTCGGGTTTTCGTATATTTTCGGGTTATCAACTGATCAATAAATTATTATTTCATTTCCCCAGAAACTAAAATTGAGAAGTGCTCAATCGAGAAAGACTAACTGACTAGCGTTCAAAGGGTGTATTAAGTGGGAATGTTTGCAGAGGGTGTGGGGAGGCTACAACTTTAGGAGAGGGAAGTGTGGTAGCCATAGAAACATGGGAACAAAGGTTTCCCCAAACACAAGAGAGTAGTGGAATGGTGGGAGGGTTAAAATGACAGATGAGGAGAAACAATAAGACAAAGAGAATCAGTTATATTTTTCTATGTAGGGGACAGAATCCTACACAATAATGGATTTTGGTAGAGAGTAAGATAGATGTTGTCTTAATCCATGACCCCAGCACAAAATCAGGCCGCGAATCGAACCCGAACCCTTTGGATTAGTGGTCAAATGCTTGACCTAACTGAACTCTCCTACAACTCTCCTACAACTATCTACATCTGAAACAAAGGAATATGTTGTTTTTCGTATCAGAGCATGCAAATCTGGAAAGGGAGAAGGAAAGAAAAAGCAGCTTGGAAAAGAAGATGGGGAAAGAAAAGGAAGGGAGAGCTCGGATTGTTTCCTCATTTGGCCTGTTTGTGACGACCACTGTGAAACACGCCATTTAAAGAGCCAAAAGAAGTTAAATTGATTTTCAGCAGTGAGTGAAAAACAGTTGACTTCCCATGCATTGTTGTTCCTTGCTGTACAGGATGGCAACTTCCCCCCGGGCACAAAGCCAGCATCTTAACACAAGGCCAAGATGAGAATTCCTTCAGACAGTAAATTTCATACCTTAATTGTGCCTGCTGGCTAAAATCTACTTTTCTCTTATAGCTGAGATGCATCAGATGGAACGGAATTATAAATCAAGTTCAAAATGTGTTGTGGGTGGATTTGAAATTTAATGCATTTCATTTTATTATCAAATATTGAGTCCATGGTTTTGTCCTATTTGCAAGAAGCCATTACATAACTTCTATTCATACACTCCATTTCAATCGTTAGCATAGTTTGTTCAGATTTAAAGAGAGGTTATTTTGATTTTGTATTGTTTGAAACTCCTGTTTTGGGTTCAGGCATTTAGAGAAAATGTGTTTGTCCACTATGGGAATGCATGCACAATCAGAAGATGTCCATATGCATTAAAAGCCAGAACATCCTACGACAATTAGGATTTCCCAGGATTTCTACCCTATTTTCTCATTTTTTGATATGATCGGGACTGCTCCGTGTGCCACCCACTGACGGGGACACATTGAGAACGAGCTGCTCCGTATAAATGGGGCTTTTAGTGAGCTGCTCCCTATTGGCCACTTCATGGGGCCAGGTCACGCGAGCCTACATATCTTAGGCCTAAAACAGAATGTGATCCGCCTATGATTATTCCCTATATACACTCCCCTGTTCCCTAACCCCACTCCCTAATCCCCCAGTCCTATTCCACACCCTCAATCCCTACCGTGTCTTTACCTCCAGTACCCAGGTCCATACCCTTAGTGCCAATGAGTTCTGAACCAATCAATATCCTTTCCCGCCGTTTTCCATACCGCTCAATGGCTTCAACTTTTCTCATTGTATTCCTGGTCAATATGAAGCTCAATGCGTATCTCACACCTTTTATGACTCGCCCCCATTTGGACAATCCCCCAAACCCTTCTTATTACTCCCTACATTCAACCCAAACCCTCACATATCCTTTTCAATGAGACCCCGTGGACCTATCTGGATGATATATCTGTGACCGTAAAATATGTACCTTGCCACTCTGGGCATTATGATCCAGCCTCGAAATGGTCTCATAAATCGCTATTTGGGTTTCGACATTGTGTCCTCTTATCTATTATGAGTCTCTAGGTGCGTGAATCATTTTTCATGTCCGAGGATAGGGCATCTTTAAAAAAAAATTGTATCGAGAAAAAAATATTAAGTTAAATATGATAATGCTTATACAAAAAAACACAAGATAAGATCATGGTCGTAGTTGACGAAGTTAAGCGGGTAGGCTATTGGTATAGACGAAACCCCACTGTGTGGCAAAGAATTAAAAATAAAATAGAAAGACCACAAGAAGGTTGAGAATAGGTCAGAATCCAACTTTGCCTGAAAGGACCCAGAAGAAGTTCTGATAATGTCCGCTAGTAGCGCCACCCTCCTTCCGGTACGTCGTTGTATACGTCTTCCTATGGCACAAAGACGTCATCTCGTAATGGCGACCGTTGTTATAGTACTCGGGGGACGGTCCTCTTAAAGGATCCGGTGCCTTCTCTGGTGCACTCAAAGTGTGAGGTGCCCAGCAAACGGCACCTTTGTGCACCACAGGGGAATAAGTCAGAAATGAGAGTCTTTGAGGTGGCCCAATATGAGTACATTAGTTCCTGTGTAGGTCGTTGGGACGATATATCTGAATGCCCCTGTTTCTTATTTAGGACTGTCTCCTATATAGTTATTGTAATTGCAACGTAGTTGAGTTTATGGTTTCTCCCCTCTTCCTTTCTCATATCATTCCCCATATATATATTCCGGATAGTCTCAGCATCAAACTGTCCAAACTCTTCCCATACTGTCTATTTCCCTTGTCCCCATTCCCTTTCATATTTCCTTTTCAGATCCCTCAACTTCACCACCCTTCCATCTTTCCCACTGTTGATGCTCGCTCCATTCTATTACTACTTTGCTAACTGCATGTGAACTTGCATGTGTTTCTGAAATTTTCTCCCCTAAATTCCTTGCGTAATAATACTGAATGGTGATGGCAATAGGAAAACACTGACTGTCGGGCTTATCTATAGTCTCTTATGACATTCTTTAAATTTGGTGGTTGCTCTGTCCAAATAATTAAAACTCTTACTTAGCCTCCACTCTCCTCCCTCACCCTTCACCTCCCCATTACCCCGGCCCTTCCCCTGGAGACGACCACGTGACATATGTAGGTGGATTAGCGCTGAGATTCATGGGATGGATGGCCGCTTTTCTGGCCTCCACTCTCCAAACACATCTATCCCAACCTCGCCCACAGCCTGTATCATGATGGAGCGACCGGGAATTTGCATGCTGGGAGAGTGAAGAGGGTAGCCAGGCCAGGGTGGTTGTGGGTAATATCCATCGATGGCGTTGCCATGGTTTCATACCCCCTTCTAGCACCGGAGGGGTATCGATGAGGGTATGGGGGTGTTATGGGGGTGTGGGGGAGAGTGGTCAGCTGGTATAGGCACTGACCAGTGGTCACTAAATGTTGCCGTTTTCACCGCATCTACAAAGTGGTTGCTATATTGTTTATTACCTTGTATACTACCAGTTATTATTTTGTTTCCGATTTGTGGCACAACCTAAAGTTAATTTATAATGCCACTCTAGAAGATGCATGTGGAATGGGTTATTCTCTGGAAAGACATTTTACTGAGCCTATACTATAGCTTGTTGACCTCTTTTATTGTATAAACCTTTGTATTTTGCATGACCCTGATTGTATCTCAGAAAGTCGAAAACTCTTCCAGTGACTCTCTGAAAATATTAATGTATGGTATCCAATCAAACCTATTTTCTAATAAACCGGCATGTACATGTATAAAATCCAATGTAACTTAATATAGCAATATGAGACCGTTCCATCCACCTTAAGTTAAAAGCCATGTCCACAATGGCTAATCCGGGCCTTATTCATGATAAATCTTATAGATTTCCTATAAGGGTGTCAACAGGACGTCCCCGGGTGGCCTGTGAGTAAATAAGTTTGGCCCAGCCTGGCGGGCGTTAGTCTAGCTACTGGAGGAGGGAGAGGCACTGGAGCAGCTCGGGTGTGTGTAGGAGTATTGATTGAGCTGCTCAGAATCCATGGCGCCCCAAAGTGGCCTTTTCCATATTACCTCCTCCAGCTCCAGAGCAGAACATGCCCACCCCTTCTGCTATGCACGTGTATTGGGTATATGGCTGAGTTACTCAATGTTTTTGATTCTGGAAGGTTATAGAATAAAAGTAGGTTTCTAGTTTTAGTTTTTACATTATTACTAATACACAGCGTTTGTTTCAATGACTACCAGATTTAGGGGACATTAAGTGGATAAGTCATAATGAAAGTTTCATTTCAATATCTGACCACAATAAAGGGATTATATAACCAATGCTGGGAATGGTTATAGAAGGTATTTAGCAATGCTAAAGCACCTCTTACTACTCTTATTAATTGGTAAAATAGAAGTACATCCCTGCATGTATAGAGACTTAGTTAGTGGATTTTATAGCATCAATGTAACCACTCTGCACTTATTAACCCACCCACGTTTTCCCAGACCTTATATCTGCCAACAGTAGACTCTACTCCATTGCAATTAACTTAACTTTTTGGGTCGAATAAAATCGTCAGATGTCAAATAAACCTCTGTTTATCTGGCGTTTGTACCTAGAGTTAGAGCATTTCACTTGGAGTGACTGGCTGATTCAGTGGTGTTTTAGTCCCATAAACATACAGCTCAGATGATAAGATATTGGTGTCTGCTTGCATAGTTTGGTATTCCTTGGTACATAGCTTTGTTTTCCGAAGGGGCTTGGAACTATAATACAATATTATTATGTTTAATTAGAGTATTATCAATCATACTCATAAATATTATTAAAGATAGGCACCGTGTCGCTAAAATACAGGTCTCCTTGAGACTTTATTCCACTACACTAGCCGATTTTACTCATGAATTCATGAATCGCCATTGAGTAGAGGTAAATTTTAGACATGTTACATGTCATCTGGAATTGTTAAAGTTCTCTTTGAAATGGTATGTGTAGTATATACCTTTTTTGTCATATTACTGAAGAAAGGATTACATAACAGACAACTGGCAGTCAGAATCGGCTAGTAGAATACAGGTTTTGGTTGTAAGCATCCCCTAAGTTGGTGTGATTTACGAGCGTCCGTCCCCGTGCTTTTATGCTTCGCGGAGACATGATCCGATCTTTGGGATCAAGGGATTGTGGTGGAAACATTGCTGATGCATGGCCCATCTCCACCCCTATACGCCGAGATCAGCAGCTATTGGTGCTGTGCCGGGGGTGTGAATTCGCTGAATTTTTCAGAGTAGGGCCGAGTGTTTTTGGTCTTATGGCTGTTTCTATGATATGATATACAATATAACAGTATTCAATATCTCCATACGACCTTTCTATATGATTGCTGTAGTTCTGAGTCTCAGTTTAGTTTGGTACTGGATTCATTTTCTTAAACACGGGTTAGGCCTAAGATTTATAAATCTGAAAATATGAACCACGTTTTTCCATGTTTGATGGCATGCATTTAAGAAGTAAGGTTACATGCATAGTTACTTTCAGCGTTATTTTAAAAACAATAAAAAATAATCATATTAATTTACGACATCCGTGCTTCGACTTCTGTATAGGGCATACTTTTTTTTAAATTAGAGACTAAATAAGAATGTTAGTCGAAGTATGCCTATAGCCAACATCAGCCTAGTATGATTATTATATGGCTGCTTATTCAGATAATATTGCCACCAGCACTTATTATCATTACGGGAGGGATTTATAGCAGAAGTTAAACGAAAAAGACAGCATAAATTTCAATGACACATGGAAGTTTAATTGCATAAGGTATGGACATTATGCAATAATGCCATATCCTAAATCATGACAATGTAGGGTTTGCCAATATCCCTGCGTGTATATAGCCACTCCTGCTTTCCACAACGACATACCGTCAATGACGGTCATATGTCATAAGCTTAATAAGCAAACACCACCTTAATCATACGTGACCCCATACAGAACATAACCATCGCTCTCTTACCATCAATCTTGTACTCTGGACTTCCAATAATGTGTGTATAGAGTAATGAGTAAAATGCTTGGAGAGTGAAGGACTAAACCAGTCTGTTCCTGGCATGCCATCGGTATAGCATACAAGTCAAATAAGGAACGCCGGTACCGGCGGGGTTTAGGCGGTTTCCGCTTTCCGCAGACGACAAACAACGTCTAGAAAAAAAATGAAATGGCGGGAACTGTCGGCAATAGAAGACGGCCATTGGAGCTTTAATCAAATTTCTAAGGACAGAAAACACTGAAACAAAATATGATGTATTGTCTTTATTTTCCCTCACCTTCGTCGTTTTGCAATGATATTCAGCTTTCCATTCAAGTGCTCTCTTTATATCCAGACAATCAAAACCTGAACTAAATTTCTGTATTGTTCTTTCCACACATTTGAAATGTCAAATTTTCACCCTTGCAGCCATTCCTGCAAGTAGAACACATCCCATAAATAATTAATTATTAGAACACAAAAAGAAATGTTTGTACCAACTCTGTATAATCATATTAACAGTACCACCTTATCTCATTTGCCACACTGAAACCCTTGAGTGTTAATCGGGGAGTTTACTCGTGAAATGACTCGGACAGGGGGCGGCCATAATGGTGGGCGTATTGTTTGACATCACAGGCACATCCCACGACTTGTGATAACCCCTCTCCCCCCACCCCCTACACCCGCCTCCCCTCCAGGTCATGTTCAGAGCCCCAGGGTCCATTTTGAGGGACCAGTCATTAGGTATTGTGGGGTGAGCGATTTTGTTAATGATATAATATTGTTGAGATATTTTGATTTTTTCTGAAGGTATTTTTCTGTAGTAACATAAACCGAAGTTTAAACTTCAGTACTTTCAAAAATTAAGATCCACGTGCATACTAAAGCCACATAAAGCCACATAAACAGAAACATCAGAAAACAAAGCCGTGTACAATAGAGCTCTAAAACTAGTTCACCTTCATTTAAAAGGCGCATACCACCCTAAAGCCAAATATTCCCCACCACCACCACCACCACCACCTTTTGAAGCCCATTCCGAAATACCAGTCTGCCCCACAACTGAGCTAAAATGCCTTTTTCAGTCCCAGGGTTAACCACCTTTCCCCCACCAACTACCCTTCCCCCTCCCCCGCCCGAAGTGTCCTCCTCTCATTTCGCCACGACACCTGGCGGCCTCTGCCATCAATCACCCAAATTAGTCACGTGACAGCAGAAGACAAAAGCGGTACCAATTAGGCAGTGCGCAGGCGCGCGGGGCCCTGGCTCCGAACTGACCAATGGACGCCCGGGAGACCTGAGGTCAGCAGGGGTCACGTAGCCACAGCGAGGCTGGACGTGACGTCACACACCCGACTCAAAAGGAGGCTCTCTCTGCCTTTGATCACGTGGTTTCAGTCGCCCATAATGCAATACGGCGGACGTCGAAACGGCGGCCAAGGGCTGCGTTGTGATAGTTGGCGATAGAGGACCCAATGGTGAATGGTAATATGATTTGCACAGTTTCTGGTTATGTATTCTTGAAATAGCAGTAGCGGTAGGTTGTTGAATATGAGGTGCTATTCTAAGAGTTACCCGTCAATCCACCAATGGTGATATTTCCCCCAATTTGCGATTTTAGACATAATGTATAATAAAGAGATCCTTTTGACGATATGGATTGAAAAATCCTCCTTCTCGACACATGTCCAAAATGTAGGCCTATCAGCTGTTACTTTAATTCTTCCGCCCATATCCCCACCCTGGCCAATGTGTGTCCCAAGTTCTAACTTGGTTACTACCATGTTTATCACTGGACAGGCCCTACCTTGGTTATTACCGTGTTTATTACTGGACAGGTGGCATCTGCTTGTATCGCCTAGCTGCTGATACACGATACGTGGTCGCATCTGTTAGGTCCAACTCAAAACCTGCAATAATGATACAGAGAAAGAGAACAAATCACGGTTTGTGAAATACGACACCCTTATTGTCTAGTAGAACGCTTCTTGCGCTTTCATCGATGCTGGCCAATGTATTTTCTCCAAAGTTTTCAAAACTAATCGAGAGAGTTTGTAAAAAGCGTCTCAAATAACATCTGCCGAAGAATATTGCTCACTTCCAATGTGTTGAAAAACTAAATTTATCGTAATCCGATAGTTTCTGCTTGAATAATATCCATGTTTTATTTGTGCTGGGACTTTATTCCTATCTTACAGTCTCCAGATTGAATTGAATAATTATTCAATATTGCCCCTGTTTCTAGACTTTATGCAATACAGATATGGATAAAATGGTACTTTACAACTTTAATACGCTCAGTCTTCATGTAACATAATTGAATTGTGAGTATAAATTTCTATAGGGTTGTGCCAAGTAACAAACAAAGGTTTACATATTAGTACTGTCTTCCAACACACAATAATACGCAATATTTTATATGTAATAGGCATACAGTTATTTCTGTACAAATTACACGTACCTAAAAGAGGCAAAACGTGGATACACGAATACCCAATTATATAACTTTTATTTCTGTACAAATTACACGTACCTAAAAGAGGCAAAACGTGGATAAACGAATACCCAATTATATAACGCCTGTTTAAGGTTATGTATATTCAGCATACAGATCCTTTCACGTCAAAGCTTTTCCCACACCAATATGAATATTTCCACCCCTTGATTTCTCATCCACACTGTGGTCAGTATGGGACACATCAAAAGGAACAGTTTCCTTTTTTGGTCGGGTCCTAGAGTGCGAATTTCCGTTTCTCGCCCACGGACAATTTACCACCATTCTATCCCTATAATAGTTGGCGGATCACACGCCAGGGGGTCACTATGATTTCCGCTGTTTATATGCATCCCAATATCTCCACTACCGTAATGCCTGGTCCCCACTTGGGCGACTAGATTTCCTTGTTCGGCGGACGACTAAGGTTGTTAGTAGCCCGGCGACCAACTCCCCACTGGCGCTGTGATGTCTGGCGACCAAACTATTGGTCGCCCTGGGTTTGGGGCAAAATATTTGACATGTTAAATATTTTTCTCTAGTCGCCAGCGATTAGAGCAGTTAGTAGACGAGCTGGGAGACCAATGTGTCCTCTAGTCGCCGGCAGTTTCAGAGCAAGAGCGTCCTAACGTGGCGACTAACTTTTATTTTTCAATGGGGTCTAGTTGGTCGCCCGGCGACATACTAATTCACTAATCGCCCGGGGACCAAGGCCAGTACCCGTCGTTGGTCGGCCAAGTGGGGACGCGGCTTTAAGCAAGTAAACAGCTGTCTTTTGGAATTGTATAACAGTTTTACTGTTTTTTTGTATCATTTTCTTTGTTCAGCTTCATAATGATTATTGTTTCTTTGTGGAAATACTGTAATGGCAAACTATTTGTACCAACTGTTTGAAGATCAAGGGTTTGGAGGACAAATTGTGTAGTGTTAGAGCTAAGTTCCTGTATTCATCTGGTTCATTTCTCCTTTTGCCACTGATATATAAATCTAAATTTCATATTGGAAACGTTTCAAACAAACGATAGTGCTTAAATATAAGATTTACGGTAATATCCTCCTCCCGAATCGCCACCCCTATGAACCGCCCACATACAAACTCACACTCATAACAGTCCATCACACTGCCCCCAACACCACACCCAAACACCATGATTTAGCCATTCTCTATCCGGGTAACTATTAACGTCATAAATCCCAACATGGCGGCGTCCAGTGGCGGCGGCCATGGGAAACGGCCTCACGTATCAGTGTTTCGACGACCCAGCCGGAAATGTACCATTATCGCTACAAGCGCGCGTGCGCAGAACGAACTCGGGCGACATCGTAAAGCAGCGTGGCGACATCCATGGGCGACATCGTACAGCCACACGTGTCGCTGGTAGTTGTAAAGGTCGCCAGAGGGAGCCGGGGGTCGTGAGGGGAGGGAGGGGATGTCGTTTGTTATGACACCCTAGGCCTGCGAAGTATCAATATTTTAGGCTCCTGTGTAAACCGCATTCCCCTTGCCCATTTGTTGATTTGTGACTCATTTCGGAGTAGCCAGAAAATGGAATGACAAAGTCGGATGAAAATGTGGATTGTAGTTGCTGATTGTATGGGGGGTTTACAGCTTGTGTCTTTGGCTTTAGGGTCACGACTGGAGAATGTAATGCCTTTTTTCTTTTTACTTAAGACGCTAAATTTCTCTAAATTTAGCTAAGGAAATATTGCTTCTACCTCACTGATATTCTTGGTGACTGATGCAAGTGGCAAGTGGCAAGTGAAAAGAACATATTAAATGAGAAATAGCCTTCAGTAGGTAGCCGATAAAAAAGAAAAAGACACCAAACATCATAATCATTGAGAATCCTTTCTTCGGGTTCTTATAGTAAAAGTAGCTAAAGAAAAGACATTGACATTTTCTTATTCTGCATGATCCACCAAATGGTTGCTACAATCAGTCTAAATCGACCACATTGCACCCACCTGCACCTCTCTTTATGCAGATCCCCACCTTTTCAGACCCCCAGCCATGTCTCGGACATGGTTAAACACGCGTGCAGAGCCCCACTCAGGGCCATGTCACGCCCTCCCAGCCGGGCTTGTACACTTGATCTGTGTGTATTCCTTAGAAACTCCAGGCCAGATCTTTCAGCCAGACCTTTGGGGTCCTTTGCATAGGTCTGTATTGCACTAGCCGATTTTACTCGCGATTCAGAAATCGCCAATGAGAGCAGGAGCTAATGATAGGCATGCTGTATATCATTAGAATGGATTTCAAGTTCCCTTGTAAATGCTATGTAACAGGCATGGGATTTTGTGAGTTTTCTAATGAAAACCTAAAATTCATCGAATTACATGGATCCAAGATCGGCTTGTTGAATATGGGCTCGAGGCACTGCTTGGGAAACCCATCACGCACTCGCCGCTGCTTTGTCCAGGCCTCAAGTGGAACTCTTCAGTCAAACTTTGCCAAGGAGGTACGATTGAAGGGGCGTACAAGGGCACGTGATTGACCTATAACCTGTACCCATGGCAACTGTAGCCAGTGGAAGTCCTGCCACCCTCCAAGCAGAGATCGGGATTTGAATGAAAGTGTGTTGGTTCTTTCAGCTTGGGATGTAAGGACTGTGTTTGGAGAGTTAAGGCCACTTGACTTGCTAACCTGTTGAGTGGTCTAGGTTCTGAAGGGAACATGTGGTGTAGCTGTCTCTATGGTCAAAGGTTGTGAGAAAGTGTCCTAAGCAAAAGCTTCACAGACCACCTCTATGGCAAAGAAAGAAATTTGTCTCTTTTAATCTTTTTTCTTGAGACTAAACATCTGAGAAATGGTATTTCCATTACATATAGATTTGTACCACAAAGGGAGGGAAACAAAGGGAAAGGCTGTAAGATAAAAAGACAAAAAGAATGTTCCTTACATTACAGAAAGAAGGTGTTGTGTAAGCGATGCAAAGCAATCATTTTTCATGTAACAGGCCACAAATGGCAGGGTATCTTATGGCCTCTTTCAGTTTTGCTGCTTCAATACAACCTTAATACTTCCTTCAAAAGTCACATGGCAACACCCATTAAATCAGCCTCCCCTAAAAGCCAAAGTCATTAATTTTAGTTACAGACTGCATAGAGTCAGTTTAAAATTGAGGCCTTATGTCAGTATGCGATTCAATAATGGCATTTGAGAATATCATCATTCTATCAGGTACATTACAAATATTTTAGTTGGTAAAATTCAAACAGATAACAGTACTACTGAAGGGAAGAGTATCGTTACAAAAGAATATGCAGAATGATGAACATGTTATTCCTGAGCACTTGGGATCCGGTAAATGATAAATCCCCTGTGTCTTGACTTGAAAGACGACCTACAGGGGATCTCGTCCCAGCCCTGTCTTAGCCCCCCCCCCCCCCCCACTCCTCCTCCCCCCCCCCCCCCCCAGCCATGCCCCACCCTGACACGGGTGTTTACATAGGGTGTAACGAGGAGCATGATGAATGATGGCGCATGGGATCGGCCCATCGGCCCCTCCCTCATTTACTACATGTATCCAACCCCCAACCCTCACACAGAACTCCCTCTCACCCCTCCTCCAGTGTGCAGTCTTTCCCCTACCCTTGCGTTCTTTCTGGCAGCAGTACATACCCTAAATATGTCCAGTGGATTCTAGGGGTGTTTGGGTATAATTCAGAATAAGAAAAGACCTGGGTCATAGTTGGGAATTATGTCAAAATCCCCGGGTTTTGTTTGGAACCCCTCAGATCTTGGGGTTGGTGAAATCCTGCTTTGCTATCATGACCTCCCCTACTGTCTCAGAGTCGTTAGTATTTGGCGAAGCCCCCCTAGCCGCTCGAGGTCTATTACATGTAGTTTGCATGGGTTATGTATGGTTGTGGTCATGTACTATGGGCGTGGTGTTTGTAGTCATGCTGGGGTACGAAAAGTGGGTTGACTCTGGGTTATTTGGTGGGGCAGAGGTACAAGACAAAGATCCCTGGCATGAAGACATTCCTTAGGGATTGTCACCAAATGAAAGGTTTCTCATTTAGTCACTTCAGCTCACGACAGGTCAACACCGTCTTAAGATGAAACCAGCATTAAAGTTTTAAGAATGAAATCATAATTAAAGCCTGACCAAAGTTGAAGTATTAGTGTTCCTCTTTTCTCATGTTCCCCAATAAGTGTAAATTCCGTGAGGTGCTGTGCAAAATGTTTTACTTTTTGTAGCTTCAGACAGATGAGTAACTTTCAATATGAGGAATGGCCTTTAAGAGATGTCCTAGAGTGTAAAAGGATGTGTACTGTATCACCTTTTTTAAGGCAGAAAAGAATTATCCCATCTCCAAGATTAATTTTTCAATCTCAGCGCCTCTCTACAACAACCTGAATGTTTTAGTCCTACAAAATGCATATTGTAACGTCCATTACATCAACCTCTCCTAAATGAAAATCTTTTTTTCGCGACTGTTTGGATTCAATAGGCAGTATTTTATGTCCATTGTATGGAGAACGTAGTTGTAAAGGTCATTCGTGAGCTCTGTTGTTCTGCTGCGGGCCTTCCGCCTGTGCTGATAGAGGAGAAAAGAGCTATAAGCAATCTGCGGAGAGGCTGTGACCTTTAACATAAAGGCCTCCCAAGTTAATGTCCCTGATATACACCCACTGCCCTCAGAGTAAGAGGTTCTGTCGGCTAGAAATAGAAGATGTGTCGTATATTGGCAAAGTACAGTCTCTTTTTTCAATTTATTGTTATGTGCTTCTCACCCTATTTTTGTAAAGATGATAACAGTCCTATGTCAAACCGATTCATTCCTAAGTGTATTACCTAAGTTTGGGCCGACCATTAATTTTGGTTGTTATAGAAATCTGATACAGGGTTTGGGGCGCTCCACTGCTAATTCAAGCAGTCAGTCAATGGATACTAAGTTAGTATGCTATGGTATGGGTTGAGTATATAATCACCCGGGTAGGGAACCCCAATAGTAATCTGGTCCTAGGGGACCTTACTGGCGACCCTAATGTTATGATTAGCTCAATCTGAGCAGAAGATAACCGGTCTGACATAGGACTGATAAAACCGTGTTCTGGCAATATGCAGGTGCTGACTCTTATGATATTCAGTTGTATGAGGTGCAAAACATTGACCTATGTTGGATGATTAATCAGCAAAATAAATTTAAAATGGCATCGACGCTTTTTTCCCTTTTAAAATTGTCAGATTCATGCCAATGGTTATTGTGATGTATGGCTCCAGACTAATGCTACATTCCAATTTTAAAATTAATGCTTGTTACTATAATTTTTTCAACTAGAAAAGATACTTCTGAATGTAATAGAATGTTCTGAAATGTTTAGACATAAACACTCCCCATTTATGCCCCTGGTTTTCAAAGACTCCAGCCTGAAGGCCAGGCCTCGTGTTTGCTACGTTCTGCCCCATTTCTTCAATTGATTCGCCCGTCACTCACTCTCAGCGGGGGGCGCCACTAGTTCTGACACCTCCTGACCTTTTGTGGCCCTGACCCCTGACCCCAGCCCACCTTAGGTGTTCTAAGCTCATTAAGGACCTTGGCTGAAGGTCTATTACAAACTAATCAATATCGACTCAATTTCTGATTTTAGCCCACTCAAGTGCAATAATGCAATCAAAAAAGGTTATACTTAAAACATGGGTCTTAAATATACTTCAGATGCATAATTATGATTGAGTACATGGAATTTTAGCTGGTTTGGTAAAACAGGTTTCTCGTTTTTGAGGTCAAAATGAAGGAGTTCTTGAGTAGGGCAATTTTCAGCTTAACGTCGTGAAGATGGAGGATTTGGGGGATTACTTAGGACACGCTTCCTCCAGGAGCTTTGTTCACTTACCCTGATGACTCAGCAGGTTTTAAGGCAGGCAGTCTCCGCTAGAGGCGCCACCAGGTTAATTGGGCCACTCAAGTGCTTCAAACCCTTAGCAATAATGTCAGGCAATTTCATCGGTGTCAAAACCCTTCCATCAAAATTTACATCTGAAAGAATACTATGGAAAATATCAGATTGTCTCTATTCAAGATGTTTTCAGTACTAGTAGGAAAAAAATTGGAGGATAAATGTGCTGAACAATAGTTATTTTATCAGAAGTGTTATCTTCACAAAGTTATTTGGTGGGTCATAGTCGTCTTACAAGAGGGTTAAGCTCTTTATTTCTTGAGTGCCCCGCGGGGGAAGGGTTAAGAAGCAGGTGCTGACCAGGTGACCTACTTTTCCTCATCACGTGGTGTGTAAAGATCCAGTATCAAAGGGACCACTTTTACCCTTTCTAGTCTACGGGCACCTAGTTCACCACAGAAATCTCTATTAACAGAAAACTAAAAAGCTAATTTTGAGCTTGATTACAGGATGTTAAAAGTATCATTCTTTTTTTCCTTTTGTAATTTTAGCCATATCTTATGACATTGATGAATAGTATTTGTTGAAATATATGTCTGAATTTATTGTCCTTTGATTTTCGACTCTAATAGCCTTTTGACATAATAGACCGTTAGGGCAAGTAATTTTCCATGCAAATTGGTCACATTAAAATCCTTAATTTAACTCAATGCAGGTGCAAAACCTGAAACTGTTCATGCTCGTGACAGAAGTCATTTGTTAGTCAGGTAAAATTGGGTCCATTATGGCAATACGTTAACGTTACCAGGTCAATTAATGTCAGCTGCATTCAAGAAACCTATATACTTCCCTGAATGATTGTCCCCACTCTGAAAGGCAAATCTTTAAACAAATGAAAAAGCTCTGGTTGAAAATGGAAAATTTTCAACCAGAGCTTTTTGGAGAATCCATTTAACCCCTTCAACCCTCTATTCCTGAGGATAAAAGATAAAAATGTGTGTGGACTACAGAAGAAATGCTTTCTAAAGCTGCAAACCATTTGAAAATATTCCTTTTAGAAGCTTAGATATGGTTGTTTGAACTTCCCTACTTCTTGTGCAATAGAAACCCTCCAGTTCTGATAGTCATCTTTGTTTCCATGTAATGGCAACGTTAACTTGACCTTGCATATTTAGAATAAAAACCATTTCTTATTCAGAAAAATGTTTAAAATGAAATAACTTTTGATTGACTCGGTCTTTTATCTAACTGTTTGAAATATAAGGCAGAAAAAGATATTTCCTACATTATCCATGAAAATTGTTCTATTGACTCTGAATGTTCTTTTTTCTGTAACCATGGCAACCTTACAACCTTATTATATGAAGGATTTCTGTGAAAAAAACATTCCATTGCAAATTTCCCATAATGCATCAGTTTCAAAAGATTTATATTTCTATGAAAATCATTGAATTCGCAGGAAAATTCTATCAAAGTCAAACTTTTTCACAAAATTACATGAAAATAATGTTTTTTCAACAATAATTCCTTAATTAATGCTTTCAAGAGGCCGATTTCTGAGAATAGCTGGATTTGCCCTATATTGACCATAGCGGCCTTTACTGGAACACATGTTCTAAAATATCTAAACATCATAGAATAATAATACAAAAAGTGTGAGGTTCCTTGGAACTTTGGGAATATTTTGATATTTACTTCATGAGTGAAGGTGAACTACCAAATTCATAATCAGAATAAAACCCTAAAATAGATGCCATTTTATGGGTAACACTCATGTGGTGGCCAAATATGGCCTTATGGGGTGGAAGGGGTTAAAATATCTTAAAACCAAACTGCTTCTAAAGATATCGGAAGCGTTTTCGATAGAAAAAACCCCTGTTAATCTCTCAGTTTTAATGTATCAAAAAGATCCACAGATAAAGGATCACGAATCTGTAATGGGGATATGGGGAGAAACTTGAACCAATCTACTGTGTTTGCTGGATTACACAGGCATTGCTTTCAGACTTAGCTGTATGGTGAGTTCAGGTCATTCAATCGCTGCAAACCAAGCGCTACATGAATCATTTGACAAGTGTTGAGTAACCTGGTATTCTGTGATCCACCATGCATTTCATTTAAGAGGTGCACAGGCATTCATTAGATGTACCGGACCTGGGCGATATTAGGGCTTGTTTACCACTCTATTCCAACCACCTGCAGACTAACCAAACAGCCTGCAGGTAAAGTAGCGCATCAAATCCAGAAGACAAAAATTTAGCCTGGGGCATCCAGACGTGGGGGAGGGGCATCAATTACTGAGATGGCCCCCTTTCAAGTGCAGGTATGCTATTATTGCTATGATTTATACCCACCTTAAACGGTGATTGAATCAATACAACTCATCAGAAGTACTTGGCAAATACCTTCAACCTCAGGGAAATGATGATTAAATCAGTAGAATTCAATAATTTAGATGTATAAACTCAAATCTACAAAAGAATGTGCCTCATTGAAAAAAAAGGTTTGTTCATAGCCAGAAGGACGAAATGTTAGTTCTGAAAAACTGAAGGATTATTGAGGTATCTAAGGATAGGGCTTCCCAGAGAAGTAAAAGGCAGCTGGGGGTTGGAGCTGATCGTACTGTGATAATTATTACCTTTAAGGGCTTCCCCAGACAGGTGAGTTGAGTGTCAGACAGGTACTGCCCACCTGAGATACCTGATTAACACACCTCAACAGGTATGATCAAAGTATTGCCATAAACCCTGACATTGCCTATGGTCATTGATTTTTATATTCTATGATATAGGGTAGTAAATTAGAATAGTATATTGTATATCATGTAGTATAAAAAAATATGAATTTTTGTTTTGAGAGATTAATATCGGATATAAAGAATATTTGAGCTGAATTATGGAGTAGTAGTAATCTTTGTCAATTCTTTGTATGCTTCGTTTTGTTAAACGGAGAAATCTGCGAATGTTTATGGTCAGACTCTTTGACCTATAATAAAAACGTGTACATACTCTAAGGTATATAGAGGAACGCGCATCATGAAAAACACTTCAGCATATCAACCTTTCATTATGTTCAGAAATAGGCTGAAGCACTTCAAACCATATAATTTGGTGAAAATTCATCTCAAAACAGTCCCAGGGTAGTGCATTATTATCGCACAAAAGTGTTTTTCTCGAGTGGATCCTTTCACAAATGGTCCTTCTCCGCAATGCCCATAGGTACATATTACGATATATTTTTGGAGATAAATGGACCTCGTAATGATACTCCTCCCACTATATAAAGTTAATAGAAAACGACGTGACTTTTGATGCCTAGGAAAACACCATCATTTCATCTGCAACCTGCCATTTAGGAAATACCATTCCTTGTTGAGTGCTACTGAAAAATAAAGTATAGCCTTGCTGCCTGTGCAATTTTCATACCGATATTATTGGTCGTGGCCAGTGTCAATGTCGGGAGGCCATGTACATTGAAGGCGCCTGGAAGATTTATTGGCAATATTCTAAACGTTTATGTGTATCTGTTGCGTACCCAGACCCCTACTTCAGGGTGATATATTGACAATAATAAACATGGAAAGTGGAAAGTGACCGAGGCGCAATTTATGATTGGATAGATCGACAAAAAGTTGTATTTGGAAGGATATTTTTCAGAATGAAATATGTTTTTCAATCAATTATGGAAGAATTCATTGTATGCATTGTAAAGGTACTGTGAACATAACTTAGTAGAAAACAGAACTTTAAAGCATATGTTCCATATACCACTAAATGACTTGTGAATATAGCTTAGTAGAAAACAGAACTTTAAAGCATATGTTCCATTGCATCAAATGGCATCTATAGAGCCATAATGAATCCTCTGCATGCAATAGCAATAATGTTACCGCTGTCAAATGCCAATGTTGACATAACTGCAAAATTAGCGGTTTAACAAACATGCAACACTATGGGGTGCAATAAAAGCTATAAACAGAGGTTTAATGTCAACTTCCATGACCCATTTTGATGAGTCAGCAATGTTAAGGGACCTAGGTTAGAGACTTTTTAGGGGTCAGTTGTGGTGTCAGGAACGGTCGTGATGTGTCACTGTCACTGTCAGTGTCCGTGTCAAGTCCCTGCTGTCAACTCCATCAACTAATTGGGGCAAATCACGCGCAGACCACCACGCCCATGGCCTTATCTTGATGACGTCATCACTTCAGCACTACTCATTGTATCAATATTTAGAAGGCAAGAACAATTTATTGTAGCTAATATTGCTGGTGACATTTACAGCCTAATGAGGTGCATCTGTATAGTACGACGACGGTGCAGATCTGTCTACTTGATGGTTTGTAGAATAGAAATTCTGATCCTTTTAATTTATATATATCTGGGTGGGATATCACGCCAAAAGTAACTTTAGAACTTTATATTTTTAAATATATCTAGAAATCTAAAGTTGGGCGTTTTTATCAAAATAATTTTTTTGTAAAATTAAGATACTAGTATCCTTTGATATCCCAATACATTAGAGTGTATAGCATTGTATACAATTAATATTGATGTTAACTCAATAAAGAGTATGGCCATAAGCTGTTATACATTATAGGCCCTATGATATATGTAATAATAAATAATTTTATATGTATGCTTATACATATATAGATATATATGCATACTTAAATGAATATTATATTATATATATCAGGGTATGCCGATCTCCCTTTAGAGCTCCAACACAGCTTTAAGTTGGGACATAGAAAAAAACTTCACATAATTAATAGCTCCAAAGCTTGAGACCCACCGGTCTAGCCAGCGCTATCACCCATTTTACCACCCACCTATCCGGGCCCATTAAACACACCTTCAGCACCTGAAGGAAATCAAATCCTCACATAGGCAGT
Source organism: Lepidonotus clava (assembly GCA_936440205.1). Classification (NCBI taxonomy): domain Eukaryota; kingdom Metazoa; phylum Annelida; class Polychaeta; order Phyllodocida; family Polynoidae; genus Lepidonotus; species Lepidonotus clava. Next base: position 33,953,302 of record OW387143.1, read on the forward strand.
CTCTCCCCGTCTAGGTGACAAAATGCCTGGACCTCACATTATAAGTATTTTAGGGAAGTCTAATCACCATAGATCACCTTAGGTTTACACGACTGAGTGACCCGCCATACCTGAAGGGCCATTCAGTTAACCATTAGAAGGGGAGTCTGAGGTGTTGGGTTTGGGAGGTAAAGGGTTAAGGTATTTGAGAAAGGGTTAAGGCGCCACCAGGTGAGATGAGGTGGTTACCTGAGGGGGCCTGTCCACCCCCTTGTCCCCCTCCATACCTGACACGGGCCCCTTTTCACAGGTGAGTGAAGCTACCATAGATCACCTATGGGGGGAGGGGTACCTGAAGGGTGCAACTTGTTCTACCAGGTATAAAGACATGTTCATATGACAGAAACTATTGGGTTGGAACTGACAGATATGTATCCATATGATTTATTCCTGTGACAAAATATTATCAATGTTATCTGGTTATGACAAAGGAATTCATTGTAGTAGTATTACTATTACTATATCAGACAAAACAAAAAGTGGCCTATCGATTCAAATATGACAAACGCTAGTATAAAAGATTTACCCATTATTCTGAATAATCGTATCGTAACTAACTGATGCCAACATGGCTTTTCTTTTACATCACACATGTTAGTCAAAATGAATGAATGAGCAAGCAAAATCAGACATTCACCGATGATGTAATGATCCATCAGCAATTGACCAATCATGAATCAATTAATGGAATAAACAATCCGTTTGCAAATGTCGAGTTAAATTTTGCACATGCAAACTACACATTCTGCTCTTTCATGCCATGCTCTTTTCAATACAACATCACATACATAAATCTTTACAGACACATTTTTAGACTCTTGCCTCTCGGCCTACATACAGAGATGATTGTTTCCAGGTGAGAGATACAAGGTATACAATCCCCCCTCGGTGCCCCAGGTTGTCGACAGGTGCCCCCTAACTGTGAGCGACAGGTGCTCAGACCCTTCTGCCCACCTGTCAGGGCTGCTACACTCACCTGGGTACTTCCAATTTCCTCCTGTCCCACCTCTACCTGTAGAAACTTAGAAAGTAGACACTTCCAAAGTTTCAATATGTTTTTTCGTTCACTTATACCATCGAATTGAAGTTTAATAAATTGCACGTTTATAAAGTTGTTTGGATAAAGTTTTAATTGAATTATTCATTGTTTGCACATGCAATATATCATAATCATATCATCAGTACTTATTATGTTACATTGGTGCATCTGATTTTGGTTAGGATCTAGGGTTACACGATTCAATTAGAATGAAACTCTAGACAGTATGTACACCGCGAATAAGATTAAAGATAACACTTTAAATGACAGTAAATCTACAATAACCCTTCCAGTGTCAGTTAAACTTGATTTATAGGTCATATAGGTCCCGTTATGTTTTGAATTTCCCGTAGTGTTTCGAATCTATAGGACAGAAGGGAGAGACATTGAAATAGGGTCAATGTTAAAATGGGTTTTAAATCCTCGTCATATACGGCGTCTGTTGTGCATATATAGATAGGATTCTGGGGTTACAATGTGTTGGTTAAGCGAGAAGTTGAACACACAGCCCAGTAACGGCCACTTATTCTTACCGAGTTACGAGGTCCCCATAAGTCAACAGTTAAATGGGCACAGCGGGCCCAAAGGTCTTGGGGCACAAGTTCTGCTAAGGGAGCCCCACTGGCGATAAACCTTGGCAACCATACAGAAGAAGGTGCAGGCGTTTACTTTGACGTGTTTTTTGTTATTTTTGTTGGGGACTTTGACTTTCTATGTTAGTTTCAAAGAGCTGTTCTTGTATATATAGCAAATGTACAAGTTTAACAGATGTGGATGGGCACAATAGAAAGTGTACACGTTTTAAAAGCAGATCTGGATTTACAGCAGACAGAAATGGAATGTAAAATTAAAATTGAATACATTCAATCCACCCTTCAACTCTTTAACATTTTAACATACAATGTGTAGAATACTGGAGCATCAATAGCTAAGAATACGGTTAGATCAAACCATGTTAAAGTGCCCACCTTTTTCGTTAAACAGGGGTGAATTAAGTAATTGCATATAATTATAATTATGTTTTATAATAATAGTAAAGGGACTGTAGGGGGGACATCTTAGGCGTTGTCAAACATATCCTAAACATTCTAACGCACAGTCCCCATTTTTGGACTATGTTGATGCATGGTAACCTAGTTTTTTGAGTTAGATTAATCAATACTAGATCACCAATGGGCACATAATTATGTAAATGGATCGTTATGAACATAAATGTATCACACCTGAGACATGTACTGCAGCTGTTCAATTCCCCCTAGAAGTGCTAAGTCACAAACTCTTTTTCACTAATTAGCATTAACGAAGGGCATCCTTATCTGGTCTAATCTCACTGAGAACTTCCTTAATCACCTCATCTAATTACTGCATCATAATTAATGCTTGGTGCCGAGACGCCGTCAGGAGTCATTAAGGAGACTTTATTTTAGGCCTGTCAGAGTTATGGTCTGAATAATCTAACCACCAAGGTCTCGAGTGACTTCCAAAAGTCGTCTGGCTTTTCCCGCCAGAATAATCCCAGGTTAACCGCGCGCTCTCCAAGCAGATATTTCCTCCTTTATTCCTTCGGGTTTGGGAAATGTGCTTGGAGAATGTTCGCCGCAATCAACTGGGGTAAAGGCACGTTGTCGTCTGTCTGTCCGGTCCACATTTTTTCTCAAAGTTTTCCTACTTTTTCAATGAGATTATGGTGAAAAATATTTGTATTTTCAAGATTTTATTCCAACTGTCAGTCTCATTAAAATGAACCGTGCTAACAAGCACACATTATTTTCATATGCGAATTGAGATTAAAACTTTTATGTTTCTCTTTGCTAATGATCAATAATCACCGATAATGATGCTGGAGATTCCTAACTAGAACTCTGAAAACAAAGATTGTATACAGTGTACTTGCACCAGCTTAGTAGATTTTAACTGTATAAGGTAGCCATCCAACTGGAATTATACACCCCCCTCCACTCCCTCAAAAAAAAAGGAAAAGAAAAAAGAGAAACTAGACGTACAATTACATTTCATATGTAATGATAGTACATTCGGATGTGTTATTGTTACAGACATACAAATTATATGTTAAAACACCTCATTTCTATGCAGGCAGCAACTTAATGATTCAGTAAATAACTCCTCTCCCAATCTAATATGTTGACGTACAGTAACCGACGAATGTCTAATGCACCCGGACCTGCTGAAATGGCCGGGTAATTGTTGTGATTACATTTTGCTTGGTTCCTCCTTGTATCAGTCACAGTGTCTACAATTACAGAGTCATCCCCAGTCTGATAAAATAGAGAATGGTAGACTCTTGGACGGCAGAACCATATCGTGGGAATCGTTTTTCGCAGTTCGCAAATGTATATTTTACATCACTATCATTATGCTTTTACACACATATTGTCATTAGATGTCTACAGAATACATTTAGAGTACTCCACTGAGCTATTTCGTGATACATTATTCTTTTATTGCCTTAGTATATAGACTTTTTTTTCAAACACTGTCACCCTAAGCATTGGCCTATACAAATCCGCTACTGTAAGCCTATATGACATTGGAATGCACATTTGAAGTATAATTATATATATCACACATAAAATTGTGTTTTTGTGTCTACAAATCACCTGAGGCCTGAATTAATATGGTATGAGGTAAACGATATGTATAAGAATAAGTGGAATAAACCTAAGTTATATAGGATGGCGCCAATATTCCTTCTCGTGGTACCAAACCCACATTCCAGCCCGGACATAGACCTCAGATTAGGCTAATCTCTGAAGCCCTGACCAGGCTCAGGAGTCTATCTCCCTGTTATCGCTGCCCTGGGTATGCGGGGAGGCATGCAAGATGCTTGTGTGAGATAAGAAAAGGGTTGTCGGCACCCCTTTGATGTTATCTTTAAACTGCCCTAGCATGAAGGTCATAGGCCCTATAGGTCACAGGTCAATGGCCCTGGAGGTTACAGGCCAATGGGCATTTAGTCCGGTATGCCTAATAGGCTCAATTAATTAGAAGAGCCGCTGATAAGTCACGATCTTAATTAATGGGAAGATGGGGGAATGCTCGGATTGAACTCGAGCAAACGTTAAAACTGGTGAGAAAAGAGTGAGAAAGTTTCGAATAAGATTACAATTAACCCAGAATGTCGCGAAAAATGTACTGAACTCAAAACGCAATGCTAGCGACGGCGGATAAAACGTGGCCGAACGTTTTGAGACAGTGTAAGCGTTTGTAATGAAAGCAGGACATGAGGATATTCAAAAACTGCTTGTTAACTTTTGGTGCAAAATCCATACCAAATTCAAGAGTAGCTGGATAACAAGGACATCTGACTTTTTCGTTCCCGAATATATGCTCCTTTTGTCAGATGCTGCACAATTAGCTCAATACCACCTTATATATGCCAGATAGAACCTTTAATTTCCTGGCCTTTTATTTTTTCTGCTCGATGTAAAGATGATGATCACACCCTATAGCGATCTCTATGTGAGACTGATACCAAATATAGTTGAACAGTTGGGCTAGGATGCATTGTCTAGTAGGAAAGCCGCCTCTTCTCCATAGATATCTATCATATCAGGGATTCTTTAATTTCCTGTCCCTACGGCTTTCCCTCTGTGCTCCGTCGCATAACCAAACTCTCGCAACAGCGAGAGCACAGCGAGGGTTTAGATTTAAGTCTCGCAACAGCGATATCCTTAAGGTTTTCAATGTGCCAACCCTCGCAACAGCGATGGTTTTGTACAAACTTTGAACACATTTAATTTATTGAGAAATACATTTCCGCCACTTGCCTCTTGCACATTTTAAGAGCTGAGGGATACATCTAACAGGTAGTGAAAACAAAATGTTAAAATGACAACCCCAAAATGTCCCCCCGATATGTTGAAAATTTGGGTGTGCCAACCCTCGCTGTTATAGCCAAAGTTGGATCCACTCGCTGTTGAACAGGGACGGGTCTCGCTGTGGTGGACAACCCTCGCAACAGCGAGGGGGCTTATGCGACGGACCACAGTGCTAACGGAATAAATAAAATATGAAACCACGTTGTCGTCCGAGGCAAGAAAATCCCAAAATGTCTGGAGTAAAGTTCCTGTAGGCCCTTTTGTGGCTCAGTATTTGTTCTTTTTCTTGTGTTTTTGGTTCGCAGCAATTGTGGCCGAGCCCGCAGCGACCTGTGGTAATGATCGCCGGAAACTGCGTCTGACAGACGCTGAAAACCGGTCACGTGTCATTACGCATGCGCCTGGGGGCCTTCCTTTCGCTGGTGCCCGGCGTCGATGGCCACAGGTGCAGGTGATGTTGTCCGGCACCAGCACTCTAAACGCTGGGGGCTAAGCTGCAGGTCGGTCAGCAGGCTAATGGATTCTACCCCAGACTGGTATTATGTGCCATTGTGTACCTGCAGCCAAGCCCTTGTCCGAATCAGCTCGATGTAGGGTAATGATATAGGCTGATCCGTTTAGACCAGATCTAGATATCTCAGACTAGAATGAATATCTATACAGAAGTCCACATAGATTTGATTCGTTGCTGAAACTCTGTGGTGACCGTCATCTAATTAATTATATGAAGCCATTCGTCATACCAATATAAAAGCATATGATTTATACAAGGAACAGATCCAGGATTATGGCAAGAGGGGCCAAGAGGGGGAACACACATGTAGACTAAGCACTAAATAGTTCTTCATTCACACACAGTATTTCCGCTTTTTGTATATAGGTTTTGGGACCAACACACTTTTTCTTTGATAACAATGGTTCATAAAATAGCATCTGAACAACATTTTGCTCCTGTTCTCTTGGGTCTATGAACATGTAAAACTTCTTCCACCAAATTTTCCCTAGATATTCTTTATGAACACCAGCACATTTTGATTAATTCCCCCTACTAATTATACCTCCATGTCACAAATCATCCCATCCTCCTATTAAACTACCACACTGGAGGCTGCACTTTCCTCCAGTGGCCTTCATCAGGGCTGCCTTAATGAGATGCTTAATCACCTCTAGGGGGGCCTTTATGGTAGATTATTCCACCCTACACAACCCACTACCGTAATAAGGAATAACCCGACGTGGGTAAGTAGGTGCCGATCCTGAGTTGTTGGTCATTTATGGCCCATAACTCGGCCACATAAGTCGTCAGATTCAATCAGGGGCTCCTGCTGATATGGGACCTTATCTGGTCTGCATGTGGGACACGTGTGTCTATGATAAGGCTTACTCTATATAGGATATTAGGTATGGGAAAGTGTTACCTGTCCTAGAAATATTTCACAGAACTATCTAGTGTAGATTCTGGTTAATCACATGGAAAAATAAATTCCACCTAAACTATTTTTAAATGCATGTTTTGAATAGATTTTAAGCACAATATCTCCATTTGGCGAGATCTCAAAGCATAACGTCCAGATGCATGTATGTGTGTGTGTTAACATTTTGTAATATAGAATACTTAGTTACAGTTATCTTGCTGGTCATTGGAAGAACATGCAACATGTTATACAAAATATACATTTATCCGTGTTTGCAGTTTGACATACATCAACAATGGAAATCCGATATGATGTGATAATATGGATCCACCTAAAAACAAAGAACTGAGCGAAGTCCTACTTCTTCAAGTGAAGTGTACATACTCAGACAGACCATAAACAATTTTGGCGTCATTGGTTTAGAAGAAATGTAGGAAAACAATGTTCGGTCTTCTTATTGTACCTTAAAATATACACAAAGATCTGCACCATTGTTTTCTTTCTTCTGCCTCCCTGGGGGAGTGAAGTCAGCATTCCTTTGGTACCAGGTTGACTGTCCATATGTTATACAAATATAGGTCATGTGTAACATGGAGTAAGCTGGTAAGGGCAGGCCTCAGATGTCAACAATCTCAGTGGATAGTGCCCAGGAAAAGACCTGGGCAAAATATGGGTTGCACTAAATGGTCTCCACCAAGTTTAAGTTTCAAATCAATTTTCCTCTTTAGGATAGATAATTGAAGAAATCCTTTTATCATACTTTGTCGTTTAGTGTATTTCCATGCGAAACAGTCAGGCAAATTGAGGTTTCTTAGAATTAAGGAATGATCTAGTTAAATTGATTTCCTACTGTTGTTATAGTGGTTGATTTATTCATAACATACAAGTGGAAAGGGAAAAACTGATAGCAGTGGTTGTCAGCCTTCTGGCGGATTCATAACTCCCGAATCATCACATCTGTCGAATTAACGAATGACTTGAATATTTCGGTTATTTAGAAAAAATCCTATTTGAATATAGCAATTTTTTATGTCCTCTAACATTTCCCATCTGAATGGCAGGGGAGCTCTCAATGCCCCAGACAATGAAGATCTAGGGAAAGGAAAGGTGCAGTCCCCAGCCTACCCAGCCCCACCTATAAATCCCTAACCCCTCTAACCCCCCAGTCACAGCATAGATCAGGCTCCAGATAGCACCCTGGAGACCAGGGGATCCAGACCACCCCTACTCCTCCTGCTGATGATCCTTGATAATCCTCAACTAGTACACTTTCCCCTTCAACCCACCCACACGACAACCTATCCGCACTTATGGAAGTAAGTTTAGCTGACGCGTTTATTAAGTGCAATGAAATATATGTATACGTGTTTTGTACACGTGTGCTCCAATGATATTGATGACTCGCTTGACATCAGCCTCATCGAGTGTTATTACTGAGATGAGAAGCTATGTTCATGCATTGTGATACATCATAAGTTTGGCCAAAAAATATTGTGATGACAGAACAAACAATGGCAATCAAATGCATATTGGATCAATCCACAAGTTTAATCCATTGTTTTGATTATTAACATTGTGAAAAATAGGCCTCAAGTGTACAAGAAAATGATAATAAATATGGTATTCATTAATTTTCATATAAATCAAATAAGGGACTATCTATGTTGATAAAACTTAATATGCATGTGGATAATGTTTTCGCAAATTCTGTTTTGATGTAGGGCAACACTTTCTGCCAACTACTCCTCCACTGACAACACATTGACGTCGACCCAAAATAACAAATAATCTTTGCTATCCCTAATTACACGGAGTGTGTGTCATCCCACGACGTACCACCATAGACCCAGCGACCGTCGTCTCAGCTTCATTATCTTTCCCCCATCAATTATAATTAGAGCTAATAGTGAAGTCGCCCGCCGCCTGCCACGGGCTGTATTCCACTAGCCGATTTTACTCATGACATAAAAAGAATCGGCTGTGTAAATGTTACTATATACAAGTTACATACAATGAGAAAGGCCTTCAAAATTTCTTCCAGATGGTATGTAGGATGTGTGGTCTTTTGCAATATTACTGGTAACAAATTATGAATCACCAAATAACCAGCAGTCAGAATAGCCTAGTGGAATGTAGGTTTTAAGCCAAGGACGGGCCGATCGGAGCAGGGGCATTTCTTGTAAATGGCAACAGACACTGATTGACTGAGGGTGGGGTTTGTTGGTGGGAGAGGAAGATTACAATGAGGGACTAATGCCTCCCTGACGGCTTACCCCCCTGCAGGTCGCCACCTCAGGGGGGAGATTGTCGATCCCATCCATTTGACGGTTAGCCAGAGGATAGAGACTCCGCTTGGAGGCATTTGGGACTCGAACCCTTGACCCATGAGCCTAGGGTGCATCTGAGGGGATGATGAATGGTATGGAATTCCGATGCTGGCATGCTGGTTTTAATTGAGCGTCATCTGAGGTTGTTTTGGTAATCTTTTACCATCAAGCTAGAACCGTCCATTTGGGATTTGAATAGTTGATTGGTCATTGGGGGAAAGAGAAACAAATAAAGTCCCATTGTACGGATATAGATCACTCTTTGGTTTGAGATCACCTTATATTATGATATTAGTTCTTTTCTGTCCGTGATCAAAGAATAAAACGATATTCTAATCGCTCGTTTAGATCCTTGGCACAATGATTTGTAATTCCTTAATCGACATTCGGAAGTGACTAAGATGCATTCGGATGCAGACATATTCAGAAATATTCAACTCTCGCCCTCCTGAATTTTATGGGCCTACTGACCTTACAACGATGAATGAAAGCATTCAAGAGAATGTACTCAAAGTGCATTCCTTCTTGTGCACCATACTGTTGTACACAATTCTCATATACACACTTTATAATTATGTTTTCTTCATCAAAGAGATTACTACTGCAATTGCATGCCTCTGCTTCAAACCATGTAATTGCGCCACTATACTAGAGTGTCCTTTACCCTGGAAAAATGCGTCTTAATGCTCCCTTTACCCTGGAAAATGCGTCCGTCTTATGAAGGGATAGCCGGGAGCAGGCTGCTCAGAAATGATTCACACAGGCTGACACAGATCCTGGACAAATGAGGCAAAGACTGTGGCAGGGATAATGACAGTAATAAGGGAGCTGACTGCAGGGTAGGGCGGGAGCAGGGGGGGAGTATACAGCAGGTAGACAGGCTTTGACACCCGAGCTGCTCGCAATAGTCATGTAGGTGTAGTCTTACTGCGCCGAGCAACTCCCCTTTGTTCCTAGAATTCCCGGGGAGTAAGTGTGGGGGTGATATACTGGAAGAAAATATATCTTTTGATACTGCTATGTAGTAGCTATGTTTGTGCGCAGAAGTTCATTGCCTGTAGGTGAGTATATATATTATGCTTGGTTACAGTGGTAATATATTCTCTAACAGGCACAGAAATAGAGATGTATGATGTTCAGCGTAGACCCGTTTCCTATCATTCTTCTGTTTTGCCCAGGTCATTGAATTCTATGTTGGATAATTCTCTTTTGCCTATTAAAATATCCTTGCATCCCCTTTGCGCGCTTAAAACACATGTTTTACCAGTCCAAAAGAGTTGCCTATCTTGTTCTGATGTGTTCGTGCAGTGAGCTTATAAGTTGTAGTTCTTTCAGAAGCTTCAAGAAGACTTATCTATACAAAGGAGAAGAAGTAATATAACAACTGGAACACGAGCTCGTTATTGCATATTCCATGAGGTCATAAATTCAATTATGTAATGTGATATAGGCCCATGTAGTTCGTATCGGTTTGTAATAAATAACTGTTGTCAGCTCAGAACAAGTTCTTTTGCATCCTTTATTGCCTGTGCTGCTTTACTGTCAGTTAGTAAAACAGACCATATTACACGACGGAGAAAAGAATTGTGATTTGATGTAAGCATTATTAGGAAGGACAACCGTGACTTTGGTAACTATGAAACTAATCAGTCCATCAGCCAAACTCACTTAGCTGTAACAGAATACTATGTTGCCTTGGTAACCAGTATTTTTCTTTTGTCACTTATGCTTGCAAACATTACTTTGTCTCGCTAGAGACATTGGATCATTTCTTTTAAATAAACAAAGCCAATTCCATCAATTAACCCGATGGATTCTGGTAACACTTCATCTCCTCGGTGATATACTGTTTGCCATTTCCGCAGTATAACTGCAAGGCATGATAATAAAACAAAGATTATTCTGTGCAGAGAATATGACAGGTACAGAAAGCCTTAAATTTTGCTAATTGGATCTTTATTGTGTTTTGCTGTAAATATATTCAGGACATTAATAACTCGCGCTGGTGGCTCATTTACAGAAAAGATAATATTGGTAACTTGAATATTCTTTCCCACTACATAAAAAATATGCCATGGCCTCCGGAGAACAAATTAGACAAGGATAACCTTTCTAATCAGAGAAATAGTGGTTGCCCTGACCTCCATTAACTCTCTAACCTTAGGCTTCTACTGTGGCAGAAAACAGAGGAAAAAACTGGCAGTAATAAGCATTCTTATGCCCCTCTCAGAGACACTGAAAGCTAATATCAGATTTAATATGAAGTCCTGTAGGAGATGGGTAAAAAGGCTGAGAGTGGCTGGGGAAACCTGACACTACAATGTACCATCAACTCAACAAAGCGAACCGACTGGCGCTTAATTAGAGTTGGCAGCTGTCCAACTTGGCTGCTTGGCGAGAAATACACACTGAGGGTGGTATATGGGGATTTATATGCCACGGTGTTATGGGGGTTTTAGGCCAACGTATGCCACTGTGTTATAGAGGGTTATAGGCTTGTGTATGCCAAGGTGCTGAGAGGTATTTTTGAGGAAACAGGTCCCATGGTGTTGGGGTTAGCAAAGGGGTTGCCAAAGCATTGAGGTGATTTGGGTGGCCACATACTTATGTATGCAATAGTGTTCAGGGGTTATTTTGGGGCTGCATATTCCACGGGGTTAGGGCGCTCTTCAACTGGAATCTGTCGGCATTGAGTATCTTTTTGATACAATATTGACGAAAAGAATGTGCCGATGACAAAAACAAATTACGAATATTCTTGGAAAATTGCCTTGGTGTTACGAGTTGTGTGTATGCCACTGCGGACAAGCTTTGGACATGTCACAGTATTGGTCGGTGAATGGGGAATTAATAGTGAGGAGTATGGGGACCCTGCTTCCTCTGACTCTGAACTGGTGCTTTCATTTCTAATTCTCCTAGAAAATCATGTAACTACATGACAAAGTGAATACAACTTGTATTGAAAAAAAAATTCTAATGTCTATAATTGTCAATTTGTTGTACTAATCTGCACCTGCCATTAAGTGCAAAGAGTTGAAACTGGGACAGGAGGAGTTTCTCCCGTCCTCAAAGACGGATTTCGCTATTTAAAGGTTTTCTCATGTGGGAACCTTAAAAGCAGTGTGGCCAATCCCCCAGGACCAGCTGTTAGGTTGGCAGCCGTGGAAAAGGAGACAGGGGCTATCGAAACCGATCAATGTTTTAGCCGGGCTTTAGAAAAAGAAATCCGTCCATCTATTTTCTTTGTTTCCACAGACGGTAGTGAGCGGATTTGGCTTTTTCTTTGCGGCTACGTGAACGTGATGCTTTTTGTTTACGGCCGCGTGAACGTGAAGAATTAATCAGTCGTAAGTTCCCTACTACCCGCCTGATTTAAGTAGTATTTGAAAAATTATTTTTTTTACTAATGAAAAAGAACGCTTCATGGATGGGATTTGCTTCATTACGCCCTATTGTCTTATTCTCATTATAATGCAAAAGTAAAAAGGGCCGTTTTTACGTCCTCATTGTGGCACTGACAAATTTTAATCACTCGAGAAAACAAGATGGTGTAGATTGGTGCCAAAGAAACGAAGCATTGATAGAGCAAGAGCCATTTCGTGTTTCCTTAAAAGGAGCCAGTGACAGAAAAAGGGGGCGTCTCGTAGAAAACGTCTTGATAAGGCTAGAGCATTTTGGAGAAGTTTCTGAATGTGCAAAGTAGGTCTGAAAGAGGAGCATTTTGAAATCAATTGTTGGTTTTAAGTGTTAGTGCAAGACTTGTGGAGTCGGACAGTGTTCATTGATTTGTGTTGGGAAAAGAATAGAGGCATTTCTAAAAAGCCGCACCACCTGGTGGCATTTCATGGAATCAATTGTTGTGGGGTTTTAGAGCTTAGGACCGCCTTATCTGTATTTTGCCTGTATTTCAATTTCCTTACAAAGTTATAATAAGAAATAAATATAATCGCCCAGACTTTTGATGGTCGAGAAAATAATCAACATACATTGCAGTAGGCCTATAATGATGTCAGCAGAACAAAAATATGCATGTTGGTCCAGACTTTTGAAGGTTGAAAAAAATCAACATATATATTTAAGTATAATAATGTCAGCAGAACAAAGAAAATGCATGTTTGTATTCATTCATGACCGAGTAAGAATGTTTCTGTAATAAATCATTTCAGTCCAACAATTTTGGAAAAAAAAGACTATTCTTAATATCGCCAATGGACTGTTGATAAGGAATATCATTGTTCTTGCATGGTTCTTAAAAACGTTATACTAAATTACTGCCTTCCTTTTTTCAGGTGAGTCTTATTGATGTGAAACTTCCAGAAGGTGACCGGTAAGGTAGGACAGTCGTTAATCTACTAACAAAAAAAAACAATAATTTGTTTGCGAACAAATTTTAATGCACAACAGAGAAAGTCCTTTCAAAATCAAGAGCTTTCGAGAGTAATGGAATGGATACCTCGCATACGTTAAGTGTAAAGAACTACCCTGGCCGACTTTGTGTACTGCCCATTTGAGTCAAGACCAAGCCGGTACAAGAATGATATCCTCACACTGAAAAGAGATCTTTTGAGCAGCTAAATTTCAAGACTCATACAGAACGAGTATCTTTACCAGATCGGTAGCTTGTATCAGTTACTCGATAACAAGTCTCAATGCAGTCTTAAACCCTGGTGCGATTTACTCTAACCGCCGGAGATATTGCCCAGAATTATGAGTAGTGCATGAAAATGGGGGTAAAGTTACAGGCTCATATTGGACTATGACTCCCCCAACAGTGTTCTCAGTTACCATACCCTTCGTAAATAACCGATGCACATTGGACACTTTCTCTGAGCCTGTTCACGCTCGTATTTGGTTGCCGAACAACTTCTCATAACCATTGTTAGCGGGGTAGTTTCTTGGTGATGTAGGAGCAGTGGATCGAATGGAGCTGAAGGTGTCAGTTTCGAATGTGTTTTCCAAACATTTCCTATGAGCTGCTCCCCTTTGTAAGGGGAGACTTTGGATCTAAATTCGGCAACTCGGGAATAAAGTATGACGTCTCTCCCTGAGCTGTGAGAGAACATTGGCGGGTCAGATGCATTATTTTGCTACGTGTACATGTGCAACAACAACGAGACTTTCGTTTATTTCCAAGGAGATGAAACTGTTTTACTATTTTATTTAGCTGTGATTCAGACTTATTTTAGGTGTCTGGCAAATGTAGGAAAGGTTGCTCTGAATTATTGGAAGTTATAATATCGGCTGACATCGTACCTTGATTTGCCATTCTACTAAGCCATCCAAAACAAAAGGCTGATAGAAAAAGGCTAGGTCACTTGCCCAATTTTTCTTTGCCTGTCTTCCTTCGTTTATTTATAGCTGCATTTGTAACCGTGCATAAGAATTATAGAGCACCCACCAACAACCTAACACTGTATACGTTCGCCTTATAACAGAAAAGAAACCGTAGAACTCTGGATGTATACAGGGTGTTTGATGGCATACTACTTGTAGTATTATCACATTTTCCAGCAGAAAAAAGGGAAGGGTGAGGCAGAGCTGGGATTAGAAAAGAAGTAAAGGCGACAAAAAGTTTAATGGCTTTCTTTGTCACTGCTGGTTTCGCCTTTGCAGCAGTGGCTTCGGTGCCTGAAATGTCTCATTGTCAGAGGAGGTGGAGGACGGCCTGGACCGCCAACAAGTCAAAGCTGTTGGCTTGAAAAAAAACAGAGTAAGGGCCAGTAAAAAGGACCACAAAAGCCTCCTTTCTTGCATTGAGTGTTGTTAGGACAGAGCGCGGCGCCAATGGCTCCAAAAAAAGATAGAAAAATTAGGAAACATTCAAAAGTAAGAACGTTATACCGAAATAGATATAAAAAAAACATAGTTTTTTTTTACTGTATATAGGAAATGGGAGTATTGGACACAGTGCATTATATAGTGTGCTGGATTTTGGAGAGGAAAAAAAGAAGATTAAGTTCGGTTTGGAGAATTGGGGAGGGGATGGACTCTGATATATGTGCTGTAAATAGACTTTCCGCTATGTGGCGCTATTGTCATGGTGACGTCAAGCCGCGCCTGCGCACTGCAAGCCAAGGAAAATGAGCGGAAGTAGAGGCTGTCTGCAGGAGCTCTCAAAGATGACATAGGATTATCCCTCCACCTACCTTACTACAGCCAAACAACCCCCTACTGGAGGAAAGAGGGGGTGGTTTAGCATAACGAGGGGTAGAGAGGCATGGCTGACAGTAGGGCTGGATCAGCTGTGTGTATAGGCCTCTGCCATCAAATGTATACCATCATACAACTCCACATCAAGCTTGATGACGCCTCAGCAGTCTTTTTTTCACCATCATCCCCGTCCATCATACTCGTCTTTTCAAGAGGCAGCTATCTTTTAAAAAACACTGTCATAACACTCCATGGTGCTAGGTCCTCTCTTTCTCCTGCCCGTCTGTCAATGGGGGAGGGGGCGTAGGGAGAGGGAAGAAGTGGGGGTTACTTGGTCTAGAAAAGGGTTATATAATCATGGAATGTAAGTTGCACGTTCTTCTCCCTAGAAAAGCTGTTGGTGTGACACCTCACCAAAGCTCGAATAAGAAGCTGTCAAATTCAAAATTGCCTCTTTAGAGGAGCTTAGAATCAAACTTCAACCCATAGAAAGGGACCACATGATGAGACATAACCAAGTTATATCAAGTTATATCAAGTTGAATTATGTGGTCTTCATTTGTTTGTCTCAACTAGGAGCTCACAAAAACGATATATAGGGAACTCTATAGGTTGATAAACTCCAAAACCTTACAGTAGAATGTATATGTATTTTCTAAATAAGTGTCCCCCTTGTCCCTAGGTTTACTGCCGCGCCTTCAGTGGGGAAGCCCGGGGGTGTTTGTGTCGGGGGTGTGGAGGGGTGGTGAGGTGTAGAAAGGCCCATGTTCGGGGAGGGTTGTCAGTATGTCTAAGGCTTCTAAGATTACCGTCACTAACGGCAATAACCACCGTCCGGGGCCGTGTTGTCATCTGATCGTTAATCCATAGACCACCACGGGCTGTGGGCGTCAGGGCCGAGCACATCCGAGCAGCTCTGAGCAGCTCCCGAGCACATCCAAAAAGCTCCTGAGCATCTACGAAATCCTGAGCAGACTCGAGCATCTTAAATGCATCATACCATGAAGTTTCATCATTTCTATGGGCTTGAGAATCACAATATTTTGCTTACTATATTTGTGAGGCTATGAATTATGTTTTTCTTCGCCATAAATTCTTATTATGTCTATTTACCTTTACCATTTTTAAGGTTTTCTCCAAAGTGTGCTTTTAGAATGCATATCAAGTTCTCTAGTGCTTACTCTGACTATTGACTCCCCTGAATTTTGGAAAGATGCCTGTTCAAGTTCATTCTGCTGACACAATATTGTTATGATGTCCCAACATTTTCTAAATATCACGTTAAAACATTAATTCACATGAGGTTCATTGTGAAATCCACCATGTAAATGAACGATTCTCTAGCTCACATAACTGCTGACTACATGTTACATTTGGCTTTGGCAATGGCAGGTCTACATGCCAGTTGGTGTCTGCCCTGGTTTGGGTCCAATAACCAGGCCTGGTCACATTATAGGCTTGGTCACATTATAGGCCTTGCCAATAACCAATCCCCCCATCTCCCCCCACCCAGCGTGGACTGGTGGCAGCGCCGATCATTAAAACCCCTCCACCGATCGACGTCGATCCCGATCCCGATCCCATCAGGGTCTCGGCGCGACGTCAAAAAACACTCATTGTCTGCGACCAGCATGCAGTGCGCCACTGGAGACACCAAGTGGGGTTTCTGCGCGACTGCGATTAGACCGAGAGACACATAAGAAATCTACTATACATCCCCTGCCCAACTCCCTATGGGGACGGGCGGCTAGGGTGAAGCATTAGCAACCACCGCAAAGGATGCCGGGAGAGTCCCTCTTTTTGCTAGCAGAAGACTGAGAGGGGACTTTCGGGGGCTTCCTGCGCTGGTTGAATTCTTTAGGAACCAGCCGATAGTGTCTTTTCATCGCGTGGAAGCTATTTCTAATTTGAGGCGGGGAGATTTTCAAAATGGAGGAAAAGAAGGGGAGGTAGGGGAAGAAGCATCATGAAAGGGTAATTTATCAGGGCCTGCTTTCGCTGGGGGATTGCTGGCCTGAATAAGGACGGCAGCGGTTGGAGAAATTGGACGGTGGGACGGAGGCCTGCTAAATGAATCAGCGATATTTGATTGTGTCGCCCGCCGCTGGGAGGCGCGGTCAGCCTGATTGGGTGCGCCGGGACGGGCGGAGAGGGATAAATCGGAATCTGATGCACTTTTGGTAACAATGGCTGTCAAATGCGGCCAGAAAGCCTTGATGAATCTGTGGCTATTATAAAAAAAGGGGAGAGGGGCTTATCCTGCTCTGGGGTTTTTGGTATATGTCAGAGATTTGGGTTATCTCCTTTTGTTCGATTTCGGGCTTGGTGAAACTGGTGAGCTCTTGCTGCAGCTTTTTTTTTTTTTTTAACTCATATTGATTTGGTGTAGGAAATGCAAGATTATTTTACTTTTCTATACCTCATGCAAAATAGAACAGAATTGGAATTTATCCGTTCTATATGATTGAATGTTGAATAGTGTTTTAGATATATTCTTCAAAGCCATAGACACTAATTGTTGAGAACATACTCTTCTACTTAGAGCTTTTGTGGAAATATTAAAATGTAAACAGCCAATAGATTATTAGACGATGTTGGCCCTAAAAGATTTAACACAGGACTTTTTTGTCATATACAGTATTATAATTCGTATCTTTTTCTTGTCAAATACAGTGTAATTAGTGTCCTATTAATTTACTCTGTCAGTATTCAACCCCCGGAGGACCTTAGTATGAGTGTCCTCAACTGAGATAAAAATATAAAAGAACTAAAAAAAAGGTAGTTTGGCTGATTTGGAAGCATACACTCAAAAGGGTAAGAGACCTAATCACTGACGTTCCGTCGCGCTGCAAGTATCCTCGGAGTTAGTTCAAGTATTTTCCGAGAAATTCAAGCCCTCTGAGCCTCATTAAGAAGGGCTCAATGTTTCAACGGGACACAAATTAGGGTACTTACTGTCTCCGGGCTCCGGGGCCTTCTCAAGGGAGCCATTATAGCAGCGCCCATAGCAGAAATCTATCCAACTAATAACGTAAAAACCTTTCACAGCCAATAGCAATTTTTTTTTTATTTTTTTTTTTTTACTTTTTTTTTTTTTACAACATGCTCTTCTTGTCAAAAGGTATAGAAAATATCTGTCAAAAAAAGATGAGCATCCTCCGGGTTTCCTAATTATGCCTTGAAGAAACAAAGTCTGAAAAAGTCCAGCTTGTTAGACTCAAGATGTTGAAATGGTGACTCGACAGAAAAAGCTGCTAAGTAGAAGACAACCAACTGAAAAAGGCAGTAATTAAACTGGTGAATGGAGGGTGTCTTTTTAGGAAGTGTTCTCAATTTTTCATTCGATAGGCACACACATCATCTGCACATAGTAAAGGGTGTTGTTGTTTGATTTAGAATTAGCAAATGAGCGAATTATGGTACAAATTCTCACTATCAGGCGTAGTCCAGGGTTTAATTTAGGCCGGTGACTGCTATAGGCCTAATTAGTTCTAGAATTCTTTTGAATGATCCACAACGAATTTAAACATCATTTTTTGACGATTTTTGACTATTCAACTTTTGTGGTAGCCTAAAAGAATACAAATACAACAAAAATGTCACCTAGAATTCAACTATCAGATAATTATCATCATGATTTATATTAATCGCTGATATATTTATCAATCCACTAACATCTATAGCCATCCTATCAATTTGGTCGACCCCCTCAGTATTCATTATAGCGTTAAACAAGGGCAGCATCTTTGTCCACATAATTACCCTAAGGATCGCCCTCTAAACAAAGAAAATAAAAACCAAAGTTTACCTTCGGCGTGGTGCAGAGTACAAGGGGGTAATGACCGGCAATAATTAGGCCTAGAAAAAACTCAAGCATTTTTTCTCTCTCGTGGTAATCAGCCTAATAAATCATAAAAAATGGCCTTTTTAGCCCATCTCCCAAAGGGGTATCAAATGTTTGCATGTCATCACAGGCAGAGCCAACATGGCGACGTCTTGAGTCATTCTTGAGTCGCAACTTGTCCCCGGTGTGCACAAATTACCGTCTGCTCATGAACATGTTTTACAACTGGGAATTTACAGAGAAAATGTTATCTGCATGTCCCAATTATACAATATTCAACGTTGTATAACCAGTTAACCCTAGAAGATAAGGCAACATTAAGGTTTCTTATTAATTCAGAGATTCTTCACTGCAAATTTGCTTGGTTTCAGGCCAGTCTCGTTTCCTCTCGCGCAACGCGAAGGGGAGCGAGATCTCCCTCAGGAACCGGAACCTGAACACACACAGCGTCCGGGGGGTAAATTAAAGGCCATCGATTGGCGGTGACATGCGTGGTGACATGCTGTCTTGGGGGCTGGCATGCTGTAGCATGTCGGCTAGGGTTCTCGGTGATGGATGAGAATTTGGCGGGAAACTGAGGGGTTGCCATGGCGAGCTGCGGACAGAAGTCGTCTGCCAATGTCAGGTCCGCAGGGTAGCTGGGGTTTCTGAGTACATTCGGGTGTGATGCGCGGATTCGTGAATGAAATTAGTAGCGGGTAGGCCTACTAGAAATAGCCTCCGTTCTTGCTGATTCAACGTTATGGTATGAGATTATTTCTCATATACCATAACGATTACCCTGATTATTTTGAACGATACAAGAAAATAGTGCTCTGTTTCATTCTGCAGCGCTCGCACCTCCGCTCCGGGGAAATAGTCCTTGAGAGATTCTCCATGCAGAGAGCGTTCTGTGGAAGAAATGGCTCTGCTTTTCCCGCTTTCTCTTTCCGTTTCCCACATCATAATGACTCATATTACATCGATAGGTCTCCCTATGCCAGATCTGGCCAACATGCACCTATGGAGCCATCCCTTACATTAAGGGTTCAGATAGAGCAGCTCTTCACGGGGAGAGCAGCTCCCCTCTCCAAGGAGGTAACTGCCACCTGCTCAGTACCCAGCGTAACTATTTGAAAAGATGGGCTATGCGTGCATTTCTTTAGCACTTGGAAACAGGAAGCCCTTTATGAACAAGGGCTATACCTTTTAACAACATTCAACTGTTTATGAACGTCTGTTAGAAGATCATTGGTACATTAATTTTGTAAAAATGACAGAACCCAAGGAAATACCTTCACTTATATAGTTATATGCCTATTTAATTATTTTATGGATATACAAAGCAGAATAAAATTTGAGGAACTATTCCAGGAGCTACCTATAGTCGCCAATTCCCTTGGTTTTCTTTCATTCAGTTGAAGTGGAATAGACTCTCGGATAGGCTCCACCTGTTAGCAGATTAGAGCTGACTCTGCAAAGTTGTCCGAGACTCACCATATCTCTGTCTTATAGTGGAGTGTACAGACCCACAGCTATCCTCGCCAATTTCCGTGTTGAGAGGCACTGGCTACAGGAAAGGTACAGCGTCCTCCAGTGTGTGGCAAACTCACTGATTGGGTCTAAGAGCGCCTTCTTATTTTTTGCTCAAACCATGTCTTGTCTGCCACACTGGCGCCACCAGGCGGGCGCTGTCTGAAGCACCACTCCACCGCGCATGCGCGCAGACAGGCGGTGTATCAAGACTGTGCTCCTCGAGGACATTACTGCCGGTGTATCATGCACTTTTCGCCACTCGTGCAGTTAGAGGAACGCCGAGGTAATATACTGGGCAAACTCATCCTCTGCCACGGTGGTTTCCTCACTCAATCTCCTCCAAGAAAAATCTGATTCTGGTCCGGAGGCGCCTGGAGTGGGTAGGAGAAGAGTTCTCTCCTGGAGAAGTGGGCAGGCAGGAGGAAGGGTATGGAGGATTGATATGTGTGCGTACGGGGTACAGGTGATAAGGGAGAATGATTGGTAGAGCAGAGAACATACTATATAGGGGGGGGGGCAGATTGAAATCAAGTGTGACAATAGAGAAAGGAAACATATTGAATGTGCTACAAGACAGAAATGAAACCCATCGAATATGTCATGGGGGGAAAACACGAGATATTTTATATCATAGGAAAAGGTGTGCCAGGAGTTGCACGGATATATATATGGGTTAGCGATAATGAACAGAAATCAAAATAGAAAGACCCAGGTTTTCGAATAAGATTCACCAAGACAATGCAATCATAGATAAAAACAGAAAATGAAGAGTTCGATCTGGTTAATAAGTCACACTTAAATTTGAATTGAGTTTTAGTTCAGTGATATCTTATGTGTCGCCTCGATCTTATCTCTATCAGAAGACACATTGTTCCAATACTTTAAACCCCTTCAAAGAAAGCAATACAAAAAGATCAGGGTTCCTATAACGCAGACAGCGATAATGATAGTTTGATTGTAATATGGTTTTAAGTTGCACGGCAGGCAGCAGTATCGGTGAGTGTGGAGGATTAAGACGGTGGTGGTGGTGGTTAACCGGTATACAGGGATCCTCCGGTGGCTTCCATCACCCCCTGGAGTAAGCATGGAGCTGACAGGCCCTGGAGGGTGTGGCTTCTGTCTCCCTCACACAGGAGGGGCGGAGGTAGGAGGAACACCCTGGAGGCACCGCTACACCTGCACAGCCACTCCCACACCTCCGAAATATCATAGTAAGGGGTATACGTTTTTCTTTTTTTATGGGACGGGGTGGGATATACCACATTTTTACATGAAGGGTATACTGATCTTAAGGAATATTCAACATCCTTTTTTTCAGTGCTCGAAAGATTCGATGCAATCGTGACCTCCCGAACCGAGCCACTATCTTTGAACTCAAGTGAAATAAGACAATAAGAACTTATTTGTAAATTCTGTAGAGAGCAACATTTGCTTTGAATTTTACTGTGTCTCTGAAATTATAATGATCCGTCTATGAATGATGCTCTCGTTGCAGGGAAAGTTTATCAATAAAACCAGGTCTCCCCAACTTGTGTTTCGCTGTATACATCAAGCATGTGAAGTGGGCTGGTTAACAAATAACTCTGTGGTTAGCCTAGACATTCCAACCAACTAGCTGTAGTCTAAAGTATTCGGACCTACTGCTGCGGCATTTTAGCACTGGATCTCTACTTATCTTTAGTACGGTTTTTTTTTGTGTTCACTATTTGACGTCGCACGGCCGTGTAGAGCTTGGCATTATCCCCAATTTTACAATTTATGTGAGTGTTATTCATACATTTTGAACCTATAATATACAAATACATTGATATAATAATCTACATATCTTTGTCACTCAATAACCTGTTTATCCGTTCTATATAATGAGTCATATGTAACACTTTCTCTGTTATTCCATCGATATCGCATAGTGACAGGAGGGACATCATGTACATACATTCAGTGACAGCTGACCAGATTGTAGGTATTTACTTTGGCTTCAGATCAGTGTAGTCCTATCTACTCTGATATTAATTCCCGTATCATCTTCTTCTTGACATTATCTAATCTTCATGGGGAAAGTAAATGGTCCAGAACTATTCCCATTAGAAAATAATATCTTGTAGATAGCCACTGACGACCGGACAAAAAAGTTCTGCACTGCAAATTCAAGGTTGAAATTTCAGAAGATCAAATAGGTATTTTTGTAATAACAAAAGTGGTGCCACTTTTTGCTGGTTTCATGACAGGATCTGTACGACTTTCTACTTAAATGTTATATAAAAAAAAGTATATGCCTTTGTACATAATTTCAATGATAGCTGATGCTTGTGTTAGTGGGTCTGTAAACAATGTAGACTCTATACATATTTCACTGGAATGAGGAAATCTAAATAATATTATGTTAATTGCATATCTCATATCTAAGCGTCGTAAATACGATACATTTTAATAATCCACCAAGTCGGCTTCAGTGACTAAGTTTCTTTCCCCTAAGTGTATTCACAATTACCAATAAAACAGTCTATTTTCATCATCATGTAAGAAAAACATGTTATACCAGTACCCTTATCCCCAGAGCATACCCCATGTCTGCATAGTCCTCAGTTACCCCTAGTGGGAAGACAAGCCGCCCATAACATTCCCATCGGCCGTATCCCCTAACACCTCAGGGCCATAATAACCCCATATTTTCTACTATATCCCCCTACTTTCCCAGCGGTCGCGACCCGATGCGCCTTCCCCACACTGACGGGAGGCACATGTGTGTGACATTGACTCCATCTATGCACAATCACAGCAAGCAATAAGATTTACCTCCTCCAGGGTAGGAGGTGGGGGGGTACTTACAGTCTGGTAAAGAGCACAGCCGAAGAAGAGGAGTCCAGGGGTTGGGCATAGCCCCCTTTTTTGAAGACCTCAGTTTCACTTTCATTTTAACCTCAGCTACCATTCGAGACTAGAACTGTTCAACCCAAAAATGACTCAAATGTAGTTTTTAAAAGTATAAATCAACTATGAGTAAGCCAGATTTACGATTGGGTATGTAACAGATTGACGACGGAGAAAATTATTGATCAAAGTATGATTTAGCTTCTGGACAACATGCACTTAAGAAAACAAGTTGCTGTCGACCCAAAGTCTCACAATATTATTGAAAATGTGGGGAAAATGTGGAGAGAAGCTTCCCACTGGATACCTGCTTTCAACGATTAAGTAACCTCCCCCCATAGGGATTTACTCCAGGGCGGAAACCGCGCCCCTCTCCTCCAGTACCAGGAGAGGGGGCTCCCAGCTGATTGAAAGCGCCCACCTGATAGGACGCACCTGGCTAGCAAAAACAATCCGGGCTTGGTACTTCTGGTTACACCAAGGGTTGGATGGTGCTTAAAGGGGGTACACACCGAGGGATACAACTGGCAAGCAGCATTCGAACTGGGCGATTTTTACCAAGTCGGCCAACTGATTGGCACTGATAGAGGCTGATTCTATCAACATAATCGGCTGATTTTTGCACTGTGTGTTTTTAATTGATTAGACCGTATGATCATTTGAAAGTAAACATATATAGTGTATCAATTTTCAAGTCTATTGTCCTGAAAACAAAAGTTGTGAATAATTCAAAGAATCCTATTCTTCAATTGGATCGTGCGGTGTTTCAGTGTGTGAGTCTGCCTCTCGTCTAAGTGGGGAAGAGGCTGGGTTGAGGAGGTGGGTGATTTAACACTGAAGGGGAGGATTTAGGGTGGCCTATGGCCCTCCAGGGTCTGCCCGGAGAGATGAAGCTAAGGGTTTGGTCCAGTAGACCGGGCAGGTGCAGGCTCAGAGAGGAGGGGTTGGCTGGCTGATGTGTTGCAGTTATGTTGGTCGGCGCCCAAAACTTGTTTTTTGTAGCTGCCTTCCATGTGGCAGAAACAAGCACTTTCACTTATACCCATAAAATTTGATACTAACTCACCTGCGAAGACAGGCATTTTCACTTATCTTATAAAACAGGATGCCACCTTGGCCGACTTGACCTTTTCGGTTATTTTCAAATGCATCTGAAGTGAGGAAACATATTCAATCCCATGCCATAGGATTATAATTGCCTTGACCAGATCAAAGTACAAGTCCTAGAACCAATCCTGATATTCTGTGCCTTATATAACATACATTTAGAATACACTGAATCGATATATTTTATCTTGAAACACTTGGAGATCATGTAAAGAAGACATTGTGATACAACTGGAAAGTTTTTATAAAACATATGGAATACTTACAGTAAAACAAATCTCACGATCGACAAGATACATGGCCTGCTTTACTTAGAACCACCGTAGCGCCCTCTAGCGCGTAGTGAGTCACTCCGCGGTCATGTGACCTATGTTTGTGTTTACGCTGGTCCGGGGCAGGTTTTGTCTCCAGCTGGTGTTTCCTGTCGGGTACTTCAGAACGCGGGTACCAGCCAGTGTACTCTCAATACTCCTTGTATATATTCACAAGGATGCCCAAAGACCTACTTGACTCGAAAGAAATCCCTTTTGAAAGTAGAGATATATCCCAGGTCTGTTTGATGTTACTTTTTTTAGGCTAAAGCAACGGGTCTGATATGTTCTTGAGCATTATAAGGATTCAGAGCAGCCCACTAATGGTTATATTGTAGGGTGAATGTCTTGAAAGAAAGATACAGTTTTTCCGGACCCATCTGCAAATCTTCTAATAAAATACGGTAGAGATTTTGACATTATTCATTGAATGTCCCTGGCAATATCGGAAGAGAGCTTTTATCTGGTAAGAAAATCCATAATCTTCAATCGCAGCATTTATTGTATTACTACCCCGATCCATCTTGCATATCACCTGAGCTACGCATCAAATGTCAGCATCAATCTCACTTAAGTGGTGCTGTTCCATAGGCAAACCCCTCTGGGTTCTGTCTGGTAACCCTACCACCCTTTCCCCCCAAAACCCCCTCAGCCATCACAATCCCCAGAAAGTGCCCCTCTCATCCCTTTATCCCATCGAGCTTTTTCGCAGTTCCTCACTGACTCGGTGGACAAAAGTCTGGGCCGTCAGTGTACTGGCGCCACCTCTCCCTCACTCCTGCTCTGAGTCACTCAAGCTCTGGTCAAAGGGACTACCTCATCAAACGAGCTGCTCGCAGCGCCACTGACTCGATGTGTCTCCACTTCAAAGGTGGTGGTCTATGCCTCAACAGGCAAGGCCCCACCCAATTGTAGGCGGTGGTCCTGCATGCCTCCCTTGTACAAATCAACAGATGTCATAGAGACTGACGCGTTTTCTTCGCTTGGGTGGTTAGTGAATTGAAGCTTCAATTTTGTAGCTTGTTTCGGGTGATCGTGGCCGTTTATATTGTAGTGTTTTGATATAGCTTTTGTTGGCTGTTTCACTGCAATACCTACCACTTTGATAATAACGAAGGGAATCACTTGTCCCTCCAACATTTCCTAAATCATTCGTACCATGCATTTTAAGCAAGACATTACGCTACCTTTAGATCCATGCATGGTTACTCTTGCGGCCTTTTTTCCCCATTGCCAACACAAGAACGCTCAGACAAAATAAACCCAAATGGCGGTGCCAGGTACGGGGGGCGACACTGTGTCAGACACGGGAGGAGCATTAGGTGCACGCCCTGGAGGAACTCACCTTTAGTTACCCCCTCTATACACATACAACGGTAACTCGACATCTGTCACCGCCATCCCAAACACATGGGGGCTTTGCCAACCTTAATACGGAACAACCACCATAATAGATAACACCGATTCCCTAACCTCGCCCACCTGGCTTCACTCTCCCTAACGTGGTCGACGTTATTCCCTCTGACACTCACAACAACTCGGGTCGGAGACAATAATAATAGCATTGACTGCGGAGCTGTAACAGTTTCTGCTGGGCTGCACTCAGCTGTGCGGATGTAGGTCAAGATCACCCACTTTGTTTGATCAATCGTGATGAAGCAATTGTTATTCCCTGTCTTATGCCCATTTAGGTAGGGAGAGCTATAATTTCAGTAATGAAGTAATTGTCAAGGTTGAGGCCTCTCTTTATATACAATAAATTATTCTAATACATGTTTTACCAATTGATAAATGGTACATACGAAAGCTAAGATCATTGGTCTCATAACATGTTTCCAGTTACAAATAGATTGACTGTAAAAACAAATAAATCATTTTGATTCAGAAAAGGGCTACTTGAAACCCAACATGATGTGTCGCTGAAGCATATGACCCCTGTATAAGATAACACATCACCTCATATTTCAAGGAAAATTGGGCAAATTTTGTGGTAACTCTTCAAAGGACCACTTTTGTATCAATCATAGTAAAAAGCGGGAAGATCTATGGCCACCTAACCTGCTAATGCCATACCAAAGGCGGACCAGGGCCCCTCACCCCTTGCCTACCCTCTGATGCTCACCGTCTGGAGTAACTCAAAGAGCAACTCCTCTTTTGCTGCCCTTTGACCTACTTTTGACGCGCATGCGCATCTAAAACCGGTGGATTGATCACTTCCGGAAGGTTGGCTTGGTTCCCATATAGTACGGAGGGTCTTTGGAGGGTCTTTGGAGCTAAAGTATCATAAGTTGTATGCCTACTGAACGCTGGAGACATGGATGGAGATCATAGTATGAGCAAGACCATCTTTTCATAATGTCTGTAACAGGTTCTTTTTCGTATTTCTTTGTGGATTGCATTTCGAACAACGAAAAAAGTTCTTCACCTCGGCTTTCGCGCTCAGAGCGGGGAAGCACTATTTGAGTCATTTTATACGATCTACATGTATTTACTCATCAAAGAACGCGCGATATAAGTACAGGTCATGAGTGTAGCCATTAGAATGATTATACATTTAAACACTTTATTAGTACTGAGAAAAAGTCGAGCTCTTGATTCTTTAAATGAGCCTGAATTACGCCGCGTATATACTTAGCCTCAAACCAGATATATATTTGTTTGAACCGGATGTATTCTCCAATGTGTAAATGGTATATTTCATTTACTCAAATAGTGGGGTACAAGGTGAAGATTATTTCAGTCTACATAAGCTCATATATGTAAACACCGATGTTCAGTACTGATCATCATCACATGGTATGGCACTGACACCGCTGGTGTGCCACATATATGAAGAGTTATATACCCAGTCCCTGCCATATGATAAGTTACACTCAGTGGTTGCCATATGATAAGTTACACTCAGCCCCTTCCATATGATAAGTTACCCCCAGCCCCTACCATATGAGTTATACGGGGTTCCCAGCCCCTACTAAGCTCCGCTCAGACCCGTGTCGCCCCCTAACGGCTGAACCAAGCAAAATGGATGGTTCCAGGATACCCGGATGAAGAGATCATAAAATGGCGGGCCCACGTGACATAACTCATAGTTACGAGACCGGCCGCGTGGCGGCGTGTCGGGGGTGGTGTAAGTGCATTCTCTGCGCGGCGCTCCCGTCATTCTGCTTCATGATCCATGGTATGGGAGTGAACCGGTGCAAGAGTGGTGTAGTTGGTCGGATGTCTGGGCGTAAAGGGTGTTGTTATGGGAGAATTATGAGTTTTTGCGCCTTGTGTTATTTTAACTTGACGGCCACTTTTCACGAAAGAAATTCTGTAAAAATAACTAAATTTTATTTTATCTGCAGACTCACCTCTGTTATATCCTCATATAATTATGTATTTGAGAATTTATGGTTCGATGGTTTTAGTATGCGTTCTAGAATGTAGGGTTATCTCTGAGATAAAGATAATGCCACGGTGCAGGGGTATGAGCGCTAGGGTCAGTGTGGATATGGGTGACGGAGACGGTAGTGGCTATAAAACTGTAAATGATAGTGATACCATGTCGCCGAGGGCCGATGGTTAGCCAGAATAGCCTGGATTACTCCATTAGTTCTGGTAACAGCATCTTCGGCTTAGGGTATACCATTACGGCAGCGCCTGGGCATAGTTGAGGGCTTCGAATTGTTGTGTTTACTATACATTGATTTTCTTTAATAAATTCGATGAATAAGACAAAATACATTAATCCTGCAGAATTACTAATTGTTTTGTTTTTAATGAACAAAACAGGCAATGAATATAACCAAATAAAGGGTATTTGTAGGCCTTGATGAAATTGGCCTCAGGTAGACGAAGTATAGATTGTGTTCCCTAATCTCTCATGATTTTGGACAATCTATTTTAACGATTAGGTAATGCTTACATTTGAAGTGAGATACAAAGGTGCCTTGAGATACAGTGAGAGACACCCGATGTTAATCTGTGCACAGGAAATAAAACATCAGAAAGAGAAACGTATGGTTAATTCTCATCTCCAGAGTAATGATTAGTGTGTAATATGAGTAATAGCCAGAAAATATAATGAGAACGACATTCTCGAGCGTGAGCATTATATAGGTGAAATTGACCTGTGGCGGTCTTGAGTTATTAAAGTCACTTACAGACGATCTAAACCCCTTTCGAAGCCGAGTTAACCCCACATCCGCCGGATTGTAATGCAAGGGGACGTTATGAATACAGAATTTTGAGTGGGAGAACCTTACCCTAAGCTATTTTGAGAAGTAGCATAGATTGGGTTTTGTCGTTACAATTTGAGACGCTATGCATTATGAATAGAACAACAAAGATGTGATAGCCAACCAAATAGGAAAATTGTAAAAACGAAAAAAAAACACTTATGACTGTTTCAGACACACTCTGCAAGAACTGTCGATAAAATGTTCATTCTTAGAGCGCAGGATTTTCAATTTTCTTTTACCTGCGGCCCATTGAAACTGCAAAATAAAACACGCGAACAAGCTTGAACTACGACATTCTAATTTTAGTTTCACCGAGAAAAAATCAAATCCTTAAAGCCTAAAGGGTTTAGGGCCTTTGCTTATCTGGCCCAGCAGTGTAGAGCATTCTGTTTCCCCTGACCCCATCACCTACAAGGGTATCGGTGACACGGACCTCGGCACGGCCCCGGGAGGCTCCAGGGCCGACCCAGGAGGAGGTAATTAGACAAAGTGTCTGTACTGGAGGAGCTGGCGGGTCAGCACTAGCCCGACGAGGTGTCTGGAGGTTGGGGTTGGGGTTGGGGTTGGGGTTGGGGTCTAAAGAGATTGGTGCCTTTAGAAAAGCCCAGTCTTCTTATACTACTTACAGACAGAAGGGTTGGACGGCAGGCAAGAGTAGGCCTACAATCTGTGCGTGCTGAATTACGTGCTATACATTTTGGATATATCTACTTCTTAAGCTTTTTTTTTTAGGAATGGTGTTTTTTGTAGCCGCCTTCCAGTACCTAGTGTGGAAAAAACTTCAATTTCAAGGCCATTAGCGTCGAATAGAACTACAAGAGTTTCGCAAGCAATGATCTAAAAAAAGAAGGTGATACAACCCGTGAATTGGAAATACTTCGTTATGAAATGTTTATGAGATGTTCTTTTATGAAGTTTTCATTTTCTTTGGAGGAAATATTTCTACAGCCCTGATCGTTGCAGTTCCTCCAACCCTTTAAAAGACCGGTGTTTATTATGGTGCTAAAGCGCTAGAAAAGACGGCTTGGTCTCGAGTCTCGTCTTAAAAGCATTAAGGTGTGGAGCTGCTGTTTTATCTAAGGGCTACAGCCTTGGCGTGCTTGTTCTAGTTACGTTATACCTCCATCGTCTCCCTCCCCTACCTCTATTACACGAAACCGCGACGCCCTTAATGTCCCCTCCATCCTACCACATGATTAGTGCGTCTGCGCAGTGATTGCTTCCGGCCGCGCGTCGTTTTGCCGCCTTTTCTGGCGGTAGCAGACGACAATCTTCATCTCATTGTAAACACGTCGACGCCGCCTTTTTGGCGCGTTAACTCACTGACTTTGCCTGCCCGTCCTGGCGCCTGAGAAATTGGCTGCTTTTCGAGCCGGAAGTTCCGCCGAGGTAGGTTTGGTAGCTCGTTTCTCATTGGATAGACCGGCAGAAGGGTCTAAGTAACAGGCGCCATGATTGGTTTATCATATGTTTCCGAATTCTACGTCAAAGTATTGGTTTCAAAGTATTATACATTCAATTCTACTGTTTTATGATACATCAGAGTTAGGGAATTAGAATTTCAAGGTAAATAATAGGTAATGTCCTGAGGAGGGTGTCTGGATTCTCCTAGTTGGCTTGAGTGGACAAACAATTAAATCAAGAAGCAAATCTCGGATGATTGGAGAAAATTGTGGGTGTTCTGGTCTGTAATCACTCCTTGGGGTGATTACAAGCTCTGACATGCACCCCCTCCCCTCCCCCTCCCGTTTTGGAGGTCCAATTTTGGCTCAGTTTTTTAATGGGCAACATTTTTCGTCATCCGTATTTTTCATGAGGGATTCCAACTTTTTCTTCCACAGGGTCGATTAGTTTCTTAGCAAACTCTTTATGTTGTTCCGGTTTGATTTGTTACAGTTTTATCAGCGTTCTTCACAGCTCAATAAAAAGAGAAGTTTTTGCTCACCTTGACTATTATTACAAAAATGGGAAATTCCAAGCACGTTTGACAAAGTTTAAATTTAAAGTTAGGGTAGGTTTTGTGCAAACCGTCCAAGTTATTTGAAACTTGGAATTATTGGAGAATGATTACGTTATGACAATTTCGAATAGCTGCTTTATTTATCAAAAAGTTGTAATGATCAAAGAGCCTTTCCTTTCAGAATGTTAACGCTTTCAAACAATTACAATATGTTGGAGAACGCGGCATAGTTAAACCTTAGATAAAACCCAAGATGAAATTACCAGTTTTGATTAGTGTGTTTTGTCCCATTCTATATTTTGACTTATCACCTTCATCAAGAATACCTTCCACGAATGAAATTACCATGGCGACTAAGATCCTAATCTGCCCCAGCATGCTTGTATATCAAGCGTGGTATTGGACAGACAAAACATAATAACATCCTATAATATGCTTCAGATCAAATAATGTTATAGTGAAATGCAGGTATATAGGTGGTTAAGGTCGGAGTTTCAGAATACTGTGTAGGCTTTGGCATGTAAATGACAGATCCATGAGGACTGCAGGTATTATATGGTGGCCTGTCCGGTGACCTGACCGTTGAAAACTATATAGCTGAAATGGTGAACCCGTTTAAGAAGTAATCCCTTTGCAATGATTGATGCAGAATGATCCTACAGTATCTCATATTATCTGGAAACCCTAGTGGTTCTTAACCACCCGAGAAAAAGGCCATTAGACTATTGAAACAACAATTGCGACTATGGAATAACCATAAACATACCGTCCAGCATTGCCCTCTAGAGAACCTAATTTCAGGGGGACCCATTACATAATTGTGGCTTATGTCGCTGAGACACTGCCCGTTTTGGGGTGGTGCCCCTGGTGGTACCTGACAATCAGCTGCGCCCTCTGGGGAGGTCGGGGGGAGTTAAAACGGGGGGCAATGGTTTCCTAGTCCCCGTTGGGAATCAGGGGTTTTCTGGTGGCGTTTTTGTGGGGGAGGGATTCCGGTAGGGGAGGGGGTAGGATTAGTGAAATGGAAATGAGCAACGGAGTGGAGGTGATATTGGTTTGGGTTGGAGGAAGGGAATGGCATGATGAGTTTGCGTGGGGGATGTAAATTCACCATCGGAATGTTTGATTTGGAAACCTCTGATCATTCCCAGATCTTGCGCAGATTTACGGTAATATTTGCCGTGCAACATTTATAGGCCAATATGCCCCCAAATGCATACTATCAGAACATAAGCAGTGTCGCCAAGATAATTTTTAAAGATAAATCAGAACTTTGACCATAATTATTAAACAACCAAAAATTACAACAGGGGTAGAACATTAGTGATATCGCTGAACAATGCCTGGATGTGACAAACTATTGGCATGATACGATTGACTAAACTCCGAAAATACAAAATCTGAACATGGGTTTTAACAGCTAAGGAAATTTGTGACATGGTAAAATATCTCCTAAACCTATTCCCAAGAAACATGTTTGCATTGCTGTTGTGTAGTTAGGATCGTTCCCGGGAGACGGTACCAGATGTGTACCAGAGTTTTGCAGACTAAATCCTTAAAATAAAACAGTATTTATGGGAGTTAAACCTGGGAAAGGGATACCGGAAAGGACAGTGCCATGTGGGGATGTATTTGGCAAGTCGGGAATTCTCATAGGGAACCGTTTTTGACAGATGAGAGTTTCCTAGGACCTAGAGACAGTGGCGGGGAGGCGGGACCCTAAATATGTGGCGCGCGAAAACGAGTGGGACTTGGCCGGGATAACTTTAGTCCGCTGAAACAATCCGGACGCCATTAACTTGATTTACTTCCGGTGGAAGTGCAGCGCGACGACGATAGTCATAACTCAATGACCCCGCCGTCGCCCGACACATTCCGTCGCCGTCGCGCGTCGCGTCATGAATTATGTCGCGGCGTCGCGACCCGTCGCGACCTGACCCGACGCTTAGGCGACGCATGAGCGACCCCAGCGACGTGATTATTTAGAGATATCAATAATGTAGACTAATCGCCGCCATATCCATTGAAAACCACCACATGGCAGTGTGACGGAAAGTAAACAGACAAAAACAAAAGAAGAAAACAACCAAAAAGTACACACCCTTATTAAGTCCCAGTGCAGGGCCCCCAGTTGTACGTAGCACCCGTCCGGACACCAGTCTGGATTTGCTTTTATCGACGCGTCGCATCATTTGTCGGCGTGTGATCGGAGGCGATTGTGTGTGTGAGCGACGAGCACAAGAAGCGTGTGACTCACCACCTGCTCACTGGGTGTGTTTTTACCTACCCTGAGCTGCTCCCGAGCTGCTCGGAGCTGCTCGAGCCCCTACGCCCTACACTCTGTGTGTAAAGCCCCATACCCACTAAGCGATTTTTAAACAGTCGGCCTACAAATCGCCGCTAAAATCGGCTGATGCTCATGGTCACCTGTCAGTATACCCAATTGAAATGTGCCTGCTTGAACTGAGTCAGCTGATAAATTAAGAACAATCGGCCAATTTTAGCACCGACCAGTCGGCCGATTTGGTGAAAATCGCTAAGTGGGTACCTGGTTTAAGGCAGGGGGCGGGTGGAGGTGCCGGTCACGTCCAAGACAGAGTAGGGTTAACTGTAGGGGCGTGAAGGCAGTACGTGCACTCACTACGAAGTGTCCAATGTATATGTGCACCTAAGTACATTTGTTTCCGTGCGTGAAGTTTTGTTGTTTGTTTCTGTGTGGTTTCCTATAGGGTCCGAAGAAGGGCGAGTTTGAAAGGTTAGAATATTGAAGTTATTTGAAGATGGTACGAATTCATTACATAGACAAAAGCTTTGGTATTGTGAAACGTGCAAGTTCCTTTTTTGCAGTAAAACGTTCAAGTTTATATATAGGATACATTTACATATTCAAAAAATGATATCCTAAACAGACACAAAAATATTATAATATTACAGGGCATGTATGTCACGAACGTGCTTTCTCATTTAGAGTTACATTTAGCTGTGCCTATTTCGATCAAGTAAATCTTACATTCAAACCACCAGAGATGAAGATATATATGCATTTATCTCCGTCCAATAACGTACAAAACTGGACTAGGCAGTTTTCACGGGGTATACCCCCTACCTATGGGCCATAGGTATGTGGATGGGGGTCACACAGGTGTAACCACTCACCTGGATGACTCAGCGGACACATAAAAACACACCTGCCCGCCCCAACACGCCCAGACCGCTATGAATGTTTCATGCTCCACGACCATGTTGTATTGGGTGTTGCCCCGTTTTTTATGTCCTGCACTTATGGCTCACAATACCAACATCAATTAATTGGGAAACATTTAGGATATGGGATGGTACGGCCTTGCAATTAAACAGTTTTATTCAAGAGGTCATTGTTAGATGTTGTCTCATTAAAAATGGTCATTACATTTCCACTCTTTTATTTACCTTTGAACACTCATAATTTATATTTGTTATAAACGGACATTGTGGATTATGTTTTATCACAAAGTTTGGCAACTCGGTAAAACCGCCCTTGACCCGTTTATCGCCCACTGTCCTTCACACCGGAAGTGGCGCTAGTGGGAACTTCCGGCGGCTGGAGTGACCGCGCGCGGCGGGGCTCGACGATGCCCACTCCGGGCCGGTAGGGACCGGAAATGCCGTTTTTAGCGACGCAGCGCACGCGGCGGCCGCCGTCGGAACCACAGCGATAAGGGCGCCCCCTCGTGGGCCCCCTTGGACGGCAGCTTCCGGTTCCGGTTGCCCTTCGCCGACGGCATCGTCGAGAATGACGGAGCGATGATGGTGAGTCCCCCCCCCCTCCCAAACACCACCACTACTATCGCCACTCACAAGTTAAACAGGTCGACGCTCTGTCAAGATCGTCGTGGTTTTATTATCATAGTTTAGAAAAAGTTGTTTCCCTCGGAAAACGAGTAATTACGCTGCAGGTGCTTTGGGGGCGATAGTGGCTGTCTGTCTGTGTGTCTGCGCGTCCCCAACAGGTGACGGTCTCCATGGTGACCCGTGGGAATGGGCATAGCTCCAGTGGTACTCCAGGGTGCTGGACATTGGTCAGGGATGGGGGCAGCCTGTTGGCCGGGAGATTAACGTGGTACGGCCGTATCGACTGACCACATACACGACTACCTATTACCATAGACATACATGTATGTATCTCTATGCTATTACAGACTGAAATTATTACCTTATGACGGTCCCGTTGATGTGAATATTGACCTATATATACTTTATATAATTATAATTATAAATATAATTAAAGTTACATATATATATATATATATATATATACCCCTTTTTGAGAATCTTTGGATCAGCCCCCTGAAATACACTTCAAAATTACATAATAAATCGATATATCTTTTCAATACTGGTTAGAGACAGCTCTCATGGCGGAATGATGCATGGCCGGGTGTTTTTGTTGATAAGTGCTCCCTCTGTTCCTATTCTTATCACAAACACAACTGAGCAGCCTCTAATATAACATTCATTTCCTTCAAAAGATCCAAGGACGGTCTCGAAATACCTCAAACGAGATTTTGAAAGAGAAAAGAAGCAGGCCGACACGCCCAAAGAGAGGGCCAAAGACAAGGTATAAATTTAGATTCACAGCATGCCGCTGCGCCTGGTGGCAAGAAGTGGCATCAATCTGGGGTCTCCCCTCAATCAATCACGGGTGGCGCGCAGACGACTTTGGTCGTTGCCGCCTTTTCCGTGACCAGCAAACGTCTGATTAGACACTGCCGGTACATCTGTACGCCTCTTGTCGCCGTGCCAACCCACTCAGCACCGGACCCCACCCTCACACCTCTGCTTTAAGGCTGGCCACGGAATGGGTTGTTTCTACGAACTCAGAATACCGTATACAGACCTCAAATAACATACTGAAAATATCACTGTGGCAATCACACACACACACACACACACACACACACACACACACACACACACACACACACACACACACACACACGTAATCACCGCCTGATTTAAATTGAATGAATGTCTCCTATTGCATATTGGCATTTTCTATGAAATGTCCCCATATAAATGCCTTGGCGTAGCAAACCAAAGGTAGGACGGAATAAAGATTTGAAATAGGATCAATTTAATGTCAAAGACTGGACCGAAACTAGGTCTTGAAATAGGATCAATTTGTTATCAAAATATCAACATGTATTTTATCGACCTTCAAAAAACAGTTGTAGTTGTATCCGATCCTCTTGTTCTACTTGGGGCTCGTAATGTCTGTGTAGGAAGAAAAACTATCAACTCATCAAGATCGCACAATGTTTTACTGGATGAGAAATTAGGCAGTCCCAGTACAATTCAAAACATTTTGTAATATTATATTATGTGATACGATCCTATACCCCTCATAATACGAAACTGAACTTCCTTCACGTGCCCTTATTGCACCTACTGCCGTAGAACTGTGAGGTAAATTTATCCCTTAGTCGTTTGGTGGTAGGCAGTATGAAAACGTTGATGTAATATGTTCCTTTGATTCAGAACAGGAACTTGAGTAATTTCACCGAATGCACTGACATGACCGAGCCAATACCGGAGTTTGTTTCCTTAAAACGTGCCCAAATTAATGATCTGGTAACTGGGCAGGCTCCAGTGGTTGAGAGCTCCACTTAAAGCAAATCTGCCAACCCTGGAGAAAATATTTATTTGAGACGTATCTGAATGACGTGATTTTAAATCTTGGAAACGTCTTGGCAATGCAAGTTGTATTCCAATTGCATTTGCATGATACATTAGATGCATCACCGACGGTAGTCTTATACTGTTATGATAGGAATTATGCACTTTAGCCTGAAACTGTCTCAGACATGAGAGTTAAGGTAGGGCTAAAGAAAATTAGGTTGCAGGAATAAACATTATCTCGGGGTAAAGGCTTTTGATTCTAAAATATGAAATGGGTCTTCACTTGTTTACTGCATTTGATGGTGTCTACATGAAACAAACTATGCAACCACAGAAAGGAAAATGTCATATTTTTTGACCCCATGATTCTGATATAATGCGCTTAATGCATACTCAATGACACTCTGAACATTAAAATCCACTCAAACGCTGGAACTAAAAGGAAACCCCCAACACCGGGGTTTTACATGTACATTATGACGGTCTCCATGTACACAGGAGGAGCTGCTGCCGTTATCTGTACATTATTGTTGCCAAGATTGATGACATAGTCTCTCATAATGGGCCCAGTGTCAGAGGCATGTGTGTGTGTTGGTACTAATGTGTTCTGAGTCACTTCCCCAGGTCTGTAATAACTACAGACTCTAATATTTAGTACCCATCAATCATAAAGTACACTGATGCAGCCCTTTGTGGACCTTTTGAATTGCTACCATTTATTACAGCACCCTGACATCAAAATGTTCAATATGTAAATAATTTATCCTTTTCCTGTGATTAAGTGAGCGCTTGGTATGTTGCACAATACAAAGGAGGTGTGGTATTGACTATAATTCATCAGGCCTGCTTAGGGGTATACCAATCAAGCAGAAGCTTAAGGTAATAGTTAGTTTCAAATAAATGTTAACGTGAATAACCTGCCTTTAGGACTGATATCATGGAGCTTGATAAATTTACCAATGTATGATCTAATAATTGAAGTAGTTCATTAGCTTAGATTATGGCCATCCATGCCTCTTTTTTTAAGTATGACAACGTTTGCGCATTAAAGAAACTGAAAAAGGAAATCAACGTACTTTATTTTCAACAGTGACAACAGTTGCTTAACAAACCTCTCAGAGGCAAACCTCCGTGAGTCACTCAGACAAAGTGCCCTGATTAATATTGTACAACACTGACCAGCTCCCACAAAACAACCTGTGCGCCATCCAGCTAAAAAAAAAACAGACACCATGCAGCCCTTTCAGAGAACCCCGTATGCAGACTGGCGGACCTGTGGGGCCCAGCGTCCAGTTCTCGCTGAGTCACGTCACGAAACCGCGAGATTAACGTTTCATGGGGCATGGCGCGAGAAGGAGCGAGAGAGTGCGAGAAAACGCGAGGAAACGTCGAGGGAGCAGCTCAACTGAAAGGTGTGGCTCGGGTGTTTTGGGGAATATGTGGACTGGGAGTATTTTAGGTTAAATGCTTGCAAAGGATGCTCAGCAAAATTCAACCTTATTCTGTAAATCTGAATTAAATCTATATTGTTTGATTATGTATGTACTTCATAGACCAATGGTTGTACAGGTACGTTTTATTATTATTTGAGCTCAATTGTAAGGGCTTTTGTGCTAATTTTGGATGAAGCTGAATGAAGGCACCCCTCTTGTTTTTGCAACTAGATGCTTTCAATTGGCCTTCGCTCACCTCCCCTTACAGAAATATCTTATTTTGGCGCCTTGCACATATATCTCATGACGTTAGCAAACGGTTGCCCATGAAAGAAAGGGGACATAACAGATCCACGAGTGCATACAAAAACAGCAAGTGTATAACAGAAGTCTACAATTTGCTGACGTCTATACTACTACCAGTTCACACAAGTACCAACAAACCTTCCCCCAGTGTAGAACATTGCTGACAAAGAGGACTACGTCCCGGGTACATGACTCTGAGCAGCTCCGAGCAGCTCCCTATCTGCTCAGTAGTCGAGTAGTAACTGCTCGTTTGTTTTGTCGGGCCCCCATAATGTACGGGTGACACAACTTTACCATTAGCTTCCTGCCTGTTACCACCGTCTGTCGCCGCCGATAGCGCCCCCTTAGCGGCAGAAGGTGACACTACATCCGCCTATAATTGATCTAATGAGAGGAACGGGACGTGTCGAAATAATAACGTGACTGGAATTTTTGTTACCGCTATTTTGGATTGGAGCTTTTTTTCTGTATAATAATGTCAGAAGGTTTTTTTAATACTCATGTTCATTTTCCAGTACATTCACCGATACTGGTGGGGAAAATAAAAACCGCTAATTGAGATTTCTGATTAAAGGTAAAGACTGCATGAACAAGAAAGTAGATAATTACAGTTGATATGGCGACATGATCTCAATAATATTGGCAGATTTTGCCAATATTACCCTCTCACCCTCATATACACGCGGACCATTGCAGATAATCAAATGGGCCTCCTCTAAAAAAATATACCGTTCATTTAGTGCCTAAGTAATACTTTGATTACAAAAATGTTGGGTAAATTGATTAACATTCAAATCGTCGGTGACACGTCAATAGCCTCATTATAACTTCGGATATCTCCTAAAATGCTTGGATATTAAAATTCTGTTATATATGAGAGTCATTCAGGCTTTAATTTCAAGCCAACCATATTGGCTTGAGCAAAGAAGCGTGCGTCAATGGTCGTTAGCAGTGAGTCACCCAGCACCTAGCCGGGCAATATAAGGGAATTTATTACACGCTCAGCAGCCAGCAACTCACTTGTTACATCGTTAATCAGTCGTCAATTAATCGCCAGACGTAATATTGTCCTGTTGAATTATTACCTTGACTTCACTGCGGGCCTGCTCTTGGGAAGCTCACTTCCGGTTGTCCCAGGGCACCGCCATGTTTTTTTTCACCGATGGGTTACAGCATTTATGTTATTTCATTTCTTCTTGCAATTTCTTGAAGGTTATGTAATAGTACAGGATCTACTGTTTTGGATGAGTTAATGGAGGCGCATCGCTTGAGTGTTTGTTCTCCAACATCATTCCGAAATAGTTGTCGTTAACACAGGAGAACTTTGTTTAGAGAAGATCTATTTATAGCACATTACACAGGCAAAGTGCTACAGCGTCCGTTTTCTTGCTTATCCAGCCGAAAAGTGATAGATGCCTGAATCAGCAAATGCAGGAAATGTCTGAACGTTTCAAACTGTATATCCAATTTAATAGGCTATATTTACAGACTGATGCTAGATTATTCAATCTAAATGCCATGTCTGTGTACATTACAAACATATAATAATTATGGTAAACTGTCTATATAGATACAGACTGAAACCTGTCCATTAAGCTTTTGGAATGAAAAATTGTTTGTAGCAATGTCTTCGACTTGAAACAGGAACACTTACCATTTAGCAATATGCTGCTATTTTCCGTTCCTTACTGACAGGAAAATGAGCCTAAATTGTCTCACATTTGTCCACATATAACATGGTTTGTCTCATTCATCCCCATATCCACCGCCATATTTGTTTCTCCTGCATAAATGACTTCCCAGCGAACATTAAGTTTGACGTCCTTCTCAAACCAAACAAACTGACAACCCTAGAAACACGCATCCCCCATTGCCCGAGCAGGTTCAGGAAATGATTGTCATTATTCCCTGTGACAATCCGTCATTATTTCATTCTCACTTACCTTGCGAAGGGTGAAATATTTTCCGCCTTTCATTTTTCAGTATGTGGCATAGTGAGTCACTCACTCAATTTGCATACTGAGCGACTCTTAATTGAAGTTTGTGCTTTTTCCTCGAGGTGTTCCACTGATCTCACGGCAACGGCTTTCTCCCAGGACAGCAACAATTGGTCATTAATAAGCACTTCACACAAAGGTGTGTCTAAATAATGCAAGGGCTTATAATGGCAGCCTGGTAGCCTTCGGAAATATTTTGCCTCCCCATCAGAAAAAGCTAAAGTTTTTACTTTAATTTACAGTCACAATTATGCGTGTTTAATTGCTGTGACATTTCTTATTGCTAACAGTGCAGCTGCATTGAAGTTCAGATAAGAAAATGTCCGCATAAGAAATGTTTGGAAATGATATAAATCTTATTTAGTTAAATTGCATTAAAGAAAATAGTATTTTGATAGAGAGCAGTTACCAGTGCCAGGCCTCTGAAAACCTGCCTCAGATGCATTAGAGACAAATGTATTGTCAAAGCATGAATCATCACGAAAACCCTTTTTTCTCAACCGAGGGAGGGGAGGTTTAGAAATAATTGAACAGAATTCCAAGGCAGAAAACAGGCAACAAATTGCAATACAGATTCTTTGCGTGCATCTATCAGCCAGTCTCAGCTTTAGCAAAATGATACTGACAGATTGTGTATTACGATATGAAGGTAGCGTAAATGTTGAGAGCAATTGATACCACTACAGCAGATACCTTTACTTCCTTTTAATCTAAAGACACAGTTATGATTATCATAAAATCCACTTTTTTGCTTTGCTTTGCGAAATCTTTAGACAGAGTTTTCACATATTTTGCTGGTTAGATAGTCATGATTTTGTACAGAAAAAAAGCATTATAATTGCCCTCTAATCAATGTCCATCTAGTTGCAATATCCCCTAAGGAGCCCGTTACCAAACCAATCCTATGTAGTCCAAGAGATGCGGCACTTTTATTTATGTGACTGAGGCCGAAAGGTTTGAAGGTGGTTTCCTAACCCAAATTTTCCATAGAATTCAAAAATCCATTTCTTAGTCGTCAAAGCCTCCGGGTTTTGGGCGAAAAATGACGTTTTCCGAGAAAAAATAGCATTTTCTGAGCAAAAAGATAATCCCAGTATTTCCTCCCCAGCTACCCTTAAAACAATGTTG
The DNA here is from genome assembly GCA_936440205.1 of Lepidonotus clava. NCBI lineage: Eukaryota > Metazoa > Annelida > Polychaeta > Phyllodocida > Polynoidae > Lepidonotus > Lepidonotus clava. Next base: position 33,994,464 of record OW387143.1, read on the forward strand.
GAAACTTGTGTATGCAATCAAATTGAAGGGTAGGACCTAGTGAACATGGGGAATGAGCAAAACTAAAAAAATTGGTTGGTTACCATGGTAACAAGTGGCAGTTTAGGTGGAAAATAGTCAAAAAATGATTAAATCTTTTTTCCTGTTACCTATGGTGACCACCAAATGCAAGTTTTCAGTCTAAATCTTCTTTGGCACATTCAATAGCATCCAAATCTAAATTAATATGGTAAAAATGATGAACTATATTGAAGAAATTGGGTTTAAATTGACGTAATCTGCCGATAAGTGCCAATTTCATGAAAATTACAAAATTGGTATATATTGACAAATTGATGGCTTAAGACCATTTAAAAGCACCACAGTTGCTTACTTATTAATTTTGTAATGGGAAATACATAGAAAAATCACTAGAAGCCAGGCTGGTATCAAAAAAACAACATGGCCGCCTCTTGATGGACATTGGCTTGTATCTTATCTTCTAGAATGGATAGAAAGACATGGTTGGTGTCTATTTTAGGAGATTCAAGGTCTGGGAATCTAAATTTCAATGTTTTGAGTCTGTGGCAGAAGCGAAAATCCAAGATGGTTGACCAGTTTTGAATATTACCACCAACTTGAATGCATATAGCATGTACATGAATGGGAATTATTCTAGTATCTGTGGTTATCTGTATGAATAGGATCCCAAGTAGTGAGACCTTGATCCTGTGTAAGTTTATAGAGTCAAAGATGGCCTATTTAAGTAGCACTAGATAATGCAAGGTGGCTGTCATAATATAAAGAAAGGTCTTTATTCTTCAGTATTTCTACAATATATTCAGTTTGGTGGAATTTGAGATAAATATAATAAAAGAAGTTTTGTGGAATTCATAAGAAGAATTCATAAGAAGAATATAATAATGTTTACACAAAAAATTATCAATCATATTTTGTATGCATGGCTCTGCATAGATCATAGAGATAGTTACCTACTCAAGTTTAAGTAACAGATACGTCCTTCTTTATTGAATTCACAGGTTATTTCCTAGATGGATAAAACATTATGGGCAGCAGTTGGGTATTGGTTGGCTTGAAGACCAAGTGGACTACCTAATTGTATGTAATGCCTGTCCCTGAATCTAGGTAAATGTCCAGAGAGTACCCTCCCCCTGCAATCCCAAGAACAGATTGGGAGAGGGGGAGAGAATTCCCATTTCAGCTACTGATTTACATATGTGTTTACTGTGTGCACACTTGTGTATGAGTTGTGTATTATCCTTGGTAAAGCCATTATTGGTCCCAGTTTGGATTCTGCTATCTAGTTCTTATAAATTTGAGGTTGTTTTTCCTCTGAACCAGCCCATTCTGAGAGTCAACATAACTATCTTGGTAGGCCTGTATGGAGCCAGTTAGGGCACCTTTTCAAATTTATAATAGAACCCAAGTATAGAATATGAAGAATGAAGCACTTTGATACAAAGACTTCAAAGTTTAGAAATTCATGTGAAGGTAAGTGCTGTATAATGTGGCCCATCAAGTCCAATTGCATTGTCCTTACACTTTTTCTCTGTTAATTTTCTGATATGAACTAAAGGTATCTAAACAATCTCTTGATAAGTGGGGGACATATTTTTATGAAAAACATTAGAAAGTACTTCACAACTGTACTGCAGCAAGATTGTATGCCCATGTGTTTTGGCAACTTATGGTAGTAAGGAGACTATAGCCTAATGACAGATATTTACAGAAGATTAAGTTCACAGTCCATCAGTTTAGGATAATGTGTAAATCATAAAATGATAGCAATTATATACCTTTATAGAGGTACAAGATGTCAAATGACTGGTAAAGATCTGGCTAGTGATCAAGATGAGAGTAGATTATTGAGATATGACCTACTTGAGACAGTTACCATTATTTTGTGTGTACTCATATTGGTAAGATAATGTCATTAAAAATTTTGAATAACAATGTTAAGAGACATAAATGTCTCAAGCTCTAGAGTATGATTGTCTTTTACTCATAGAAATCATAAGAAGTGTGTTTTATATGACTGCTTTCATCACAAGATTATTTTTGTAATATTGAAAATTCCTAAATAAACCTTTTATATTTGTGTACATGTCTCAAAGTGGATATGGGGAGACAACAGTTTTCTTTGATTAGCTGCATTAGGCCTTCACCTAAATGCTATATTTCCCTTCCTCTAGCTATTGATGGTCTGCCCTGCGGGTTAAAGTGTTGATAACATTAGTTAGGGTGATATGAGGGGGACATTATTATCTCTTCTAATTCAAAATCTTTGCTTAGTTTCATTTGTCACAAAAGAGACTTTTCCGGACCTAGTCGTCACGGTCCAGTGGGTTTGTTTGTCTGAGTGTCGTGGGGGTCACCACCTGTTATGTAATACTGATAAGCCCTGATTCAGGGCACCTGATTGGCTAAAAACTTGTATTATTGAAAAATTATTTTAAAATATATACCTTCTATGCACACAGATGATACTTATATCAGAAAAAAAGAAAAAGATTAGGGCTATTGATACACATAAACAGAATTATACAATTTTGAGTATATCACAAGTTATAGGTGGAGTGAAATCAGCAATTTACAAAGGCTCAAAGAGGAAATAACCCCCAGCTTGTCTGGGTACAATTGGTGGCCTATGTCCCACACTAGGTGGCGTGGTCTGGAAAATCATTTATAGTTGCCTATGTAGTGGGGTCTTGAACTTATTCACTTGATATGGATGTATTTTGGTCATTGCCTTGAATGTAATACCTAGAAGATCGCATTTCATGAACTTGTAATAGGGAAACTAGATATATGGCAAATGATCCATTACAGAATCCTGTGATTGACAGTACCTCAAATACCCCTTAAGTCAAAAGGATCAATACAGAAAATATAGCAATAGACTTCTATTTTATTTTCTTAAATGGATGTTTATGATTCTTACTATAAATGCCCAAAGAATAAGCTGAACTGCCTGGGATCAATGTACAATTTAAGATAAGACTGTTTTTAGTTGTCATTTCAGCTGTTGCCCTACTGGTCTACCCAGTCTTGATGATCCAAAATGAATTAAAGAAGCAACCACCCTGAAGTTTGCATTCTCTAAATGAAGGTGTTTCCCTTTTTACATTTGGATACAACAGGGTCCATATCTATGAATTTATTAATCAATAAATCTGACTATTCTTTGTAATCATCATTATTATTCATGAATCATGAATCCATTGGACCTATGACAGCCATACTGCACAATCTTATGCTACCTAAGTAGGACATCTTGGGCTTCGTGAACTAACACAGGATCACGGTCTCACTACTTGGGATCCTATTCATACAGATAACCATCGATACTAGAATAATTCCCATTCATGTACATATTATATGCATTCAAGTTGGTGGTAATATTCAAAACTGGTCAACCATCTTGGATTTTTGCTTCTGCCACAGACTCAAAACATTGAAATTTAGATTCCCAGACCTTGAATCTCCTAAAATAGACACCAACCATGTCTTTCTATCCATTCTAGAAGATAAGATACAAGCCAATGTCCATCAAGAGGCGGCCATGTTGTTTTTTGATACCAGCCTGGCTTCTAGTGATTTTTCTATATATTTCCCATTACACAATTAATAAGTAAGCAACTGTGGTGCTTTTAAATGGTCTTAAGCCATCAATTTGTCAATATATACCAATTTTGTAATTTTCATGAAATTGGCACTTATCGGCACATTCCGTCAATTTAAACCCAATTTCTTCAATATAGTTCATCATTTTTACCATATTAATTTAGCCAAAGAAGATTTAGACTGAAAACTTGCATTTGGTGGTCACCATAGGTAACGGGAAAAAAGATTTAATCATTTTTTGACTATTTTCCACCTAAACCGCCACTTGTTACCATGGTAACCAACCAATTTTTTTAGTTTTGCTCATTCCCCATGTTCACTAGGTCCTACCCTTCAATTTGATTGCATACACAAGTTTCCAACATTGTTTTAAGGGTAGCTGGGGAGGAAATACCGGGATTATCTTTTTGCTCAGAAAATGCTATTTTTTCTCGGAAAACGTCATTTTTCGCCCAAAACCCGGAGGCTTTGACGACTAAGAAATGGATTTTTGAATTCTATGGAAAATTTGGGTTAGGAAACCACCTTCAAACCTTTCGGCCTCAGTCACATAAATAAAAGTGCCGCATCTCTTGGACTAATGGCAGAGCTCCAGTCTTGCGTGTCAATACCTTCTACATCTCTCCACACCTAGCCAGCTCAACACAACCTCTCGGGACTCTGAACATTCCAGTATACTCCAATTTACTTCACTAACTAGCCCTACTCACTCACCACATCCCCGCCGCTAAGGCACCCTCCCACAGCTACAATTTCCAAATGTCATCTCTTCCTTTTTGAAATAAAACAAAACCTTCTGGGTCTACCAATTACTGAGATAAACCCACCAATATAGGCCTATTCCTTTTCAAAATGGATTGGCTTAATTCTGCCTTTTGTATTATGTAAGTAAAATGATAAAGCACCGGCGTTTTATAACCATGGTGGCTTTACCGCGGCCACTGGTTCCAACCTTCCAATTCTCAGGAGATGCCAATGGAGCACATTTCCCATTGCGTCTTGTATTAAACCATAACCCTTCCCCGGAACACCTCCCATCAAAAAAGTTAAGTACCTTTAACCAGGACCACAATCAACTACCCAGCCTCCCCCACACCAGCAAACTACCAAAGAGCTAATGGCAACCAACTCACAGAGGGACCATCACGTACCGAGCAACTCTTCCCATAACCACACGAACAGCTCTCTCCGTCCTCCCACGGGGACACTAACCGAGCAGATGCGAGCAGATGTGAGCAGGTGCGAGCAGCTGCTCCGCCGGGGTCCATAGGGCCTTTGGGAGCAGGCCCTTTTATACCTGAGACCCTCAGGGACCTCCGGAGATGCCCCACAGCCGGGAGCTGACCTTTGAGCGTTGACTGAGCAGCTCATGTTAAAAGGTCAGACCCTCTGAGGGCGGTGAGCTGCTCTCAGAGGTGAGGTGTGGGGATGGGAGGCTGCCTCACTGTAGGTGTCCAAGTGGGGAAGTGTTTAACTAAGGGGAAGCCAATGACTCATACGGCGAGCAGTACACTGTGGAAATATAACCCTGCCCTCTAAAACGTTTCATCTACACGTATATCTATTCCATAGAGCTGTAGCACAGCATCGTTGTTGTTATAATAGTCTTACAGTTTGCTTCATATGTATGAGCATAATTTTACCTCTTTAGCGGAATCTCCCTATGTTAAGACATTTAATTGTTCAATAGCAATTATTCTTGACGAAGTTGATGTTTCCACTTGTTTACCAGTCCATGTATTCATACACATCAAATGTATACTTCAATTTAACATTATGCATCTTTCAGGGATATCTATAGGCCTATATGTGTAGTTATGTATGACTGTGGATAAGGTAGATTATCTGCCTTCTCGTATAACTTTCATTTGTATTCTAGTAAATTCCTCTAGGGTTTGGTATACACTGCCCATGGGATCTGGAGTGTTGGCATTACAGTTGGATAATACATTGGCCATAGGATGGGCTTACACCGTGAAGTAAATAGGTAAAGCGGTGTTACTCATGTTTACAAAGGTCAGGTATATATGCTAATTTAGGTTCCAAAGGCTATTCCCATTAGATCTGAAGTCAAAGGATGGAAACAGCCATTTTCAAATATCACATTCCTTAATTCCAAAAGCCTTTTAATGGATGAGAGTATCAAGGTAGGGACTTAACAGAATTAACCAGATTGTCCATAAGCAGGACTGTTGATGATTCCATTGTGAATGTTATGTGTTATGCAATGCACTTTTTACAGCTAGGGCCATGCTATTTACTGTAAGACAACTCTTTTCTAATTAAATTTCAATCTATTCCATAACGCATACCTGGATCTGGTTTAGCCAAGGGCGCAGTTGATTAAATGGCCAATATGATATCTCAGATATTCATCTACTCGAAGTACGTCGAAAATAAATTAAACCAAAGACCTGATACCCCGAGCCAAGGCCAACAAATCCACCTTACAATTACTTAAAGGGCTATGCTCAGGGCATGGGGGGGGGGGGGGGTCAGGGGATTTCCCCCTACCACTTAGCCCACTGGCACTTTTGCGAAATGAGATGGAGAGAAGGGGCAAAAATACACTGGGAAATATTACATGTTATTGACGCCATCTTGCTCCGAGTAACGTGACGCCCCCATGCCCGGCTGCCATTAGTCCGATTCGACCACGTGACATCTGAAACCGAGGCTGGGGCTCAGCAGGATCAGACCCCCCGCGAAAGGTCACGCTACAAGGTCATTCAAGGCCAGGGGGAGTCAGTCAAGGTCAGGGGACCAGTTAGAGGCTACACAGGTAGTCAAATATCACTTTGGGGAATGGGGTTTGGTTGCCTTTTGTTGTTTTTTTCTCCAAAATATTTTGAAATGATTGTGTCCGTCATTGTTTCGATTAAGGGTAGTTGTAGGGACATTGGGGCAGCACATTTACTATGCTTTTCTAGAAACGGATGCATTGCTATCGCTATGAAACAACATGTGAATAAACTGATGAAACATGTATACTTGAAGAAAAGCTTGTTCAAAGTAAGCTTTAAGAACAGCTTTTGAACTGGACGACTGCATTGATGTGCTTTTGATCTTCCTTTTAGGTGAATGTCCTACCTAACATGCCAAGTATTGTGTGACCTAGACTTAGAGATTTGGAGATTCAAAGGAGCTAAGTTGTAGAGTATACGTGTGCTCCTTGTATTCTGCTCCATACAGTGATGGAACATGCATGATTTTCATATCCATATGGTGGTCCATCACACCCTTTTGTTAGAACATATCATAGATATGTTGATAGTTGATACAGTAAACATCGATCTTATGTTCATTCTCTATGGATAGAATACTCTTTCTGGTGGGAAAACACCAAAATCCTACATTGTACAGCTCCAACCAAGGCTGTACACCTTGACCACTAGTGCCAGCTGCATGTCCTTTCAAACCCCCACACACACTTCCACCGAGTGCAAGGGAGGCTTGTCACGTAGTCAGCCTATGCTAAAAAGGAGGAGAATCAATGTCTACAACGCTAACTATCTGCTGCCTCGGCTACCAGGGCTCTCTGATATGATAATCACATGGAAATGCCCCCTTCTGGTCCGATCACTCTTCCACCACCCCCCATTTTCATTGATCTCCTCCAGTTCCACCCAGGAGGAACTCTTAACCAAAGTCGTCATTGGGATCCTTTCCCTTTTTTTCTTCCAGGATTATTTAGTTTTTCTTTCGTCAAAAGGGGCGTTTTGCTCTTGATCACTTCTCAAGCATACTGCCTGCTGCCAATACATTCTGCACTTGGGTTTTTTGTTTTCCCCATTTCCAATTGACATCTCACAAATCGTCTGAAAACGGTTAGTTAAGCTTAAAGTTGTCCTTGAAAATTCCCTGAAAACGGATAGTTAAGCTTGCAGTTGCCCTTGAAAATTCCAAACATGAAACAGGAGATTGCCTGGAAGGTTTGTAAGAAATAAACATTCATTTTTTCCAACTCAACAGCGTCAAAGTGTATCCATACTCTTGCACCTCCGTTAACCTCTTCCGTAAAAAGGAAAATGAAAAGAAAACACTCGTCTAAGCTGGTCAGACGCCAGGGAAGTGAAGCAGACGACATCCGCGTCTTTTGGCGCGAAAGGAGGGGAGCCATGATTAATCCTTGGCCAATCCTCCGAGGATGTGCGGCGATTTGCATAGAAAGAGGGGGCCGGTCTGTCCGGATTACTAACCCCTCCCTCCTGACATATGCTGAGGCTTTGTAGGGCGGTCTCCAGGGTCTAAGGCTGTAATGTAGGCGTCGGCCGCCTCCAGTACCTAATGCTTCCTGTCTTTATAACAGACAGAACCTCCAGCTCATACACCCTCCTCTTTGCTTATGTCACATCATCCTTTTTAGATACTCCCCTGTTTTTATTACCTTAAGAGGCCTGACTGATAGGAATATTTCTTGATACACTAGTTCGGAGGGAACATTCGATGATTTGGCAGACGAATCAGATGTGTTTTGGCCAAGTTTAAGAATATGGGGATAACAGGCGCGCGATGAGTTGATTCCTGCAGAGAAAAAATAGCAATACAGCGGTGCAGGCTCGAGTTGAGTGTTTCAAATGTAATGGAACCCGGAGAAAACACAATAGTGAACTATAACAGTTAGGTATCAGTTACTTTGCTCTCATGAAACACATTTACATCAAGCTAAATTTGATGTTTTTGAAATAATATGCCATCAGTTGTTCATCATTCAAACCAATGATTCAATCCAGCCACATTTTATGTTACCAGGTTACATACGTAGACTTACATAAACCAAGAAATTGTGAGAGAACATTCAAAGCTATTCAACGCCACCTATATCCCTTTAACCACTCCACATTCATTTCCGTTATAAATGCTGCTTTTCACAATCAATTATACTTGGGATTGCTTTAACCGCAAGGGGAAATACAGTTAAATTTAAAGAAACAGCATATTATATATAATTAAAAATGTTTTTTTATTTCCTTTCAAATGGTATGTAGTATGTATGTGTTTTCTTTTGTGTTTTTGTTGTTGTTTGTTTATTTTGTTTTTTTTGCCATATCATTCTCAAAATCTCAAAAAATACCATGTTGAAGGTATTTCGAATCGACTAGTGGAATATATAGGCTTGACCCACACCCACACCATTCGGAGCCTTCTGTCGCCCCACATCTGAGGGTTGGTCCCTCATGGAGCTGCTCGCGTCTTAAAACCACCAATGAATGTTGACAGAGCTGCTCGCCGAGGGGGGAGGCGGGGATATATGGCATGTGAAAGGCTCCGTCGGAGAGGGCCGACCAGAAATGGGATTTAGAACCCAGCGGATTAACGTCCGGCATGGGCTGGGCATTTCTACGTGTCTCCACCAGGTGGGTATTGGAGTGGGGGGTACCGTAAATGTAGATATTTTCGCATGTACAAATGTGTGCGAGTTTGAAACAAATGGGAAATTCGCATGTATGTAACTTTGCGTTACAATGGCTTGGGCCTGGATTATGTATGGCTTACTGATGGACATTTTCGCGTTGTAATTATTCTTATCTCACTGATACCTAAGAGAGTTGAATTTAGCGAAAATATATACAGCGCGAATATAAATACGTTGATGCTATTTAGGAGGGTGAGTAAGAGGTGGATGGGAGTGTGGGTTGATGGGAAGTAGTGGATCCAGTATCTCCGAAAGATTCGGGTAGAGGGGGGAGCGTATGGGCAAAGTGCTATAATGTTGCGAATCTGAGAAAATGCCTATGTGGACAGTGTGTTTGGTTGTTGATGAGTTTTTGGCCAATCGGTTATTAGTTACGGATTGAGGATTTTGAAAATTCTAAAAGTACACCCTAACCCCACTCCCCCCTTGAATCCAGTGGTTGAGTCAATGCCCCTATGAGGGGTGGCTGGGCACTGTTGTAAAGGTGTGGGTGTCGTGTAGGAGGTTTCACAAAGGGAATGGGTTACATTGTAATATCGGGTAGAATATGTCGTGCGCAAATTGAAATCGGAAAACCTAGAAAATGGAGAGGCGATTGGAAGCTATATATGGACATCGATGGCTCAAGTGGATAGATGTGTAGGTAGGCGTGAGATTAAAAACGGTGGATTTCTTAGTAATATGTCAATATTTATATAAGATACATATATTAAACCTGGGGTGGGAGTATTATTAAAATAACCTTGTAATTCAAACGAAATATCCATTGATCTCCTTCCACAAGAGTTTCAAGTTACTGACGTATTTGTGCTACATGTAATATGAAGACACTGGCAAACTTCTACAAAGTAATCACAAAAAAGTTGATAACTGTAAAACCGCCAATCAGGCGCCTATCCAATTTGAAATACGTCCTCAATATAACCATGCTCCCATGCCCTGGAGACCCCATTCACCAACCAAACCACGGAGAAAAGTCCCACTTTCTTCACACAGCATTACGGAAGGATAATCCACATCAGTCCAGAAATCCCATAATTCCCCATGGGGAATCCCCAAATGACGTCATAATGATTGCTCTTCTATACCAAAAGAACCAGGGGGTATTTTCCTTAGCAGTGTAAGTTGTCAGGTTGGCTTAGTGAATATGAGCAAACAGTGGTAATATCACCGGCGGCCGAGCTATGGAGGCGGCCAATTGGAGCCGATTCTTATGACCTCTCTCCTATTACTGGCCTGCGAAATGAGCCCGTAGAAAATGAGGGCTGTGAGCTGCTCGCGTAAAGCTGTCAGTGGCAGGCCCGAGCTGCTCGGAGCTGCTCGTACAGCGATCACGCACCCACTCCGAGCACGAGTCGCAGGGTTCTGACACGCACACTGATCTGCTCCCCGGGCCCCCGGCGACCTGTACAGAGCCGGCAAGAAGTGGCTGTTGTACACATGTATTGGGTGTTCCTGGGTTTGGGAGGGGAAAAAGAAAGAAATTGTATGACAGAAGGCATTGTATTATGACGCCTTTTTCATGAAAAACAGAGAACAGACAAGTTGGCACAATAATGCGATATCAATAGATCATTGTGACAGATCATTGGGGCGTTTTTATAGCGTACCTCTTTCCATGACATTTTATATCATCAGTCCCATTCAAAAAATGCACAACTCCATATTGCAGAAATCAGAACATACTCCTTATCCAAAATATAAGACACAAACCTGGATATCTTCATCAAGTTCTAGGGCCTTAAGCTTAAGAAGGCATACTGATTAGGATGCATACATAATGGGACTAAAACAGATTGAAAATATACACAATTTACCAAGCATCACTAGTTGTGTAGTAATCTCTGATCATTTCGGCAGTTTCCCCAATAGCTTCCCTAGTAAATAGATCCCATGTAATACCAAGGCTATCTCAGTGGGGCAGTGTGGTCATTACACTGGAGTGGGTGACTCAGGGGTAGATGGTAATCAGACCAGCACACACTGAGCAACTCCTGATCTGCTCATCACCTGACCCAGATTGAGCAGCTCGCTCTGATCATCTTCTAATTGTGCTTAAATCACCCAGCCTTGGCCCCACCCCACCCCCTGCACTGATAGGAATGATAACAGGGCACTGATAGCGCCACATAGGCCATGCTAGGACAATGTAGCGCATTTGTTTAATTCTTGGTGGCTTTTTGGTGAAAGGTCCACACATTTGTCATTTTGGGCGTGGATTTGGTGGCCTATTCGGCGAAAGGTGCAACATTCGTCATTTAGTGGAGGGAATTGAGGCTTGGAATGGGTCATCATTTTAACATCGCATTGCAATTTAGATTTCTTTTTATTAGGGTTTGAATATAATACGTGTCACGTTTACATAATGTAAGGGCATTTAGTTAGTTGTAATCGAGATAATGTAAAGTTGAACTAACGGCTATAACTATATATCTCAAAGCAATATCAATTGTACATCGCCTTTTTAGTTGACAAGGCCTTTGGCAATTCCATGAGAAATAATCCACCCTAACCTCCTTTATCCCTTCCTCAGCCTGAACGCCTTGACGACTATAGCAAATTAACCTTATCATAATTCCACCATTTAAGGCCTTCTACTTCTCAAGACACATCTATTTTTAACGACCGTTAACGTCACTATAATCAATACTGCATAAAATTGCTCCTCTCTAGGTCAATAATCAAATATTTCACAAATGTTTCATACCCATAATGTTGACTCCTACTTTAATATTACCTCTATTACAAAGCCATCCCAATAGCTTGGCAACGTAGTGTATTAGTAACTGGTAATAAGATAGAGATTAAAATTGCTTCAGTTTGGTCTGTATTATAGAGACGTAAATCCCAAGATACCCATGTAGAAGTTATTCGTTCGTTTCCAATGTAATCTCATCTCACTCCCCAGACTGAGTGATAGGGAGTGATTCACATCAATTCTGAAAATCAATAAAAGCCATTAAAACTGAGATTCATTTTTTGATGCGAAGGATAACTTATCCATTTACACTTTACAGATTTCTTTTATTATCAGAAAACGCCTGACCCCTTTCCCTCTCCCTGGCCGATAGAATCTCTAAATCCCACCTCTTGAGACCCTTCCCTCACTGTGAATGGAAAATAAAAAAGTGAAGACTTCAGTGGAGAATAGGGGAGTAATCCATGAATTATTACTCAACGGATAAGACCTACAGGCTTAAAGGGGTCACTCTTGGGACAGATCATTTAATCTCACGGGAGGGGTTGTTTGTTAAATGATAATTCAAAGATTTAGTTCAATGGAAGTGAAGGGAAAACAATTGTAAAGGAACTTTTTTATATAAAGGGAATACATCATAAACAAATAAAATACTTTCCCCTCATGGCTGACAAAAACTGAGATTAAAAGATGTACGATTAAATGTTATCCAGATATTTGTCTTTCTCCTGTTTGGTTTAAAATTGCTGCGTCCCAAAAGCAGGATCGTTTCCTGACACTCTCACAAATCCCTTCTCAACTGTTTGACAGAATAACAAAAAGGTTCTTTTGTGGCATGAATATGAATCTCAGCATTACTCAGCTGGATATGAAGGCGTCAAGGGGTGTAGGGGGAGGAGGGGATGGGGGCAGGCCCCCCAGATTTTTTCTGACCTCTCTTAACTAGCCTGTCAATCACAAGCCAGAGAGGATCAGAATAAGTGGAATCTGGGTCAAGGTTCAAAGGTCAGGTGCATAGGGTATCCTTACAAAGGTCATTTAAGTTATAAAACTTGGGAAGATGGCAGGATGGGTGCTGACGTATCTGTCATGGGACACTTGGGGAGATAATGAAGGGAAAAAGTTGCAGGACTCCTCTTCATACATAAATGATGGCGATCATCGACTAGTCCCTTCCGCAGACGGAGGCTGGGATTTGATAGGATGCCCTTCGCACAGTGATAGCAGGAAATGACGTCATTTCCATGCTTCAACCGGCTTCTCATTCTACCAAGCCTAAGGAAGCATATAAATAATGATTATGAAAGTTTGATCTTACAAAATGTTTTGTTTTTGTGATATGTATTTTCTATGTTACTTAATGTGTGTTCCTTTTTTATGTATTGGCATTTAATCAGTGTTAAGCCGCAAGTCTAGATCTGTTCTAAGTGTGGCACATGTTGCGCTAAAGATACATATAGTTCAATATTCATCTGAATAAGGCCATTAAGCTACAAATGGCATTCGTTTTGACCATCTCTATTACATCTTTCATAAGTTATCACTTTTCGGGGATTTATTTACAAAGGGTTACTTGAAACCATTATACACCATATGCTTATCTAAGAGTCCAAGGATTTCAAAATTACTAATTTGTAGTATACATGTTAAGTTATAATGCAATTTCATTTCGATTCATCATAAAATTTAGTTTTCATTATAAATGGCATGATAGCAAAGATAAATTCACGCATACTCTTTTCTTGCTGAGGGGACTCTACTAGAAGTATCAAATGATACAAGCAATTCAAAACTAGTACAGTCTACATTTCCCGCGTCTTCACTCTCGCTAACAATAGTAACATTCAAGCAATTGCATTGAAATCATTGAAAAATAGACATCGCAGTAGTTAGATGGCACTTAACGTTCTGAAAGTAAAATCCCCGTCTGATCTAGGACAGCAGTCAAGTAGATCTCAAGCCAATTGAAAATGAAACAGGAAAAAGTTGGAACTGAGAATCTGTGATGACATCTGAGCGTCAAATCCTGGCATTGGGAAATGCCGACTGTGCGTCGCGTCGCTGATCCGTCGTTAATCGGCCGACGATGGCCGTCTCCGTTTCCATCGCTAATTAAAGTAGAGTGGGCGATTATCGACCTTGTCATCGTCACCGTTGTCATGGCGACGTGTGTAAACCCCCTCAGCCCTCAGCCCAAGATGGCCGACTAGCATGGGTCTAGGTGATCCTTGATGTCTTTAATGTGGGTGTGTTCAGATGATGGTTGTTTTACGTTTTGATTTTCTAGAAGAATTGATTTCGAATAGTCCTATTTACATCGATTTTGTCGCTGTGGAAGTTGTATTTGTGTTGCATGTTGATACTGTTTTAATCAGTAAGTTAGAGTTGATTTTGTAAAATAATATTTCTGTTAAATAAATTTATTTATTCAGAAATGGTATTTCCATATCAGTGTGTACATCTGTACACTGATCATGATAGCAAAACATTTTAATGATATGAACACAAAATCATAAACTTCATCATAACATTTCTGAGGCTTCAACGCACATCAACCATCCATCAATCTTAAACCAACTTTTCACCTAACCCACGTAAGTGCATACACAGTCCCAGCCCATAGAACCTCCCACATTTCTTTCATCTAACCCATCTGAGATGAGAACCCTCCCTTACCTCAGAGGAGGCAGTCAACACGTCCCCAGCTAATAGGGCCTGACAGGTAGGAAGGATGGAGTTTCACAAATCAATGAGGGTCGATAAAAACATTTTAAAATCCATTTAGGGATGAAAGCCTCCTCCTTCCCTAATCCTGCTCTCATTCCGTGACATCTTTCAGTCGGTATTAAATATAGAAGGTCTGTGACGTAGGAAACAAGGTTTTGAGGAAAAAAGATTTGAATAGAATCTGTATGAAAATATCCCCTAAAGGCTTCACTGTCTGGATAATATTTTGGGAAAATGATAACAAGAAGGTGTTCTTTTAATAGAATCTGTTGGCGAAACTAGATTTACATGCATTTGGGTTCTGTATCTTTATGGGAAATGTCCTTGTGAAATATCCATGCTTTTGAGAATCGTGAATAAAGGAGCACTTTAAATGTAAAAATATTTTTGTTTCTTTTCGAAAATTTCATCAAGTTTATCGCAATAAGTGACAGAAGCCATATTGCATTGGAGCAGATGGTGGAGATATTTTCTCAGTCAAATGGGCACTCCGAACAATATCATGATTTAACTATGAACGCAAGCTTTATCAAGCTCTTTCCAGGATAAATTTATTTATGGGAAATAGCTTTTATCAAATCCATAAACAACAAGTGGGTACAAAGTAAAGAGATTTTAAGCGCACCGTTGTAAAAACTGGGAGAATGTACATCTTGATTATGAGTGAGTCAGCGGAGCATTAAGCCATTTAAATTGTTTGATTTACAGATACCTTGATTTATGGCCATTTGAAATGGTTGATTTACAGATACTTTGATAATGTATGGCTCGTATCACATGTTCCTGCTAATAATCTATCGCCATTACCTAACGTAGATCTCAATTAGATAAGAGAGATAATGTCCATTAGATAACCTACTAACCTATCACAAATAAAACATCCCTTCATACAAAAACGATGGCTTTGAAATTCAGAATGTGGAGCTTTATTCACTTTTGCGAGCATCAGGGTTTAAAGGCAAACACGTGAAAAAGGGTTTCACCTATAAAACGGAAAGCAAACATAGAGCCATTAGCGTTGAATTGAAAGAGGAAACGATAAAAGTGAACGTGGGGGAAAAAAGGGTGAGCGTTGGCGCCAGCACGGTTTGCAAATTGCACTGCCCAAAGGGAAAGTAAAAACCCAAAGTGTAAAGTTTGCTGACTGTGTTAGTTCATCCCTTTTTGCAGCAAATTCTACCCTTTTCCAGAGAAAGATTACATTAAGAGATGTACTTTAAGTTCTGGTCAATGCGTGTACCTATGTGCATCGGCTCTTTTGTCATCCGTTGGACATGGTCAATGCAATGGTATTCAGGAGAGGAGGGGAGGAGTGTATTATTGAAGGGGTAGCAATAAAATAGGAAATGTCCGACCCACATACAAGTATTGGTTAGAGTTTCGATGGGGGCCAAGTGGGATGATTCTGAAACATTCATGGGAATATAACGTCATGCCTATCATGGTAGATGTAATTAGAAATATATCTAGCAGATGTCTAGAATAAATAGATTGGGAAATAGTTTATACCAAATTACTATCAAAATACCTGTAGCTACTTCCAGTATTAAAGTGGTATTACAGAATACCAAGTACTCATGAAAAACTACAGAGGTGGATATATTTATCAGGCACTCCGATATAATTAGGTTTTTGATTGAATATGGCTTTTATCCCATGGCCTTGGCAGAATGTGTTAAAAAGTAGGCCTGTTTTGAAAGTGATAAGCTTTTAGGAGGTGCAGTAGAGTCCCCTCAGCACTATCTGTAAATGGATGGATGAACATGTGGAGAGTGGCATGTAAAAAGAGTGGCTGATAGAGGGAGTGGGTGTGAGTGGGTGGGTGTGAGAGGGTGGGTGTGAGCGGGTGGGTGAGTGATAATAGGGCAGTTGGAGAGTTGGCAGAGATGTAGGTCGGCCCTTATATATTTACATCCAGACGAGCTGTCACGTATAGGCTATAGGCCTGGGGCAGCTAGAATTGGTCATAAACTACAAGTAGTGACACCTTAATCATGTTGGGCTATATGCAAATAATAAGGGTACTCCAGTAACTAGCCATGAAATGTGGCCAACTTGTATGTACACAGGAACACCATGTTGGCCCATAGCTGTGTTAGTAACCTTGTTTACATATACAGACTAGTTAAATCTGTTTGTATAATTATACTGATATTACATTATTTACAAGTATAGATGGACGGGAACCGTTAAGCTGAATATCCCAGTTTGAATATTTATTATCACATTCTACACGTTTTTGATACAGATGGTATAGTTATAATATCTTTTATTTACTCACACATATTTCAATGTACCTTGAATTGTTATGTTCAATTTTTTAGAGACTAGATTTCCGGTCGTTGCACAAATACATTTGATATGTCTATACCATGGAATATAGTATTAATAGACCATTAACCAATACTCTCTTCTTGGTTTTTCAGAATGTCGAATGGGAATGGGCATGCAGAATGGGAAGATAAAGGACCACATGGTTAGCTCCAGCTCCTCCTACGATGAGAGTGTGGGACCTGCCAACGCTAGGTAAGTTAACATTTACATCATTTATTGCTCTACCCAAATGGTCATATAGTATAACACCAACCATTAAATTGCAATACTCTTGTTTTGAAATGCAAGTGTCAAAAGGAGACTTCGATGAGATTTCAGTTTCTCATGTGCAAAATTGCAATGTACAGGACGATTTTGGGGCTGTTTTTCTTTTGAAGAATGATCATACAAGTTTTGGACTTCTCTGTATATACAACAGTTTCTATGTGGCAATGTGAGATACCAGACATGTTTAATTCATTCAAGGTCTTATCTTACCGCATATCATATGTGTTGACAATCAAAGACATCTATTATTGCTGAACTAAGCACATGTATTAGTTACTGGCAGAAACATCAAAGAAACTGTCAACAGAGAATAATTAATGTTACTAATGTGTTTCTGTTTATATGGCCAAGTCACAAATTACCCATTCTGTTTGTATGACAGTATTGAGATTTATAGTCCAATTTTGGTGTGGCAAATATCATGAATGATTAATGAAGTTGCTCATAACAGTCAAATAACTTGGCAGTGGGGCTTATATGTCTGAGTAATGAGAAGCATTTATCCTGAATAACCGACTGCAGATGCCTGAACATGTCATTTACATCGCAGCTACATAATATTGGCTACTCAAATTACATACGTCAAATAGTTTGGCTGAAATACGTATGATATATGCTTTATGCTGAAGCTAATATGGTGATGTGCAGCATTGGACTATTCCAACTCTATTGCATAGGATCTTCAAGATTGATGTGGTCTACGAAGGAAACTTTTACCTTATTTCTGATATATGTCAAAACTTTGCCTTGATATTTGTCCTTGGCAATGTAACTTTCAAACGAGAAATGCACATATGAAGGAACATAGTGAAAGAGACATTTTTAGCAGAACGGAAACAATGCATCCTGC
Source organism: Lepidonotus clava (assembly GCA_936440205.1). Classification (NCBI taxonomy): domain Eukaryota; kingdom Metazoa; phylum Annelida; class Polychaeta; order Phyllodocida; family Polynoidae; genus Lepidonotus; species Lepidonotus clava. Next base: position 34,012,380 of record OW387143.1, read on the forward strand.
ATGAAATTCAAAGATAGGTGATGCATTCAAACTGTTTCATAAGCTGCTACAAATGTAGCTACAATACTAGTAGACACAAAACGCGAAATTTATGGGGAGAATATGGAAGAAAGTTAGGAAAGGTATTACGCAGTTGATATGGTTGCCTTATACCCTTAAATATTGCTGAACCTATTACGCTCTGTGGACATCAGGGGTTCGGATCCAGGGGGTCATGACCCCTCGTTTTGGTGGACACCTAAACTAGACAAATAGAGGGAAACTCTATGTGTATGCAAATGTGTGACGTTTTAGTACTTAGCCTATAATATGCATATCACCCTCACCACCCCAAACTCCCTTCCGAAATGTTGCATCTGCCCTTGGACTGATGAAATCTGCACAGAATGCGCTAGTACCAGAATTCTGATTGCTCCTTCTAATTCATCCTCCAACCTCAAACTGTCAAAATGCCATGCACGCCCTACAGCTCAACAGGAAATGATTCTCAGCGGGAGTAATTGTTCAAGCTCCATGTAACGACATGTCCTCTGTATTTGTTTCATTACAGTTTTTGTCCCAGCTCCTTCATGTTTTACTGCAATCAGACAGTCCAAGCCATGTAAAGGGATAGAGGGGGTCGGCAAAAGGAAATAGTTTGGGGAGATACTGTTTCTGTAACAGAAATTAGTTTGCTGGTCAGTTACGCTGAATGAATGATCGTCATCAATGACAACTTTCAATTGAAAGAAACTGATTCCAATTTTTATTTTCTCCTTCTTCCATGACGTCTAATGTTCGTTCGTTAATCAGAAACAAAGATTGATCGTCGTGTTTCTCGGATGCGGTTAGAGGGAGATGAGTGATAGTCATGTTTGCGAGATTATTCGGATATTATGTTTGCCAATGTCGTTTGTATAATTTGATGACAATTTGAGTTCATAATCTGAGCGTGACTGGAAATCAAGGTCTACATTGGCCTAGGAATTCCGAAAGTTTGAATGTTTGTTCAATTCACTATATAGGATGAAAGGCATCTATAGGCATTATCCAATTTATCACAATTAATCACACACATTGTGAGTTTAAAATTGCTAAAACTAAACTGACTTAATTGCCATTCTGGGGATTCTGGGGAGAAAGGCTACACCTGCCAATATTCACAGTATTATTCTATTTTCTCAAGTCTTATAGACCGAAATGTTATGTTGAAATAAATATTTATTAATTCCAGTCCTAACTCAGACTGTTCAAAACATCTGTTAAGCAATTGGATCCCATTCCACATGCATGTAATTCATTATCCTTCCTCAACTCATTCCCAAGTTGACTTGCTTCCTTGAAGATTGCCGGATCTTTCTTTTCATTCTTGTCCTGCATGCATTTGGTGTTGGCTCCTAGAATTTACATCTCCTTGGGGACCGCTCCTACAAGGGGCGTTTTGCTCCGAATTCCCAGTTCATCCTTTCATCTCTAATTAATCCATTCTAAGCGGGGTGCTGCTTTTTGCTAGTTTTAATCACAATTTCCCATTTCTTGTGATTCCATATTTGAGTTCCATTACCAGTCTGACGTCTTTAAAACAGAACTGCTCACTGCTTTAAGCCAAAACAAATAAAGGTATAGTCTTACACGATGGTGATCTGGGGTGTTCTATAATTTAAGTGTTTATTAGACAGAAATAAAAATACTCCGATGAGATAGCAGACATTTGATCAAATAAACTACCTTGTTTTGAGGGCGCTGTGCTTATTGAATCGGCGTAAGCGCCTTTGCTTCATTAATCTTCTAATCTAATTATAATCAATTGTCAATTATTAAGTACAATTAAGACTGATTATGATTAACCAAATTATGGCCAGGTGCAAAAAAGGTAACAGTGGTGGTGCTGGTGAGGGAAAAAGACACCTCGATTTCCATGAGAATGCAGAAATCCGATTACAAGAGTGCATTGTGTAGTTTTCACCTGAAATGTGTCCCCAAATGAGCAGTTCATATTTAAAGGTCCTGCCGGTGTTGAGTTGATGTGTTTAAAGTTTTATTTCCTGTGAAACAGAAGAAGCCGGCTTTAACTAAGGCTGTCATCAACATGAATCCCATCCTGTTATTTACCAGGGGGATTACTGCTCTGAGTGCCACACTGCCGCTGAGCTGGTCATTTCAAAAAGGCAAATAACCTAATACAGGGCCCCACTAAATTCCTAGTTTCAAAACGAGTTCTGGGAATTTGAATTTACGCTTTTTCCAGGAGGTTTTGATTATGCTGGACTTCTCAGTTTAACACGTAGGTGTGTTTCTTTGATATAAATTCCATATCTAGATGCATTGAAATTTATAGGAGTTTTATGATTGATTGGAACAGTATCAGTGTTGGAAAATGTTTGTTTGCCTGCCAACTCACTGCCACATTGTAGTATATTAAATAGATAGACCTGCCAGACTTTATTTATCGTGCCAAATCAAATGATTTATCGGCATCATTAATTGTTTGTATGTTGGGTGCACAGCTTGTTAGCCTGACATGCCATGTTGTCAACTTCAATTGTCCATTTAAGGTCAGCCAGACGTGCTCAGGTGTTGTGCCTTCGATTACGCCGAGCGAAGGTTTCAAGAGACTATATAGAATGTTATCAAGAGAGACAATGGACACCTTTTTTTCTGCCGCTGAGTTTCATAGTGGTTTGATATTATAGAATTTAAAGAAAAGGACAAACATCCAAGTTATTCAATTTTAAAGTAGCCAGTATTTTCAACAATTATTTTATGTGAATATAATGATTGTGCCTGAAATACACAATTTGCCTGCATTTCAATGGCAATAAGTGCAAAATGTATATCTTACGTAACCCTTGATGGCTTCAAAGCTTAAATAATATATCATCATCCCAAGCATTTCAGGGTTCGAATCTAATACGGTCGTCAACACCGAAAAAAATTATCTCACACAACGTGCCTGTAAACAAACTTGGTTGCTGCTGGCCCGAATTAAAACCTAACCCTGGATGGGTAGTCTGGCATGAAAACCTTGCATGTGTACATGATTAATTTGAGCCTGAGTTGGTGAGGTATATAGTGGGGTCCGTGAGCTGCTCGTTAGACTAATGAGGCCTGGGGTGTGGGGTGAGCTGCTCTCGGGACCAGCTTACCCTCTCATGTCCTGATGGGAAATTAGCCCTGAGCCTCCAGGGTGAAGTGGCCATTTGATATCTAAGAAAGAAAAACTAGGATGATGTAGAGAGAAAGGTCCTGAAGCATTTGACTTGAGGGAGCTTATTTGGTACGGAGTGGGCTTATTTGTATGGGAGAAGTTGTTAGATAAGGAAGTTTGGGATGAATTCCTGGTTACTCAGCCCCCCCCCCCCCCCCCGAGGAAATTTCTTAAAAAGTTCCACCCATCCTTTAATAAATCATTATAAAAAAACAACAGAAAATGAAAGAAAATATTGAAAGGTTCCACTTGGGGAACCTCGCTAGGTTTACAAAACTAACACTATAGGCAAAAGTTTCACAATTCTCGCTACCATCGCCCCCCCCCCCCCCCCAGTAGACACTGGGTACGGGCCTGTTACTGAATGATATTTGCCACTATTCTACCATGTAGACCCTTGCAGTAAATATCACTGTGCTTTTGCTAAAGTTCAATATTTCAAATTAAAATGTTTAGCATCAAATAACTTGGAGTTCTGCTTATATGCTATTGCCATTTCTTTCCTCAAAATTATATAGCTGTAAAATTCGACCATGCAACCATGATTATCGTGTTAATTATCTGATATCCATATAGATCACCATTACTACGTATCATATAACATGAGAGTAGAAGACTTGCGGGCTTTCTGATTTTATTTACTTTTATCGTGAAAACATGATTGATAACGCTTCATTTTTCACCCCTGACTGTTTATTAAATGGTCGCTCCCCTAGGTGTCTGGGCCTGGATCAAAATGTGATCAATATACCAGACCAGTCCTTAGCAATGGCCCTGTGATAATACAGGAGGCATTACTCTTATCACCATAGCCACTTGACTGATCAAAGAGGGGCTATTAATATATTAGATGTTTCATTGAAAGTCAGCTTGCAGTTTGATATTGAAGTTGTTAGTTTCCACAAAATACATAGAATCTATAAATTGTATTTCTTCGGAATACACTTTGAGATATTGAAAGAACCCAACTTTTGATGTATGTTATTGCTTGTTGAATCAATTAAATAGATTTATTGTTAAAACAAAGTAGAAGTGGTGAGTATGGAGACTTAAGTCTCCGATTATTCAGCTGAAAGGAATAAACTTTCTACGGCTGTAAGTAAAGTGCAAATAGCCGCTTTCTTCCCTTTTTTCTTGAGAGATTGAAGGGCCATACATTCGTGTCAGAATATTGGTCCCTAGTTGGCGTTTTTCTAATGAATGAGGCGGATGTCTTATCTAGCCCTTAGTTTAGTACAACTAACCTTAGAATTTCACTCATGGGATTTACTCCAGTATACTCGACATGCTACTTTGAACATACCATTCCTCCATTTAGCCTTTAGAGTCATGCAACAAGAGTAGACATCTTAAGTGGGGGTTTCATCTTTACCACAAACGTCTCTTGCTTTAATAAACTTATGGTGTTAGCTTTAGGAAATCCTTGCAGATGGGACAGCATTTTTTGCAATATTGAGGAACCGTCAACATGCAGAATGTTACCACGTTCTTTTGAATTGCTCCTGTCTTTTTTTCAAGGTTTCTGCAAGCCTACAAACAGGCAATTGTGTGTCAGCGTTACAAGTAGTGTAAGAAGCTTTAGGCCCACAGAAATCACAATAACCCTGTTGTGAGCTTTATGCCGACCATACCTCCTCCAGGGCAGTAATCACCAAACCCAACCCGAGTAGCGCCAACCCCTGAGCACCGACCCTGAGCTGCTCAGCCCGCCGTCACCCACGTCTCAGGCCCTCTCCATGCCCCTTGGGTCTCTAACGGAGCAGCTCGCGGCTGATCCCTTGATTGATCGCCGGCTTGGAGCAGCTCAAACCCATGCCCTGAGCCACTCCCCGAGCAGCTCTCCAAGCAGAGATCTATAACTGAAGCGAGCATATCACACCAGCTCGGAGCCACTGGGAGCAGCCTGCTTGGAGAGCGTTGGCTGTCCCCCCCTGAGCTGAGTTGCTCGCCTGTCCCACTGTGCTGTCCCGTGTCCCCCTTGAGCCGCTCCATGGGCCTTTTGGTGGAGTGAGCAGCTCGGGTTGACCTACTTACCCACTGGTGCGGATGAGGGGCCCACGGCCGGCCCCAGAAACAGCCCCATTAGCCCTGTGGACTGGGAGACCCATCATGGGGATGTGACACCCAACAGGGGACTGTGACACCCATCGGGGGACTGTGACACCCATCAGGGGACTGTGACACCCATCAGGGAGCTGTGACACCCATCAGGGAGCTGTGACACCCATCAGGGGTCTGTGACACCCATCAGGGAGCTGTGACACCCATCAGGGGTCTGTGACACCCATCAGGGGCCTGTGACACCCATCAAGGGGCTGTGACACCCATCAGGGGTCTGTGACACCCATCAAGGGGCTGTGACACCCATCAAGGGGATGTGACACCCAACAGGGGACTGTGACACCCATCAGGGGACTGTGACACCCATCAGGGAGCTGTGACACTCACCGCAGGGATGTGACACCCACCACACATCCCCTGCCAAAGCCGCGAGGTGTCCTGGGATAAACGGGGTATGTTCAGTGAAAAGGTCCCACTGGATTTCGTGTCCCGGGACGTCTTGGGCCGTAAGCCATGGCTCTCATCATCTGAAGTTTTTTTCCCTGCCGGCAAGTGGCCGGGATGGGGTTACATTTTGAATCTTAGAATAGAATGTTGGCCAAGGTTACAGAGAAAGGCGTTATTAAGCTTCAGATAGCAATATGTTTACCTCAAGATAGGTATAACAGTTCGCAGAGTTATTATTTTGCATTCTCATCAGAGAAACAACCACTGAACCAATAATCCACGTCCATGGGCCACTCACACCTAAAAACACGACAATTCACCCCACACCGGAACAAGCAGACCGTCCCACTCCCAAACCGGAAGTGGTGGAAATTGGTCGGGATTGTCGGGATCCAAAAAGCGTGACCGCCCCCTCCCCCTCCCCCACCCCTACCTCCAGCACCCCACCCCCTCCCCTTCCTCCAGCCCCTCCCCCGACGGTTTGTTTACCTAGGGGGCTCCCTGTCACCACCCCTCCCCACCCCAACACGTGCAGAGCGCGTGCCGTCAGGATTAATTGCCAAGTTTTGTTCTGTCACTTCATAATTGGATCATTGGCTAAGGGGTGAGACGGCAGGGGCCTGTGTGTATCTGACACCACGGTAGGTTAACTTCGAGGGTCGATGGAATCGAACAGCTTTATTAGGTCATTACTGCTTATTTAAATGCACATTATCTTGGGATGAGGATGTAATTGAAATAATGTAAGTTAGATATTGTGCGACTAAAGAGGAGGGTTCGTGTAATATAAGTCCCCCACCATTAGCATACCAATCGCCACTTGGTAGCTTTGTCAAATGAATTTGAAAGAAATATATTTTTCTTTGTGATCTACATAAAAAGTGTCATTGGGATGCTAGTGTTAGGCTTATTTGTGTAAAGTGACAATTCTTCTAAATTCTGCATCCATCCATTTAAAGGCCCATATTCCATATGCTCAATTTTTCGGCAAGGGAAATAAACTAATAAACTAAGTATAGTACCTATATTTTATATATCTTTAAAAAATGTCTTATAATGCTCTTTCCAGATTAATATAGAATAATTATATTGGTCCATGTAATTTTTACAAAAGAAATCAAAAAAGTTCAAAACCAGTAGCATCAAAAACTACCTGTAGAATACATGCTTCAGACTAACAATAGTTTCGTTCAAGTTCTGTACAGTAAAACGTCACTGGTGGTCATCAGACATCACTACCACATTTGTCTGACATTCCGTGGAACACAATATCGGATATGGTGTGAGCAAGGGATGTGTTAGTTTGCCTTGGGAAGCCACCAAACGATAGTTTTATTGAACTAGTAGATTAAACAAAAACTGGCGTTACGTGACACGTAGCTTTGCAAATAACCACATAATAATTTCCAATAGGATCAATTTCCATTTTTTCCCAGCCAGTTTATTTTCGCAGTAACCTTTATGGTGGCCTATTCCCTGATGTCAACTGTCCAATGAAACTATTGACAGTTGCAAAGTAAGGACTTAGTGGGGATTTGTCAAGAATGAAGAAAATAATTGGATGTTAGCAGAGCTTATAGCATTGCCTTCACACTAAAGACGAATGTAAGCCCTATACCCACACCGGACTACGCTGGCTATGGAGTATGATAACATTTTCATATTGGAAACATAAAGCAAACAAAAGGCAACGATTTCGTGGTCAAATATTTGCCTTTGCACCGTATGAGAGACTGTATAGCTGGTAATCCTTACAGTGTTAGAACCAAGACCCACACTTGGGGATTGACGTATGAATTCTTAACGTTGAACTGAACCAGCTTTTTCCCCACTTTAAACATAGTTGTATAAGTCCACACTGTGTTCTTGGAAAGGCGATCTTTTTGTCACTAACAGCCAGTATTGATTAAAATAGCCTGATACATCTGGGAGGCATTTGCTTATTGGGGGCTAAGAAGCTTTTCTTTTGGTGCCTCTTTTGAAAGAGGATATCTTGATTTCCCTACAGAGGAAATGAATTAAGAATGTGGTATAGAATATTTAATCGATAGTTTGCTTTACGAAAGTTTGATAACGATGACATGTTATCAGTAGGTGTTAATTATACATAATGGGGGAAAGTTGTAGTTTGAAATATAGTGGCAGCCAATGTACATGTGACTGAGGCAGGAGCGATACTGTCTGTAGGGCCTGGCTCCAAGAGAAGCAGTGGCGGATCAAGGATTTTGAATGGGGGGGGGGGGGGGGGTCCGGATAAAGGCTATGTACCTTAATGTTATGCATTCGTTTGTAGGTCGCAACGTTTTTCTCTTTTGTGTACTTTAAGTCCTCCCCAAAAGGAGTAGTCTGCCCTTGCAAAAGAGGCAATCCAGGACCCCATGGACCCCCAATTCCCTCTTTTCGATCCGACCTAGGTTTGTATTCTGCACCTACCTCTGTAGGGTATTGGATAAGGATATCTACCCGGCAAATTATTATGCAAAGCAAGTGTATAGACCCGGCTCCCATTGACACCCCTTCAGTCCCCAAACCCCACAGCCTTAACACTATACGTCGTCTAATAACGTCGTCTTAGCCGCGTTTAATTCGCCAGCACGCCGACAGGGGGTGTTGTTTGACAAGGCGACGTTGTCTCAGGAATGATAATCCTTGTTGGGCGGTGTACCAGCGAAATGTTTGCCGTGCACCAGCTGTGTCCACCGCCGCGCCTCCCAGCGGCCAATAATGGAGGCTAGAGAGTGGCTGCGAGCGGCAACGGGCGCCAAAATCCCCAGCTTTTAAAAGAAATTGTCGTCTGCAGATGTTTAATCAGTGCCTGCATGAGTGTGTTCCTTTCCCGCCATGTCTTTCTGCATCTTTTTCACTCAGAAAACCATGGAAACCATTGACCCAGTAAGCCGTGCTATTAGAATACTAGCATTGAAAACAAGAATTTGAGATATTAGGCCTATTTTTTCTTATTTAAGAGAACTCGTCTTTTTGGTAGAAAAAGCACGCAAAGTCCTCTGCCTATTGTTGGCATTATTATGGACAAGAAATAAACATTGGTTTCAACAGATCCTTTGAAATTATAAGTAAGAGTGAAGCTTCATCTAAACATTGAGGAGAACTTATGTATCAGGCTTTATATTGATAAAGTGATAGGTATTTTATCAATATCAGTTTATCAACTCTACAGATTCCTAATCCTAATATGACACATATATCGACTTCGTCCCCGTGCTTTAGTCGCCCCTGCACTGTTTGTCAGCCTTGTTCCCTCCCCTCCCTGCCCCACGTCGATCGTCCTGACATTACCCTTACAAATGTTTGCTTGCACATCATTATTCCATGAGCCTGAGCATGATAATGCGCATCCCAGGACCATTTCGGCCCGATCCCCCATTCGCCCGTTCTGACCGTGACCCGACCAGCGCCCTTCAAATCTCCCCAGATTTCAAGGGCGCAAATTGCCCGTCTGCGGGTGGTCATCAAGGTCATTGGGAGAGGTCAAGGTCACCCTGAGGTCATCCTAAGGCCATGACATGAGAGAGAGACTAGAATCGGAGTGGTATTGTAGTGGGGGTATGGGAGTTAGAAAGTTGTCTGAAGGGTTATATGCCAGTCTTTTTTTCTCCTTTGAAGGGGCGTCGCGATCTGTTCCCAAAACAAATCAAATTGTCTTTTACCATTGACTGCAATAATGTAGGGCATTCATGTTAGCATCGATGGATTGGATATTTATTTATTTATTAGGCTATACACTCCTTTTTCACTACAAGTAAAAACTAGATCTTTTTTGTTTTGTGTAGCTGACACTTTCCCTGACAGAACACTGTCCGGTGTCCCTTCAGTAATGGTTTTGCTTATGTTTCTGATTTTGGAAAATGTCTCAGGGCTATCCATTTGAAAATTGTACATGCATTGGGACAGATGACCTCCGCAGCATACCTTTATATCTATGTCAATGTGAAAACACTTAATGGACAATACACTTTTGATAATGTATACCGCAAAAGTTTGGACATCTGGGTCATCTGTATATTTCTTTCCTTTAAAATCTCATTTTACTTTCAAAACTCCAAGTCATACCACAAGCAAAATAGCAAAGCTTTGTGTTTATACTCAACAGTCAATGACAATCTTATTTACCTTAGCAGAGCAATATAATTCTCATGGGGGGACAGAGACTAACCACATCTCCAGTGGGGTCTGTGGCTAGATAAAACCCTGCACCCAGCTTCTCTGAGTCTGGATCCCCAGGCCTGGTTTAGACGCAGAAGGCATTAGGCTGAGTCTAGTTGACGTTTGGATTGGATTTGGCGTCTGATAACATCCCCATGTGATATGCTGCATCCTGCCCTGCCCTGTAGGGGGGACTCAGGTTAGAATGGGATTGCCTTGGTGACAACAGCCCTTGGCAAGTGTGTGTGTATGGTAGGGGTATAGATGTAGTAGTTCGGGGCGAATCCAGGGGGATCCAATGGTTCTGACCCCCCCTCCTCCTCCTCCTCCGCTTGGGTGGATCCCTACACTACAAAAAGAGGAGGAAATATTGTGGATGTATGCTGTTTCAGAAATAATGCCACATGCTGACACCCCCTCCCCCCCCCCCTTTTTTTTTTTTTTTCTTTTTTTTCTTTTTTTTTTAATTTCCAGTATCTGCCCTTGTATTGATTATGGAGGGTTAGGATATATGTATCTAAATGGGTCATGGGATATTGGTATATCTCATAAAATTGCTTGGATGGTTTACAAAATGGTAGCCAACTGTGGCAGGTTGTCTTTACAGCATACCTATACTAGCCAAAACTAGATATTCAATTTTCCTCACGATTATCCAACAGTGGGTTAGTTTGTCTTAAAGCAATGTGAGTATATTCGAAGGCACAGACGTTAATGACGATTTGCCAAAGTGGGGATGGTGCTAAGTTCTGTAAGAGAAACGTATGGCCTTAAATGTTAACTTTTCTGTCTTCAATAGCTGATTCGATCTTTGCATCCATCAAGAAGTCAGCTTCGGTGCTGCTAGATTAGGAAACTATGACATTGTTGAGTGCCAATTACAAAGACATTGCCACAACAAAAGAACCTAGTGAATTATGTTCCTTAGAATTAAGGGTAATTAAGGCTTCAGAATCATAGTGCCTAGCATGCTCCCCTGCAGATACTTTTCCCCTTTAGCATCTGTGCTCATCATTGTTGGGGAGCATCTTCGCCTCGGCATGGAGAATGATGTATGACGTCAAGGGACAAAACACTCTCCCAGCCTGTCTTCCGTCATTGTTAGCGATCATCGTGAAGCAGTACTGACGTCAGAATTGGGCTTGCTTTCACCAAAACCTGATGGCAAATGCCATCTGACCCTCTCAATGTTATTGTGTCTACTATTTCCAACCTGCCATCATTGCAGTCTACCCGATGCTGACTTAATCTTTCTGGTTCTTGTCCTGATTTAATGAGAGTGGAGAATATTAGCAATGTTATCCATCCATTTGAACACATGCAGATCATATTCTGTTTGGAACACATTCAGATTCCTTTAATGCAGTTTGTAACAATTTCAGACCCTCTTTTTCTCATCTGATGTGATAAATTACCTTACTATAACAATGCCATCAACCGTCAGGTTTTCAGTTCAAAACAATGTTATTATAAACAAGTGGCTTTGCCAGGGTTCGAATCCACAACTTTTGGGTTTGGAGGTGAGGGTCTTAACCACTACACCATGGAGGATGAGGCTGGAACTAAGAAATGGGGTCATGACCCAATTTGCTGGTTCCCACAGGTCCTTTTGAAAGCAGTTTAGCAAAACAGCAGCCAGATGGACAGGTTGGTTATGGCCCATTTTGCTGGTTCTTGGTAAGTTCAGTATGTAGGCAGCAACATGCGAAAGGACATCATTTTAGAATAAGTAGGGTAACAAATTAGGTTTATCACGTGCCACCCTTGATGATGTAAAGTATATATGCCGAAAGATATCTGACTGATTGTCCAATCTACAATTCAAAGATCCTGCAGGCCCCTTGGAAAATCGTCCAATATCACATTAGGCAAAAAGCGCAAATGATCACTATTGAACTATTGAAGTAAAAAAACTTGATCAATATATTCAAGATTGAACTTTCATACGTCATTTATTGTGCTATATGAAAATCCAATAACTGCCTTTGTGTTTTGTTTTGTTTTTGAATTAGTCATTGTTTGTCTTTTTCTCCTATAACAAATCAGTTCGTTAGCCAGCCAACCGTGTATAGATATGCTGCTCGATCACCAACCCAACCTATAAGCTTACACTCAGAACACAGCCCAAGCCGCCTGGAAAAGAGAGAAAAATTGGCCCTCTTTTGTTTCACGCAAATTACCTATCGCTAAGCCGAAGCAAAACAAGGGAAATTGAAATAGCGTAGTGATACCTTAATCCATCCATGTTGGCGGGCGAAAAGCCCGGATGTCAAAGTGCTGATCGATGGACGTAATAACGCTTTGGGAGAGAGGGCCGGGGGATTTTTCATAACATCAGTTAGGCAGAAGGCACAATGCACCCTTTTTGGGCCGGTGCCTCGGCGGTGGAGAGTTTCCTCTAGTTTTATTCGCCATTCCTCTACAGCTCCGGTGTTAAAGTTTGATTAAACCGGAGGAATTTATTTCGCGCGCCAACCCTCATTGTTCCGGTCACCCCTGATCCGGGTACCTGGGAACAATAGGTCGCCATGGCAACCAAAGGATGCGCATTAGCAACGCACCACGTTTTTTGGGCGATGTTAATCAGATTTTGAGCATTTGGTGATTGCTTGCTTGGCACGCCTTTGCCTCGTGTGACTCTAAATTAAGGCAGAGTCACCCCTCGGAGGGGGCTAGATTATCAGTTGGGCGAGGACGGTTTAGGTTTTAGAGCGCACAGGCAGAGAGATGGTATCCTCATGATGAATGGCTCAAGATTATACCGCTCTGTCTTAAATTTTTTTGTTCCGATATTTGATCTATTACCGGTAACCCCAAGCCTCTATAGCCTACCTCTTTTATTGTTACCGTGTAAAGTATATTCTAAAGAATAGTTGGCCTATGTATGGTTACTATACAAATTCCTCCACGTACAGTATTCTAGATCTGTCAGAAACTGTTGAAGTTATAGTGTACTTTTCAAGGAATATATCTGTTTTCGTTCAAAGCGATATTAATATCTTTGTCGAAATATTTAACTTCAATTGGAATTTTGCGATATTGACTCATTTAGCTGACTTTCATTTTAAAAATTGACAAGAATCCGTTCTTTCTCATTTCCCACCATTACAAATCGAGCGGATGACAATTTAATTTTATAGCACCGAAATTATGACCACATGAAAGGGACCAGTTACCGCCAAAAAAAGCCAACTCGATCAAACACGCACATCGTAAATCGAACTGAATCCTCCCTATTCCCCTTTGTACTTTCAGACCTTAAGAAATCCCGAATCTGGCTAATTTGCCAAAGAAATACGTCCCTATTTGGTAAAACATTTTCCGTGATGCGTTTCACGAAAAAAAAAGGCGACAACTTTCTTAGTCAGCCTCTGGGAAAACAAAAGTGCAGGTGGTTTCAACGTTTTCCCCTCGAGGATTCACAAATTTGTGATCAATAATTTGCCTTGTGATGAAGAAACTGGCTATTTCTTTTAGAGAAAATTAAATATATTTATCATGTTTTTGTCTTTCCAGGATACGAACAGAGAACAATGGAGGAGCTTGGTGTCCGAGCGCTCCTGTGTCTGAGAAAAAGGAGGAATTTCTACAAATCGACTTTGGCAAACTTAAGGTCATTACAATGGTCGAAACGCAAGGACGATTTGGAAATGGACAAGTAAGTTGGAACGTTTTATACCAAGGTTGTATATCAAAGAATAGTTAGTAAATGGTTGTGTTTTTAACTCTCATTTTCAGTGGATTTTGGTCGATGGCAGATTTTCAAGGCGTATGAAGGAGTTCCATGGAACGTGTATGAGCATGTGTGTATATGAGTATAACTCAAGAATGCGAAATTCAGACTATCAGTATATAATTTATCTTAAGAAATTCATTTCAAAACACACTTGAAATGTTTCGGACCTGCCTGATCACTTTCTGTCGACAAGTACTAACGTCGCATGATAATTGGTCGAAATGCCTGATGGGTAATTGTAACTTATCAAGTCATATCAAGAACGCATGCCCATCTTTGTAGTGGCAGTTCCAGCTTAAGCTACAGAGATAGGTAAAATGGTTTAAATCACTATGGGGAAAAATGATCTAAAACACTGTGGGGAAAAACGCCACAGCAGCCTTGCAGAGTGAAAGGAATCCAATAAACTCGGTCGATGCTCATGTCAATATAACTGGAGCAGGTTTAATGGTATCACTCAAAAATATGAGTTCCGCTTTCCTTTCCTCTTTGCCTTCGTCATTTCATGTGTTAGTTTCACCAATGTATTTACCGAATCTTTAGTGTATTAGAGTTTTCCAACGTATTTCAACTTTTTAAATATTCAATGTATGTTAGCAATATGTATTTTGAAATGCGATATTATGAGCCTTCAAAATTAATGTTGATTTGAATGTATATAGGTACATCTGACTCCCTTTGAATCAGGAATAAACTGATTCCATTTACTATTCCATTCCAATTGCAGGTGCATCAACATTCCTTTCTTGATGTTTACTTGAGAGCAGCTTTATCTTTAACGATTTTTTTTTCATCCAGGATTATTTTATATGCTTTTAATTCATTCCCAGTAGACTTTATTTTAGTTTAGATGATGACTGTAGGGTCTGTAAAATCAACTATTTGCGATGCAGTTGGAGCAAAGGGTTTTTCTTTTTAATTGTTTCGATGGTGAATGAAAAATCAGGAAACAAAACCACACATGGGGTTAGGTTGTCAGAGCCTCTTGTGGGTGTTTATCTCGTGAGATAACAAAACTAGAGGAGGTGTCATCAATCCTTTTCATTGGTTGGCGTGCCGTCACGTGACGCCTGAAACCAGGTCAATCTGACCACTCTCCAAGCAGAGATGGGTTCTGAACCTAGTACCCTGGGGATATGTGGTACTCATGGAGAACTCGGCTGGAGAGTGGCGGTTGACGTAAGGCAGAATGTGTTCTTTTTTGTCGGCAGGATGTGTGAAAGGAAGGATTTGTTTGTAGGAAGATTCAACGAGAGGGCGTAAGGTCGCACTGGGGAGACGAAACTCTTGCCATATCAAGTGTTTTTATGCACCACTGGTTTATTTTTTAGCAAATAGAAACTGTGTTCAGTGTCATCTCAAATTATAAAACCTGACCCGTTATGACAAGTCAAGAGTGGAGATAGGGATACGTCCAGGAAGGGGAGGTGCCCAGGGAAACACACAGACACACACACACACACACACACACACACACACACAGACACACACAAACACACACACACAACCCCCTTTTGGTGGACCAAGTTAAAGATGGGAAAACCATGTACGTATGTGCAAATATGCTCCATTTTACTCCTGATCTCCCCCTTTTGGAAATCCTAGGAGCACCTCTAGGAGAGCACAACATAATTATGAACTATAAGGAGGTTAATTATCCATTTAATGATAGTGTGTGTAAGTTGTATTTAAATCTATAGATAATAGCTAGCTCCATTCGCAGTCTCCTCCTCGTCGACTGCAGTCATCCTATACATAATTATAGTTCCCACATCATGTAAGACTTAAACACTCGCATGAAAGGATTTAGTTTATTTATTATCCAATGTATAGTCATTCCGTGACAAGAACTCAATTGACCATGATCAGTCCCAAGGTAAGAGTCCCTTCAAACACATTCAGTCAACGCTCCGCGCTCTAACACAATTTCTATGCCTCACTCCAGAACCTAGACTGCAGGTTAAAGATCCAACCTTCACTGGATGTTGCTCACACAGTGTTTACAGCTACTCTGGCTAGCTAAGAGCGGAACACATTATTATAAGGCGGTACGTCACACCGTGACTCCTCCCTCATTTCACTACTGTCAAAGTGAAACATTAGCTTACACGTGCGCTTCTAAGCTCATGCTATGCTGCCCAAACATGGACTGGCCACCCGCGTCAGTACAATTATATTGCTTACATTGCTATGTTTTTGAAAGAGATGTATCCAGAATGAAAGTCTTAAAAATCTCTGCAGCACACCAGATGTACATTTTTTAATAATTAAATGACCAGACATTGACCTGTAGAGAGGCAATCAAGTATTCAGTGCTCCTGCACAGGTATTTAGGAATAATGTATGGGTTAGGCGTGAAACGATTTAGGTATGCAACGCATTTCTTTTCACAGAGGTGTGAATGAATCTATAATTCACTGAAAGGCCACTAGATGGTGACCGAGTTCTGAATAGACAGATACCGAACCGTGGAGAACTGCCTTTGGTGCCATACTTTATTGAATGGACTTTGAAAGATGCAAATATCTGTGGGGTTTGTACAGTAGTGACTAATAGGTCACCGTAAGGAAGGCCTTGGGTATATAACCCTCTCTGCTTTAACAGAAACCAGGAAAAAAGGGAGAGGAATTCACACCCTCTGAATAGTCCACTGAACATTTCAATCTATGATCAGGATTTATTTGTGTAAAAGGAACATTGATCTATTCTCTGCTCTAAACTAGCAGGTGTTTCTTCCTAAGGAAAATAATACGATAACGGGTGATTATGACTTAATTTTGATAACGATCAGCAGTAGAATTTCAGGCTCATATTGACAAGATTGAGAGCGCTGCTCCAGTCTAAATGGCAACTACGAAACTAGACTTAAGGAGAAAATGCGAAAAACATCCAGAATGACAAAAAAATGCGAGCAATTGTTCCTAGTCCCTTTAATCTCTCTAAACCCTCCCAGCCACTCACTCACTTCATGAAATATTCCCCAAACTTTTTTTTCTCTGGCCAAGCCCCTGCAGGCCTCTCATAACTCAGACCCCCCTGGGGCACCCCCCCCCCCCTCACGGCCCCCGGCCTCCACCCCTTAAGCCAGCTCTCACATGGGTACCCCCTAAGGAGCAGGGGAAAGCTTCAAACTGTCAAACCCACTCTCCCAACCACTCCATTGGCCCCAGCTCAATCAAAATCTCATCTGGCCTGAGTCTGCTGTGAAGTCCGAGTTACGGGCTGGCAGTGTTTCAGCCAAATGAAGAACCAGCCAAGGGAGAGGCTGCATCTGTGTTGAACAACTCGGAAAATAAAGTACAATCTTCTCACAGGATGTAATACTTGTAGTTCTTCAGACACCTAATTTCACCCAGATTTTGACTTTGAAATGACTTTTAGTTTTAGATTCTGTCTCCTTGATGCTGATGATCAGGAGGCCGATGAGAAATGTTTAAGGGATTTTACGATACTCAAAAGCTATAGCTAGGGCAATACCTATACTCACAGATATCTATCTGACCTGTCAAATGATTGATTTAAGTATAGGCGTAACGGCAGCAATAAGACATTGGTAAGAAAACCAACGTATTTTGTCATGGTGTCGTACAAATCCATTTAATTCTGCATGTAGCCTATACGTATTTCAAAATCTCTCCATTTTGCATATTTGCAGTTTAAATCATCTAATGGCGCTTAATGTCCAACAATGTTGAGGGAAACTACTTCCCCCTAGAGAAAATGGCGTTGAGTAGTATTGAAGCAGTTTTAACAAAGGGTCGTTTTTTCACTCACTAAACCGTCCATAATTACCCGCAGAGTGTTATGGATGGAAACAGCAGTGTGAACCCTGGGAGCTTTATAATTGCCTCTCATGATGTGCGCGCGCATCATCATTTATTCAAGGCTCTACGAGGGGGCGCCACAGGGATCTGCCTTTCGGACAGTCAAAGAAACGCCACCTTTTTTTTTCTCATGGCTTCATTCAGAGCTTGAAGTATGAGAATACACCTTGACAATCTGAATGAAATTGGACTCCCACTATCCGACAGTACTACAAAAACGTTAGTGTGGGACCACTCAGTTTTGCAAAGTGTGTTTTTGTCCATTTTGTCATCACAAAAGGAGATAATTATCATATCGAGTATGAAAAATCAAACACTTTTGGTGTGATCCATTTCACATCTTAATAAGCCTCCGGACCCTGTTGTGCAGCCTTATGATCTTGCCCAAAATGTTTTGAAATTTTTACAATTTTTATCACTGGCCACCTCCTTCCTCAGTCAATCGAGTTTTCCCTTTCGTGGTGTTTTTTTAATCCTTGAACCCGGACAATGATTATCAACCCGTTCGGTGGAATCTCCATGCCCCCTTCTGATCTTGGCTCTTGGCTTCAAGGATCTTTATTCCATATAAAAACAGAAAGATCAACAGATACAAATAAAAATTGTTTATGATAAATGCAAACAAACCTTTGAGGCTAGTAACCCTGTCAGGTTTTTCCGTTGACAGGAATTTAATCCATCTTGCCTGTCCTGGTTACTGCTATCGGGTTTCGGGATATACTTTTTTAACAACCCTTGTCATGAGATAACCTGACAGAACTGTACATTGTTCCTAAGGCTTAGGATATTTAATTTCCTGAAACATTCCTTTTTTTATGACATTGATTTCAGTTGAAAGTGCTGACAGTAATTTGCCAAAAAGAAGAGGATGTGAACCTAAAGCTCACATGCAGCGTTTGTTATCTAAGTCTAAAAGCATACAGTTTGACATGTTCAACAGTTAAATGAATGCTTTCAAGGGAAGGACATGAATCTGTGTCTCCATAGCGTAGTCCCTCACTATTTTGTTACGATCTCAACATGGCCCACGTGTATGCATCAAGAACCTTGCACAGGTCCGAGAGATGTGTATTCAAATATATGGGTAAAAAATCTCACTATCAAGTAAAATGTTAAGAAACAGTCAGAAGTTTAGCCCCTAGGGTTGGATCCAGAATCAGTCATTTGGGGGGGGGGGGGGGGGCAAGCATATCCCCCAAAAAGTCAAAATGATAAAAAAAGAGTATGGTTTGTGAAAATCAACCCATTATGGTTTGTACAAGTCAACGAATATAGCATATCCCCACTACACGGTTGCCGTTCAAGGAGAGAGGACCCTTCGTTTTTCACGAATATAGCAGATATCATCGCACGGTTTAGGGGGAGGGGGGCAACCACCCTTAGTCCTTTTGCCCCCCACCTGGATCTGCCACTGCCCTGCATTCCAAACCAATCCAGGTAAATACCTAAATATATCGCTAAATAGAAAACCACTCTGTGTCTTGAAGTTACTATTTATAACTATCAGGAGGAACTGCTAGCAAATGTTATATAGGTTGAGATGCATGCATGGCACGTGCTGGCCGTACTGACTCCCATACTGCCCCCCCCCCCCCCCCCCACCTGGCTCCTCCTGGGCTGACCCAGGAGAGACACCTGCTGAAGCAATCAGCACACCTGGGCGGACCTCCCCACACATCTCCAGGAGCTGTGGGGTCAGGTGGGGAGAGCTCCTAGCATCAGGAGAGGGAGGGTTTATTAGCTTTCCCCTCTTGGAAAAAATAGCTGGCATAGTTTATGGTTAAATGAGTTGGGTCGATTTCCAATCTGTTTTAAGCATTCAGATAGGCCATTTACTTATATCATAGCAAGTGAAAGTAAAATTGACTGGTATTAAAGACTGAAATTGAGGAATTCAGTGGAGAAAATATTGGCAGATCCTTTCTCAGAATGATACATGACTGTTATAACTTGAACATCTTTTTAAGTGCAGTCTATGTCATGATAATTTCTTAGCTTCTGTCTGAGATATCTGTAAGATAGATGTCTTCGACATTCCTATCTATTGACTCCGTTTGGCTCATAGTGCCTCAACGTTTTGCACAATTCCTCTTTTAAAGTAGAAGGGACACAGGTGTCAAGCCTGAAAGATGTGGATTCTAAGCTTACGTTTGGGAATAGCTCTGTGAATGGATGCAGTTCTGTGTTCAAACTGTTTCCTTCAAATGTGACCACCCACCTTATACCACCCTTCCCTCCATCCCTCACCCGCCAACCTCCCCAACCACTCCGAGCCGCCTCTCAATAGCTGGGTGGCCTTCTTTACCTCCCAAGTCTCGCAATCTCTCGCTCCCACCGAGACCATTAAGTTGTTAGCGCCACCTGGTGCGACACGGCGTCGGTCTTGGCGTTGCCCGGATGTTGAGAGTGCTCTCCAGACCCGAGTCTTAGTTGCTGTCTGCATAGACTCTGATGTGAAGTGCATTACAAGAAATCTGCTTGGAGAATGATCGCTGGCTGGGCCGCCATGTTTCCTTTAATCATGTGATGGGTCACATGGCGTCTTTGGTTACTTTGGACTCACCCCTGGCTCACCTTTGTGCTAGTAGGGGACCAGACAGTTTAGCTATATGCCAGTCTAAGCTGGTCTGTGAAATCTAAGTCAAACGCCAGGTTAGAGAGCAGGTAGAGTATCTGGTAGATATCAGGATAGTGGATAGGATAAGGGTTGGCGAATCTGCCCTAATAAACCGCCGTTGTCGTACATTGTATTCTATGTTAAAATAAAATTGATTGATCTTATTGATTTAATTCAGTAGATGTTGTATAAGACGTTTTGCTTCTTAACTTTTCAACGTTGTATTTGCTAGAATTCTTGTAGTATTCGTAATTATGATGTTTTCAGACTCATCTATGACGATTTATTGATCCCTGGTTTAGCATCCCTCCATTCCCTCTCCTCCCTACTACAGTTAGTGGTAGCGGCTTTTGGTGCCTTGATTTTTACATGAGGCACATATTTTGCATGAGGATATAGACACTTATGGACTAAACATGGCTCATTAATAATTATATACTTATTGCATTTTACACACAGTGTATTGCAAAGGTGAAATTGCTGAAAATATAAACCAATAGAAATAATTATGTTAAAAGAACCCTTGCTGTGGTTGTATTACAACCCACCCAGCACACAATTACTACATGAGGGGTATAATGAGCGTCACCACATGTGTTTTAAACGACCCCCGCAAGATGTCGCCACGCGGTCACGTGGGTCGTTGGTGTTAGATGCACATGCGCGAGTCACCGTCACAGTTGACTGACCCTGACCATTGGAGCGTGACCTAACGGGTCAATATGATTAGATGTCCCCGGGGACATTGTGTTCCTTCTTCGATCCCGGCTGTTAGACCTGAGTCATTTGATCAAATCTACTTAGGCTGCTGTCTGAAAAACAACTTAATCCCGAACAAAAAAGAAGAAAAACATGTTTAGGCATAATCAAGCTTTGAATTAGATTTTGGTGCATTGGCTTTCAAGTACGCTTGTTCTATTTTGAAATGTTGGGCATAATGGTGTTCAATCGTTAAAAGATAAAAATGACAATGGTGATCCTATGATATCATTTTAATCGCATTTTAAACTAAAGTGTTTTGCCCATTCGATAAATCGTCACGATTGCATTCGATATTTCGTTCATAATCAAGCAAAGTGCGCCAACATAAAAGCCGGTTTGGAACCCATATTTGGGAGAATGCCATGAAAGTCTCTTGTAGGCCTACCGTGAGCCTTTTTAGGCTGAGGTAAGGCCCGGCTTAGGCCGAGCTCTGACCGATGATTCAGTTAACCACAGAGACGGGTGGGCCATTTGTAATGCATGGGGTCCCTTGCCGATGTCCATGTTCATTTCATGCCTGACAATAAACAGCAGTGGTATTTTATCTGATGGCAAACCCCCTGAAACTCTTAACCATACCCATAATCTTATAAACCTCTGGGAAAATCACCCCAGGAAGTATTGAACCAATTTCTGATTCCTCAATAGATTTCGCCCATCATTATTTTGCTGGTGGCATTGTCATAATGAAGCATTATAAGCAAGATAGAATTTTCAAGTAAGATATTTTGGGAGATTTACTGTAGAATTCCCTGTTTGCTTCACTGCTCACTAGGTGGCAGCACCGACACCCACAGGGCGCATGCGCGACCTGGGTCAACATGGCGACTGGGAGGTCACGTGGGCGAATAGCCCCGACCATGCGTTCATGAATAAGGCATTGGGTGTTGTGAGACCTGAAGTCGGAGTCTGCGCACTGAGACCGGAATAGTCAAACAGCATATTGCTATATTGTGGGAGGTTCACTGGTCCCTGTAGGTATCAATACAAGCAAGGGTATAGCCGCAAGACCAGCGAATTCCTCCATCAGCAAATCCCTGAGTGCTTTTCCTGCTGTAGCGGTCAGGGATGCTTTGTGCCCCACTGAAACGTAACTATGGTGGTTGAAACGAAGTATTCTGATTGTGCCTAGAACTAAGTATAAACTGCTGTATGAGAATGATTGCCTGAAACTGACATGGAAACATGACAATTTGTCATGGGACATGAGGCCTAGACCATATCATTAATTCGACATAGAACATGAGCAAAGCAACCTGGACTACGAAATAGCACATGGTCTTTTTCTTAAATTCGAAATATGGAACATTGCGCCGCCCCCCCCCCTCCCCCCCCCCCCCCCGCCATCTATACCTCCACATACAGCATTATCCGTTCACACAAAGGTATAGTTTTTGACATTCTCTTACATTGTATATATACATGCGTGACATTCCAGGCCTTGTGGCACTATAATATTCCTAATGCAGATATTGTGTTTTCATGTTAAATGCATAGATCAAAATAGTTCACCTCCTGCCTCTAGTATTAGCTAATCGACTGCTTAAGGGCTCAAAGTGAAGCGTTTTATGATGTACTTTGCTGCTATTTTAGCTGTCCTCTTAACATATAAATTGCAGTAAACCGAGAGGTCTTAGCTCCGTGTACTATATATAGGAATGGTTCACATCTTACTCGCAAAATAATCTTCCATGCATAAAAGGCACATAAGAAATGTTGTAAAATATCCATTTACATGACCTCAGGAAGCCTAGGAATGAAGACTGTGTGGCCTAGAAGCACTAAGAAGCTCTCAGTCCCCATTGGCCTTCCCTCTTTCTCTCTCTCCATTACCAGCTTATGTCTTGGCCCACCTCTTGACATCATTTATAAGGCAGAGAGCATTGACTGAAGGGGAAATGGTGGCCACTGGATGTTGGGTCCGAAAATTTGATATTTCACTGCATTCCGAGTGCCAATTATTTACTGCCAGTCTCGCCCCCTGGAGGGAAAAAGGCGAACGAGAGGTCAGGTTTTATTAGGCCTCCATCCCCAAATCCCTGTCAGCCCTTCTCCTGGGTTGCTCCCTCCCTTCCCCTCCTGTTCCTCTTACTCTGCCCACCCTAGTCAGGCTAGTTTGTATTCATGTTTTATTCATGAGGTGTCTGGAGGGCAGGCATGCAGGGAGGGAGGAGTGAGAGGGGTAGATGTGTAACACACTGGAGACATGTTCATTTTTCAGCCACCCGCCGATTCCCCTCTCCCCACTAATTCCCATTTTCCACCCATTCCCCTTCCCATACCTGTTCCGCCCTGCGCAACTCAACGTCAGCATGTTTCTTGACCTCAAAACTATTCCCCATGCAGCTAACCAAGGATTCTCCATCTCCCACTTTGATTAAAAAGAATTTAGATTGCTAAAAGAAATTTTGGATTGAATACATTCTTTTATGGAATTCAGGAAAATTGTGTTGATATCATGTGCAGCAGACAGAAAAATTGATCCAGTGATTGGACATCTATATGCCGCCCCCTCAATATTTCTTCCCTGCTATGAAATATCAACCAAACTCTCAACCCCATCCTCATAGTATCCACCCTGGTCCATCCAATACATCTCAACCACCACGTTCCTCTCTCAAATCTCCTACCTCATCCATTCTCAACCAAACCCCACCCTAATAACCATTTCACCGTCATACCTATACTCAATAATATTCCACCATTTCCGCTTGTAATCTACTACTTCCGGTGTAGCGGGGGCTAATTGCCCGGCGTACCTTTGCGGGGAGGGCACTGGACTTCCGGTGTGGGGGGTAGAAGGGTCACGTGGGAAATATGGGCTAATATCATTGGATGAATCCGTCACGTGGTCAGCAGGAGAGCTGCTAAATGATCTCATACTTGATATGGGCCAAAATGTCATGATCCCAATCTTCAAGATGGATTTCAGAAACAAGATTCCGGATGGTATAGCCCTGTATGTCGTTCATCCTAGCTCCCTCCTTGGTGAAGGATATAATGTACTTAAAATCCTTTCAAGAAAAATACAATATCCTTTAATGATAATTGTTTCGATAGAGAATTTTTCTTGTGTTTATTTCTGGTTTATCTATTTCTTATTTGGTTCAATTTGTTAAATCTAACCATGCTTTCAGAACCTTTTTAAATCCCTTATGCAGTTTTCTTAGTTCATAATCTTCTCATACAGACCTTTGGAAATATTACGCTTCACAAGAACACTTTGTCAGCGGAACCAAAGCTGGATCACTTTGTAAAAGGTTTTGCATTGAATCCATTCTTTAGCGATTATCATCCGATTTGTTAAGTAAAAACATATTGCACAAGCAGAGGCCAGGCTAATGAACCTACCTAAAAAAGAGAGTAAAAACTGAAAAGAAAGGGATCAAGTAAACGTCACACAATACAATCGGTTTATTCGTGTATTGGTGAAAATTTTATTGTCATAAAAATAAAGTGGAAAATGTAAAATATTTAAAGTATTCCTTGTTTCACATCACATTTCTATCAAGGATTGATGCAAAATGCTGTAAACTCCAATTATTTGATATCAAAAACAGTCCATAAATTTAAAAAGCCTTTAATTTGTCCAAGGCAAGCATACATTGATCATGGCCCTAGACGTTGAGACCCCGAATCTTTACATGACGATGATTTCTTGAACAGTTGAAATACCGATCCTTGCGACTTCGACAGGGAAATATATACTTTCATGCAATATCTGTTTTACTTTTGAAATATGGAAATGACATCACTCAGCAACCAGGATATGTTGTAATATTTGCATTTTATCCATTTGACATGCAACATCAGGACCCCCCCCCCCCCCTCCCCCGTTCCTGCAGTACAGACCCCTCGATGGTTGCGGTCCCAATCCATCAGTGTCCCTCACTGAGAGGTGCGGAGACAGGCGTGTTAGACCAGGGTGACAGATACTGCCCGCAGGCTTTGTTTGTTACCATGGTGACAGTGAGCTTTGGCCTGATTAGGCTGACTTGGTTTGGTGTGCTGGCCCCTCCAGGCCTGATTGGTGGGTAATGGTAGCGAGTCATGACACGATGGTCGACAGAGGACAACGTGTTATTGACTATTACCTAGTTAGTCAATACATGGTTCTGATTGATTGCTCAAGGTGTAACACACAAACACAAATTGATAATGGACGGCAATGTCTTCAGGCATTGACTGACCAAGTTTGTGGTTTACGAACAAAGAATAGAACAATGTTAAGAAGCAGCAACATGTTCCGTTACATATAATGTTGGCTTTTGTTGCCTGATAGACATCTATTGGTGGCCATGCAGTCATACATGACACGATGGTCGACGGAGGACAACATGCTATTGACTATTACCTAGTTAGTCAATAGAGGGTTCTGATTGGTGTAACACAAACAAATGATCAGCAATGTCTGCAAGAATTGCATGACCAGATTTGTGATTATATGTATACAAGAATAGAATCATTATCCTATTGCGCTAGATATCTCATAAAATTGATTATGGCCCCATCACCTGCCTATTATAGTTTCTACGCTCCATTTACAAAAATGGGGAATAAAATAATTATGTTTTCCATCTATTCTAGATAAATATGGATCTCCAGAAGAACCTGCAATGAAATATTTCCATCGATTACATTATGACGTGCTCTTGAGGGTAATTAGTTGAGTTTGCCTTTCCCAATCAGGCATTCACCTCAGCTTTCCATTAAAACGTGGTGTAATGAAAGCATTATCAGATACTTAAGCACTCCCGCCGAAGGGTGCCTGAGGCAACACAAAGCTGTTTCATTGAAATGTTTAAATTTATAGCCGAGAGTTTCTAAAATTAGCCAAATGTCTGGGGTTATTCTAAAAGCTGATCTGTCAGTGAAGGCAAGATGGCTTCAAGAGGTGCCGCACTCATGATTGGCCCAATGTAATTGGGTTTATATGAATCTATTATTCTAGGTTAATTTAAAATGGTATTACAAAATAACATTGGTTCTCTGAAACAATTATAAAACGTTTATTATATATAGATTATGATAAACAGCAAAAGATATTATATTGCTTCAGCCTTACAAATGTGCATATGTTAATAACAACAAGAATAAAACCTTACACCTTTAAATAAGAAAAATAATGGACAATACAAGCGCATTCATAAATCGATGAAGATTGAGATGGAGATGTTCTGTGTGAGTGGGTGGGTCCTTATCATGTCAGTGACACTTCTACGTTGGACCAAGAGTGCAAATTAGAAAATGGTATGTCACTTATTTGAAAAGCGAATTATTGTTCGTTTGCAAAGCATGGGACAAACTGTGTGGATCACACACATCATAATTATAGCAAATACAAATGTAAAGGAAGAATGGTATCAGGAGCAGGTATGGATTTTCTAAAGGAGAAAAGGGGTGGTCAGGAACTCCTCGACCCCCTCCCCGATGATCTTCCCCTGTGTATAAATAATACATTGACATGACATACACGTCATGTACACATTTCAGGCACCGCAACAGGAAATCCCTTCGTATGTCGTATACTTGCTCTATACAACGTCGAAGGTACCCCAAGCCAAAATATAGACGGAGCAGTTTATATGGACCCTTGGGTTTCTCCGGAGGTTGGCTATTATATTACCCATACCCATGAGGGCCCTACAACATCCATACCCTACCTCACGGGCGCTGGTCCAATACTTCCACGTCCTCCTAAACCAAAGCCATCCCCAACCACCAACCCACCCACCCATGGCTCCTTTCTTCCACCCCACTTCCCCCTTCACGTACCCCATCTCAACTTCTCCCATCTTCTGGGAAGGGGGTACTTATTACAAAAAGGGGCATGGTCATTGCAAACTTTAAAGATCCGGGGACACGATCTAAGCTTATCTACAGAAGCCATAATTATTGTTGTATGATAAAAATGAAATATTTTGATACAGGTAAGGGGTGTCATAGGTGCAGCCACGCAACAGGCCACCCCCTACTAATACCTGTATATGGGTCAGTCAGGTGTTACTGCTGAGAATCTTAGGTGACTGCTGGCCATGTTGTGACGTCACAAGATGCCTTTGGGGTAGATCTACGCAATAATGATTCATAACAGATTATAGATAAAACAATTTGCTATCAATTATGATAATGTAGAGCATGTAGTCTTGTTTGATTATACTGAATTTATATTGAACCTAGAAGAGAGTCACTCTGTTTTTTTCAATTTGACTTGAATTAGAGCATTTAGGCCGTATCATAGACATTAGGTGAGACATGAGAGTGTCTTCACACATCTATTAATAGGCAATTAGAATAACGTTTCAGGTACTAAGATTTCATAACGTCTGTGTTAAAATCGGTAAAGTGAATGAAATATTACTAAAATATCCATATCCAATCCTCCAAATCCACAGAACTATTATCAGTATGGGCCCGTTGTCATGTCTTTGTTGTTGCAAGGTGTTAGGTTATAGATGACCAGTAAGGTGACCAGGCCAACAGGTCTACAAGTCAGCTAGCTTTCACACAACCTGTTCACACCTTGTTTTCGCGTTGCCGGTATCAAACACAGTGCTTCTATAACTAGGCTTAGTTAAAGAATGTTTTAAAATAAATTCATGATGTATAAAGGCGGTTGTATTCACCTGTTGCTCAGTATTTATGTGACTGGCTGAACTAGTCCCAACTCAAAGAATAAACATCTATAGGCATCTTGATACGTCACTTCCGGCATGCTCACTTTATCGAGGTCATCTGGCCCTCTTGTGAGGTTTCAATATTATTTCTATCATAACTTCAGCAGGCAATACGCTACAACCATATAAATCAGAGAGATGTCTTCAGATTTCTATGATACAAAGTATCTTATTGAGTAGTTAGGGTCGTGTCACTGGATCTTTAAGGATTCAGAAAGTAGGATATAACCAGGATATAAAAAGTGCATGCCAGACATCAAAAGCCCTGAAGCGAAGTTTTCGACAAAAGATCAATTTGTTCTTTATTGAAGACTGAATCAAATCACCAATCAGTATGCAATATTGAAATGTACATGTTTCATATAAATTGGTGATAAAATCAGCCGGTTCTGTCCGAACAATTTGCCGATTTAAGAGCCAATCAGTCGGCCGATTTGGTCAGAATCGCCTAGTGGGCAGGGGGCTTAATGACTTTTACACATCAGCTGTCTCTGTACATTGTGATACGGTCTTCAATATAAAAAGGGTACCCGGTTTTAAAGGGTAGCCCCCTGTCCCGATTCACCACATTCCCATTCCAATACCGCTCTACCATCAACCTACTGGGGCCCTTGATTGCGGGAGGGAGTCCAAACATCGCATGACGATAAGGATATAAGAAATTGTTGTCACTTATTTTTTCTTAAATGGTATATCAAATTTCAGGAATGCTTATTTTCCTTGTCACTATAATATTTATTTTTGCGGCCAATGTCATTCTCAGTGGGGTCCATGTCGCTCTTTTGACTTTTGAAAACGTCCATGTCGCCGTGCCGAATTTATGGTCTAGGGCCACCCTTCCCCACTTTGCAGCTGAATAGCAAAACGACATTGAGCTGGTTATACCCACATACAGCTGGAGAAACGAGCAGCTCGCCGGAACCAGGGAGAAGCAGCCAATGAAATTAAGTGCAGCTCCTCAGCAAAGGAGGTAACAAAGTTAGCGGATGTAGTTTCCGATTTGTGTTCAGCAGTGAAGGGCCATCTGGTTTCTCATTGGTTGAGCGCTATCGGGCGTGGGCATGCGCCATGGCGATACACTCTTTTGCCTCGGTTTGTGACAAATGGGTTGCGTGGTATTATCAGACGAATCGCCCCGCTGTAATCTTGTTTACAAACGGCTGCTGCAGTTTTTCGTACTAATTACATTCTTTTATTCGTTATGCTCTGAGATTATTGTCGCAGCTGGTTGCATACGATGTAATAATACGTTGGTAAAAAGGCACAGGGCCAATCTACACAACAGTCTGCTATCACATAAATTGCAGGTCGGCCTTGGCTTGTCTTACAATGTATTGGTAAATGTGTAGTGAATGTTATTGAGTTGCTAGGAAGCTGTGAAATTTAAGGACTTGTTGTTTTTAAGGTCAGAAACATTTAATTCATTGTTATTCCGAAAACTTCCTGAACGTATATATGCCAAGAATTAAACAAGATTATGTCTGTATGTTTAGACACACCTAGGCCTGGGCTATCTATCATTGTAATTGCAAAAGACTTGAGTTGTAAAATTAATATCAATACCATTCAGTGGTATACAGACCAAGAAAATTTGCAGCAGAAGCGCCAGACCAAAAGGAAGCTATATTGTCAGCAACTGATTTTAAAGTTTGTCCATTTGACAGCTGTTAAACTGCTGATAGGAAAGACATGATACTAGGTGTGTCTTGTATATAATCATGTTGTCTCTCAAATACAATAAAAAGGATTATCCAAAGATGCCCCCTGCTTATTTTTCCAAAATACACTAAATAAAGCCTTAGTATGGATGTAAGTTGCCATTTTTAACACTACTATATCACCCACTGTGTTCATATATATTAACATTAGCTAATTTTAGTGTTTTAAGTGTTTGAAACTAGGTAACAGAAAGAGTGGATAAGGTGTACAGCAAAGTCAGTGTCTGGCTGTTTCATAGGCTCACACAAGCAAAACTAATGCCACAGGAGCCAACCAGTTGTCTGTATTCTCTCACGATAAAGTTAAAAACCTAACGTCCATTAGTTCGGATGATTTTGTTTTCAATTACCCGAAAAACATGGCCTTTTAAGAGTATGCTTGGAGAGAGAGACACGTTTTTAGGAACGTTCATTTATTCTGGCGGTACGCTCCATATGAATTTCTTAAAGCAAAGCTTTTATTTATGTGGGTTAATAATGCCAGTAACTGAATCAACTTCATATTACTGTTTTATAATGTATCATTTTCGGATGTATCAAGTAACAT
Source organism: Lepidonotus clava (assembly GCA_936440205.1). Lineage (NCBI taxonomy): Eukaryota > Metazoa > Annelida > Polychaeta > Phyllodocida > Polynoidae > Lepidonotus > Lepidonotus clava. The sequence continues at coordinate 34,042,120 of OW387143.1, forward strand.
GCGCAAAGGAAAAAAGTCCGTTCTTTTGTTATCCGATCGAATTAATATGAGGCGCGTTCTTCTATCAATAGTGATGCGTGCAAAGCTATTACAATAACTTTTCAAACACTTCCAATTTTGAAAACATTTTCTAAAACTAACAATGATTCCTCTGTCAATGTGTCTACGTCAGACAGATATGGCTGATTCAGCAACAGTTTCATTTTGAATACAGTACTCCTGTAAATATGTTCAAGGGAATTATACTGTACCAAGGGGAGATTCCCAAATGAAATACGGTCGTTCTTAACTGGTTGAGATGTAAAAGTCAGTATGTAAAAGTCATGCATATTTTTGTTACTAACTTACTGCCCTTTCTTTGGTTTTAACAAGGTCAGATTGTTATTACTAACATCTAAAGGGATTTTCTATTTTCGTTTTGGATCTATATTATTCTCAATGTACGATCCACACTATTGGGAATAGTTATTCTCAATTTTGTTTCTCCTATTATCAAGGCCCCAGATACTAGTTTATGAGAAAAGATGCACTTTTTTGTGCTGTGAATAAAATTACTATGTTGTTTCTCAACCTAGTCGGATGCCATTTAAAAGCAGGATGCCTACCTATCCTGCAGTACACACACATGCCATTCCGCCATAATACTTATGTAAATCACCTTTGCAAACTTTCCAATCTCCAAACATAAATTTCACATTATATCCAAACTTTAGCAGCCTCAACAATAACAAGGGCAGTTTCGCTGGTCACCAGCACATTGCTCAGGTCAGACAGTCTGTCCTTTGTCACAGCTCGGGAACCAGCAGCTGATTGGAGCTGCTCCCCTCGAGCAGCTCAGAGTTGCTCGTCGCGTGTGAACAAGGTATTATAATGAAGACTGGGGTGGCTCCAAGATGCCCGGAGTCTGTTGTCTGTGCGGGGGTAAGGTGGCACCATTAGAGCCGGAGACAGTAAGAAAGGCCAGGATCGCATGTCCGCAGAGTGGTAGGGGAGGTAGCCGTAATGGTCTGGTGGGCTTAGGAGGTGCGCAGCGGTTGTTTGGAATATGTATGTTGTTTCTACAGCGATGTGATATATAAGGCCTTTATCGTTATAGGTACGCCTTTTTGTGAATGCATGCATCTAGTGAATGATCCAATTAAATTCGCTTCATGGCATTTCTTGGCACATTTTGCTTGAAGTACGGACTAGAATTTAGATAATCATACCTATCTTCTTATACAGTCCTGATAGTTTAGATGTAACAAACACCAATACACTGTTATAAAGGTTTAAAACCTTCGTCAACGACATAAAGCAACCAGGCGGATATGACAACCGACCAACCACATCTGTCGATGTATTCTTACATGTTTGAGGACCTATTTATAGCTACATTTAGTTATATAGGATTCTTTCTACATGTTAACTCTTTTAACGAGGTTTTTAAAGAATGCACGTTGTATTTTCCTCTACCTGGGAGGGCTGCATTTAAGACGCAAATGCCAGAAAAGATATCATCACAATATACACCCAACAGTAAACTATACACAACGTGTACTTATTCCAAGCTCAGTGCATGTGGCTTAGGTAGACTTCACTTCACTGTGACAGATCTTGACGTTCCAGCCGACGTACTGTTTTCAGATAATCCATTAAATTGTCAAGCATCTAGCAGGGCGTTACCGGTAACATGAGCCGCACCCCACCTATACACGACGCCATTCTGTCATTCCAGTTGGCACCATTTTCTACTATTTGTTTCTCGTACTTTTATATTTGGAGGTTTTTTTTATGTTATTGTAACCTAAGATTTTGTTAAAATAATTCAAGAATAAAGCAAAAAAAAAAACATTCATATTCTAAAACATGTATTTCGGATTCAAAAAATACATTCCTAGCTCTCATCGCCGAATATTTACTTAGACTGTACGAAGTTTACATATATATTTGTGCCCAGGGATCATTCACTTAACAGGAAGTCAACGCCAGCCTTTAAAACACTGCGCATGCGCTGTCACACCTGATGCCCACCGTGGCGCCCCCTTTGGCGTTCTGTGGAACTATCCGGGGAGAACACATGCGCCTGACGTCTGAGGGTTTAACCCTTTTGTGCTGTCTGGGAAAGAAATCCCCACATTTACATATTAAATAGGTTAATATGTTAACCCTGATAAGTTAGTTTTTTCTAACTGCAGCATTATGGTTATAGGTTTACAAATAGAACGATGGTGAATCATAATACTTATCATCGTTTGCATGAATAGTCTTTCCAGAGTAATTGTGTCGTTATGATCGAGGTAATATTACTCATGATAATAGAGTAAATGTGAAATTATACAGTAGTCTATGACCCATTCTTTACTGTGGAATTCCATCTACACTATTGAACCAACCCAGATGGCTATACGCTATGACCAATTTACTGATCATTATAGTAATAATATTAAACGTGGCGTACGTAGGAGCATCGCATTTTGTCAGTTTTTATGTTAATTGTCAGTATTAACCTAAAACTACATCCATTCAATAATTTGAAGCATTTACAAATGCTGCTAGAAGTATGTGACAACACAAGCACCTCAGGAAACATAATGTATTGCCCAAAATATATGGGGTATACATTGTGTGGATATAAAGGACTCCATTTCTCTAGTACTATATATTATATAGTAATAGAGAAATGTAATCTTTCCATTACGACAGGTATAGCCGATATGTGTAAGAGGATGGATTTGGTAATTGGTTTCCCATGTGACAGTTTAAAAAAAGCGAGCATTTAGAAAATTATATTCGGACTTTCCTCATGACCTTGTATAGGTTGTGTGAAACTCATTCTCAAAACACTGTCTACTGACAGTGGACATGGCAATCATATTACATAGCTCTGACATTTGCTTGCGTAAAAGTATTGCCTTTACAGATATACAAATTGAAGTTTAATAAGCAAAGACCTTACAGAATATGCCTGACATTTTAGTTCCCTTAGCAGCCATATCCCGAAGTATTCATGGACTATAAAGCTCCTATACATAGACCTCTAGATCCACATAGTAGGCCTAAATTTAAGAATCATGAAAATCACTAATTTAAAGAATTCCCTCTTCCCTAGAAAAGGTGATGTAATTATTAATCCTCATGAAAATCTAGTTAATTTGGTAGGTATTTGAAATAATAAAGCCTTTGAGTTTAAACAGTATGAATGTCTGCCTCCACACAATGCAATGGAAACACAATAAATCCCCATAGAGACAGTTGCTGGCTTGAATAACCTGTGCCTTCGGGGACGATATAAGATACAACTTCCATAGAACACAATACATAAGTCATACACAGAGAAAAAGCGCGTTACCGTTGTATATACAATATATATCAGATAGATTTCCACAGCTCGCCACGTACGTACAACAGCCAGCATCTAGCAGCGAGGTCTGACGATTGTCCGAAGCCGGCGGTCAGTGTAGGTTGGGTCCCCAGAGGGCCATTCTACATACGCCACGTCGTCCTAGGAATCGGCCACCCCCTCTCAAAGACCTTGCATCAAGGAGAGGGGTAACTTCGGGATGCGGTTATTCACCAGTGCAGCTTCAGCCGGTTGCCCCGAAAAAATGCCGTTTTCCATAATAAAATCAGATAGTTAAAAGAAATTACAGTGTATATTCAAGAGTTTATTGAAAGATTATGTGTATTCTTCTCCTGTATCTTCCTACGCCTGCCATTTACATGTACAGCAATATAGCTGGGCTGTGCAGGAAACCAGACACATAGTCTGAAACCCGCTCAGTTGAAAATAAACCCGTGTTGAAAAAGAATATCTTTTTTATATTTTTGGAACAAGGACACTTTTAAAAATGTACAATATAATATATCGTTTAAAGGCTGATTAAATTTCCGACCCAATGCTAGAGGCCACATATCTATCATTCAGATTGATAGGTGTGGGTCTGCCTTTGAACCTCGTCAAATACAACGAACATAGGGATGAGGGAATAAAGAGTCGATCCTTTGAGTAAAGGGTCTCTGCTCCTCTGCCGGCCCGATACTCGCAATGCCGCTTTCTTTTGTTAGACAACATGGGTTCATTCTACGAGAAATCTTTGGTGAAACACACACAAAAATCAATAGAGGGATTTTTTCACCTACTGGATTTAAGGGATGCCCGATTTCTTCTGTGTCAATGTATATCCGCCTATCCCATAAGGCTTTACATATTGTGTAAATAGTATCTGGATATGAATAGCCATGGCTTGTAATTAATTTTAAGCATATATGAGCGAACGATCTCATCTGTGCTATAGGAAAGGACATTCTGACGTGTAGGTTTTCTCCTGGCTTAATAAACATGCATTTGTATCTAACATTTGTATCTAAGTTTAGATTGTAATTAACAGCAGGTATCTAAACACCAGTTTTCATAAAAACATAGCACCATATGATAGAATAAGAAAACCTCGTTCCCGTGCAAAATGGCATGTTTAGTTGCAATTCAGAGGAAAAACATCATTTCACACGCTCTGTCCAGTGATACTGACCCTTTGCTTTTATCGTCTGCTAAGCGCCGCTGGTCCGCGGCTGGCTCCCAATACTCCGTGGTTTATGCCTTGTACAGGCCACAAACCAGCGAGATATCCTGGTTTCACATGAGGGGATTCAAACTTGGGGCCAAGGTTCGATCCTGGGCCGGCTCCGGCTGGCGTTAGCCGAGCAGACGATCAATCTCCCGACAGCCAGCCACCAGCCGACATTACATCTTGGCCAGCCAGTTTTTTTCCCGCCAAATCTTGCTTTTTCCTATACCTCACAAAATATCTACCACAAGAGGAAAGATTTCATGGAGATTTGCTTGTTTCTTCCTGAAATATATCTTGGGATATCTTAACCATGCACTGCATCTTTTGAGATGTTAATTTAGTCAGAAAAACATCGCTATACTGTAGTATATAGTTTAACTGATATCGGTGCCACATGAAGTATGTGTTTGTTTGTTGAATTAATCTGAGATGAACATGTTATCTCTTTCTTTTTAGCATCTACTAGCCCTGTTAACACCAAGGACTTTTGTTATCAACCATAATTTTGCAGAAACCAATTACAATTGAAATGTGGCAGATAGACGATAAACATGTATAATTTGTGCAGACACGTTCCTCATGTTGATCACCATCCAGCCTCCAGAGACCCCTTCAAGTGGCAACATCTGAATCAAACACAAAAACTCAAGTTGTTCATTGTATTACAGATCACCAGAACTAATCAGTAACTCTCATGGGTGGCTGGCCATGTAGGATCCCGAAGGCAGCCAACGAGAAAACAAGTTTTTTCCTTAATTCTAAGCCCTCTGTTTTTCCCTGTGTCCTCTGATTTTCCGCCATTTTGTCCAGGGCCCCTCACTTCCGTTTCTGATGGTGATTTCTTATGCTCGTTGCAGGGCCAGGAGTACGCAGATCATTACTTGTTGTCGTATCAACGAGAGGATGACGGGCCGTGGTTTATCTTCAAAAACAGGATGGGTCAAAAAGTAAGTTGAACTTTTCTATTATCCACTCCATTTGCGACTTAACACAGAGGTAGGTTTACAATGGATGGAGTTTAAAAACTCGGCTTGACCTTCGCGGGAGAGGCTGGGAAAACCAAGAACAATTCTGGCGGGGCCAAAAAACATTCTGAAGTGGCTTTGTCAGAAGCCATTTTGGTTTTATTGTCTCACTGATGGTTAAAGGAGGGGCCAAAACTCTTTGAGTTTTGTGCTTTGGTTCCTTAAATCGCTCCCAGGTGGCCCCCAATGAAAAGAGCCAATCAGATTTAATTCAGGGATCACGTGATCTCTGACTGGGGAAGGGGAGGGGGGTCAACTTTGAGGAAAACCAGAAAGCCCTGCATGGTTGGTCGGGATGAGGGTTGGTAGGGGCGGGTGGTCGACGGATGAAGAAGGGGGTTGGTGGAATGGGGTAAGGGGGGTCAGTGGAAGGGGGGGGGGGTAGTAAGACCCTGGAACGTGTTGAGTGGAAAATTAGAAATGAAAACTGTAAGACTGTCATGGATTAGTTCTCAAGTCTGACGCTGACATTTAACTGTCGCCACCGTCGATGACAAGTGAAGCGATGGGCATGCGCAGAACGACCCCGGGAAAAAGATTACAGAAGGAGGGAAAAAGAGAGGAGGGTGTGTCCTAAAGTGATGGATGGAAGAAAACAGCCATGATGAATCTTGATCAGAAAATTGATTATTTTTGTAAGATTAAGAAGAAAGAGCAGGATGGGAATGACTAGGATGGTTTTGAAAAAGCGAAAACATTATGGTGAACAGAGGGGTTTTCAATTTGCCTCGCGCATGTTCAAAATTGTCTTCATTTCTTTTATATCATCAAATGCGCACAAATCAGACTGAACATGCGTAGTTCATAGTAATATATTCTCATTTGCATGACGATGAGGCTACCAAGCTTCCATATCATCTGTATCCAGTTAAACTCCTGAAAATGATGATGTCACCGATCACATACAACTTTTTTTATATATCAACGCCATTCAAAGTGCATGTACATTTAGTCCTTCTCTTTACAGAAGTTTGAACAAACTAATGCAACTTAATTTAGCCATACTATGTGTTAATGTATTTTGTCTTATCTAAGAAAGCCAATGCAGTCTGAACTGCTAACTCTATTTAGTATTATGATGTGAAGAATAATCATAATACATGTAGACCAACGAATAAACGTTGACGAGACATCGTTCCCACTTAGCTATGAATAACTCCCCGAACATCTAGTCTATAAGCCGCCGAAAGACCTGCAATACTATAAGTGAACCTAAAACCAACTTGAACCTTGGATCCCTGCACCCATTGACCCCTGAGTAAGGCACTATATTATCGCCCACACCAGCGCCCCCTGCTGGGCGCTAGCGCCACCTAGCGTCTGGGGGCGGCCTTCTTGTCGCGCCTGCGCAGACCGCACGTCACCGTCGCCGACTTCCGGGCGCCGAGTGCCGACGATGCCGACATACTTCCGGCGCAGAGGCGTCTAATGGGGTGTTAGTGATAGGGGTGGTTGGCTGGGTCCCAGACAGGGTGTGAGTCAGCATGGCCGGGGTTAGACGGGGGTTGGGGGGGGGGGGGGGAGAGGGGGAGCAAGCGGGCACCTTACCATGGTGTAAACTATTGGGTGGATTCATTCCAAATATACATTAACTTCCATTTTAAGAACAAAATACATAGGCCTATAGTATATGGTGTACACTTATGGATGGATTAATTCAAAATAATGTCAACTTCCATTTTTAGAACAAAATACATAGGCCTATAGTATATAAATTGTATGCATTGTAATTCTTTGAACTACATGTGTTGTTTGCTGATTTGTTACCGAGCAAAAATTGAAGGAATAAGGATGACTTTTGTAGAATAATTAATTAAATTGTATATTCAAAGAGTTATGAACAGGTTTAGGACCATTGATATTGAATAACAGATTATTTGTTATCAGTCCATCCAACATTACACAAAGAATGGGATAAAACATAATCGTACCACATTCAAAACTGATGGAAATTGACTTAAGGCGACCCAATAAAGAGCATCAAAGGTTGAAGAAGTATTGAAGAACTTATTCATATAAGTTATTTATAGGCCCCATCTGACCCTTTTCTCTCTTTTCCCTTTAGATTTTTCAGGGCAATACCAACACGTACATAGCCGAGTTGCGGGAGGTAGATCCACCGATCATCGCCCAGAGGATCAGCTTCATCCCGTTCAGTGACCGACCCAAGACTGTCTGTATGCGGGTGGAGGTCTACGGCTGCGAGTGGAGAGGTGAGTGACTGCAAGCTGCTTTTTTAATCATTTAAACAAGTTTTTTTCCCTTAGGTTTTGTAATACTTTTTGTTGACATGTTGACAGGTCATACGAAAAAGCGATGCATGTTTGGGGATCTGATTGGGTTACAACTGTAACGTTTGTAAGCCATGTTTGCATTTTGTTTGATGGAAATTAGAGAGTATATTGGTTATTGTGAAAAGTAAAGACTTTTGAAATGTACAAACTGCGGCATTTTAAGAATATAGCAAATGGCTACGGTATGGTTTTTCACCGAGAATAATGATATTGAATATTCATGGAAGATTGCTAGTTAGGGTAGACTACACTATTTTGCCCTTATGTATTGATATGTATTCCAGAATTTACCCAATAAGCAGCCTTCTGCATTTCATAACTCATAACCACAATAACTGGATATCATCTGAAGAACAACGTTAACACACTATTCCTTGTGGAAATAGATTTAATGAATCTAAAGATCCTCCTTTCCCATACCCTATCAAAAACCACCACGAACCACATTGCTCATGTTTCACACATTGTTTCCCCGAGGCTTAAGAGAGGGTATAAGGTTGCTTCACCTCTTTATTCCCTTTTTCAATTCACACTTTTACCCACTTTCACTCACTTTTCTCATGAGCACATTCTCATGCCATTTCTAGCCACACACAATCTCTCCTTCCCTAAACAAGTTAGAATATCTTTTGATGAACTCCCTGTGACAGATCCACATCAGAATAGTGGTGCCACCTTTTGGATAGTAGAAGCACTAGCAATGAAACGCACCCTTGTGGCTTCCATACACCAATACACATTGTAGTCAAAATCAGTTTTAAATCATAACACAATTGTGCTTAACAGTGCTGTCCCATTAGAATGAGTTGATAATATGCGCAATTTTAGTGTCAATCTCTATTTCTTCATTTAATCATGTAAATTCTTGCTATCTTTCGTTAAAAGGATAGACTTAGCTTTCTCCCACAGTATGTTTTGAGGAAAAAAGGAAAAGATGTAGTAAGTAAGTATACCCCTTAAAGAAAGGACTCGTCATTGTCACCTTCCCCCGGTTATTATTAGTCATATTTGGTATAGTTAGCTGTGATTTTAAAACCATGGACCGTTACGAAACTTCTCTAGATATTTCATCTCACAAACCCATCCCAATGTCTCCCCTCCCATCAAAACCCTTGGTTATGGTTTACTCTCATCCAACACCTTAGTTAACCAAAACAATAGTTTCACCACCTTACACTTGTTCCCATTACATAAACCTCATCTACTTTAATCCTTAGGTTTTCTTTAGTTCCCTCTTCATATTACTTAGATTTTATTGATTCTAATGATCCCTGAACCACTACCCAGGCAGCATTCCCATGTGGGTCCCATATGGGCCCCAGGTGGGCTGGCAACTGGGCCCGACTAGGGCTAACCAACTCGGGCCCGCCTAGATCTGTCACTGGGTTCCACCCTGGCCCCACTTGGGCTAGCCCAAACTGGGCTCAGACTGGGCCCCAGATGGGCCCCAACTATACTTTTACTGGGCTGTGACAGGGCTATGGGAAGGGTTTGGATTGGGTCCCATGTGGGCTCATTATCTAGGGTGTTTTTAGGGGCTTTTATTAGGTTCATAATTCGCATTTCCTCTTTTTGGATGGCAATCAGATGTCATAGAGCCATCCTCTTTTTCTGGGCGCTGTTCTCCACCTCTAGGCGTTGTTCTCCACCTCTAGGGGCTATCCTTGACCTCTGGGAGCCGTCCTCCACCTCTTGGGGCCGTCCTCCATGTCTGGGGGCCGTCCTCCACCTCTGGGGGTCGTCCTCCACCTCTGGGGGTCGTCCTCCACCTCTTGGGGCCGTCCTCCACCTCTGGGGCCGTCCTCCACCTCTGGGGGTCGTCCTCCACCTCTGGGGGCCGTCCCCCACCTCTAGGGGCCGTTCCCCACCTCTGGGGGTCGTCCTCCACCTCTGGGGGCCGTCCTCCACCTCTGGGTGCCGTCCTCCACCTCTGGGTGCCGTCCTCCACCTCTGGGTGCCGTCCTCCACCTCTTGGGGCCGTCCTCCACCTCTGGGTGCCGTCCTCCACCTCTGGGTGCCGTCCTCCACCTCTTGGGGCCGTCCTCCACCTCTGGGGGTCGTCCTCCACCTCTTGGGGCCGTCCTCCACCTCTGGGGCCGTCCTCCACCTCTGGGGGTCGTCCTCCACCTCTGGGGGCCGTCCCCCACCTCTAGGGGCCGTTCCCCACCTCTGGGGGTCGTCCTCCACCTCTTGGGGCCGTCCTCCACCTCTGGGGCCGTCCTCCACCTCTGGGGGCCGTCCTCCACCTCTTGGGGCCGTCCTCCACCTCTGGGGCCGTCCTCCACCTCTGGGGGCCGTCCTCCACCTCTGGGGGCCGTCCTCCACCTCTAGGGGCTATCCTTGACCTCTGGGAGCCGTCTCTCATATCTGGAGGCCGTCCTCCACCTCTGGGGGTTGTCCTCCACCTATGGGGGTCATCCTCCACCTCTGGGGGTCGTCCTCCACCTCTGGGGGTCGTCCTCCACCTCTGGGGATCGTCCTCCATCTATGGGGGCCGTCCTCCACCTTGGGAGCCGTCCTCCACCTCTGGGGGTCGTCCTCCACCTCTGGGGGTCGTCCTCCACCTCTGGGGGTCGTCCTCCACCTCTGGGGGTCGCCCTCCACCTCTGGGGATCGTCCTCCATCTATTGGGGCCGTCCTCCACCTTGGGAGCCGTCCTCCACCTCTGGGGGTCGTCCTCCACCTCTGGGGGTCGTCCTCCACCTCTGGGGGTCGTTCACCTCTGGGGGTTGTTCTGCATCTCGTCTTGCTCCTCTGGGGGTTGTCCCACACCTCTTGGAGCGTTCTCTACTTCTGGAAATAATTTTAAAATTTTGCAACACAATTTACAGGTCTTGACATAATTACGTGAATTGCATATTCTAAGTAAAAATATCCCTTTCAGAAACATTAATACTTTTAAGGGTAACTAGATTTTTTGACTAATCCTATTAGAATTTGATTTGACAAGGTGGTTCAAATAGGTTCAATGTTGTTCAAATGAAAAAGGTTCAAATTTGTATTAGAATTACAGTTTGAACCAAAGATCAACTGATCCTTTCCTGAACCAAAATGAGCAAAGTTTCAAATCGAGACCTAGAATATGTCTGTTATGTACTGGATCAAAATTGGTTCAACTTACCAAAAAATGGTTCAAATAAGTTCAACGCAGTTCAAAGCAAAAAGGGTCAAATCTATCTTAGAATTATAATTTGAACCAAAAGATCAACTGATCATTTCTAGAATTAAACTACCCATGGGCGAAGGTTCACAATGGGACTTTAAACACAGGGCCAGTATATCCACATGTATAACCCTAGCTGCCTCTCTGACCAACTCCCCCCCCCCCTCTACCTCCCCCCTCCCGCTGCTGCCCCGCCCCGGTGACCGTGCGAGAGTGCTAAGATTCACGGGGATGAAGAAGGGCACAGCCCGTCAGGACGTGCGGGGACCGCACGGGAAAGGCTTTACACGAGGTCCGCGGTCAAGGCTCATGCAAGAAAATTATATATACGTCTGGTACTGATACTCGAGTCACTTCCTACTCTACTGTAGTTAATATAATAAGAGAAGAAAGAAACACAAAGACCTATACCTATACATTCCACATTATTCATACAGCTTTAAAGTTGTAACTAACTGCACATAATAATCAGAAAGAGTTTTGGAAATATATATATTATGCATAGGCCTACATATTATATATACATGCGTGTATATAATTATGTAAATGCAAAACAGGAGGTCTCCTGTTTTTAGGGTCTCAAAACAGGAGACCTCATTTTTTTTTATGGCATGCCATGCTTTTACTTACTTAGCCACGTGGTTATGGAATCTAAAGCAAGAACATATTACCAATTCATAAAGTAACTCCTTTAGAAAACCAATTACTTTATTTATGTACTTTGAAATGGTGGGGCATACTTACATCTTGCTGTTGCTTGATGGCTGTGATCATATGTAGTTGAAGAAAATCTGTTTCAAACTGTCGTGGGTGCCTTCACTCAAGCCTGTCTTAAGTCAAAGTGATGGTTAAGTTGGAAATTGGGTCACGTTGCCTGGCCGCTTCAGCTCCTGAATCAGGTCACTAACCCCATAGGAACTCAGGTTGCCATGGCAACCAGACCACCAGCCGCAGGACGGTCTGCAGGGTGACCACAGGCGGCCAGAGACTAAGATCTACAATGCTCTCCCAACTCCACTGGGGAGTTTTTTCTGAGCCATATAACATGATATTCAAATCAATGTTTAATTTAGAGTATGAAATAGGGTGGGCTAAAGGACATGTCCGATTTTGTTTCTAAATTGTTTTAGCCCATACTGGGCCCAGTGTGGGCCCATGCTTCAAATCTTGCCCAGTTTAGCCCACCCTAGCCCATGGAAAACCCGTATGGGCCCCAGTCGGCCATGCTGGCTGGGTATACAGTTGAGTGACAACACCTTTTCCTTATGATTATCCCAATTCTTTCCTTTCCTGCTATTTCCATCTCTTTACCTCCACTTACAATGCCCATACAACCCCACCTCAATCTACCAAAGCCGTGTGTGAGTGTGTTCACATCTCCACTTGTTTCCTCAACCTTTGTGACTGTGAAACTTGATATTGTTTGTTCTGTAACGCCTCAGAAGAATCCCCTCCAACCTCTCTGTTCATTGCTGGACTCTTCCATTTTGCAGATGGTGTAGTTTCTTATAACATGCACCAGGGGGAGCGACGGGGTTCCGATATTAACCTGCTGGACTATACCTACGACGGTGACCGGAAGAACGACTTCCTATCCGGCGGCATGGGGCAACTATTCGACGGCGTTGAAGGACAGCACAACTTCCGCCTCGACCCACACGGCCTTGGAATCAAAGGCTACGACTGGGTCGGCTGGCGAAACGAGTCGATGAACGGACAAGCAATCGAGATCATCTTCAAGTTCGACGATGTCCGCAACTTCACCGACATCAGGATCCACATTAACAATATGTTCAATAAGGATGTACGAGTGTTCAAGACTGCTAGGATATCTTTCAGCGTGGGAGGGAAGTACTTTCTCGGGGAGCCCGTCGTCTTCCGGTTCATGCGCGACACGCTCATAGAGTATGCGCGCTTCGTGATCATACCGCTACACCATCGTGTTGGCCAGTACGTGAGGGTCCAGCTGGAGTTTGATGACCGCTGGCTAATGATCAGCGAGGTCCAGTTTGATTCAGGTGAGGCTTGAAACACGTCTTATAGACCCTGTGCAGATGCAGTCACTTTTGGTGATCATCTATGCTTAATGTATCCGCCTGGCTATTAATAAATCGGAGATTCTTTATTACCATTTACTCATTTTCATAATTGTAATGAGTTTGTAAAACTGTGCCCCGGGTGATTAAGATAGTATGCACAATGGCATTTATAAATTGATAACCAATATTGCGCCTGGAGGTGTGATATCATCTCCACAATGTCTATAGGATGAACAAAATTGAGAACCTTTCTTGGTTCTTTTCTATATATCTTCCACCTATGATTTGAAACATGTATTTAACTGGACACATGAGAGATGAGCAAATTGCGAGTTTTCAACGGTGTCGTGTCATGTCGTGAGTTATATTTGAAGTTGCTTGACACCATCTCTATTCGTCTCATCAAGTAGTCAAGAGATTACCTCTAAGAAATTATGTTTATCCTTCTGTTTTCAATTAAGGCACATTTTTCAATAATGCTAACCGTCATAGAAAAGGTTTAACATTAAAAACTTATAACCTTATAAGTTTTGTTCATGCTGTGTGTTCTGCAAATACAAATATGGTTAAATGTGATATCTTTATTTGTGTCGTAACCATTCCAACTCCTCCCTTTCAGAATACGCAGTAGGAAACTTTACGGAGGAGAAGGCTCCGACCACAACGCCAGCTCCAAGCACCACGGCCACCACCAACGTGGTGCACATCAACGTGATCAACACGATCCCCAGACGTAACAAAACCAACTCCAAGGGATCGCTATTTGGTAAAAGCAGTTCCATTTTATATACAAGCGAAGCAGTTTTAGTATGATTCAGCATGAACGGGAAATGTTTTTTCTTTTTTTTAATATCATTGTTATGGAAGGGAATGCTGTTTGAAAGGTTAGCTTGCATCACTTTAGATGTTTTGTACAAGAATGTAAATTGTTGTTTTAACTGACATTAAAAGGCATATTTTGAGAGGGTTTCGTTGGACATGCGATTGCTCACTGTATGCGTGTACTTGATTTACTCACACTCATCTATATTGACTTTCTGTGAATCACATCTTATTGATGTCTTGATTTAAGAATGTATATAAATTGTTGATAATTTGATGAGAATGTCGGATTCAGGAATGCAATTATAGCATCAATACTTATGGTGATAGCCTTTAGTTTTGTCACACACTGCCTTGAACTTGCCTGCTTATAATTTCTTTCTTTTTTAAAAAATAATGAAAAAAAAAAAAAAAAAAATTTTCATTTCATTTCATTTTTCATAGCCATCACGCAATCCCCCACCACGGAGGGCCTGGAAGTTCTGGGCACCCGCGGCAAGAAAAACATGGACGACGAAATCATCGGCATCGTCATCGGTATCCTAGCAACCCTGATCTTGTTGCTCTTTATCCTCATGATCATAATCATCATTCGCCAGAAGAGGGGCAAGTTCTACAACAACCGCAACGCCAAGGCAGTGGAGCCGCAGTCGAACGGGACGGTGAATCTGAGCCAACTGAACACCAACGCTTCCAATGGAAAGCTCTCTAACGGGAAAATGTACAGCTACATCGCCAACTCGGACATCGAGTCGGACCGGGAAGGGACCGCTAACTGGGCGAAAATCAGCACGTACAGAGAGCCGCTAGATAGCATTCAGCATCGGAGGCTGCCAGAGTTACCCCGTACACCGGAGTCCACAGGTAGGGCAGCACATATTAAAATGCAGGAAATTCAGGTTTTTAATCATTTTCTATTGGTAATAGTATATATATGGATCCTATTGTCGCACACCGAAAAACCAGTGATGTCATCTAAGGCCTGTATTCCACATAGCAATTTTGATGCTGGCGATTTTGTATTTGTTTGCTTTGCTCAGAGAATATTGCATGACACCATGCATTCTATATACCATTCAAAAGAGAACTGTGAAACTGTTCTAGTGTCAAATAACATAATTATAGTGATGTTTCTGTTCTGTATTTGATCTTAATTCCCAATCGGCAGCAAAATGTGGAATGTCGACTTAAGTGCGCTTCTTGCAGTACCTGATGAGGTTGAGAGCGGGACACTTTTCCTTTCATTTGTACCTGCAAGCACTGTGCTTAATATACGTCACTGGTTTCGGCTTGCAAATTGTTCTTATATATGTATAGCTGATGATATGAGTTTATACTGGCCTATTCAAAACAGCGTTTTTAATTTCTGGCAAAAGTTTTTTTTTTCAAATCAAGTAAAGCCACAATTCTGTGGACTGAATCATTGTTACGAACTTATGATCTAAATATGATATGAAGTTGTAATAAATGATAATATTATTTTCGAGAAGGTTTCTTTTTCAAAACTAATGGAACTTATATGATAGTTTTACATCTCTATTTGTCTCTCCATTAGATACAGAAATTGTTGTTTGTGCCCATATAGAGATTACCTATTATTGTAGCTCCATTATATATATATATATGTGCTCTTATAATACAGCCTTTGTCAAAGCATTTTCTAGAAAACATTATCACGTTTAGTATATCGGCATTGTACTTTCAGTATACACGTGTATACCTTTCATATTGAAATTCTCGTTGATTAGTTAAATCCTAGGATATGTAAATTCTCTGAAATACTGACTTCGTATTTCTTCTGCTCTCTTTATATTCATCAAGAACATGGTATATCTATACATATAATCAATGGTTATCACTATCAATGAAATGTTCAAGTGTTTATGATGTTCACCAGTGTTTCTTAATACACCTGCTTTGAATAGTTTATGATTTATTCCTTCACACACAGGGTGTCCGCAGAAATTTAAAAAAATTAAATTCATATTTTAATCGCATTTAAAGAGATACTTAAGCACAATTTCCCTTTTCCACAAAGATCAATCTCACCTCTTACTAATAAAGGACAGGCCTGTTTGCAACAATTTTAGGAGAATTTGCAACTCCTGTATGTTATTTTTGATCGTACATACGCGGGCACCCTGCATATCTTTATCACAAACTTTAAGTCTATTTTAGTTCAATTCATCAGGTATACCCTTTACACCTATCGTTTTGGGTTAAGCTTTAGTTACGTGTAGCACATGTATATCATTATGTACTAACACCAAGTTTTACAGTAACATGCATTTAGAGATCCTCGATAATTATTCATACTTATTTTCTGTGAACCTGTCCCTTTGTCTTTGTAGATCCCAACAGTTCCAATGTTTTGTTCTGCTCATAACCCCAAATTTCAAATATTAGTGTCTTTCTCATGAAATTGTAGGATGATTATATATATGTTTTACGGTCATCTATGCTCAAATCTGCTTGATTCTGTATGTGTTACATTTGAAAAGGGTAATTCTGGATCCGCATGACTTGATTTACATTTGTTTCCGACTTGCTGCCGCTTGATTTCCTGTCAACAGAGTTCCCATTTCAGGCATTCTCTTGAGACATGTTAGCCGTTGGTTTGATTGAGAAATCATCTTAATTATCAAAAAAACTGGAAAGTTATTAGCCATAACTACTGCCACTTGCCTTAATTGGTTATCATTTACATCCTTTTTGGTCTCTTTCCCGGTGTTAGTGTTGCGTTCTGTGCTGTTGTAAGCAGATATATGTTTCCCTAATAAACCCCTGTACAGTCCTTATACTTTACAATTTATTTATCATTTTCATATTTGTAAATCTTTTTTTATTATTTAAAGCAGCTTGACATACATATACTTTTTTTATGATTTCCTTTGAAAAAGTAACTAAACCCTATTTGTGCTTATTGGTATCAAGGGTATACAAAAGAAAGACATTGCATAGGTGGTGTAAGGGAAGACATAATTATATGTATAATCTTATTAAAACCACCCATGCCAATAACACACAGTGTATATATAAAGCATTACACTAACAACTTACAAAAAAACATACTCAAACCTAACTCCTACCCATAACACAAACCAACCAACCATAACACCCCAAACTAAGAAAAACACAAAAATAACTATCTACAGCAGAACGCCATTGGCAAGATCTTTGTAAATATTAAAGAATGGTAAAAAATAAAGAAAAGAGAAAACAAAAAATTGTCAATCAT
This sequence comes from Lepidonotus clava, assembly GCA_936440205.1. Lineage (NCBI taxonomy): Eukaryota > Metazoa > Annelida > Polychaeta > Phyllodocida > Polynoidae > Lepidonotus > Lepidonotus clava. The sequence goes on from OW387143.1 coordinate 34,059,251, forward strand.
TCCAGACACTAACACGTCTAGAGAGTATGCCGTTCCGGATATGACGAAATCGTCCGTCATCGTCAACATCCCACCCCCACCGCCCCCGCCGAGGCGACCCAATATTTACGGCGTCAACCCCTCGGTCACCTTCTCAGGGTCGGGGCCCTACTACACCATTTCAGACATGCCCAACATCCAGGGGGTGTCCGGCAGTAACCTGTACGCTGTGCCCAACTCGGAGATGCTGTGGAAGGAGGACTACTCTGTGATGGAGTTCCCGCGTGAGAACCTCAAGTTTATCGAGAAGCTTGGAGAGGGTCAGTTTGGTGAGGTAAGGATGGTGTGGGGAGAGTTAATCCTGGAGGATGTGACAGGGAAAGGGATGTAATGAATAATTGATTTTTTTAAACAATTCGGTCAGCTTCTCAACCTCAGCTGTGTATGCTATAATGAAAAAGTATGTAAGCGATAACTACCTTTCCTACATTCATCAGGATAATATCTATCACAAGTTTGATTTAAACAAATATAATAGCTTCACAGCATTGTTGTATTGTTGTAATACAAATAGATAAAGCAATCCCGTTTCGGCATTTGGCCCAATCATTTTAATTCCAATATTGACATTTACATAACAATACCATTTAGTCAAGCCCGGATTATCAATCAGATCAAATAAACTTCAAGGGAAATAGCCAAATTCAAATTCTGCTAACTACTCTATAAAAGCTGCAAACAATTTTGGATTATTCTGAATAAGTATGTGCCCACAATATTTCAGCATGATACAGAATAATTATCGCAACCTTCGATTTCTCTTCAAAAACCCTCAAAAAACATTAAGTCTGCTGAATGTTGGTTCGAAGAATGCTTTGAATTTCTGGGGAGAATTTCTGCAAAATCTCCTTTTGCACACAAAAAGGGCCCCACATCAACATTTTTTATGATCTCCATGTCTGATCCTGCCATGGTCTCTGTATGTTAGGTTCACCTGTGCGAAGCCCAGAGGATAGCAGACTTCCTAGGAGATGACTTCCTCGTCAACAGGACGGGGTCCAAGTCCATGCGCGTCGTCGTGAAAACCCTGAAGAAACACGTGGATGATAATGCCAGGTGAGCATTTGGGAGAGCTTCAAAGAAAGTAGACTTGGGGTGCCTCTTTGGCTTGAAATCAAACTGCTATGAGCGGCAGTAAAACTAAAGGCTGAATTCCAACAACCAATTCTGCTCGTGATTTTGTAAATCACCAGTGAGAACAAGTGCTATTAATAGGCGATCCTCCGGGAGCCTATTACTGGGCCTTAAGTCACTTGCAGCAGTTGTGATGTCACACAGACCTTTTTGAACAGTGGTTTTCCTATAGTATTGGTTGTCTGTAATGTCATTTTGTCACCAAATTCGGAGGTAAAGTTTACTGTACAATTTTATTGAAAACATAAAAGCACTATTGGAAAACACTTCAACGTTTGAACTTGGGCATACTGAAACGAACTATTTTCTCAAAGCATGATAAATGAGCCTTTTTTGTTAGTGAATTTAAATGTTCTTGCTGCTTTTATGTTAGCATTTCCAGGTTTCAGTAGATCAAAGGCCCAGACTATTTATCAACAATTAGGAAGGCATGTGTGTTAATTGATCTAGCACATGATGCCCTTGGGGCAATTGATCTGGCACATGTTGCCCTTGGGGAATGGGTGTTTTACTGATGTTTACACTGTTTATCTTATACAAACAATCATCCTAGTGAATCTGGCACATGTTGCAATGGGGGCATGGGTGTTTTACTGATGCTTACACTGTTTATCTTATACAAACAATGACCCTAGTGAATGGTCATTTGGTAAACATGTATACTGAAAATAACTTAGTTTAGACAACCAAATCAGCCAATACCATTTACTTATCTAACTACTTTGCATGGTTTTGACATGTGAAATTTGTTGGTGTACTAATGGCTTAGTACTTTTAATATATTGTCATGTTATATAATCCAACAAGGATCAGGCTTAGCAAGTCTACTTCTAGTCTAAATATCTTGCGCTCCTAGCGCCACCTGTTAACCAGTATAAAAGGTGTTGCAAGGTAGAGAGCGAGCAGTTAGTGGTTAGTAGTCACTAGAGTTTTGGTGAGAATGTCAGCTAAGTAAGTTTAACCAAGGAGTTATACCTGGAGTAAGTACATCGGCTCCGTGTAACAGACTGGAGTTTACCAATACCCACTACCTCGGACATAGGATTGTGATAGAGCTGAGTACTAGAATGGTCTAGAAGGTGTTGGAGCAACTCGTGTTCTAAATGTGGTTGATTGCTGATAGGAGATGGGAGGTGGACTGATGAAGACTTATACATGGTGGCTTTGACTCGGGATGAGATGTTTACTGAATAAAAACCCTTTCATATTAAGAAGCTCCCTCATCGTTCATTTCTTTTGAACTATTGGGAAGTGGACGGACAAACTTTAAAAGCAGTCTGAATTACTCAGGCATTCTGAATAAACGACTCATGAAGACTTGGATATACACGAACATTACGCAGTCTTAAATCAAACATTAACAATAGTTCATTGGTTTGTTTCTACTTTTTAATAAGTTCTTTTGTTTAAACTAAATTTTGCACCCCCCCCCCCACTTAAATGAGTCAAAACTATTTAAAATTCAATTATATTACCAAAAATTAATAATATTTAATATTTTAGCTACCTGGCCAAGCAATTCCAGTCAAACACATTAGATTCTGTGGTACAAGATTTTCTATTAAGTCAAAGGCCTATAATATTGGGTTCTAAATGAATTGGTTTGCCCAGGAAAAAAAATTAAAATTTTGTTTTGATTTAAAATTATGACAAAAAATTGAGTACAGGGATCGCCGATTGGGTAGCTAGGCTATTAGATGGCCGGGCTCATGCTTCTTGTTGTTATTGGGGAAAAACATATTTTGGTTATAGAAGAAACGTTGTTTGGCCCCCAAACCCTGGGTTCCTTAACGCGAACGAAGTTTGTGAACCAAAACCATACTTTCCTTATCAACACCCTGGTTTGGGTAACCGAACAATGGTTTGAGTAACCAAACCGTGGTTTCTGACCACAAACAGGGCTACTGACCCCAGTACAGAGTTCCTTATTCAATACATTTATCTTGAAAAGAACTGGAATTTGATATAGCATTATCAAATAAACTTTGTGAACAACATTCTACAAAATCTAGCCTTGACTTAAAGGGAGCCAAAGCCAATAAAATTGACAAAACTTTCAAAACTCAGATAAATATAGAAATATGTTAGATGAGTCCATTTAAGGTCAGTAGTAAAGTATAAGCTTTGAAAAACAAGCTCAAACTGAAGTAGAATGGCACAAGAGATGGTAATATTTACATTTGTTTGTAAACAAACCCTATTTTTGTGGATCCACATTAATTGATTTGAGCAAGAAAAACATGTTTTTAATTATATTTTTACCATATTTCATGGTTTAGATTTTAACAAGGGCCAGAAATACGTTCAAGGAATGGATTTCCATGATTATTTGAGTTTGGAAAATTTCAAAGAATTGATTGGTTTTGGCTCCCTTTAAGTTGAGTTGGTAAACGAGACTCAATTGTGCAAAATCTCCTAAGTTTCAACCGAGAATTACGTATGATTATATCTTTATTTCGTTTTCAGACACGTGCGTTTTGACTTCCACCGCGAGGTGAAGATCATGTGTCGGCTGAAGGACCCGAACGTGGTGCGAGTGTTGGGGGTGTGCAGTCAGGACGACCCCCTCTGTGTCATCGTCGAGTACATGAAGTATGGAGACCTCAACCAGTTCCTCAAGACCCACGTCCCCGAAACCAGCACCACGTCGAGGCGCAAGGGGGCCAAGACCTTAAGGTGAGAGGCCCTGAATAAGCCCATCCCACATAGGGTATTTCCAGGGTTGGACAAGGGTCGGACAAAATTCACATAAAAAGCATCCTTGTCTCCTAGACTTAGGGTTATTGAAATAAGCAAGAATTATATTTTTCTATATCCTCAAGTATTGATAAAACATTATGATTTCTAAAAGATTTTTAATTGACAGATTTGCAGGTTTGCCAGCCAATCAAAATGCTGTATTTCAGGGAAAATAGGGTCGGACATTATAAGTTGAGCTGACAAGCTTTAACATCGTTTCCTATGGGAAAAAAGCCAATATATAAAGCTGCATTTTACAAATTAAAGAAGCAATTTGTCAACCAAATTGCTTTCGTTTATTTTGTTTTATGTAACTGCCTTCATAGAAAGAGCATTGAGGCAATTTTGAAAATATTTCATGGTAAACTTTAACATTGGTGTAAAGTGGGATGGGTTGGGTGTATTCGTGATTCGGTTTTATTCGAGAGATTTTGGAAATCGCCAGTAGTGATATGGGGTTATGCTAATCGTGTTACATATCATTTGAAAGGATTTAAAATTCTCTTTCAAATGGTATGTAGCATGTATAGGTTCCCTTCCTGTTCTTTATCAGAAATTACCAAATTCCCGGTTGTTTGAAACACCTAATGGAATGCAAGCTTAGGAATTAATCGGAAGGATTTTAAATTCTCTTTCAAATGGTATGTAACATGCATAGGTTCCCTTCCTATTCATTATTAGAAATTATCAAATTCCCGGTTGTTTGAAATGGAATGCAGGCTTAGGAATTAATCGGAGGCGATGGTTTTTGTTGTTAACATTGGAAAGGTGTATACGTGCATGTGTCTATTGGGTTTAAGCATAAGGCCCATATGTATATGAGATCTTTTACAGTTGTATACGATGTCGGTCATTTAGTTTGCTATGCATCTTGAATATTCATATTTGTATTTTGTTCCTTTGTATAATTCGTGTTATCACAACACTCCTGGGAATTTTTTGTTTTAGATAAAAGCAGTTTTAAAATAGATATTCAAAGGCATTCATTGACAAAACGTGGATAGGCGACTAGGCGCGCACACAGAGAACATTTTTTGGCTACCGTTTGTATTCATTGGTTTTGATCAGCTATATTAATGTAACATGGATTAGTTTTGATTTAATGTAACATGGATTATTATGTGATCCTGTAAGGAAAAAGAATGCTCCATGATATTCGGATCTATATATAAAATTGCTTAATGAATAGTTAATTTTGTCATTATAAATCTCGGCTTTCTTAGTATTTAATGCTTGTTTATTTAAGGAAACGATTCCCGCATTGTTTTCATTGTGAGCATTTTTAAGATTATGTTTTCTGACCCATGACTTTTTTTTCCATAAAATTCACAGAAATGGCAACCCACCAGCAGAAATAAGGTAAATTATCCAGATAAGAACACTTTTGACAAAAACAATTTTTGCAAATTTACTAAGGCACTAATAGATCTTTCATTAATATTTTTGTCCTAGAAGATAAGATAATTGCCCATGGAGCATTCTTTTCCATAGGTTAGTCACAAATATATTTTTAGGAGTTTAAAAAAGATAAATGATTTATGTTTTTGTAAATGGTGTATATTACTGTAAAGTCCTTGCTTTATATGCTACCTTTCGTGTTACTGACGAACAAATGAATACCATGACATTGGTGAGAGTGAAGTGATCCTAATGTATATGTGTTATCATATCATTTTGGAACACGTGATATTTTCCTTCTGCATTTATCATTTTGGTTACAGAACATGTGATATTTTCCTTCTGCATTCCAAATTGTTGTTCCATTTAGAGCATCACACCTTCAGAGAGATACTCCTAATTATATGGATTGAATAGTGCCAATATCAAAATAAATTATACCCATTGATCAATCTTCATTTCTGTTTCCTTACAGCTACGGATGCTTAATCTACATGGCAACCCAGATCGCATCGGGAATGAAGTACCTTGAAACGTTAAACGTCGTCCATCGTGATTTGGCTACCCGCAACTGTCTGGTAGGACACCAGTACGTGATCAAGATTTCCGACTTTGGTATGAGCCGTAACCTGTACAGCGCTGACTATTACCGCATTGAGGGCCGGGCAGTCCTACCCATTAGATGGATGGCCTGGGAAAGTGTACTGCTGGTGAGTATTCTATTTGTCCATTTATATCTTATGTGATTTATGTAGTTATAATTTTCACACATTATTTTCTGGATCTAAGCCTGTTTTTCACATGTATCAAACTATAGGAATTTGAATATTATCTATCTTCCTGTGCAAGCCCACTAAGTATAACCAATTTATTCATCCTTTACACCATCCATGTTACAAAATTGCAAATTTCTTTATTTCAACTGTATAAAATTGTGTTGACTTCTGAAATATAATGCATTATAACTTAGTATCTTTAAAAAGAAACCTTCTGGGAAAATTCTGGGGAAATACACAATTCATTTTGGGATGGCACAGTGTTTAAAGAGTTGATAATTTACATTTTCATTGTTATTTGCAGGGCAAGTTCTCCAGTAAGAGTGATGTGTGGTCGTTTGCTGTGACGTTATGGGAGGTGCTGACCTACGCCCGTGAGCAGCCCTTCGAGGACCTCAACGATGAGCAGGTCATTGAGAACTGCAGCCACTACTTCCACAGTGATACGCAACAGATCTATTTGCCACAGCCAACCAACTGCCCCAAGGAAATCTATGATCTCATGAGAGAGTGTTGGAACAGAGAAGAACTTGACCGGCCTGCATTTAAAGAAATCCACATGTTCCTTCAAAGAAAGAACATGGGATATGATCCCAAGTCTGAACTGCCACCTCCTACCCAGAACAGAATAACTGTACCAGTGGTATAGCAGTGGCACCTCTGGTTGTGCTTGTTAAAACTTGGTAGAGGAATTTGCTTGATTGATTCCATGTTAACACACACTCTTCACATGATTCCATAATGCAGTCAAAATGTGGATGACGAAAGCAACTGTGTACCGACTATAATGAAACATGCCAGAGAATCCTGATCATGATTGATTAGCGGTCTAGTGCGGTGTACATACCAATCTGTTATATCATCAAGGTTGATTGCTATAATTAGATAATTAACTATTGTGATCCTACAGATAATCTCACCTTAAATATAAGGTTTATATAAGGCCTACAGGTTAGGCTTATCATTGAAAAGACAACTCATGCAGTATTCTAGTTTCCCCTGTTTTCAATTGGTAGAGTAGGTCACGTTTAAATTACTCTTTTCCACAGAGCTATCCTACAAACATGAAAGCCTAAATTGGATGATTGTCATAGCTGTAATTGGATACTAGGCATGATTGTTTGAACCCTCTTAGATGTACAGTGACTAGTTACATATTATCATTAGGCAGAGGAAATGAATCTTTCAGTCCCTAAGGGTGGCATAATCTAAGCTCCTTCCTGTGCCTTAGACACCGTTATCATTGGTGTCTATAGGTAGATGATGCTGTAATTGTACAATCAAGGATGTACACCTGAACTCCAATACATGTAATCTGCTGCATTTGTAAGTTAAATTCAATGTATGTTGTATGGGAAAAAGTACCAATCAGAAACGAGGTTGTAATTTTATTCTTTTAATCAGGTTGAACTGGCCCCACTCATTTTCAACCAATCTGGGACCATTTATATCATAGGTCCTTCTAACCGGAAAACAAGCTTATTGGAAATTATAAACTTACACAACAGATTGGTCCAGGGAAAACCAATTTTATCATGGAAGTCAAATAATATGAAATCAAGCCCTTAAGGGCAAGCCTAACTGAAATATGTATCATTTGTTTGGTAGCCACTGTATTCGATTAAATCATTTGAGGAAAATCGGAAAGTAGTGGTTTCAAGACCCTGGTTCAAGTTGTGATGATGAAAAGATACGAAGACACTGCTTCTTTGAAAGTTTATTCTAGTCAAACTATGTTCCGTTGTTATGAGCAGTGGATAAAGAACGGATATAATTATCATGTTTATAAGTCTATCACTAATACCAGAGGGTATTTGTAGAGGTAGAGTTTACACTAAAGATGATTGTATAAAATACCAGCTTCAATAGTATCATATCGAGAAAGATAATAGTAGAGTATGAAAGGGAATTGTGACACTATTTTTGCCCAGCGATGAAATCATATCATATGTGACGGAAAAAAGAGCAGAGAACAGTATACCTTAAAAGGTGCTATGTACTAGCATATAAAAAACAGTGCCATTGAGCTAACTTACAGAGTAGATAATATCTAATAGCTGAGGAATTATATCGTAAAGCACCTCATACTTTACACGCTACAAGAAAAGAAGAAAGTTTATCCAAATTTTGCACTTGATCAGTTTAATCTTACCTAACAGATGTATGCTCATTTCCCTACTGATATTTTAGTGTTTACTCGATGTCATCATTTATCTGAATTAACGGTGCTTAAATTTGTTATTTTATCTAGAAGGTATTCTCTTGATCTCTTTATTTGAGAAGAAATTGCTGGATATGATATAGCATATACAATGCTTTCATGAAAAAGAAATCCTAGATGTATATACATGTGCAAATGTTTAATCTTGTGTTGAACATATGGTCGTACGTTTGAGTGTATTACAAGAGTTTGTGATTTGATACAAACTGAATTCCTGTATGATAGGGGTTTGTGGGGAAATTATCATTTCACTTTGTATGTATATCCTGTACAGTCAAAAGACATACATGTAATGCTATGTATGACATCCCAACTTGATTGTCTTTATCTGAAAAGATACTTTCTTGTTTCTTGAACAACTCAAATTATACTTATCCTGTGTCAAGTTGGCCAATGTGGATTTATAAATGCATAAGAGTATATCCTATTCAGGATGAATCGTTGGGAAAAGTAGAATTGATGTGTTCTCTTCTACGAAAGGAAGTAATAGGATAGTCAATAAAATTTAGCCAAAAACAAACTTCTAAATCCATATCACACCAAGAATATAACAAATGTTCCTGACCTGTTAGAGAAAGTCAAAGAAAATAATCAAGAGCGCATGGTTGATCAATCTTGGTAACTGAATGATATTGTATTCTACTTTTTCATCATCCTGTACGTATAACAGTGTCTTATGATCTAACCTTTCCATTTTCCCTACATTCAAAATGTATTCCATTGTCCATTGTCTTTCACGATTAATATAAACGCCACGGGAACTATAACACTATTTCATATTATGAAATAATGTACAGAATAAGGATTAAAACTCCACGGGAACTATATCGACGGTTATGGTATACCATTTCCTTAAGGATATGTCATGACGGGCAAATAGTTTTACAGTTTTAAATGCTAACAGTTGATTTGATAAATTGTAATTTCTTGATCGCGAGACAATATATTATTGTTAATTACCAGTTGATAAAACTTCCATTACAACCAATCTGCTATGTACATTGAACACAATGAGAATTTTGTTTGTAACAATATGATGTTATCATAGTGTAATATTTCATTATCATCTAGCATAACTGAAGAATATAGCGACTTTGTGTTTCCATGGAGTGGATAGATTGTACTTAAATGAAAGGAGAATTTACTTTTGCATGGCATGTTTGATAGACAGCAGGGTTGACAATGGTATCATTGTATGCCTAAGTGTTCTTCAGTACAATCAGTACTGCTCTACATAAAAGATCTTGTTTTCCAAAAGTGTTCACAATAAAGTGAAGGATATAAGGAAGAATAAACCAACTCTTATAGGGTTTAAGGGGAGTGGTTATTTTCACGTCTGCTGATAAGACGTATTGGACATAATGACGTAACATGCCCTGCTTAAAAGTTATAATGGATACATTTTCCCATCATTTGCTACTTTATTACAGAAATGTAAAAAGAGATGGTGTACATAGATTGTGTAAATAGTGTCAGCTTTTTATGATACACAGTGACAACATCATGAATTATAATAGAAAAATGTCCGAATAATATAACCCACCGTACAAACATCCTTCCCTTAAACCTGACCTGTGAAATGAATTGGTTAAAAATAAGTAACTTCTTTCTTCAATTTTGTAAAATCACAAACATTTTGGACAGGTCAGGTCTTGGGGAGCTTGTATTGAACCCAAAAGGTATATAACCTTAGTCAGTTTATACGCAAGTTGAAACATGTGCATCTGCCTACAAAGAATGTGTTTCAATTATGAGAGTGTATGATTTTCTTATGTCAGTCTGTGAAGTGAATGTGCATAATAATATTTGTCCATTATTGTGTCCCAGGCTAATTGTAATTCTATAATCAGTGTATGAAAGAGGAAATGTCCTTTTTCTTCCCGATTTTTGTTGAAAATATGAGCAACTGTCCTTGTGTGCATATTGACTGCGTGTATATAAATGTGCTGGAGATATTTTTGTAAACCTGAAGTTGTAAAGCGAAGTGTGGACTGATGCAGTCAGTGCTGGGAGCCCAATATATCGCCCAGCTGGCTGAGATTATAATAAAATTGTGTCGTATCAAATGGGAGTTAGTTTATTATTGTTATCATTAATGCTTTTCAATCTATATCTCAAATTTACTTAACTTAACCTGCGCATGGTCCATTCAGTTTAAAAAGCAAATCCACTAACGAGGATTAAATAATTAATAGAGACGGAAGCATAATAAAGGACGTTTGAAAACAGTTATTTATAGAGAAAGTGTTTCAATAAGGCCCCCAACATCGAGACGGCTATATACACGATCGTGTATGCGACGTCGTTTAGATTAGACAAAATGAATACACGACGTCACCTGTATGAGACAAGCTATACACGTGACAACAACCAAACCATTGATAAATTCCCATACTGCTAACAATTTTGAAAATGTTGCTGATTTATGAAATACAGTAATTTTGTCATTTTGATGTATTTAGGTGAAATAGATATCTAGATGCATGTTAGCATATAAAACACATTTCTTTAGATATTAAACACATGACAAACATTTTCTTCAATTTATAAACGTGAACACGTATGTGCATGATAATATTCACTAATTTGAAATTTCCATAATTTCTCAATTCTCTTGTACATAGCCATTTATATCCATTATGATGTGAATAGACAGTGCTACAGAACTGATATCGACAATATAATTCACATAATAATAGCAGCGTTGCGTGTATATCATGACAAATGTAAGCGACGTTGTGTGAATAGGCATGCAGAGACACATCGGTGAATCGCGTATAGCTGCACAATAATTATATATATACGCAACAAGTACCAAATTCCCCTTTCTGTGTACTACTTACATGTCGCATGCTATCCTTGTCAATTAAAGTGATAGGCCTATTGTTGTGTAGGCCCAAATAGGGGAGCCTATTGAGACAACGCGTATACATGTAGACAGGGCCATATATTTTGTATGCTACTTACAAAATCAGAAACAGTATACTGTATACAATATGGCCCATTCATGCAATACTGTCGCGGATTTATTGAAGCGACGTCGCCCATATAGACAATGCCATGTACACGATGTCCCCTGATGACGTGGCAAGAATCAAACCATCTACAAATTCCCATTTCCATCTACTACTAGCATGTCGCGCGAATAATCGAACCAATTCACGCGACATTACCGCGTGAATAGTGGAGCCAAATGACGCGACGTCGCGCGTATAGGCGGTAACATCCATTAGGGCTTTTAGTGGTCACTTACACACATTGTGGGCTACAGCCGTGCGTACACTCACATTACAAACGACGACGAAAAGGGCTCCATTAGCTTATTATATCTTGCGTTAGCTTCTCATCTAATCTTTATGAAACAATCCGATGATCTATTAATAGGCCTTATTATTAGAATGCCGCTCTTGTAGTGTTTGAAGCCCACACCATAGTGAGGCAATAGGGCTGATAGGATCTAAAGTGGCGTCGGTAGTAGGCCTAGATCCTTCAGATCCTTAACCCTCCCCCCAGACCCCCTAAAATTGGCAAAAATAGGGAGAGTCTGAGTGTGTGCCTCAGGTGCCCCCCTCTTAAGGGGTCGTCCATAATTATTGATGTCACACTTTTTCATGGTACTTTTAGGACCCAACCCACTGTCAGTGTCACACTGAATTTTCTGTTTTAAACATGACAATTAGGGCAGTTTTCATGCAGTGCCACACTGTTCAACATGCACTAACCACCTTGTGCATGACATCATTTGTGAATGGCCCACATAGGTAATCCATCCCTGATTGTCACGTGGCAATAGGCTTTGAGGTCTGGCTTCGGAGGAATAGGCCTATGGGTGTTGACCACTAAATTCGACATGGCGACATGGCTTAGGCCTTTTCTTAAGATCGACATGCGATAGGGGTAATTCGGGTATTTTCGCGCACCTGATGCGCGAAATTAGACCTGTAACAGACTGAGGATGGATTCTGACAATGTATTTTCCTGAATGAATAGTGAAAATAACTGTGAAAGCAAGCTTAGGCAGAATACTAAATCAAAAAACATAAATGGTGTAGAATACAAACAATATTATGTAATGTTATGTCTTGTAAAGTGTACACACAATGGAAAACACTGATAAATTTAGCAATTAAAATCTATCTGCGCGAAATTAGGACCTTTAGTAAGTCTAATTTCGCGCAGCTGTTGTAATTTCACGCACTACACATTCCTATGGCAAAATTGGACAGAATTGATAAAACTCACTGTAAAATAATGACTTAATATATGTGAGTAAAAATTTCAGATTACTTTCCTTGCAGCTGAATCTCAATTTTGTCATGTTTGAATCTTATCCATCCGTCTTTACTTAAGAATATCAAGCAAAATATAAAATACAATGACTATACCAAAATAAACATTAATTACAATGGTTTCTAATTAAACGTCTTGATCATTTCTGAATAGTGCCTTGTGTAGGTAGGTTAATTTGACATTACATCTGAGCACTTATTGTTTTATCCAACTTATTAAGAATTACTGCAAATAATACATATATAAAGGAAAATTACATTTTAGGCTGACAGGGGTCTAATTTCGCGCATTTAGGCCATTAACATAGGCTTTTTCTGCGTGAAATTAGGACAGATGTGCGTGAAATTAGGCCTAATATGTTACCAATATTAGCCTGAATTTTTTTAACCATAAATTGTTTCTCTGTTGTTGCAATTTCAGTTGTCTATATAAGCACCCTCCCCGTCCATATTAGACTTATAACAAATACATTATTTCCAATAGTAAATACTGAAGCATTGATTCAAGTAAAATGTATGTTTATAAAACAATACCATAAAATGAATAAAAAATCGTTTTTTCCCCATCCATCATGAAATTTTTACAGACTGAACCTAGAACTATCAAAGCAAATCAGAAATAACGAAACTAAGGTGCATCCTTATATAAAAAAAAAACTCCATTATTCCTGTTCATTTAAATTCTAGGCTCAAAACCAATGTAGTGCGTGAAATTAGACACATGCGCGAAATTACCCAAATTACCCCTATGGCCATTAGTGACATTCAACATGCAGGGCTTATTCTTAAATTCAACATGGTGACATGGCCATTTCTTAAATTCCACACCCAACATGGGGACCCCCCCCCCCCTTCTAGACCCCAAGGAATATCAGGGACAAAGGACAAATCCATACACGGCAGGGGATCGAGGTGCTCAGCCGGAGAGGGGGGAGGGAGAGGCTCAGAGCACTCCCTTTTTAACCTCCAGTAAATCCCTCCCCTCCCACCTCATCCCATTTTCTCAAATTATGGATCCGCCGGTAAAAAAGTAAAGACCAAATAATCTGGCCTGAAGACCCTGTACTACGGGCTGTAGGCGTCATCCACGGTGATGTTCCCATGCAGGTCATGCAGGATGGTACTCTGGTACCCACGCCAGCCGCTATTAGCTATTGGCAATTTCAGCAGCCACGGTGAAGGAGTGTCGCAGGATGGTCGCACGTGTGTTTTTGACTAGATGTCCGCCAGTCGGCGCCACTAAACTCTCAGCGCCATCTAGCGGAATTTACGGAACCACGGAATAAAAATAAACCTGCCGGTTTTTAGAGCTGCACTTTGTTTTCGAGTAAGTAGACCCGTTTCTCGTTGTCCCTCTGTACAAATTGGATAAAAAAAATTGTTGAACCTATCATCTTACTGCTAGATTAGACGTACTTTACCTGTAAATCCAATAGAATCTCAAGCCGGCATCAGAGAGTGACATTTGACACTCAGTCTCAGACTTTTTTCTTTGTTAGAAACTCCGAGAACGCACACCATGTCCAAGCTAGATAGTGTCCCAGACGCGGACATCGATGGCAAGGGAAAGTTCAAGTATATTCTAATTGAAGTGGTCGATGGCACAGATAAGAAGATGATTGTGAGGGGTTACCAATGGGCCGGATTCCACGGTAAGTGTGAGCGATAATAGGGGTAAACTGCACTGAGTGATCTGGCTTTCCTTACCATAAATAGAGTGGCTCCCCGGCCTCTTCAAATATTCATCTCCGAGATACCATTTTTCCAATTTTTCCTTTTTAGAATTACCCTACCTAATTTTTAATTATTTTTCATTTGGCTGAGTATTTTGCTGCGTCAAACATCAGTAGGCTATTACTATTAGGTTAAAGATCCAGATCTAGATCTAACTGTAAGATATAGATCTACTATATGTTTTTGTGTAGAGCACTAGTTTTAACATAGATCTAGATTTAGTCTAAAGATATTGTTCTAAATATATCTAGACCTTTATGCTAAAACCAAACAACCATATATAGACCTAGTCCATATCTAGACGTGTCTTTTCTCTGTATCTATCTTCTAAGTTCTAGATATATTCTATCTTTATTCATCTGAAAACAATATCCTTGATATGTCATGGGGTTGCAAATCGTCAAATGATGAGTTTTAGATTAGGGATTTTAGAAAACATTTATAGATAGGCCTATGTCTGCTGTTTTAATTTGATCTATCTCTTTTTTCTTTAGTGAAATAATGTTTACAAAGAAAAACTGGAGCATCCTTACAGTCTCGATTGAATGAAACAATAGATCTAGAAAATGTCTATTTCATTACCGAGACCTCTCAGATCATCTTGACCTAGATCTACTGTTGATTCAGTTTCTTATAAGGGGGTATTATAATTGAACAATATGTAATGTGCTTTTCTCTTTTTCATTTTTCAACAGGTGACATTTATGATAAAGTTGAGGAATCGGAGCTTAACCCCAAAGGTTTAAAGAGTGATTGCGTCGGAGGAGGGCGAATCGAACACGACCCTGCTAACAAGAAGATCTATGTCTACGGATACTCTCAGGTAATAATTTGAGATGGTGCAATGTCGACATGATCATTCTCTATGATTGTTTTCATTTCAGTGACATAATTAAACCGATTATGCGTGTTCCACCATCCTAAGATTGTTTCTTTATACTTTCTTCAAAATAGTTTACTGAGTTCTCCCAAAAGCTGAAAAGTGTTACCTTTTACAATCTGGAAAGAACACTGAAGGGTTGGTGGAACTTTAACTACCCAACAAACAATATTACATTATCAATTTGAAAGGTGTCATATCGACTTTTGGATCATAGTTTATTTTTGTCTTTAGCTGCCCGAACTTCAATGCTAAACGCTAACATGTTACACGAACTATTGTCATAAATGTCGGAGAAATCCGATATGTATTTGTTGTGTAGATCTAAGTATAGACATGATATGTATGTAGTTGTTGAAAGCAGTTCGTTGTCTCTCCTTTCAGGGTTACGGGAGGGCTGACCATGAAATCAGCGTCGACATCCTGAAAAAGGCGTTTAAGGATTATGACAACATTACGTGGTCTAACGATGGCTACTAACGTGGTGTATTATACAAGATATCATTAATATTTGTAAAACAGACCTCCATCCCATCAACGGTTATCATAATTCTTTTTGGGCACTGTATTACGATCATTATCCATATGCATGATACGTACGAGATTTAGAAAATGAGGCATATGCCTGGCTTTCGATAATGTAACAAAATATCCCAAAGTGTCATAAATGTTTGAGTCCTGTATTCATGTACATATGGTTAACAATCTTCATTTTCTAATAAAAGCATATAATGCATCAATCAAATTGTGTTGGTTTCTTTTTATTTGGTCTATCGAATGACTGGGCCTATAAGGCTTAAAGCGGTTGATAATTACCAGTAACATCCCAATAAACACTCGTTGTTCATATAATAAAGAATTAAGTTAAAACCAGCAATCGAGCATTGTTCAGTCCATAGACTCATGCATGCATTCGCAACAACTAGATATGTAGGGCTTATCATTAAGGGGCAATCGTTGATTGAGAGGAAATGAAGACAATCATCATTAGAAATTTGATATTTGCATCTAATGAGAATACGCCTGTGTTGACATTAAATTATCTAAAATATCTGACTATAATTTACATTATCACGAACACATGATAAATATAATACAAACTTAATAGGACATATTGTACATCTGAAGCAAAACAAAAATACACCAAGGGTGTTCCTTTCTACATATATCTAAATTGATTTGGGATGCGAGCATTGAGCATTTCTTAGGTGCATTTGTCAATTGGAAAAGTTTCATAACTAACCTGCACGTTTATAGATGTGTGCATGCTATAGGTCCACTAGAGATTGGACTCAGTATCTAGTCCTCAGCTCGGGTTCGCACTGAGCCTCGTTGACCGCTCTCAAGTGGTTTCTGAAACCCGCGATGCCGAATGATAAGACAAAGTGCAGTGATAGTTCTAAGCACCGGCACTATTCACGTATAGACTTTCTATAACAAAATACAACAGCGACATGGCTTGATGCAAGCCTGATTTTATAGGAACAAAGTTCTCTGACTATTTATTTCCAATTCATTCGTTCATAATAATATGTAGGTATAGTTTTTGTAGTTGTGTGGAAGTATAATTTTTTTTCCCAAATTGTTTATTAAGTAATTCACTTCAGGGTTGCCCCTGGTTTTCGGTGATATTACAATGATAAAGTGTAGTGAATAAATAATGTTATAACAACTTTCAGATCATCATACGAAATGTAATAGTAGCGGTAATGCATAACTCTATGCACACCAATTGCTTCTTTAATCGAACAACAGAATAATAATTGAGAGATGTAGTAATAATTATATTCGTTAAACATAAATCATATCCCTGTAATCAATGATTAAGGATATTATTTTTAAAAGGTAAATGAATCATCGTTAATTAGAACAAAACAAATCCAACCCGAGATGCTACCCGTATAGCTGGAAAGTGTTACTGATATGTATGTCATAACTCATATCAAAATGTGATAGTTGCCACATAACGTAATGTGTAAATACAATACCGAACGTAAAATGTTCTATTAGACCTCTTACACCCAAGGGTCTAGACATCTGTAGAGGGCAATTATGACCAACAAGAACAAAATAAGTAAAACGCATTTTCAGATAAGTTTATATGCAAATGTATTACCCCTACTTGTCTAAACAGTAATTACCAAAAACTTATAATTAGCATCATGTATGCATGATCAATTGCGATGTTAATCAGTATGCTTGTTGACGTAGTCCAAAGATTTTACTCATTACCTATTTCAGAATCGATTTAAAATCAATTCTTACGTATAATTAAGCGATAAACAATGGTGTAACAAACGGAGACACCACACGCTCACATTAACACTGTCTACCGGACGGCAGTAAATTTAGCATGCAGGAAACTATTGAATAATGATGTAGAAAGATATCCAGGCTGGCTTGGATATTTTTTCTTTCCTGTTTTTTTTGGGGGTGGGGAGGTGGGGTTAAGGGTTTTGGCCCGATTATTGACTTCGAATTACAATATCAAATGTAGAATCCCTGCATCCCGAGGCCGCAGGCAATACTGCTGCTGTAGGACGCACCTACCCCTACCCCCCTTTTTCAAATTCCTTGATCCGCCCCTGTCATACACACTATAACATTAAGTAAGAATAATATTGGTATCGAATTAAAACAGTATGGGTTTGGGGCTTTAAAAGCCAGCACTTTGATGATACAATTCATTGTTGAGTTAATATAAGGTTTGTTTTATTTTTGAGAATGCATAGTTTTGTCCTACTCTTTTATTGTGACGTTCTCGAATTGTATTTTAGATATCTATCTACCTCCTTATGATTATATCTTAAATATTTGCCTCCCCTAAACGAAATATTAAACTTTTGAATCAAGGGAAGAAGTTCCAATAGGCATTAACGAATTCCTACATCTGTAATAATCTGAAAATCTGGTGAACCCTGACGTTTATTGCAAATAACATTTCCCTTCAAAGTTGTTATGTAGTAAGTTAAGAATCATACATCTCTAAACTTTTCCACCGCATGTCTGCCCATGTGAATGACCGATCAGGGTTTTACATAAGCGATTTCTCTCAGAGTTGACCCATACATTTCATAATGAAATGCCCTCTTTTATAAGGGAAAACATCGTTATCATCAGGGAGGGAGATAATGCACTATCTCTCCCTCTGCTTTCACGTTCCGAATTGTGTGACTGAAAACTGGACCGATCATGTGAAGTTCGTTAAGGGTAGATATCGGTGCACTGAGAACGTATTGGTGAGGCATTGCATCTGTTACCAGTTTTATGTTATGGACTGGAATTAATACTAGGAAAATTAAGAAACATCTGTTTCCACTAATTCGAATACACTTGTAGTTCTATCACGTGAAAATCTATTACCTTTTCATATTTAATTTCATTTTTTTCCATGCGCTTGTGTGTGTGTGTGCTTGTGTGTGTGTGTGCTCGAATGAAATCTCTGATTTCTTGTTTTATGTTTACGATCCAGATTACCATTTACCGCTATAGTTCAAAAGGATATTTTAAAAGCAAATCTAAGATGACTACTTTCTATCCTTAACAAAGTTGTGGGCTTATTTCAAACCCATAAAACTAGATTCTCACAATTATTACTATAATTGAAACCTTTGTGAAATCTGATTTACTAGACACAGATCTAGAACATTTACAAGAAGAATTTTAGTATATTATGTTTTGTTTACTATAGGGGAAATGTTGTTCTCGGGATCTGATGGTTTATGCAATCGTGGAAAACAAACCCTATCTCCTGGATCAAGTGGCGGTTATATAAAATGCCAATGTCACACTGTCTCGCACGGGTCGGCAGATAACAGGTGCTGGTGGGTAGTATATATAAGGGCTAGGGATCTGAAGGCAGGTCACAACCACCACCAGTCGTACAACACAACACCCTCTACTGCAACAACTACAAGTGAGTAGAAGCTCAACTGTATTTGATCTCAACTGTATTTGACCTCTGACAACTGTCAGTTTTTAAACTTTCCTTTATGTGAAGGTTTATTTTCTTTTAGTCATTGTTCTTAGAAATTTCTTTCTCTATTTCTTTCTCCAAATCTCAGGACTAGAGCGGCGCATCAAATAAGTTAAACTTTCCCTTTCCCTCACACACCTTTGTCAGAAAGTTTCAGCTTAGAAGCACAATTTTCTATATAAACCTGCATGGGTAGTTGCAGTTTTATCCATTGCTGATATTTTTGTAGCGCATTATCATGAGTCAGATTACGGTGGGATGAACTTTAATATACAAGCAAGAGTTACGACCTAGAATTTACATAATTAAGACCACAAAATCATGCATTTGTATGCGTTAAGCTGTAAAAGAATAGCTTTTACAGCATTCATTTAGAAGTAATTAGCATACGGTGAATAAAATGGATTTTACACATGAATACAAATGCAAGATAAATTCTGGTCATTTCATGACATCCTTTTTAATCGCTGCAGCTCATTCTTGAAATAGGCTAATCATTTTTTGAATGTTATTTGCAGGCCGTGATCATGGTTCGTTTCCTCGTCCTGCTGGCCGTGGCCGTGGCCTGCTCCCAGGCCGCCCCCCAGGAGGCCCCCGCCCAGCCCGAGGTCCAGGACTGGGTCAAACCCAAATACTGCAACGGCCTCGACTGTCCCGAGTTCACCGTCGTCAAGTCCACCAAGGTAGCATATTTATTTCACTTACTAGATAGCCCCCTATGCTCAACATAGATTTAGAGGTCTGTATCCATGCTTTAATTAGTTAGAAACAAAACTAAAGAAAGGCTCGGATACATATATATGCGTACACTGTAAAGGCGGGCTTTCATTGCCTGTTTGAGTAAATTTCTATCCAAAATCCATCGAGGGAAACAATTTCAAAAAGTGCGCCCACTTTCAAAACGCTGGACATGCGTACGCACTGTATTCACATAGAGTCCTCATTCATATGTTTGTAAACATAAATCTATAGAGAGAATTGGCGTTATAGGCATTCGGATAGTTATCAGACTATAATATTTGGATGGCTTGTCCCTCAAAGTCATTTTGCTGAATTTTCAACAACCGAATTCACACACATTTAGTTATTAGATTTGGACCTTTGAGGATCTTCTGAATTATTGATAGATTACCAAAATGATACTCTATGATGTGATATACTTATTGCGTGTGGTCGATAGATGAATATTTAAAAAAAAAATAAAATCTTCAGTATACAATACAGTGTGTTTGCAATTTCACGACTTTCCAAATTCTCAAATTGCAATATCAAAATGTGAACTACCACAAAGGTAGTTGGCATTAGCACGTCCGTCATTATCATATTAATAGATTGCATTTCTTTCGTCCCTCTTGCCAGGATTACGAGGTGAGGAAGTACAAGACCAGCCCATGGGTGATGACCAGGGAGGTCGTCATGGACTACGAAGATGTCCGCAGCATGATGTTCAACAGGCTCTTCCAGTACATCTCAGGCAAAAACGACCAAAGTAGGCCCACTTTCTCTTTCCTGTATTAATGGATTTGTAAATGAGTAATTATTGAAACTTCGGAAAACCTTGGGAAGATCGCACGGCTACATGTTGACAGATACATATTGATATCATGATCTCTATGCAGAAAGAAAATGATAACAGCATAGAGTGAAATACATAGTATTATACTGTTCACATAGTTATACCTGTGAATCAAATTAAAGAGATTCTGTTGTCTTAGAGTTGTCTTAGAAATTAAAGGTACATTAACTATCTATACATTATCTTTCATCCCATGTATTGTGAATGTGTTTTAAATGTTTGTTTGTTTAAAAAATTTAGGCAAGAAGGTAGCCATGACTGCCCCTGTGATCACCAAGGCTGTCTCTGGCTCGGGCCCTGCCTGTGAGTCCACCTTCACCATGGGATTCTACATTGCCCCCAACGAGGCCAAGAACACACCCAAGCCCACCAACACTGACGTCTTCCTGGCCACCCTCCCCGAAATGACCATCTACACCAAGTAAGTAGTTCTGCTGCACTTCAGCTGGGCTTAATTTAAAATAGGGTGCTATCCAACATTCATTTTTACATTGTTATGGATTGAGATTGGAGATTGGTTGAAAATTGAGGGGCAATGTGTTTACTGAGATGGGATTAAGAGAACACCAATTTTAGAATAAACTAGTGATAATTGTTACCAATTCCAAAATGGATTGGCCTATGGAGAAAACATGTGTGCGAGTAGGGCAAAGATGGAACCCTTGTATGTGCCTGCTTACTTCACAAAACTAAACCAGGTTCTCATGAAAAATATCATATTCAACTCT
Source organism: Lepidonotus clava (assembly GCA_936440205.1). Classification (NCBI taxonomy): domain Eukaryota; kingdom Metazoa; phylum Annelida; class Polychaeta; order Phyllodocida; family Polynoidae; genus Lepidonotus; species Lepidonotus clava. Next base: position 34,080,741 of record OW387143.1, read on the forward strand.
GCTATAAGAATAGATAATTACAATTAAAGAAAGAGTATTTCTAAGAAAAAAATTTAAAAACAGTTTTAGACATGGGATTATTTCATTTGTGCATGTTAATTCAGTTTAAATAATTTTTCTTTTTAAATCAGAATTTTCCCAAATAATTAAGCAGCAGTTATGACTGAAGGGAGCTAATGTATTGTGCGTTTGTCTTCCAGGTCCTTCGGAGGCTATGCCACCCAGGAGAAGTACCTGCAGGTTGCCCAGGAGTTGGCCGCTGCTCTGCCCAAAGACGCCAAGTTCGACAAAACCCACTTCTACATGGCCGGCTACGACTCGCCCTTCAAACCCTTCGACAGGCACAACGAGGTCTGGTTCACCGCCTTGTAAACTGTTAACTTATTTATTTTGTTATTGCTTTTGTAGGATGATTATATATATGAGAAATGCTTATTTATGAGGATATTTTGATTGTGTATGTACATAGAGCTGCCTGTGAGTTGAGTGATTGATTGTATAAACGATGACTAAAATGGTCAGATTATTGGTCAATAAAGACAATTTATACTACATCGGTCTCATTGTTTTTGTATCAAGGTTGTTTTTAATGGTTATAGCTTATTTTCGAAATAATATTTTTTTGTCAAAACGTAATGCCAATGGAAGGCATGATCAAATGATAATGTTTTTTTGCCGATTAAATCTTTGACGTTTCTGTTTTCCTCGGCTGTGCAAGAAACATAATATTATTGATTTTAACCAAAATGCACAATATCTTCTAAGGATTTTCTTATTTAGTTACCCTAACCCTACATCCCTCGGTTACTGTAGGACTTTTGGTGCATTTATTAAAAATCGAGTGCTGCAAAAAGTGCTTGAATGAGAATTCTTGGCATTGCTTTTCTTTACACCTTTTATTTCAAATCCATTCTTTAAATATTCTGTTTCTCTGACTAAATTGTATAGTTTAATGTCCATACTTTGACGAAAAAACAAAAATAATAACATATGCAAAGAACATTCATATCAATTATGAGAATTACTTCTTTAAAATCTCCTCTGCAAAGTATGTACATATTTCTATATTTTATTACATCAACCCTTCTTCAAACGACGTCATGAAATATTGGTCTTAATCTTGTTGGTCTTAATGGTCATTACACTGCACCTGCAAATCGCTAAGGTACAGGAATTATGTTCTTACTCCAAGAAAGATGTCTTCTGAGGTAATCAATAAAAAGGAGAAAAACAGAAAAAAAATGTTATATTATTATAATCTGAAAGTTGTAGAACGGTTTGGACAGACAACAAATACTACCTCATCAACAAGGGGCACATCAAGGACAGAACTTTGGGAAGTATAAATAAAACACTTGAAACACAATTGTTTAATAATCTATACAGGTACCAGACGTGTTGAAAATCGTAGTGTGCCATACTTTTATACAAAGACCGGTTTTCTTGTAACGTCCAACAGTTGAGGCGTCATGACAAGGTTTTCCGTTTTGTCCCTTTATATGATGGTCAATCTAGATAGGATACTTCCATAGTATGGTACTTCAAATAATAAATTCGTAAAAGGAGTTGTAGTGGAGACATGCAGCTTAAGCCTATGTTTCACTAGTGCGATTTTGAATATACAGGTAATTCGGTAATTTCTTAGATTTCATTCGGAATATGTACGGAATTTGTGCATATTTCATATTATTTTAAAGATAATTTGATATCTTTTGAAGTTTCTTATGAAATAACACATGTTTGAAATCCGCTCTTTCTCAAACTGTGGATTCTCAAATCGCGAAAACAATCAGATAGTTGAATAGAGCCTTTATGGCATACATGGTTAAGAACGAGGAAACTTTAGGTAATCAGTAACAAGAGTCATTACTCTATGACAATCAATGCAAACCCATTCTGGTAAGTGCACTGAATACATACAGGAAAGTAGTTTTTGCATTAAAATGCTATTCGTTTTGATTAATGGTGTCTCTTCTTGATATCTTGAGACTCTTCTCGTCCACGTTTTGTTGCAATACTCTTCAAAAAATATTGCCTTGATACCTTTTAGAATATCACAGTACAGCTCAGAATTACAATCTGATTGGAATTATCACATTGAACCATAAATACATAAAGGCATTTCATGTGTCTGGCTTCAAGGGTAACTGAGACCAACATTTCTATTTACAATGTATATATGACATACTCTTAACTGCTATAATAGGTCTAAATATTGCCAATCGTTATCCCCATGAGAATGCCACCGGATTGTGAGGCTTGGCTTTGGATGAGCGCGGGGTCTGTACTAGTTGGGTGCGCTGTGTGGATGCCCTTGGCAGAGAAGGGGTGGGGGTGGGGGCTGCAGAGCCCTGCTCAGCATATATGTCCTTCACTACTCTAAGTAGGGCATCCAGGGGCTTCTGCTCTGTATCCGACAAGAAGTTGATGCTGGGCTGCAAGAAGTAAGTGCCAAACTTCTTGTCAACAGTATCTTGCAGGAGGCGCAGCACTGCACGCAACCAGTCCTGCTGCGTACGGTTACGAAGAGTAGTCCGTTTGATGGTCCAGAGTTTGAGAGAGGTGATGTGTGGCTTAGAAAACACATTCCACAGCTCTTCTGTGCTTTCAACAAGGGCATCAAAGGCCTGGAAACCCTTCTTGGCAGCCTGCATAGGCACCGTCTTAAGCGACAGTTCCAAGAGTCGCTTTTCAAGCGTTTCGAGCGAAATCACCCAGTTCTTGCAGTCTTTCTTTTGTGTTGGACTGTCTCTTTTGCCATGACCTTTACTTTTGCCATGACCTTTGCCATGACTATGACCATGACCATGACCATCATCGTGATCATGATTGTGACTCTCATGACAGTGCGCATGTCGGTCTTTCCGCTTCCGGTATGACCCTGCAGACTTTGCATTTGGACTCGGTTCGATATTCTTTCCATCCAGAAACCAAACAAGTTTGCCCTCTTCCACTTCACTCTCAACCTGCCTCATGACATTCATGCCAGCTCTGGAGTAGGGCAGAACAGGTGGTAAGGGCATCCTCAGGTGAAAACCAGCAATCTTGGGCCTGCCAGTCTCCATGATGGCAGGCAGGATGTGTAGGGTGAAGACAGAGGACACTAAGGTGGCTTCACTGATGGCACGGACTATGACCACTACCTCAGGGGGCTTGAAGGAGATGAGGAAGCCGTAGGTACTGCGACCGATTTTGATGCCCTGAAGTTCCTTCACTGCTTTCTTCACACCTACCAAAATTCCAGAGAAATATGCTTGAGTTGGCAATAGACAATCTTTTCAAACAAGGTTGTAAAATATTGCATAATATATAGTTATTGGTAACATTATCTATATAGATATATAATGTCTATTTCAGGGAAGACTGATACTTATTTATATTCGTTAACCTTTGCTTGGCAGTAAATTAGTTCAAACTCAGCCACAATCAGGCCCGGACATTCTCCTTTTAACAACGATTTGGATCCAAGCATGTTAGGCATTGGTTACAACAATATTGACCAGGTGTCAGAACAAGTTGGGCTTTATTCCACCAGATGACATTGTGTTTGCATGGTGTGCTGAATCACAAACATGAATATCTAGGTAATATTTGGGTTGTAAATTCTTAGCTAGAGCACTGGCAATTCTTTTTTTAAGCAATACAGCTACAAACAGTGACATTCACAAAAGAATGTGTTAGTTACTCTTTCAGACTAAGCCTCAGAATGCACATTTGATCTGTAGACAGCAGGTATAAAATACAGATTTGGCATAAGTCTTTAGAAGTAGATTACATTTTAAAACGCCATGAGCAGCTTGTTAATAGTTCCAAAAAGTACAACTGACCTTTGGCGATCCAGGGTTGGAGGATGGCTGGAGCGAGGACCCCATCGTCCTGGAGGCAGGGGCCCCACATGTCCTTCATCAGTGACCTGTCCTCCACGGTGAGGGACTTACTCATCCGGTACATCACGTACCCCTCCGGGGCGTTACGCTGGAAGGTGGGGATCATCTGTTGACAGGCAAAGAAAGATTTTTTTTTATTACTATTATATGAGAGCTCTATCCTAAAAAGTCAGTTTTTCATGTACATGTAGTTAGTCTATGCTAAAAAATACAAACATTTGTACATGTATGAGTGGCAATACATTTAGGCCCTTTGATAATCAGAGAATTATTCAACTGGTAGACCATCTACCGCTAGTACCAGCCATGACCTCCCTTATGTGTAAGGTGACTTTAGCAACAAGTACACTATACCCTTTAAAGTCATTGTGCTGTGTCAAGCAAACCCGCCTTGTAAATGCAGATACTTGTAAGATAGACATCACATGGTTCTTGCAATGTTTACTGACAAACATCCCAACAAGGTGCTAAAATCAGCATTAGATGTTTTACTTCTGCAAATGTCTCACTTGAATTATGTCAAAAGAATAGACTGTAGCCATGTATGAGTAAAGCCCCATACCCACTAGGCGATTTTACCGGCAACTGGCGACGGGCAACAGCAGAATCCCTGGTTAAATCATAACTAATTCAGATCACCTGTAAGTATGTAACATTTCAATATTACTTCTAACAGTTGATCTAAATTGGTAATGATTTTACCAGGGATTCTGCTGTTGCCTGTCGTCAGTCGCTGGTAAAATCGCCTAGTGGGTATGGGGCTTCAGTGTTATCACAAATACTTTACATTGTGAATATGTTGTTCCAGGCTACAATAATCTTATTCATGTACAATTAAGAGGTAAGTGACACAAACAATATTACGAGCTTTGAACCGATGCCCCCAAAAAATCAACCTTTTATATATTCAGTGTAGAGGAATCAAGCAAAATGATGCCTTAATGCGTTTGTGAACATGATTTGTGAAAATATGTTCTGTGAAGAGTAAGTTATTTAATTCTTTAAAAATACTGATAACACTATTCAAAATTAAGGACTAAATGTTCACAGGTAGAGTATTTATTAAATACAAATTTTGCTACATCAAGGGATATTTGTTTGGCAAAAAGGATTCCTGTCCCTTTTTCTTATACGTCTCAGACATATAATACTAACATAATGACGTAATAGACAAAGACATTTTAATCTAGACAAGAATGTATCTTTGCTAGGTTACTCAAATAACCGGATTATATTCAAAACCACTGCCAATAAATGGCTTAATCACTTCTCACATAAAGACGGCCTTAATTATTTCTGAGGCTCAGTATCTTAGGAATGGAAATGTGTTTGACAAGCAACCAACTAGTTTTTAATCTGTTTGGGCAGCGGCACAAATTCAAGCTGTGTGGAATGCTGATATGCGAATGAACTCTCTAAAGGGATTTAGTTTGACACATCATAGATACAAAATGTATGCTCCAAACAAAGGTTGCATATCACTGCTATTTAGGTGACAAGGGAAACAAGCAGATAACTACCATTCCGATAAAGAAGATCACTTGCTAAATCACAGGCACGATTTGTGTGAAGGAATAGCGAGTTTAGATTTGTACTAGATATTTCAAATTTATGCATTGGAATAAGAATGAAAGTATTCTTTTCTATTTTATATATAGGCCTATGTATAGCTAGAATTTCATAATTATGAAATTTATCAGCAGAAACTTCTGTTCTAAAACAGTCATATTTCTTCTTCTAAATACCCCACATGGGTGACATGTAATTCAAACCAGGTTGTATCCATCATTATGTCTATAAATGGCCTAGCTAACATATTAGATAGATTTTTACTACAATTTATATTCATTGTAATATCACCGAAAACCAGAGGCAACCCTGAAGTGAATTACTTCATAAACAATTTGAAAAAAAATGTTCACGCTGTTGAACAAGCTATTGATCTACCTAAACTCTCTTAGAAGTAGATACTTTAAAATTGTTGCAGTGCATATATGATAAATACATTGAACATTGTTTCATCAAATAATAATAATTCTATTATGCCTTATCCTGTCTCACCTCTTGATTGTCAAGTGGTTGCTATGGCTGGGATAGAAAGACTAAGAAGATTAGGTCTCAAGAACAGCATATACAGGCTTTCAATGGTCAAGACTTTGTGCTTGATCGTGGTGAAATAACAGGATCATGTCAGTGACCAAGGAGGTAACACTTGTAACAGCCTAAGGACTCACAGACAGAACAGGCCTGTTTGTGACCCCACACTTAGAGTTAAGCCTTTAGTACATCTTTAATGTGAAATAAATGATATTACTCTGTCTGCCATGAGTTTACTGAGGGTATTGTAATTAACTGATACTTTGAAATAAATCATCTTTTGAAAAGACAAGAAGTCATCGTTATTCAAGAACCAGATGTTTACTCAAGGTTTAATACTCGGCTATGAGAAGTAGTGTAACTAATTAAAGTGTACCTCCACGGCACCTTCTACTAGGGGCATAATACTAATCAGTTTATGTAACATCTGACTGTATCAGCAGAGGTGAGGTTTACACAGGCTCATGTAAAGTACAACATGTAACATGCTGTTTGGACTAGAATGAAAAGTCAGGTTTAAGGTGTAATTATCAAGGGGGCTTCCCCGTTTGAACCTACTCAATTGATTGGATGTTACTTTTAGTGTTGTTCATAAGTGCATGGTTTCATTCAACTAATTAATTCAGTTTGTTTGATTCCTAAATGATAAAAGAACGTACTAGGCGATGATTATTATGAAATATATTTTCATTCATAATCAATACAATTAGTTTGTCACGCCTAGTCTGAAAATTTCAGAAATAGCCACTACTGTATTTCAGAAATAAAATTATTTTTCAGGTTACAAGAATGATCATGTAATCATATAGAGCTATACCCTCCCTTGAAACATGCTTGTCGGCTGTTAATGTGTATTTCTGATTCTAATGGCTCAGAAATGACATATAAATATTGCAGAATACTTATAATAGTAATGGACCCCATGACTTTGGATTCTGCTGAACATGCTAAGCGAAAGTCGCACGAGTGTATAATAGCTGAAAACCTAGAGGTACAATGGTCACTCTCGGAAGGTCATTCCAACTAAATGTCCTGGGCGTATGATAAAGGCCCTGTGTTTGCCTTTACAGTTTATTCTTACTTGAAGCCCAACACATGGGCATATTTTCCTTCCCGTGCCCATTCACTTATGATATTTGTATAACTGATTATGTTGGCATGAGTGGGGAGTAGGTGGCACAGGAATGCCCATTAGGTCCACAGCTTGGAGTATTTATACACTCTCAACATAGGCTATGGATTACCAATAAAAGTTTCCCCGCGCTCATATATATGTGTCTGAAGTACTGGAATCTCTCTATATAACTGTATAAAATCAAATAGACATTCGATAACCCGAACATATGAGTCCTTTCTTAATTTTTTATCATTCGTTTTCTAATAGATAGAAATCATTTACGGACACTTTATCTGCAACAATTACCTAAACAAAAGTTTTATGATATTAATCAGGTGTCGTATATCTTTTTCAATATTCTTTTTTCAATACAAGCCGTTTAACAATGTGGTTTAAAAATATCTGTTCCCGAGTTTCTTTAATTTTAATGTTTCCTTATCGACTGTTATGTAAGCATTTCCAATGGTAAATGGTCAGCGCAAAGTGGGATTATTTCATGTTCCTACTTTTTTCTTTTCCTATTTCTAATGCATTTCCCTAATCACATAGCATTGTCAAAATGTGTTGATGCATGGTGATATGTTTACCAAATATGAAGTATACAAACCCAGTGGCGGATCAAACTTCTTGAAAAGGTTGGGGTGTGCTAATAGAACGGGGCACGCCCCCTATTTATCAGAATTTTACGACAAAATAAAATCTAGATTTGGTGAAAAAAGGGGGAGGAGCACACATCCGTGGTCCACCCTCTAAATACGCCACTGAACATGGTAATTAGCAAACTAATAATTAGAGAATAAGGTCTATTTAAATCGCAAGGACGTTTATTGATTCATAATTAATTTTAATGTTATAAATCTAAATTGTTTCTAATTCCTAGGATTCTCTATCCTGCAGCTGTGACTTCCTCATCTTACTATGTAACCAACAATACAGTGGGGTCCGTTAACAACATTTTCGTTTCAGAGCAGATAAAAGCACCAAATTTGATCTGAGGCACCTCTGAGGCATAACTATCAAATTTAGAAGGGGAGCCACCTTGAAATATCAAATGAAATTTTGGCATATTTCTTATGTTTTTAGCATTTGATCTTAGATTAGGTCCCTTGTGTATATTACAAAGGCAAAATATTGGATTCCCTGCCCATTAATCTCCCAATTTTGACATTAAAAATGTGTTTCTAGGCATTTTAAAAGCCGAGATTTAAGATTATTTCATTGAAAGTCTGCCATTTTGGATTTTTGGTCCCCATTGCTTTTATGTTGATGTTTCAAGGTGGCTCCCCTTGGGGATCATCATGTGAAAGGAAATCAAGAAATCTTGTGGCAAAAGAGTAAAGTCTATATCCTTTCTTTTGAAATCTGTGGTATTGTATTGGATGAATATTATATGTATTGAGCCCTTTAGGTTTTAAACAATTGATATTGGAACCATTTCCACTAGTCTAGATACTTTAGCAACTGAAAATCATGTTGTTTCTCAATATTGGTTAGCCATCTTGGACTATGGATTCCCGCATTGACTTCAAATGTAAATAATTGAATTCCCTAACACATAATTCCCCGATTTTGATACCAACCATGTCTCTAGTCATTTTAGAAGCTGAGATATAAGAATGTTTATAGCAAAAGTCGGCCATATTGGTTTAGTGGCCCCCACATCCATCCTATCGATATTAAAGGTGGCTCCCCTTCCAGATTCAATATTCATGCCTCATATGTGTCTCATACTAAATTTTGTGCTTTTATCCACATTGTAACGATTTCACTAAAAATTAACCTTAACAGACCCCACTAATAGGAACAAACGCACATTATGAAAGGGGGTTACCTATTGAGCGATGGGACTGGAATTTTGTCGAATTTGAGGTGGATGGTAGCCAATATCTAACATGGTATTTTCGATCATTTCAGGTCGCTTAAACAAGAATTTTAGTTGAATCGCTCAAAGGCTAACCCCCTTCAATTTGCATTGAGGTGTTGGATAAAGTTTTTGAATAGACTCACCTCAAAGTAGCCGGAGGGCATGGGGTTCTTGAGGAACATGCGCACGTCGAAGACGGTGGGCGACCTCTGCGACACCAGCTTCTTGCCGTAGGGCGCGTCCACGTCGAACTTGTGGAAGTACTGGTCGAGCTTGGAGTAGCTGCCCTGCGCCAGCCCGACGATGAGACGCGACATGAGACGCGCGCGGCGCAGGTTCTCCTTGCCCGGGTGTTTGGCCTCCAGGGGGGTGGGCGCGTCCACGCGGGGGGTCTGCAGCTCGATGCTGATGTTGCCGGACAGCTCCAGGGAGACGCGGCTCTGGCCGATGGCCGACGGGGTGGAGCCGTTCGTCGCGCGGCTGAGCCTGGAGTAAGAACGACTATTAAAATCGCCGCGACCGGTTCCGGTTCCGCCGACGCTGCTGGCTAGGGACATGTTCATGAAGGTGGTGTGTAGGTCAAACTTACCGGTGTCGCCGTCCCGGCCAGGGTACTCGGCGATGGCCGGCGTCGCCCGACCGGAAGTGGCCAGCGGCGACCGGAAGTGGGAGGTGGACAGGGAGGGCGTGGCATAACCGGAAACGGAGCGCGGGGAGCGCGGGCGGGAGGCGTAGGGGCTGCGGAAGGTGAAGGGGGTGTTCTGGGAGGAGCAGTTCAGGGAGGCTGCGTAAGGGCTTTTGATACTGGATAGGGACAGGCTAGCCGACGACGATCGTCGACGTCTTCGTCGGGCTTTCCTGATAAGGTCGTTCTGGGAAGGGCATTTCGCGCGCATGTCCCTGACGGACCGGGGGGTCATGGAGAAGGACCGGCCCGACGCCGACGCCGACATTGACCTTTGACTGAGGTCAAACATCAAGCGACTTCCGCCGGAAGGCTCGGAGGACTTCCGCTCCAACAGCTTCCTGTCAGGGACCATAATGCGGACCGTGGAGCCCCTACGGGAGGGTGGCTCGGAGAAGACCCTGGAGTTAAGTTCATCAGGGCCAGGGGAGGTCACCCGCGGGCTGGGACAGTCCCCCTCTTCGGGGATAGGGGAAGACATGCTGGGGGATGTTTCTATAGCGATAAAGTCAATTTATTGAGGGAAAGTTATCAATGTGTTGGTCCAATTAGCTTGCATGCGTTTAGCTCTCCAGGGTGTAAAAGGCAACAACTGTTGCAATGCTCAAATGTTAACAATTGTCAGTGTGGTCCGGTTCAAACAGCATGTACATGTACGCAGGGTCACTCACATGCAATTGTACAAGTGATTAGCCAATGTAAATTGTTCATGTATGTCCAGTAACACATATGTATACGTCCTAGGAGGGTTATTTAGTAAATCCACATTGGTCACACCACCACACGGCTCACAAGGTAACAGCAACAAGCAACATGCGGTCAGTATGTAGCAATCAATGTTTTGTAGTAGTCAGTAACCGTATTTCTGCAATGTGTTGCGTCTTGTGATTCTTTGGTGTTGGACTGGTAGTTGTAAGTTTTTTTAAAGGGAATAATGAGGTCTTGCTGTGGCTCTGTGGGTTAACACCAAACTCACGGCTGCTTCTGCGGAGGTTATTATTATTAATTATTATCAATAATAATAATAACGGTTAGGGAACCACCACGACTTGAGTAGTACTGGAGATGAAGAAGTATGCGGATCACAACCTGAAGCTGGAGCCCAGGTTGCTGAAGGAGCCATAGCTGAAGCGGAGGTACAGGCTCCGGGTGGTGGGCAGGGTGGTCACTGAACTGCCCCTCGGAGACACTCGCTGCTTCTTGACAGGGCTTCCGCGCCGGGGGATGTCCGGCAGCTTTTCAACCGTGGAGATCCTGTCAGGGCTTAAGGGGCGCTCCTCCAGGGCGTGGACGTCTTCTTCCTCCTGCTGCTCTTCCTCCAGCACCTGCGGGTGGTGAGGGTCCCCCTCCTGCTCTATGTGCATGGTGCGGGCCACTGCCCAGCAACAGGAGCGCGCTGCCCCAAGTTACCTCTATAGCACTGGATGGGTCTCCTCCAGGGCGCCCTCCTCCTCCAGTAGTAGTCCAATCCACCTTAGGCTGAACCTTCAGACCTACCGACTGAACCAGTGGCCAGCCAGCAAGGCAACTTACCGAAATTGATCAGGCCTTTTGCTAAGCGCTTTATAGATCCATCAGACGCTGACCGAACGCCCTATCCCCTCCACGGTGGGCAGGTGCCGCTGCCAATGGGGCTCAGGTAAATTAAAGCTCCAGGCGGCGGGCAGGCGCACTGCATTACTCCAGGGTCTAAGATCAGGCAAGACTGGTCAGTGTGAAAGTTGGCGTCTACCGGACTCCCTTAGTGATCGGGTCAGAGGTTAAGCCTGCTGACCACTGCTGCAGAGACCATCCACAGGTGGTGGTCAGTCAGTGGTCAGTCAGCAGGTCCCCCCATACATACAGCAGGGTGGTCAAACGTAACACATTAGTGCTGTACGTATAGCTGTGTGGCACACGCGGGTTACGCCATGGAGAAGGCTTAATGGGGTACTGGAGGGAGAGTGCTAACAGTGGCTAAGTGTTCCACAACCTCCTGCCACTGCCACTTGTGTCCACTAACATGATTGTACATACACGTATACATTCATATATGTTATATTTCTATTTACCTCGGGGTTTTTTTTGTAGCACCGATATCAGATCAAGTTTATCATGATATCCCGAAAACTTGCATACAAAATTACTTTAGATTGGTTTCTTGGTTTTGTTGGAATATAATTAGAAACCTAAGTATTTGAAGTATTTCTATCCCTCCTCTCTTAAATAGATGTGATTTATTCATAATTATATTGTCTTTCAGAGAACTTCCTCTTATCTAAATATCTAAGGCCGTCATTCTTACTGGTCATTTATAATACACCAAGTTGGAAGAAGTGTTGTTGTGTATAATTGGTTGAATCAAGGTTTGCCAAAATGTATTAGTCTCACCCGCTACTCATTAGAGGGATTTTGGAAACAAATTCAAATCCACAGAAGATCTTGTTTTAAAATAAAGAGTAAAACAAAGTCATGATTGAAATAAAATTGCTAGGTCAAATTAAATATCATGATTGAGTTCTTTGGTTACTTTTAGTGAAATACCATCCAAAATCCACAACTTTGAAAGTTGTCTCGAAAACTTGTTTTTTGATGTTGGGTTCTTGAAACATTATCGCAGAATAAAACAGTCTATTTAGAACCAAAATCAGGAAAAAAAACTTGTGCTAAAGTGCTAAAAAATCTTAGTTAAAGCCCTATAGGAAGAATACGGTATCTGTATACAGTGAAGTGTAATGTTTGAGACAAATCAGCCTTATTTGAAGATGCTTTATGACAAGATTGTCTATAAGGTGTGGTTATGATTTACAGCTAGATGTTTAAAAATTCAAAAAGATTTGTGTTGGCAAAAAAAAACTATAAAAAGTCATAAAAACAATTCTCTGATATTTGCACTCAAATTCTATCCCATCTCTGTGTTGATATTGCTATAAACACCGCCATATACCAAACAATCCTAATATTTAACCCACGACTTACAATATGATTAATTTCATCGATATAGGACAAATCATTATGTAGACAGTGGGTTGGTATGTTCAGCATTTGCGGATACCTGTGGTTGACCACCCACATATAGGTATAGAGCCAAGTTTGAAAACAAACCAAGCATACATGTACATCTAAATCTCCCCCACACACCCACATGCCAGCAGTCTGCGCACAGCATGTATCCATGTAGAACACATTAGCACTTATGAGCTTAGCCGGCTCTAGCATAGCTGTATGGCGCAATATGAATTGCAATTTGCTTGTAACTCCTTTCTCAACGCCTAAGGTTCATGAGGTCTTTTATGGGAGTGTTGTGCGAAATGTGAGATTGTTTGATTCCTGAGAAAGGGGCGAGGTTTTTAAAGTGTTCCATGAAGTTGTTAATAGAGGTTGGTCTGAATGACTCCAGTACTTCTGGGCGGGCTGGAAGTCTGTTATAATTGCTTCGGAAAATATTGAGTTGTTGTGGAAGTCCCAAGATCAACACATGCCTTAGAAGTTGGGAATCTCGAGGATGTGCTAATAAGAGCACATGGTTCAACCGCAACATGACGCAGGGGTTAGATAATATGTGTGTTGTGTGGAAGAATGGGGGAGGGGAATGCTGATTTATCAATATGGGGGTTGGTCAATGGTTGGGTGTATCTCAGATAACAAGGTGAATGGTGGCAAGGAGGATGGCTTGGTGGATTGGTGGAAATGGTGGGGTTGTGAGGGGTGGAACAGAAAGTATTTTTGTTGGACAAGAGTGAACATGGAATGCAATACAGACATACAATGTCATAACAACGATACAATTACAATCTAAAATATTTGATTTATTATTATTTTACAATTTTCTATTTATCAACATGTATTGTTATCGCATCAATTATCAAGATTATGGCATGTGACAAACACACGTGTATAGAAATTAAGCTTTCAGAGGCGGTTGCATTGAGATGAATATTGAGATAATAAATACATATTTAACATATAACAATATAACAGATTACTACGAGTGCAGTAGAAAAATGCAATTGATATAAAATCTATTTGGTAATTAATTTTAAGAACTTAACACCACAATATTAGTGTTTTTAATTATTCAAATAAATGAATATGGTGTGCAAAACATGTATCACAAGGTGGATTAGACATCTGAAATACAAACAATTAAAAAGGCAACTCAATAACTATGAACATGGAAAATCTTGAATTGCAACTACCAGTGTCACCTGGTGCCAAATATGTAAAGTCGCTATACGAAGCACCAAGTGCCCACCTTGTGGTGATTTCCTGTACTTCAACCTCATAGGTTTAAACCCTCCAGGTGAGATATTACAGGTATAGTCATATTTGCCTAGACACTGATTTCTCTCTTATTGACACTAAATTTATGTTACTGAATCTCTAGATGCGAAAAATAAACTCTGATTAAATGAGGTAGATCAATAGTTTTGCTTGTATTATATGAGACATTATTCTTAAACCAATGGAGGTTGTGCCTCCCTCCAGTTTGCTGTAACGAATAGATATGGGGAGGTGGTCAAATACTTTCAAAACTGAATTAGTAGGTTGTATAACAATTCATTGAATGGTTATTATTCTTCAAAATGTCGCTGACTGCAGTCAGTACCAATAAATCTTAAGCAAACAAGGTCACGTGACCAACTTTTTATGGGTACCATATAAAGGCTATAACCATGTGCTCCTGTACTAAATCTGAAATTCATCCACTAATCCAACTTTTGTAATGTTAGCTGGGAACTAGATCAATATTAATCCGTAAAAATATACATGGTATGCGTTTGCAATTAGATTTTGGGTCATGGACAACTGCATGATCATAAACATGCCGTCCAGTTCTATTCCATGATGTATGTGACAATGTCCATAGCAGACTCTTCCTCTTATTCTGTGTAATCATCCTCCTAGTCACTTGATGTATCAAACTGGTGATCCATAACCAATGGATCCAGTCATGACCTGGTAGTTCCAGGTAGAACCACAGACACAATACATAATGGTCAGCTCTAGCTTGATCCATCCAGTTTCCAGATGATAAATGTATGGCTTGGAACCTTTCTTAACCCTAGCTCTCCATTCGTTCTCTTAGACCAATTAAGCCAATATTCATATTTCAATGAAAAATTACCATACAGCTTTATACATGAAGTAATAAAAACTTGAGTAATGGGAAACCACTAGAATACCGTCCGTCTAATAGGATACAAATGTTTTTGTTGTGACTACATGTACATTACCTTTGATATGATTTAGTGTCACCAAGTTCTATGGATACCTTTGATGATGAACCAAAGAGTTATACAATAAACTATTGTCTTGATGATATGTGACTTGTCAATAGTGCTATGACATGACCCAATATAATATATCATGCTAGTGACCTTTATATGCATAATTGATGCATGTGCTGTTGTACCTATACATATGGAATAAACTTTAAAACAAAATTTGATAAGGTAAAAGCTGCTATAGATTATGTGAGACGAAAATATGACATCAGTTGGGATGCTTACCACCAATGCTGGCTTTATAACAAAAGTGCTTACTTCTAAGACCTTAATGTACACATCCCTTAATACACGAACCTTGTTAAAATCACATGGTAAAAAACAAATAATGTGCAAACATAGATCGAAAATGTAATTCTGTCAGTGTCTGTCAGTAGAACGCTTGATATACCCTGTTATAAGTATATTTTCAAGTCATACCTCTGTAAATAGAAAAAAGAAAAGGAAAAAAAAAGAAAAAGAATTAAAGAAAAGAATTAAAATTGTGTTATCAAATGCATTCCTAGCCTAAGAGGTGTTTTGTAAGTTGACTTAAAATAAAATCACACATTCTTTAAATCATGAAAAATGTTAAATTACCGCCTTAAGCTACGGTCATACACCTAATTGTTGCTAGACTCACAATAAGTGGATGGAATAGTTATCCAGTCTCCTTCGCCCTTTAGATATGGAGATGCTGTCTTTTTCCATCCGGGGTCTGGCTGAGCAGACCCGGGCAGTTCTGGCCTCGGCTCGCTCAGGGAGGTTCCTACAATAAGGGCTTGATATGCTGCTCACTAATGCACGGGGGATAACGTGGTTTTACCAACTTTGTTTATGGAAGTTAGTCGTAGAACCATGGAATGATGTATTGCAATTTGGTAATACTGCCCCAACTTTATGACCCATAAGACTGATAATTGATTTATCAATGTTGGTAAGCATTTTTGTGGGTCTGGCGGAAGATCGGCAAAGCCGAGCCTATTATTCCTAACTAAAGCTATTTGGGGAAAAAAGAAAATAAAGCATATACTCATACATTATATTAAATAGTCCTCATACTGGAACATTATGTCTTCCATAATAGCACTGCACCTGATTCTATGCTGATATATGCTTTGTCGGGGAACATGATTCAGTATCTTCTTCCAGAGTATCAAAACAAGGTATATCCCATCGGTTATCATTATTATATTAAAAAAAACTGAATCTTTGAAATTTTAGGGTTTGCCCTTTACAATCTGTTATCAGGCCTTGTTCTAGTAATACTCACGCCGACAAAAGAGATAAAGTATCAAAGTTCTTGCTCATCTTTCCCATTGAAACCGTATCTTTTTCCTCAGCAAACGGTTTGACGACGGGAGGAAAGTTGATGATGTCATCTTCAGGGATCCTCCTGTAATATCGCCCATCCAAGAGATTGTGATTTTGTAAAACTATTGGTACTGTTGCTGTTTCTTGTTGTTTTATTTTAGATCTGAGAAGATGGTGTTATGTCCCCATTTGCACCATTGTGGTGTATTTATATGTTAATCAAATATGTAATATCCACATAACAAATATTCATGAATATGATTTTATAACTAGACCTAAGTGATAAATGAGGTTGTATAAAAAAGACATCTTTTTCTAGACGTTACAAATAATATTATAATGATAACATCTGCAAGCTTATATCTAAACCGCAATGCAATTCGATGTATCAATGTATCTCTAATTTTCCCAGCTATATATAAGGGTGTACAAATAGTATACTCATAAAGAAATACTTTTGAATTACATTGTGAAAACTAAGAAAAAAGATATGTTACACAAATTTGTGTTACATGACGCATTGGAGTATCTGAAACTCCCTCTTACTAATATAATTCTGCCATTGGCCATTTTCTAGTTGTAGGTACTCACACAGAGTTCAGGGAGTAGGTGTCTGCCTTGGGGTGGTTTCCCCCTAACTTCCTGAAGCTCATCAAGGACACCGTGTCCCTGTCTACCCCACTCCTTCCTGGGGCCGGGAACTCGAAGTTAGAGATGAAGACATCCTCCTCAGGGATTATTCTGTAATATTACCTTCGTCTCTGTACTCATGTATTTGTTAACTCTTAAACCTATACACCTTGTTCATGAGTCATACACGCCTTGAACCCAAAATACCTTAGCCAGGAATCCATCCCCCAACTCTTTGTTCCAGATATTGCCACTTACAGGAGGCAAACTAATGAAAAACCTTTCCCATGGACCTACACAGTCTGAAACTCTGCATACCTTTTGGTAACTGGGTCACTCCACACTCATATGTTTACTGTAGGAAAACTCTCAAAGACTTGTCTCAAATTTATTACAACAGGACAATTCAACTTAAATGGGAAAGATGTATATATCATTTAGGACCTTAGCCTGGCAGTCCAATTGCCACTTTTCCTGACTTGCAGTATGTATAGATACTGCAATATACATACTGCAAGCTTAAAATTGATTGGATTATTCTTGGAAACCAGTTTCCATCATTAAGGATACAGTGATACAGTGGAATCAATCATAATTCATGCAGCTATGCCAAGTTATTTGATGTTCCCCATGTACAACTCTATCCTTTCTATCATAAGAAAATGAAGAAAACTCAGACGTAGAGCTAAAGGATGTTTTCATTAAATAGGTATACTCTACCTTCCAATGTGTACAATAATGTTAACTCAGTTTAAGAATATGAATACTAACATGTATGAATATCATATTGATGAAGTTGTGATGAACGGCTATTCAGCCAAAATACATAGAGGTTAAAATAATAGAAATAAGATAATAATGGAAATATGTAAAGAACGAAGAACGAAATAGATGTAAAGAACGAATATGTAGACATACAATACGAATATGTAAAGAACGAAGAACGAAGAACGAAATAGATGTAAAGAACGAATATGTAAAGAACGAATAACGAATATGTAAAGAACGAATAACGAAAACGTAATGGAACGAAACCCGGAAATATGTAAACCGGAAGTGAAATGTAAACCGGAAACGGAATATATAAACCGGAAGTGACGTCAATTGTAGGTCACGTGACCGAAGGCAACCAATCAGGGCTGACCTCTCTAGTATATAAAGGGGCGGTGAGGCCCGAATAAACAGAGTTCTTCAACAGTTCTCCTGGTGTCCAGACGTGTCCTCTTTCCTGAAACAACCACTAAAGATGAGCCGAATAGAGTAATTAAGTCGAAGTTAGGACAAAACAGTCGAAGTCCGAGATAGGTAGTCGAAACATAGGGTAAGGGGCCCGAAGGCCCGAAGAACGAGGAACGAGGGAACGAAGTAGGGCACGAAGGCCCGAAGTAGTACCGGAAACCGAGACGTAGTATGGTACGAAGACATGGGGAGCGGAACGAGAGAGCGAAGTCCGCGGGGACGAGGGCGCGGCGTGCTCGGCCCCACGCTACCAAACAATAGGCGACCGTCGGCCCGTCGCCCCCGCGGACCGGAACTCAGGGGTGGACCGTTCCCCGGCCGACCCGTACCCCTACCATAATTTCCCTCCCCCGCAGTCCTCCGTCGACATCGAGTGCCGATCGATTCGCTCAGCCCCCCCTCGTGCGCGAGGCACGACTCTAGAAACACACCTCGGTTCTTGGCCCGGATTCCCCGTCCGCCCCGAGACCCGAACAACCCCCACGTTCCTCTGTCGTAAGAATCGGCAACCCCGACTTACCAGAGAACGTCACAAAGTCATTCATATCTCTCTGTACCTAGAACGACTATTGAATATGAGTTACAGTTCACTAAGTACTGCACGAGGACTTGACTTGGCACTTTATCTAGATACCATAAATTTGCATAGAACCTTTGACGTGACCTACTGAGTAATTGCTACCTTACCATTGCTTGATTAAGACCAGATGGAACATTAAGTTAAGCAATAACACTATCAAAACAATGTTCCAATAGCTAGGCTAAACTTCTTCAAGAAAATAAGATAAGCTGTGATAGGCCTATTTATAAACAATTTTACACGGGAAATCGAATCGATATTATCATCATTCCCCAAGCTTTACGATGTAAAGTATCTCAGGCTGTTTACTGCTGGAAGTTATTAAAGGTAGCTTTATGGGAGGCAATCTAACACTCATAAACGTCCACAGGTCAGCCTGAATATACATAGTATTCATTTACAGTATATGGCAAACACTACCTGACGCCAGACACATAGACACGACTGTAAATAGAGAAATAGGATCATAAGAAGTGCAATAAGATCGTCCTATGTATTATAATCTAAATCTACAGTAAAAAAAACTTTGAAATTATTTGGCTGAGTTAAAATGTCTAAATTTAATCGAATCTTGAGTGTTTGAATATTGCAAATAAATTTTAACGCCTACAAACTATTTCCTATATAAAGTTACTATACATGTGATAGTCTCACATCAATTGCAATAGCATTCGGCTTAGTTGGCAAAGCTGTCACTAATCAAATTAATTCAATCTCTCAAGTATTTATCATTTCTTAATGACTAATTAATCAAAATTTAATGATACTACAGTTGGCTTGACATTGGATCTCCTCAGTAAATACGTTTTGGGAACGATCTGACGAGTGACATATTATAAACAAACTGAATGCCTTTTGTATAATAACTGGAAAATACTGTTATCAAAACTGAGAAAATCGCTATCAAAATTTACAAATTGGTCCTTGTACCAGAGACTAAAGTGAGCCTCAAATTTTGTCGGAGGGAATATAATACATGTAGCATAGGAGACACAAATCTAGCTATGATACTTTAAAATGACAAACCCAAAGCTACGTTTTTCTATGTCATCCCCCTACCCCCTACTCACGCCGAGTGGACGGAGAGGCAGTCGACTGCTGGGGGTTTCCTCTTCCAGCCTGACTCCAGCAGCTCCTTATCAGCAGAGGTTACCTTGTACTTGAGACTGGCCAGGCCTCGCCCCTCCTGGTACTCTGGGACACCAACGGCAGCCGCCATCTTGGTTTTCAAACTATGTCTTTGTATCCTATATTGTAATCCTTCTCCCTATCTCCTGAGGGATAGATCCTAAAGCCATTATATCCTAATTAGTGCCAGAAAAATGGGGAAATCCACTGAGGGTATTAAGTGGCTGAAATGTGAGAATGTATCCATTGGGGGAGTTCTCGTTGAGGAAGAAGTATACGAATCCTCCTGTATGGTATAGTTGGTCGTTGGTGGCTAGCAACATGGAGGGATTCGCTCCAGGGTGTCGCGGCTACTGGTTCCTGCAGACACAACTCTAGTGGACCCCGCTGGGGACGTCCTCCTGTGTTTAATCAACTCCCCTGACCTGGTGCCAGGCACTGGAGGAAAACTATTTCAAGTTTCCAGTATATTTTGCCTGACATATTGTGGTTCCTCCTGGAATATTTTGTTTAGATTTGTAGATCTAAGGGTGGCAATGTAGTCAATGGTTAGTACAAGTTGGCGCTGCAAAGCTATCTCTCCCCCTCAGGCTTCACTTAAAACTCCAGTAGGTTCTCCACGGTTGAAGTATGGCCTCCCGTAGGGACACAGGATCAATTACCATTGTAGCAATATGTAGGCTCTTTGTTTGTTAAACACCAAAGAAGTAATGACTAACAGGCTTTACTATTTGAACTTACAGCGTTGAGAAGCAATTGAACGATCTACGTTGTACAACTGATAAGGCATCATTTCCTATGCTTAGCCCCAGTGGAGAATTAAACTAAATGGTTTGATGTCAGTGATTAAATAGGTTTGGCTCCTTATAAAGTAGCTAAGGATCTTCATTAGGCTAAAAGGCATGACCTTATAATATGAAAACTGCGCAGTGGCCCTTTGGCTAAGATTACGTTCAGGACAAAGGTCGCTCAAAGTACAGGTCAATATTTAATTCTTATCCAGCTAGATCAATCATTTCCTACATGTTTATTGTATAATATGCTATTTTATTTCTTCAATTGAGCGTTTTAAGACTACGATGACTTACCAAAGGTATCAGAATATAGGCCTAACGTTTTGACCAACACTAAGTAGGTGAAGGGGCTTTTAAGCCTGCCAATTACAGACTATTGGTAACTGTTGTACCAATAAAAAGGGCAGATGCACAAGGAAACCAAGTTGTTCTACCTTCTACAAATGTAATGTTGAGATGTGCATCCATATGGACAAAATATATCATTTGGGCCGCCTTTCCCAAGGTATTTAACCTTTTGATTCAAACTTATCATGCAAAAATAATAACCAGATAACAAGAGTTATCTTTATCCTCCGCATTGCTGCAATAGGTAAGCCAATTTTAGTATGGCACTATTAATTTGTTTGCTAGAAATAGGCTGGCGTAACGTACACAGTGAAAGGGCTCATCCAAATTTGATGTCAGCCAATTCATAACTTTAGGGTTCATGGGAAGATCATAAATTCTATGCTCCTTTTAACGTATGTCTGTTTCTTTTTGTTTTGTATTTTTAAACAAACAAAATAATGACAATCTAATTGTTTGGACACTATCGCTTGTAAGCATTCCATGTAATGAGGAGTAAGTACCTGTCCACAATTACAAAAGGACCATAATAATTTAGGCACTTTCAGATAGAAAGTATTGACATAAAGTTTTTAAAAAATAAGCAATTGATTGATCACACCTTGATCAAAGTCCCTCAAAGTTCTTAGGCGGTTACGACTGCCCTATAAAATTGTGCTGTATTAGTACTTCGGAACAAACTCTAAAGCAACTGATTGTAAAATTATTGTATATTTACCGAGCTGAAGTTACCCTCGCGGAGTTTACTCTTGAAGAACTTTCTCTTGCAGAGTGAATTGCCGGAGCATTAAGCCGTTCAGATTTATCTTTCTCTGAATACGCTCTCGCGGTTGCAGGTCGCATTTTGAATTCGAATAGTCTTGACAATCATTTAAAATCCCACAAAAACTATTCCATTCAAAGTGCATTAAAACCGTCACCACAGCTTCCTGTGTGTACTTCCACTATATCTGGGAGAAAATGTGAAGTAATAGTTTTAGTACCTTTAACCGGCGCAATAGATCTCTGTGTTACATAAGATTGCATGGTTTATAGGTTGGTAAAAGTGAGATTATTTTCATTCAGACAGGTTTAATCCCTATCTAATCCAACTTCGTTCTCTGAACCAAACCGCAGAAGCCGCTTTAAGTTGAACCTTACTTGATCTTAATCTTTTGTACCTTGGGGATTAACCTTCAGGATTATCCTTTTTCAATCCAATTGTACTCAGGGATCACACATGATTTGATGATGAAAGAACCAAGGAATTATCTCCATAGTCTTGCACTTGATTTATGATATTGCTTTCTTTTCAGGAATACCAGTGTTTTAAATCCATGTTGTGTAATACTTTTTGTTTCGAAATGAGACCAACAATTGTTATCATGTCAAACTCCTAGTGAAATTTATATCATAGATCATCCAAACAGTATCCTCCAACGTAAAATATAAAAGAGGCCAAAGATAACTCAAGTAGTGAGCCATTCTGATTATGACGTGTCATATCTTCCCTTCCTACACACTATCTGCCTTTACATAGATTCGGTCATGAATCCTCATTAATACTAGCAATACTTCCAGTAATGACCCAGGTGGCGCCACGGTGCAGGTTTACCTGTGAGTGACTTTTCCCCTCCTGTGTATTTAGTGTAGCATAATCCAGTAGGTGGCACCACTTAAGCAATATTTGTATGTTGGCCTTTTCAATAAAAATCATTGAGGTACTTGTAACTGCAAGTATGGTAGTGAAACAGCGGATCTGGATGTCAATTATGGCTTTGAAACTCTCTTAAAGTACATTCCCTTATAATCCCCTGACAATCGCCTGAAACACTATCATATATCTAGGCAGCAAGACACAACATTGGAAAATGTGATACTCCAATGTTCCCACAATTCTATCTTAGCAATTTGTACGGCTATGTTATCAAACTACCCCTGAAGGCATATAATTTTGGCCTCAATTCATTATTCCATTGTCCTTTTCTCCGCGATTGATCACAGTACCACTTTTTGGAGCTATTTTTCAGTAAGTAAAATTAGCATGACATAACATTCAGATTAAATACTCCTTAGAAAACCCTCCCCTTATTTGCTGTTAACTTTATGTTACAAATATGTGAACGTTATAAAAGTGAGACTGGAAGGACCTTTGCTTTTTTTGCTTTGGTTGCCAAAGTTGATACATATAGCCTAACTATTTCAAAGCAAATTTTCCCATTGTTATGTGTTTTGGTAAAATAAACCATCATTTAGAAATGACTTACATAGAGTCCCTTATAACAAGATTGCTGTTAAGAAACTAATCAATAAATTACCAGACACATTTACATGCTCCCAACCACATTCAATAAGTGTCCTTGATCAGTTTGGTAACTTTGTCTTCAACTTTATCTATTATACAGCTGTTTCTGACAATATCTCTATATGATCCCTAATAATACCACAAGAGCTAGCACTATACTAAAGTTCACAACACGTCGCCCAACTTTAAGACTTTATAGTCACAACCCCTATTTGGGGCTGAAATATGGGGGAAAATGCCTGATGACTATAAGCAAAGTAAGCATAAAACAAGTAAAATTTCGGAAAAGAACCATGAAATCTACGAAGAAATAGAAAAGCCCAATGATCAGGGGTGTGATTTTATGGGACGTGATTCCCCATGATGTCTTAATAAGCCCATCCCAGATTACACCAATGTCAAAGTTTACCATGAACTATTTTAAAAATTGCCTTTGTGTGGTTTCCATGAAGAGAGTTGCATAATACAAAATTAACCAAAGCAATTTGGTTGACAAATTGTTTCTTATAATTGTAAAATGCAGTTTTATATATTGGATTTGTTCCCACAGGAACCAATGCTAAATAATGTCTGACCCTATATTACCCTGAAATACAGCATTTTGATTGGCTGGCAAACCTGCAAATCTGTCAATTGGTAAAATTTGAGAAATCATAAGGTTTTAACTCTGTCTCTAGGAGACAAGGATGCTTTATTCATGAACTTTGTCCGACCTTTGTCCATCCCTGGAAATACTCTATGTGGGATGGGCTTATTGACGACCAAATCTAAGTTCAAAAGAAACGTACATTCCCTTCACATTTTCCAATAAGTTACTTGACAGACGGCTTGACCCAAGACACATGTATTTGTTGAATGCTCACGTATTTAAATGAAAATAAGTGACCAGTCATGGGACTTGGTGTCCTAGAGGGGGAAAGTATGAATTTGAATTTACATTCCTACCTTTCAGACAATGCAAACCATTTATAAATATTCCCATTATATATGCTAAGATATTGGAGTTTGAAATCCCCTATGCGGTACACACTGGTACACCCTTGTTTTCCCATGTGTGCTCCATTTCCATATTATAGCTCCTTGAACCAAACAATGTTTAATTAAAAATTACAATTTTCTTACTTATCAAAATTATTCAAAATACAATAACTTCTGACACAGATCTTCATTCAAATAACAGTTTTTACTGCCAGAGAGTGAAAGACTTCTGTTATTTAAATTGACAAAAATATTCTATGCAATCTGAACATTTCTTTTTCTGTTGCCATGGTAACATGACAACATTCCTTATTGCAGCACTCTTTTAAAAGAGGACACTCCTTACAAAATTACCCACAATGCAACTGTCATAAATAAATAGAATGACATTTTGCTCATAATCTTAATCTCTGGAAAATTCTGCTTAAGTCACATTTCTTAGGTAAATATGCATTATCAGCTTGTTTTCATCAATAACACACTTAATAATGGCCTTAGAGCAAAATGACTAAAATCCCTCTAGGTTACCAAATCCCGTGACTGGTCACAAATTTTATTGTTTGCACAACTACTAATATCAATAACCCTTCCTCACCTCATTCTCATCAACTCATCTCTATACATCTAATTAACAATTAAACCCACCACTATAGCTGGAAGAACATATAATAACGTAAAGACATGATAAAGCCGACATAGTGACGGTTCTCTAGCTCTCTCATTATAATTGGAATCTCTCATTACGACAACTGCTGAGGAGGTTAACGTTAATTTTGATAGTCTACTGATACCCCATCGATATAGTAAGATGTGAACCTGTACTAATGGCTTAGTACTTTTTATACATTGTCATAATATATGATCCAACAAGGATCAGGCTTAGCAAGTCTACTTCTAGTCTACTCCTAGGAGAAATATCTTACGCTCCTAGCGCCACCTGTTAACCAGTATAAAAGGCGCTGCAAGGTAGGGAGCGAGCAGTTAGTGAAAAGTTTGTGAGTTAGTTGGTTAGAAGAAACATGTTTAACCAAGGAGTTATACCTGGAGTAAGTACATCGACTCCGTGTAACAGACTGGAGTTTACCAATACCCACTACCTCGGACATAGGATTGTGTTAGAGCTAAATGCTAGAATGGTCTAGAAGGCGTTGGAGCAACTCGTGTTCTAAATGTGGTTGATTGCTGATAGGAGATGGGAGGTGGACTGATGAAGACTTATACATGGTGGCTTTGACTCGGGATGAGCTGTTTATTGAATAAAACCCTTTCATATTAAGAAGTTCCCTCATCGTTCATTTCTTTTGAACTATTGGGAAGTGAATGGACAAACTTTAAACGCGGTCTGAATTACTCAGACATTCTGGAAAGCAACTTACGAAGACTTGGATATATACGAATCTTACGCAGTCTTAAATCAAACATTAACAATAGTTCATTTGGTGGAGATACCCGAAACATGACTTGTGCCGTTTTGCTCATCCTTGATGTCAGCCACCGGTGACTTTGAGGCTTCCTCTAACCCCAAGCCTCAATCTTTGCGGCCCGCAG
Source organism: Lepidonotus clava (assembly GCA_936440205.1). Classification (NCBI taxonomy): domain Eukaryota; kingdom Metazoa; phylum Annelida; class Polychaeta; order Phyllodocida; family Polynoidae; genus Lepidonotus; species Lepidonotus clava. Next base: position 34,106,480 of record OW387143.1, read on the forward strand.
GACACGATGTGTCAACATCATATACAGGGAATGTGGAAAACCGCCACCTGGTAGGTAATCCCTTAGACGGGGAGGCACAGAGACAGGAGGTCGCAGCCAGACCCAAGCAGCTCTGCCCCGAAGGTGCACAAAATTACCAAACCCGTGGCAAAGGTAAACCATTTCCCTGGCACCTAGGGTCCAAAGATAGGCCGGTTCTTGACGAAGGACTTGAAACCCTAACATACTCGGGACGAGTTGAAGGGAAGAACCGTCTCACGGAATATCAGCAATATTGGAACCCAGGGTACGTACCACCTACGGACCACGAAACTGGTACTAGCTCTCGCTCCACCTGTGAATCTGATGTGAACAATCCGTGGTGTAACCAAAGTGTTCCTTATCGTTTACTGCCCGCAGCGGGAGGTGAAGGCGAACAGGAAGTTTCCAATGGAGATAACCTATTTTCTTCAGGAAATCTAAAACAACGACAAAACACCGCGGATAACTCCAGCCCATCAGGGGGAAAACGCCCCGAAAATCCGGTAATCCTACCTGATGGGAGCTCTCTCACCTATCCATTACCCCAACGACTTGAGTTTATCAGTCACCCACTGGTAACACCAACTCACCCCAACCCGGGGGCGTCCATTCCTTATTCCACTGTAGCTAAAGGAAAAACAGTGGGAAGGGATAGGGGAGTGGGAAGGGAAGCAGAGGGAAACAGCGAGAAAGTAGGTAATTTACAACCCTATCGATTAACTTACGGGGTAGAAACGAACTTAGACCAAGCTGGTAAAAGAGCGGAAGCTCAGGCCTTTGATCCAGCTGAAATATTAAAGCAGTGGGCAGACACAGGCCCCGAAAAGCATATAGATTTAGAGAGGCTAAGCGATCAGGATAGTGAGGAAAATGTAACGCTAAAAGCACCAGATTTTAACACTCCAACTCAAGAATTGTATGATAAATACGAAAGTGAAGACGAAGAAGAAGATAGGGAATTAGAACAAGCTATCGCGAGTGTCAGAAAAGGTAGTCCTGATAGAAAATTAGCTAGAGAAGATAGATCAACCTCGTCTTCATACGAACTTATTACCGAGGATGGTTTAGACACAGGTAAGAAAGCTAAACTTGAAAGTTACCGAGAGGGATGAGCTCCTCAACGGGTAGCTTTCAACAGGCGGCAGTGGGCTCGCGAGAGTCCGGGGACACGTTAAACTTAGTTTATAGTGCTGGGGAGAGACGTACTGAAGGCCCCCGTGTCTAGCGAAGGATGAATTAACATCCTACTGTGGTACCGTCTAGTCGGCGCACATATCGGGCTGCTGGGTCTTGTCCCACTACCAGTAAGTGGTATGTGCGTGGTACGGGGTTGACAGACCCCACCTAGCTCCTGACAGTAGTTCCATCACTCAGGAGTGAACAGGCAAGGCCAGTGAAAACGGTCAAAGTTCAGTGTGGGTTTGCACGATTCACCTGGATCAGACCGTCGGTGACCACCCAGGGTGACTTGGGACCGGTAATCGCTATCGACTGGGTCACTGGCCGGTCGTCTCTGTTTGACTGGTAGAGTTGGGTGCAACCTATCGGCATCAGAGAGGGCTCAATGTACAGTCAGGCCATGGTAAAGCTAAACATGCCTATTCAAGACCTCATTTCTTGGATTAGCGTAGGTTATGGTTGAGCCATGCTCTCTGTGATCAGAAAACATCAGGTTTGAAAAGAACATTCTGGGAAGCAGAGAGAGCCTTATGGCTGGAAAGGATCCTAGCTCAGGTTGCGCTCCACTATGTCTAATGACATAAGGGAAAACCAAAGGGATCAAGCGGAGGACGAAATTAGTGTAGAGGAAATACCTGTGAAAGAACAGTGGGACGATCACGATATACAAAACCTCCACGAAAATAATATGGCGGAAGGAGGCGTTCCTTTGATGGATCTAGTAGAAGAAAGAGAGGATAGGGATCAACGCCAGCAACCCGATGAAGGGGGAGCTGGGGGTGTAGATATGGGGGCATGGCCTCCTAACCGTGGGATGGGCCCTGGGGGACCCCAACAAAACAATGGGAATGGCCAGATCCTAATCCAGCAGCCGGGCCGAGGCGCGCCGGCAGGAGGCGGGATAGACCTTGGGCCCATACAACAAAATATGTTGTACCCTTTTATAAGGCAGGCAATGGGAGCCCCTATACAGGCAGGTCAAGGAGGAGGGGGAAACCAACAGGGTCAACAGGCCCAAGGAGGCCAAGATAATCAGGCCAACCCTCCTCTTAACCAACAGGCCCAAGGAGGCCAGGATAATCAGGCCAACCCTCAGAGGGCTATTCCTCCTCTTAATCAACAAGTTCAAGGGGGCCAGAACGATCAGGCCAACCCTCAAGGACTTATTCCTCCTCTTAATCAGCAGGTCCAGGGAGACCAAGATAATCAGGCCAACCCACAAGGGCCTAACCCTCCTCAAAACCTTCTCAATAACCCTCCTCAAAACCTTCTCAATAACCCTCCTCAAAACCTTCTCAATAACCCTCCTCAAAACCCTATTAATAATCTCCCTCCGAATCAGCCCAATCTGGGGATAAACCCTGGGGGACTCCAGCAACCCGGTGCAGGGGGAAATGGTGGTGTGAATCCGGGAATACAGCAGCCTAATCCTGGGGTAAACCTTGGGGGACTGCAACAAAATGATGGGGGAGGCCAACCAGGCCAACAGCCCGGCCGGGCCGAGCCAGCGGGAGGTGGGGTCGATCAAAACCTGCTCCCTCACCTATTGCAGGCGATGGCACTCGCAGCCAATCTTAACGCAGGCCGAGGAGGGGCGGGTAACCAGCAGGGTCAGCAAGCCCCAGCAGGCCAGAATAATCAAGTAAATCCACCAGGACCCAATAACCCTCCCCCGAACCAGAACAACAATCCTTTCCTTAACCAACTCAACAACCCCCCAAACCCACCGAATCCTCCACCGCCCGGACCACCAGGTCCGCCGGGCCCACCAGGTCAGAACAACCCTCCAAATCCACAGAATCAACCAAATATTTGGGAAATTCTACCACAGTTGGGTCTGGCACTGGGGCAAACACCAGCGCCAGTGCGTGAAACGACTCACAGTGGTCACCAAAGGGGACCAAACATTAGGTTACCGTGGTTTAGTGGAAAAGAAGACGAGCAAATAGAAAAGTATTTCAGGGAATTAAAACGACTGAAAGCTATCTATGACTGGTCGGACGCCCACCTCCTGAATATGGCGCTGTTAGGCCTAAAGGGAAGGGCCGACGACTGGGCAGGAGCGTTAGCTGAAAGTGAGAAAGACTCATTTGAGAAGCTAGAAGCCCAAATGACCAAGATCTTCGGTGATCGAAGAGCTAAGTGGCAGAAACACGCAGAGTTCTGTGGCCTTAAACAAGGAAAAGACCAGAGCGTGATCGAATTTGCAGGTGTTCTGAAACAAAAGCAAGTTAAAGCAGAGGCGAGTGAAAGCATGATGTTAGCTGTGTTTTTAGAAGGATTAAAACAGGGCGTAGCCAGGCAAGTAGCTATACTGGACCCTAAGTCTTTCACCGAAGCGGTGGATTGTGCAACGAGGTTAGAATCGTTGGACAAAGGCAAAGGGGGAACTAAAATATCTAATGCAGTGAGCGAACTGGCTGGAAGCCAAGAATCAGAGGAGACCGCGGCCCTAAACTCCATCTCCGAACGATTTGGAGTGGTGCTGGCCCGACTGGAGGCCGCTCCATGGTTTCAGAAACCAAAGCCAGGGCAAAGCGGGACTCCCCAGAGTGGTGGTAACTTTAAACAGCAAGGTTATGAGAGAAAAGATAGGTACGAAAACCAGAAAGCGGAAAGAAATTCAGATCAGAAGCCTAAATCCAATATCGCCCCGAACAGAGAGGCAGATAAGGGAAAGAATCTGCCAACTCAACAGAAAGTAGAGAGACCCAGGTTGCCTTTTGATGAAAGTAAGTTTTGTATCATTCATCAACAACATGGTCACTCTACAGAAGCGTGCTTGTGGTTAAAGAATAGGTTGAGGGAAAAACCCCCGCGGATCTACAAAGATAGCAAAGCCAGTGGTACCGAACAAAAGAATCAGGGAAACTAGAGGAAGGGTCCGTTCATTCCACGATAGAATTAGGCGCAGTGGACGGACCGGCTAGGAGAGAGATAGGAGACGAAGCATTTTTCTTAACGTTAAGATTTGATGATCAGAAGGAGGTTAGATCTTTAGTAGACACAGGAGCGAGCGATTGCTTCATGTCCACCCATTGTAAACGACAGATCCCTAAACAATGCATTTTAGATGAATGGAAGGTATCGAAGGGAAACATCAGTTTGGCAGACAACTCGTCTCAAGTAATCCTAGAACAAATTAGATGTAAGTTTTCGATCCAGGGATCGGTGGTCTGCTATGATTTCAACATAGTGGACGATCTATGCCACCTAATAGTAATCGGGAGAAACTTATTAACAGTGCTTCGATCAGATTTATCTCTACCAGGCGCAAAGATAGAAGTGTTTTGTGGAAACCCTATAGTTAGCAAAGAAACAGTGAAAATTCCGCCGGGAAACGAATGCATCATACCGGTAACCACTCGAGAGCCGCTGGGATTAGACTCACCGGTAGCTTACTGCGCACCGGCGGTAACCGCACCAGTCCTAGTGGAGGGGTGCGTGAATACGGTGGGAAGCCAGTGGTGGATCAAAGTCATGAATCCGCTAGATGTAATGCAAGAAATCACTCCCCAGGAAGTATTAGCTTTTGCGGAAGAATGCGCAGTGCCTGAGGTAAACCAAAATCAGATAGAGGAGTTCCTAGACTTGTGTTATCTAACTAAAACAGAGACCCCAATGTCCATCTGCAGGATTTCTGTAGAAGTAATGAAAGACGCAGTGCAAATGGAAAGCCAAACCTCTGAGGAGAAATTCCGAGGTAAAATGGATGAGAATGTAAGTAAAATAGATCTGACCGAGTCGTGCTTAAACGAAGAACAACAGGTAAGGTTTAGGCAAATGCTTAATAACAATAGAAATGCACTAGCGTTCTCAATGGAAGAGTTAGGTCACTGTGAAATAGCGCCGATGAGAATCATTGTGGATGAGTCGCAGGGAGTTATAAGTTCCAGACCATACCGATACTCTCCACAGAAAATGGATATCATCGATGAACAGGTTAGGCAACTCATAGATATAGGTGTCATAGAGCCCAGCGAATCGGCTTGGCGAAGCCCGCTGGTGGTAGTGCAGAAGAAAGACGGCAAACCTAGGCTCTGTACAGACTTTCGCATGCTTAATCAAGTCACTTTTAAAGATAAATTCCCCATGCCCACGGCTCGCTCGCTTTTCCTATATATGGCTTACAAGAAACCCACTATGTGGACAGCTTTAGATCTGTTGAGCGGCTATCATCAATGTGTAATCGAAGAAGACAGTAGAAAATATACCGCTTTTGAAACCCCGATGGGTGTGTATCAGTATAAGCGTGTACCATTTGGCTTAGTTGGCGCACCTTGGCAGTTTACCAAGGTAATGGCCATAGCGCTAAAGGGATTGATTCCTAGAACATGCTTAGCATACTTAGACGACGTAATTGTCTACGACACTACATTTGAAGAACACCTGGCGAGCGTTGAGGTGGTTCTCCAAGCTTTGGCGAGAGCTAATCTCAAACTAAAACCGTCAAAGTGTGAGTGGTGCCGTAGTGAAATCAATTTCCTCGGCCACGTAGTAAACGCGGAAGGTGTGGCTACACAAAGGGTAACCACAGAAAAGATTACAGCCTTTAACCGTCCACATAATGTGAAAACCATTAAATCCTTTCTGGGACTGTGTAACTACTACCGATCGTTTGTCCCTAATTTCGCTGATCTAGCGAAGCCTTTAAACCGGCTGCTAAAGAAAGAAGTCTATTTTGAGTGGACAGAGGCCTGCGAGGAAGCGTTTCAACAGTTAAAGAAATTGCTAACCTCGCCGCCCTTACTAATTCATCCAGATATAGGAGGGCATTTCTATCTACTAACTGACGCATCAGACGCCGCGTGCGGTGCAGCGGTTTGTCACAAACTAGATGAAATCTATCGTCCGGTTGCTTTCTGGGGATGTACTCTCCGGGACGCCGAATTAAATTATTCGGTAACAGAAAAGGAGGCTCTGGCAGTAATTAAAGGCATTAAGAACTATGAGGACATGTTGCAGGGAGCTAAAATCACAATAGTGACTGATCACAAACCGTTGATTCCCCTGCTACAAAGTGCCTACAAAGCCCCGTCAGCCCGGCTGAGACGGTGGGCTTTAGCGTTATCAGATTTTGATTTTGAAATCACATATGAGCCAGGAGCGACTCATTTTCTACCGGACTATTTGTCTAGAGTCTATCATGAGCATGTCCCAGGTGAGGAATATGAACCCGCCGTGGGATGTGAGTTATTTGAGGCCGAAGTTCAGGATGAAGAACTTTCTGTGGCTACGGTATTAAACGCGCAACTCCAAGATGCAGAGTGCGCGCAATTGATAGACTACCTGCAGGACGGAGACCTACCAACAGATCCCATTGAAGCTAGGCGAATAATGGACCAAGCTGATTTTGTAGGAATGGTAGCACCGGGAGTACTGTGTAGGTTCAACATCAAAAGGTATAACAAACACCAAGACCAACTGGTCAGACTCAAACCTCGTATGATAGTTCCAGGAAAGTTAATTCCCAAAGTCCTGAGACTATTACATAATGACATCTTGGCTGGGGGACATGTAGGGATCAGTAACCTCACTACCAAAATCTCTGAGAAATTCTACTGGCGGAACATGAACGCCGACATCGTAGACTATGTAAAGGCTTGTGAGACCTGTTCTCTAAGGAGACGGGCCCCACATTTCAAGGCCTTAGCTAAGTCTTGGGAGAGACCAACCCGACCCTTTGAGGTAGTACAGTGTGATTTCATCGGGCCGCTAAAGAAGGCTAGGGATGGGTCAAAATATATCATGACCTTCATAGACCTACTGACAGGTTGGCCGGAGGCTTTCACCACTAAAGACTCCACCGCGCAGACCGCGGCTAACTGTTTCCTAACCGGAATAGTGTGTCGGTATGGGCGGGTAAACCGCCTGCACACAGACCGGGGGGCGGCCTTCCTCTCAGGGCTATTCAGGGAAATCACTACACGACTAGCGTGCAAGCAAACGTTCACTACCGGGCGAATGCCGACTGGCAACGCTCGAGTAGAGAGACTACATAAAACCATTGAAAACCTGATTGCTTATTATATCCCTGACGATCACTGTAACTGGGTCGATCTACTTCCCATTGCATTATGGACAGTTAGATCCACAATCAGTGTACGGTCGGGATACAGCCCGCACACCCTGCTGTTTGGCAGAGATCCAATCAGTATGGGAATGCCTGAGCAAGGAACAATTCCTGAAACGCTGAACGACTGCGAGTTTTTCATGCAAACCAAGGATAATATTGCTATGTTTAGGAATATGGCTGAAAGGGTAGTTCAAAACTACGAAAAAGATCTGAGACTGCGAATTGACGAGCGGGCGCGGCCCACTCAGATGTACGAAGGTGATATGGTATACATGTACGACCCTCTAGCTAGTGAAAATAAAGCATCTAAGTTCTCAAACAGGTATACTGGGCCATTCAGGGTAATTGAAACAAAAGGAGACCACCTTGTTAGACTAGTGTCTTTAAAAACTGGAAAACAGGTCCCACATCTAGTAAACATTTCAAAACTCAAACCTGCACATGGGCCCTGGTCTCCCGCTGCCCCTCATAACATTCCCAAACTGGTGAGAGAAGCGAAAATCACTAACTCAAAAGGGGCAGATCCTGACCGAAACCCTGAATTGCATCACACTCCGACGGGTGAAATCGCTGAGGAAGATGGCGAAATAAGGGGTGCTGAGACTGAAAACTCAACGGGAACGACCGGTCCCCGTGAGCATGATGCAGTTCCTATGACCAGGAAGGTACCTACACAAAAACCTGGCCCAAGTCCCACTGATTTAGCAGAAACGGATGGGCAAATCACTGATGGTCAGGGCACCAGTGTGGACACCACGCTGTCCACAAACTTATCCTTTGTTCCTAATAAAGCCGCCTGTGAACGGGGAACAGCTGGCGCTAATGGACAGAGGAAACGCAAACGAGCTAAACGAAGGGGCAAAAACCAGCCGTTGGAGGGGAGATCCCCTCCAGGCAACAACAAGCCCATAAAACTACCCTGCGGTGATGTGCCGATCTTGGATACGTCGGAACAGAGCCCAGGAAAAACAGTAAAGGACCATGTCCCGACGAAAGGTGGCTATAACCTACGTCGGAACCGCCGCCCTAACTACGTCGCTCTGTCCAACGGCGGAGAGAGCGACGACATGGATGATTAATGCAGGAGATTTAGCCGCCCTGTGAAAATAAAGGTTCGGCGGAGCGGCACCGTTAGCATCAGCGCTAATGGAACAGGTGGTCTGCCTCACGGCCACCTTGCCGCGCCCAGGGGCGTGGCAGAAAGGGAGGGTGCGCACACCAAGAGAGATGCCAGTGGTTGGGCGTCATCTTTTGGGACCGGATGCATGCGTTCCCCCCCCACCTGAAACAGGATACAGCTCCAAATATGGAGACGGCATGGACAAGCGGGTCGGTTATAATTTCGTGGGATCCGCGCCGATCCACCAGTCGGTCCGCAACTCTGCTCCCAGACAGTCACCTCTGCTGCAGGTGATTGTGCGCGCAACCCAGCCCGGGACGAAACGGAGATAGATATTGATTCTATCTCTGAACAGAAGTTGGAGATAGAAATTGTTCAGCCTCCGACTTCTCCTGGAAGGAGCAGAAAGAGAACTTAGCTGGGACACTGATCCACCGACTCATGGGGAACTGTCTAGCCCTCCGGCCACATAGCAATCCAAAGGGAACCACTACTTTCCCTGCGGACACGGAGGGAAGGATTATCGTCCCCCTGAGAAGGAAACGGATTAGCCGGCCCACCCTGAGGGCGCTGCCTACCAAGGGAAGGTTCGTTGGGCCATTCTTTTAGGATTTTACCAAATGAAAGAAAAGGCAGTCGAGAAGGAGAGTGCTAAGAAACAACCGGCTCAGACCCTTAGGCGGTGGAGTTGGCCGGGCCGGGGCGGTGTCCGTCCGGACTCGACCGACGCCGGGATTGCCCGGAAGAAGCCAAGGACACCAGCCCGGCGGCCCACCAGAACGACCACAGGCGGAGCCAAGAGGTCCGCCAAATCGGCTCCAGCCAAAAAGAAGACAGCAGAGAAAGACTTCTACAATTTATCTGAGGTGAGTGACGCGGAGCCCGAGCCAAGGCTAACGGCGTTGGCCAAGCCGGTTCAGAAGGAAGAAGCGGTCAACCAACCAGTGCAGATACAGGCCGGCTGGTTCTGGGACCTTACGCAACCACTGTTCCAACTATTTGAGACTGTTGACGAAATTAGGAGAACAGTAGGACTAGATGTGCCAAAATCAAACAAACAGTTAGCTGAGATTAAAACTCAGGTAGCTCCTTTTATTCAAAGGACCACACAAAACTCTAAATGCGTCAGGGAAAGTACCAGCCTACAAACAAAACGAGGCGGCCGACCTCTGCCCACTCTGGAAAGGCGATCGGGAGGGGAACAGCTAACCGTCGCCGCTCCAGGACTAAAAGTGGAGGTAGCACCCGTTCAACACGCGCCAACCCCACCGGTGGGGAACGGGCCAGCGGGAGCTCCCCTCCTCCACCACTTACAGCCTGCGGACCCCGCTTGTTTAGACTTGAGCAGCTTGACAACGAGCTGCAACGCCAATCCCTCACCACTGCTATGGAACCAGCAGCAGTGGACGCCAACCAGCCAGCCGGGGGGCCCACTGTGGCCGAGCCCACTCCCAACGACAAACCCACCGCAAGTACCAAACCCATACCCCTCGAGCCAACCGTCGTACGACCCAACGGGGGCCGTTTCGGACTGGAACCTACTAGGCCAAGACCCCTCAGAGCAATGCGCCCCTCGTCCTGCGAACGTATGAGAGGCTTAAGAGTCACGGTCACCAAGGATGAGAGCGGGATCATCAGGCGAGTGGTAAATGACAACGGGCAAAACCTCTACGAGCATGTCCCAAACTAAACAGACCAGGAGGCCCGAGAGGAGAGCATTTTTCGGCGCATGGATGTTAGTAATGCGCAGAAAAATAAGGTAACTTTACTGTGAACATGTTTTAGATAAACTGCAAAATTAACTTTCTCAAACTATCGCTAAGGCCAAAACAAGGACAATGAAGTGGCTGGTGCTGTTAGTATTAGCTATAATAGGGGGCATTAGGGGAGTGCATAACGACTCCGGCCCACCTGAAGGGCTAGCCCCTAACGCTGAAGTAATAGCTTTAGAACAATATGGAGTAGTGTTAAAACCAGGGAAGTTAATGTCCACCGCGGATATAACACACGTTCGACAGGGCTTCCTAATCACTATTCCAAGGAGGCGCCCCTTCAACAAAGCTACCTTTGGCCAGGTATGTCACCGATATCTACAGGGAGGAGACGCCCTCGATCGGGCCTGCTACCACATCAGGTCGCTGGTCAATTGGATGGATCAGACGTCGCAGGCGCTTAGGGGTCGGTACCGAGAAATTCTTAATGAAACCTTAAGTTCCCTAATAAAGAACACTCAACAAGACCTTCAAAATCAAGAGTCGGAGTTAAAATCTAGTGGAAGGGTCAAAAGAATGAAGAAGTTACCCACTATGCTGGACGATCCAGGATGGCCGACCTTTCCTCTTCCAACCTCTTGGAATCAAGGGCTGGCAGCTGATGTCAAATATAACAGAGAATTGATTAGAGTATTGCAAGAATCTTCGAACCAAATGATCGAAGACTTGGCTCTGATGAACGAAAAACATGACGAGGCTGTCGAAAAAATTAACCATGTCGTGATAGGCCTACTGGACAATCTAAGATCACTAAATAAGGCACACAACACGACTCGCCGGAGGATGAGACTCGTGCAACATAAGGTAGATTGGATGGAACTGTACCTGAATATGATACCGGTCGCTCTGGAAGATAAGTTAGGAGAGATGGTGTATCTTCAATTAATGGTAGAACAAACTCGCGTGTTCAGGAAAGGTGTACAGCACCTGACGCGGGGCCAGCTGACTATGGACTTGGTACCCCGCCAATATATGGTCGGAGCGGTCCAGGAAGTGAACAGATACCTGAAGGGGATCCACCCCAGGTTCCATGTCGCGTTCACAGATCCTTCCTTCTATTACGAGAACAGTCAACCTTCGTTCAAATTCAATGAAACCACTCAGGAACTAATAGTGTATGTAAGGGTGCCTGTGGTGGCTGATGAACATTTGTTCCGTGTCTACGAAGTACTAACTTTTCCTGTGCCAGTGACGGTTAGGGGGCGACTTAAGAAGGACGCTCTCCAAATTGTTAATCTACCCAAAAGTGTCGCCATGTCCATGTCCCGCCAGTATTACGTACCATTGGCTAGTGGCAGTTGGTCAGGTTGCTATGGACAGACCATCACGCTCTGTAAGGACCTGCCCTATATGAAAAAGATTACAGACAACACCTGCACTGCTGCGCTACTGAGGCGCGACGACCTAGCGATCCAAGAAAAATGTGAACTGGACTATCTACTGGAAGCAGACTTCGGAGAGATGGCGGTATACCTAGACGACGGAGATATGCTGGTGGTCAGCGCCGACACCCGAGGCCAAATGATTTGCAGAAACCAGCCTGCGGTCGGAGTGAACATAGAAAATTACGCAAGGGTTCAGGTGGAATGCGACTGTGCATTCCAGACACAAGGAGCGTGGATACCGTATAGCTTGCGAAATTGTGATCGGCACACCAGGATCACCACGGTTGTGTACCCACATAATGACCTGTTGGAAGCAGCAAGTCGTGTGAAGGGGTGGGACATGAATTTCACAACGTCCAAAAACGAACCCACTATGTTGGAATCAGACCCTATCCCTGAAACAATTAGGAAAGACCTGCTGGAGATCGAGGAAAGCCTGAAGGCCAAAATACCTGTAACCTCCTTGGCCAAACGAATACAAAAACACCGTAAAGACTTGGCCAAGGGCATCAAGAAAGCGACTGACCGTTACGAGGTAGAGAAACACGCCCCGTGGTTCTCTATAGGTAACTTCGGAGGTGGGTTTGGTCTCCTCACCATCTTTTGCATAGTGGTAGCTGTGACAATTATTGGATGTGTTCTCTGGAAGTGCTGGCGGAACCACCAAGGCAAGGCTGCCCTGGCCGGACTAACCATGACTTTACCTCGGGCCATGGCCTTGGAAGCGGCGGACCCGGAGGAGCTGCTGCGCAGTGAAAAGGAACTAACTGGATGCCCGGACACGACCGCCAACCCCACTGCGGTGGCAGTACTTGCTATATTACTGGCAGTACTCGTCATCGCCATAGTGGTCCTCGTGTGGCGAAAGTGGAGAAATATTAGAGGAAAAACTGTGGATGGGTTGTACGTACAGTTTGCCAACCCACATATGATAGAAACAATCTTCCTGGGCGAACTGGCTATGCCTTCAGACCACACTTATACTGAAGGCTATGTGCTCATTAGGGATCTACTGGTGACCCAGCTGTGTCTGAAGTATACTCTGACGGTAACCTGGGGGGCGCAGCTGATGGGAGCAGCAACTAGACCTGGACAGCACCCATCTAAGGTGCCACTACCCGACACCCTGAGGGTATCTAAAAAACTCGCCCGTCTGATGATGAGTAACTTAAAATACAATACCAGGGCCAGACTACTGAGATATTCCTCGGGGCTAGCCACTCCTGTACCCATGGGAGTACCTCGCCTCATCGACGCAGGGTGGTCCGATGTCGGAGCGGACTGGCCTCAACCGGTGTTGGGACAAGGAACAATGCCTAACGCTCCTCCTAGATCGACCACGCCCACCTCAACAGCGACCGGAACAGGATCTGCATGAAAGACAATAAGGCCAGGGACATCCGAAATAAATCCAGGAACGGTTTATGAAGTTATCATATGACAATGTAACGAGTGGTAAAACCTGACCTAGTACTGTACAGGTAAAATTGGTGAATTAATAACACAGAGGTACGAATACTAAAACTAAAATGTTACAGGAAGTTCGCTGGGCAATACCTGTTTGGGTAGGTAGGGTTCTGTTGACTAGCCTGATCAATAAGGATTCACCAGTCAGGAAAAACTTAGTTCGGGTAGGCTGGTCCAACCGTCTCTCTATGGACCCATGGGTTATCTAAATTTCTCTCAAGTCGAGTGTCCCATGCCCGGTAGCCTAGCTCAACACTCTAATTGTTATTGATTTGGCAACTCTTTTAAAGTAGGGAACTATTTGGAACCGATCCTAGTGTCGCAAAATTTTAGCATTTTAAAAGAAAAACTCAAAATTCTGTATAAAACCTAAGAACGCTCAACGGGACCAATGCTCCCAACGAGCGAAGTGAACTTCCCCAAGCAAGTACCATCTACACCTGACCCCTGTGCTGTTGTTACCGCTAGGATCGGGCTGCAGTACAGGAGCCACTTGGGGAACGCCACTGTCTATTCTTTAGCATGCTTACATATATACTCTTCTCAAAGATGAGGGGGTTGCACAAGCAGCAGGAGCCTGCCCACAGGCCTGGTGTCAGTGGTGCCTGACAGGAGGCAGGACGTTGGGGTTACGCGTCACCGACGCTGCGAAGGGCACTGGGGTGGACGCCCGACCATGGCAGTCACTATGCCCCGGGTGGATTGGCTCCTGACAAGCGGTCCCTTCATCACAAAAAAAAATCGACGAGTAGAAAGAAATTTACCTAAAAACTAATATATAAAGCAAACCAATATTTGTGTAACTAAGAGTTCTTCCTCAGGGAATTCTGGGCAAAATATAATAAGAACGCAGAATAATTAGTAACATTCTCAGGGGGGACGCTCTGTGACAGCACACGAGAGTACCTTATACGTGGCTCGTTTGCTCCTGGCATAGACACGCTGCAGCGGCAAGGATATGTGCAAATCCTGACAAGGCGTGCTATATTTGGGAGCTATAACGGAGGTCACAAGGAAATGTAGTTACGGGACAACAGCGAATTGGTGACATTCACAGGGTGCTCGGCTCTCTCTCACTATATCGCGACTCCCTCAGACGGGACAAGCTATCCCTGGGGGGGAGAAGCTGTAGCGAAAACTCACAAGGCGGTGGAGCGAGGTGCTGTCCTTATTAATAGCCCCGTCGTCTTGGTAATGTGTAAATGACCACTGAATCACCGTATGTCTTAGGTCAAAGGATCCTGACTTTAACATAAAAGTCAGGATCCAACGACAACTAGTATATGAACAACTGCCCATAATTCAAGACTAAATTATTTAGACCACTTTTAGACCAGTTTTAATCGGGACAGAGACAAAACGGCAAGAAGTCAAGTTTCGACCCGGGTAAAAATTAGAAATAATTAAAATTAATAAAGGAAATGAGCGGCTTCAGAGCTGACCGCCGTCGAGGAAAATAAAATAAAATAAATAAATGAAAATTAGTCTTGACCGCCGTCGTGGCGCTAAAAGTATCCAGGTCTCCGCTCAACAGTTGAGCTGAAGAGGGGGGACATGGATTACTGATTCCCTGATGAACAAGCTACAATAAACTTGGTTGACACCCAAAGCTAATAGGATTACCCAATCTATTAGAAAGGAGATAAAAAATTCTAACTCTGTCTTTAGCACTACCTATCCCTGCCCGGCATGCGCATAGTTAGGATAAGCTGGGGGCGGAGTCTTTTCAGGAGTAGTCTTGACTCTCCACAAGAGAAACGGGCATAGACCTGAACAAGAAAACGGGTTTAACCTTGTACTGTACTTCGGTAAAGGCCCGACTTACTAGGTGCTGTCTGGAAGTAAGTGATCTAAGGAGATGCAATTACACATCTCTATAATTTAAAGGGGGTGTAGGCTGCATATTAAAAAAAAAAAAAAAAAAAAATATATATGCAGTCTGCTCCCAATTATAGCAATGGAAACTCGGTGCTACCCATTCTGGTCCTATGAATGGGAAAGTACCGACAAACCACGTGTAACTAATAAGGACCGGGAATCAGATCAGAAATGAACCTGAATCTGAGACCCGATCCTCTAGTGATAACTAAGCAAGGAACGAATAACCTCGACCTCCCTTGTACAGTTAATACTTAATGTCCTTTAATGACATTTATACCTCACGGAATGAAAACGCTACCCCACCGCTAGTCATGTGGTTTTTCCATATAATGTAGTGTATACGGTAGACAATGAGATGTTACTGGTAACATAGGTATAATAATTATTCAGTGAACTGTTTGGAGTTGGTGGCGCACCCGTTTGCATTATCAGAAGGGCGCCGCTACCCAATATAAAGTGGAACTCGGTCTTCAGACCCCAGGCTGAATGTAGGGGGTGAACGCCGAGTTACCACCTATAACTAGCAGAAAGAGAAGGGATTTTGTCGTAACAAAATCAATCAATAAGAACAAAACTGGGGTTTTAGAGCGGATACTTCACAAAATGGAGTCAAATATGTTAGAACAGGTGTCGCCCTTGAAGGGGGTGTTAACTTGTTTGCGTATAAATCTTTGGAGTGTGTTGGGTAATTATTCTACCACACTGTACAGAAAGAGTGTTATCAAGAGTATTGAACCTTGTGACCTCTTAAGGTAAATCACCAGGGATCCAATTCCTATCATTATTCTTATCTCCCCATGAGGTCGGTTAGGGAATCTGAGCGGGACAGTTTTGCATCACCTCTCGGGCATTCATGAAACCTTTGTAGGTGGATGTTCTTGTGACGGCTCAGTCTCGACCTGTGAGCATAGGCTCCCACTCATTCATCACAAGGATATCACTGTCTGAGATGTTTGGCAATCTCGGGCACTGATAAGCGTGGCTTCTGCGTTCAATGGAACGGCGCCTACTAAGGCCTGATCTATGAATGTACGAACTACCACGGTGTACACACATGTATCTCTGCTTGGGACGCTTGATAATCTTTGTGGTGTTGGTGCCTTTCTAGCTCTTAATAAGAATACCATTCCTTCTTTCATTATATTCATACAGAATCTTCATCTGGGAGTTCATTCAGTGTCTTAGAGACTTCATCTCGGTCTCCTCACAGTAGTATTTTTTCCTCTTCGAGACGACTTTGACAATAATACTCACTCTAACACTTATTCTAACACAATGACACTGACGAAGTCTTGCTGTTAGACTAAAACATGGGATGGGTATCTGTGGCCTTCGCCACTACATCTCAAACTTACCTTGGAGTCGCCAACAGCTCGTTGGACGGCTCCACCTGTGGTGTCGCCTTACGTGGCCGACACGTCAATCTTTCCAGTACTCTGTAAGGGGGACAACTCATCAAAGAATTCTGTCACAGCCAATCTAATGCTGGGAGGTCTGGACCAAAATACTTGGTCACCTACTGTCATCTAAAACTTACCAGGGTAAAACACCCTAGGAAGCGTTTGCTACCTAGGGCACCCCATGTGAACTGTTTCCAATGTAGACATTTACACTAATGCCCTGTACGTATAACGACTAAACAAAGAATCCTGTTACAGCAAATCTTATGTTGTAACTCTCAGACCGGAATCTCTGGCCACCCATGCCTGATTATCATGTGCAGTGTCAGTCCCCAACAGTTAATAGTATCAAATAATAACAATACGATACGAATTACCCACACTCCAGAAAACCTACTTAGATCGGTAATGTCAACACACCGCTAATCAGAAAACCCCCTAATATCGCCCAACCACGCGCGAAGTAAAATGCTTGATCATATTAGTCTAAACAATCCGCCCACTAAAATTATATAGCCTGACGCTTTTCAGTGCCAACCGTGTCACATTGCTTCATTTACATCACCCTAACATACCGCAGGACCTGGAAAAGATAATAAGTTTAGTACAAAAGATCCTGACTCTCGGCCCGCGCCCACCATCTTGGAACCAAAAGTAAACACTAGGTGGCCGCCCACGCTACCCGTTACTAAAATTACCAGCGAAACAGTTTCTGGTTCCGGGAGTGACATCAGCTTCCGGAATACAACCACGTGAGGGCGAGCCGAGAACCACCAAGAAGAATTTGGCCAACAATCTCCTTAAACCCTACGGGTTAGTAGCCTGCCTAACGTGCGAACAATAGGGAAAACCAGGAACAATACTTACCAGGCGTGGGGGCGGTCGAGGTAAAGGTCCGGCTGAACAGAAGGGAGGGCGGTGTCCGACGACGAGCAAGGGCGGTGAAACATCTGAGTCCTCCCATGATAACAGTCTGGAGCTCCCGTAAGAACGTTCTGGCTGCGCCTCTTGGATAATAAAACTTAAGTGTCCTAATCACAGGCCGGGAATTGGACTAAAAAATTGATTGGTGGAAATCGCTCCGGAATTAAAATATGTACACGGGGGAGTGCCGGCGGCCTATTGTGCAAGGGGCAACCGAACGAAGACCCGGCCCAAGGCCCGGGCCCAGCGGCGCAACACCCGGGCGGACGGCATGTAACCGTCTTCCAGCTCGCGGAAGTCATTAACGGTCATAACACCGTCAGCCACTACCTTTGAGAGGTGGAGGGCATGACCAGTGTTGACCGTTGGCACACCGTACCAGTCATTCGCCCTTTTGACCTCGCGACTAATCCGGGGAATGATGCGGTTGATCCATCTCTGAAGAGATCCGTCACTGTCTGTGCGCGACCACACACGGGCATCAAAACCCGAGGGGGTCGCTAGGAGGAGGGTGGCGGGAGCGGGGTGGGCCTGTATGTTCCAGAATGCTCGGTTGAATAATTCCGCGTAGAAATTAACGACGGCGTCCGGGTTGATAAACAAGGGAAGATACAGGCGTAGTTCTGGGTCCCAGGTCAGGATGTCGAGTAAGTTCGTAATCACAACCAGGACGTCATCAGGATATAACATATGGTGGGCAAAGGCAAAGCCCGCCAGCTCCGCCGTCGTGGCCTCCTCACTCGGAAAAACTATAAAGATATGGTCCGTGTGGTTCTGGATCAGGTCGGGATAATCCTGTACGCCAACCTCCCGTTCTGTACAAAAAATGGCTACTCGCACCATGGTGAATGAGGTTGAGAAAAAACGATAAAGAAAAGGAGCTAACTAGAAAACACGTCTTGACACGTTGAAATTACCGCCGGCACTGATTAAAATGACGTCAAAACGAGGCTAATTTGGAAAACCCCTTTTTGATCCAAAAGATCCAAATTCTGAAATCGGCTAGCATGATCAAAGCATCGTATAATTTCGTATAAAATCTGTGCTAAACTAAAGTTTAGGTCCCCAACCAACATAATCAAGCGCCAGAATTAATTCATATCGGCCCAAAATATCAGGTCGAACAATCAAACTTGAAAGTTTGATCGAAGCAGAAATTTGCCATCCGGGCGCTTCGCGCCCGAAGGATCCAAATCGAGGTCAAACCTTGGGGGGGAACTCCAGTCAAGCGTCCCGCTAAGTACACGTGTACTAAGTATAGTTGGCGGACGCGTGACGGGAATGGTGGTATTTTCTGGTTCCAACTGCTCGGTATTACTAAACCTGATACAGAGACCTTGTATTTATTGTAAATAATGTTGTTCTGGTTGAAATTTGATTGAAATTCAACACGCATTGTATCATGAAAGTCGTTCGTTCAAAATGTCCGAATTCTCTGAATTGACTTATGTTGTGTTAATTTGTTCTGAAAATTGGATTTGATGTACACTTGTTACTCTTAGAAGTTTAAGACAACCCTACACTGTATATATGTTGAGTTCTGTTGACTTGTTACAAATCATAAATATCAGAAACTGTACACGCGCGTACTAAGTCAAAACTGAATTTGTCACCTTATGCACGGGTGTCGCAATCTTTGAATCTTAAAATCAGCTAACGATGCTGAGAACTGACTCTAATGTACAAGGCACGTACTAAGTGAATACCTAAAGATGACGAATACTTCATCCTCTAAAAGTTGACTTTGTCATTTTGTAACGATGATTATGCCATCATCTACGTTATTACCCAAATAATCATGTTATCAATTTTAACACTTACCTTGTCATTTTATGAACGAGTTCTGCTAACCTTGAGCTTCAAAATGTGGAAAATCAACTCAATGAATAATTTCACTGTGAATTTGTGTTGAAACTGGATCTACAAATCTATTGATACTGTGTTGAATGTACCACGAGAGTCAAGGCCACCCCACCATGGTTTAACAAATATATCCAATCATCAAAATTGGGAGCTCATTATATTCATTTGGTTTGAGCTATGTCGTCCACCTCCTTAAACTCAAACACCTGACCGCCGTCGAATGTACTAATGGCTTAGTACTTTTTATACATTGTCATAATATATGATCCAACAAGGATCAGGCTTAGCAAGTCTACTTCTAGTCTACTCCTAGGAGAAATATCTTACGCTCCTAGCGCCACCTGTTAACCAGTATAAAAGGCGCTGCAAGGTAGGGAGCGAGCAGTTAGTGAAAAGTTTGTGAGTTAGTTGGTTAGAAGAAACATGTTTAACCAAGGAGTTATACCTGGAGTAAGTACATCGACTCCGTGTAACAGACTGGAGTTTACCAATACCCACTACCTCGGACATAGGATTGTGTTAGAGCTAAATGCTAGAATGGTCTAGAAGGCGTTGGAGCAACTCGTGTTCTAAATGTGGTTGATTGCTGATAGGAGATGGGAGGTGGACTGATGAAGACTTATACATGGTGGCTTTGACTCGGGATGAGCTGTTTATTGAATAAAACCCTTTCATATTAAGAAGTTCCCTCATCGTTCATTTCTTTTGAACTATTGGGAAGTGAATGGACAAACTTTAAACGCGGTCTGAATTACTCAGACATTCTGGAAAGCAACTTACGAAGACTTGGATATATACGAATCTTACGCAGTCTTAAATCAAACATTAACAATAGTTCAAACCCTTTTCATCTGAATAGAGTCATATATAATCATCAACCCCTTTCCCAAAACGAACCCCCATTTCTTCAACTTGTGGTTCAAGAAACTAGCAAATTCTAACTGGTCTGTTCGTTAAGCCCCATACCCACTAGGCAATTTTACCGGCGACTGGCGACGGGCAACAGCAGACTCATTGGTAAAATCGTCACCAATTCAGATCAAATGTTAGTATCTAACATTAAAATGTTACATACTAACATTTGATCAGAATTGGTAATGATATAAGCATTGATTCTGCTGTTGCCCGTCGCCAGTCGCCGGTAAAATCGCCTAGTGGGTATGGGGCTTTAGGATTTGCTGTGTACATACTGTCTTAGGATTCATCATGAAAGTTCTAGAATCATTACTGTCATTGGTTCCTCATCTTTTACTTGTAGCTAAAAGCTTGTTTATATACCATAACATCTATATATGCATTAGTGGTCTGTTTGGTCTCCATACACCTCAAAAGCGAAAAAGACTTAATAAATTATATTATTTTCATTCACTTTCTTTGTAGTACCTTAGGTAGCATTTCAACTTATGGACAGTCAGTCAAGAACAATGCTTAACTCTATATATAAACCTAATCCTAAGGAAGTGAGAGTTAAATAAGCAGATCATTAGAGGCTTTCCACCAATGAGGAAGATGTTTACGAAATACTTCCCTGTGAGCTTCTCACGGTAATACACTTCCATGTGGGCTGTTTTGTGGTAATACAATCTCCTTAAGAAAACATTAAAACCTCAGAGCCGATCATATGCCATATTTAGACTGGCTTCCACGGTTTGTAAATACTACAAGAGCTGGCTCCGCCTCGATTTCTAATCACTATTGGAGGGGAAGAAGCTCCTTGTTCTGTAACAGTGCATGGAATCTTTATCCTTTGTTTTTCTCATTGCTTATGATGATTAGCTCTGTTTCTAGAATACATGAAGTGTCTTTATTGACCACATGTTATTCAGTGTCATTTTCTCTAATCGAAATTGTTTAGGAGAATTGTTCTTCAATTGCTGGCCTCGAGAGCTTTTTTATCCAAAAATAATTGAGTACTGCCGAATCTTGACTTCCTATTCAATGTCTAAATATAAGGAAATGGGTGCCAACTATATAGCCTGACCACTGATGATCTGTTGTTGGGAATTAACAACACAGGGAGGCTATCGAATCTGCAAACCCTTTTCAGTCAAGGTCGTAAATTCTAACACACTGGCTTATTTTAGTATCCTTACATTTATACATTGTCTTGCATCATTTATTTAACGAAAGAACTATACCCGTGGTTGAAATTAGTTTCAAGCTATAGGTACCTAGCAAAGAAGCAAGGTGACGGTGACATTTTGTGACGTTTTTAAAACGTTATGTGACGTTCTGCGATGTTACAAGAATGACGTCACAACCTTAGCCTAGCTAATAATGCTATTTTTAGGGTGTCTTTTAGTTATCATAAAAAGAAATCTATCACTTATGTATTGCTAATAATAAACTAATTGTATTGCTGATAATAAAATAATTTTATGATATGAATAATAATAAATGATATGTTTTTATAAAGGTTGAGCTATGTGTCATGAGAATGGTTGGGAGTTTACTGGAACCATGTATTCATAGAGAAAGAGTATCTTCACTCCCAACCACCGAACCCTCGCCTCGAGGAATTTAATGTCTATCAAAGTGTTAATCACACTATTTCTTTCTCAATTGTTTTGATATCTAGGGGGATAGTATTGGAAGATGTAACGCGTTGATATTTACACCAAAATACATCTACCTTATAGGTACGGAAATATCTTGATGGCACCTTTCACTGGTAAGTAAGAAATCCTTTTGTGGAACTGATCCCAGGATTAACTAAGTTGGCTTATTGGGAGGAGATCAAGAATGTTTTAGGCGCGATTACCATCCAGTAGGTTTATAAGACCTGTTCCATTGTCATTATGTCCTGCCCTATACTGACCTGTTAACTTGATACATGTATATCTTGTCAATGTATCCCATAGACTTATCATACATAATCATATACATCGGAAGGAGCCTATGCTAGTGCCCCTCCCACCTTACTCTAAGGTAAATTGAAATACATGAATTCACTAGAGGGCCAGCCTCTTCCTCTCCTCAATGTCGTATACGAAACAAATTGACAGATATATAGCTTTCAGAGGAATATCACCAGGACGCTAGTTCTTATTTATGTGTACCTGACATGCTACTTTCATACTAGTTTGACATTATTATTCAAGAATTATCTTAAGCTTGCCACGTTTTAGGATAGAGCCAATCATCTCTTATTTTATGTAGGCAGTGTAATGATTTTCCTGTTTCATGTATAAACCCCATGCTTTGTAAAAAGTTAATATCTTGATTACATAAAACTCGATTTTACCAGAATTAATATATTGATACGGACGAAACACATGTACAAGCACAGTCTGATTAGCTATTATTCTTGGACATGGACAATACGATGACAAATACATATACTGTATTGGTACATTGCATGCAGTAGTGTATAGTATACATGTGAGTACGTTTGGCAGACATGTTCACACTCCTTGTTGTCGTCCATACCACAAGTTACTTACTTTGAACCCTTCGATCCAGTCAGACTCCATCGAACACTGGTTAACCATTGAGGAAATTAAACTGAATCATGTTAAGATTTTCTTTTCGTTTCTGGAGAAATTCTTTCAAAGTAAATTAAATAATGCTTCAAGATTACGTCTGACAGTTTAAGTATTTCCGAGATCTGATGGTTCAAATTATGACTTCACAAGTTTATATTGATATTCTTCTAATGTCCTTTACATGATATTATGTTGAGCTCTAAGGTAGTTCACATTTAGATGTTCCCGAACAGCGAATTAATTCTGACAACAATTCCACGTGACAATTCTGCCTTTATGCAAGGCTCTATACAATAGAAATTCATACCAGATTTAAATACGAAAACCTTATCATAACGTTTGCACTTTATACTATATCTATAATTAGTATTTCATAGCGAACCATACAGAAAGGTTGACTTGGGTCGTTGCTGGTTCACTGTTATTTGCATAACTCTATAACCAGTAATGATCTTTATAACTGGGGCCAAAGACTTAATCCCGGATTAATAGGGCTTGAACGCGCACCACACGGCGGGGTGCCAACCGGGGGAATTGGGTCGACCATTATCAAGAGGAAACATTTCGGATACTCATTCCGTCCCATATTCAAATTTTCAAAGTTTGACAAGCAAATATAATTTTACTATAGGACCTATATAATATGTTCCTTCTATGAGTGGGTCAGTAAGGTATTAATTCCCGTTATATTGGAGCGAAATAACAATTTGAAGGCCACAAAGAATATAACATGTTTTAATTTTTGAAACACTGGCCAGGTGTCTTTTTCCTGATATATAGCTGACTCAAAAACATATTTGGCAAAGTGTGTATAACCGAAAGCAAATATAACTGAAATTAAATTGAATCAAAATAAAGCTAAAATCAAAGGAGCAAGCATAACTATTAATAAAATATCATTGTAAAAACAACTGAAACAGAAAAGTGTAAGAAATGAATCGTTGTTGTCAACATAATAAACAATGCAATAATTAATGCAAAATTAATAATGCAAATATCTCAATAGAAAAAGCCTTTTTAAACATACCACCTATTTGTGGCTGTGGTTGGTGAGCATGTTGTAGCCCTGAAGTAAAATACGGAAAATTCCTTTTTTGAGGCAGACAAAAGATGATATTTTAACCCCTAAAAAATCAAATATTTAATCTTCCGAAACATACTAAAAACATTAACCTTTATAGTTTTAATTATTGAACAAAGAATATTGAACCCATTTGCAAATCTAAAGCATTTATGGATTTTAAACATTCATTGCAACAATGCCCGAGAACATTTTTGATTATAGATGAGTTATATTTCTTACCCGAAGATGCTGCTTCCGGTGGAGACGTTGTCGTCGGGGACGCTCCTCCACTCACTGGAGGTGACGTGGACCTCCTCCTCGTCCAGGGGCGACAGGGGCTCCAGCCTCCTGGGCCTCCTCTTCCTGCTGGGTGGGGGCATGGTGGGGGGACTCCTTCCTCCTGTCTGCAGCATTGGGGTGGTCTCAGCAGGGTACCAATGTGTGGGGTACCATCTTAGTCATCACAAAATAACAGTTATTGAGTCAATTTCTGCTTAGAGTGTCCTGGAGGTGGCAATATTATACCAATTAACTGTTCTAGTGCTGTGGTATGGACGTTGATAAAGATGTATTGTGGGACACAGTAAATGAGATGCAGCTCTTTAGCAATGGTTATAGAGGTGATGCAGTTCTATAGCTTTGGTGCTATTAATACTGAAACGTAGACTTTTGCCTTGGATTGTTTCTTTTTCTTTTAGGGATCAATCACCCAGTCTCTGGAAGGGTACAGACACTCATATACTTCTCAGAGTAGTTCGTAGAGTTCACAATGTAAAAAGCCAATGCTGTTAGGTACTCAACTTTCATTAAACGAGAGAAGATGTTCGATCCGGTTATTTTGGAAATCTACAAAATGCTGTTGTGGCAAAATCAATGGAACTGTATACGTATATGGACTTCGTATACTGACACTAAAACTGTTCACATCCAGTCGCCAATACTTAATCCTGTCTACCCTTTTTAACCACTGTATTCTACCTGGCACTGTCCCCTTTTTCTCCGCAGGTAGTCATTGATTAGTTTGGCAGCAATGGTTGTGAACAATTCCGTCGTCCGCCTTATGTTTTCTGTCACAACTTCCTTGTATTGCATCCGTTGTACAGATTTCACAACTTTTTTCTCCAGGTTGATTAAGGATCCTAGGAGCAGCCAATTTGATATACAAATCACTTGTTTCAGTAGGAATACAAATATTGCGCAATAAAACAGGTGGCTTGTTCTGTGTGATCAGCCGAAATATTTTTTCCCAATTGTCTTGCAGTATATCTAAATTTCTATTCAAAATTCCATCCAAATTGATCCTCCTGGCGAAGTGATACTGTTGATATAGCTCGAAATGACCACTTGTCCTTACTCGAGGATCTTAATTGTTACAGTATTATTGACTAGCAATACGTAGGAAAGATCAAGACAGTCCGGTCAAGACAAGGCAAGTTCAATGCATAGGTGCATGGGAAACTAACGTGGATGACTGGCTCATCCACGTTCTATCCACAGATACCTGATCATCCACGTCCAGCAGTGGTAAGCAAACCAGATCAGACAGTGGATTATCCAGAGCCGGGGGATCCTGGTTGACCCTGGTTATCCGTACATGATCCCAATCCGACCTGCTGGAGGGACCTACTGTCCGATACGTCCGCCACCTCTGGAGGAACTCCCTGGAGGATCTCACAGGAGGAACTACCTCTTTGGAAATTATTTTTGTGTCCAACTCCAGATGGTGATCTCCCTCCAGGTGTCCACCCCTTGGACCTGCTGATTTCGCTGGCACCTTACGTTCATGCGGCCATGTGCATGTGTTTCGCTGGTTTCCTGCCAGCTGTGGCCATAACTCAGACTTGGTACAGTCCTCCCCCTTGTGGTCCTGTATTGAGGTTCGACCAGCGGTCTACTGATGTGACCCTATGGCTCTGTGTTTTAGTGGTATGGGGTGCAGAATATACATCATTTGAATTGGTTAATTTATTGATTTATTTTTCAGCAATGGCATACGCTGTATAGCCTTCGACCTAGATGGTATGACTGTTGGCTTCCCTACTTGTCACTGGTAAACAGGAAGCACAAACTGATACAGGAATATAGGCTCATAATTGTCTTTTAATGATCATATCCTTCAAAACTAGATGTCCTCCTAAGGTTATGCGGCCTAAAAGCAAGAGGTATCAGATCCAATATTTAATTATAAACAAACTAAGTTATATCTCTTAGAAATTGAATAGAAATTGTTGACAGTTTCTTTAGACACACTCGGTTTTAGTTAACACTTGGCACCTCATATGTCACATCCCAATGAGATTGGCTGCCCACTCCCTCCAAACGCCACACGTTCTTAATACTGCCTGCTAGGTCTAAGTACTTATACTTCCAGCCGCCTAACGTTACCTCACACCCAGGATGGCCATTTCTAGCACCGCCTTGTAATTCGCTGCACAAAAACATGGTTCTTCCTCCCAATGTTGATGCTGGCAATTTGAGAACATGTGCTTGATTTATTTAAACTGACAGCCAAAACAAACAGAGCTTCATACGAAGGCGTAAGGGTTGAGATTGCATTACACTGCTTTGTATTGCAATGGGACAAATTATGGTAGTGCCTTTCAGAATGTCTAGCCTTTTGGCCCTACTTCAAATCTACAATATGTGGTGGCACTTGTACTGGCTTCGGATCTGGAGAGGGTATTGTGCAGTTAACAGCATGAATGGGAGGTTTTCATTCCATTACAAGTGCATAGTGGCAACGTATAATATTTGGGTGTGCTGAGGATCCCAACGAGGACTCTCTAATGGATTGGATGTAATTGAGCGGCCCAGCATGTTTGAGTATTGTTACAGGAAAGTTGAAAAGTAAAAACAACAATTTTGAGTCTACCCTTTCATGGCTGGGCTATTAACTGAATTACATACTGCAATCTGGTGTAATTCAATGTTAGTTTTCATTGGTGTTTCCCTTAAGCTTGTACTGGTGTTGGCCTTTTATACTGTGAGACATCAAATTGTGTTATTACAAGTTGTAAGTTATGGTATGCGAAGATAACCAGGCTAGACAGATATTGAATCGGCTATAAGGAGTAAGGAAGTTTCAGCATCGGTAATATTCCAAAAGTGGGGAAGTCAAGCTAATGATCCACGTTGCGACGTTTTGCAAACCGACACAAAAGATAGTAGCAAACCGATTTTTGGGCCGACGGTTAGTTGTCGGTCCTGAATCGGTTTGACAATTAAACCTGTTGGTCCTAAAATCTTTCCAAAATCGGCCCAGAATCGGTCCCATACCCATGATCCATGATGAGGCTCAAAAACGACAGTCTTCTTGCTTTTTAGATTAGAAATGCATTGTGAATGTATGAAAAAAAATCGTATCATTTAATAATTTCAATTCAACAAATAATTTTGCATTAAACTCATTTATAGCATTGATGTTATCAGAATTGTATGATGTTTAGTTTGTAAAAGTTGAAATAAATAAAAATAATAAATATCCATCAGAAGTATTAAATGAGCGTACATGATTTTCCCTAATGTATATATGTTGAAGATTGGAATCTAATCGACTCTAAAATGAATGAAATTACATTGAAAATATATAGACATGATAAAATCGGTCCAGAATCGGTCCAAAATCGGTCCAAAAATATTAAACATGCTTAATAATTTTGTCGGGCCATCGTCGGTTGGAAATTGGTTGGAATAATTCACTCTCAGATATGTCGGTTGGAAATCGGTTAGAAAAAATCGGTTGACATGATCCACGTGACGATTATTATCCACAATCGATTTTGAACCGATTTTGAACCGATTTTGGAGATCGGTTCATTATCGGTCGAATTTTGTTGCATTTTGACGATGCGACATTTCCCAATACGACAAAACATAGGAGACTAACATAAACCGACCTCAGGACTTGTGATCCACTGTGAAGTTGAAAACCGATTATTTCTTTGCATTTCAAACTAGAAATGAGTAAGAATACCATGGGAAAAAGTGGTATGGTTTTATTATTAAATTTTGACAAAGAATTTTCCATTAAACGTATTAATCTGTTAATAGTATGATGTTCTCAGGGAAATTTAGAAGCCGGGAAGAGTGAGTGGCTCACCCACGGTTTCCCTGCCTAGATATTCGTACTCTTGACGGTTCTCATCCAAGTCATGCTCGATCTCTCGAAAGTATGAGTGGGATGAAATCACACGAGCATTGTCTGAGCTTGCTGTGAAGCTGTCAGGCAGACGCGTGGTCATGTAGTTCTCAGAGATGTGACTAGGGGTGGGATTCAGTTTGTGACGCTCCCAGGTAGGGCATCAGGGCTTTCGATCCAGGAGGGGTCAACACAAGGTTGATGTCAGGGGTTAGACTGGGCCCCGGGTCAGAGTTTTGTACTGAGCGCCTAACGGCTGCCTCGAACCGACGATCCTAGGCTCAAAACGGGGACCATGCCCAAAAAATTAAAAAGGTGGTAGTGTGTAGGCCAATGTCCCATGTCTTCACCCATAAAACCATTGACAACCCGACCTCGTGCTTCTGGCCGGTTCATCCCCATTTTTGTGCGGCCGGGTTTGCCCCTGCGTGTTCTATTCCCTTATTTCTTCTACTTCCACTTTTTGGCTAAACTTCGGTCTAATTCTATCTCATGGACCTTTATCTCTAGCTGTCCTGCTCTTCTAACTCTTTTCGCTGTCCATTCCCAGGAAGAAAGGAAGTGTGAACACAGTGAGTACCAAGACGGGACTGTTTATTTTCATGCAATCACTCTCTTATATAGCCATAACCTGGCTCCTGATTGGTTACGTAGCATCACGTGGTCACTTTGACCTTTTTGCCGCGGTCACTTCCGGTCAGTAATATATCGTGTATTACGACTTCGTGTTTCATAACTTGTGCATACATTTTCGTGCAGCTCGTAGCATACGAGCTCGTACCACACGATCCCGTGTACTTCGTGATCGCGCTCAACATCTAACTTTAACCATAACTTTACCAGGCAACATTAACTTGTCTTTTAACCTCTATAATTAATTGCACAAACTCGTGTCGTGACATTGAATTGATTACTATAGCAATAGTGCACCCAAAAATAATCATACCAAGTATATATGAACAGAAATATATGGAAATAATCAATATCCATGAGAGAGTATCAAATAAAGTATTAAATAAACGTGCATTTAATTTCCAAACTTATACTGAAGTATGACCTCTTATCGATCCTAAAATGAATGAAATAACATGGAAAATGTTTGGACTTAATTAATGAAATTGGTCCAGAATCGGTCCAGAATCGGCCCAAATATTAAACATGATTATTAATTTTGTTGGTCCATTTTCGTTTTGAAATCAGTTGGAAAGATTTTTATTTCATTAATCATCTCTGAAATCGTTTTGAAAAAATCAGGTGTTATGATGTCTGAGGCAATTTCCAAAAAAAAATGCCGACTGATTTTGAAACGATGCTTTTTTGTACCTATTCTGGGCCGATTTTGAAATTGGTCCTGTTTTGTCGTCTCGTGGATCATCAGCTTGAAGGCGGTGATCCATATATGAAAATGAACCGACACTGGACCGATTTTAAAATAATTTTGAAATATCAGTCCAAAATCGGTCCACTATCAGTCCAGGATCGGTTCACTATGGTGCACAATCGTCCCATGGATCATACCAACCAATTTTTTCAAACCAATTTCTGACCCGACAAATAAAAAAGCAAATCATTTCAACCTATTTCAAACCAATAATGGATCAACGAAATTATTAAGCATGTTAAATTTAACCGATTCTGGACCGATTTCATTGAGTCTATGTATTTTCGTTGTTATTTCATATATCTTTGTGTATATTAGAATGCAAATCTTATCAAAATCTATTAAAATGAATACTCTTTAATGCGTCACAAGGATTTTTACATTTTACTTTGTATTAATTAAACAGATTAAATATTGTATATCTGATATATTTATGGTCGTATTATACATAAGTAGACATGCAGTGTAAAAATGATATTTGCAGAATTTTGGTAAATAAACCAATCAATTTTTTTTCAGTATTTTCTATTCATTTCTAGTCTAATATAGTATAAAATAATCGGTTTGAAACTTCATTGTGGATCATAGGTAGTGGACCTATTCTGGACCGATTTTAGGACCAAAAGGTTTAATTGCCAAATTGATTCAGGACCGACCAAAACAACATCAGTCCTGAAATAGGTTTGCTTATGATTTTTTGTCAGTTTGGAAAACGTCACATCATCGATCACCAGATTTTGAATTAATCAGTTTCCAATACCTTCAATATCGTTACAAAGCTTAGAACATGTCATTTTTTGGTCAAGCCTGGTCCACAGTTCAGATTCTTAAAAAAATTCTTTTCATGAGTTTTTTTGTCTACCAGACATTGGCGGAGCCTGAAATTTGAGAAGAAGTTATTCTCGGAATAGGATATCTGGGTACAAGTTTGCTGTAGGTGGCGCTTCGGTAAGGTGAGAATGTTGGTGAATACAACCCCATAGACACAATGCTTAAGGAATCGTTTTTTCAACATTCTACCTAATCTAAGAATACTAGCATCTTCTTTTCAAGATATGTGCTTTATTTCATAATAAAGTATAATTATATTGTTAAATTTTCAGAGCTTAATTAATTGTTAAAGTAGGGTATTCTAGTATATAAGGTTTTCCCGCCTTCCCTGCCCCTAGCCTTATCACTGGTAACTATGGGGTTGTTTGCACCAAGGGTAGTGGCGGAGATAAGGGTTTGACCCTAGCAACGAGGGGGTCCAGAATCGGAGAATGCTTTACGTTGTTTTGGCACTAACTCCATCTTGGCTGATTTTAGCTGCGTCCCAACTTGGGCGACCAACGACTGCATTAAGATTAAGAAATTAGTACAACGTCGGGCGACAAACTAGAGCCGGTAAAAAATAAAAGTTAGTCGCCACGTTGGGAGGCTCTTGCTATGAAACTGCTGGTGACTAGAGGACACATTGGTCCCCAGGTGGGCTACTAACTTCACTAATCGCTGGCCACTAGACAAAAATATTAAACATGTCAAATATTTTACCAAAAACCCACGACAACTAGTGGTTTGGTTGCCAGACATCACGGCGCCAGTGTGGAGTTGGTTGCCAGGCTATTAACAACCTTAGTCATCTGCTGACCAAAGAAATCTAGTTGCCCAATTGGGGACCAGGCTTTAGATTCTAGATAGCTCAAATGTTCCAAACTCATAGTTTCCTTTTCTTTAAAGGAAACTTATTTTGTGGAAAAGCCTTACAAAAGAAGTAAGTAAAACGCTGAAAAAATTAACATCTAGGCTCGGGTCATCTGGCTCTATATGCTTATTATTGACTGTCACAGGTGATCCACGGTTAGCAAAAAGTGAATAAAAAAATCAGTGGCTTGTTTCATAAGAAACCTCCATATGACTACGTGAGTTTTGCGTTTCATAAAGTTACGATGACCTTTTTTGTCATTGTAGCTACGTGAGTTTTGTTTTTTATTACGTGAGTTTGGGAAGAGTTACTTGAGTTTTTGGTCAATTTACAGGAGTTTTAGGTCAATATACAGGAGTTTTGGATCGATTTACGGAGGTTTTGTTATGAAGCAGGAGTTTCAAACTTGCGTAAGGGTACATAGAGTTATATCCAATAGCCACCACAGTGTAAATATTTTCACATATTATACTCAAGTTTATCATATGATAAGAAAAGGTGTAAGCATTAACCCTACCTCTATGAGTTGGTTGAGAGAGCTTTTCTGGATATATTAGATTAGTCCCACATTATACAAATACTTAAAACAACTGAGTGGCAGATACATTGTCCTGATTTGTTAAATTGGGGAATTGTTAAATGGTGTAATGGAAATTTATTAACAATTAATATCAAAAAGTCACAATGGATGAGAACTAGTTTAGTAAAAGAAGATAGAGAAGACATAATCTTCCAAATTAATGATGTGCCATTGGATAAGGTACATAAATATAGATATTTGGGACTATTAATTGATTGCAACCTATCGTTTAAAGAACATCAAAATCACTTGCGAGGAACTGTCCAATTAAAACTTAATTATTTTAAGCTAATTCGTAATAGTCTTACTTTGAAGGCTGCTATTGCAGTATATAAAAATACTATTTTACCAGTTTTAGAATATGCTAACTTTATCTATGACCAAAATATCCAATTTTTTAATCAGAAATTACAAAAATTACAAAACCAAGGTTTACTAATTGTATTTAATCAACACAATATTCCCTATATGCAGCGAGATTCAACTGAGGTACTCCATAGGAATTGTAAGTTATTTAGGCTTGCACACAGACGTAAACTTCATCGTTTACAATATGCACATTTGCTGTCAAGAAAGGAGGACCTTTTGGATAAACGTGACATCGCTACTAGAAGGCATAATGGTAAATTATTTATGCTACCGAAAATTAACCATCCTAAATTCAAAAGAAACCCAAAAATGTCTGTGATGTCAAGCTGGAATGATCAGAAAGTTGGTATTAGAAATATTCTAGATAAAAATAAATTTAAGCGAGAAATGAAAAATAGTATACAAAACCCCTATGCTAAAATTCAATAGCATATGAGAATGGTATACTAATCATGACTGACTGATTGATGTTTGTAGTGAACTATAAAAATCCCATCTCATCTCATCCCATTATTAAATCACCATAAGTGCCATTCTTATGGCAGTGTGTGTATATAACAAGAAAATTGTTAATTTGTATGACCCGCATCCACTAAGTAAATATGTAAACATAGGGGTGCGGGTGGAAGATCAGCTCAGCTGAACCCAATTTTGCCCAAATAAAAACAATCCAAAAAAAAAAAAAAAAAAATTTTGCATGTAAAAAGCGAAAATGAAGCTAAAAAATGTCTTTTGGGTGCAAATCTGTGCCAATTTTTTTGCAGAGAAAATGAGGTTAAAAAAGCATGAGAAAATGCTGAAAAAAGCTGCCGTTAGCAAAAACACCCAACAATTGTGGAGGAAGCAGTGGAAATGTTATCTCAAGGTATGTAAAAATTGTCATTGGTAACCATATAAATGTAATTCCACACAAGCTTGCCAGTATATATCATATTTATCACAATTTATGAAACATGCCTCTGTAATTAATTATTACCAGACGGTGAGTTGGTCATTCTGTGAGGTCGAACCACGTGCTCGTAAGGCAAAATATATAAAAAATATATAAAAATAATTGTATGATTGGGGTTGTGTTGTAAATGTACCTTCCTCAAAACGAAAAAGAAAGGGCAAACTCATCAGATTCCTGTAAATAGGTTAAAAAATAAAAAGGTTTGCGCTGTGTACTCGTTAGAAAAATTATATTCAATCTATCCCAGGTCAGGAGGTGACCCTTTATTTTCTAGTTCTGAGGTGTTAAAAATATTCTTATTCGTGTGTTAACAAAGGGTTCAAATTGTTGTTGTGTAATTAAAAAAATTAAGGGTAATTTTTCTACCCACTCTTTGAGAAAGGGAGGCACCACAAATCTTTATAATGAGGGTGTGCCATTAACTTACATTAAGGAGAGAGGCCAATGGTCATCAGATTGTAGGCCTATTTATAGATATATCAAGCCTTCAATCTCCGATAAAATTTTCAATGATAAATTATCATCACTATGTTAGGTTTGGTTTGGAGCCTTTGGAATGATTAATAAATGATATTAAATTGTATAGCGATACCTAAGCAATTTATTTATTTCGGAGCAGGCGTGACGTCATCGCCCTCCGTTTCCATCGCTACGGAGATTGTTGTACCTCGACTATATAAATCGCCCGAGCTTGACCGTTGGTCATTCTCGTTCTAACCACCAGAGATTCACCATCGCTGCAGAATTTTAAAGACATTTTTAGGCGATTATTTGAATTATTTCTTCGATCTTAAGGGGTTTAGATCGATTAATCTTCGTAAAATATTTAGCGCAGACCTACCAAGATGTCGAAGAAGAAGAACTTTTGCAGAAAGTGTCAATCTAGGCACGTCACCCCGACGGGGAAGAAATGCAATCGCCTTGAAGAGACTGCAACAGGGGGGTCGGATGGCCTCTCTGGCGATGATGGTGGTAGAATTGAGATGGGGAATGTACCTTCGGGCAATTTCCCGGCGGCGATCCAATCGCCTCCGAAGGCTGCGGGGACTCAAGTTCTCAACGACAGGATGGGGGTAATGGAGAAAAACATCTCTAAACTCGTAGGCGCTGTCAACCGGTTGGCGGAGAAGCAAGAGGCGGCCATGGTTCCTCCGAAGGACGATTCCGAGGACGACAGCGATGGCTGGATAGAAGTATCTCCAAGAAAGTCCAGGCCAAAGACAAAGAAGAGGGGGAAGGTGCAAGCATCGCCCAAGCCGGTCAGCCCCGCCGTCGAGTCGTCAAGCGATGAATCGAGCCGCTCCAGCGATAGGTCCGCCTCGCCTACAAAAGATAAAGGTAAAACAAAGAAATATGCACAGAAATTGTATTGCAAAAGCGGAGATAAGCCTAAGAATGTGGAGGAGGTTCTGTTGGTAGGATTGAAGACTATCGAGAGATTAATTTTGGATAAAAAAGATCCACTCCCCGCTGTCAAGCATGTAAAATTATTGACAGAGAAAGCCTCTAAGCGATTGTACACGTTCGACACGTTTAATCAATATGATATCTCAGTAAGAGAGAGGGCTGGGAGGCTGGGACACGATGAATTTGGCAATTTCGATCAGGAGGAGATAATGTCATCTTTTTCCTTCGACAACACGTTCAAGGCTGGTGTCAGTAGCAAATCTGGAGGGGGTTACAAAGGTAAACAAAACCAGGGAAATGGGAGGTCCTACTCCGAAAAAATTTGCTTTCGCTTCAACTCTGACAGCGGATGCTATGGCAAATGTAACCTTAACCATGCTTGTATAATTTGCGAGAAGAAGGGACACAGCAAAAAAGATTGTGGGCGTGCAAGCAGCGATAAAAAATAGGATATCGTTTTAAAATCTGAGAAGATTCCAGGCGTTAAAAACTTATCTGACAGTGACGTCACGGGTACATGGGTTTCTTCTCAGTCGTGTTCGGGCTCGCAAGCAAAAAATGTTAAATTATACAGTAATTCCAGAAGTGTTGGTCCTAATGGTGGTTTCCTCCGTGTTCTAGAGGTAGAAAGTATTAACCAAGTCTTTGGGGAGGACCTTTCGTGTTGTATTTCAAATATTATCTCCAGTATTGGTACGATCGGTACACGCCGGTACTTTGCATCGCCGGGGTCAAGCCCGGGTCAAAGCGCCGATACCGCTGACGTCACGGGTTTCCGTGTCGAAAGTACACAAGCGGTGTCGGAGAAGGAGGAGGAAAATGTCAATCGGCAAGGTAACTTTGTTCAAAATATAGAAATTCTAGCCGATAGTTCTTATCTAACGGTCCATAGGGATGGAGTTGAGGTCCTTGTCGACAATTACCCCAAGTTTGAAAAAATTCCATCGGGTAGTTCAAGAGATATTAAATATTTTGAAAATAATCTTCTGGTCTCGGCGCGCTCGCCGAGTGGTCAAACTGTCAATGTATTCGAGAAATGCGCTCGTGGGGAATGCACCTGCGAATATTATATTAATGGCGCATTGGCGCAGCTTAGGCCTTGTAGATTCGAATATCTTCTTTCATTGGTGTCTGATGAGTGTAAAAACAGATTTAGACCTATGGTTGATGGGATAACAGATGGTTTTAAAATTGTTGATGATACTGTGCCAAGCGGGGGTCTGAGTTATGATTGTGTGACGTTCTCTGGTAAGTCGGGGTTGCCGATTCTTACGACAGAGGAACGTGGGGGTTGTTCGGGTCTCGGGGCGGACGGGGAATCCGGGCCAAGAACCGAGATGTGTTTCTAGAGTCGTGCCTCGCGCACGAGGGGGGGCTGAGCGAATCGATCGGCACTCGATGTCGACGGAGGACTGCGGGGGAGGGAAATTATGGTAGGGGTACGGGTCGGCCGGGGAACGGTCCACCCCTGAGTTCCGGTCCGCGGGGGCGACGGGCCGACGGTCGCCTATTGTTTGGTAGCGTGGGGCCGAGCACGCCGCGCCCTCGTCCCCGCGGACTTCGCTCCCTCGTTCCGCTCCCCATGTCTTCGTACCATACTACGCCTCGGTTTCCGGTACTACTTCGGGCCTTCGTGCCCTACTTCGTTCCCTCGTTCCTCGTTCTTCGGGCCTTCGGGCCCCTTACCCTATGTTTCGACTACCTATCTCGGACTTCGACTGTTTTGTCCTAACTTCGACTTAATTACTCTATTCGGCTCATCTTTAGTGGTTGTTTCAGGAAAGAGGACACGTCTGGACACCAGGAGAACTGTTGAAGAACTCTGTTTATTCGGGCCTCACCGCCCCTTTATATACTAGAGAGGTCAGCCCTGATTGGCTGCCTTCGGTCACGTGACCTACAATTGACGTCACTTCCGGTTTATATATTCCGTTTCCGGTTTACATTTCACTTCCGGTTTACATATTTCCGGGTTTCGTTCCATTACGTTTTCGTTATTCGTTCTTTACATATTCGTTATTCTTTCTTTGCATATTCGTTCTTTACATCTATTTCGTTCTTCGTTCTTTACATATTCGTTATTCGTTCTTTACATATTCGTTCTTTACATCTATTTCCATTATTACCTTATTTCTATTACTTTAACCTCTATGTATTTTGGCTGAATAGCCGTTCATCACAATTGCAGAAATTACAATTCTCTTTTTGAAGGTGATAATCGAAAAAAAATGGACAAAATTATTGGCAAAGAATTGGCTGAGGGTTACCTTAAAATAGTACAGGAAAAGCCAGCTTGCATACATTCTATGGGAGCAGTCCCAAAACCGGATGGTAACATAAGACCAATAACAGACTGTAGTATGCCTGAAAAAATCTCAATAAATAATTTCTGTGAAAATATTATTGAGGAATTTAAATATAAAAGTGTAGATAATGTTGTGGCTTTGTTAAATCCAGGAGACTATATGGCTGTGGTTGATATTAAATCAGCTTACAGGGCAGTACCTATTTACCCAGACCATCAGAAATACTTGGGAGTTAGATGGGAAATTAATGGTAAAACTGAATTCTTACAGGATTCCCGCTTGGCATTTGGTCTTAGACTAGGACCCATGTATTTTAATGAAATTTCTGAATTTATATATCATATTTTGTCAGATATTTATGGTATTCAAACAGTAAATTATTTGGATGACTTTATTGTCATTGGGTCAAGTCTAGAAGAGGCAACATGGGCACAACAGGTAGTTATAAGGGTCTTAAGATACATAGGCTTCCATATAAGCTGGGGAAAAGTTACCCCACCATCTCAGATATGCACCTATCTGGGTCTGGAAATTGATTCAATTAAAATGGAAATTCGGTTGCCAAAGGAAAAGCTGGTTAAATTAAAAAATTTAGTGGTAAAATACGGTCAAAAAGCAACCATAGGCAGGAAGGAATTGGAAAGTTTAGGAGGCCTCTTATCCCATTGCGCTCATGTTGTGGAGGGAGGCAGGGTTTACTGTCGAAGGGTTTATAACCTATATAAAGTCCTTTTAAATAATAATTTAAAAGCAATAAAAATAGGACAGGCATGTAGGGATGACCTGTTATGGTGGGAAAAATTTCTGGAAAATTTCAATGGCAAAAGAAAATTAGAATACAAAGAGTTTCCATACCCAATGGTATCAGACTCATCTATGAAAGGTTTCGCTGTATATATGGGAAGTGACTGGAGGGCAGGTAGTTGGGACAATAGCATTGTTCTCCCAGTTTCGGATTGTAATCATATTTTGCAAGCACCTACAGATATTATATATGATAACAAAAATATTAATGAATTAGAATTATTCCCTATAGTACGTGGCCTGCAGGAATGGCTGAGCCAACTTGCAGGTCACAGTGTAAATATTTATACAGACAACACACAAGTTTTTCATATGATAAGGAAGGGAATAAGTACTAATCCGACGTGCATGAGTTGGCTAAGGGAAATTTTTTGGATTTGCAAAATATATAAAATAAGACTGGTTCCTCATTACATTAACACAAAGAATAACCTGGTGGCTGACACTTTGTCTCGCCTATTATATTTTAAAAGTGAGGACGCAGTTAAAAGGTGCATTTTGGGTGCAAATTTGTGTTGCTCTAACGCTATTTTTGACTTTTGCAGAGAAAAGGTGCCTGAAGAGGCGAGTGATAGCGTTGAAAAAATCCGCCGTAGGGAAAACAACACAAAAGTTAAGGAGGATGCAGTGGAAATGTTATTTGAAGGTATGTAAAAAATTTCAATGGCAGCCATTTAAATGTAACTCTAAACAAGGCTGTTTATATATCTCTTATCTGTCTAAATTTATGAAGGCATCCTCCGTTATCAATTATTACCAGGCGGTAATTTACTATCACAATGTAAGGGCCAAGCCAGTAGCAGGCTGGTCCGATGTAAATATAAAAATGGTTGTAAAGGGAATTAAAAATTCCAATTTTTGTGAGGTGGATAGTAAAGAACCACTGGAAGAGAAGCATTTAGAAATGTTGTATAGGAAGGTAGATTGGTCCG
Source organism: Lepidonotus clava (assembly GCA_936440205.1). Taxonomy (NCBI): domain Eukaryota; kingdom Metazoa; phylum Annelida; class Polychaeta; order Phyllodocida; family Polynoidae; genus Lepidonotus; species Lepidonotus clava. The sequence continues at coordinate 34,144,669 of OW387143.1, forward strand.
ACCAGTTAGGGATTTTAATATATATTGTAATTGTATTTTTGTTTAGGACACTACTTAGAGTAGGACACACTGTGAGGTCGGAACACATGCTTCTGAGAAAAAATGTTGTTTTTCATAAATGGGGTTGTATTGTAAAGGTCACATCCTCAAAAACAAAAAAGCCAGGCCAGGTACATGAGATACCTATTAATAGATTAGAAAATAAAAGGGTCTGCGCAGTGTATTGGTTGGAGAAATTATATAAAATTCATCCAAAGTCCAGGGATGATCCATTGTTCTCCACAGGTAAAGTTAGTTATTTATCCTACACTGTGGTTAACAAGCAATTTAAACAAATGTTGTCAAGTTCAAAAATTCAGGGTAATTTTTCAACTCATTCTCTAAGGAGAGGAGGCACAACATACTTGTATAATAAGGGTGCCCCTATAAATTATATTAAGGAGAGAGGCCAGTGGTCATCTGATTGTATTTACAAATATATCAGGCCTTCCATCTCCGATAAAATTAATTATGATAAATTTTTATCACTACGTTAGGTAATTGATTTGGAGGAATTGGATTAAAATAAATGTTATTTATTATATGTCCAAATCAATTTACCTTGTTTGTTGTCCTGTATTTATTCTAAGTTGTTCTAGCCGCGACGTAAATGATATTAAATTGTATAGCGATACCTAAGCAATTTATTTATTTCGGAGCAGGCGTGACGTCATCGCCCTCCATTTCCATCGCTACGGAGATTGTTGTACCTCGACTATATAAATCGCCCGAGCTTGACCGTTGGTCATTCTCGTTCTAACCACCAGAGATTCACCATCGCTGCAGAATTTTAAACTTTAGAATTATTGTTACAGGAAGGATTAAAATAAATGTTATCTATTATATGTCCAAATCAATTTACCTTGTTTGTTGTCCTGTATTTATTCTAAGTTGTTCTAGCCGCGACGTAAATATGACTGTGTTATTACATTTATGTTCAAACCAATCTAACTTGTCCTTGTTATTAATCGACTTAACAATGTTCAGATGACGTTGTAAATACGTTTATAATGACCATCAAATGCTCTAGCGTCAACCCATCCCATAACAATTCTTTGTTGAATTTCGTCACCACCCCCACCACCTAATTGCCTCACCACCACCCTCCTCCCCCCAAACCAATCACCTCCCCCCAACCTCCCCCCCCCTGGTTACGGGCTTAATAATTAACACAATATCCCGGAGAGAGAGAACAACAAAAGAGTATACACAGGGTAATGGTACATTCTAGTATAACGCTGACATAAAAATAAATATCTACTGCATCTATAGATATGAAGAGCACCATCTTCATATCTTAACATCTGATAATTGTAATTGATTAAAAAGGAAAGAGTGATCCTTCTGATGCATGTCTGCACAGTTACTTCTTTAATTATTGGCTTAGTTTAATAGTGTATATTCCTGCACAGAACTATTTTATTTTTCATGAAAAGCAGTACATACTGTGTTTTTTTTAAATCTTTCTTTGTATCGCATAACCTGCAAGAGGACAATGAATGTAAATAGGACTTAAGTTCACATGCTCTACTTGGGATGCTTTTGGCTAGCCATTGGGTTTGCCAGAGTTAAAACACAGTAGTAAATGGTGAATACTTGAGATAGCCAAGCAATTTGTGCATAACATTTAGACAGAGGGAACTGTGAGAAGGAGTAGAGGTAAGTGAAACGGGATTTCTTCAGTACTAAAGCAGTTTTTAGGTGCTCTCATCAATTGTTCTTTTCATCTTTGAAGACATCATACTTAGTGAAATTGTAACTCCAGAATTGTGGCTCAAGTGACTAAGTTGTAGGATAACAATGACATTTGAAAAGATTAGAAAAGCATGCCTCTTGTGATGTCACTAAGCCAACGTTAGCATATGACAATGGGAGGACGATACTGTCGCTTTAAGCAGATGTCATTTATGGTCTTGCTGTTTTAAACATTCAAATCCTTCTTGTTGTACTAGTGAGGTGATTATTCAGTTCTTCATAACTGTGCATGTATGTTTCAACAGTGCGCACATGACATTACTGATTTCCTGAACATTTCACATGTGCATCTCAAAATTCTGATTCAGACTTACATGATTATGATATAATCATGAGACAAAAGAGTGGTTTACTAAGAAGCAGATTTTCTAAGTTAGTGTTCTAGTTTGATCTATTCAAACCAATTGTGAGGGGCTTACATGTATAGCTATAAACTAATGTTATTCAATGTTCTTATTCTTATTTAGTACAACATAATAAGTGGAACACACAAAGTTGCATATTTCGTTACTCTTAACCAATTATACAGTGACTCTTTGTTTTTAATAGGTTCCTTTAGGCTCTATATTTTCAATTGATTAGCTAAATGGAAAATTCTCTAAACCTTAAACGGAACATTCGGAATGAATTTTACAACATATGGGTATTTGTCATACGTTTTGCAACACTTGGTTTCCATTAGATTTCCCTTATTCATCTACTAAAGTGTGGTGAATAAGATACTGCTTCGAATTTCTAATGTGAGGCATGAGTTTTCAAAGTATGTAAGTTAGTCATAATTATTAATAAAAGATGGAGAATAAGTGCCTGGAATTGAATTGTCAAGATATATTATTGTTTAGCTTTTAGGAACAAAATGTGTGAGGTGTCACAAGAACATGTTGGCAAGAAATCAGTTAATTAGAGTATGAGTAATTGGAGAAGCATGTAACTAAAAGTGACCTCTGTAAGGGTCATTGCAATAAGACCATGTGATCTAAACTGACCAATCGGGTGCCAGTTGTGGCAATATAAAGCTGATAGTTGCACCAGAATAAACAGTGCCTTTAAAGCCCCATACCCACGAGGCGATTTTACCGGCAACGGGCGACAGGGAAACTGGGAGAATCGGCCGATTCTTGAGGTCGCCTGTATGTATGGTATATTGGAATGTGCAGGTTTGATGTGAATTGCAGGTAAAATCGGCCGATTCTAGGGGCAGAATCGGCCGATTTTAGCGCCGACTCGTCTGCCAACTGTGTAAAAATGTCCTAGTGGGTATGGGGCTTAAGGATAGATAAGTGTTCCCTGCTTAAGAATGTTTTCAATGCATATCCAAAGTTTTGATAGAGTACCTTGAGTATTAAGTGAGATATCCACCTTCAAAAAATAAAAGTTAGAAAAGAAACATTTGTTTTTACGATTCATTACCTTGGTCAATTTTCAATAAGTTAATATATATATATATATATATCATACGGTACTTTTTAGAGGTCATATACAAGTTTGGATATTAAAAGTATCAGGCAGATATTCCTTAAGATGAATAATGAAAAGAGCAATAGGTGCAACTACCGCAAATTACGACAGGATAACACCTGTCTGTCCTTAAGGTACTCACCGCGTTCACACCTATTTCTCCATCTTAGGACTTAGAATATCTAGAGAAGACAGGAAACGAAGCACAAGAAGACGAATTTAGGTCAAGTTTAGGGTTACCATAGGACATAGAATTGGAATTAGAATATAAAAGCAAATTGGGGCACAAGAATGCTAACCATGATGAACCAAAATGCTACCACCCCTTTATTTTTGGTGATGGCCTGAGGATCAGTCCCCAGCTAGAGGTGTGACTCTGTACGCGAAGGTCGCAATAACCGTGGGCATGTGATGCCCTGTTAGCTAGTGAAGCACGAAAACCCTTCCACCCTCTATCTTGAACCACCCTCATATGCAAGGCACAAGTCGGAAATATACATGACCTCCCCTGACACTTCCACACTCGGCCTGCAATCTGCACCAAAGCCCGAGTCTCGAGCAAGTGTCCTTTCCACAAGTCCCCTGTTCTTTCGTTCCACGAGGAAGGGCCAGAGAACGGCTAGAAGCCGAACTCAGAACAAAAAGGAGCTCAGACATCAGTTGAAGACCCCCCTTTTTCTATCACAAAAGTTATGCAACCCCCTCTTGGCTGAAGAAACCCCAGCTTCAACCACATTGCATAGCCAAATCTAAATCAGTAACCACAACTTAGAAAATCTTCTTCAGGAAATCTTATTGACGCAATGTCCCCTTGGTGCACGCTCATAAAAGGAGGAAGCAAAATAGGCTTATTATGTGATGGGCCACAATGGCCAAATTGTCTATAGTTAGCTCAAACGACATGGTTAGCCATGCACTATAATAAGATAACTCATGGTCATTGTTAGGGGCGAGGCTGCAATTGTGGACCAAATTGGTAAATTGGCTTGTTTAACTCACGTAATTGAAATAGGAGGTCAGGCTGTATTATAGACTCCTATACATTTTCCATGTGAAAAATCCTTAAGGTCAGCTTATGGGTGGTTAACTAAAGCATTACATGAGCTAATATCCACTTAAGACGACACAGACACTAAAGACATCCTCTCCTACCATCAATTACTTCTCATTTTCCGTAATACACGGTGACTCATGCCGCACTATGTGGTCAATGTGATAAAGTTATAGTATTCTGGTCTGTAGCATTGATTAGGAAATTTCATCAGCTTTTAAATGATATATTCGCCACCTTTCTATGTGAAATACCCTTCACAGTGTTCTCCTCAGAAAAATGTGGAAAAATTATGGTAAAATAGAATTTTTCCAGGCAGCCACAGCCGGATCGCGGAGTACACCCTCGCCGGATTGGGGTCTAAAGCGTTGACACCCCTTCTTACCTAAACACAGTTTCAGTGTGTCTACCACAGTCGTAAAGACATCTAAGACAGTATCATGTAAGTCCTCACCTTCAGGATTGGCTCAGATACTTAGGTCACAGAAAGCAAATAGCAAAGCCCTTTTTATTTGGCATAAGGCCAACAATTCCCATCCCCCCTTTCTCTACATACGTGGCAGTGGATTAAATTATTTCAAGGGAGAATGCTTCTCCCATGAAAGCAGTGTGTCGCGTGATTCCAAGTCCTGCTTTTAAACTAAAGGCGTTGCCCAATTCTTTTTACATTTGACATATTTCTTTTAAGTGCATTATGTTCTTCCTTTTGCAAGTAAATCATCTGATTCCTTTCCCACTAGGGCGCCACCAGAGAGATTATATTTTGTAAATTACAAGTAAGAAATCACATGCCAATTTTCGATGTAGAAAATTGTATGTAGAAATTGTTAAAATAGAGTGTTTGTAGGCTGATAGCTATTCTTTAGAGCACTTTACATAGTGATGAAATACATTCATTTTATTATTTATTTAATTGTGTTTGATTTATAAATGATCTTCAATATATCATTTGAGCCTTCTCTAGCCTTCAGGGCAATAAACCCACATAGGGGATTCCCAGGGTTGGACAAAGTTCACATGTAACACATCTTTGTCTCCTAGAGTTAGGGTTACTGAAATAAGCAAGAATTATGTTTTCCTATATCCCTAAGTATGATCAAACATTACAATTTCTAAAATTTTAGCAATTGACAGATTTGCAGGTTTGCCAGCCAATCAAAATGCTGTATTCAGGGCAAAATGGGGTCGGACATTGTAGGTTGGGCTGACAGTCTTTCACATTGGTTCCTATCAGAAAAATAACAATATATAAAGCTGCATTTTACAATTTTAGTAAGAAATTTCTCAACCAAATTGCTTTGGTTAATTTTGCATTATGCAACTCTCTTCATGGAAAAAGCATGGAGGCTATTTTGAAAATATTTCATGGTAAACTTTAACTAGTGTAAACTGGGATGGGCTTATTGCAACAGGCTATCAGAAATAATTACAGCATAAGTGCCCAAAGTGGCTGTATGCACAATGAACAATCATAACCCCAATAACAACAATATTCCATTCCTTAACAATCGTTGGCTGAGTAATAAAAGGTCGTATCTCAAAAAAATCAATATCATTTTTATTTTGAATGTGTTTTCCTTCCCCCTAAGGTATATAAAATGTTTGGAATTTTTGGAATTTTTCAAATCTTTGTTATGTTATAATCCAGTAAACAAAGATCGTATGTACACATTTTCACTTTTTGTTGAGTAATAAAAGGTGGTATCTGAAAGAAGTAATTAAGATTTTCTTAGTAAAATATGATAATTTGTGACAAGACATGGGAATTGGTGTCCTAGAGGGGGAAAGTATGAAAATTAATTTGCAATCCTACCTTTCATACAATGCAAACCATTTCTAAATATTCCTAAAATAGGCTGAAATATGGGAGTTTGAAATCTCCTACTTGGTACAACTGGGACACCCCTGTTTTGTCATTTGAGGGCCATTTCCATATTATAGCTCCCTGAACCGAAGGATATTTAGTTAAGAACTACAATTTTCTTAATTATTAAAATTATTCAAAATACAATAACTTTTCACACAGATCTTGATTCAAATAACCGTTTTTACTGTTGGAAAAAGAAAAGGTTTTGATATTGAAATTGAAAAAAAATATCCCATGCCATTGTAACATTCCTTTTTCTTTTGCCATGGTAACTTGACAACATTCCTTTTTGTAACACCCTTTTCAAAAAAAGACATTCCTTTCAAAATTACCCACAATGTAACTTCCATAAATAAATAGAATGTCTTTTTCCTCATAATCTTAATCTCTGGAAAATTCTGTTCAGGTTACATTTTTTAAGAAAATATGTATTATTAGCTTGTTTTCATCAATAACTCACTTGATAATGGGGGTAGAGCAAAATTACTAATATCCCACAAGGTTACCATATCCCGTGACTGGTCACATTTATGCAAAATGAAAATATCTTACGATTCAGTTTCTTTGGACCAATCAGAATCAAGGTTTTTGACAGCATGAACTTTGACCCCTGAGCAACTTAATTATGACAATAAACATAAAATGTCAATTTTCACGATCTGTCTGCCACGCAGATTGACAAAATATAGTTTCCAATGAAACTACCTCATTGAAAGTGTTTAACGCATAAAGGTAGTCAGTTCTAGTAAATATATCTCATTTAACTTTCTCAACTTCGGAAAAGTATGATAAATACAAAACCACATGTCATAACAGGCCTGTACCCACGGTCTGCTGTTGGGGGTCTGCAAGAATCCCTAAATGGAACTTTTGCTTATAATATCAATAATCTAAACCTAAAGGGGGGGGGGGTTGGCAATTAAGGTTCCCCAAGTGGAACTTTTCAATATTTTCTTCTGATCTTTTAGTATCTTTACAATGCCTTATTAGAGGAAACGTGGACCTTTTCAAGAAAATGATTTACTCTGTGTGTGGGGGGAGGGGGGTGGCGTGCCATCCCTGCCTCCCCCCCTAGGTATGGGCCTGCATAATGTCATTTCAATGTGATTTTGGGACTCGTCCTTCAGACTTATTTTGACTTGTCTACATAATCATACAGTTTTATCTATGTATGTAAGATTTATGAAACAAATATATAAAATAAAGCACTTTTTCCCATTGAACTCTATGATTCCTAGTTTCTGATTGTGAAGGAACAGCATCATATCTACATTAGATAACAAGTATCTACTTTAGAAAATAAGAGCGTACCACATGGTTTTAAATTCAGATTTGCTAGTTTCATTTGATTTTCAAACAGCATCAACAAAGTCCAGACACTGGATGAAATAGGCTTCATAAGCCCTCTGCCCCCAGCATTAGAAAAATTCGGTTTCATCACACAGAAAGGATGCTCCATGCAGGAATTAAGCAATACAGAGGATGTTTTAAGCTTTCAAATGATACCAAGCAAATCAAAATTGGATAACTTTCAAGGAAGTTACAGTGTGCTGAACACAGGACTGTCAGTATTCCTGAAAATGGCAAAAAGCCCAGAGAGTGAATATTTATCTAAATATCTAGTAATAAAATAAAATCCCCCCTTAAGTTAACATAAAGCCTTAAAAAGCTATTAACAAATAAGTTTTGATCTACAAAAGATAATCTTTTTTAGTTTAGACTGACAATAATATAAAGAAGTCATGTTTATCCAAATGGGTTACAATTTTTGACAAAATTTGCAAAAATGTTGTTGTTTCTTTGGTAACCAAACATCAAATGTTAGATAATATATTGGAGGAAAACACTAGGCACTCCCTCTGCTTCTCACACATAGTGCCATTGTTGTGGAGTGCACACATGACAACTGCACTACCCCAAATCCACATTTGGAAATGCTACTTCATGTTTTAATGGTCAGGCTGAGGGCTAATGAGGCCTGTTTTATCCACTGAGAGGCACACACACAAATATTTCTTTCCCAACTCTGGTCTCATAATTAATTTTCTTTATACACACAGACAATAAGCTGTTGCCATATTTACTGATCAGTTAGGTTGGACAATATACATCATGTAATGCATGGGTAGTCTAGGAGTCTTCGATATTTGTAATGGACCTTCCTATGTCATAATGCTGAACGCATCCTGTTGCACTCAATGACTAAACAAATGGTCTGCCTAACATCTTTTTCTTTAGGTCTTATAATTATACTAAGATGGCACTTTACAAATTACTCAGTTTTTATGAGTTCATAGTGGTTATTAAAGTAACTGCAAAATAGTAAAATAGTAACTAAATACTTTTCCACACAACTCGTCAGAAGTTAATATTCTATTGTAGGCTTTTCCATGAGCTCTCACAATAACCAAGACAGTGACAGGCAATGTCATTATCTATTTTAGTGGAATATAGCTATAAAAGAATGAAGTCTATGAAATCAACCTTCAGAATGCCTTTCTATTATTCACAGCACATTGCACCTTCATAAATAATTGATCTTGACCAGAATGGGGAACAGGCAGAGAATACTTGCAATTTTCTTGGCTTGCGCCATTCAATGTCTGGATGCTCAACCATACACTGTCAACCAGCTAAGACTGAGCAATTGTGACAGTAAGTATTGTATCTAAATATTTTACAAGTAGTTTACAGCAGTATAATTATGACAGCCCACACTTGCAAATCATTGATGTGATGACTAGGTATCCTGCTAGTATTTTTATAATGTTGACCAGATTTTGAGATAGCCTCTTATCCCTATACATAGACATGCACCATCTGATATCATTAAATAACAATAAGAATATCACCATTACCCAGAGAATCCCTACAATATTATCATCAAAAAGTGGCGTATTCCTCTTTTTGGTTGTGAGTGAAGAAATAAGAACCAAATACAGAACCAACCAGAATGTTGCTGCAACATAATGATAATGCTGCATCCTTGGCTGGGTATGACAGAGTATACGTAGGTGATTATATTTGAAGCAAGAGGGCACATTTTTGGAACACCACTTGTTTATCACAATTCGCCAGGGGAGGATCAGTCTACCAATATTTAGACAATAATGATATTAGATACTAAATACTTTATAGAATTAGTTAATACAAATGATAGTTTTCAAAATAACCTACATTGGTGCAGTCAAATTGGCTGTAATAGCATTCACTAACTAAGTGGGGGTGTCAGCATAAAAATTATTATGAAGTTATTTATAATTATTATGCTAGGACTTGAAAATGATTTTCAAAATATACAGCTGAAAGTTAAGGTCAAATCACACAATTCATAGAGTATTTTCACAGATTATTCTCCATCCTTATAAAAAAAAGTCGTTTTACACGTTTATATTATAGAATCATTATCTCACATATTTACATTATCAAAGCACTATGAAATATTTATAGCCTGTAATTTTTGTTCCAAGCAAAAATGGCCATTAATCCTTACCCTGGACCAATAGGCAGAGGGGCTCAGGATGCACCATGCACAGGGCTACTCAGTTATAACCTGGACGGGGATGTAAGGAGAATTTGTGGATACCCGACACAATTCAACAAAGCTTCAGCCCAAAGACTCTGCTATACCCTAGGACTTGATTTGTACAAAACGTCAGGCAGCAGCCCAGGAGTGAGACTTTTCAGGTAATAATTTTTTTCCACATTGGGGATATTGGGGATTACAGCACATGTTTTGAACTAATACAAACTTTATAAGTGTAACATGTGTTATTTAATTTGATAAAATATTGCATGTACTGAGTTTTAAAATCAATTCAATTAGGCCAATTAGAAACTATTCAATCAAGGGTTTTGCAATGTCTCTAAAAGTCAAACTGACAAACAATAAAGGTGGAGCATAAACATATACTCACTCACAGGAAAAGGCCAGATAAATGACAAGACTATGATAATTATATCATACAAGCACAAGAACGAATAACATGACTAAAACGGGGAACAAGACATCAGGCGCAAGGCCAACACGCTACCACTTTCTTTTCTAGAGCTAGGACCTGAGGTGCATTTCTCCTGCCATTGGCTGATCATCTGAGTAGAAGTCCAGTATACACCCCTCTTTCCCTTCCCCTCTGCTCTCTACTCGGTAGTCGACCCTCATACAAGAGGCACAACCTCTATCTTAAAAATTTCCTTCTTGAGATTCTCTGTAGCGGATCACAAGAACAACAGTTGGTGAACCACAAACACCAAACGTGTCATAGCATTCACCGACACATTAGAATAATTATACTGCAAATGTATTTACCTTGGTTATATTGCGATGTTCTGTCAAAGAATATATGTGAGGCCTATGGCTTAAAACCACTCAAGATGAGAAATTGCCCAGTGTTTTCTAGTGTAGTGATTAGCATGTCTGCCTCTTATGCCAGGTCCCTGATTGGAATCTCCAAAAGCCTACTTTTTTCCATTCTGGGTGACCAATTGTTTTTACTTGAGTTAGTCAAAATGACTATGGGTTAGTCCAAAAAAAGTTCAGACTAAAATGCACCTTCAAATGCCTCAAGTTTTGGGAAAAAACTGTGGTCTTGTGACTAACTTTCTAATGCCAATTGGTTCAGTGTGCATGCATCTGATTACAAATTGTTTCATTTTGCCATTAAATCTCAATTAAATTTAGTATCGATATGTGAATGTGTGCAACCGTTTTTTTGCATGCAAACTGCATTATTCAACAAAAATTATTATTGCTAGCCTATACTATGTTCACTGGAAAATCATGATCAAGGACATTATTCATATATCCATTTGTGGTTATTTGTGCCATATGGTTTGTGTATCCTACAGGGTACAAGTGCCTTCAGCACTTAGTCTGATTATCATTATATAGCACTGAATATGGGTAAATGTCCTTTGTCTTATGTCTTATCACCTATCAATAACTATTCTCAACTCTCTGTAGTACACCTTGTCCAAACTGCCACTACCCACCCTCACCTGTACCAAAAGGGGGTTTTACACCTAAGCGAATTAAGCTCCAATATTGGTATGATAGGAGGATATCACGAAGAAATTCATAAAGGAACGATATAACTGTTTGAATTTGACTTCACTGCAACAGGGTCATATCGCAGCTCATATTGCATAGTGTAAAACTCTCTATACTCATTCCAAACCTGCCTTATGTATCGGTCCCTTCGTATGCCTTCTAGCCCCTCTTTTGTATGACTCTGAATTCTAAGTTGATTGTATGTATATCATTAACATATACCTTGACTTATTTACTTTCCAGCTGTGATGCATATACTGAAAGTGGTGCCCCCCTCCCTGATAGCAATGATAATATTGTAAATGAAGTTTACATATCTCGGCTTTATGGTAAGCGTTGTAATCAAGACATTGGTGTAACATATCACGACTGTTTTGACAAGTGCTACTTTGAGAACGATCCTCCAGATTCTGAACCAGAAAGGAGCTGTAATGAAGCACAAGAGCCATTTTGGGGAATTACATGTTCAGGTATGCTTTATATATTCAATAATGTAAAAAGAGTCTCCTTTACATGATTTATTAGTATTATTATCAATTGACAACAGGTCTCGGTAAAATGCTGCATCGAAAGAAATGCAGTAACCACTAGGGGCCAAATAATATGAATACTGGAGAACTGAGGCCACTGACGAACTCAGGCCTATAAAGCCAGTGCACTTGGGCCGCTGGAGAACTCAGGCTATGGTAGAGCTTATTAAGGCACTACAGGAGCCCCTCATAGATTCTGCCATAAATTTGACTGCCCCTTCATGATCTCAAGTTTGCAAACCTTTGTCATTGGTCAATGGTCATTACACAATATTACAAATATTGCACAAACTGCCGTGATGATCAAAACATTCTCAAGCGTGAGAGCTAATGGGCGAAGGCACCGGCTGGAGTTCTCCTGGACAGAGTTTGTCACCAGCCCCAGTTCTCCAGTTAGCAATGATATTATATTAAACATCATCTGAAAGGCCATATCATTCACTATTTGATCTATGTGTGTCTATAGATATATAATGTTTCAAAAACTTAGAAAGTATAAATATCAAAGTTATTGTTTCCCTTATATTCTTCAAGTATAGATATCTTAATAGCTTTCCAACAGGGTAATCAAAAGTAAATAAATAAGCTGGAAAGAGCTTGTTAAAAGTTGTATATAGCTCAACAAAGTAGTCAAAGTTGCAACAGCAGTTAATGGAAAAAATTGTTTTGTTGTACATCAATCTGACAACTGTTGTCCATACCTCAAGAATCATTCCGTAATCAAACTGTGCAATGCATCATTTCGTCACACAAAAGCTACTAAACTGATAAGTATATTTCTTTTTCACAAAGATATCAATGAATGTGTAAGTGGTACACTTGTTGAGTGCACAGGACCTTTTGATGAGAGCTGTATACGCAAAAAGGCATGTGGATCTAACACAACCTGCACAAACATTGTTGGAAGCTATGAATGTGCCTGCAAGGATGGTTACAAGCCAGCAAATGGTGATAAAGATGATCCATACTCTCATGAGACTGGATGTGTTGGTAAGAAAAATGCTTTTATTTGGGGTTGTCATTCATACATTTGACAACTATCAATACCATTAAGAAGAGCAAAATCTGCCTTTTCATCTGATTATGATACTTTGAAAAATAAGCATCACATAATGAAACTTGTAAATTTTACTGAAGAGGCCACTGGAAACCCGTCTCTATCCTTAATTCGTTCAACTTTACTTCTCCTTACAGACGTCAATGAATGTTCTGAAAATGAAATGACTTGTGGGCCAACTGGCAGGTGTCAGAATTTCCCTGGCTACTACATCTGTTTGTGTCCCCGGGGACAGTTCTGGAGTGATGACCAAAAAATGTGTGATGGTGAGATGCTCTTCTATTATAGCCCTGCCAAATATGATTTCTTAGAAGTAGTTCCACCTAAACCCTAGCTATATTGCCAAACTTAGCTCAACTTGATGGTCAGTGATGTTGACTTGGGCTCAGTCATAGGGTGTGGCCGGCGGAGTCTTCTTTGTACCTACAGCAGTACTGTAACGTTCTACATATTTAGTTGTCGAATATACAGCACTCAATCATCAGGGATTAGGGGTGTGTGCAGTAGATTGGAATATGTTTTACGAGGCAATCAATTTGTTCTGGCAGCTCTTGGAGCTAAAAAAAAGAGTCAAGGAAAGTCCAGTTAGGTAGTTGAGCTTGGTTTAGGCAACTCCAAAAGATGGTTATGTTTGTGAAAGATGTTACTGTGGATGGCCATACTATATATCCTTCAATAGGAAAATATTACCCATGCAAATATCACTAACATGACTGACTGTAGAACATATTTTGTCAAGAAATTAAAAGATTCAGAGGATAGATGATTTGATGTATAATCGCAGAGGCAAACCACCAAGATGTGACGGGTCGGTGCCACATGTGCAGTAGTGGGCAATGAGGGGGAGTGGGCTAAACCATATCATGCAGGTGCCAACAGTCTGGAGTACTATAGCTACCATGGGATATCAGTCCACATCAATACACTTAACCTACATTGAAGCCTTGCATGTTGTAACATTGGGGTATATTGTTGGACATTTTGAATATATATTAAGACATTCTGAATGGTGAGTTTTTGTATGTATAGATATGTATGTATAGATATCATGTCTTTGACTTATAGAAACACACTTAGCTTATCTTTCATTGATTCTCATTGATGGAGTTCCAAACTTTGCTCCTGCAGTGAAACTATTCATCATGCTTTTTACATAGGTTCGATATGTGGAACGGAAAGACCTGATTTCAATGCTGAAAGACCTCTATTCCAAGGGTCACCAATCAATCAAGCAACCTACACATGCAAACCTGGGTTCAAAGCCCCAGGGAGCACTGACTCCTACACCAACAGATGCATTGGTAGTGAGTGGGAGAACAATGGCTATTGCGAAGGTAAGATATTTATCAAATATTCTTAGATTTATTTTTTAATCAGATTTAATAGAATAATATAAATTACCTACACTTCAAGTCTAAAATGTAGATATATACCAGCTTTTCTGGTTCAAAAAGAGCTGAGGTGGACATTCAAGGGTTATAACACATCAAGGCCTAATACAAAAGCAGAGGTCCATTCTATCCCCCTTGGTTCTATGTTTTCCCTTAACAATTGATCAAGGTTTTTGGCGTGAGTTCAGCAACTCAGGGCTTGGGCAACTTTGTTTTATATGATTTAAAGTTGCACTGTTTTTGATTTTTGTTTTTTTGTCTTCAGATGTTAATGAATGTGCCCCGTCTCAGTGTGATGAAAACGCCATCTGCATCAATACTGCGGGAACCTTCAGCTGTATCTGTCCCAGCGGTTACCAAGGAAATGGAATGACATGCACTGGTAAGGTAACATTATACTCAGCTAAACTGCTGTTTCTTCACTGGCATCCATTTAGTAGCTGATTGTTTTGAACCATATCGCCAACCAGTTGGGGAATAGGATATTGATCACGAGTTCTGGGTTCATAGTTTTGTGTGTTTGAGTGTTGCTATGGTAATTAGTTAGTGTTCCATTTGTACTGATTTCATCAGTAGATAATTTGTCAGTTTGAAAAGACTTCATTGTGCAGAACATCCTGGTTCAATTTTACACATTAATTTGTTTGACTGAATGGATTGCCTATCAAAATTCAGAAAACAGCTTTCCTAATCACTTATTGGAAAAATATCCCAAGGTTGCATTGAAATCTACAAAATGATCAAACTTGATGATTCAAGGGTAAATACATATGAGTTTGGATTTACTGAGGGCCTGTAGACGTTGTGCAAATGACGTTATAACTGCTAGATTGGACTGGCTGCCATGTTGGTGATCAATTTATGATGATTGATTGAATAATTCAAATGCCTATGCTACTTTTACTAAAGTTTGCGTTGGTGAACAAT
Organism: Lepidonotus clava; assembly: GCA_936440205.1. Taxonomy (NCBI): domain Eukaryota; kingdom Metazoa; phylum Annelida; class Polychaeta; order Phyllodocida; family Polynoidae; genus Lepidonotus; species Lepidonotus clava. The sequence continues at coordinate 34,159,794 of OW387143.1, forward strand.
ACTTCACATGTGGTCCTGATCATCACTTGGTGATCACCAAAAATGATCACCAACAAAATTAATGATGACATGACTATGTCTCTACACAGTCTATACCCTGTTACCTATTGCTAAGATTTACCTATAGCTAATATAAGAAACTTCATTGCATGTCTACCCCTTTTCTTCCTCTGTTACCAGCTGTTTCAGTACTCACTGACCCCTGTGATGTCATTCACTGTATTTATGGAGACTGCACACTTGTGGATGGAGTGGCCAAATGCAAGTTAGTGTGCTTTTTCATTATGTTGTTTCATAATTAAATTTAATTCAAATTTTCTTTGAGAGCATAACAAAAATATCAGTTCAATAAGTGGCTTGAAATTCTGATACCGGTACCGTTCATAAAAACTGGAAATACATATCAGTTACCTAGGCCTAGTTGGATAAGATTGATAAAGAGCTTTGGACAATGTAGGCTTAGTCTGTAAAGTAGAATAATGCAACTTTCAATGCTATGACAATTGAGTATTCAGAACTAAGTTGAGCCTAGTTCATATACAGGTTCGGGACAAGCCTGGAACTGGCAACGTTGTCATAAAATGCGTCGTTGCTAAATCATGCAACACAGGCGTATTATGATATCACAACGTTGTTGATTTGAATACTATGACTTAAGTATAGGCATACTTATTAATACAATAACTCATTAAATACTTTTTGCTGAATTCTAAAGACTTTATGCTAATAAAGGGCAATATAATTTGGATGATATTTCATAATTAGAAAAACTTTTACCGTATGGTTACTTTCTAATCAATGTTTGTTTATATTTTGCTTTTGACCAATAGGAATTGAGCATTTGTACCACGTGATGTAAATAAATCCAAAGAAAATGGCGTACATTTTCACCGATTCATGATACATTTTCCCACGTTTTAGAGCACATTTTCACCATGTATGTTATAAAATGTAACTATTACTTTTAGATATGTTGTATTAAACTTGTGCACTATCATACAAATTAACATATATTTAGAAAAACTTAATAAATGGATATTAGACAAGTATTATGAGAAGTAATGGGCGTTGTCATTTCTTGCATTGGTGCACAATAATGCGTCAGTGCAAGAATTATGTCTCGTCCCTAACCTGATATAGGGGAAGCACACTTTTTTCATTCAGTCAATTTGGTTCTCTCTGAAAAGAGACCTAGGGATCAACAAAACCTAAGTGCTTAGTTGGGCAATTGGGAAAAAAATAATGTTTTGCATGTTATTGTACCAGATTATTTATTACATAAACAGTTGTAAAGTTGTTCAGTACTGAACAGCTGTAACTACACATCTATCTTTTCATAAAAGACAATTATGAGTAGATATGCATAACAATCTTTTGATGTGTACCCCAAGCGGCAAATAAATGTGCATGTCCAGATAATAGTGGCGATTATGTCAACAGTGGTATTCCATTACCTCGTTAACAATGATGTTGAGAAAGAAATGCTTCCTGATATAAGAAGACCTGTGGCGGGCATCCGAGGTGTCTGTAAGACTCAGAGGGGTTCGTCACATAACGAGGGTGAAGCCCGAGGTATGTACAATCCCCATGGGTCATTCAGACACCCTAGGACAACACCAAAGGGTCAAAAGTACTCAACAGTAAATGAAAATGATGTAAACAAGGAGTGGTACACACATCCTGTTACTACACACCACCCCTTGTACGTACCGCTCCTCGGCTGTGTGGGTGATAAAGCTTTCTTTACCATCACATATTTTCCACTTTTTGTTATTTTCTATTTCCCAGCTGTGAGAGTGGCTACGAAGGGGCAGCATGCGATCAGCAGATAATCAACAAGGCTTTGATGGTGGCCATTGCTGCTCTGGTGATTGTAGGAATGATGTTTCTCATCGTTTTACTTTTCCTAATTAGCAGAGTTCTTTCAAGGCCCACTCCCCTCAACAAAGTGGTTGCACCTTGGAATGAGTTCTATGGACGATAGGTAAAACACTAGTTATATACTCTCAGATAGTAAAAACTCATTGATATCCTTTTGTAATTCTGACGTTTGAAAAACAAATCTCTGGTTTCAAAAATCTCAAGAGTTACTGAATCACCTTTTCCAGGTGTCCCGATATCCTGAGTATTTTCCTCTTTAGATCCACAATATTAAAATATGAGGTTGCATTACTCATTGGGTAAACAATCTCTCTTAAGCTTGTTTACCCAACATAAATCAAAACAGGTGCCCTCTATGACTGCCTCTGTCCTTAAGTCAGAGGATATATTTAATTGTAGAGTCCGGAAACTAATACCATAGTTTTGAGACATTTTATGGAATTTGCTGTTCATGATCACTGAATTCCAAGGTTATTTGACAGCTAAACTCAGGTATTTTAATGTAAACATAGAAGGAAGGTTCCAGTTATATGATGTCAAGCTTATATGTATTATAAAACCTTTTTTCCTAGTGTTAAAAATATTGTCAGTTTTACCCTAACAGATATCTCAATTCAAAGGTGACCTGAATCATCATCTTTTCTCACGTTCTCCTAGAGAATTTCCATATAATTTATGACTGTATTCCTGTCCATTTGTCTTTCAGTTTGCCTCCACCACTACCTACCCGCCAGCCATTAGGTTTTCCTACTCTACGCCCACCTCTTGGTCGTCTATAAACTAGAAGTGCTCTGCAAAAAAAGCTTTTCTTGAATTAATACATGAAGACATGTTTGTTAAAAAAAAAAAACATGCCAACGCGACCAGATGCATGCCAGCGCAACCCAATGCATGCCAACACAACTCAGCATGTGCCAATGTGACCCCCCAACGCATGCCAAAACATGTTGTATAATATATTTCACTTTGGGTTGCATTGGGATACCAATGTGACCCTGAGCATAGTGTAATGTGCCATGTCTTTGACATAACATGAATCAGACATGTTGGGCGTTAGGACCCAATGCAAACTACCTGCTACCCGACGCGTACCTACTACCCAACGCGTAGTGTAATTAGGGCTTAGACCACCTTGAGCATTGCCTTACTCTGTTTTATGTGACTCTTCCACACTATGACAAAATTGAAAATTCGAACTTTCTTTAACATATTCAGAAATATTGTCTCTATCCTAGGACACAGATAACAATATTTATCCAAGACTTCAATTTATTAGCAACCAGCTAACCATGATTGGTATTGTGGTACTAATGAAAATCATCTATATTGTAATGACAAAATGTACTGTATCATTTTCTAGAAATACTCTATGCTTGTAGTTTAAAGCCAAGGGTTAACAATTAGTATGTATAACAATATGATTTCAATGACTAAATTAAAATAATCTTATAACCACGAACTAAAACAAGTCAATTGACTAGTTAACAAAATATGTCGGAAATTGTATTGTTCTGAAAATTTTAGTATATATATGTATATATATAAATATATATTTTTATATATACATTTATATACACATATATATTCTTCTTAATGTTATCATTAACTACTATGTGCATGCAATAATGTTTGATACTAATTCAGCTGGAGGTAAAACATTAAAATAAAATTTGTTTTAACCCACATTGGACTTATTATCTGTTCTTCAAAGAAGTTTCATCGATCCTTCCAATACAGGGTGCCATTCCATAAGGCTACGAAATTTTATTTCTATTTCATTCTTGAAAAAAGATACACATAACAATATGTTTCTATGTACTATGTATACAAAAGTCCTAATTATCTATGATATGTAATTCAGGGTTCGTAATTCATTTTTAATGTTCTTTTTTTCCATTATGGAAATATAAAGCTATTATAATGTGGTGAATCAGAGACCATTTCAGCACAAGTTTAAGATGAATGTAAGTTGATCATAGTAACCAGAAATGACCTCTTTAAGGGTCAACGGGAACACGTGATTGTAACTGACCCATAGGGGTTAAGGTGATTTAAAGCAGAGAGCTGCACTGAAACAAACAGTCCCTTTAGGGTGCTCACTGTGTTCACAAGTAGTTATGAGGAGAGGGAGCAGCGCAATGAGAATGGGTGTAAAGGCCATATTCCACTATGCGTTCAAGGTAGTTTGCGGCCGGGCTGATGCAAACGGATGTCAAGTGACGCAAACAGAAACCACTAATCCAACCTGATGCAAGGTATATTCCACTTTGGGGTTTTTGTTTGTGGCCCCTGTTTGCATTTGCGGTTTTCATTAGCGGCCGGTGTTTGTGGCCAATTTCAGAACAAGGCTCGAGCAGATGACATTGCGGACGCCAACTTACGAAAACTCCTTGCAGAGGTAGTTTTGCTGTCCAAAATGGACGAAGATGGCATAGTAGAGCCGCCAAAGAAAAAAATCAGGAAACACAAGTGCTGGGTGCGTCCCTGGCTAAAAAGGCAAGAAGATGGTACAGGTTCCTTTTGGAGAGGGTGAGAGCGGACATAAGCGAGGAGAATACGACATTTAAAGATGCCATACCAGCAGAGATGTGTCTCAGTGCTACCCTACACTTCTTAGCAACTGGAGAGACATGTAGGCCGCTATCATTATGAAGAAAATACATATCAGCTAATACATAAATACATATCACCTAATAAATCTCAATATAAAGCTTTGCCGTCTGTTATTTGGAATTAGAAGCAGGCTGGAAAAATGGTATGATTAGGTAGAATGCATTATATAAAAAAAGCTGTAATCAATCTTGTTTTTTAGGGAAGTCAAAAGGAACAATATCCAAACAGTATAGGATCTCTCAGCCCATGATCAGCCGAATATTCAAGGAAACCTATATAGCGATCGTTGCGGCCCTGGGTCCAGAATTCATGCAGGTGTGTACAAAGAAAAATGATTATGGGATTAATAATGTGGCAGTAAAATACCTATCCTAGAATCAGTAGTCTCAGTTGAAGTAATATATCTAGTTTGTGTGCTGTGCCTACACTAATTTTGCATGTGCATCTATACTTTTGAACCTTGCATGTTTTTTTCTTTTTCTTTTTTTTTCTAGACCCCACGAACTCCAGAAGAGTGGACAGCAGTCGCGGATGTGTTCTGGTCCAAATGGAACTTCCCGCATTGTCTAGGCGTGTTGGACGGGAAGCACGTCTGTATTTCTCCCCTCCCCCCAATTCGGGCAGTTTGTTTTACAATTATAAAGGTAGATTCAGCATAGTCCTTTTTGCACTTGTTGATGCCAACTTAGATTTTATTTACATAGATGTAGGACAGTACAGCCACCATCCTGATGGCGGCATCTGGAGCGATTGCAATTTCCAGAGTGAAGTGTCTGATGGCCGCATCACAATCCCACATCCCTCTCTACTACCAGGCAGTAATGTGGTAGCTCCCTATGTAATCATCGCAGATGACGCGTTTCCGATAGGGAAACACTTGCAGAAGCCCTACTGTAGGCGGCAGCTAGAAAATCGCGAGCACATTTACAACTACTGCCTCAGTAGGGCTCTCAGAGTATCTGAAAATGCATTTGGGGTTCTAGCTAACCACTTCCATTGTCTTCTATCAGGCATAAACATCCTTCCCGACACGGCCGAGAAGGTGGTCCACGCCGCATGTCTACTGCACAACATGTTGCGATGCCGTTGTGGCCGCAACTACACAACGGATGCCACAACGGATGCCACAACGGATGCCACAATGGAAGCGGAGACTGGAAGATGTGTATCCTCAGAAGACTGCTTGCAGGTGGCGCTACAGCCCATATACCCCGCACGTGGCCGCAAGCCGGCATTTATTGGGAAGACGGTTAGGGAAACACTGGCCGATTTCTTCGTCTCTGTGGCGGGCAAAGTTTCTTGGTAAGAAAATATGATCGACGCTACCTTAATACAAGTTGTCCAGAACATATTGGAAAGACCTGAACTAAAAGTTCTTGTGTAAAGAAGTATTGTCACTGTTATTGAATTAGTCGTGAAAAATGTCTGACAATATCCGAAGAATGTGTAATCCACAATTGGTTTTCATATAAGGGTCCCACCATGGAAGTATGAGTTGTCCAGAACATATTGGAAAGACCTGAACTACAGTTCTTGTGTAAAGAAGTATTGGTACTGTTATTGAATTATTCGTGAAAAATATGTACAAGTTGATGTTAAACGTTCATGTAGTTAAGAATTATTGCTGTTATTGGCTCGGCCGTGAAAAGCAACAGACGTGTCTAAAATATTGTTGAAACATTTATTTGGCACAAAACTTCAGAATATAACATGCCACAGAACTTAAATTATGAAAATTCTCAGGCTGGCAGTGATGAATAAAAAACAATTACCTTTACTCTGTTAGTTGCGTTTTCTTTTGCTAACCAGAGTGGGAAGTAAAATATTATCTAACACACAGATTTGGCTCCATGTTCGCTTTACAAAGTATCCAGAAATAGAACAAACATGCTTCCAAGAAATAGTAGTTATATAGCAGCGCCTGAGATAATATGGACACGTTTAAAAGCGGAAATGCTAAATTATCACCGTCTAAATCATGAGGTATAGAACATGATTTGTTTATGGCAATCACATGCATAGGAATCTATTTATACAGCACCTTTGAGTTAACACAGAATAATGTAATGAAAGAGGGAGTTTCATTAAAAGCAAGTACATAAACAAGTCGGATAAAGTAACAACAGTCGGCCGATAAAGACAGTGGTATAAAGTTAAATTTTGTTACACAAAGAAACCCAAGAACCTGGGACCTATTTCCTGACACCAGCAGATGTCGATACCCGGATTGGCTGATTATAGAATGCTCATCGGCCTGGACGCAAACAACACGGCTATATGGTTTTAACATCTTCATCCACCAACTCCAACGCCATCCAGGTCTTAGTGAATAGAGATTAAGTTCAAAAATTAATCCGTCGTCAATAACAATTCTCATCCGTTTGACATTATAGTTTGTCAGACAGTAACATCTAGCAGCATTTATGGTTTTCAAGCCCCCGTTATAATAGAACTGCACAAGAGGGCAATCAACATTTCAATACAAAAACATCTTAACTTTAACTTTAACATCTTATATGTCTGCAAGCCTCAGTGGCAGGCAAATTTTCTTTGCAACATTCATTCTCAGTGGCCAATGCGAGTGGCATGGTTTAGTATACGAGGTTCATATTTATTTGTTACATAAAAAAGACCCTGTGTCAAGTTCCCTAAACTCCATCATTGTGCTATCAAAGGGAGGGAACTGAGAATCATAGGGATTCATGGGCTGCTGGCTGTATATCTGGCCGCGCGAGCCTGGCGCTGCCTGGCTGTAATGTGAAGATTGGTTCCAATTCTGCGAGGATGGATGTGAAAGGGACATTTGCAGCAGATTAGATGTCTGTGTGTTGGATCCTCCCAGAGAACTCGCAAATGCTGACGTAGATGCTGGCACTGGAGGCGGTAACATTCTTCTTGGCGACGGATGAAAATACACCGGGGGATGTGCCTTAACAGGGGAAAGCTTCCACTTCTCACGTGTTGCCTGAATAGCTAGGAGATTCATGTGTTGCTTAAGGTCCTCCCGTGTTTCATCGTCTTCTATTTTTTTAATACAAGCCACAAGGAGTGTTGCCCAGAGCTCATCATCATCAGGAAGTGACATAGGCGTTTGCGGTTGCACTTGTGGGGTGGCTATCAGGTTTGTAGCTATCGACTCAAGGGCTGCAACGCAGTGGACGTTAACATCTTCTGATTGTTCATCCTTGTGTTGGCCTTTGGTCTTCTTAATTATCTTTTTCTTCTTTTTCTTCTTACGTACCCTTCACTTTAATTTGGGAGGGCGTGAAAGAGGTGTGGCCGGCCGGGTGGTAGGCTGTGTTGATACCTCTATGACAGTCGGCTCCTCTTCCTGCAGGGCTTGCATTTACCGACGTTGCGGCAGAGGTCACCTAGTGTTATCGGCTCGGTATCATTAGCGCCGGCCATGGATGCAACAGTTGGAGAAGTTTTGTTCTTGGCAGGGACTGCAGGCTTTGTGCTAGCTTGGATTTGTGGTGCGGAAGTATTTGCGGCTGACGCGGAAGCAACAGGTCCAGAAGTTTTCTTCATGGCAGGGACTTTGGAATCATCGAACGAGCTAGATCCACTTGAGGAAGATGAACCATCCTGTGTGTTCCTGGATGTCTGAAAATGGTGAAATTGGTAAAATTAAATTATTATTAATTAGATTGCTTCATTGTTGTCAGCGCGTCGGGGAATTGAACCCCGGCCACAAATACTCATACAAATCCTCAGTTAAAAGGATAAAACTTTAACTCCCTCTGGTCTGGATTAGCACAGGTACAGTTCTCTGTGGCCGAATGGATGGGGCATGGGCGTTCAATAATTGATATCAGTACAGGTCTCTTGCAACAAAAACGACAACACTTATCAGTGGGTTGGGTATAGACTGAATGCAGATATCAATACAGATCACTGGAAGTTAAAGATCTAGAATTGATATCAGAACAGGTATACGTGGTCAACTGGATAAGGTGACCGCCTCCAATGCAAGCGATCTGGGTTCAATTCCCCGCCCCGGCTAACCAATATATTTTCTTTTAGGGGTTCGCTTCCATGCTGGTTTGTTTTTTAAACTCCCTCTTATTTTTACCTGCATTTTAGCCAGCCTAGAGACCAGCGGAAGTTCAAGTTTGCTTTTTTTAACTGAGTCCCGGTGGCTCAGTCGGTTAGGCATTGCACTGCTGTCATGGGGAAACAGTTTTTGAATCCCCATCCTGACGTATGTATTTTTCATTTTTCATCCGCCGCCCACTGCTGGTTTGCGGCAATACGTGTTGGGACATTGACATTGAACAGACGTTTGCCGAGCTGGGGAATTGAACCCCGGCTGCCTGCGCACAGATCAGAAGGAGAAGATATAGAAAATATGTACTTTGGTCCCCCGTCAGACCAGTGGGAGTTCAAGATTTGATATAAGTACAGGTCCCTATGGCTGAATGGATAAAGTGTGCATCTCCAACATGGGTTGGACATCTAGGGAGCGATATGGGTTCAATTCCCCGGTCCGGCTAGGTTAACACTTTCATTTTTGTCACATTCCCACCTCCCTGTATGTTTTATATTTTATAATAATAAAACTAATACTTTTGCGTCGGCTTACAAGCTCCGCAAATACCATTATTTGTCAATGTCCCAAGGCGTATCAGTTATCGAATCCCAGACCTGGCGTACCTATCTTTCATTTTCGTCAAATGCGTCTCGCCTATGATGATATTTTAGACACTAAATGACCAGGCACAGACAAGTGGTAGTTCCATCTTGTAACTGAGCTTAAATATTTCATATCTTATTCAGTACCCCACCCTGGTGGAACAAAATGCAAAAAGATATGCATCAGGGAGGGGAATTGAACCTAGAACACTAAAACGGGAGGCTGACACTGTTCGGCCACAGAGACCTGCGATGATATCAATCTTGAAGTGGCAAAGCTTCACCAGAACAGGGACTTGAACCCTTGACAGCCTTTTGAAGCATATGAAAATACAAATTGTAGCCGGGGCGGGGAATTGAACTCAAGTCGCTGACATGGAAGATCACACTGTTGAAGTTTCACATGGCAGTTTATATATGCAGAGCTCTGTATTATAGCACAGACAAATAATGGTGTTTGCGGCGCTTGTAAACACTGGGCCCGGGAATCGAACCGCGGACCCCTGCGTGCCTCCACGGGCATTGATAGAAACCAAAGGGAGTTAAAGTTTGTTCTTTTTAACTGAGTTCCCGTGGCCAAGTCGGTTAGGTCTGGAACTTGGTCCCTGCAGATTTAGTCATCGAATCTCGGTCATCTCTTTTTCATTTTCATCAACCAGGTACCTGTACTGTCCGCTCATGTATGGACATATTAACCCAGATTATGCTAACGTCCTACTGGTAGGACGCCTTTACCATGGGTTTTGTGCTATTTGTTAAAGTTAGTCAAAATATGAATACAATCTAACATCTTAGTGTAAATATGACCTCAACACCTGTAGGTCATGAAAACATTCCAAATAAGAACATATCCCACACAACATCATGTTGCCATGGCAACATTTAATGAGGTAAATTGACAAATACAGATGATAGAAAATTTGAAACATCAATGTATGTTTTTCCTATGATATAATAAATATGTTGGGACAAAATTTAAATTGTAGATAGACCTTATGGAGCTCCATAAGTATGCTAATTTTTATTTAAATCAAATGATAATGTCCAGAGATATTAAGAATTTTCTTTTGCCGTCCTACATGTAGGACGTTAGCATAATCCACTACCTTAATTTTATGCCCTGCATCGATGTAGAAACTACATGATATAGCATTATTTTGAAGTTTTGTCATCATTTACTTACACAATTTGCATACAGAATATGTAGTAGATGCTCATAGAAGTCAAGTATTTAGTACTTTAAAGCTCTTTTTGTATTTTAGAACAAATTTTTGTTTTGCCTTAACCCTTTAATGTCGGATAAAGGCATATTATCATATATAACCAATAAATTGGGTTGTTGGTTACCATGGTAACCCCAAAAATAAATAAGAAATAATTTTTTCGCACCCTCTGAAAATGGATTTCATAATTATGAGTGGCTTTTCATTTATTGGATTGCTAGAATACTTATTTTTAAAATTAATAGTATGATTTATTTGTTATCATATATTTGCCAATAAGGCTCTTTTTAGCATTAGCAAAGGGTTAAATACTATGGAAATTATGGTAGTGGATTATGCTAGCGTCCTACATGTAGGACGCCCCATATCTCAGCTTCTACTATAGATAGAGACCTAAAATTTTGTATGTGACTTATTTTCTCATATATAGTGCCAGATATAAGATATTTAGAGTTTTGGATCATAATTGGCACTTTAGTATAATTTGGGTTAAAAGATTAATTATACTACTCGTCAGGTAGAAAGCGTCGGGTCCTGTTGCCCAACGTGTCTGATTTGCAAACCGTCAATGTCGATCAATCTATATTCGACCCGGTTGACGAAAATGAAAAATAGAAAATATTAAACATCGCCGGGCTGAGGAATTGAACCCCAACCACTAACATGAGAGGCAGACACCTTATCCATTCAGAAACAGATACCTGTACTTATAATGAAATCTTGAACACCAACTGCTCTGAAGGGGATACCTGCCAAGAGATGCTGACCTGACAATTCCCCAACCTGGCAAAGTAGAAGTTATTATGGTGCGAACGCGTAGCCCTGTTTTCATCTTAAGAATCCAACAAGGGAATTTATCCACTTCCTTGCTAAGTTGACGAACATGGCAGTTTATATATGCTGAGCTCTGTCTGATGCAGATAGCACAGATAGATGTTTTATTACCTTCTCCTGTGCCTGAGCAGAAGCCTCTGTGGCTGCCGCTCCCTCAATCACCTCCTCCAGCTCAGGAATTGATTATGTTGTCCTGCGTCTTCGCCAGTGCTGTGCAAGGAAGGCAAACTTTAGGATGATAAATTGCATGCGGGATGACAAATTCTCAGGTGTGCTACCGCTTTTCTTCTTGCACGGATCCGTTTTCTTCATGTAGTGGTCCCATAACTGATGCAGGTGAGCCTCAACGTCGTGGCCTGTTTTCAATAAAAAACATGTATGTATGGTCAATTTACTGGGTGCAGTACATGCTACAAGCTTCATCTGAAATTCTGATTAGCAGTTCTGGTCATTATTTTCCAAAACGCAAGCAATTTACTGCTTATGATAATGTTTCTCTGCCTAATGTATGCATGTGTTTTGAGCGATAATAGGTGAAAGCAGCAAACCTGGCATTGAAAACACCAGTCCGATCTTTATGTAGACTGGTTCACGCTTCTCCGATTGTTATACCCCGATACCTCCTTGTCATAGAGAATGGGGTTATCCTTGAATAATTCCATAAGCTTGTCTTCTTGGGCCACTGTCCTCTTTGTCCTTTTTTTGCATCTGCCGCTGGCGTCTTTGAATTTGCCTTCGGAGGCGCCATGTTTGATGCTGAAACTGGTTCCCGGTTGGTCCGGGCCGACCAGCGAGACCACATGACCGCTAGCTGCATTCTGATTGGCTCACACGAAAACTTTGATAAATGTAGGTCACTGGCCGCAAACATCTCCTGACCGCAAGCAAAACACCTAAAATTCACCTATATTCAACCTTGCAGTACTTGGCGTTTGCGGCCGTAATGGAGCCCGGTCATGAGGACCTAGTTTTCCTTGTCTAATCTGAATCTAGGGAGCTATCACATGACATCTAGGGAGCGATCATTTGACCTCTGCGCTTCTCCCCTGTGACCTACACCCCCTCCTATATGTTATGGGATATTGAATATAGGTTGTTTATTTAGCAGTGTGTCATAGGATAGGTATGCACGGTATGGGTGCTATGAGTGGCCATGTGTTGTTGTTGTTTTTATGAGATGACCACCCCTTGGTTGCCATGCCAACCAAAATCCAAAGTCTAACCAGAGCAGTTTTTCTGTTGAGGTTCAATGTGTGGTAGGAGGGAACAGCTTCTTTTTTTTTACATGAGCACCCCCACCTTAATAGCTTATATGTAATGTAATAATGGGTTTTTCTTTTATATTGTTCAGATAGGTCGGGCAAAAATATATGAACAACACTATGCATCAAGTTCCCGTGGCTGTGCATTCTCTAGTTAGAGGGCTACTGTGCACACAGAGTGTTCCAATTATTGCACCACAGTCCTGAAGTGTTGCATTGCATCGTCCTGCAGCCTGTCACTGTAAAATTCACAGTCTAGACTTCGATGTAAAACTATCTTCAATCCCAACTAATAATTATTTATATTACAAAGTTGGGCACAACCATCCGGTAGGTACGCCCTAAAAAAATTGAGATCTGAACAGCGCATATTTTCGTGGCTTGTATTGGCAAAACCAACCCCCACCTTCTCTGTGACGATGGAAAGAAGTCTGTATGTGTGAGATCATACTTATTCTCTTGTTATATATTGAAGAAAGGGAAACAAAGGCAGTAGTGATGCTCTTGCCGATTCAGCAACAAGTTAATATAATAAAGTCAGCCCTTTTATTAGCAAATAAATTAATAGATAAAATGAAAAAAAAATACAAGCTTGTGGGGAACGTCTGAGTCTAATGGCAACCAATTTGAGACTAAATTGGCGCCAACCGGTCAGGTGGCCTAATTAACATAACATGAATATTAATGAGAAGGACCGCAGCATTCCCCAATGATATATATCTATATAATAATAATGATAATAATAATAATAATAATATCTGACCTCAATCAATTTTTTAAGGATTTGATAGACGTATTTACCAAAAAGTGACTCATTTCCATATATGAAAAATGGTAAAATATGAATAATTATTTTTCAACCGAAACACTACATGCAGGTTATAAGGACCCTAGTGGAAGTTATATCATTTATAACTTCATGTCAGTCAGCAGGTTTTAACAGTGGTTGTTGTTTCAATAAGTTGGTATCTGAAAAACTAACAGTGGTACAGCCATATTGGAACTAGTTTCATGAATAGATGCATGATAGAAGAACATAGAAAGTCTGAATTGAGCTCTAATTCAAACGATCAACAACTGCACAACGCTATGTGATACAAATGTGATATTCCTTGGGGAGTCGGTGTTTCCGTTCTTCAAGACGAAGGGATGTTTTGGGTACAACAGTGTTTTTCAAATGATAAACAGTGATTATCAACTGAAAAACACAGTTTATCAGTATTAACTGTGCTTATCAACTGATTACAGAGATTTATTATGATATCAAGTGATAAGCAGAGTTAATTTTGATAAACAGTTTTTATCAGTTGATAAACAGTGTTTTACAGACTGATAACCAGTGTTTATCAACCGAAAAACACTGTTTATCGAAATAGACTATGATATCAAGTGATAAACAAAGAAAAATGTGATAAACACTGATTACCAAAAGGTAAACAGTGTTTTGAAAATGAGCACAGGTTTCAAATAACAAATGGTTTTTATCATATTAATCTTTACTGAGACACCACATTATTCTTCCAGCAGATACCCCAAGTAGTCATAGATGCCTGTCGTAAAACACATGCATTTAGAGATTGACATTCAGAAGCTGATACCTGGCATAATCATTATGATATCATATTGTCATGCCCTAAACAAGGAAAACATTCTCAGGAAAGGAGTGGCATTGCAAACTGTAAAACACACACATTAGAATGGGTACATTGTGGGATTCCCTACCTGCTATGCTGTTGGTTTTTACACGGGGTTGTGCCAAGTGTTGACAGCCAAGGGGCGGATGTTGTTAGTAGTGGGCAGGTATAGTATGTTGAATCAATCAAGTTTAGACCTTTTGGAATTTTGCTCCGCAAGCAATGTATCCAGTTGTGCTCGACTGACAGATGTTCTTGGTTGCGAATACAGATGTATAAAATCCAAGACATGAATTTCTACCTCCCAGTCCTTCATGGTTAGGAAGGTTGAGAACTTGAAAAAAACACTCTAAACTTGAAAAAAACACTCTAAACATTATCTTATTAATGTTTTCCATTGATTGTAACAAAAACAACAATTTTGTGTGCTTGGATTTCATGGAATTATTGTGTATAATGATATTGTATTCTAAATTAGTCTAACTTTCACATTCCAGGTGCCTTGCAAAGAACGGGGGCGGCGTGGTGAAAATGGAGCCTCTACAGGCGTCAAGGCTGGTCAGGGCGTGTTGTGTTTTACACAACATGTGCATGGATTGGGGTCTTCGTGCAGTGCGGCCTCAAGATCGCTATGACCCGGACATCGAGGGACAAATCCAGAAGACTGCTGCCAAGAGCTTTCTCAAAGCCCCGCAAGATGCCAGAGGGCGTGACCCCATTGTTCACCCCAGGAGGCGTCACGATAAGGATGCCCACCTGGCCGGAGTTGCCCGCCGCAGGAAGATCATATACCAAGAATGTGGGGACCCATCACCCGTCGACCTTGCCCGTGCCCAGGCAAATGCCAAAAAGGCCAAGGCCAAGGAGCGTGCATGCATACATGCCCGTGTAGGTGAAGGGGCACGTGGCCGTGGCCGTGGCCGTGGCCGTGGCCGTGGCCGTGGCCGTCCCCGTGGTCCAGCTAAGGGCCCTGAATCTAACAAGGATTAAAACTATGTCTGAGTTTGCTTATGAGATTAAGAATAAAGATGGATATTTGCTAAAAATTGGTTAATATTGTAGTACTTATTCACTTATTTCTTACTACAAAGTATATAGATTTATATGAACATTTATACAAATTGTACTATTTAATGTAACAGTATCAACAAATAAAGCATAGACAGTTAAGCACTATTTATTTGCACAAACTAAGTAAAAACGTCCATTTCTATAAGATTCTAAACTTTTTTTCTTCTTGTAAACGATCACAAGTATTTATTAACATTCCGGCCACATCTTGAACATA
The DNA here is from genome assembly GCA_936440205.1 of Lepidonotus clava. Taxonomy (NCBI): domain Eukaryota; kingdom Metazoa; phylum Annelida; class Polychaeta; order Phyllodocida; family Polynoidae; genus Lepidonotus; species Lepidonotus clava. The sequence goes on from OW387143.1 coordinate 34,175,164, forward strand.
TTTCACATGTTTTCCTGTATCTTTGGTAAACATTCTAAAGTATTCTTAAACAATCCGCCCACATGTTTCACACGTTTTTTTCCTGTATCCATGCTACAGACTATCAAATACAAAGTACATGGGTCACATATACATATGAACAATTAGAGTACCTTTGGTAAACATTCTAAAGTATTGTTAAACAATCCGCCCACATGTTTAACATGTTTCACATGTTTTTTTCCTGTATCCATGCTACAGACTATCAAATACAAAGTACATGGGTCACATATACATATGAACAATTAGAGTACCTTTTGTAAACATTCTAAAGTATTGTTAAACAATCCGCCCACATGTTTAACATGTTTCACATGTTTTTTTCCTGTATCCATGCTACAGACTATCAAATACAAAGTACATGGGTCACATATACATATGAACAATTAGAGTACCTTTGGTAAACATTCTAAAGTATTTTTAAACAATCCGCCCACATGTTTAACATGTTTCACATGTTTTTTTCCTGTATCCATGCTACAGACTATCAAATACAAAGTACATGGGTTACATATACATATGAACAATTAGAGTACCTTTGGTAAACATTCTAAAGTATTGTTAAACAATCTGCCCACATGTTTAACATGTTTCACATGTTTTTTCCTGTATCCATGGTACAGACTATCAAATACAGAGTACGTGGTTCACACACACATAGGAAAAATTACAGTATCTTTGGTAAACATTCTAAAGTATTCTCAAACAATCCGCCCACATGTTTAACATGTTTCACATGTTCTTTTTCTGGATACATGCTACAGCAAAAATTACAGTATCTTTGGTTAACATTATCAATTATTCAGAAACAATACAGCCACATGTTTCACTTGTGTATCATGTTCCTTCTTTTTTACCTACTACAAAAGTAACCCCGTAGTAAGGTAAGACAATGGTAGTCAGCTAATACTAGTAACATTCTCAACATGTTTCTCAACATGTTTATAGTAGAACAGGGTGGTGACCATATTCCACAAAACTTCTAACTATTGAACAAGAAATTTCAGTTATTTGGTAAACTTACACAAATACTTGTAACTATTGCCCTCACATGTTGAACACATTACTCTGCTTCCTCTGTCTGGAGGACTTTCTAGGGCTCGAGCATGTGCTACTACAGTCATCCTCTTGTTTCTGAAGGGGAAAACTGACAAGTTTAACACCCAAAGTACGGCCCCTTCCTTTTCCCTTTCCCTTGCCCTTTGCCCTTGATTTCCCCCTACTGCTTTGGTTCCCTTTGGGTTGGAGAATACTCTGGCTCTCTTCTTCCTCTATATCTACTTCCTCGGGCGGTTCCATTTCTGTCGCCATTGCTTGTGCCTCTATGGGTACACAGTCGTCGTCTTTGGGCTCTTTCTTAACAATATTTATATTGAACTCATGAGTTACTACCTCTGGACCCGCCTCCTTGTGTTCTCTTTCGTATATTTCAGAATCATCTTGCGTTTCCAGTACTAGTAGACGTCCAGGTGCCGGTGGTGTTCCTTGTATTACCTCACTACCAGCAAACACCTTCTCACGGATGCTTGTCATGTACCTTTCATACTCTACCTGGTTTGGCCATGATAGAGAACTTTCTTTTTGTGAAGATGATTTGTACTTTTGTATATTAACCACCCCTTCCATGTCAGCCAGAACCTCCGCAACCTCATGGATTTTCTCAAGACTAGCTTCAGATGAAACATCCCTGAGTTCCTCCAAAACATATTCCTCTGATATAAACTTTGTGGAAACTCTATCCCCAGTATACATAGGTTGGTCTTGAATATTATATATCTTCCCATGATGGGTAACGTGCTGGACATGGTGCTGATCATTACTTGTGCCCTGCATCGACTCTGTGTTTCCAACCTCCATTTCCTGCTGCTCATCATTTGTTGTCTGGTGTGGCGACTCTGTGTTGCCACAGTCCATTTCTTGCTGATCATTACTTGTGCCCTGCATCGAATCTGTGTTTCCAACCTCCATTTCCTGCTGATCATTTGTTGTCTGCTGCGTCGACTCTGTGTTTCCACCCTCCATTTCCGCGTCAGGATTTGTTGTCTTCTTGATCGACCCTCTGTTGCAACAGTCTATTTCCTGCTCACCATTTGTTGTCTGGTGGATCCACCCCGTCTTGTCACCCTCCATTTCCTCCTGATCATTTGTTTTTTCCTGCAGCGACTCTGTGTTGCCAGGATTCATTTCTTTTTTCCTGGACTAGATAGATTCTGTATTGCCAGAGTTAATCTTAAAAACAGTTGGAGTTTTAAGCAAATCATTCTTATGGTATTGTGTACCGCACTCCACCATTTCTTTAGCATCAGATTCCATATCAAGGGGAATTTTTTGAATTTACTCTTTTTAGCCTCACCTTTTGTTTTCAGTTCATCTAATGTCTCCTTTACCTCCTTGAATCCGTCTTTCATTTCGCCTTTTATTTCCCTAACCATGTTGAAGAGTGAGTACATTTGATTTTCAACTCCACCTACGCGACTGGAACAAGCATCGGATCGATTGCTAGCTTTTGCAATAGACCCTTGTATTTCTTGCATATTGAATGCCAGCTTATCGGATATCTTTTCCCCCAGTCGGTTTTCCATCCTTCTCAGACGTCTTTCTATGGCTTCCAGAAACTCTTTTTCTGCCTGGTCTTGCCTCAACTCCTCCTCAGTCATGCCTAACCTACTTTTACTAACGGAGGGATCATCACTGAGTGTCCCAGACCTATTTTGACTAACCTGAACAGAGGGAGGGTCTCTGAGGGTGCCTGACCTACTTTCACTAGCCTGAACAGAGGGAGGGTCACTGAGGGTGGAACCCTGGTTCTGAGTACGTTCACTACAGGGAGTCTCAATTACATTAGCATGTTCAGAGGGGGGCTTACCGGAACACCCTATTTTACCCGAGGAGGAACCGTTCTGTTGTTGTTTACTTTTGCAGAACACATCAGTCTTTATGGTAACAGGGACACTATCACCAGCTTCCGGGATGCCCGTTCTCACAGTGACCTTCTGCGGGCTAGTATCGTACTCGATGCCAGTAGTGCCGTCATCAGCGTTCTCGATGCCAGTAGTCCCGTCATCAGCGTACTCAATGCCAGTAGTCCTGTCATCAGCGTAGTCGCTCACACGAGGGCTTTCATATGAAGAATCTGTAAGCATTTTCAAAAATACCATTTCTATTGTAAACTTAATTTCATTATTAATTAATTGTATGTAAACGGTGTAAGTTAGGAAATCTGTTAAAGGCAGTGTTTAATACATTTACATGCTGTAGAATTAATATGATATAGTTAACATATACATAATAATATCGGTAACTGGTTTTACAAGTAAAACAGTTTATTGGTAAAAATTACAAATCTTTAGTTTGTATTTTTTCTCTCTCTCAGATTTGTGAGTATAGAGTACTATCCTCTTGTCTCAATGTTACTGAGATTTTGAAAAAAAGGGCCACTAGTATCCTATAATCAAAAAAATAAAATATATTCAACAGTTAAATACACCAAATCTCACCTTGATGAGAGGAGGGAAAAACTGACCAATAGGATACCACCTTACAGTGTCCCAAATAAACAATTTATACAAGAAGCAATCTGATTGGCTGTAAAGCCACAGAGAGGGGTTGTGTGCACCTGGCAAGGCACAGCAGGTCATTTGTGGTCGTGTGAGTTAGCTATAGCCACGTCAGTGAATCTTTCACTCCCCACAAAAATTACAAATCTTATATGTATTTTTGGGAAGCAAACATAGTTTTTTTGGTCTGTTGCCTGCAATTAGTATATATTTACCTTTCTCCTTTGGACAGTAATCCAGCTTCTTCTTGGATTGGGGGGGTAACACTCCCTCTGTGCATTTACCTTCCATGGCCATTCTTTCTTGAAGACGTGGACTTCTACGAGTTGTTGTTTCTGAAAAATAACAAGTAAAAACACTTGCAATCAAGTTTCACAACAACATTACAATACTAGTATTTTAAAAAATAACATTTCAATTCTTATGGTAGAGCTTCAGGAGAATTTAGGAATCGGCTAGGTCTATGATAATTTAAGTTTTTTAATTGGTTTTACTTACATATGGTTTTTATTAGATTGGGGTCTGAAAATGATACATTGTATGATGGAAGTGCTTAATAGATACTTACTTTCGACAGGTTTAGAAGCGGCTACACCTTCTGCAGCCTACGAGGACTACGGCGAGGTTCTGGAGGAAGAGGAAACAAAGCATGTATTTAACCTACTTGACCTACGTGACATGAGTGCATAAGTTGACATAAGTTGACCTATGGTATACACATGATCTACTTGACCTACTGGACATGAGTGCATAAGTTGACCTAAGTTGACCTATGGTATACACATGATCTACTTGACCTACGGGACATGAGTGCATAAGTTGACCTAAGTTGACCTATGGTATACACATGATCTACTTGACCTACGGGACATGAGTGCATAAGTTGACCTAAGTTGACCTATGGTATACACATGATCTACTTGACCTACGGGACATGAGTGCATAAGTTGACCTAAGTTGACCTATGGTATACACATGATCTACTTGACCTACGGGACATGAGTGCATAAGTTGACCTAAGTTGACCTATGGTATACACATGATCTACTTGACCTACGGGACATGAGTGCATAAGTTGAACTAAGTTGACCTATGGTATACATGAGTGCATAAGTTGACCTAAGTTGACCTATGGTATACACATGACCTACTCGACGTACATGACATGAGTGCATAAGTTGACCTAAGATGAGCTAACTTGACCTATGTTATGTACAATACTAGTATTTTACATACTACAAGACCTACGATCAAATACATACCTTCCACCTCAAAAGAAGACTGTTGTTCTGAAGAATCATCCTTCCTTCCTGTCTTTTTTTGTTGTTTCTCTGAAAAAACATTGATATTTCAAATTAAAATAATTCAAAAGTAATAAATAATCCAATAAAGTAAGAAGTAATATATGAAAATATCCTGACTTTATCGTGACGTCAATATAGGAATTTACCAAAATTTTTGTAAAGTATAGTACACACTGTAATTGTGACTTACAAATAGTTTTCTCAGAATTGCTGTCAGTACATTAAGAATATATTTTCAATTTATATTTACCTGCATGACGTTCACTAGCAAATTTCTTGGTAGGGGTGGGGATTTTTGAGAAGTTTTCAGTACTCGTTTCAGCTTAAAACCAAAAAAAGGTTTAATGTAATTAAATATTAAAGAATGGATGTATAATTTTTCAAGAGTCAACAGAGATAGTGTGAGTACTATGAGTACATTTATACCTATAATATAGTGATAAAGCAAATATATGGTAATTTCAGATTTGAATTACTCTGAAAGGTACTTTTTACTCATGTGGTATAAACAAACCAATAAAAAATGCAAATTAAATACCTTCACTGGGCGTTTCATGTGCTCTTTTATTTTTCTCCATGTCTCCGGATATGGCCTCACTGACGGCGCTGTCACTGCTGCTGTTATGGGCACAGGATTTCCCACTAACTGACACTGTACGTGATGGCTTGCACTTTTCAGCTCTCCTCTGGATCTCCTCGTCACTGGTCATACAGTACATCTGAGAAGTAACGCCTGTTGGAAATATTCAATATATAGCAAATTATATAATATTGTGTTATGGTACTGACAGCGTACTTACAGTAATTTAACAGTGTCACTTAATTGTAATAATATTAAATCAGTTTGGATGTTTTCTTTTGGAGTAAATCTAAGTGCAAGTTGAAGTTAATTTTCTTTATAGCACATGAAGTGCAAGTACTTATATAAATAAATATTAGTTAAATAACTATAACAGGGGGAGATTGAGGGAGAGGGAGGGAGAGGGAGGGAAAGGGAGGGCGGAGCATAGAGGACAGACAGGGGGATAGTGGGGTGGGAGTCGGAGAGTCGTTATCTTTGAATTACCCACCATACTCCTCTGCCTGAATTTTCTTTTCTTGTTTCCTGTCGTCCTTGTACTTTTGAGCCTCCTTCCTCTGGTGTTCCTCGCCCAGGAACATTTTCTTGAACATTACGGCCGATGTATCCAGCTCACCATCCGAGTCAGGGTCAACAGAGAAGATTTCAGCACCGGGAACAGCTATAAAAAAAAACAAAAACACAAATAAACAAATAAATATAAGTACTAGATTAGAATGTATAGCATTCATACATTCTGTTAATTTCACTCAGGGTCAAAGAATAAGAAGTGGAATATCAGATTTACAGATTTACCAAATTTAGATATAGCTACATATTATTTGTATATATACTGATTTATTGCAAGTAATTTTTAACTAAGTATTCTCTGTATATATATTGATTAATTCCAATTCATTGTTTGTAGTTACCTCCGCAGTATGCCTCACCCCAGAAACTAAGGCACATTAGTTCGCAAGTTTTGAGGGTGAACTCCTCGGGTTTTTTCCCCCCTGCAGCACCAGTTTTCCCATATTTGTTGTTGATTTTCCGCACCTGTAGGAAGAATTTTTGGAATCATAAAAGGAAAACAGAAATTTAACAGACATAATGATATGATATGATTTGGGTATTAAAGATAATTGACTGCATAAGTTACACAACATATTTCCAATCAAATCACATTTGCAATCAATCTTTGTATATTATCTGGTTATGCAGTAATGTATAAACACACAAAATGAATAGATATATATATATTATAGCAAGAAATGATTGTAATCAGTTGTCATATATTATATTTCTGGAAGTTCTCTACTTTTCCCATGACATGGTGGGACATACTTAAATGATAATGATTATGTACCTGTCTTTGGTGGTTCTTTTGTGGTCGTTCAACTTACTGAAGACGTGTCGAACCAAACGCTTCTTACCCCCTACAGCGTTAACGGCTTTCTGGATCTTGCAAAATGCTATCCATCTCTTCTTTTTACGCTCGGGATCCTTCTTGTTGTCCCTCTCACCGATTAACGTCGGTCCTATTTACAAATGATTTGGAAAGAGCAAAAGTTAATGTAAAAATAAAAAAGGTAAGCGCACACAATGAGTATAGGCAATGAAGATTCCAGACATTAATTAAAAAGTAGGAAGGGCAAATTTGTGTCAGTGTAAATGACTATTTAGGAATGTATTTAAATTGAATGAGTAAAAATTGCTAAATATCATAAGAATTACTATTGAAATAAGTAATCCCTTATGCAGTATATGGTATTATTTACATATATTTTGTAAATATAAGATAAAGTGTTTTCAGGATAAATAACTTACTTGAAGTGGTTAGCAACCCTGTACATTGCTTCGACCTCCACATCCTTCCAGTTAGATGACTTTCCACTACCCTCAGTCTCACTTTCCCCCTCGTATCGCATCCATGATTGGGTAGTAACGCTTTTTTTTTTCGCTGGTGTCTTAGAGGGAGTCTTGGATGACTTTATAGTTGTAGTTTTCTTCTTCCTTTTTTTCTTCTTAGAGCCACTCGGTTCTACCGGACTCACGTACTCTAAACTGTCACTATCACTGTCATGAGAAGATGATGACGATGAAGATGATGTTGTAGTTGGAGATGATGATGAACTGGTATCATGAGACCTCTTTTTCTTTTTCTTCTTAATGGGCATGGAGGAGACTTTGGAACTTCTTCTTGACCCAGCTTTTTTTTCCCACTTTCTTGTGTTTTACCTTAGGAGTTCTTGATTTGCTTTTGGTATTCTGAGAATGTCTTTTTGATTTGGTGGATAACTCTGGGAGATCTGAGGGGGAATCGAACAGGCATTCGCCACCCACCCCCCTCCCCTGTTAAATCATGTTTGATGGGGGGCCTGCCCCCTGTACATTCATGTTTGTGGGCCCCCCCTCTAGGGATTGCTGGATCCGCCCATGCGGCGCCGCCCGCTCTTAGCAGACAATCTAATACGGTCTCACACATACTACAGACGATGCACTATACTCAATTCAAGGAACATCTTCTAGAGAAATACTATAAAAAGGCAAATACACGTGCACAAGAGCATGACAATGTACAATATCCAGAAAATCTGACATAAGCCACACGATGTGCATAGTCATGTTGTTCATTCATTACGCAATGGATGACGTGCGCCATTGATAGGATGAAAATACCGAGAATCAAACAAATGAAGCTATGTCACGGAACCCTTACGTTACGTGAGATACACCTATTAACTGTATTCAATAACTAACTGTGATAAGAACAATTTAGACACTGAATTATGATGATTTCGCATGATTTCTTACCTCCGGTTGTGGCCGGATCACGGTACGTCAAAGATGGCGTCAAAGATGGCGTCCTTTCGCTGGTTAACTGAGATCGGTATGTAAAAATGTAGTCCTCCCGCCGGAAACAAGCAAAACGGAAATGACCTTTCGGGCAAGTCACGTGACCAAAAGCACGATTTACAAATATTTTGGTAAAATTATACAAAAATTTTGTATATTTACAAAAGATTTTGTATATTTACCAAAAAAATTCTAAAAATAATCAGAAAAAATATTTACATATACAAAAGGAAAAAACATTGTCTCTAGCTCAACTTGGCAATATTTTTCATTTGTATATGTAAAACATTTTTTGAAATTATTTATTTACCAAAAATTTGTATCCTGTCTTTTAAACGACCCCCAGAAGGTTAGAGGATCAAGCTAATATATCATGAATATGGCTGGAATTAGGATTTACAAATCATATTGTGCAATGGCTTCTACTCAGTGCAGGTGACGTCACTGCACCACAACACCTATTCCGCTCCACTGCTCTAGATGTAAGGATGAGCAATAGGCACAGTCCCATCTTACTTGCAATCTGATTGTTTGAAAACCTGCATCTAATGTAGAGTTAGCCAAAATCTGAAGAATTGAGTGGTCTGCACCTGCAGTCACATCGAAGCCATGTACCTGTGGCGTGATGGGGGTTCCCTGCCAATGAAAGTTCCCAGTCACGTTTGACTGGTCAGCTGCATATAGCCTTGACCTAACTGGGACAGATACCCCTCCACAGACCACAGACTGAGGAGTAGGGATGAGATAGCCATTTAAGTATGAATCCTAGTAAATTAAAGGAGAACCATAACTTAGGCAATTTTAGTTTTAATATTATGTTGAATACGTATTTCTTGAAACATTTCTACAGAAGTAACTGCTAATATATTATGAATATGGATGAAATTAGGATTTACAAATCATATTGTACAGTGGCTTCTGTAGTGTATCGACTCGGGAACGCTGCGGTTAACATAGCCTGACCCGGCGAGGTCAAAGTTCACTTCCGGTTTTAAGTAGCGGTAATGGCGGCCTCCCGAACGCAGTGTGGTTTGTGGAAACTCTGAAGATTAAATACAAGTTATCAAGTCATCCTGGCCTCCTTTATTATGAATCCTACAAATGGCGATGAGGTGAAGTCTCTAGAAGGCCTGGAGAAGAAGTGGGCATGAAGTTAAGTGACTTTGGAGGTGTATTTTGATGAAGACTGGCTGTGAATCTGAGTGTGGCTGGGGCTGCCTCATGGCCAACTGTCAACAAGTGGCTGGACTGACTCTGGAGAGGGCTGTGTCACCCTAGGAGCCCTGGAAGAAGGAAAGGGAGAGACTGTGAAGCAAGTAGGTCTGGAAAATATCATGTGCTGGATAATGGCAGGTGGACTGTCAGGCATGTGAGGACTGGGAACTGCTGTCACACTAGGACTAGGACTCAGGGCATAGCTGTCAAAGACTGACACTGGTGGTGTCAACTGTCAACTGGAGGTCACCTGGAGGAAGACTGGGACAGTCATTTGGTCAAGGAGTGAGAGACAGTGTGGGGGTGATCTAACCAACATTTGTTTCAGGAAAAGGAGGGGAAATTGACATTGACTCTGAAACTATTATTGACATTTTGATACCTGTCATTGCTGTGTGATTCCCTGTTTGATTACTGATGTGATTGTGCCTGATTGTTGACATGTGATTTGTAGTGTTAGAGAGGCGGGAACGCCGCCAGGTAACAATCGTGGGGGGAAACATTCACCGAGACATCGGGTGACGCAAGTAGCGGTAATGGCATCATGACGGACGCAGCATGTGTTCTGTAACTTAGTGAAGATTAAAGCTAATTATCAAGTAATCCTGGCCTTGTCTATGATGAATCCTACAAGTGGCGATGAGGTGAATCTACCAGGAAGAAAGGGAACATGAAGATAAGTGCTTGTCAGTGAGATAAACTGTGAAACTAGTGGTGAACTGGAGCTGGGCCTGACTGCCATGTGCTGTGGGTTGACAGTGGGGCTGTCACAGGCTGGGAGGCTACTTTCAACTAGTCTACAGGAGTCTAGGAGAGGAATCACAACAAGATAAGTGACTATCAGTGTGTGTGCTGACTGTGGAGCAAGTTAGGTCTGGAGAGGGCATGTGCTGACTACTGACAGGGGGCTGTCACAGGCATGTTTGGACTGGAGACTGCTGTCACAGGATCCTAGGAGGAGTCACAACTGACACTGACAGTGCACTGGGGACTGACAAGGTGCATTTCCTGGGAGAAGTTTCAACAGGAGGACTGGTTGGCCCAAAAGGAGGGCTGGTTGACCAAAACTGGAGAACTAGTTTGCACTGCAGAAGTGTTGACAGTGGTGTCTTTATAATGTTGACATCTATTTTCAGGGCAAGGAGGGCCAAACCTGGCCTGGACTGATATGCATTGACTTTCAGCATTGAGTGATAATATTGTGTTGTTGTCATTGATGTGTGAATAATTGTATGTCTAATTGATGCCTGAATAATTTGCCTGTTGTGACATGTGATTTTGCCTGCATATTGAAATATTGTGTGGTATTGACATGTGATTTTGTGCATTACATTGTGGTTTATTGTGCATACTATTGTGGTTTATGGTAGTACTGTATTGATTTGTATTGGTACATTTTGATGCAATTTTGACACGCGCGTTGTACTACTGGGTAATTACACACACACACACATGCGATGGCACCACCCGAGAACGAGGACCAGGGCGCAGCCGGTGGTGGAAATGGTGGTGGTTATGAGGTGGTAAATAGGATGAAGTCTCTGGAATTGGGTGGACTGTCTAGTTTTGACCCCAAGGGAGACCCCACTAGCTTGTGTGTGAGCTGGAAAAGGTGGAAAAGGGCCTTCAATTTATATGTAAAATGCAAAGGGGTTACCGAAGAGGAACAAAAGGTGGCACTTTTATTGCATACAGGGGGCATGGACTTGCAGGAGGTGTTCTATAGTCTGGTCGCGGAGGACGCGGACTTGTCACTCGCTGAGAGTATAAAGGTATTAGACGATCATTTTGTGCCCTCTGTAAATGTCCCTTTTGAAAGGCATATGTTTCGTCAGCTGGAGCAGGAGGCGGGGGAAACTGTCGACCAGTTCGTGTGTAGGCTTCGGCAAAGGTCGCAGTTGTGCGACTTCACGGATGTGGACGAGGCCATCAGGGATCAGCTGATCGAAAAATGTCGCGATCAGAGACTACGACGTAAGTTTCTTGAGAAGTCCGGTAACATAAAACTTAAAGATTTACAGGATTTAGCACGCGCGAATGAGGCGGTCGAGGCTCAGATGAAGTCAATGAGTCACATTACCCCAGCCGCCCAGGTGAACGCGGTGCGCAAAAAGGAGACGGGCCCAAAGAAAGGTGACGGGCCAAAAGGTAAACCAAACAACGGTAACGCCCAAGGTGGAGGTCGCGGTAAGAACTTTGCACGCAGGGACAAGAGTTGCTATAACTGTAATCGGTCTGACCATTTTTCTGTTGATAAAGAGTGTCCAGCCAGGGGCAAGGCCTGTAACAAGTGCGGCGGTAAGGGACACTTCGCGATATGCTGCCCGAAGGACGGAGCTGGTGATGCGCGACCTAGGCAACAGGGCTGGAACGGTCGTGGTAATCAGAGGGCGTACCAGGTCGGCGACGACACGTCAGAGGGTGGACAGCCAGAGACCGAGCACGCGTTTCACGTGGGAACAGGTTCGCGTGATGGTATGGTAGACCTGAAGGTAGGGGGCATCGAGTTGAAGTCGGTACTTATTGACTCGGGTGCCTCGTGTAACCTCATGGATAAGGCAACATGGGACAGGTTAAAGGCCAACAAAGTAAAGGCAGTGTCAAAAAAGTCCACTAAAAAATTGTTCGCGTATGGTCAGACGGAGCCGATAGAAATATTGGGGACATTTAGTTCGGACATTGTGTGCTCAGCTTCTGGTAAATCGTGTAAGGACGAGTTCACAGTAATTAAGGGGACGGGCAAAACCCTGTTGAGTAAGGCTACCGCCGAGAAACTGGATGTGTTGCGGGTGGGACCTCTGTCACAGATAGTGTGTTCTATTACCGCAGAAGGTAGCGACGGTGACGTCCGCGAGAAGTTCCCAGAGATTTTCAGTGGGATCGGGAAGTTGAAAGGCTTCCAGCTGAAACTCCACGTCAACGGTGAGGTGAGGCCCATAGCTCAGCCGGTATGGAGACTGCCGTTTGGACTGAGGGATAAAGTCGACGAGAAGTTGGACGATCTGCTCGCGAAGGATATTATCGAAGAGGTAGCGAGTAGGCCAACAGAGTGGGTCTCTCCGTTAGTGGTCGTGCCGAAGTCGGATGGTGACATTAGGATCTGCGTGGACATGTGCAGGGCGAACGAGGCCATCGTGAGGGAACGACATCCTATTCCGACTATCGAAGAGGTCCTGTATGACCTAAATGGGAGCACGGTATTCTCCAAGCTGGACTTAAAATGGGGATTTCACCAGATCGAGCTAGAGGCGGAGTCGCGCGACATAACAACGTTCGTGACTCACCGAGGGCTGTACCGGTATAAACGACTGATGTTTGGTATCGCCTCTGCTCCGGAGAAGTACCAGAAAATCGTGAAGGATACGTTGATTGGCTGCGAGGGCGTGGCCAATATCGCGGACGACCTGATCGTTCACGGCAAGGGCGTCCAGGAGCACAACGCGAGGTTGTACGCGGTCCTGGAGAGACTGCGAGAGTGTGGGTTGACACTCAACGGGACGAAGTGTCAGTTTCGACTACCCAAGCTGACCTTCTTCGGACACAACTTGAGTAAGTCGGGGATCCAACCGAGCGAGGAGAAAATTGCTGCGATCAGGAACGCCGAGGCTCCGCAGAGTGCGTCAGAGGTACGGTCGTTTCTTGGTCTGGTGCAGTACTCGTCAAAGTTCCTGCCAGACTTCGCGGAAGTAGCGGAACCACTTCGGAAGTTGACGAGGAAAGACGAGCGCTTCCTGTGGGGCGCTGCCCAAACGAAGGCGTTTGAGGAACTGAAAAGGTTGATAACTAGGGCCGGGACCCTAGCGTACTTCCAGCAGGACAGGAAGACGTGCATCGTGGCAGATGCTGGCCCGAGTGGACTGGGTGCGGTCCTGGTACAGCTGCAGGGCGACAGCTGGAGAGTAATATCGTACGCGTCAAGGAACCTGATGGATGTGGAACGGCGATATTCACAGACGGAGAAAGAGGCGCTGGCTCTCGTATAGGCCTGTGAGCGGTTCAACCTGTATGTGTTTGGTCGTGAGTTCGAGCTGGAGACGGACCATAAGCCTCTGGAATGTATCTACGGTAAAGGATCGAAACCGTCGGCTCGGATCGAAAGATGGGTGTTACGACTACAGGGCTACGACTACACAGTCGTGTACCGTCCCAGTAAGGCAAATATCGCGGATGCCCTGTCCCGTCTTAATCAGACCAGACCGAGGGACGTGAGTGGAGACGTGGTCGATTATGTCAAGATGGTCGCAGAGGAGAGTACACCTGTAGCTCTCTCTGCAGGGCCTACAAAGTGAGGTCTTACGACTAGCGCACGAAGGGCACCAGGGTATCGTGAAGACGAAAAATCGCCTGAGGACCAAGGTATGGTGGCCCAAAATGGACAGCGCGGCTGAAAAGCTGTGTAGGTCGTGCCATGGATGTCAAGTGGTAGGCGAATTTAGCCCGCCCGAGCCGATGCAGCGCGTGGAACCACCGACGGGACCGTGGCAGGACGTAGCGGTCGACCTGATGGGACCGTTACCGACCGGCGAAAGTCTACTGGTGATCGTGGACTACTACAGCAGGTTCTACGAAGTAGGTATTTTAAGGTCGACAACTGTGGAGAAGGTGATTGACTTTCTGGGACCGGTGTTCACCCGTTATGGCTATCCGTTCAGCCTGAAAGCGGATAATGGCCCACAGTTTGTGTCGCAGACCTTTAAAGACTTTCTGTCGGAACACGGAGTAGAACATCGTACTTCGCCACCGTTATGGCCGCAGGCAAACGGCGAGGTCAAAAGGCAGAACAGGACTCTGCTTAAGGCGCTTAAAGTAGCGCAGGTAGAAGGGAAGAGATGGCAGGACGAGCTACCGAAATTTCTACTGGCCTACCGTAGCACACCACAAGCAAGTACGGGGGCAACACCATCATTCCTGATGTTCGGTAGGGAAATCAGAACGAAATTCCCGGAGTTGAGGTGCGGTAAAGTTGGCTCTGACGAGGAATTCCGCGATAGGGACTGGAAGAACAAATTGTCCCAAAAGTTATATGCTGACGAAAAGCGCGGAGCAAAGGAGAGCTCAATCACACCAGGAGATCAGGTGCTGCTTAAAAACACGAAAACAACAGGAAAGCTGGCACCTAATTTCGAATGCGAGCCGTACACTGTGACTAGCAGGGAAGGTCACGAAATAACTGTACAGTCCAAGGACGGGGCCGAGTATCGACGAAACGCCTCATTCGTCAAGCCCTATCAGACGGTGGAGGAACCAGCACAGGCACCTGACGTGCCGGATCCAGGAGTCAGTGATCCACCTGCCACCCCACGTAGAGTGGCCGCACAAACCCCACCACGGTATAGTAGATCAGCAACACCGATATCCACCAGACCATCGCGTGCCACCAAAATGCCTTCTAAGTACAGCGACTATGTGTTAAAGTAAAGTGTGTGTGTTTGGAAAATTATGAACAGTGAAAATTATGGACAGTGAAAAATATGGACGGTGAAAATTATGGACGGTGAAATATCATGGGTGATTTCTGTTCTGAGAAAGGAAGGGAATGTAGTGTTAGAGAGGCGGGAACGCCGCCGGGTAACAATCGTGGGGGAAAACATTCACCGAGACATCGGGTGACGCAAGTAGCGGTAATGGCGTCATGACGGACGCAGCATGTGTTCTGTAACTTAGTGAAGATTAAAGCTAATTATCAAGTAAGTTTAAAGACGAGGAAAACGGCGTTTCCGCTCTGGCGCTACCACATTGTGTCAGAATCTGACACAGAATGTTCCTATCAACAGTTTTGCCTAGCAACAGTGTGGGTGTCCATAGTGACATGTGCACTGTGATGTCATCAGTTTGAGCGTGACTACCAGTTGTTAGGTATGTGTCCTAGTAACCGTTTGTTACTTTAGGATATGGGTTGTTGTACAATAACATACAGTCCCTTGGATCTGGGAATTATTTTTACAAAAAGTAAACCATGTTCTTGTCCCCAAGTGGTTTCATTTTAAATAAATCATCAGGCGCTAGTGTTTATTTATATGTGATTGGAGTATCATAATTTAAGTAGGGGTGTTTGTAGTCAGGAAAATTTTCATGACTCGGCAAAAAAGAAACACTGAGTCCTGAAAGATCTCAGTTAATCCCAAAATCTCTCAAAATTGAGAATGTTGTACAGGATGTTAGATGTAGGATTAAAGACGGTAGGACTATGGTCCGATCGTAATAAAACGATTAATGTCATGTGACATCCGAGACTCTAAATAATATACAGTTAAATTTTAAGACGTTGTGTAGAGTGTGGGATGTCTTCCTTAGATTAATCTAAGAGGTTTAAACCTTGCGGTAGAATGGTACCCAACCTGTGCATCCATCTCCGTTCTTCTCTATCTCTGGTGTACTGAGAGCACTGGAAGTCAGGGTGCTCCTTGACAAAAGTTAGGATAGAAATGTTTAGTGGGTAGTCAACTGGATTTAATAATTTAGACTCAGAGCATTTCAATACATGGCGTACGACAGTAGTGTCGTTATGATTTTTAATGTCGTTGAAGTGTCCCTGGAATCGTGTGAGTAGGCGATTTTTAGTTTGACCTACATATTGGATGCCACACGTTGCGCACGTAATTAAATAAATTAGATTACTGCTTTGACAATTAACATTGATCATACAACGTAAGCTAGTTCCAAATGTAGTAGATGTAACTGAGCCTGTAAGATTAAGTTTAGGACAGTAGCGGCAGCTGGCTGATCGGTTGCATGTATTAATTTCACAACATTTGAGGTCTCGATCTTTTGAAGAAGTAGAGGCCCTGACCAGTGAGTCTGACAAGTTTTTATTTCGACGTAGTCCAAAAACGATTTGGCAGTCTGTGAGGTGGCGGGTACCAGTCGATTTGCCAAGAAGTGACCAATTTTTGGAGACAATCTCCTTAATGGGAGGATTTTTGGGGTTGTGTGTCGTGATACAATAAAACTTTTTGGTGGTGTCCGACTGAGGTGGACTCGACAGTGTTTGATTCAACGTTATAGTGTCTGAGGAAATCTGTGTTTTCTTGAGGAAATCCTTTCCGAGAACCTCAACACGGTTGAGAGACTCTGCTCATTCAAGGGCTGATCTCACCAGTCCTTCAGGGTAGCCTCGCCGGATAAAGTGTGAAGCTAACATGTAGCAGTTTTCAATGAATTCACTCTGGATAGAACAAATACGGCGGACTCTAAGGAACTGTGAGTACGGAATGCCTTTTAAAATATGGCGTGGGTGTTCAGAAGAGTATAAAAGATAGTTATGGCTATCGGTTGGTTTACAGAATAGTGTGGTCTATAATTTATTGTTATCATCCTTATAGATGGTGATGTCTAAAAAGTCAGCCTTCTTAAGGGACGACTCAACTGTAAATTTGATAGTAGGGTGGCATGAATTCAAATATTCAACAAATTCAGTTAAGGCTGAACTGCCATAGGTCCATATGAAAAAAATATCATCAATGAACCTTTTCCATAAGAGCGGTTGGATTGGATAAGTATATACAAATTGTTTTTCGAAATGACCCATAAATATGTTGGCGAATGATGGTGCTAGTTTAGTGCCCATGGCAGTGCCACCAACTTGAAGGTAGTGTTTGTTGTCAAACTGGAAATTGTTTGTGGTTAGAACTAATTTTAATAAATTGCATATTGAATTATTAGTGGGATTCTCATAGGGATCCCTCGTGTGATAGAGGGCTTCTGCCACTGCATCGATGCCCTCTTCGTTAGGAATGTTAGTATATAGACTAGTGACATCTAGGGTGCATAGTAGACTATCCTCTGGTAAGTTGAGGTACTTAATAATGTTAAGCAGATGGCAGCTGTCTCTAAGATAAGATGGGATTTTCAATACTAGTGGTTGAATGAAGTGGTCAACAAACTGAGAAATCCGTTCAGAGGGGCAGTCATTCGCTGAGACGATAGGTCTCCCCGGAGGGGGGAGAATGTTTTTATGTATTTTTGGGAGGAGGTAAAAGTTGGCTGTGCGTGGAGTGTCTAAGATTAAGTATTTTGCAGTTTTTTCAGAGATCTCTTTGCGTACTAGCATATCAGTGACTGTTTTTCGGACCATATTGTTACATATGATAGTTAAGTTTTCTTCTTGTAATTTGTAGAAATTACGATCAGAGAGTTGTCGGAGGCCTTCTCGAATATAATCCTCTCTGTTCTGAATTACCACAGATGAGCCTTTATCGGCTTTCTTGATGACAATAGAAGGATCGTTACTAAGTGATTGTTTCGCATGAAACTCAGCAGAAGTCAGATTCCGTCTATTACCCTGTCTGTTCTTAGAAACCAAAGTGTCTGATTGAGCTTTTTGTAAATCGTCGATATTGAGCATCGACATGTGTTCTACATTGGCTGGGCTGGGTGGGTTCCATTTGGACGGGTTCTTAAATTTTGGGTGGGCAAAGGGCTGGGGTCTGGAGCTATCCATAGGGGTAGCATTCATGAAATAATTCCCACCCGGTTTGTTAAGCGCCAAATGGTGTTTGACACTAAGATGGAAGTTAGCAACATCTTCTATGATTTTACCTGCAACTGGAGTTGATGGAGTATCTACAAAGGTTAAGCCCTTAGACAGGAGACTGAGTTCTGCTGGAGTTAATTTCCGTGAAGAGAGATTAACAACACCTGATAAACAGTTAACAGATTTACTTTCTGAAAAGTCAGAATTATTATTGGAATTCAAGGAACTCTGAAAATTGGGGATGAAACACAGATAAACTTCCAGTAAGGCACTTCGGAAATCAACGTCATTGTACCATTCTGATAATGTGTCTATTGACCAATCAGGCCCAGTACTTTCTTCAGTACACTCAGATCTTTCGTGGTTAAGGTCACGGTTGCTGTTTCCCTCAAGAAAACACAGATTTCCTCAGACACTATAACGTTGAATCAAACACTGTCGAGTCCACCTCAGTCGGACACCACCAAAAAGTTTTATTGTATCACGACACACAACCCCAAAAATCCTCCCATTAAGGAGATTGTCTCCAAAAATTGGTCACTTCTTGGCAAATCGACTGGTACCCGCCACCTCACAGACTGCCAAATCGTTTTTGGACTACGTCGAAATAAAAACTTGTCAGACTCACTGGTCAGGGCCTCTACTTCTTCAAAAGATCGAGACCTCAAATGTTGTGAAATTAATACATGCAACCGATCAGCCAGCTGCCGCTACTGTCCTAAACTTAATCTTACAGGCTCAGTTACATCTACTACATTTGGAACTAGCTTACGTTGTATGATCAATGTTAATTGTCAAAGCAGTAATCTAATTTATTTAATTACGTGCACAACGTGTGGCATCCAATATGTAGGTCAAACTAAAAATCGCCTACTCACACGATTCCAGGGACACTTCAACGACATTAAAAATCATAACGACACTACTGTCGTACGCCATGTATTGAAATGCTCCGAGTCTAAATTATTAAATCCAGTTGACTACCCACTAAACATTTCTATCCTAACTTTTGTCAAGGAGCACCTTGACTTCCAGTGCTCTCAGTACACCAGAGATAGAGAAGAACGGAGATGGATGCACAGGTTGGGCACCATTCTACCGCAAGGTTTAAACCTCTTAGACTAATCTAAGGAAGACATCCCACACTCTACACAACGTCTTAAAATCTAATTATCAAGTAATCCTGGCCTTGTCTATGATGAATCCTACATGATTCTGATTTTGACATGTGATTTTGATTGTTGACATGTGATTTACTGTGCATTGCCTTTGGTACTTGTGTGATTTTTGTGAATAATATTGCAGTGGTGTAGGTTAATACTGTTTGACACTGTTTAAATCTGTATTGCCTATTTGTATGCATTGGTGAAATTTTGATGCGCGTGTGAATTTTGATGCATATTATTGCATTGGGTAAATTGACACACACACACACACAAGATGGCTCCACCCAAGGATGACGGCGCTGCGGGTGCGGTGGTAATGGTGGTAACCAAGCAGTGGTAAATAGGATGAAATCCCTGGAACTAGGTGGGCTACCCGATTTCGATCCCAAGGGGGACCCTACTACTCTGTGCACGCGGTGGAAAAGGTGGAAACAGGCCTTTAGTTTGTATGTGAAATCAAAAGGGGTGACAGGAGGAGCAGAAGGTAGCACTGTTATTACACACAGGGGGTATGGACCTCCAGGAGGTGTTTTATTCTCTAGTGCCTGAGGACCGTGACTTATCTCTGCAGGAAAGTTTGAAAATATTAGATGACCATTTTGTTCCCTCTGTTAATGTTCCCTTTGTGAGGCACCTGTTCCGTCAGCTGGAGCAGGGGGCGGAGGAGACCGTCGACCAGTTTGCCCAGTCCGTCCACTCAGATATAAAGCTGGGACATATCATCGTTCTTCAAGATAGAAAAGGCCCCCTTTCCACTGACTTTTATATCCAAAAATTGACCCCTTGTTTTTTGCAAAACGCTGACTTTTTGTGGCTTTTTATAACCCTTTTTTCCCGAAATTACATAACATGAAGGGAAAAAGATCCCTTTTTTCCAAATCGCTGACAAATGTGCAGAAAATGTACCTTTTTTTCAAAAACAGGGACATGCGAAGTTTGTCAAACTTTGTGAAAATGGACCCTTTCTTCGCGTTTTTTAGAACTATGATGCGTATCCTTTTGTAATCAGAGTGACGGGACTGGGCCAGTTTGTGTGCAGGCTCCGCCAATGGTCTACGTCATGTGACTTCGGGGACGTGGACGAGGCGATACGCGACCAGCTGATTGAAAAGTGCCGCGACCAGAGGTTGCGTCGCAAGTTCCTGGAGAGGTCAGGGGATGGTAAGCTTAAAGATCTACAGGATATAGCCCGTGCGTATGAGGCGGTAGAGGCCCAAATGAAGTCTATGAATCGTACTACCCCGGCGGCGCAGGTTAACGCAGTACAAAAGAAGGACACAGGTCAGACAAAGGGTAAATGGGTGGCCAAAGGTAAACCCAAAGGTGACAAAAGTAAATCGTGCAAGGACAAACGGTGCTTTAACTGTGGGCGTAGTGACCATTTTTCAGTAGATCAGGAGTGTCCGGCCAGGGGTAGGAACTGTAATAAGTGTGGCGGTACGGGACATTACGCGGTGTGTTGCTCGAAGGACAAGACTGGGGACGGTAGACCTAAGCCACAGGGCTGGAAGGGCAAGCGCCCGACCTTGCTTAGTAAGGGCACCGCAGAGAAACTTAATGTGTTACGCGTGGGACCAGTTTCGGAGACCGTGTACTCAATTACTCCAGAGGGCTGCGATGAGGACGTGTGGGCGAAATTCCGAGAAATATTTACGGGCATAGGGAAGTTAGCAGGCTTCCAGCTGAAGCTGCATGTTAAAGATGGAGGTTACCATTTGGGCTGAGGGAGAAAGTTGATGAGAAACTTGACGACTTGCTCGCGAAGGACATTATTGAGGAGGTAGCAAGTGGGTCGACCGAGTGGGTTTCACCGTTGGTAGTCGTCCCAAAATCGGATGGAGACATACGTGTATGCATCGATATGCGTAGGGCCAACGAGGCCATTGTAAGGGAGCGACACCCAATACCAACCATCGAAGAGGTATTGTATGACCTTAACGGAAGCACGGTGTTTAGTTAACTGGACTTAAAGTGGGGCTTCCATCAGATTGAGCTCGAGGCAGAGTCGCGCAAGATCACAACATTCGTGACTCATCGTGGACTGTATAGGTACAAGCTACTTATGTTCGGTATTACCTCGGCCCCAGAGAAATATCAGAAGATTGTGAAGGACGTGCTCAGTGGTTGTGAGGGTGTGGCGAATATTGCCAACGATCTTATCGTGCATGGCAAAGGTGTTCAGGAACATGACCAGCAGTTGTACGCTGTGTTAGAGAGACTGGATTAACTCTCAACGGGAAGAAGTATCAGTTCTGGCTGCCAAAGCTGACATTCTTTGGACACGACCTAAGTAAGTCGGGAATCCAGCCGAGTGAGGAGAAGGTTGCTGCGATCAGGAATGCCGAGGCTCCGCAGAGTGCGACAGAGGTACGGTCGTTTCTTGGTCTGGTGCAGTACTTGGCTAAATCCTTGCCGGACTTCGCCGAGGTGACGGAACCTCTGCGTAAGCTGACGAGGAAGGACGAACGCTTCGTGTAGGGCGATGCCCAAGCGAATGCATTTGAGGAGTTGAAAGGTCTGATTACGAGGGCCGAGACCCTGGCGTATTATCAACGGGATAAGAAAACATGTATCATGGCGGACACTGGGCCAAATGGACTGGGTGCGGTCCTAGTACAGCTGCAAGGGGTCAGCTGGAGAGTCATATCTTACACGTCAAGGAACTTGACAGACGTAGAGAGGAGATACTCGCAGACCGAAAGGAGGCGTTGGCTCTGGTATGGGCGTGTGAGCGATTTAATTTGTATGTGTTTGGCCGCGAGTTTGAACTGGAGACGGACCACAAACCTCTCAAGTGCATCTATGGTAAGAGATCAAAACCGTCGGCTTGCATCGAAAGATGGGTACTGAGACTGCAGGGTTACAATTATACAGTTGTGTACCGTCCGGGGAAGGCCAACATCGCGGACGCCCTGTCTCGTCTCAACCAAGTCAGGCTGTGTAATGTCAGTGGGGACACGGTTGACTTCGTCAGGCTGGTTGCGGAGGAGAGTACACCTGTAGCTCTCTCCACGAAATAGGTTGAACTGGAATCAGAGAAAGACCCAGAGCTGACCAGCGTGAGGCAGTGTATCCAGTCAAGAGATTGGTCGCGATGTAAGTTGCCTCATTACTTGACGATAAAGGATGAACTGCGTGTGTTGGGCCAATTGGTGTTACGGGGCACGAGGTTGGTCATACCCCAGAGCCTTAGAGACGAGGTTGTACGGTTGGCTCACGAAGGACACCAGGGGATCGTCAAGACTAACAACCGACTTAGGACCAAGGTATGGTGGCCCAAAATGGACGCCGCAGCAGAAAAACTGTGTAGGGCATGTCATGGGTGTCAGGTAGTAGGGGAGTTGTGTGCACCTGAACCTATGCGGCGCATGGAGCCACCAACAGGGCCGTGGCAGGACGTGGCCGTCGACCTGATGGGGCCATTACTGTCAGGTGAAAGTCTGCTCGTGATTGTGGACTATTATAGCAGATTCTTTGAAGTTGGGATTCTCAGATCCACGACGGTTGAGAAGGTGGTCGAATTCTTAGGTCCGGTGTTCACGCGGTTTGGTTACCCATTTAGTTTGAAATCTGACAATGGACCACAATTTATCTCCCCCACGTTTAAAGACTTTCTGGTCGAGCATGGAGTGGAACATCGCACTTCGCCACCGTTATGGCCGCAGGTGAACGGTGCGGTGGAGCGGCAGAACAGGACGCTGCTCAAGGCACTCAAAGTAGCACAGGTGGAAAGGACGAGTTGGCGAGAGGAGCTGCAGAAATTCCTACTCCCATATCATAGCACACCACAAGTCAGCACCGGGGCAACACCTGCTTTCTTAATGTTCAGTAGGGAAATCCGGACAAAGTTCCCCAAGTTAAAGCACGAGCCGAATGCTGAAGAAGTATGCGACAGGGACTGGCGGAATAAGCTGGTGCATAAGGAGTATGCGGATAAAATGCGCGGAGCACAGGAGAGCTCCATTACACCAGGCGACCAGGTGTTGCTGAAAAACATCAAAGCGACAGGAAAATTAGCGCCGAATTTTGAATCAGAGCCATATGTGGTGACCGCAAAGCAGGGACACGAAGTCACCATATGATCTAAGGATGGGGCCGAATACCGATGGGACTCGTCTTTTGTAAAGCCCTATCAGTCGGATGAACCAGGACC
Organism: Lepidonotus clava; assembly: GCA_936440205.1. Classification (NCBI taxonomy): domain Eukaryota; kingdom Metazoa; phylum Annelida; class Polychaeta; order Phyllodocida; family Polynoidae; genus Lepidonotus; species Lepidonotus clava. The sequence continues at coordinate 34,198,486 of OW387143.1, forward strand.
GGTACCTGACGTGCCAGAGGTTGTCACCAGTGATCCACCTGCCACCCCACGTAGAGCGAACGTAGCGGCGCCACCACAGCTGTCGAAATCACCAGCGCTGAGAGCTAGGAGACCCGTGCGTGAGTCTAAATTACCACCTAGGCTCAAGCTACGTGCTAAAATAATGGTGTGTGTGTAAGGTAAATGTGTGTTATGGACAATGACCCAGGAATGTGAAATGGACTATGAAAATAAACAACGGTTTCAGTATGGACAGTGAAAATTATGGACGGTGAAAAATATGGACGGTGAAATATCATGAGTAATTTCTGTTCTGAGAAAAAAAGGGATTGTAGTGTATCGAGGCAGGAACGCCACCGGTTAACATAGCCTGACCCGGCAAGGTCAAAGTTCACTTCCGGTTTTAAGTAGCGGTAATGGCGGCCTCCCGAACGCAGTTTGGTTTGTGGAAACTCTGAAGATTAAATACAAGTTACAAGTCATCCTGGCCTCCTTTATTATGAATCCTACAGCTTCTACTGAGTGCAGGTGACGTCATCTAGGCTCTATTAGATATATAGGGCAAGCTGATAAGGTTCTTGCTATGGGTGAGTGCACAAGCATAGCCCTGTGACTGAGAGCCTAGATGACATCACAGCCCTTTGGGATAAGCTGTGAGAGTGTATTCACAATCCTAAATAAACCTTACTACTCTATTGTATCTTTTTTTATATAATTTATTTATTTATACTGAAACTACATCAGTAAACTGGTTTTCTTTGTAGTTCCAGTCACAAATTAAGATATATACTAATTTCATACACAAATTCATAATAAGGTTAAGCAAGATAATACAGTTATGACACATTCAAATATAATCTACAGTTCAACATCAAATGGTAAAGGCATTAGGAAAATAACATTTTATTCAGGACTCTAACATATCTAACAAGTATCGATTCTAAATAAGTTAATTGTTAATAGCAAAATTCTATTTGTCTGATGTAGTTTAAAGGTATCATAGTATTATCTATATGTGCTAATTCAAGTTTAATCCTGTTTACCACACATAATGTCTAAATGGTTTTTACTAAATTTGGGATTTTCATTTTTTCCTTTGCATTTCACATTTAAATATGTTTAGCAGAAATCATGTTTCTAAAGGATCTAGGATATAAATCAAGAATGATGTTCACCTAAATCTGATTTTCTATTGCTAAAAGATGGAACATTACGATTATAATTTTGATTATGATATTTTTCTCAAAATATCTCTTTACTTGTAAATTGAATTTGCATTAATGCATAAAAAATGTAAAAAAAAAATAAATAAGCATGTGGTACCCTCTAAACAAGCTCAGAAAAATAGTCTTTACTGAAAAAGTAAATATCATGGTATGAAACTTTGCACAAAACTTGAGTTCTTGTTGAGTAGCCTTTATTTTATAATGTAAAGATCACAAGGAGAATTAAGAGTTCACTATGGTCTTTTAGGTGACACAGTAAAACTGATGCAATAGTTGACTTTACTTAACCCTTTAGACCCCACATAATATTATTGCGTTCATGAATAACGGGATTTCCCCAGGATTTCCCTGGGTTTCCCCTTGGAATTCCTCAATTTCTCATCAAATGAAGATGTTCAAAGGTTAGCCAATGGTTAACTATTCAAATTATAGAAATACAGTTTAAAGTATTGAATAGGTCATTAAATCAGCTTTAAAACGATATATTGGTCACTTTTGTATGTTGTATACTTTTCCAAGTGTTCTCCCTGGTAAAATCTGGAAAAATTATGGAAAAGCGGCCATTTTTTCGGGCGGCCACGGCTGGATTGGGGAGTACACCCTCGGGCGGGCATGGCCGGATTTGGGGCTAAAGGGTTAACTGAGAAATGTAGATACTATGAAAACATCATGAAATTTGTAGAGACCTTTTGACAGACCTTAAATGTAATTTTCTTGTAAAGACAACTAAAGTTGGGGGCCTTCCATATAGTATGTACGCAGCAAGGGGGGGTGGGGGGGTCTGAGATTTTTGAAAATTTGCGTACGTTCCTGTACAATTCCAATGTGTACTATGGGCCAAGGGGGGGTGGGGGGGTCTAGAATTTTTTAAAATTTGCGTACGTACTAAATGGAAGGCCCCTTGCTTAAAGGGTCAGTGTGAATCTTTACCAAAGTTTCCATGACCTTTCAGCATTTTGTAAAAAAAAAGTAAATTCCAAAGTTCATGCAGTGGTAGCACCCAATTGTAGCACTTTTTTTTGTAAATATCGCCAAAATTGAATAAGTAAAATTGTATTATCATCCATCATTGTATTATCATTTTATTCATATCACATGCCATTACTTCAATTTATGATGATTCTTGCATCACATACCTCCCTTTTTGAGGATACTGAAGTGTATACCCCCTTTTTTAACATAGATGCGCATGATGTAGTTGCCCTTTCATGAGTAACCCTTTTCAGGTAAATAGCATTCAAAGCAGCAAACTGATATACATACAATAAAACTTAGCAATCATTATGGGTAATCATGTATTAGTGAAGCCTACATTGAAATTACACAATACAGTTGTAAGACTTTCTAGAAAATGACCGCTTTCTTTTGTTGTTATTATTATCGGGAAAGAGATTTATGGTGAATCTAATAATGCTATTTCATATATGTGGATCATTATTCCAAACAGAACTTACCTTGGTAAGCTCAGAATATGTTGTTGTTTGAAGAAAGGGGAAAAGTATAATTCTTCTCAACCACAACTTCGGATGATGCATATGTAATGGTAAGCTCCATATGAAATGGAACGTTGATTAGAGCAACACACTGTTTTGCTCTTGTGACATTCCTTGGGGAGTCGGGGCTTCCAACGAAGAGATGTTGGGGTTGTTTCGGTCCCGAGCTGAACAACGAGTTTGAGTAGGAGGTATAAGTTCTGCCTCGCACATGAGGGTGAACGAATGGGATGGTTGGAGAGCCAGGGTACTCGAGAGGCAGGAGGGTTTTTTGGGTATGGCGTGTCTCAGGCATCAAGGCGGAGTGTAGTTCGGCCGGCCTGTTCAAGGAGTCGGGTCGTCGCTCGCCTAGAGATTGGTAGCGTGTGGCCGAGCAGGTCGCACCTTCACCCTTGCTATGTTGGGTCGGCTGCTCGCTATTTTAGGTTTCCATACCTGGCCAGTCTTTCAGTCTCGGGCCACATCCGGTTACAACATGGTTTCGTACTTTTGTACTTCCATGCAAGATTCAGTCCACTTTCGTACCTGTTACATACCTTACATTTGACATTTGTTACACCATTATTTGATTATTTCACATAATTCTGCACTATTTTGTGTACTATAGCAAGGATTTATGAGTATACATTATGTGCAGTTCTAAAGATCCTAAACTTGTACACTTTATATATGATTTGATCCTAAATCAGGGGAGTTCCACCAACTGGCTAGTTCTACCCATGATACTGCATAAGATTATCACTTACCCAGATAACGACATAAGGTGGGTTAACTTTAATAGAGATAGGTTTATTATTGGCATTCAGACATTCAACAAAACTAGTTTATTCATCACACTCTAATCAAATATGATCTCGCACATTTTGTTGACGGATCTTAAGTCTTTTTCTCGTGGTAAATATACTAAAAATACTGTGTTTATGTAATTCCTCTTCATTGTTCCATATTTAAAATCCTTGGTAATCTAGGGTGACGCAATGACAAAAAAAAAATCATCAATATGGTTAAAATGAAAACATCTAAATATAATTTGGGAACTCCTTAAGGAATTCATCCCTCTCCCTAAATGTTATGCAAACTAACGGTAGAACCTCAGAATATCCCATATTGAGCTCCATCCAAATGTATTAAGTATTAACAAGGGGTCAAGGGGCGCATTTACCATACCTCCTATATTCACCCAATTTCACCCTAGGTGAAATTCACTTCATGATGAACTGCAGGGCACGTGAAAATCTCAGAACGACCCTTTTCAAAAGTCTACAAAATTATGTCCCACACCTAGAATCTAACATAGACACTGAAGAACTATTTGTAGAGTTAATGAGCTCAGCAAACCCGGAAGTCTTGAAAGAAAAAGGTTTGTAATGACCTCACCATTATCAATAAGATACTTATTATTACATTTTTGGATACTCCAATCAGTTTCGATGAAACATGCATGTATGATATCACCTCTTTAATTTAAAGATTTTAAAGTTTAAACAGGTTTTGAATGTGATAAACCTTTCTGAAAATATTAGCAAATTCCAAACACATTAGGTTTTAAGAATAAATAATACATTTCCCACGTGATTTACTGCAAAGGTACTTGGCGGAAAGGAGGAAACACTTCTTATAAGCCTTCTAGTATCAAGCATTTACACAAGGTGGCGTGGTGGAGCCACTTCAGAGTCACCATAGTGTGCCAGGAGTGAATAGTGTAATCCCAAGGTAGATTGCAAGTGCATTTGGTGACTCAATACCATAATGAAATTCTTGTGGTATAGGTCAGTGCCATCGGTGTACAAAACATGTAGTAAGTTTATATGGAATACAAATCTGGTTATGATTGTTAGCCCAGAAAAAGAAAAAGGGATATTCAAAAGGTGAATAACTAGGCCTTTGATTTGAGGGATTTACTCAAATGTTTATTAAATTGTACACATAAATAGGCCTACATTAGTTTTACAGGTCAATTATTCCGATATGCATATCCTTAGATTCACACTAATACACAATTAGCGCTCTTCAGTCTGACAATGACATGAGCTCGGATTTACGAAAGGGGGTCGGCGCATAAGATGAGTACTAACACATTTGCGGTATAGTTCAGGGTATTATCCCCTATTTTTGTTGTTTAGGAGACAGTCCTCCAAAAACTGATAGGGGAGGTCTCAGGCTCTCAGGGTCCTTAACCCTCTGGATCTACCCCAGTTTTGGGACATTGGAATTGGGATATTGATGGTTATCCGTTTGCCAATATTAGTTCTAGGAGTCATTTCAAGTGCCTATAACCATATGATTACAAAGTTGTCAGGTACCCTGCCCACCACACCAGTCAATATATATTCAGGTGTGGTTGGAAAACTCTTCAAAGGTAATATGTGGTCGTGGGTCAAATTGTTTAAGGCGAGTGCCTTACTGTACATTCATCAGATAAATAACAGGTAAATTTGCAGGCCCCGTCCAAAACTCTAAGATCTTGACAGTGAGAGCTTCTAGAATTGAACTCAACTGGATGCATTGTTCGGTAAACCCAGAGCACCCGGTTACAAAAATAACGCCCGCATTTACATTTGACCCCCTGGTGCCCTCTCCCTGTCCCTGCCACTCCTCCAGCCCCCCTTAACAAACCCCCTCTACAATACCCCCATGGGAGTCACCCCTAGGTCCCCCGATCACCTGGACACGGTTGGCTGGCTGGCCACAGCGCCCTTTGTTCCCCGTCAAGGTCATACAGGTGTCCTGGCAGTACTTTTGGAGTACAAGGAGGAGTTTTCATGATTGTCCAAATAGTATAGACTTTGTGTTGGGTTTTAATATCATATGAAAATGTGTATATAATTTCATGTGGTGTTATGAATTTATGTGTGATGATATATTATGTGTTCATTATGTATGATTTATAATTATAGCAAATGAATGATATACATATTGTGTTTCAGTGTATACATGTGTATGTGTCAATTATGTCTATGGTCTTTGTAAACACTTGATTTTACATTTTTCAGGGGTTTCCTCGATGTCAGTCATGTATATAGTCCTAGCAATATGAAATAGATATAATCCAAAACCTTCAGTGATGAGTACTGACAAAAAATGTGCAAAAATTTCATTACGACTACAAGTCAAAAGAGACTTTATGTTTTAATATTTGCTCTGCAAAGTATGCAAGCTTCTTTGATACAACTTTCTAATATTCTATGAAAAGTAGATACATCAGGGAATATAGTTCCAGCATCTTAACCCTGGTAGGTTAAAAACATTTTGCAGCCTTTACGAGAAGCACTCCCACACTAAGGCATGTGAGTGCTCCTCATTGTACGACCCTGGTGGGTCTACGGGTCTCCCCTATTGTACATCAGGGTGTACAAACAGGGATGGATCATCCCCTCCCGGTGTTTACCCGTCAGGTATGAATGGGTCCTTTATACCTGGGGACAGACGGGAGCGGCCTTTTAAACCTACCCCCAGGCCCTGTAGATGATCCTGCTCACTTTGAATACCAGTCAGACTGATAAAACTTTAAGATTTTACCTGAGGTTAACTCTTTTTGATTCTGAGTGACTGTTTCCATGGGTTTTCTGGCCCGCTGATCTTTGTGCAGAGTCATTTTTATTATTTACAGATCAGGATATACTAGTAGTATTTGGGTTGAAATGTTAGCGCATGCATTTATGCAATCAATAAATGTCTTTTTTACAAACTTGTTTTACCAGCTTTTGTGTTTGCAAGACAGAGGAGATGCTTTTGTGGGATGACTGATCATAGCGTGATGTCACAAAGAATGGAATAGATGTATGTTCGTTTTTGTTTTCCGACTGGTGCAGGGAAAAGTTATATCATCCACGTGAAATAAACTATGTTGCATAAAAACCAACGACTATTCTCGATTCATTTTTGTTGGCTACGGAGATGAGGACGTTTTATGAACGCCCACGGTAGAATGAAGTCGTCCGCCAAGTCAATGGACTAAAAGTGATTGAATATATGGACGACCAACCATCTTTAAAAAAAACTACCGGTAACTTACACACTAAATAAACATTCTTTTGCTCTTGCACAAAACCGTACATAAAACTTTACACATTTCCATCAGTTCAATGTGTTCTTTTGCCCAAACGTTCATCAACATGACCAAAGTCCATTCTAGTCCCCGGCGCCCTCTTCAAGTTTATGAATGATACACGTGTATAGGAGTTGACAGCAACGGATCAAGATATTTGAAAAAAAATTGGGGGGGGGGCTAATGTGCAACCCCTTCAAGAGCTAGAATTTAACATTAAACGAGATCTAAAACAAAATAAAAAATTTAAGAAAATAGAGCAGAGGGGCCTCATGCAGCCCCTTTAAATCCGTCCTTGTTTAGCCTTTTACTATAAAGTTCCCTGTGAAAGACATTTAAAGACAAAGAATCTGACTTTACAGCCCATAACCAACATTTCCAGTCTAATCCCTCAGTATAGAATATTCCTCCATGGTATTTCCTTTTTTAGACAATGTTCCTCTCCAGCCTGTCCCATCCAGGCCATATTTATTTAGCTAAGCGTGGCGTCACATGGGGTCGGGTCAGGAGGCCAGAACTAACAGGACTTCTACTCAAAACGCTAAACTATGTCAGGTATAAAGTTTAGTCTTAGTCTGACATGTGGAACACATTTGCAGCACCTTGAATAACAAGAGCTTTTATTGTTTAAAATTGTTAGTTTGGGCGTATAACATACCTTTTGAAATATGCTAAATGTCTTTATAAGCTGTGATTTAACTTTTGCCTTAAAGGTACAGTCAAATGGAATTTGGAAAATTGTTTTACTTTATGATAATAAGAGGAAATAGAAGTATATAATATGTATATGTCATCCCTTCACGGGAATGTAGATTGTCAAATTCGTTGGGAGTGACATACCCACTGATACTTTTAGATTTGCTATCTGTTTTTGTTTTAAATAGGATTCATTGTTGATTGGTTATTTTCCATTTTATAGAAAATAATGGATAATAGCATAATTATTATCTCCCTCATATCTGAATGTTGCACTATTATCTCCATTAATTTATTGAGACCATACTTTCTTCATGAATATATTGATAAAAGGTGATGGTTGGGGGGGCAGTCAAGGACAAAATCCTTACCCCAACCAGGATAAATAAAATGATTCAAAGAAAGAAAGAAAAGAAGTTTAATTTAATCTATTCAACCACATTTTGTCATTTGACATCGATGAAGACGAACTTGAACTTGGCCAAGGTTTTATGCTTATGTCTTTTGTCCAGAGGCACCTCAGTACGACTTTAATCTTGAATATGAAATGTTCACATATGGAGTGCTATTCTGAAAGGATGAAATTTGAGATCAGTCAACGAAATGGCGTGGGTAATGATTAAACACGCCTCCACAGAGAGAAAACCACTATATTCTTCGGCCCAAAGGACCCCTCTAGGGCACCAAAGAGTTTTTGGTATAAAATCCCCTATTCCAAAGAATAGGACATTTGAAAGAAATTGAATTTTGAATTTTTTTTTACCATTTTGAACTTGGCCAAGGAAAAACTTGTCTTTTTCACAGATGCACCTCATAGTCTTTTTTTCCTTGAAAATCAGATATGAAGTGTCTAAGAATGAGATTACTAAAGGGCTTTAATTATAAAGGGGGTTGACATACAAAATGGCAGTTGGCATGGCTACACAAACCTCTAAGAGTAGTGACAACTGAAAATTTATAGAAATTCAAAAATCTGAGTCCTTGGTTAGCTTCCGGAAAAGTATCAAAGTTTGTATCGTGGAGTCAATAAAGCACTTCGTTAGTTGAGATAATATGTTCCTATGGCTGTACTGAACTTGGGAAAGTCACTGATAATGATTGCTCAAATATCTATTGTGGGGCGGCTACTTGTATACCAGCCTGCTTATGTTTATATTGCAACTATTCTAGAATTTAGCTGTTAAGTTATATCAAATTAAATGTCAATCATTCAATTTTATAATATAATTGGGAGCATAAGTTATATTCCAAACTTGGAAGAGCATAATATAATGTACGTGAAAGTGGTTCATTAATTTAAAAAAAACGGCATATTCTTATTGCCAAAGGACCCCTCTAGGACTCCAAATGTGTTTTTGGATATGAACCTTTCACACCAATAAGAATCTCAAAATTCATTGGATTAATTCGGTGTGGTCAGAATCAAGCAGAAATAGGAGCTTGATATTTTCATTTTAGGCGAGGAAATTACTATACCTCAATAGAACGTAATTATTACATTACATTTATAAAGTCAAGAGCAAGCAAAACAGTGAAGGTTATCATTACGTATTTATTAGGTGGGGTTGAGTGCAAACACCCGATACTCATTCAAAAGTAACAATGTCACAAGCATATTGCAGTGCATATGTTGCAGGGTTTGGTTCCAAAGATATTGCAATGTGACATTATTATACTATTCTGGTTATGTTCTTTCACTAAGAGATAACGCTATCATTACATTCTGTATTGGTAAGGTCTTCATTAAAATGTATTGCTATTATAATACTCTCTTGGTGCGTCACACAATTATATAAAAGCATAATTGTCATCTGAAAATTTAGCAAGTAATAGATCAATAAAAAAAAAAGACTGTATTCACAGAATGTGTCTGGGAAAATAAAATTAATGACGGAGATACAGATTAGGTTCCTGTTTGATGGATATATACATACATGCATCAGCAAAAAAGTACATTGATACTCCTTGTCGGTTGACCCATTTTGAGCTGCTCCCGGGGGACAAGTAAGGAGCAGCTCTCCGGAAGATTCCGTCAGGCTATTGACCTTATGTCATCATATCTGTGTGTGCAGCAGGAACCTACATGGAGTCAGGTCCTGTCCCAACCGGTTGAGACTCACCCAGTATGACGAGCGAAATGATCAAATCCGTCACTATTTCCTCACTTAAAAAAAGTACAGATGCGATTCGATTGGCAAATGGTATTTGTATAAAAGGGAATGTTGAGATACTGGTAAGGAATCTTCCATAAAGTACGTGTGCATCAAAGGGGGTTAAGTATGCTGAAATTACTGATGAAGTATTTCTAAAGATTACCTTTATTGGAAATAAAAAGCAATGGGTATGTGTTATAGGAGTGTAAATTCAAGTTCCCTGTCATAGGCAATGAAAAGGGAGAAAGGAATAAGGAGATTAATAATGCTACGACGCATAGAATCCTTGGATATAATGTGATGTTTGCACCCACTTTCAGTCAATTGAGAGTTTGCTCAGTCTTTTATTGTGTAATATCTAAGATGGAACCTTTATTAATATACCTGCAATCCCCTCAGCCTTTAGGAAACCCTTTGATGTAAGGGCTACCTGCATCTTTATCATACCGGTATATAAAGGACAATAATAGAGCAGTGATGGGCGTATCTAGGCTAAGTACGACACGTGACACTACATTATTTTCTATACGTGAATTTCAAGTCTCCACCCAATGGGGGAGGGGGGATCAGGACCCCCGAGGACCCCCCCACCCCCCCCCACCCTCTCCTCAACCTCACCCATCCTGGATCCAACCCCTGATATGTGTGCTTTATGATTCTGTACACGTAGTATCCTCCCAATGTGTTAGTGTTGTAGGTGCCCTCTCCATGGATACTGTCTGGGTCATTTCAGTACTCAGTGTAATCTCCCAGTGATTATAGCCAACTAGGGCTTGTCACATGTCACCATAACTACTCCCAGTGTTGGGTGACACAGTAACAGCCAGATAAACCCCTCATTGTTGCCCTGGTAACTGACGTAACGTGCCTGCTCCCAAATGCCCCTGTAATATGGGTCTCATTGTATCCTAATTGAGATAATTGTTATGCGTAGTGTAGTTACAAGAGCTGATAATCAAGTTTTTTTTCCTGTGGAAAGGAGACGAGTAAAGTGGTTTATAAATGGTTGATCTTGCTGAGGTCATGTATGTGATTTGGTATTACATGCTGTTTTATCAAACAGGCATGGTAATGGGTTTGCCATTCGGCATTTAGTGTCGTGTTGGCCAACTAAGTGTGGATAACATTACTTACGTGTAGAAATGTTAGTAAGTATAGCTTTGCCATTGAAAATAGGTACAAGCGGGCCAGAAAGTAGTGATTTTAAAAAGACAAACCAAGAATGTAATCATGTCATTGTATATGGGATCCATAGTAGGTGAGCATTTAATTTCAGGGGTAGGCTTCTATTAAAGGCTGTTTTGAATTTTTGCTATCTATAACGTATAAAGTCTAATCATTCAACTGTTTTTGCACTCTTTCTAATTCTCCCTACCACGAAAAACCAGTTTCTTGAATTCTACCTGCAGATTAGCCTAAAACAGGATGCATGCTAGGTAATATGTTGACAAAACTTAAGCCTTTTGCATAGAAATTTTCATGAATTGTGCAATTACTTAGAGATTAATATTCAATAAACTAGACATCATTATTTTTCAAATAAGTACCAATATACCTTTATATTTCCTGAGTCGTTTTAAAATTCATCCATTATTGATGGATATATATTAATTATTTGTTTATTTTCTATAGTATTTGTATGGCTTTTGTCGACAAAATCCACCCAAATTAGCCTGCAGGTCCTAAAAATACTGTAAATCAGCTATCCGTGGTAGGGAGAATTCAAATATCTTCATATGACCAATCCAATTTGTATCCATGTTTTTGCTGCTAGATTAAAGATTGAAGTTGAATATATTAGGTTTTTTTTTCTAGGTCCAACGTGGTTGTAGTGATCCCAATTCCAAGAAACCTAGAACCAATGTTAGGACTGTGCTTGTTTTTGCTCACGGTTGTCTTTCAGTCACGACTTTCTGTCTGGTCTGTCGAGATCTGTCTTCAGCTTCTCACCACTTTAGATTCCATTCCTTTTCCACTGAATAATACAAAAAGACTTTTATCTGACTTATATCTGATTAGTTCCCCGCACCTACACTTTGGAAACTATACAAAAGTGACCTAATGCATTGGGCATTGTGTAAGCAGTAACTTTCATTTGTGTTCTAACGTCAAAATGGGCGGAACAGACTGTACATACACAGACAAGACACAGGCCCCCTTAAAGGCTGAGTGACCCTGTAAAAGCTACTGCTGTTTGCAAGGTCCACTTGACCCCTCACGTACAGTGAACGTCGTGTTGTATTCCTGGAAAGAAGCTAATTTTTGACATGGCCTTCTTTGGTTGCAGCCTTTCAGGTCAATGTTTAACCAGACTGAAAAAAGAGGGCGGAATGTTTGCTTCTATAGCCATGGTGGCTCTGAAAGTTGAGAATCTGGCGACTGACAGATGTTTTTTGTTCAGTACAACTAATGCTTAGTTTGCCCGCGTGTAGTCTGACGAGGGAAAAGAAATGCATAAAATAATGGAAATATGAAGAATTACGTAGGGACGACAGAACAAGAGTAAAGGGAAGGATGGACGGAGCGGAATTATAAATATGGAATTTGATTGTGTTGCTAGTAATTGTATTAGAGTAGTGCAAGTCACAATTCGAGCATATTTCTCCTTTTTTCCTATGGAGTCTTCTTGCCGTTTACCTTAGGAAAAGACATCTTTGAGGTCTGACTCTCCCCGCGTTTGCGCGTCGTCCAAAGCTAGGTGAGCAGAAAACCAAAAAGGATTCTATCCCTTTCACTTTTTCAGGTTAGGGGCGGAAGACCTGCATGGACAGTACAATTCCTTTGATGTTCTGTTTCATCATTTTCAGAACTCCTATGAATGTATGGAGTCTTAGTTTGAGATTCGTGAACTAAGGCTTAGTACAAGGGCCACGCATCTATACTTTTTACTTGTTTTATGCAATATGTATAAGAACTTAGAAGTGATCGAATATATTGTGCCTGTTGTTATACCAGAATTGACCTCCTTGACCTTGAGGGTAACCAAACTCTAAATCTAAATCTATAGAAAATCACCTCGTAACCCTCCACAAATCATCTATATTCTATGCAGACATTTTGGTTAATCTGATCAATGTAGACATTTTGGTTAATCTGAGCAGACAATCAAAACAAAATTTGATTAGATTTAATCTAAACACATGTGGTATCTAACCCAGGCTCAACATCCATCCATCACCAGACTACAGACATACGGGACCTTGGCCTAGCCTCTGTGACGTCACACAGTACCCGGATTATAGTTTACTTTAACACATAACGTAGTTTACACAATACCTGACCTGCAGCTTCCGGTAATACTGTCAACAGACAATACATCACTGAGTCATACTCTTCAATAAAGTGTGTCTGCCTAATAAAGCCTTAGGAGTGAGTGTGTGTGTGTTTGTGTGAGAGATCGTATTGAGGCTTACCCGTGTTTATTGGGATAATAGACCCCCCTCCCACAACCAATAAAAAGCCTATGATGTGATTTGCACACTAATTAAAAAAGTACTTAACAAACAGTGTAACCATAATGGTGTTATCTCACGTTTTTGAAACTGGATTTAGGTCTAATAGTTATGATGTCCATAACAAAGATCATGCATTCATTTTGGGTCTTTGCACCGAAGGAGAAGCTGGACATCAACAATTACATGCTGTCAATTATAAATCCCCCCCCTACTCGATTAAGCTCTCCTGTTAGTAGTAGTGTGCGGCATATCTTCTGTGTTTTGTTTACAACATTCCCACCAATCAAGTAATTTGATTGTTTAACCCTTTAGACCCCAAACCGGCCATGGCCGCCTGAGGGTGTATTCCCCGATCCGTAGCCGCCCGAAAAAATGGACATTTTTCCATAATTTTTCCATATTTTTCCAAAAGAGAGCAATCTTATTAGTGTTCAACGTACAGAAACGGCAAATATGTCATTTTAAAGCTTATTTAATTCATCATTCCATGCTCCAAACCGGATTTATATAATTTTGATATTAAAGGGTGAGTAAACCTTTGAACCTTCTCAATTAAAACAAATTTAAGGAATTTCTAAGGGAAATCCTGGGAAAACCTGGGGAAATCCAGCAGTCCATCCACGTAATTGCTGGGGTCTAAAGGGTTAACAAACAATACGGTTACTGTTAGACCAGCATCCTAAATTTCACCACATCCTAAATTCCTCGTTACTGAGGAAGTTCAAAGCCTCACCCACTCTTTACAGTTTTAGTAATAGAAGTCTGGTTTGTAACATTCATATTACTTAGAAAACTGGATCAGCTTTTAACCAATATATACTACATATATTGGGTAATCTATCAATATCATTCTAACATCTATAGATTGGGTCATAGTGAGCTGCTCATAATGCCAGGTCCCCATTTCACTGACTTACCCTAACGACTGGTGGTGGTATGGTTACACTGGATTACACTTTATAACCTTTTATTTCAGTACAGAAAAGACATACCCCCACCGAAATAAACTTGATTACGTTTTACTGTTAGCTGCCTGCTGACTTCTTTAAGAAATAATTCACGCGCAGACAAGAGAAACCGGAACCTTAAAGGTTAAAGAACGATAAAGGGATGGTAAGAACAGGAGGGACTGTGGCTATAAAAACAAAACCGCAGTCCACGATTGTAGCAACGTTTATGTCGTCAGCGTCCGAAGGAGGACGTAAAATACACCCAGTTATTTGTTGTAGGCCAGGCCTTGGTAAACTAGAGCGACCCCTGTGGCTGTGATGTCAACTGAACAGGGTGGTTAACTCTATTATCGCCCAGAGGAATGAGTCGTTATTACCTTATATGTATGCCTTTAGACTCTGATTCTTTTTTGAAGGAGCATTTTTTTCATATGTAATGTGGCAGGTCTTTTTTTCAATTATGTATCCTCCCGGAAAATAATATCTCTCAGTTGCATTTTTTTTGATCTCATTGAAAAGCGATTTCATTTGAATTCGGTCATAATATTCACAAATAAACACTTATGAAGATAATAATGGCGAACTGGTTAAGGATTGCTAAAGACATTAGGGTCCTTACAGTGATTTTACTTTATCTCATCACATGTATGCATATAAATCGTTGGAAATCTGAACTCCTTTCTATGGAATACATATACATAATTGCATAGATTTGTCTTCAATAGAAACCAATTTGATATATAGCTATAGTAAAGTACATATGAATACATAACTTTATAGTGAAACATGAATAAATGTAGCCATGACCAGAACCTAGTTTTACCTTGATCTCAGATCTAGAACTGAATGACTGGTCCTTTTTATCTAACAGATTCCTGTGATGTATGAGGTAGTTTTCTTCTCTGGTGGGAGGGGGTTGTCTAGACGAGTCCCCAGGTCCCCCTCATGGGTGGGGGGGGGGGGAGGTACTGATACGGGTCATATGGTCTGCATACAGCGTCCGAACAACCTACATCTGACCTGCATTTCTTAAATCAGCCAATCAGAGAGCAGACAGGCAGGTGGGCGGGGGACAGTGGGAGGGGGTGGTGATGTTTAAAGGACCAGGGGTAGTTACCTGACTTATGGTATGTGACATTAAAATGTCTGGGTCATGTGAGGTCAAATGAGGAGGGGGCTATGTGTACTTACCAAAAAGGGGTTGAACATACATGTAAATTTATGCATGGATTTTCAATTGTAAATGTGGGATATGAAATACTTCTTTAAAAAATATCATGTACAAAATTGGATTTTCTAATGTGCATTTCAGGTTTGTCTGCTCACTTTTATTACAGAAGGATGCAAAGTAAATTAGTCGAGCTTTATATTGTATGAGAATGTCATAGGAGGTGGTGCCACCAGTGGAAAAAGTGTGAACTAGAAAGAAATTAATACAAATAAAGTGTTGCATGTCAAATAATAAAATAAAGATATATCCCTGACAAAGTATTATCATTTAGTTTTAGCTTCTTTGATACTTTATGGTGAATAATCTAGACGGAATAGCAGGTACACAGTTAAAGATTGCAGTTTCTATGGAATATTATAATAAATAGGTATCGAACAATGCATTCAACAAACGCAGTTTTAACAAGTAACACAGCTGTACAAAACTATTATCTTGGAAAGTCCCTTAGCCTCCCAACACTTTCTTCTTAAACTTGGCTGAAATTTCCTTGGTCCCCGCTAACAGAAAATACGTAAAATTCGCGTTGATGCCATTTGTAAATCTTTGTTAGATTTCCCTACAGAGAAAAAGTTATTTCATATTTCACTTTTTAATAATAAGATATGTCTTGAAAAAGAAGCAGGTTGGCTAAAACAAAATGTTAATAACCTAAAAGGACCTAAAGGACCTAAAAGACGTCCCTCTGTTTTACCCCATTGCTTCGCCCCTACCCTCACACTTTTTCCCCATTCTTGGAACACGCTAATACATATGCAAAGTAAGCACCATTAACATAACGAGGTCTCACTGTCTGGGGTTTAGATCACTGTGGTCCTTGGGAAACCTTGTAGTATCACCCTTTGACCTTTAAGAGGCAGTGATCCGTAGCATTTGAAACCAGTTTTGAACATGTGTGAGTCTCTTCTCTGCGTTTGGCTTCAAAGTAAGTCTACTTTGATACTCCCCGGATCGGCAATGGATATTATTGGATTTTCTTAAATCAGTGGAGAGACACCATTTTCAAAGAAAACCTAATATCTTCATCATTTGTTTAGGAAATGTACAATAGACATTTGAAATGTTTAATTATCATGTATTTCAAAGAACTTTCCATGGAAAATTGGGAAAACCATGGTGCAATCGAGCATGTAATCACTAATGTCTGCAAACAGTTGGGTCTAAAGGGTAGGCGGATCCAGGGGTAGGCTGTCGCATTTTCATGGGTGCATCGTCTTTGATGGCACTTTTCTAGTCTGAAAGAGGATTGTAACGGGTATCATGTTGTAACAGGTATCAAATTGTAATGGGTTGCAAACTATATGCTTCTCATTACATGTTTGGAATTCTTACCTGAAAGGCTAACTCATCCCTACTACACAGTTTGTGGAGGGGGCACCAATCAAAGTTATTTTCCCCAGCAAATGGCAGGCCAGTGGGCGCCAGTGGAGATGCCACACCGCCAGTGTTAAGTGTAAAAACTAGAAACTTTCTTACAAACCATGATCTTTGATCATTTCAATCAAGAGTTTTCAGGTTTTTGTTCATTCGATAAGAAAATACAATATCCTGGTTGTTAAAGTAGAATTAGCCACCTGCTAGGGACTTTTCAGCAGACCATTACAGTTATGCTTCCTGGGCAATTTTTGTTTAAATCATTAACTTCCAATTTTGTATGTGATACTTTCTCTGTCTTTATGATGCAATCATAGTCATCCACTCGAAAATACGCTTGGTAATCTAAAGAAATTATAATAACTTGATCAAAGAATTTGCACAACAATTTCTAACACAACGTGACTTGAAATAGCACCATTGTGACATATAGGTTTGCTGAAGGGTTATTAAAGTCGCCCTTTTGAAACTTTGCCAATAGTGTTTTCAATGTGACTTTTTCAATATGGAAAAGACTCTAAAATATCATTCAGGCCAAAATTGTAATACCATATTACGGAATTAAAGGATAAGCGTCAATTTTTAAACCTTTTCATTTACTTATTTCTAACTGTCACTTTGGCAGTTATACCTTTATACAACGGATGGGTAAGAACTAATGCTACAACAATACCATCAATTCGCACTAACATAATGACAACTGAGTTCACCGCAAGTTTCAGCTTGGCAATACAAATTTGCCTTGACACTATAATATATGTAAAAGAAGACGGTATGTTATCTTAATGAAAGTACCCCACGGTTACAAGGGTTATACAAAACAGTCCGATAGTTATATTTGTCAGCCGGATGTTATTATAATGTAGTATTCACATATGATAACTGGGTCACCACCATTGAAGGCAATTTTCATGTAGCATAAGAAAGTTCAAGCCTTGTTTGAACACTAGTATTATGGTAAAGTGCTTGAATCCAGCAATTCTGGGCTGAAAATAGCTCACAGTGATGGCAATTTCTTTTTTAAATGTAATGATAAACCAATAGCCTTGGGTTCTTTTCTATACAATCCGAGACGGGTGACTTTATTTAACAGCTCGATTGGGAGTGGGAATAGAGTGTATCACATGTAAATGACTCTAGCTACTGACTGGTGAATAGGCTATTATAGGGCAGAACGCCGGACACCAGAATGTTCCGTTCCACCTCAGTGCATCCTAATACCACAATCCCACTTGAAGTGGTAAATGACTAAGTAAGGTGGGCACCCAAAATACCTGATGGAATGTAGGGGAAGAACCACCGAATCTATTTGTATATATAGTAGTATAGGTAAAGGCTTCTAAATTCTACAGGGCCACATGGCCAATTTTTCAAAAGAGAAATGTATCATGAAGCTGAATTATTAGAAAATAGAAAATGACAAGATTGGTCATAGCTTTAAGTCAGCATACGACAATAAGAGTGGGATAATAGGCCGTGTATGTTATAATCAAAGACGAGAAACCAGGATTGCAAAAGTTTCCTCCTGATACCATGGGAACTTGATAACATGGGAGTATAAATCTATGAACATGGAACTGACATTTATTTATGCTGATGAACCATTCAGAGTTGTGATTATCTTTCACTTTTGCTTTCTGCAGCCTGTAGGGACCAAGTTAAAGTTATATTTATCTTGTCAGCTGACTCGGGTGACTAAGAACAGATAATATAGATGTTGGATAGTCAAAGAATAACTTCCTCCTAGAGCTGCAAAGTATGATACTTTGATATACATGTATCTCAACTAGCAGTTACGCTAGAGTAATTTGATTTGTGTTTTAATCATCCCAGTAACACTGTATAAATATACCATTTATTTTGAGTAATTACCTCATCTTTTAGAGAACGAATATGGAAATAAATGATACTATCGATGTTGTTATCTATGTTGTTATTGATCAAAGAGTATCAAATGTGTCATCACCACATCAGTCTTGTAATGGTCGACCTTTGACCCAATAGGTTGACTCTCCAGGGTAGTTCAGGAAACGTTACTGCTGTCTGGATCCTGGTAATTAAGGGCTAACGTCAGCCTCATCTGGGTCGTTACCAAGGGGAACCTGAGGGGAACTTGTGAACATAACTTTAGTACAGTCAACGAGTATATATATATATATATATAATTATATATATATATATAATTATATATATATATGTATATACATAGATGGTACAGTTTAAACGGGTAACAACTCCTTGTAATAATATAGGAGAGTAATATGCCCCTTGCTGCCAGGGTTCTACTCCCTTTAGCCTTTATTCTTTGGGCAAATTATACTAGTTAATATAATTATGTTAACATAGGAGAATTCCTGAAATATGAATGATACCTAACGTGTATAGTTGGGGTGTCCATTTGCTATTGATCATTATTAACTTCTATGGGTAGGAAAACGAATGTAGTTCAATCTCAGTGTCAACACAAGACAAGAGAAATCAAACTGAAAGCTGAAGATGTTAACAAAGACCCTATAGATCCTTTAAACATCGGTAAATGTTGCGTAGTAGACATTTGAGAATTTACCCTAGACCATGTAATCACGGCGTAAAGGGCAGGTCTCAGGTTGTATCTCAAGTTGCGTGCCGTACCCTAATCAGAATGTCTGTATTGACAGTAATTTGATGAAATTGTGCAATCTAGGTACAATAATTGGCACACCTGATGCCCCACAATAGAGTGCTCCCTCACTTAAAAATACTAGTAGGGTTTTTTCTACGTGTAGGTCGATCACTCAGGAGACAATAACCAAAAAGAAAATAGGACTCTCTTCTACTTACAATCTAACCTTTACTCTAGAAACACGCCGTTAGAATAGTTAGAAATTAACCCTAATCCCGTTATGATTCAGTTCATACTTCAATTATAATATTATAAACTAGGTCAAGACTCATTCATAAAAAAGTTAGAACCTGTATTGCGTGTTTACCATTTTCACAACATTTATATCGTCAGTAATTTACTGGGCTTATATAAACAAGGTATAGTATTTAGTCCCTACTGTATTATTTAAGGTTCAAAGGGCTCTTTGGCTATAGACCTTGTGCAGACAATCTCACGTGATCACCTCTTGGTGATCACCATGAATTGTGGTGATTATGACCACGTAACGATCAGAATCTGAAGTGTATTAGAATTAAGTGATTGTGGTTATTGATGAAGATCCAGTGAGTTTGCTTTAAGTTACCTCAAAGCCTTTCAATTCGATTAAGACTTTGTCTCCAACACTAATATGTGAATAATTCGGTATTCAATATTCAAGCGTGAAAAAGTAGGCTATACTTCAGCAATGCAAGAATGTTCTAGATATTTTTTTTTCTCATTAGATAAGACGATTGGGATAGTACTAATGTCTTGCAATAACAGTTGTCTCACGCCAATTCAGTGGAACAACAACAATAATGGGACGGCTTAAAATGAGCAATCCTATTTCTTATTTACATTCGATAATTTTGTTGTCCTTTTGACTAACAATGCAAGTGACAATCCCGTTCGTGAGAAGTCAAAGATGTCAGTGCCCAAACCAGAAATAGCGCTTTACTTGAGAGAGGAACAAAAAAACAATCTGCACAGTGACGCAGGCTTAAAGATGGCATGTCATTATTTGGTTAATTCTACCACATAGTTAAGTACTTAGAGAATATTTTCTCTCATTTTTCCTGCAAGTGTCAATTAGGGGTGTCTGTTAATGACTGCTATTAGTGTGTTCACTAGAGATGAAATACGCTTCTTTAATGGGGATCCACTATGCCTAAGGTAATTCATTTAGTGAGATTGATCCATAGTTTAGATCCCTGGTTTAATCCATGTAATGGTATGTTAGATTATTTTTGATCTCATCAAGAGGCGATCAACCAGTAAACACTCGAACACATCTTGAGTGATATTTAATCATTATTTGTTGAATATCTAATTTCGCGTTCTCTAAAGTTCAAAACAGACATAATGCGCATTCTCAGGTGGTCTGGGAAGGGTATACTTATAGGTATATACCCTCGTTAACCCTCACAATTTGAAATACGCTCATAATGACAGTTCAATGCAGGCAAAATGCATATTCATGGCTTAGTGTGGATTAGTCTGTAAGGGATATGATAGAAAAATATAAGTCTCCCAAGTGGTAGAGTATATAATCGCTATTGGCAATGTATGTGTAGGATAATGGAGAGATGAACTTGGAAGGGAAGGGGAACCAATGGGGTATTCAAGGGGTCCTGAATGCCCCCTCCCTCATTCCCACACAATTGGACACGGTCCAAGTAGAGCGTTCTCCAAAAGCGGGACTTTTTGTGTGTGTTTTAAGTTTATATATAGATAACTCCCTCGGATATGTGTATTAATCGAACCATTTTTGAAATAATTCCTACCACTCCCTATTCTGATATCCTCCCATGCTCTAACGCCGTAATTACGTCAGTATAGCGTCGTAAAACGTATAATAGAATGTACAATAAGATTAATACTGCATGTCAGAGCTAGGCATTTGACTGCTAGTTCTGCCAAAATTGTCCAGGTTTCCTTCTCAAAGTTGCTAAGACAGAACCGTTACGCTACTCTGACTCTTTTGATCATATATGCACCGTTTTCTAATTGGTACAGCATTTGTAGCCAACTGTGCTTTTTCATGTAGAATGCTATCATTAGAAGTAGACCAGTTCATCATCGATACTTATGTCAAACACAAAATAGATAATTAACTAGATCTTATCCTACTTCTTATACTGTTCTTGACGTTATTTTCACTGTCTGTTTCTTACAGCAACTTGCAAACAAGGAAAAAGTTATTCTGTATATCTTACTGATCATGCATGCAAAACATTTAATTGCACTTTCTTTAGCTGTTTTCCGTTGTTCGGTAATTCGACCTCATGTACCTGTATCTATCTCTCCAGTACAGCAAACTTCGAAGTATATTATTCACAATAATAATGTATCACATTGGTAACTATTGTCTGTTTATCTAACAGATTTCATCCAGGACTTTAAGTGCAAGTATAGAACTCATTTTTCTAACCCAACTCTGCCTGGTCCAAAGGCACGCCACTGAGTGATTGATAGTGATAGTTAGGAAGATCCAAGTAAGGTTTACCATGTTTAGATGATTATCTGCCTTCTGCTACTCGGTCAACACCAGTGGTTTAATTATTTGACAATGATTAGCATTAGAACTATGCCCCATAAAATTATACGAAGATACGGATGTAAAGGCCTTTTTCTACAAACATGTACCAATAAATTATGAGTGCACGTGTATGTGTGTGCATGTGTTTGTTCCTGGTTGTCAGTTGACTTGGATATACAATCATAAATTATATAACACTCGATGAATTTCCAATAAACTTTAATAAAAGTTTGTTTATTTGTATGTATGTGCGTGTGCCTTGTTTGTGTTTGAGAGTTTGTTTCTGTGTGGGCTATATGCATAAGATTCTTCTGACTAAACTCTGTGTTTATTGAAATAAATTATTAGGAAGCTTAAATCATAAACATTAGGTCCTAAGTCAATTATAAAGGTAGCACGAACAGTTCAAATTAGAATTATGCTTTTTAACAACGACAAGGTATTTACAGTTGTCGTGGAAACACATTCAGTGAAAAATAGTACACTCCACCATAGCTCCATTACTGGGGTTCTTATCATGATTGACATATTGACAACGGACCTTGCACTTGTATCTCGTCCATGCTCGAGGGTCCCCACCTCCCACCTATATCTATCCCTACCTTCAGAGGGTGATTTATTAGTCTCTTCTCTGAGGTCCTTCTGTTCATTATATTTCTGTCAACTTTATGGTCCCTCTTACAAAGTGTGACCTGCATTGAGCTCCTTGTATTTATGTATAAAGATTGGAGATGACTTAAATAGCATAGCATTACACTGAACATGTTATACTGGGACAATCGATAAACTGTTTATATTATGTTGGAATTTAGTCACATATGTTTAGTTTGCCTATTCTTCATATTCAATTTAACACTGGTACCTATATCTCCCGGATATTTCTATATCATAGATTATCTATTAGATAATTGTACGGGTGAAAATAATTCGTCATTACGGTCACAACGAGAAGAAATATAAGAATAAATGACAACGAATATACATGGTGTGGATATAATCAAAGGTACAGATTTCGTTCAAGGATTTTGAAGAGAATGGCTTTTGGGAAATCTGTTCATTTCGGAATTAACGACTAATTTTATTTTCAACAGGTATTTTTCTTTTCAAGAAAAAAAAGCAAGTACATGATCAAAAGTGATTTCAAAGGAATGTCCAGTTTGTGATGAATTCAAAACGGTAGTCGCTTCACTTTATTTAAATAACGGGCAGGTAAACACAAACAATACGACTGGCCTCTGGTGAAGATTTACCTCCAGCAAACAAGGCTCCCGGGCGTACGTTCCTCCTGGCACGTCCACCGTCTGGAGGGACAGGGGCATAACATGGTAACTGGGAGGACAGAGTTATAGGTCTGCCACAAGGACTGGCCCCTTTACTCATTCTGTGAAAGAGCTTTTTCCTGCTTTAAGCCTAGTTCACACCTCACAATTCTCCCTAGCACGGATAGCTACTTCAAAGTATTTTAGTGATCTGTATATTAATTATGATTCATTTTGTGACAAAAACAACAAAAGAAAATAATTATGCAAAATTGATATTTGCAATTTTTCTATCTGTAATGAAGTGACTTGAAAAATAGAAGATATATACGTATACCAAATGAAAAAATAGCCAGTGTTAGTTCGCCATCACGTTAACCATAATTAATGCCATGATTAATAATATACTTAAGCCTAGCAAGTTGACTACAATCATATTTCCCAGAATGCACCTTGACCTAAGCCAGTCTGCAGGTAAAATATGGGAAATAACCTATACCCGTGGTGGGGATGCTTGGACATGGGCTATTTTCCGTAACTGGCCATGGTTAGGTCAGGCTATTCACTTACAATTCATATTGCTTTTTGTCTTATTACTGGTGATTTCACCTATGACCTGTTACAAATCGATGCGATATCACCGTGAAATATCCTGAAGATTGGCTGTTATGATTGTGTAGATATGTTTTGTGATAGATAAAATCATTAGTTGTACAAGATACTTGTCAGGAAGTTTAGTTGGAAAACCTTATACGATTAAAGAACGTGTACTAAAGAGTTCATAGTACACATGAGTATAGTAATGGGAGCAGATAGACCCCAAAATTCAATATCAATAATCTCGTTTTAGTTTATGAAGATTATAAAAAACATTAGTATGGACAACATTTTTTTTAAATTAACAATATACTATATTTGAATGCGTATAAGGAGGAGGTATTAATTAATAATCTTATATTTTCACAAAATGTATAATCTACTCCTTTAATTTTATTGTTACTTGTGTAATGTTACCCTTATAAGTACTGTCCGTAACTATTGGAAGAGCATTTTGTATGAATGATATGGTTTAAATAAAAGAGTTTTCCAGTCTAGAAATAAGGGCACCGTTACCACAAGATTCCTGGGAGCATTACAACTGAATTGTAACAAAAATGATACAGACTAATCGCCAGAGAATAGTCTCAATATAGTGTTCTGACATAATGTCTAACGCTCAATATCATTATCATGACATACGTGATTTTAGATATGTTATCGCATCGGCAAATATCTAATAATTTCAGATAAATATTGGTCAAAAGCTACCCCTAATTCGACCAGAAATTCAACCACCCTTTCCAATGGGTCCCCCCACCCATTGAGAGTTGTTTTAGTGGCATCATATTATGGGACGTATCGCAAGGTGGAAATATGGTCTTACCACTTTTAAAGCGGACACTCCCTTCACGGAATTCCCTATTCATCCTAAAAGATCTTCAGGTTAACCTTTCCTGGAACATCCTACTTGACGACATACATATGAACTTTTTTACTAGTGGTCTTCTATCAATAAAGGATAACTTGCGTTTCTATAGACATATAATAGCCTCGAATAGAGGCAATATACCAGTATAAAACTTTGTGGCGTCCTGTTTATTATTCTCCACCCTTCTGGATTGTGTTTTTGGCAGTCAGTGACAAGTCTGTGTCAAAGCAGTTTCAGCAAAGAAGCTAGCAAAGAAAAACACTTTTGTGTGCTTCTCTGACGCAGTAAATCTAATAAATCTATAGGCAGCTTTTGCAATGAAAGTAAAACGCCCTCTGGAAATAGATGTAGTGAAAGTGTATTAAGAACAGAAACACATGCATCCATCTAAAAGTCAAATACGAAAAACTGGGTTTTTTCTTGTAGTCAGCGTACTTTTTGTAGATTTATGGTGGTTATTTTTAATGTAGTGCCTATTACACAATGCCATGGTTCAAACAAGGGACATACACGTACACTAGGTTAAACGAATTACCATCTGACTATGACCTAACCTTATCTGGAGCACACATGGATTGATACCATATGTTTACCGAGTAAAGCTGGTGATCCACGTTGCGACAAAATTGAACCGATTTCCAACCGATTCTCAAAATATTTTCTATCTTCAAAATCGGTCCAAAATCGGTCCAAAATCGGTCCAAAATCGGTTCACCTTGGAAAAAATCGTCACGTGGATCATATCAGCCGATTTTTTCAGGCCGATTTCCAAGCCGACAAATGAAATATAAAATATTCCAAACCGATTTCAAAACGACAATGGACCGACGTAATTATTAAACTTGTTTAATAATTTTGGACCGATTCTGGACCGATTCTGGACCGATTTTATTATGTCTATGTATTTCCAGTGTTATTTAATCTATTTTTGGGAATAATAGAACGATAATGTTACCAAAATATATCATAATGAATTATCTATCACAGGATATATTTTTTAATGCTTTTCGACAAGTACTTTACTATTTTACTATTTATCAATCAAACAGATTAAATAATATATATTTGTGGTCCTGCTAACCATATTTAGACATAAAATATGAAAATATTTAGAAAATTTAGTAATTTTGTCAACTGATTTTTTTTCACTGTTTTCCTATTAATTTCTGAACCAAGACACAAGGAAATAATCAGTTTTCATCTTCACTGTGGATCATGGGTGTAGGACCGATTCTGGGCCGATTCTGGGCCGATACTAGGACTAATAAGTTTAATTACCCAACCGATTCTGGACCGACAATAATCCGTCGTTCCGAAAATCAGTTTGCTACTATCTTTTGTGTCGGTTTGAAAACTGTCGCAACGTGGATCATTAGCTTAAAGCCCTGTTTCCACCAACCGATTTTACAACCGATTTCAAAAATCGGCAGTGGAAATATTAGTTAATCATGAACATTCTATATAGCACTAGAAAGTGTTTTTCATTCTCTTCCAAATGATATGTAAGATATATAGTCTTGTGTCATGATTGCTAGTTAAAAGTAATAAAATACCAACAAATCGGTTGTAAAATCGGCTGGTGGAAACAGGGCTTAATACTCCCCACCCCTGCCTGTGTGAAACATCAGGGATTATTGGAGTAATTCGGAGTGACAGGGAGGGACAGCTAGCCCCTGAAAAAAAGGAGTGTTCACATGTTCGAAAGCACCAAAACAATAAGATATATTATAATTTGAAAAGGTCATTTAGGTCCGGTTCTTTCATACCCTCGGATTCAGCTAACAACAGACGATAAACAAGTATAATATTAATATATTGAAGTCATATAATATATACTTATTATCGACATAATATAATTTTAAGCAGATTTACAGCATACGCATGTGGATTAAAGCAATTGAGGTTAAAGATCCACAATAAAATTTAAGTCAATTCTTTTACAAAGGGAGTACAATTATAACGGACATTCTTTTTTCAATCACGCTGGTCATTTTGACCTGTCGGCTCTAGATTCTTATGCCATACCATTCTCTCACCTTTGACTCACCCATCAAAATTCTAGCTTATTTTCCTGCATTTTGGAATAAAACATTTATTATGGCAACACGAATGGGATCATGCATGTTTTAAACAGTTTAATGTCCGTTTCTGCTTCGTGTTTGTTACTCCAATTTAAATTATCACATTTTATCTCATTATTAAAAACACACATTAAAGTTTGGATGGAAAAATACAAAAGGGTATGAGCATTCTATTCATTGGTCATGTATATTTGCTCACTGCAAGGCGATTTTATGGGACATTATTTAGTCAGAGTATCTATGAAAAATCCTTCCAGAGTTGAATTAGAGTTGGCAAACCATTATTATCCATACAGAACAATTATTGTTCTGGAAAATAATCATACACATGTAGATCAGATTCTTTTAGAGTTGCAAAATACTCGACAATAAAATGCAGAATTGTTTCCGTACCAAATCTCAGGTTCTGGGTATAGATTCAATAAAAAGCTCTGGTCAATGGACTAACACACCACTCTACAACCCTAGGTGAGATAATCCACGTTAATCCTTACATATTGACCAGTCCTTATCTCACAACTAATGCAGCCCGAACTAGTCAGAGGATGAGTCCCATTCCCAAGAGGGGAGGGCACTTAGGGCTTGAAAGTGTACTCTCTGCCAAAAGGTACCAAGATGCGAATATGGTGGATATTAAAGTTGAGGGTAGGTCAGCCTTAAGTAAAGAGGGGGATGGGGTGGCCCGTAAACTACTCCCATAATCATATGGGGGCAATAACTTGAAACTTATCCCTTTGTTTCTTTATTTCACACGCCAAAAAGGTAATGCCAGTTTGATCAGAAGTTGGGGATTTTATGCAGTTTGTCTATTCAATGAAATTGAAGATATTTAGTTTCCAGTTTGCAGCCTCCAAAATATGGGGCGGTCAACACAAATTCATGATTTGTCAGTCACAAAAAGCAGGGTCGGTAGCTAGTTAGGCTGTGGGTAGTAACCTTTAAAGAGTCAGCAGTAGACTGTGAGCGCCCCCCCCCCCCCCATCTTCCTACAGGCCCTCATCCCCTAGCTGACCCTGCTGACTGATTACTGACAACTGATTTACGGCACCTTAACATGGGCCATCTATCATACTAATATAGTTATCTCACTAAACCCATGTCCTCTGGTCAAGTGCTTTCTATTTTTGTGGGCAGACTCCTGACATTCAGGGAATCACAGAACAATTTGCATTATTATGATCAGCCAATTTGTTTTTCATTTTAACATTCAATCTTCATAAGCTAGCATTTCGATGGGTTAGCCAAAGGCGAGAGAATGGTATGGCAAATGAATCTAGAGCCGACAGGTCAAAATGACCACTGTGATTGAAAAAAGAGTGTTGTTTATAATATTCATACTCCCTTTGTAAAAGAATTGGCTTAAGTTTTATTGTGGATCTTCAACCTCCATTGCTCCGATCCTCATTAAAACATGTTCTGTAATTTCAGGGCATATTAACAGAGATGATGAACATATAAAATGTGCCTCAGGTTTCCTGAAATTGTAAAGAGCTTTCAAATATTTCTATCAGAAGTTGAATGGTGCGAGTCTCTGAACATGTTATGGTCAGACGTAGTAAATTCATCAGAAATACTTGAAGATTAATATAGACAAAGCTAGAAACCCTTAAAATTAATGTTGAGTAAAATATGAACCACATAAATCATGATACAAATAATGTACTCTCATTTTCATTCTAATGAAGATAGCTACAAGCTGGTTTTTTTGTATAATGCAGCTTGAAGGTAATATTTTTATTTAAATTCAGAATAATTGTCATGTGACCTGGTTTCGATGGAAACAAACTGTTTCTTCTTAGCATTAGAAAATTTAAGCTGGTCTTCTTACATTGTGACTTCCATTAACATTATGGTTACCATGGCAACAATATGCAAGAAGTTTAAAAAAAAAATTTCATCTAAAAACTAGACAATTTCATTTTTTGTCAAATTTACCTTATTTTATCATTTTTGGTTATTTTCTCATTATCGTTGATGATAAACCTATCAAAGTGTATGTTGTAAGCCCCGAATTCGCAGAGTTGGTCATTTTAATTACGCCCAGTGCGCCCACCTCACCCCCATTTTTTCCCTCTGTGAATTGGCGACGTGGCCGCATGTTTGATAGGAATGGCTGCTCATAAGGGATCCAACTTATGCATCATTGCGAGATTTTCTTCAAGCTTGTGGCCTCACAGTAGGGATACCTGTGTCCTCGTGACGTTGATAAAATAGGGATATTACTGAAAATAGGGAACGGATTTTATGGTGGCGGGGGTGGGGGTGGGAAGGAGCACCCCATTTTTGGCCATTAGAAGTTGCAAATCAAGAGGGTGTGCCAGACAATTTTACATTAGAGCCCTTCTTATTTGTTTGTCCCCAAGCCTTCGTGTGGGAACGTCTGATGTACCATGTATCTATAATTATAATGTAATAGTGATGATGTATTGTAGAATTGTAGAATTGTAGAATAACCATAACAGCTGTCATTAATTTTTCCATCTCTAATAGTGGCCCTCTGACCTTTAGTAATCTACCATAAGGTATCCCTTTCTGAATTTCCAATCATTGATATAGGCCTATATATATATATATATATGTGTGTGTGTGTGTGTGTGTGTGTGTGTGTGTGTGTGTGTGTGTGTGTGTGTGTGTGTGTGTGAGTTTGTATTACGTAATCCACGGCCATATTTATGAATCTCAAAGGTTTGCCTCATTATGAGAGGTGGAACACTGTCTCTAGAATCAGAATATAAAGCAAGTAAAATACTTTCATATCCAGGAGATATAAAAATAGAACTGACTTCGGTAGGTAAATGAAGAAACATACTACATCAATACAATCACTAGAAAATCGAGGTTTAGTCAAAGTCAGGTAGCCCATGTGGTCTAGCTTTTGGTTTCCACGGTGTGACTCGGTAATATTAAACATGTAGTGTGGCCCCTATAGAAGCAGCCTTGTCTAGCCTCTGCACGAAGGGCCTTAGGGCACTATGTCAGTGAAACCACATGTTAATGGTATACATGGGACAGAACAGGTGGTAAAAGGAATGCGATTAATCACCTCCTGAGGCCTATACAGCCTACATCTGATATGAATAGTCTATACAGGTAGATATACCCCCAGGCTGTGGTAGCACGGAAATGTGCTTTTTTCCTTCTGTTCAAGTTTTATTTCCTCAGGAAGAATGGATCTAGGTTATTGAATACGATAGGCTTGTGTTTTTCTTGAGAACTGTGATCTTCGTGAGAAAGTAGTTAAATAAATTATCTGAAGTTTAAGTTAGTTCCGTCTAAGACAAGTGGGCAATGAGCTAAACTTAAAAGGCTGCCAAATAAAAAGTGAACAATTATCCATCACAATATAATTTCCTCTAGTTTCTTGTTTTTGAATGCTTTTGTATTTGACGAGGATGGTGTGTGAGGGCTTAATTCAGAAAAAGAAACTAAGCATTGGTTTTACACCCTTATTTTCTTCAATTTGGTATTCTCCTTTTCTCATTTTTGATAGTAGATCGTCTTTGATAGTTTTTTTCCGTGTTGGGAAGAAAAATGAAAACTAGGTCATGATATTAAACTTGAATGAATTTAGCGTGTCTAGTATGGCTTCAATATTTTGTGTAAAGCGGTCTTCTGCCCTCGTTATCTGAAATCGTTATAATTCAATGTAAGTAGTTTTTAATGAGGTTCAGGCCATCATTTCGCATGTAAGATTCATGATTTAATGGTGTAAAGCCGTCTTGTAATTTAGACGGAGGGTGTGAATGACGTTAGGACAATTAGACATATACTTTTTTTCCTTTTTTTTCAGAACAACAAAACGTGAAATGAGAGTTTACAATGTACATTTTATTTTCCAATGTGAGAAATCCATAACTACGAACACTGGCGATTCTTTTCCCTTAAAGACAAATGGTTGTTATTGAATTGTTATTAAAAAAATGAATCATTATAATTATGGCGCTTTATTGTATATTGTTTTCGGAACATAAAATACATATCGATGACAATATTCCAAGAGGCAAACGTCGAGCTTGTACACCACATCACAGTCATGTTTTTAATTTCTAATTGGAAACAAAATCAACATTCTTTTAAAGCAGGGTGCTTGTTTTATATCGGTAGTTCTCATGGTAACGAAAATCTTTCTTTTTTAAATAGGCTTTCACTATAATGCTAATTAAGTGTATTATGAGAAGGTAAAGCTATTGTGAAGGTTGCTTAATACAGCCTATTAGTAATCAATTTGCCTCCAGGTACTTACAAAAACAAAAGTTACCAAAGTTTGGTCGGCAAACCAGTATAATGGCCAAGCAGATATCAACATTCATTATTGCTTTATATTCAATGGCTCTCACTCAGTCATTTCTTGGTTTCTTTTGTGAAATGATAGAAAAAAACACGAAAGATAATATGGTCTTTTTTACATATCGAAAGAACCTTTCGTATAATATGTGTACATTAGCAGGCAGTACACAATTGAAAAAGGTCACAGCATGTTAGTTACAGATAGAAAGTCCATACTAGATCTGATGATCAGTTCTTTCGCCACTTACTATGCATAGTAGCCATCCGAAATGTCAGTATGGTGGTTTAGGAGTTTCATTTCTTGTTCATTCACTTGTTTTTCTTGGAATTTCTTGAAGAGGGCGCAAGTAATGTCAGTGACTGTGATTGCATTTGTGTTGTGGCCAATCAGTCGCAGGATAAAGACACCATCTTGCTGCAAGTACTTATGGGTAAAGGTTTCAATAATGCTATCATTTGCCCCATCCAATTGGCCTTTGAATCCAAGATGGTTCTTGATGTAGGCCACCCGATCTGAACTGAAAATGGCTCTGATGACCCAAATCAATCCTCCAATAGCAGAAGCAATCATAACGAAGAAGATCCACACCCAGATGAACAGGAAGACCTTCTCATTAAATAGGTTGATGGGCAGCACACATTGGACAGTGTATCGCTGGACGTTGCCCAGGAATCGAACTTTGAAGTCGCACATGGTTACGCGGGGGAATCTTGGTGACGTTGGCCACTCTTCAGCTGTACCCAGCTTCTTTATGGCATCAATGCCGTAGGATGTATAGTCATGACCCATGAAGACATTGAGGAGCAGGACCTGCATCAGGCAGTTGAAGAAGAAGAAGAGCTTGACGAAGATGTAGAGGGTAGTCAGATAGTTACCATGACTCCGTCCACAGCAGAAACAGAGAGCACGGGATATACAGTGCTTCAGGCTGAAGGTACATGCTGGGTTGAAGTTCTTGTGACTCTCAAGGTACCTGAGGAAGGAAAGTAAAAATATGTTATTTTACAACCTGTTCAAAAAATTCTGATAAATGGAATGATTTTCAATTTAAATTGTTAATTCATATTTGTTTATTGCAATAGCAATACACATGAATTTAATGACATGTGATGGCTAAGTGATTAAATTCGCATTCTGAAATTCTAAAATCTGTTAAAGAAAAATATTTTTTTCTACAATTATTAGCTATATGTTCAATAGTCAGATGAGAAGATGATGATATTTACTGAGCATGATGCATTTTACTAGAAATTTCAGGGAAGTTCAACCACCCGCCAATACTGAGCAAAGTCATTGTCAAACTAACCTATCAATGGAGTTTGTGATGTACTCAAGAGTCTTCTTGGTATCCTTTGGGTTCTTGGCATCCTGGAAGCACTCTGAACTCTCCACTAAGTTCTATGTTAAAATAACAAGTGAATCAATTACTCATTAGTTCATCATTTTCGCGGAGTAAAATTTAAACCAATGTTCCTCCAAATAAATCCTACATAAAATTCAGTGAATCTATAAATACAAATTCAAATCATAGAATATAGAGCGAACAATGAAAAATCAATATACATTCAATATGGGAACCTGACTAAATACTTGGTATTTCCCACGATGCCTTGGGAATTCCAGAAAGTTCCCTTTCTCTATTTGTGTTTACAAATGACTTTTCCTCAGGATAATGATTATTTTTGGCATGTTCACACCTATTTTATGGAAATTAGTGCTGGGGGTGTGGAGAATGTTTAGCCTGTATGTAAGGTTTTCCTTAATTGTTATTATTTCTTCTAGTTGAAGAGAATAACCATTCCAATTAGCATATATCAGCATATTATGTTTTTTAATCATTTTATTGGCATCATCATGTGTTGACATGTTCTTCCAGAAGCACTGTATAAATTATACAATCATGATATTATATCACCACCAGACATAGAGGGGTGATATATAATTTGCGATGCCTGCCATCAAGTTAACCAAGGGAGAACTCTGAGTTTAAAAATGACAAAGCGAGCAGCTTGGTGGTCAGTGAGCTGCTCTGAGTATGGAGTGAAAAATAGCTGTTGATCTGCAGAGCCATGGTTACAGAACAGTTATGCCACTCGCCCCTCCTTAGAAATAGTATTTATTTTAACGTATCGGACCCCAACATATTACAATATACATCTAAATGTAGGAGAGGTGATCCAGGGATAGCATGTGGGACTTCTACACAGCGGGCACTGGTTGATGCCCCGAGGTGTCTGTTGGTAAAGCTTGCCTTGGTGTCATTCTCACCCCCATAGATTCGGGATCAGCGAAACGTTAGTTGGTCTCAGTACAGACTTAACTGAAAAATTGCTGAATGGACCTTAAACTCCATCATATATTTTTTTTAATCTATATAATGTGTGTGTATGAGACAAACATAAGACATAATTATAATGTCCATATAGCCTATAAGATCTAAATCATATACGATTTAGGTTTGTCGCTTTTTGTATTACTCGGATATATTTTCACAGACCTGAACATCCACCCCAGACTGGGCATTGAGGGACCTCCACAACATGACAGGCAGATTGAAGCCGAGGGCCATGACCAGCAGGATGATGGGTACCCACTGGTAGTAGGGGATCATCTGACGCTTCTCGTTCTCATGGTCCTTGGGCACGTACTCGTGGAAGGGCAGCCAGTAGGTGTTCTTCACCCAGCAGTAGGAGTTGGTGTACTCCTTCCAGCTGCCTAAAAAATGATAAGAGAGAGAGAAAAGAAGATGAGTAATTATAACCTATGGCAGATGATAATCCTGACACAAGAAAAGATTGTTTACTATACTTTTATTATAAAATGTTGTCTGAAACCTTTATCGTATAAAATAAATGCATAGTAAGACCAAGGGGGCACAAAGCAATGTCTTTTTTCCCTGGTTTGCACGTACCTTTGAGAGCGCTAATCCAAGACATAATTATGTATGTACAAACTGGGCAATTACAATTGCTGAGTCAGAGTGTTACTGTTGTTTGTACTTGATTTATTTTTTCTCAATTAAACAGAAAATGTTGAAACAAACTATGATAATTATTAGCATTAACAGACAGGCCTTTGTGGCCTTTTGGGCAATAATAGCTCTTTTGGTTCACCTTCTTTTGAGAGTGAAAGACAAGACAAGGTATGGGGGTTGGAATCTCGATATAGAATAGAATCTGAATTCATTCCCTTTAGAGATATTGTTGGATCTAAGAAGCAGCTAATAAAGACTCTAGACATGGATTTGTTTTAAAAAGCACATCATGTTTCTTAGTACAAGTGTTTTCAATCTACGTTATCATTGTCAATAAAAACGACTTCCTGGCTCCCTCAAATGGCTATCCCTAGGTGTTTCTATGTAAGGTGTTTAGATTATGTTGTAATGTCAAATGCTGTTGGCACTTTTATTATGACATTGTATTTAATTAGCAAACTGTTATTTCTTATGGTTTAAATATCCTCCAGGCACGTGTCAACCTATTGTGTATATCTTGGGGAAAGCACTGCTCAATGATGATAATAGGAGGCTGTATCAAGGAGCTTTGTCACTTGAAAGGGGAATTCTAGATAGTAAGCAATTCAAGCATTCTCAAGTCAACAGCAAGTTGGTGTCTTTCTGACTACTTCAAGTCCATCTCCTTATCATTTCAACAACCGGTAACATTTAATTTACGAGAGTAAAACGATCAAATTATATACGTGTGCATGTGTGTGCCTATGTGCGTGTGTGTGTGTGGATGTGTGTGTATGGATGTGTGTGCAATTGCGTGTTTGTGACTGCCTTGGTTTGTGTGTCTGTGTTTCCTTGTGGACAAAAACGTCTAGGGATATCATCGAAATGTTTCTAAAAGCAGTCTATCAAAATTATCATAATGTGCATTCAGGATGAACCTAGACGTTTTTCCCAACAACATTCAATATTTTCCCCTAACATCATGATCAAGGGGCGGGGGGGGGTGTGCGGGCTACGTTTTACCATTGACTATATATAGTGTCCTTCGGATAGCGAACCTACCTCAATACTGAAAGACCATCGAACCATATACGCCTATCAATCAAAAATTAAAAATACAATAAAATACTTTAATTTCATTGTTCGAACTGACCAGAGAAGTGGGCGGGCACCCAGCAGTTGATGAGGTTGCCGACGAACTGGTTGGTGGTGAGGACCACGGCGAAGATGACCAGTAGGGTCCGGGTGTAGCGGTGGGACAGGCGGTCAAAGAAGTCGTCGTCGCTCCGCGACGTCGACACGTCTAGCGCCGACGAGATCTTCAGGATCCCCTGCATGGCTGCGACGTTAACCCTTACAACCAGGGGTGGTTAATTAAGGGTGTGGCGGTGAAGGGTTAAGACGACGAGGCTGCTCCAGGGCGTGCCTGGAGGGGTGGGTTTGGTGGGAAGGATGGTTAATGGAGGGGACGCAGTTAGGAGCAGACTTTGAGTCTGCCGACTGACTGCAGGTATGGGCACCCACGTATAGGTCAGGATTGAGCAGATAAGATAAGGCTTATCTTAATTCATATCTGCCTCACTATGTGTGGCTCATGCATAGGTGGGCTGGGGGGATAGGCAATGGAGTGGGTGGGTGATAGTCCATATATATGTAGATTAAAAAACATTGCTATAGGATTGTTGTATATCATGTTTCATATAATATGCAGTTTCTAACTCCTACGATTGTATGAAGCATTACGGTATATTTAATGGTTATTAAGCATAACTTCTAGAGGGTTATTGAACGTTTTGTTACATAAGGGGACCGTGAGCGTTATGATTCAGCCAATCCGAGAAAGCAGAACAATATTGATTATAACCGGAACTAGTTTGTGAAACATTTATGAATTTTATTGATATTGAAAAGGAAATCATTCGTATTGTGATTCATATGGATATGAGTGACACATAACGCTTGAAAATATCCCCATTCCAAGCAAATAAACTTGAACAATATATGAACAAACAAAATGGTTGAACCCGCATAGCCGGTATACATAAATAACCATTATTGAGGGCTGCAATAGAGTGGAGGCAATTGCCTCAAGGTGGAACCTCAGTATATGTAAGATTCTGAAGCATACCACATCAGTACTTCATAAGATTAGAGAAATCTTTATTCATCGATTTTTACCATGAGTTTTTTTTTACCATTATCAGAACAGGTATACAAAGTCCACAACTGTACAACAGGATATGCTATGTCCCCCTGGCACTCTGCTGGGAGAGACATCTCTTACATCACATACTGATAAGGGTGGGCCAGGCAAGGGCCACTCGACGGAGGACGCTTTTATTGTATGTGCCGGGTATCTGCCCTATCATATCCATGACTATATTCAGAGTTATGCACCGCAGACTTTATCTATGCAATAATGTGCTTCAAAAGGCGCCCACCATTGGTTTGTGCGGTTATCTGGTAATTCATAGACGGAAAAGTTACATACTTTTTGTCTCGTGCAGGGATATTACAGTAATCGCAATTGTGATGCATCCAGAAATCAAAAAGAGACGGAGGTTGAAGCAAAATAATTCTACACCCCTCGTAGGACATGATTTTTTGTTAGTATAAAGAAAATAATTTGTTGGAAATTGAGGGTGGGCACTGCAGCTACCAACCCCACTCCCCCCTTCACGCCTCATCAACTCTATCCTTGTGAATTCCATGTTTGATTATGGTTGTATTACATTAGCCGATTTAACTGCCGATTTTAACAAAGAGTAGAGTAGCAGTTTACTACCCACATGGTGACATCATAAGAAAGGGTTTTACTTATCTTTTGAATAATACGTAGGATTAGTCCCTGTTATGAATTATCCAGGGAGGTTCGGGAAAAAGCTTGTCTTATCAGTCCCCTCCATAATCCACAGATACATCTTTATTAGTTTCGCCCATCCACACATTAACTTCACGTAAATCACCTGTGTTTAACACGTGTTCTTCTCGGCACTGATTACCGTTTTATCTAATAATGACGCCTTCTTTATTTTATCGCTTGCGCAGTTATGACTAAATGATTTATGAGAATATGACATCGAGAGAATAAGTAAACACGGATTAAACTTTGATCAAGACACACAGGAATCTCCAAATAGGATGTATATTTGCCTTTTAAGGTGCAGCATGCACTCGATAACTGACATTATCTTAAATTGTTTTTATTGCTATTGGTGTTTTTAATACTCAAAACCATTCCTTAAAGGATGTTTTTGTACAACCTCTGGCTTGAGATAATCGATCCTTTGAGCTAGGCTGTTTAAATATGTCCTGGCTGTTTATCCTTGTTTGCCATCTTTAGTCTGCAGTGGTTTATCAGCGACTACTTGGGTGAACTGAAGCCGGTAATACGTCCGTCTGAAGACCACTGATCCGAGAACACTGTCAACAAGGCTTTTATTGAAGACTTTTTATTCTTTTATTTCTTGAACACAAAGATTCTCTTAGTTCTCAAGGTTCTGCGTTCTATAGTAGCTATGCAGGGTGAATATTATGATTCGAGGTTCTCACCGGAGTCTTGCAATCGTTTCCTGAGTATTATTCTAATTTCATTTCAATTTTGCAATTACTTGCCCGTCTAGATTCTGACAGGCGAATTCATCATAAGATCTTTGTTGTCATTTCAGTTTATAAGCTTAGGCTTGAAAAATAAGTATTCATTACATGAATAGACATGTGATAGATAATTCGGCATATATGCTACATGGCAATATTCCGTGATGTCGACGAAAAGTGTCCAAGCAACCGAATAAAATCAAAATAAACAAAAAGAAGGAAATATATATTGTTTTCCAATATTTTATTTCTCAAACAATGACTGTATGTCTCCTATGTTCTGACATAGACAATGCAACGATATTTACAATCCTAACAAGATTTCACAAACATATCACTTCAACGCCGTAAGAAATTATGAACAGGCTATAAATTATTGATATACATTGAGCAAATTTCAACTCAGAGATCACGTTTTGATTAACATTCGTACATCTGTACCGAGTTCTAATGAATCCAATCATTTGATAATTCATCAACAATTACAGGATTATGAAAACAATGAGAATGAAACATGCTGAAAATAACAATTAATTTGATAATCTAAATAAAAAGTCTTCTCACACATGAAAAACCATTCTTCTCTTTGCCATAACATCATTCATACACATTTGTATATTATATGGTAGTCATAACAGGGAATGCAACTTTAAGAAATCCTTGAATCTTCATTTGTACCTGTTGGGAAATACTAACAGCTCCTAGCAGTCTAAATTTGATGGTATTTTTTATTATATACTACTTAAAGATTCAATAAATTGAATATCAAAGTACGACTTTTTCTTCCACTGCTTAAAGCCATTCACGCTGTCTGCATGTTTCCGAGATCTAGCTCAGCATAAAAGACCTTTGTTGGCATTGACATACTAGAGAATTGAGCGACCTGGTTCTTCAGACCGATGCCCAGCCTTATCTGGGAGAAATCAAGCCTGCCCTTGTGCCCCTGGGGTACAGTATCTGGGACACTCGCTACTGGTAATACAAGTGGCTTATGCGGGCACCCAGCCCTTCGTGCTGAATCAAGGTTTACATGTGATTATGTAGAAAACCTGTTCTATCCGAAAATCCAACCCTTCCATTTTAAAGGACAGGAAGGGTGGAATGTGCTCTTTGGAATGATCTAGGGGCGGCCTTGGTTAAGACAAACGTTAAAACGTTTAATGGTCACATGGCGTTTTAGAAGTGTACAGTTCTTGAAGTTCATTCAAGGCTGGGGACTATTGATTAAGTTCAGTATTACTGGGAGAAATAATGTACCGTCCCCACAACATCGTCAGTTGTATACTTTGCTACAAAGCACAAACAACTCCTCCATCTCAATAGAAAAGTAGATAATATGATTGTTGACCGGATACTTTAAGGAATGGTAGCAATAGTTTCAATTTAAAAAAAATATATATTGAAATTTATTTTTTTAACCATTGGAACCCCGCTTTTTCACCAGATAGTTGTAAAAGAAAACGGTATGTTCTTTTAACAGTCATGCTGAGAACACATAGCCGAAAGGCCTTTAATCTAAATCTTTAACAATCAAACCGATATAACATAATCATCTTTGGTGTTGCAACGGTGTCGTGGGGGCGGCACATTTCACTCCCGCCGCTAGACGTCGTCTTCGTCCTCCACATCCGGTAATGGCTTCAGGACGTACGAGTCCCATAAGGAGCAGACGAATTCCGTCACCGTGATGGCGTTCGTGTTGTGGCCCACCAGACGTAACACGAAGACGCCATCTTGTCTCAGGTAGTTCTCCACGAACTGCACCACCTTCTGGCTGTCCTCGGGCTTGATCTTGTCCATGAGCTTCAGGTGTTTCTATTGGGGGAGTAAAAAGAATAGAGTGTTTTTTTCAGGAAAGCTGTATTTTAATTGATACGATAGTAAAAATAAATCTTAAAATGTGATCATGCATTTATGACTTTTGTTTTTATATGAGCTTCAGAATTACACCCTAATGAATGTGCTTGGAGAGGATGATGAGGAGGGTATTTGAAGGACTCAATACATTAGGGTGCCCCATCTTATCATAATATAGGGCATGTCCACAACTAAACTCAATCATACTGATCATTATCTTACTTTTTCCAATGATAATAGACCTGAATTTTGCACTTAGAGTAATATACCTGCAATATAAACTAAATACAGAGAATCATTCTATTTTATAAGGAATGTAAATTTTGCAAGTAGAGTCATATAAATGGACCATACCTAAAGTACATAGCCTACATAATTAAAAGCAGTTTTTGTTATGAAGAGTGTTTATACATTTTGAAACTATAGTCATAAACAACACTACCATAAACAACAAATATGCAGAAAAGCAATCATAGGACTATACAGAATTACTGAATATGAATAACAATAAGAAGCCTTGGTGTCTAACCTTGACGTATCTGATCCTGTCCTTGCGGAAAACAAAGCGGAGGCTCCAGGTGAGGAAGCTGAAGGCTGTCATGGCGGCCAGGAAGACGATCCAGAACCAGATGAACAGGTAGATCTTCTCATTAAACAGGTTAATGGGCAGTACGCACTGCACCGTGTAGCGCTGGACGTTACCCAGGCGACGCACCTGAAATAATAACAGATTGTTGGAGTCAAATAATGTTGTTTATGTTATTTGCATAGAATTGGTTTATGGTTCAGTAAGGTGGAACACTGTGTGATCCACATAATTGATTTGATAAAATGTAACTTTCATGTTCAGTGATTCAAAAGTGTTTTGCAGCATTTTTGAAACAATCATGTACCAGTAATAGATATTTATTGTGGTTACCCTTCCTTCATTCTCTATGGCATACGCTGGCTCAAATGCCTTTTGCTTTAATGTTGGGTAGTTATTTTAACTTTCTATTGATAGCTGCAGACCTAATCCAAAGATATTGTATAATAAGGAAGTAATTATACTTTTACAAGTTTGGCATCTCTGATGATATAATGATGGGATTTGAACTTTTGGAAATTTTAGATTTCTCTCTTTTAAATTTCTCTCTTTTAGCATCTGACAAAGTATAGGCTAACAGCAATTACAGGTTTTAAGCAAAGCACTATATCTGCTACTTTTAATTAGATAATCATTCCTTATATGAAAAATACAAATCAGATATTGTAAAATCTCTGTAAAAAGTCAAATTAACCTACTTTGAAGTCACACATTGTGACACGGGGGAATCTTGGTGAAGCTGTCCAATCTGAGCCATTTGCCAGCTGTCGGATGACATCAATGCCGTAGAAGTGGAAGTCAGTGCCCAGGAAGGCATTGAGGGTAAATAGCTGTCCGATGATGTTGGCAAAGAAGATGAGCTTGCAGAAGAGGTAGAGCACTACTAGGTAGTTGCCGAAGCGTCGACCACAGCACACACAGCAGGTACGGGATAAACAGTGCTTCAGACTGACTGTACACCCTGTCTTGTATTCACGTTGGCTTGTCAGGTATCTGTAACACAATGGAAAGATTGTAGTGGTTAAAAAGAGCCCCTTTTACCTTGGAAGTTGTCGATTTAAAGAGATAAGTAGTTCTGCTCTTTTGCCAATTGTTCTTGGGAGTTGGCTGTTCGTTGGTGAAGTCGAATAGCAATATG
Source organism: Lepidonotus clava (assembly GCA_936440205.1). Classification (NCBI taxonomy): domain Eukaryota; kingdom Metazoa; phylum Annelida; class Polychaeta; order Phyllodocida; family Polynoidae; genus Lepidonotus; species Lepidonotus clava. Next base: position 34,239,498 of record OW387143.1, read on the forward strand.
TTACTGATAGAGTCACAATGTCCTTTAAATTGAATTTCCAACTTTCTAAGGCTTTCCCTCTTACCTAAAACAAGGAAAATTGGATTTATTCAGTATATAGGCTGCTAATTCGTCCGATAGGTAGTTCATAAACGTGAGGCGTCATTAGAACACCCACACAACATGGGAACAACTGGTGGCTTGTAGATAAGAAGACAAGTAGACGATCAATCAACATTACTATTATTATCAAGATAAAAACAGTCACGCTGTATCTCTTAACTGTCTAACTATTGATTTTACCAAAATGCATCTCTAAAAGCCGGCGTCAACACAGGTGGGTCATAGTAACTATATATAATTATGGTGACATACATTCAGGGATGTAAGCTTTCAGATTATCGTCTGATTTCAATTTTTTCACTTCTAAGGTAATGTTCAAAGATATTTCTTACATGAAGTTTCCCAGCATTTCAAGACATTTTCAAGTTTTTCTTTGCATTTTTTAGAGTTTTCCATTAAGCCTTCATTGCAGCCTTCTGGGTGTGTGTTTGTGTCTGTCTGTCTGTCTGTCTGTCTGTCTGTTAGTCTGTCTGTCTGTCTGTCTGTGTCTGTCTGTCTGTCTATTTGTCCGTTTGTCTCTGTCGGTGTCTGTGTGGAAATATATTCATCTAATTATTATTGTGATATCACACCTATACGGAAGATGAGTCTGTTAGATTGAGTATTGTTTAATAAACAAAAACAAAACAAAACAAAACCTATTTGGTTAGTCTTTAGATCTACCTTCATTATTATAATGCCCTGACTGTATGGGGGGGGGGGGGGGCGGTAATAACAAAATCGATACAACCCTGAATGAAACTATAGAGAACAGGGGAATAACAAAAAGTATGGCCTATGGTCCAAACACCTATATGCACGATATATCTGTCACGTAGCATAACGGACTTTGTTGTTCTATCCTAGTCAAAGGGAGTGGACCATTGGCTTACCAACTTCCCGGATTTCTATGAATAAGCACTCAGAACGCTCAATGGGATAGACACTGTCCTATATTTTATCCATTGACTTCTGTACTTCCCGGTAATACACACCTGAAAGTATTTTTAATCGTTTGTCCGCATTTCTGCTAAATCTTTCATATCATTATAAACGTCTCGTGTCATACACAACGCAGGGACCTCAGTTTCGGACCATCCTTCTCATATACATTATACAGTTTGTTGTCTAAGGTTCGCCTTATTCTTAGAAAACTTCACTTGACATTATGATTCTGACAGTGTCCTTTTATAATTTTCTCCTGAAAACGTAGTTTTGCTCAATAGTTATAACATGTGAATGAATAGAATATGTATCTTTTATCAGAGTATTCATTATATTTGATCTTTGAAAAGCATAATTGTTTTCTTTTCCAAACTTGGCCACAAGTCGTTTAATGAAGATGTCACATGTGTGATTTTTTTAAGTTACCGATCCATAACCAAGGTGGCATTTATAATGTCCTTTTAGATAGCGAAATTACTTTCAATTTCTCGTGATTAAGTAAGTAAGTATCAGATTTATGAGTATGGCAATAAGAAGAACAATATTTAATTGTCATCGCCCCATACGCCAAATGAGCAAAACGGGTTCATCACATGTATTGCCACCATTTACAAGCTTATTGCAATCCCATAACAAAGTCTGGCAAAGTCTATTCACCAATTGCAACCCCATTGCGCCTTACTGATATCCCTTACAGACTATTTTGCATAATGCGCATTTTGAGCCGCGTCTGCAATGGGGTATCATGTTATTGCCACATGATCACTCTTGTCAAGGAATGGGAAGGGTTTGACTAACTTCAGATAACATCAAAGGTTATTCAATTCGAATAAACTTTGATGGTAGCCCTCAGATCAGATTATGTAGATTTCGAAGGAAGGACTCAATTGTTCACACAGCATAGCCTTAAGCCCGTATTCCACATACCAATTTTGATGCTGACAATTTTTTTTTATTTTTATTCCTTCCTGCATGAGTTGAAACCAGCCTATATACCATATCTTTAAGGTGTTTTGAAATGCTGTGTTGAGGATACCGGTATTCGGGTGAGCGCCCCTGGATATAAAAGCAGACGGCTGACATGTTTTAAGGGGGCTGTTTCATGCTGCATTTGACCCGCTAATAGAGTGAACACCATCTAGGCACTTTGAAAACCGTCTCTTAAAGGCACCCCAATTGCGCTTACGGAATATGAGGAAGGTATTGTTCAATGCATCTAATATTCATCATCTACAGGGTAAAAAAAGGTTGCTCATTTGTGGTGTTGATAAAGATTGGTAAAATGGAAGTTGTTGACCTTGTGTACAGAATTAGGTAAAGAATCAATTATGCATATGTAGAGGCTATAATCAGATAATATCAATGTCCAAATTCAATTCTATCTGTTCTGTAAATGTCTGGCTTTTCTATATAACTAGGATATTGGCTAAATTCAACTCAAAGCCTTGTGGAATTTGGCATTTAGGAAAATCTAAATAAATGTTAAAAGATTAGCCAAACTAAATCACTCGTCATAAAACCAAATAACACTTATAGAATAGGCATCACATCAACCTTAACTGTTATAATATTGGCCAATATCAAATATGTATTTGATATAACATTGATTTCCCTAAATGGGCAGTTGATGAAAAAAACTTTGTAAATCTAGACAAATAAGGGCAGAAGTGTATTCTACACTGTGACCACCATGGTCCAAAACCAGTCCACTGCATACAGTCAGGGCGTGAAGGATTAGATTGCACCCTCCACCGGGTGGTGGACAAAAACCATGCTAAAACCATGTCGGCCGTACATTCAAAAAGGGGAGCTTTAAAAAGTTTACCCACCAAACTTGTCTGCGCATGTGTCGTGACGTGGTTAAACATAACCTGCTTTTAACCCAAACCATATGGGAGGCCATGTGAAGAAGGGTCTGGCTTAGTTTAAGTGCAGGCTCTTGCGAGAGTTCTGATATAGTTACACTTATTCAATTATTAAAACTGGCCATTTATGTGCGCTTTCTCATAAGACTGGAAAGTACAGCGCAAGACGTAAATCATGATGTGTAAGCTCTGCAAATACATGCAATTATATGATGCTTCAAATATCCCCATACTTAAATCAAGTTATGCGGCATTTCATTTCAAACTCATCATAGACTATGGTAGGATATAGTTGAGGTGGCAGTTTAGCATAATGAGGTACTCAGTCTCTTTGAGTCTAGGAATCATAACTCAATGTAGGCTCATTTGTTCTTTTTACCCTTAGCGTTATCACATTTTACAACACGTAGTATATTTCTTTAAAAAGTTATAACTTTCACTTTATAGTGTCCTTATCACGTCCACGCTTATCAGTGACATGGATGAAAAGAAAGGAAAGAATACTTCTTGAGTCCATCGTCCTGTAGATATTGCCCCTTTTCTTTCTGAGCAGGAAAGCAAAGCGGGCCCATATAAAGTACCACTTGCAAAATTGGCTGTCATTTATATTCGTTCACTATCATTATACCAAGTACTAACTAAAGTCATGACAGATGGTAGTGGGTCGGGAATTGTAAACCTTGTAAACTGTTATTACCAGTTTACCTTTGTGCATGCGCACCACGCAGAACGGATAGAGCTTCCGGTGTGCGGATAACATATCTAAGTCACTTCCGCCAAAACTAACAGTTATTAGCAATAGACAGTATCATATGACACATATAATATAATTGGACATGTACCTATCTGTTTTAACACTGAGTAAACAGATTTTCTTTGAAGAAAATTTGTAGTTCATTTTATAAAAGTCGTAGTTATAGGGAGGGTTATCTCCACAGCAACGTCCAAGATATGCGTTTTAAAATCCCGGTCTATATTCCTGCTTTTTTAATCCGTCACAGATAACGCAGGCGTCCTTGCGATATAAAGAAAATAATTTGATATTTTGGCTGTCTGGCATACTTATAATAGATATCAGGGGTGAAAAACAATAATCTACATGTATTGTTGGCTGTCGATAAGGGAGGCTACAGGCGTGCATAGACTGGGACATGAGGGCCGCTCTGCCCACATACAGGATTACTTATCAATCGATATCAGGGGTCTCTTTAATATAGCTGCGCAGCTCAAGCGCTAGATAACACCGTGACGGTCTATAATATGTGAGGTACATGGGAAAAGACGAAGTGGGTATGACAAGGTACTATGATAATCATTAATCATTAATCGTCCATTCTGCCACAATAGTATTATAATACTATTACTCTCGATGTTATATTGCAATACATCTGAAGATAGGGAGTTCACTGCATATGTGACTCCCCACAAAGAAAGGATGCTCCGAGGGGGTTATATCTTAAGCTCTAAGGCCAATATTAAGGGAAATATCGGTAGATTTGTGAAAAATAGGGATAAAAATGTCTTAAACCAACTTTTTGTGTAGAATTCAGTTAACCCACTCTAAACATTCCATTTTGGTTGAAAAACATTCTATTTGGAATGTTAATAGAATGTTTTTCCCCAATTATTACCTAACATTAGATGTTTGGTAACCATGGTAACGAAATTATTTTGCTGATTTTTTCAAAAATTGTATTTGATTTGGAAAAACATGACTTTAATATAATATCAGTCCAAACTGAAGTAGATTAACTTTTCTAGATCAAAAGTTATGCCCGTAATAGCTTTTAAGGCTTTCTTGTTAATTTATGGAGTAAATTTTATTTTTTTACCAAATATTTAGATAAATATTCAATATCCGGGCTTTTGCCATTTTCCGGAGGACTGACGGTTCTGTCTTCAACAGCCTGTAACTTCTTTGAAAATTATCCAATTTTAATGTGCTTGGTATCATTTGAAAGCTAAAAACATCCTCTTTAAAGCTTAATTCCCGCCTGGGGCATCCTTTCTGTGTGGGGAGACACATATGCTTTTATATTTTCCTTAAACAAATTACATAGGGAAATTGTAAGGTGCCATGCAATGTACAGTTCCATCGACCCAATCTAAATGTGCGAATGTGAACACGTTAATTGCGATCTGACTTTTTAATAGGGTGCGATATACTGCATAATTATTCACTAATCAAGTAAACAACAACTATTTGAGGGACAAAAAAACAAGCTCTCCATCGGTAGCCTTTTTCCAGACTATCCACCGCCAGTGACTAAACAATATTGTACTATGACCTTCACGGCGCATGCTCAGTGTGTCTGCGGATGGGATGGACGTTTTTAGAATCCTTTCAGAGATAATTTCAGTCTTGCTATCTCGATGAGTATCAAGTGAATGCTAATGCGTTTCCTGATACCTTATTGTATCTTTACAAATAGAGCTACCTCGTTGACACGAAGCGAGAATAGTGTGTAGATTTAGGCATATAATGTGTTTTCTTGTTTAGAGCCTTTGATAGTATATATTTTGCCCAGTGAAAGATACCATTTCCCTGCTGTCGGGGTATAGGCCTATTGGGTGCTCGATCCTATCCTTCGAATGAGTTCGAGACAACATAATAAATTATTCATTTCCTAGAGAACTAAATAAGTTTATGCCAGATATAAGGATGAAGTAATAAGTAGCGATGTGTGATTATAATTAAGCTAAATGGTTGGATACAACGTAACCCTAACGTATACACGTTGCCCATATAATACGTTTTTATTTTTAAAGGAAATGCATGTTTATACCTGTCCATTTGGTTGGTCATGTATCTCAGCGTTTCGTCTCGATTATCCGACTTTTCCGTGTTCTGGAAGGTCTCCCCTGCCTCGACGATGTTGTTGACGTCGATGCCGGACCTGCTGTTGAGCGTCCTCCAGACCATGACGGGCATGTAGAAGAGGAGGGCCTGCACCAGCAGGATCATGGGCACCCACTGGTAATAAGGGATCATCTGGCGCTTGTGCCCTTCATCCTCCTTGGGGATGTACTCCCCGAAGGGTAGATAATACGTGTTTTTAATCCAGCAGTAGGAGTTGGCATATTCCTCGTGGTTTCCCGTGAAGTGGGCCGGGACCCAGCAGTTGATGGGGTCGCCGACATATTGTTTGGTGGAGACGACTATGGCAAAGACGATCATGAGGCCGACCGTATAGCGATGGCTGAGGCGATCGATGAAATCGTCATCATTGCGGCTTTTGGATTCGGGGACACCCCCGATCACCCCAATGATCTTATCCATGCTGGGTATGGGTCCCTCTCAGGCTGTACCAGCCTCTCGAAATGAGTCTGTCGATATATCAGGGGGGCTGTGGTCCCTGTGGAGGTCCCCAGCAGAATAACCGTTGACTTGTCTGATAGAGACCAGGCAATCAGAGATCGATAAGACCTTTAGCTCTGATTGGATGATATACCCTTATCAATACCAACCACCTACGTATCTCTGCACCTATATATGAGCACGGTATGTGCTGTCATGTCGTTACATAACAGCGTCGCATATGATCAAAGACATTCCCAATATCATACTAAAGTCATTCGAAATCTCCATCATTGCTCCCAACTGACTCTCAAATCTATTCTTTTCTCTGTCCTAGGTCATATGTCTATAAAAGTTATTCACTGCTTGGTATTTCTGTTATTGATACATTGCTTTAGTCTATATGGTGTGCCATTTCTGTTATCATTGTTATCTCTACTATCTCAGACTGCAGACAGGACCTGACCTGTTGGTCTCATATCTTGAACACCTGGTGGCCAGGTGACACAGTATAGTGTGGACGATTTCCACAAGGTGGTGCCAAAAGCCTGAGTGGAATTATTTGAAAAATACGTCATTTATAATACGTCAGGAAGGCTTCCCAAATAAAAACATTTTTCAATAAAAAGGATGCATAATGCAAGCTCTTCCAAAGCTTTGCTTTTCCAATTTTACATGATTGTAGTACCACATACAGTAAGATCTATATTGAACTATGCCATCTTCTTAATTGATAATTGATTCAGACCAGATTACATTGCACAGCTGGTCTAAATCATATTACCTTATATTACAGAGCCCAACATGTATTTATATCATTTATTACAGTGGCGGATTTAGGGGGGGGGGGGCAATGGGCGCCCGCCTTATTTTTGGCTAAAATATTAACTTTTCTATGTAATGAAAAATTCTCGCATCGAGAGGGCCCAGCGAAAGTTTTACACCTCATCCCCTTTTGAAAATCTTTGTTTTCTCACCTGCTCCAGGTGTATAATGGTCAAACTGTTGGCGTTTTACTATATGACCTTTTGCTTTTAAAGAGTCCCACATGCGTAGGTGGATGGCGATTCCAGTATATGACACTTAAAACACACATGTTGTGTGCCAAACAAAACGCAGAACTGACAAATGAACATCTGTCATTTGTCCAGCCGAAGTTGAAAATAGAACTGGAAACTATTAGCCTGCGCCGCAAGCCCCTCCCCTGGTCTGGGATTGCAATATACAGAGACGAATACCTTGCCTACTGTATGTTTTGCTAAAACTTCTACATGTGTATATGAGCACGCAGTGTTATCATATTATTTATACACGATTGATGGTGGATACTCATGTATATTATTATTCTGTTCATAAAATCCTATCATTATTACATTTGAATATTCAGAACGATGAAGCAGAATGTGATTCAACCATCCGACCTCCTTCGGGAATAACCAACAGATTTCATTGTGTACCTCAACGTGTATCACATTCACCTACGAATCAACCAATTATTAATCATAGCCTACCTTTCTACAAAATGGAAACATGATAATCGAATCAAGTCTAGTAGGCCTCTTAATCTAGAGAGGAGAAAGGTGTATAGTCCAGTCCAGTAGAGAATATCATAATGATTTGTCAGAAATGAAATAATGATAATTATTTATCTTCTTTTTTATTGAATACATATGTAGGCTTTTATAAAACATGACACTCATGTGATCCAAAGGCTATGCATCTGACACAACACGAGCTGTGTAAAAACTGAGACAACCACAAAAAGGCAGACATGTCCAGCTGGTTCTCTACCCACTGCGACAGGCAGGCATTCTAGTGTTCTGAGAAAGGCTTTGTGTCGAGCACTTTTTCCTGGTTACCATGACAACTTGTTATATCCTAAAACAATACAAAGGGAGCTGTGTTTTCACTCCGAGCCCGACAACTGCGTGCGAATTACGACAGACATAATTTAGTCAGATACCCGTTATAGTATGATTATTGAAAGATTAGAATGAGTTCAAAATCGATAATGAACAGGAAAAGTAAATTAAGAAAGTTATTTGAAAAAAAACACATATATATATATATCGGTCTATGTCATAGACATGCCAGCTAAGTGAGTATCTCCATCTATATCGGCTAATAGTGTAAATTACCCGTATTTATGCTTCTGAACAAAGTTTTTTGAATGTGCAGTTTGTTCTACTAGTGTGTTTCAAAAGCCCTAAAAAAAGGAGACGGCTTAAATTCAACATTTGATACTACTGTAGGAAAAACAGTTGTTACCCGGCATATCTGTTTTCAAGTTTTTTTCAAGTAAAAACTGTCTAGTTTGACAAGGTTGATGTGTACCACTCTGTTCTGCGCGGTAAATATCCTTTCCCGACATTCCAGTGTATTTTCCATCCGTAATTACAATCATTTCTCATTTCACGAGTCTCAAAATGTATTCCTTACTTGTAGTTAACCTGATTACATCAACATTTGGATAGGCCTATTCCTGTGATATATACATAGCAGTGATGAATCAAACTTCTTTTGATGCTGAATTACTGCAGAAGTTTGCAAAAGCCCAAAAAGGTAATAGGTGTTTGTCTCACAAAGGAAGCTTTTGTAAAGTCTGGCAGTTATACAACGTTCTCATAGTATTCTACCCCCTTGAATTCTTTGATATAATATTAAGATATTTTGATTAATTGTCGAACTTAAAAATCATAACGATTGATTACACTCATATAATAAACATGGTTGAGCTTAAAAAGAAAATAACTTTGATTTATTCAATTTTTCTCTTGGTTTCCAGAGACTATTATTCTGACGTACTTTGTCCTAATCAAGTATGTAGCCGGTGTGGCAACATTTAGCCTAACGTAATGAGAGTAAACAGAATCAGACTATACAGTGTAGCTTTTGGAACGCTTTCCAAGTGAAAGAATTACAGTTTAATGACATAGGTTGATCTCTAATTATGATACATGTAATCATTCTCAAAGGAAAGCCTACATTTTTCTATTGTATTGAACCTACCAACGCACACAATAGAAAGTTTCGTCGCGAAATTGGTCTCAATTTGCTAAAGCCTGTGTCCCCCCCACTCCACCCCTATGTTGGTAAGTGTCATAGATATTTTCCATCTACTTCCAAATGCATGCACAAAGCTATCAGTATCACTTTCTTATTTACTGGGATGACCAAGAATACGTCCGCCAGTTTGGTGTGTCATGTCTTCCTCCTTATAAGGCTGTATTGGTATGGGACCTATAAGTTCGTGGGTTGGATCAAATATTTCTTAGGGAGGGGCTAGATAACATATTATCATTTCACGTTCATATGTACATTCTACTCTGTGTGTAGTTAAAATGCCCATTAAAGGGGGTAGGAAGGGTCAGGACCTATGAACCCCATAGACCCTCTGCACCCCTGGACCCTTGGACCCCCAGGGCCCCATACACCCCCTGGACCCCATAGACCCTCTGTACCCCTGGACTCCATAGACCCTCTGGGTCCCTGGGCCCCCTGGACCTCATTGACATGCCGCGGGATGCTGACAAGCTCCGTCGACCATCCTTCCATCTATTTATAATACATGGAGAAAAAGGCAAAGAGGAACAGGGATGTTGTGGTGTACAATGTACATATCAAGTTCCCGTTTTCTCGGAGCCTGTGGTTCCTTCTTCATCCTATATCACCACCGCATCATAACTCCTCCTTCCCATCCAGCATCCCCTCCCATGGGCTGACGTCTTATTACGTCTCAGTATCGATATGGGGGCAATAATAAAGGCCCGGTCACAAAGAAAGACTCAATTCAACTCAACTGTCTTTAGACTTTGGTACTGGATCATTGTCTTAGTGAAAAACTGACCAGTGGTTACAGGATAGACTTCTTGCACCTATCTATAAGCAAATTGACTTGTAAGCAGAAGAGATATTATGTTTATTTGCCTTTATCTGATATGATCATGGGCTAAAGACAATTTAGGTTGATTCTTAAACTATGTCACACTATGGCACAACTGAATTCAGTTGTTGAGTTGATTTCAGTCTTTATATGTAACCGGGTCTTAAGGGTGTGTGCCGGGGCTGATATGAGAAGATTTATGTTGTCAATGAACAGAACAGCGCCAATTATGCAACATAAATTGTCTCTTTCTTGTTTACCAAGCCACAGTGTTTCCCGGTTCATAATCCGTTAATAAGGACATTGTAGACTCAGGAGACATTAATCATCCAAGAATGGGTGTCCTTCAGATAATGACGTGGAGGAGTTTCAGCTTTATCGAGACCAACTACATTTGTTTTGCACAAAGTATTGATGACCTAATCTATAGTGGTGAGAAGGACAACAAAATAATGTGGCCCAAAGCCATCTCGGAGATTTGAACACAGGCCTGTTGTGCAGAAGTACGACATACTATCCACTGGACCACGCCCCTCTATGGGTTAAGATGGATTTCCTGATGAAAATATACAATCATCAAGAAGTTTTCCCATAAATCTCAATAGGATTTAAATTAGGAAGTATAGATATGGGGAGCGAATAGAAAAAAAACACGCCTAGTTCATGGTGGTGGTTCTATTGTCATAGATGGGAGATAATTTGTGAATGATTGCGAGGAGAACAATTGGGAAATTAGTTATTTATTATGAACAAATCAAGTTTTGTTATCAATAGGAAAATGCGAGTATCAAATGGCAGATTCAGACTGGCTTCACATTGAAAGCATGTTCTCTTGCATGTAGCCAATAATGAATAAAGTACGAATGTGTATGTACACTGCCACTTAGGTCCATTAGTTTTACAATCAAAGCGTGTATAATACACATATGGGCCCCATAGATTGAATTTCAAGATACACAACTTCTACCCACACTGGTTGAGAGGAGAGCCTATTATGATGAAGCCATGTTGCTAAAACAAATTACCATTTCACATACTTCAAATAAAGGGTATAAACATTGACTCTGATGGAAAACACTTGTTTTATTTATAAAACAGAAACCATAACTTCTCAGCCAACCCACTTGACTGGGGCACCCAATACCGGTCAATCATTCTGTCTGAATGAACCAGCGGGCAAAGTCTAGGCCATGTCACCCAAGGGACCAGGGCTCCAGGGTTTGGCCTCATATGAATAACTCTTGAAAACTTTAGACATTGACCTTTATAACAATAAAGTCAACATGAGCTATTCCTGACTTCCAAAGCCAAAACCCAAGTGATTCCAGATGTTAATAATGAATTACTTCATAATAAGTGACAAATGTCATGTTTATTGTAAAGTGAGATACCTTTTGATTTTGAAAACTATTTCTTTAAATTTTGTAAATATACACTAATACTGTGAACGTATATAATTTTGCGCTGTTAAATTTTCGCGCATCTAGCCATAAATCGCATTTTCGCGTATTCATGATTTCGCGCATTCAATAGTTAATTCTATTTGCTCTATATTATTCCTAATTTTCAGTCATATCATATTTTTGCGCATTTTTAGTGGTGCGCGAAATGCGCGAAATTATGTACAGCGCGAAAATTAATACGTTTACAGTAACCTAAGTAGCTCATGATCTGATAGTAGTTATGGCACTGGATCAGGAGTTCGATAGACGCTGTGTCAAAGTGCCAGTAATTCATTATTTGTAAAACCCTTTATAGATTTGCCCCAGAATGGGCATACATATAGACAGTCCGAATGAGGCATAGTGAGCATTATGGGGGTAGTTTATAAAAGTATAATGGGTAGTAGACGTATGTAGGTTTTATACATGTATATTGAAGGGAATAACTGAACAATGTGCTGGGTGCCATTTGCCAATACGTCGTGTACTCTGGCATTCATTCACCATGACAGATTCCCATGCCTGTTGGTCTATTCAATATGAATCCATTGTCCAAACATTCCTAACTGCTAATATCTTACATATTTCTTTAGACATCCCATTTATGGAGCAACTGATGTATGTATGCGAATCTATCCTTGGCTCTCTAAAAGATTCTAGCTATAGTTTCATTGTGAGATGGATGAGAGCAGGGGCTCCTGATGCTATCCTACAAACGGATGCTATCCTACAAAAAGTATGCATTTGTAAATTAACATAAGTCTTAAGACATTATCCTACAAACAGATGCTGTATCACAAAACTGTTTTTAGAATACCATCTGCCTCCTGATGCAATCTTTTAAATGGATGCTATCATAAAAAACCTTCGAAACTGAATGAGCGAATGCGAGTCTGATTTGGTTAATATGGATCTGAATAGAAAAATCTAGGTCTGGGAATATATGAATCAGTATAATAGCGGTAGCATGCTAGGGGCCCTGGATCCGGTCTTAAATAGAACTTGAAGTTGAGTAAATGTGTGAAATGGGTTGGGTTTATATATAATAAAAAAGGATATCAAGGGACAACATTTGATTACATAAGAATCTTTAAAAAGAAGGTTATGGGTTACAATGTGTAAACAAGGGTTATTGTGGATCAACCATGTCAAAGTTGGCCACGTTTGGCTTACGTGGATGAGGTTATTTTTACGGAGTCAAAAAGTTAGGAATGGCAAATATTGGACATCCAGCCCATTTTTACCCATATCAACCATTCTCACTCATACATCCTATTTTGGGCCATAGAGCCTATTCTATTAGTATCAAAATAAACTTGGACATTTGTCACTTGGCATGGTTTTTTCACGTTATTTGGAACATGTAGAATGAAGCATAAATCAATGCACTGATTATGGTGATATAAAAGCAGGTCTAGGATGCCTAGTTGTAACCTGACAGGTTGGAAATGTCTTAGTTTACTTCCCCTAATCCAAGATAAACCACTTGAAGTTGCCTTTCTTTGCAAACATCCGACTAGTATTAGGCTTAATCCCCTGCCCTTAGCGATCTCCAAATAATCTGTGAAGGACGTGAGGAAACTATGGACCCCCGAAGCACTAGAAAATATTTATATCCCCAGGCTTCACTTAATTTATCGTCCAAGAGACCTACTACATATAGTATCATTATGGCCCTAGAACCTTATTCGAAACAATAACATCATTTTCTCTTCAATTAAATATGCGACTTTGCCTTGAATTCGACATGCAACATTGACCCCCCCCCCCCCCCTACCCCAATCAAGAGCCTCATCATTAACTTGGCTTTTGGCACACTACAAAAGGAGTCAAATGGGGAGTGAACATTCTCTTCAGATGTGTCTGCATATGCTTTATGTATAACATTCCTTAGGCCCATATTGTACCACGTTTTGTATAAAGTGAATACCGGTCATGATCGCTGGTAATGAATTATCGTAAAATGATAATATGATAATTGTTCCAATGCTTCTTATATTCACTTATGTATAGATTATTAATCTTTGAAAACAAAACACCGACAGATCTATGTGACTTAGATATTATCTTTTAGCAATAGACGAGTAGTTATACACTAGAAGTATACTTCACCCTCTTACATAAGAAGAAAGGCTACCGTTCTAAATTAGAGAGTCCTTGGCAAAACACACTGACCTCCTTTAAGGAGGCAAGGAGGAGGACGTCTGCAATAACCGTCACAAAAAAGTGTTTAATATGTCGCACGTCTCCTCCTCTCCGTCAATACACCGGTCGACTCGCAGTCAGTGGACCGTGACGGCGTCGTCCCTCTCCAGCCGCCGTTATGAAGCTCACAGTTCGTGCTGGTGCATATGAAATGATATAAAGGTCTAACATGTAATGTAAGGGTCTGTTAAAAGCTCATGTTAGGTCAATATAGTTTTATGCAAGCCATAGTTTTGTATATCATGTTGTATCGGTTACACTAAATGTCCGTGTAACTAATGTGCCCCATTTTAGCCTACCAGCTAGCAATGGAATTGCTATAAAATCTTACTTGTTATGTCGATTACTTCACAAATATGAGGCATTAAAGATCGTTAACGAATTTTGAAATATTGGCAGAGTGAACCATCAAATTGCACTTTCTCTCGAATTCGTCCATGGGGACATGTTTCACTATACTAAAAAGCATCGATAGACTCATTCAATGCAGACTCTTTGAGAAGTTTAGACATACGTATTGGAATTCTTTGCAAAAGTATAAACCATAACTCTTTCTATTTCGGTAGATCAGGGTACCCTCACTCTTTCCATTGATGTTGGCATCAAAACCCCAACCTAGAAAAAGGGCAAGCAAATAATATTATACCAAATTCTCCACTTAAAGAAAACGTGTCAGTAGTATAGGTTTTGAGGGAGTTCACGTCATCGACCATTTTTAGTGAGGGAGTTCACGTCATCGATAATTTTTAGGGGGGTAGTTCACGTCATGCAATTGCAAATTTTAGAACTGGAAATAGAAATATTCTTGTGATTAATGTTGAAGAACTGGAAATAGAAATATTCTTGTGATTAATGTTGAATGTTTATGTTATTATTGATAATAAGCTTAAGAAAATGTCAGCTGAAAAATTGGTTATTGCTGATGAAGTATTGCAGTCTATTGCAGATTTGCTTTATTGTGATTGGGAAAGTTTGGCAATATATTTAGAATTAGAGAGCAAAGATTTACATAGAATTCGAGGTAAAGATAAAAGTACTGTGTTACAGTCTAATATATTACAAATGTTAAATTTATGGTGGGATCGAGTGGATAAAAATGATTATTTGAACGAGTTAATTACAGCTTTGTCAAGTTTGTATCGTTATGATTTGATTGAAATTGTTTTAAGTTTTATACCCAAAAATGATAAAAATATATCTGATAATATTATTCAAGTTTTATTTTTACAGTTGGCTGAGCGTTTAGTGATGGATTGGAGAAATTTAGGAATTTATTTGTCTATTTCTTTAACTGAAATAGATAATATTTTTTATGGTTTATATGAACCAAAAGTTCATCGTGCTTATGAAGTTTTAAAGGTTTTTCAATCACAATATGGTTATTTAAATTTAGATAAATTATTTAAAGTTTTGAGGCAAATGAGGAGATTAGATGTGATTGAATTTATTACTAGACATATTAGGCATTAACTTATTTGTTACATTTGGTTTCCCTTTTGGTGGGAAGTTATTGTATATTGTGTCTCTCTCTAGTGGGAACGAATTGAACCTTGTTGATTTATAGTGTTTGCAGACATGGTACACGGCCACCATATTGGATTGTCGTAACTTTTGAAAGTTTGTTTACATTCTCAGTCTTGATATTTATAACACTCCTATTTCTTAGATACTTTACGAGGCTATTGCTTGACACCTAATTATGAAATAAACACAGGTTAAGAATTTTGCATTTTACAATTATTTAATTTGGTATGATATAGTGGTATGAAAACCGGATGTGCGTATCTACATGCAGAATGCTGCCTCTTTGCAAGTCTGTTGTAAGAGTGTTGTGTTGCAGAGTGGTCGTTGAGCTAATCTTGAAATTTTTCGACTTTTGGAGAATGAACATATAGTTTTTGAGATTAGCTTAGCGGTCATGACGTGGTTTTAGGTGATTCTAGTGTTAATGTACTCTGGTTAAAGCCCCGGTATGGAGTAAACGTTGCAACCGGGTGCGTGTACTCCAGAGCAGACCCTTTTCGCGTTGTAACGGTGTGTGCGTATGCAACAGCACACTAATTTGGACATTCTGTCCATGTACGCTTAATTTAGAGCGACGCGGGACGCTCTGGTAGAGAACGCCGCGCGGACACACTTTGTACCTGCTTACTCGATTTACAGCGACGCGGGGCGCTCCGGTAGATAACGCCGCGCGCTGTCCGCGAGGAATCCAGACCTCCGTGCCTGGCCTAATACTCGCCCTCCTGCGAGTGGGCCGGCGACCAGGCTAGTGTTAATGAAGTTTTGTGCGGAGTGACGCGAGGGTTGAGACGTACATTGACCTAGGTGATTCTAGTGTTAATGTAGCTTTGTGCGTTTATGAATATGAAATAATTTTTTTAAGTTACTTTTGATTAGTGCCTATTTATTTTTCAGTGTTTTCTGCCTATTTTACTTTTTTGACTAGTGTGACATAGCTGTAAATCTAGTAATAGTGTTCTTTCACAAGTCTTATGAAATCAAGCTGTAAATCTAGTAATAGTGTTCTTTCACAAGTCTTATGAAATCAGTATGTTAGTCTAGGAAATTGATATTTATGGTTTGGGCACAGATCCAGGTATTCTTTTTTTGTGTCAGTATGTGTATTGGTTAGAGTAATTTATATAATATTGGTGACGCAGTTGGGGCGAACGTATAGCTTGGAAGAATAAACATAATCGACTTGCTTGATTATAACGGTTTATTTGCAGAGAAGATAAGAAAGCGTTAAGATATATATACAGTTTTGTAGCATATTAAAGCGCAAGTGTAATAATTGACAAGGTTTAATTTGGGCTATAGCAGTTATTATATTTGACTTTAGTGAAAACAACCACTTTATAATGCATTAATAATTGAAAGCATTTGGCTAAGAATTGTATGAACATATTAAGAATGGTTAGTACATGTAATACATTAAGGTTTATTTTTAAAGGTAAATAAACAGCAAACTTGAATAAATGTAAATACATTTTGCTCAAACAATAAAGTGTTGTGAACACATTAAAATTGTAGCTTTTATATAAATTGGTTAGCTGAATATTGTAAATACATTGAACTAAACAAAGTGATGTGAATATACTAAAATTGTAGCTTGGATATATAAATTTGGGTAGCTGATAAGCTGTGAACATACTAAAATTGTAGCTTGGATATATATAAATTTGGGTAGCTGATAAGCTGTTGAGGTCTAATGGTAAGTCTAAATATGATAGTTAATTATTTCTTCTTGTGCGGTAACATACCTTCTTGTAGAGGTACGAGGAGGGGTTTTGAGATATATATGTATGTATGTTTATTGATTTTTAAGAGTTTGCTAAGACATTTTTGAAATATTTTAAAATGAAAGTTTGTTTTATAATAAAATATGCTTCAATGTTTAACCACTTAACTGCCATGCTCCTTGGGGGAATTTTAGCCAAAATGGATGTACTTTTGATCAATTACATTTTTCATACTTTTTCACAGATGGGCATGTTATGTTATATCATTCTTTAGCTCATGACCTGCAAATTTAGGAAACTGCAAAAATTTGAATATTCGGTTGCCATGGCAACCGTATTGTTGATTTTTCTTCATATTATTTTAAATTCTTAAAGTTATCATATAAAGTTTGGCCAAATTTTCAAAATCATTATAAAAACATCATGAACACTTGAATTAAGAACTATATGAAATTCTCTAAATTTTGACACATTAAGTGCCTCCATAACTACTTTATGTCAAAAGATATTACATATTGAATAATGCATGTATTTTTCTAGAATAATGCATAAAAATGCACAAAATTAGGGAATTTGACCATGTAATCAAACCGTTTCCATAGCAACACTTATTTCTTAATAATTAGCTATATTTCTATACATTTTAGTTTTTTATAGGTCGTTCTAGAATTTTAAGCTATAATAAAGTTTTTAGAACACCGTTACCATGGTAACCACGCCATTTTGTATTTTTCTTGAATTTAATTGACTTTTTACCCTAAAATAAGGTATATTTATTATAGTTTCCATGGCAACCAATAATTTTAGTGCACCAAATTATTTTTTTTCCAGAACAAATTGGAAAATGATCTAGAATTTGACCATTCAATTGATTTTGAAAATTTTGTCATGTTCTTTGCAATTTTCCTGGATTTTTTGAAATTTTGAAATTGGTTGCTAGGGAAAGTGTTGCCATGGTTACCGTACAGAATGAGTGGTTTTTAAAAAAAATAAGCATGAGAACCTTGGAGCCAAAGGGATGACCTTTCCAACGATACCTTACACCCCTAACTTTTCATAATATGTCAAAATGCAAACTTTTGATGATTTTTGGTCTATTTTTCACTAGAATTGCTCAAAAAAGGATCCTGCTCCCGAGTATACTCGGGAGCAGCTGTTAAGTGGTTAAAGTTTAAATGATTATATCAAATTAAGAGTGAGAGAAAGTTTATGTATTCCCTTTCAGTACCTTACATGGAAGGTTCTGGATGTTGTGTCTTGTTTCCATGTGGGTATTTTGCTTTGTACGAGGAGGTACTGAAGGGATAAAAGTTTGAAACGACTTTATAAATTAGCAAATTATTAAATATTCAATTTTATATATTTTCGTTTTGTTTATATAAATGTAGTGAGAAAAGATAGTTTAAGTTAATGCGTGCGTTTTATAATATAAACGTATACTATTTTGGTTTATTATTAAAAATGAAAACCTATAAGCACCTTAAATACTTTCACAATCATAACATAATGTTATTGTCTTGTGATTGGCTGAGACTAATAAAGAGGGTATAAAAGCTTTGTGTTGATCTTTTGCGCGCATTTCTTTGGTGTTGGTTTGGATGTGTGTGGTTAATTGTAGTGTGGTAAAGAGCGCCGTTGGGCCCCGCGTTGGGCGCAAGTGCGTGCTTTGTTGGGCGTAAGTGCACGAGTTTGTGGAGATTGATATTTTCACGAGTTTGTGGAGATTGATATTTTCAGAGGTGGTTGTGGAGATTGATATTTCTAGAGGTGGTTGGAAATTGCTTTCTTGGTTTGGAGATTGACGTTTTTAGAGGTGGTTGGAAATTGCTTTCTTGGTTTGGAGATTGACGTTTTGATTTTAGCTATTTCTTGGTTTGGAGATGTTTTGACGTTTTGATTTTAGCTAGCGCTAAGCGCTAGTTGAAATTATTTTTGGTCTGTTTTACTTAAGATAATTTTAGTACTAGTTGGAATTATTTTTGGTTTGTATTTAGTTAGGTGATTGTTGGTTGTTGCTTTTGCTTTTGTTGAAATTCAGCTTTATAGTTTTGCGACTTAGAAGCTTCAAGATCAAGCTCGGTGTCATTCATCACAGGCACATTATAAACAGGTAAGTGTACTTATTTATTTATTTGTGAGAAATATTGTATTGTATTTAGTGTGGTACCGAACAGGTAAGTGTATTTAGAAATATGAAACAATACGTGTATTTTGATATAATATATTCTGAAAGTTCAAATTTTAAAAATGTTTCTGAAAGTTCAAATTTTAAAAATGTTTCAGTTAACTCCCAATATTTAGTTTATTATGATTTGTTTGCCAGGTCTAAGTATTTTCAGGTGCAAAGTATAGAAAGGGATAATAATTTGAAACCTATTCGAGTTTGTGTATGTATTTTTCAGAATAGTTTGAATAAGTCTGTGGTGTTAAAGGAGCATAATTAAGATGTCGCATGATAAGGTTTATGTTGTTAGGCTTTCCGAAAAGGCTAATCTTCCAAAGAGAAGTTCATTATTTTCAGCAGGATTAGATTTGTATAGTGCTTATGATTATATTTTACCAGCAGGAAAAAAACTTGAAATTAAAACAGATTTACAGTTTGAGTTTCCTGAAAAATGTTATGGAAGAATAGCATCTAGATCTAGTCTTTCTAAATATTATTCTATTGAAGTTGGAGCAGGAGTTATTGATGAAGATTATAGAGGAAATGTTAGTATTATTTTGTATAACTTTGGAAATTTAGATTTTCTTATTAAGGCTGGTGATAGGATTGCTCAAATTATTTTAGAGCGTTATTCAAATGCCTGTGTTTATGAAGTACAAGAGTTAAGCAAAACTGATCGTGGTTGTAAGGGGTTTGGTTCTAGTGGATATGTTAAAGTGCTAAAGGTTTTATTTTACAAGTTAATAGGAGGTGAGGGAGTAGGAGAAGGTGAGGGAGGAGAAGGTGAGGGAGGAGAAGGTGAGGGAGAAGAAAAAGTTTTAAAAGTAGTCATTTCAATTTCTTCTTGTACTATGCTAATAGATTCAAAGCTTTCAGAGTTTAGAGAATTGAAACTGCTAGTGTATTCAGAAGGTGCTTGTGCTTCATTAACATTAACATTAATATTAAATCGAGATCTCATATGAAGTGTGGTTCGCTGAATAGATCGAATTCTATATTGTTCAAATTTGTTTTGACAAGTTTTTCTGAAAAGTTTATAAAGAATAAAAGATGTTAATATAATACCAAAAAGAACTAAGAAAGATAAGGTTCCTGCTATAATATCAGCTACTGGTACGATATTTTTTGGAGTTGATTTGTCAATAGGTTTAGGTGTAGATGCGAAAGATGCGTTAGGTGTTTTTGGTTCATTTGAAAATGTTGTATTTATAGGTATAGTGACTTGTGGTTGGCTTGAACTGCTAAATGTAGAGGTTTGCGCTAGACTTGTAGGATGTGGTTGGCTTGAAGTACTGAGAGAGGTTTGCGGCAGACTTAAAGTACTGATAGGTGTGGAGGTAGTAGAGGTTTGCGGTAGACTTGAAGTACTGATAGGCGTGGAGGTAGTAGAGGTTTGCGGTAGACGTGAAGTACTGATAGGTGTGGAGGTAGTAGAAGTTTGTGGCCGATTTGAAGTAATAGGTGTGGAGGCTTGCGATAGACTTGAAGTTTTGGGTGAGCTGAAAGTATAAAGTATTTTGCAAATAATAAATTACATATAGATTAATATTTTTATAAAACTTTTGTTAGAAGTTAGGATGGATATGATGCTAGATTTGTTGTTAAAGATATTAGTAGTTTTAAATTGTGATAGGCTGAATAGGGATTATAAATATTAGTTTAGATAAAGCTATTAAAACATATGTTGCTAGATTTGTTGTTAAAGATATTAGTTTAGATAAAGCTATTAAAACAAATAAATTATATATTTACATGGACCAACTTGAAGTACGTGGCTGGCTTGAAGTAATAGGTGTAGAGGCTTGTGACAGACTTGAAGTTTTGGGTGAGCTGAAAGTATAAAGTATTTTACAAATAATAAATTACATATAGATTAATATTTTTGTTAGAAGTTAGGATGGATATAATGCTAGATTTGTTGTTAAAGATATTAGTAGTTTTAAATGGTGATAGGCTGAATAGGGATTATAAAGCTATTAAAACACTTTTGCAGTTAGCATGAGTGACTTTTACGTAACTATGATGTTTGTTGCTTTGTTTGATATTAAAAGGAGGTTTAACTTAGTTTACCATATAGGAATGTTAGGAGGAAGCATGCTGTTATATTTTTAGGTTTAGAGTGCACTTAAGACTAATAACTTACATGGTATTTGGAAATGAAGATGCTGGTTTCATAGATGTAGTGGTTGTACTTAAATCATTAGTTTGAGTCTTCAATGCGTCAGTTAAATCATGAGTTGTTTTTGTTTCAGTTAAATCAAATAGGGCAATAGTTGTCTTCAAGGCATCAGTTGTTTCAATTGCTGAGCTAAATAAAAAATTACGATTAGTTTGGTTAATATGGTTAGGACGGTGCAAAGTGAATATTGTTTAAGGTAGAAGTTAGATGGCGCCACTGCTTTTGCAGTTAGCATGTGACTTTTACGTAGACTATGATGTTTAATATTAAAAGGAGGTTTAACTTACGTTTGTCATATAGGAATGTTAGGAGGAAGCATGCAGTTTTATTTTTAGGTTTAGAGTGCATTTAAGACTAATAACTTACATGGTATTTGGAAATGAAGATGCTGGTTTCATAGATGTAGTGGTTGTACTTAAATCATTAGTTTGAGTCTTCAATGCGTCAGTTGTAGTTAAATCAAATAGGGCAATAGTTGTCTTTAAGGCATCAGTTGGTTCAATTGCTGAGCTAAATAAAAAAATTACGATTAGTTAGGTTAATATGGTTAGGACGGTGTAAAGTGAATATTGTTTAAGGTAGAAGTTAGATGGCGTCACTGCTTTTGCAGTTAGCATGAGTGACTTTTACGTAACTATGATGTTTAATATTAAAAGGAGGTTTAACTTAGTTTGCCATATAGGAATGTTAGGAGGAAGCATGCTGTTTTATTTTTAGGTTTAGAGTGCACTTAAGACTAATAACTTACATGGTATTTGGAAATGAAGATGCTGGTTTCATAGAAGTTGGTTTTTCTGTTGCTTTTAATCTGAATAAAAAATTAATGTTTAGAATTTAAGAAATTTAGAAAGCAAAGATTAGAAAAACTTTGGGTATGAAAGGTATTTATATAATGTTCAGAATTTTAAGAAACTTGTTAAGCTAAAACTTAAGAAACTTAGAAAGGTATTATATTTGATTAATTTTATACTGTTAATATTAAGTGAGTTAAGCCTATACTTACATGCATTTTCCTGCTTCGCATTGAAATTTAATTCCACTTGTTTTGATAACTGCAAGGAATGGGAAGACATCTATGTCGTATTCGATGAATTGTTGCTGTGATGCGGCGGGGGAAATTAGAAAGATTTGCGTAGTTCTTAGCGTTCTGTGTGTGAAAGTTGTCGGTAAACAGTAGCAGATAAGCGTGTCCAAGTTGTCGGTTAAGGAGCAGTCGTTTTTGACAGAACAACCTAGAGTTTTCGTCAAAATGGTTAGGAAGAGAAGCAGGAATACTAGTTTGGTCGACATGATGGTTCTGCGCATTTGATTTACTTTAGAGATGAAGTGAGTGTTGGTCGGCGTGTTCTAGATTTAGATTTATCAATAAGTTTAAGGGCATTAATGTAAGAAATAGTTTCCATTGATTACGGGCTGTAACTTAGTCCATACTTATCAAGTATTTTTATGTAGGCTTGGCTTGGAGTAGATAAACTTGTCTGAGGTTCACTTGGTACTAAATAATTTGTGTTGAGAGGTTCCCTCTGGTGGCTAGGCATTAACTATAGACATGTGCTGGAAGGTTCCCTCTGGTGGCTAAGCATTAACTGTAGACAGAATAGACTTAACTTTTACGCTGATTAGCTTTTACGCTGGGCGTTATTTGATTAATGTTTTGACTAGATTTGAGACATACTAGGGATGGGGTCTTTTTTATGCTTAAATTTATAGATTTCTCATTAAGCACCTTCTCGCCTGTGTTTGGTCTACAGTGTTGTGGTGATGGAGCATTGTGCATCAATTGCACTGTGATAATTCTCAATTCTGGTACTTTAGAGAAACAGCTTTGGCAAAATGTGTCATAGATTAGAGAAACAGCTTTGGCAAAATGTGTCATAGATATGTTCAAGTAGTATATTGTGGTTAAGTTATGATATGGGTTAAATTTATATATTTGTGTTAATGTTTATTTTTAAGATATATAAGGAGTTTAAGGTAAGTTTATTTGAATATGCATGAAGCTTTGTGCTTAAATAAGCTTATGATTGTTATATTTGGTGTTTACGTTTGCTTAGGAGGTAGGTGTACAGAGGATTAAAGATTGTTTTTGAGGCTTAAGGTTAGTTTACAAATGATTGTTATACATTTTGAGAAAAGTGTTTATGAGCCTTATTGTTCTTGTTACTTTTGCTTAGTTATAAATAAAGTATTAAAAGAAGGTGAATATATAGATAAGCTTATTGCTGCATGTCCTAATGGTACATTAATAGATTTTTCTAAAATAGAACAAATCACAGAATTAGCACAGGAATTGAATAGATTTCTTTTTAAATTAAGTTTAAAAAGATTAGTTTTGACATTTATTTTGAATAAATTTCCTAAATTAACACCAGAAGATTTAGATCAGTTAGAGATTCCTGCTAATTTAAAAAATGATATTACTAATTTTGAGGAAGATGAATCTAGGCAATTTGATGAAGTTGCAAATACAACAACGTTTGTTTTGTTGATTCGGCATCATGTTGGTTTTCGTGTTAAAATAGAACAAGTATCAGAAATTTTTGATTTTTAAACTTATATACATTGGTAGGTATGAGACGTGTGTTTTATTTTTATAGATATAGGTACGATAGAACTAATAAGAAATTTTGTAAATTAGTTTGTTCATGTTTAGATTGTCAGTTAATATTGGTTAATTTTCGATACAAGAAAGCATTTAAAATATTTTTTAATTTAAATCAAATTATTACAAGACATGAAATTCATAATTTAAGTGCTAAAATTTGCGAGTATTGCAAAGCTAAACCAGATTTTTATTTAACAATGTCTTCTGATTTTTTAATGGGTTATTCAGAATTTTTAATAAATATAGCTCAGATTTATCTTATTGTAATGAAACAAGCCTCCTTTAGATTGGGTTACAAGTATCGTTAGTATATATTAATGCAAGTAGATTATAGTGTAAATTTGGTATATTAATGCAAGTAGATTATAGTGTAAATTTGGTTATTTTTGGTTTAAATTTTACTCCAAATATTTATTTTGATATTTCGTATATTTATAAAAGTATAAAGAATAGTTTTTTATATAGAGGATCATTAACTTTTAAAAATAAATTGTATACTTTGAAGATTACACGTA
This sequence comes from Lepidonotus clava, assembly GCA_936440205.1. NCBI lineage: Eukaryota > Metazoa > Annelida > Polychaeta > Phyllodocida > Polynoidae > Lepidonotus > Lepidonotus clava. The sequence goes on from OW387143.1 coordinate 34,263,925, forward strand.
ATGGATTTTGTTCAATTTATTTAAGAAGGAATTTTTCAAGTTTATTACCAAATATTAAGATAATAGCTTTAGAAGTTTATGAGTTTATTAGGGACTTTTGTGAACAGGAAATAGTTAGTGTAAATATAACTCCAAAGAACATTCAAATTACCTTTCAACTTGTATTTAAAACAACACCGGATTTTAAGGTTTTTTGTATAAAAATTGCAGAATGTTTTGAAAAAGAATATGAATTTGAAATTAAAGAATCTAATTCTAGTGAATCTATATGGTTGCCTTATGTAAATAATAGTTCATATTTTTCAAGTTTACGTATCAAAATTAAAGGTAATAGTAAATGTATTTTTACGTTTTTATATTCTTATAAAGGAAGTTGTTTAGCTGATAATGTTTTAGATTTTAAAAGAGTTTGTGATAGTTTGAGATTGTGTTATTTAAATAATTTACATTTATGGCCGCCGGAGTGTTAGATAGGTTACTTTTGTTAATTATAGAATTTCTTTTAAGACAAAATGAAGAAAATAAATTATTTTGGAATAAAGTTCAGGCAGATAATTCACATTTTTTTAGTTTTTGTTTTCTACTTTTAACAGAATGTGAGAATGAAAGGAAAAAAATAAATATTCTTAAAGAAGAATTAAAGGTTGGACTTTTGTCTGCTTTAAGAAATCAAGATATAACGAGAAATTTAGCCTTTAGAATTTTATCTAGTGAAGATGAAACTATTAAGCTGGACTTGCGTTCTTCACAAAGTTCAATTATTCAGTGCCTTGTTGATATTCTTAAAATAAATATAACTGTTTATCGAAGTGATTCTCGATCATTTAATTTTACATGTTGTACAGAATTGTTTCGTATAGGTTCACCTTTTGTTATTCAATGGAACAAAATAGAAAATGCTTTTATAGAAGTAGCTTTAGATTATCATATGTCAAAATATAATTCATTAATTGAGTTTCCAAAACATAAAGTGAAAAGCAAAAAGCGTAGGCATGAATATAAAAGTGTTGAGTTTTTATCTTCTACTTCAGATTCAGATTCAGATTGTAAAAAACAAATACATGGTCAAAAAAGTACTTGTAAGAAATCTTTAGGTTTTCATACTAAGAAAAAAGAAAGACTTGAAAATTTTGAGAAAGCTGTAACTAAAGAAAAGGTTAATGATAGTGATTCATCTTTGGCTCGAGATTTGTCACTATCAGAAAGTGAAAATGATGATTATGATGATAAAGCTAAGAAATTGGAATCAGAATTAGAGCTTGAAAAAAGAGGTGATTTTATGGGCGAACTAAACAAATTACAGCAATCTAATAATGATATGAAATTTCATAAGAAATCTCAGAAAAAAGATGTTATGGTAAATGTTTCAGAAACAGGAAAACATTTACAGGATTTTTCACCATATTCTGATTTGTATTCTGATAATTCTAATAAGATAGAATGTAATATAGATAAGTTTGTAGAAATAACTGAAAGTTTGAAAAAACACGCCTTAGTTCTTCAAAATAACTTACTGCCAGGAAATATTGAGAATTGCTTGTGTTGTCCTGTTCATTGTGCTCAAGCTTTAGTTAAGGCTACAAAAGATAAGCGAGGACCCAAAAAAAAAAATTAGAATGTTCATATTGTAAGAAAGAGTTTATATCTTTAAGTTTATTGCGTTTACATATTTTGGTTAAGCATTCTAATTATGATCCTAAGAATCATATATTTACACCAGTTCCTTTGAGATCTTCTTTAGTAATATTAAAAAAGTATCATCCTGATTAAATTTATTATATATTTATTTAGGAATTTCAAGTTGATAAAAGTAAGTATTTGAAATGGATACTGCTTGTTCAAAAAGTTTTGCTCGCTTGATGAAAAGGAGCTTGTATTTTTGTGCTTTAGTGTCATTTTATTTTGGTAAGATAAATTTACCTTTGTTAATTGAAATTCCTAGCCAAGAATTTTTATCTGAAGATGAGTGTTTACAAATAATAGAAATATTAAGTGAAGAACTTACAGATGATGCATGTTTTTTAAAGTTGAAATATTTTTCTTGCGCGAGTCTTTTATTTTTTTCATCGTATTTTCATTGTGATATTGTTTTAGATTTTATTTATTTATCCATGTGGGAAAATGATAAAAAAATAATTGAAGTTTTAAGAAAGTCAATTTATTTTTTTGGTTTAAAAGATTGTTTCACAAAGGTAGTTTTGGATTCAGTAGCATCGTATTTGTATATGTCAGTAGATGATGTGATTGATTTAGGACATTTACGGGAAATTAATAATAATAGTAGTCCTAATTGTTCAATGAGGTTGTTAGCTAAAAAGTTAAGAGATACTAGGCGGTGTCGTAGGTTACTTTTTTCTTTTTTTACATTACCTTGTGCTCAATGCCATTCACGAATTATTTTTAATTATAAAGGTTCAGATAATACAGTTTTTTTAAAGTGTTGTAAAAGACCTATTCATATTTCAAGATGTTATGAAAATTTTATTTCTTCTAGTTTTGATTTGCAGGTTTATTGTCCCTGCTGTAGAACTCCTTGGCGAAATGCATTACCCCAAATAGAAACAGCTTCGAGGAAAAGGTGTTTAGAAGATTTTCTTATGCATATGAGAGATTATCCTAAACACATAAGAACATATTCTTCTTCAAAATTAATGCGAAATGTGAAAGTTCAAAAGGACTGATGAGGCAAAGTGATTAAATTGTGATGTGATTAGGATTGATATTAGATTTTTATAGATTTGTTTTAATAAATATTTAAAATGTTGCAGAACGAAGAACTAGAATCATTCAATTATACATTAGTTTCAAATGTACCACATTCAGTAAGAGAAAATAAGACAAGTCATTTTTATACTCAAATACCAGCTACACGTGAATGTAAAGGTTACTGGGAAGTAGCCTTATTGGAGATTGATTTTTTGAAATCGTGGTATAATGTACCAGAGCATCCAGAGCAATCTAGAACTTATGTAATTGTGCGAGATATTTTTTATTTAAAAGACCAAACAGTAGGACAAATTAATTCATTAGATGAAGTTGTTCCTAATTCTATAAAAAAAGTAAATAAGGTGTTTGCTTTAAAGTTTGGAAATTATGAAATTAAGGATATGATAAGCGAAATGAATGAAAAATTTGCTAAATTAAAAATGGAAGTAAATGAAGCTCAACCTACTTATAAAAATTATAAAAGATATACTAAACTTTATATTGATAATCAAAATTTAATTTGCACTTTATATGTAGGTACAGGAGATGTAGTTATTTTGTCCGAATATATTGCTACGGTTTTACGCTTAAATAATTGTGAAGGAATTAAAAAGTATACTTCAAGAGTTACTGTTAATGGTGAGAAAACATTTACAAATTTTATTGAGTTTAGAGGACCACCTTTATTGAAAAAGCCACCTTCTACTGAAAATAAATTAGATTCTGAAGGAAATCCAATAAGGGATGAAGAAATTTTAATAAAAGGTTTTAATGATGTAATATCTCTTAATAGGAAGGGACCATATAATGAGCTTTTTCAACCACAATATGGAAAAGATTATGTAGGAAATGGAGTTCCAGTTTTTCCAACAGACACTTCAAATATATACATTTATTCTAATATTGTTGATTATGAGTATGTAGGTAACATTCAAACAAAATTACTTAGAACTGTTAGGGCTAGTGGAGTATTTGGTGAACATATTAAGCACACTTATTCCCATCCATTGTATAAGAAATTAGCTTATGATAGGTTGCAGGATATAGAAATAGTAATTAGAACTGATGATGGACAGCTTGTTAAATTTGAATATGGAATTGTTGAGTTAATTTTGCGTTTTAGAAGATTAAATAGATAAAAAATAAAATGAATGAAATAAATAAAAGAAAAGCTTTTGGTAAACTGCTAAGAAGTTATGATATAGTTCCTTTTCAGCGTGCTATAGATATAGAATTATTTTTTCAACGCAAGTTTAAAGTTTTATTAGAAAAAATTAAGAAAGGTTTATTGAGGCATGGTGGCATAAAATTTCAAATTAGTCTTAATGTTGTATTAGGTAAATATAAATTGGATACATCAAGGTATTATGAAATTAAACCTTGGTTTCAAAGCAATATGACTCAAGTTTTAACATTTTTATCTGTAAAAGAAAAAATGATACAAGCTATAAGAATACTTTTAGCATTTTTTGATGGGTTTATTCAGATGGGTTCAGGTTGGTTTTTAAAACAAATTAATGTTTTACGTTTATCAGTTTATAAATGTAATCCTTTTGGAGGGTGTGCATCTGTTTCATTACCAATTCCTAATAAACATTCTATTCTTAATATACGATGTTCTGATGACAAGTGCTTTTTGTATTCTGTGTTAGCTGCTTTTAAAAAGTGTGTAAATCCTAATAGATTTACATCTTATTTAGGTTTAGTAAGTTCTTTAAATTTAAAGGGTCTTTCTTTTCCAACTAAAATAAGTGAGATTCCAAATTTTGAGAAAAATAATAATTTAACGATAAATGTTTTTGGGTTATTTAGTCAAAATGAAATGGGATTTGTAAATAATACTAAATATTTACCGTATCCAATGTATATTTCAACAAGCTTTGATGATAAACATCGCAAACATATTAATTTACTTTTGTACAAAAATCATTATATGTTAATTCGAAATATTAATTCATTCATAACACCATTTTATTGGAAAAAAACAAGGTATTTTTGTAATAAATGTTTAATTTCATTTAGAGATAAAGTTGGTTTACAACTTCATAGTAAAGCAAATTGTACAAATAAAGTTTATACTGGACAAACTTATAAGCTTCCTTTAATAGGTGAAAAAGAAATGTTTCGAAATCTTTCACGACAAATAAAAAATCATTTTATTATTTATGCTGATTTTGAAACATTAAATAAAAATGTAAATAAGTTAAAAGGTAAGTCTATTATGAAAACAAGACATGAATTAAATGCAGTAGGTATTTTATTTTTATCAAAGTATAGTAAGTATTCTAAACCACCTTTTCTTTATATTGGTCCTAATGTTCTTAAAAACTTTTTTGGATATATTTATCAAGTGCGTGCAGAGATATCTTGTATTTTTGAAAATGATAGAAAACCTTTAACTTTAAATTCACAGGATATTTTACATCTCGCTAAGCAAAAAGCTTGTTATCTTTGCGGAGTTTCTTTTGCTAATTTAGGAATTAAAAGAGTTATAGATCATGAGCATTTAGGTAGGGAAGGAAAAGGTAGAGATGTTAATTATGCTTGTAATAGATGTAATTTAGTATGTAGTGCATTGAAATTTACAAATTTTAAAATTCCTATTGTTATGCATAATGCTATGAACTATGATTTACATTTTATTGTTAAAAATATGTACAAGTATTTAAAACAACTTAATGTTCAAGTTATTCCGCGTTCATCAGAAAGGTTTTTAGCTATGTTTTTAGATAATTTTGTTTTTATTGATTCTTTTCAGTTTCTTCCAAATTCATTATCCAATCTTGCTGAATTATTAGTTAAAAAAGATACATTAGATTTAAAAGAAACTAAAAAGCATTTTAAGGAAAAGATGTTGCCATATGTTATAAGAAAGGGAGTTATGTGCTATGACTATATAGATTCGTGGGAAAGGCTGGATGAGAAGGAATTACCTTGTCGTGAGGCATTTTTTAATAGTTTAACTAATCAAAGTATTTCTTCTTTAGATTATGATCATGCAATTAAAATGTTTAAAATTTTAAAGTGTAAGAATATAAAAGATTATTTAAGACAATATTTAAAAATAGATGTATTACTATTAGCTGATGTTTTTGAATCATTTAGGGAAAAGTCATTAGATTTTTATGGATTAGATCCAGCTAAATATTTAACAGCTCCATCTTTGAGTTATGATGCTATGATGAAGTTTACAAAGGTTAAGTTTGATTTAATTAATGATATTGACATGTTTAATTTTTTTGAAGATGGTATTCGAGGAGGTATGACAAATGTAGTTCAAAGATTTGCAAAAGTGAGAAAAGAAACTGAGCATATAGTTTATTATGATTGTAATAATTTATATGGATTTGCTATGGTACAACCTTTACCTTACAAAAATTTTGCTTGGGTTGATCCGAGTAAATATGATAGTTTTGATGTAACTAAAGTTCTTGATGATGCTCCTATAGGATATATTTTAGAGGTAACTTTAGAGTATCCTGATTATTTACATGATTTTCATAATATGCTTCCTTTGGCTCCTGAAAAGCTTGCAGTGAATTTTTTTCAATTGTCTCCATATGCTAAAAATATTTTGGAAGGTTTAGGTAAACGCTATACTAAAAGCTGTATGAAATTAATTTCAACTTTATGTCAAAAGGAAAAGTACATTGTACATTATAGGAATTTAAAATTGTATTTAAGTTTAGGTTTAAAAATTTCTAAAATTTTTAGGATAGTATCCTTTTCTCAGTCATGTTGGATGAAACCATATATTGATTTTAATAACCAAAAGCGGAAAGAGGCTACTTCAGATTTTGATAGGGAATTTTTTAAACTTATGAATAACTCTACGTTTGGCAAATGTATGGAAAATGTAAAAAGAAGAATTAAAATGGTATTAACAACAAATCAAAAGTCATGTGCCTCTATGATTAAAAAGCCTCTTTTTCATTCTTTACATATTTTTAATTCAAATTTTGTTGGGATACAGTATAAGAAAAATATAGTAGAATTGAATAAACCTATTTATATTGGTTTTACAATATTAGATTTATCGAAAATGCATATGTTCAATTTTCATTATAATGTCATTTTAAAAACATTTGGTTTAAAATCTGTTCAGCTTCTTTATACTGATACTGATTCACTAATATATTATATAGATCATAAACATTTTTATAGATTACTTTATGATATTAGGGATTATTTTGATTTTTCAAATTTAGAAACAAATAATTTATTATATTCTTTAAAAAATAGAAAAGTGTTAGGTAAATTTAAAGATGAAACAGCTGGAGTAGAAATTAAGGAATTTGTTGGTTTAAGACCTAAAATGTATTCTTTTCTGTTAAATTCAGGAAAGAATATAAAAAGAGTTAAAGGAATTAGAAGGAGTTGTGTAGACAAGCTTTTACATTCAGAATTTAAACAAGTTTTAAAAGAAGCATCTGAATCTTTTGCTACCTTTCACTGTATACGCAGTTATAAGCACGATGTGTTTACTTTAAAAGAAACAAAGTTAGCTTTATCACCTTTTGAAGATAAACGTTGGCTTTGTTCAGATGGAGTGCACTCTTTAGCATATGGAAATTATAAGTTAAGGTCTAAAAAAAGAGTAAAAGAAGAGGAAGATAAAACAATATGTAAAGTTCAAAGGAAAGCATAGGAAATATTCCTGTGATTAGTGATTTTATAGTAGGTAAATAGTAATTTTATAGTAGTTATTAGTTTGTTTATCAAATATAGAATTAATTATGGCTTCAAAGGAGGAAACAATATCACATTATGTTTTGTCTTTTGGAAGAAAGAAAAGACTAGATTTAACAATATTTAAAGCAGAAGTATATGTACATTTCAGTGATTTGTTGAAAGATAATAAAAGTTTTACAGTAACTAAGGAAGAGTTAGGTGAGTTGTTTGGGTTAAAGAGGAAAATAGCTAGAAGACTAAAGAAATTAGATCATGAGGCAAAAAAGCAGAAGAAACAGAAAAAATTAGATGATTTTTCTACTGATGAGGACAGTGAAATAGAGGAAAAGAAGAAAAGTAAGAAACAAGCTAAAAAACAGAATACAGAGTTGGAAAAAATTGGGATTTCTAGCGAAGAAGATATGCAAAGTATATAAGTTTTTAAATGATTAGGTAGATATATTAAGCTTAATAGAAATAGTATTGCAGCAAAACTAGCTTGTGATTAGCTAAATTTTTGGGATTTAAGCAAGCCTAAAGGTGAGCATTAATGTAAGTATACATTTTATAAATATTTAAACAGAATTTTTTTAAGATGGAGGTGTGTTTTTATTGTGGTAGTGAGGAATCTTTGGTTCAGGGTAAGAAGTACTGTATTTCTTGTGAAGATAGTCTTTTTAAGGAGTGCATAAGATGTCATAAGCCTTATGACCATCCTAGATATTTTCAATTAGACTTAAATAGATGCAATTCATGCCAAAAGAAATATATAAAGGAAAAGGAAAAAAATTTAATAAAACAGAGTGAAAAGAAGTCTTTAAATGAAGAAAGTGATCAAGAAAGTGATGCAACAGTGCAACTGTTTTCAAAGTTTGATGAAAGTGAAGAAGATATAACTAAGAAAGTTGATGAAGATATTCCAAAAAAGGCTAAGAGAAAGTCTAAGAAAAAGGAAATTCAAAATAATGAGGTTGATGAAGAAAGTGAAGAAGATATAACTAAGAAAGTTGAAGACATTTCAAAAAAAGCTAAGAGAAAGTATAAGAAAAAGGAAATTCAAAATCAAAATGAGGTAAATCAGGATGAGGAAACTGTAGCTAAGAATAATGAAAATGGAGAAACTGTAGCAAAGAAAAAGAAGGTTACAGGAGGTAGAGCTAAAAAAAATATTGAAAATGCTTTAAAGAATGAAGAAACTGCATTTGTGAAGCAAAAAAATTTAAATGCTAAAAATCAACAAAATAAGGATGCAATGGTATATGGATTAATTCCATTAATGGTTATAAGAAATGGCAAAAAAGGAAAGAATTTTTTTAATATAATTCAATAAGTAGTTATATTATATTATTATTATATTATATATTATATTATGAATGCACATGAAATAAATGTTTCATGTTCCTTTTGTGGAGGTGTTTTGCTTCTTGGATAACCGAAGCAAAGTGTAAATATGTATATAATACATGTCAATATTTATCTTTTTTATGGCGTTTATTGTATTGCTTGTGCATATGTTTTGGAGTCCCGACTTTGCACAGCTTAGAAGATAGACGTTGTAATTTAGGGTAAATGACAGTTGAATAGTATAAATTAGTTAAGCTTAATGAATAGTATAAATTAGTTTAGCTTGAAAATAAACAATGTATTATTATAAATAATTTTGCTTAAGATAAGATTAGAATGTAAAGGTAGATGTGTATTTAAAATGGCAATGAATCAAAGAGATAAGTTAAATGTACTTATATCTATTTATTTTAATTCTAGGCATCCTTCTTCATTTTCTTCTATTAATAAGTTATATAAAGCTGCAAAACGTGTTAATGAAAATATAACTTTAAATGATGTTAAAACTTTTTTACAAAATACAAGAACTTATACTTCTTTTAAACCAATTATAAAAAAATTTTTAAGAAGAAAAATAATAGTAAGAGGTAAAAATGATCAATGGCAATTAGATCTAATAGTTCTTCCAAAGTTGAAACAATACAATGATGGAAACATTTATATATTAGTTGCAATAGATTGTTTTTCGAGATTTGCTTATGTAGAACCAATGAAATTAAAGACTTCTAGCACAACTAAATTAGCATTTGAAAAAATATTAAAAAGAGCTAAAGTGAAACCTAGAATAGTTCAAACAGATTTAGGTTCTGAGTTTAAGGGAATTTTTAGTCGCTTTTTAAAGCAAAATAAAATACATCAATTTTCTACTTTTCAAGATCCCAAATGTGCCATAGTGGAAAGATTTAAGAACTTATAAAAATAAATTATTTAGATTTTTAAAAGCAAATAAAACTAAAAGATATCTTGAGGCTTTACAACCTATTATTTTAAGTTATAATTGTACAAAACATCGAACTTTAGGTATAAGTCCTATTAAAGTTAATAAAAATAATCAGCATGACTTATGGTTAAAACAATATAAAGATCATCTTTATTCTAAAAGAATAGATTTAAACTTAAAAATTGGAGATAAAGTAAGATTAAGTAAATATAGAAGGACTTTTAATAGAGGATTTTTATCAAATTGGAGAAAAGAAATATTTAAAATAGCTTTTATATTAAATACAAAACCTGTAACTTATGTTTTACAGGATAAAAATAATGAATTATTACAAGGAGGAGTATATAAAGAAGAAATGTCTAAAGTAAAAGGTTGAATATTAATTCGTGTAAGATTACAAGGAGGAGTATATAAAGAAGAAATGTCTAAAGTAAAAGGTTGAATATTAATTCGTGTAAGATTAAGGAAATATTTAATCCGTGTACAATGGCGTTTGAAGGTCAATTTACTATTTTTGATGCTAGATTAAAAACACCATTTTCATTAATAATAGCTGGACCAAGTAATTGTGGAAAAACTACTTTTGTTATTGATTTGTTAAAAAATGATTCAAGGATAGTTGATAATGAATTTGATTATATTCTATGGTTTTATGGAGAAACTTTTCCACGTGATCCATATTTACAATTAAGAAATGTTCAATTTTATAATGGATTACCAGAGTCTTTTAATAGTTTAATAGATTCTAATAAAAGAGGACTAGCAATTTTTGATGATTTAATGGCTGAATGTGGAAATAATAAGTTAGTTTCAGAATTTTTTACCAAGCGAACACATCATGAAAATGTAAGTGTTATTTTTATTTCACAAAATTTATTTCATGATGGTAAGGAAAGAAAAAATTTTACTAAAAATGCTACCTATTTATGTATTTTTAATTCGCCATTAGACCAAACTATAGCTTATTCTCTTGCTAGAAAATTAATGCCTAAGAATCAACGCTGCTTTGTTAATATATTTACACATGCTGTTGATAGACCGCACGGCTATTTATTTATAGATGGCCATCAACAATCACCTAAAAATGCTATGTTTCGAACAAATATGTTTGGAGATGTTCAACATTGTTTTACTTTGAATAGAAGTTAAATAACAAATACCATTAAGATTATGTACTTGTTGAATAGAAGTTAAATAACAAATACCATTAAGATTATGTACTTGAAAGAAGACAAAAAAAGAAAGCAATTTTATTGTTTTAGTTTGACAAAGGCATAAGAAAAACAAAATTGAAATATTTATTTATTTGTGTTATTATTATTAGTTTACATTGAGTCAGATTAATTTTACACACTAAAGAAATGTCTTTAAGATTATGTACATAATAAACTTAAATTATTTAAAGTAAAATGGGTAGGTTAAAAAAGACAAAGAAAGAAAGCTATGCTCATAAGCATAGACATTTTCTTGTTTTAGTATGTGAGGCACATAGCAAAAAGAAGAGAAATAGAATTCTTGATTCAGCTGATGCCGAAGATATTTATGCTATTTGTGATTGTGTCTATAATGTTTTGAAAGGAAATATACCTATAAAGAAGTCGCATTATCATAAGTTAAAGAAATTTAAAAAAGTTTTAAGAGAAGTGGTAAAACAAAAAATGCCTTTTAAAAAACGTAAAGAAGTTTTAAAACAGAAAGGAGGATTTTTACCACTTTTACTTCCAATTATAGTTGCATCTGTTGCAGCAGGTATAAGTAATGCATAATATTGATTAATTTTTGTATGATTAACAAGAATTAACTTGAAATTAAAATTACCAAAATGGCTTCTTTTAAAGAAAGTATAATAATTCCTTATGCAATGTTTAAAAGCTGTACCTTTAGTGAAGAAGTACCTAGTCATAATGAACTTTATACTTTAAAAAGGCAAAAAGATTTAATGCAGGAGCGTATGTTTAATAAAAAGCCTTATTCTGTTCATACATCATATATACCACCTCCTGTAAAACCTGCTTTAACTAAGGATTTAAATTTAGAGGGAAGAAGAACTGAAGATGATAAAAATAATTTAAAGCCAAGTACTTTTAAAATATTAAAAGGAATTTCAGTGTCACAAAGACCAAATGCACAAAGTATTTTAGATAAAATTTTGGAAAATAATGGAACATGGAATGCTGAGGGAGAAATAAATTTACAGGGCAAAGTTATTAAAGGTTCAAATATTTTAAATATAATGAATTTTTTTTCAAAAACAAAACAATTCGAAAAGGAACCTCGAGGTGTTGATCAACTTTGGGAATTTTTACAAACAGTAAAAGTACCAAAATCTTGGTTTAAAAATAAACCTGAAAGTTTTCGAAAAAAAAAAGATGATGAATTTCTTACTCCTGCTAAATATCCTCTTGAAGAAACTGAAAGAGAAAAAATTATGGATACTATTAATAAATCTTTAAGTCAAGATGAAGAGGATAAATTAGATTTTGCTGGTCTTCCAGATCAAGATGATTTTTATACGCCTATTTCAAAAAACCGTGCTAACATTGATATTGGTGAAATAGAAGAAAAGTTACCTTCACCTACATTTGATCAACCAGAGGTTGACATTTTTGCTTCTTTAAAAAAGAAAAAGAAAAAGAAATCTATGAACAAACCATATCAAGACAGGATTTTTTCAGGCAGTAAGAAAACAAAAGATAGTGCAGAGGAAAGATCAAGGTTTGGAAGAAGAATTAAACATACTTCAAAATGGGATGCATGGAAACCAGCTGAAAAGTAAATTACTTTAAGATTAATCTTAAATCTTAAATGAATCAAATGTTAGCGTTTTTATTGTTTATAAAGTTAAAAGTATATAATAATTAAAATGCAAAAATATTGTGGAGAAAATTATGCTTGTGACTATAAGCATTTTTTTGATGAAAATAATTCACGATTTTTACAAGAGGGTTATGGATATGGAGGATATTCTTTTATTCCTCCATTTATTGGAGTTCAGAATCAAAAAGGATATGGTATAGGAAGTATTTTTTCAGCAATAGCGAAGTCAGTTTTGCGTTTAGCTAAACCTGCAGCTAAATTAATTAAACCAGCTTTAAGAATGGCAAAGCCAGCTTTAAAGAATGTTGCCAAAACAGCTAAGCGTGAAATTATTAAGAGAGGGAAAAAAGCTGGAATGACTGCTGTTAAGAAAATTATTCAGGGTCAAAGTGCTAAAGAAGTTTTGAAAAAAGAGGCAAAGAAACAGTTGGAAGAATTAACAAAAGATTCTGTGGACTATATTTCTGACAAAATAAAGGAAAAAATATCAAATAAACAAAAAAGAAAAAATCAGTCTAGTTTTAAAGAAAATAAAAGAAAAAAGAGGAGAGTATCTTATGATTCTGAAGAAGAAGATATATTTAGCTAAATCTTCTTAAGATAAGATCTAAATCTTCTTAAGATAAGATCTAAAACTAGTTTGATAATTTAATGTAAAATTTAAAAAATGGCTATGCATAAAGATTCTTGTCTGTGTGTTGATTCAAGTTATGATTATTTTAATATTCCACCAACAGATGCAACATCTAGAACAAGTTTTTATTCAAAATTATATTCAATTAGTAATGTAAGTCAAGGTGGACCTTTAGAGTTTGCATTTAAATCAAATAAAGCTGATTTTATAGACTTGTCTCAAACATTTTTACATCTTACTTTAAAAATACTAAAACCAGATGGAACTGCACCTGCAAGACCTCCAGCACAAGGAGCTCATGCAGGTGAAATTCCAAATCCGTCAAAAGTATTTCCTGTTAATTATTTGTCTGGAGCCTTATTTAAAGATGTGGAAATTTATATAAGTAATAAGTTAATAACAAGTAGTGATACTCATTATGCATACAAGGCTTATATAGAATATCTTTTAGGTTATAGACGTTCTGTTCTTGAATCTTTTGGAGAACTTTCTGGGTTTTTTTTAGATGATAAAGATTTTAATGAAGTTGAAGATTTTGATGATACTCATAATACTGGTGCAAAGAAAAGATTTCTTACAACACAATATGGTAAAAGTTTTCAACTTATTTGCAAAATTCATAATGATCTTTTTAATCAACCTAAAAAATTTCCAGGTGATATAGATATGAAAATAAGATTGATTAGAAATGAGGAAAATTTTGCATTAATGGCACAAAGCGCTACAAGGCAATATAAAATAGAAATAGAAGATGCTGTTTTATTTGTTAAAAGAGTTACTTTAGATGATGTTTTTTTAAATGAATTAGATATGGCACGAGAAAAAAATAAACTTATGAAATTTCCATTTAGAAGAGTTGAGTTAAAGTATTCAACTCAAGGTCCAAATAGATCGATATTGCAAGAAAATAGAATGATTTCAAATGGTGAACTTCCTAAAAGAATAATTGTGGGATTAGTTGATTCTCGTGCATGGGATGGGAGTTTAACTCATAATCCATTTAATTTTCAAAATTTTGGGGTTACAGATATTGTTTTGCAAAGGGGGAAAGATATTTCACCTTTTTGTGAAATGTCAAAATTAGATTTCGATGAAGATAATTTCCATGAAGCATACACAGCAATGTTGTATGCAACAGGGAGATTATTTTCAAATAACCCTGTGAGTATAACGCCAGATGAATTTAAGAATGGTAATACTTTGTTCTGTTTTGATTTATCTAAAACCGCACCAAATGCAAATAGTTTTGAGTTGACTGAAAGTGGTACAATTAATGTAATTGCAACATTAAAAAATCCTGTTGCTCATGGAATAGTTATGATATTTTATAATGAATATGATAGCATGCTTGCTTTAGGTCCTGCAAATCAGCCTGAAGTAATTTCAAGTTTACTTTAATGTAAAAATGTACGGATATGAAATTGAAAATATTTTGAAAAGTAATTGTGTAACTTCCAGTATTTTTAAAGGTGTGTATTCATCAAATCGATTACCATGTTTAAAAGGTATCAAATATCCTGCAGCATATATTGTTAATACTGATGAAGATTATAAAGCTGGTGAACATTGGGTAGCATTTTTCTTAAAGTCACGCAAAGCCTTACCAGAATACTTTGATTCATATGGGTTAAAACCTTTAAAAAGATATTTTAGAATGTTTATTAAGCAAATAAATAAAACGTATAGGTATAATACACAGGCTTTGCAATCTATATTATCTAAGGTCTGTGGTGAATATACTGTATATTATGTTTTTCATAAAAGTAAGGGAAAAACTTTAAAAGAAATACTTAAAAATTTTTCTGATAATAGATTAAGAAATGATTCACTTGTAAAGCGTTTTGTAAAAAGGCTGCAAAGAAAAAAAGTAGAAGGAAAAAATCAATGTAAAGCTGGTTATTTATGTTCTAAACATATGCAGAAAGTGTTGAAAAAAATAGTAGTCTCATTATGAGGCAATACATAAGGTTATAAATTTTATTAAGATTAATGATTTATTGCATTATATATATATATGTATTGAAATGGATGCTTTATCCAAAATGGATTTAAAACCTACTCCAACAAAGCTTGGTTTTGGAGGGTTAACTTTAACACTAGTAGTTAGTTTGATTGTTATAGGTTTAGAGTTAAAGAAACCAATATTGCAACCTGAATATGTATTTTTGGATTGTATGATGCTGTCACAAAAAATGAAGGGTAAAATAATTGAAAAATTATTTTTAAGGTGTGAAAATAAAAAACTTATTCAACCTCTATTAGATAAACCGACTGCAAGGAAATATATGTTAAACAAATTAGATACAAATATTTCTACAAATATTTCTACCGTTTGAACATGTATGCAAATATTTTATGTTTGAAAAAACTAGCTAAGGTTACAAGAATTTATATAAATTATTTTGCTAAAGTAAATAAAGAAAGTTTACAGGTTAATATTAGTATTAGTAATTTATTTTGTTATAATAAAATAATAATTTGTTATAAGTATGCTCGGCTTGAATTTAAGAAATGTTTTTAATATTATTATTTGATTTAAGTTTTAAATTTTTATATTATTTAAAAATTGTTTGTCTTCAACCTTTTAAAATTTTAACATGTATTATAATTTTAAATTTGTGTAGTCAACCAGCGCGGTTACCATGAGCTTTACAACTGGACTGATCAGTAGATGAAAGAAGTAACCTTGACTGGTGGTACCTTGACTGGTGGTCCTGGGGTTGCTATGAGAAGTGACTGGACCTTGGCTCGCCGTGAATGAAGCTCGCTTAAAGGTTATTACGATGGTTAGCAGAAGTGCCTTCCAGCGCGATTGCCTTGAGCTCAAGTTTTGGCGACTACAGATGTACGGTTACTTAAACTGGACTAATAAGGACTTAATTGTTTGAAGGATGAAGCCTTGAAACAAATGCCATTATAGTCTTTGGTTAAGTACATTTAAATCTACTGAGTATAAATAAGGTCACGTTAAGTTTGGTTACTGATGTTGAAATATTAAATGTTGAAATAAAAACTGCTAAGAGTGATTACTGATGTTGAAATATTAAAACTGTTAAGAGTGGTTACTGATGTTGAAATATTAAAATTGTTGAAATATTAAAACTGTTAGAATGTAAGTAGATTCAAGCCGAGTTACCTATAACATTTATAAAATAATTAAATTGAATAATAAATAAACCTGTACCTGTAAAGTTTCTATAATTTACTTAAAGGTAGATGCGCTTTTTAATAAAAAAGGTTATTACAACAAAAAGGTTATGTTTGTAATACAACAAAAAGGTTATGTTTGTAATACAAAAGAACTTACAACATGTATTGTACTTATGAAATCCAAGGAGATGTGATACTTGTGATGAAATCCAAGGAGATGTGAATGTACAAAAATGAAATTAAGTACTTATGAAATCCAAGGAGATGCAATCAATACTTGTGAAAATCCAAGGAGATGTGAATGTACAAAAATGAAATTAAATATGAACATAACCACAATTTATGATTTATGTTTTTTGTTATTATATAGAAACACCATTTTTAATATACGTTTAATTTCAATTTTATTTTCGATATTGAAATAAACTTATATGATATTTAGTAAATACAAGCAAATCTTAACGAGATTAAGACTACACGAAATACACGAAAAGCGATGACGTTTTCTCGTCAACAACATGAGAGGCTACAAGCAGGGTTATCAAATTTATTGATTTAGAAGATAGGTTATTTGAAATCAGTTTTGTGCAACTAGAATGACAAGATTATTTGAAATCGGTTTTGTGCAACTAGAATGACAAGAGAACGTAAACGTAGTCTCGAACAGGTTTCTTTCAATTTATGACTAAAATTGAAACTAAATTAATATAGTATATTTCAATTTATTTTCGATATTGAAATAAACTTATATGATATTTAGTAAATAAATACATACAAATTAACTATTTATACTAAAGCAAATCTTAAATCTCATTAAGACTACACGAAATGGATATAACTTTCGGATGCTTCGCTGTCTGCACCTCGTAAAAGCTGTATTAATTACTACTCACTAGGCTAGGTTGCTCTAGATTAAAATAATTTTCCTTAGCCGTGAGTAGTAAACCCCAAGGTCGAGTTCAACTCGTTGGCGCGAAATGCGCGCATAAATGAGCCCTAGCTAGAGCCGATAAACCCTGCGCATTTCGCGCCACGAGTTGAACTCGACCTTGGGGTTTACTACTCGTGTCACATCCGAACCATCAAATTCCTGAATCCACCCATGGAGGAAAAAACTAAAAAGAAGTGCGGCCATTGGTTTTTTTTTTTCACCGTTGAAGTAATCTGTACCAGAATTAATAACATCGCATGAGACACCAAATAAAGGCGGCTAGAGATGTCGTCTCCGGTCAACCGTGTGATATTTACCATCTAAGTTGGATGCGCGTACCTACTATTTATACATGGTTGGCACAGCCCCACATACTGTCAAACCACCAGGGGAAATGCCACTGGGTCACTAGTATCTGAGTAAATATAATATCTAAAGGCAGGTAGCACGTTATACTCGGGTGGCCGGTTCCTTTCAAGGTTGCCAATGATACACTTTGGTCTACTTTCTCTCGGGAGAAAACAAAGTCATTCTTCACTTTATTATTTTATCTATAGGCCTACTTCCCAGGTAAGGTTAGTTGAAGTTCAAGGATAAGTAAATTATCAAATTAGTTTGCTATTGCTCTTTTATGCAATAAATGACAATTTATGTTGCAATTGATTTCTAGAATGGGAAGTACGATCTTACTAAAAGACCTGTGTATATTTTCCAAATTGGTCAATATTAAATCTGTAATGAAGGTAATATTCAAGCGAACCACACCCATGCGTGTATAAGTAAAATAAAAGTAGAATGTTTTAATTAATGATAAACGATAATGCATTATAATTCTACCTTAGATGTGAATAGAGTAGAGCAAAGTGTCGTGCCTGTGGGGCAGTTGAAGTAAATGCCCACTTGAGTCCTTCTCATAGTTTACTGCGGTGCCCAAGTACTTTGCCTTCTCCTGTAACCCCCAACGTGACTGGGTATTGATTGGTCTTAAAGGGGCATTGTCATTAGCCGATCTGTTGAACCATGATCAAGGCCTATATCCTGATCCCTCTAAAATTACCTGTTCTTGTTCACGAGAGTTGGTCCCATTGTTTTCAGATTGCCTTTTGTGTAATCAATATATTTTCTTAGTCAATCCATGCTTTTTTCCAATGGTGTACGTGGCGTGATAGGAAAATGGAAGAAATTGTCAGTTTCACATCAAAACTTTTGGTTTGAGAGATAATCAAAGGGTCCATGCACTTTTTAAGTGCTGCTTAAATCCATGGCACTCACTTTCTGCTGGAAATCTGGAATGCTGGAAAATATTCAGCTATATGTATGCATTTTCTGTGATAGATTATATCCATCAAGACCAGAACTTATTAATTTAGGGATTTAGTGAAATTGTAAATATCTGATATTTGTTAGCATTGTTATCCTGGTTTAAATAAACCTCGAAATGTGATACTTCCAAGTCCAGGTATCCCCACTATCCTATTGATAACATTTTTAATAGCGTTTTTTTTTTTTTTTAAATTCTCTTAAAAAGGGTACATAGACAAAAACACAAGAGCCTGTTCTCAGTTGTTGTTTCCGAATAGATGCTTTTACAACACACCAATCTGAATTCATTTTCAGGGTTATCCCATGAGCATACACCATTTCTTTACACCTCTTTAGCCATACTCTGTGATCCTCTCCGATATGCCTTTACTGCAATATTTGGGGCGTGCCCACGACGTCATGCTGTCTGGGGCAGCATTTGGGCCGGGAGTCGTGGGGAGGGTACTCAATCTAGAAAGTGGTTCTGACTACATTTCCAGCCACTGCAGATGAAGACCAATAGCTGTGCATTATTGGCAACAATGGGAAAAGTAAAGGGCTGGTCAAAAGTTTGGCTTATGTGGGAACTGACAAAATTTGATTTTATCAAACCGATGTTTTTACATTATAAGAAATCCTCACAAAGCCTATCAAATTGACCGTTGAGTAAAATCAAACCAATAATTATTGACCAAGTAGGGCTCCATTCTAGAGAGACCTACACCATGAAAATAGGGGCATGTCAATTTTTTTACAATGGTAAATGCAGAGGCTGACCAGCATAAAAAGAATGGGGTTGCGATTTCTCAATATTGTTTTTTGCTCCCAAACGCAGAGACACCCCTCCCATCATTTTCCAAGGCATAAGGTAAGGAACCAGGCCGACTGCAGAGAGGCCCTGGTATGCGGAGTGGGGTTGGGGGGTCGTGCTTGTCCTTTAGCTTTTGGCGGCCGGTGTTGGGGCGTGTAATGTCTACTTACACTCGTCCTAAACATGCTTGGTGGGCCTGCTCTCTGGGCAAACATTGCACAGGTCCTTGCCTCTCCTATATCAGTTGACATAGTATGGCTCGGTAATATACTGCAAGAGTAAAGACTTAGCTGTCACTGCGATGTGGATATTTCTAAGATGTATTTGATCTATTAAAAAAAGAACTTTTCGGGACGTGGTCTGAATTGGTATTGGTTCTTGATATATTGCGGCATAATACGCGCCTTATTATTCTAACCTAAGAAGACATCAACATATTATAATAAGCCAAGAGAGGTGTACTTGAAGGTCCATTATTATATACAACCACACATCTCTTCTAAAGTGAAAAATGAAATTGTAAATCTAGTTGGACACAAACAGTATAAAACAGTCCTAAACGCACCTCTAATGTTTAGAAAATTAATAGGAATTAGCTATTGCCGGAGGCGCCAAATTTCCGAATGGCGAATATTTCATCTTAAAGAGGAACCAATAATTATTCTGCATGCTATTATAAATTGATTTGAAGTCCACTTTATGCTTGATATGCTATGCTAACCAATGAAATACACATTTTTTCTCTGAGCACGTATCTGTATAGACGTTGTGCAGACGACGTCATAATCCACTGAATGAGTCTGGCCGCGATATTGGTGATCAATTCAAAATCATCAATACTCATAACGTAGAAACATCTTGAACATACATTTATGACAATATCATCTTTAATCATCTGATCCAATTAAAATTGATAGCTTTTGTTGTCAAACCGGAGGAACGGCAAGCATTATTAACTGTGCATTACATAATTGGATATACCATCATTGTCAATTGGTTTATTCTGATTAATACCAACAGAATATATAATGATGAAATCGTGCGAAGTTAAGCTAAATTGAACATCAGGTTGACACATACATCCATGTAATTGATGCTGATTGAATATGGATGCTGTATTTGCATATATTATATATGCCCTTGTGTATTTACTGCTGAATCAAGATGGATGCTGTGATTACATATATATATATGAAATTTGACAGATAATCTAATCTGTCTTTGTGTTCACATTGGAATGATCAGTTAATCTAAACTGAGTTGATGAGTTAAATCAGATAATCTAATCTGTACTGTGATGCCATATGTGGTGCAAGACAACCCGTTCGGATAAAATTGCTCGGATAATCTAGTCCACCATTATCTTGCTAAACATAAGAGCAATTCCTTGTGAGACAAACTATCTTGAAACAATTGTGCTGTCATAGATAAATGTTGTGAATTGGTTTATTCTTATTATTGCCAATGGAATATATCATGGCAAAATTGTGCCCAGTTAAGCTAGACCAATAAATCATGATGACACATGTATATATGCACTTGTGTATTTTTGCTGAATGAATACTGATGCTGTAATTGCATATATAAGAAATTTGGCAGGTATTCTAATCTGTCTTTGTGTTCACATCTGGAATGATCAGTTAATCTAAACCGAATTGATGAGTGAAATCAGATAATCTAATCTGTATTGTGATGCCATATGTGGTGCAAGACAACCTGTTAGGAAATAATTGCATGGATAATCTAATCCACCATTATTTTGCTAAACATTAGAGCAATTCCTTGTGAGATAAACCATCCTGAAATAATTGAGTCCCACAGATAAGCTTTGTGAATTGGTTTATTCTGATTAGCGTCAATGGGATATATCATGATAAAATTGTGTCCAGTTAAGCTAAACTGGTACATCAGGATGATGTATATATATATATGCACTTGTGTATTTACTGATGAATCAAGATGGATGCTGTGATTACATATATATGAAATTTGACAGATAATCTAATCTGTCCTTGTGTTCACATCTGGAATGATCAGTTAATCTAAACTGAATTTAATGATCGATAACAGATAATCTAATCTGTATTGTGATGTCATATGTGATACAAGTCATCTCATCCATATACATTGCTCAGATAAGCCAAGCCAATCGGACATTATCTTGCTAAAACTTTCTTTGGGGACAAATCATCCTGAAACATTGTGCTCTTTCATATGATTTAATATGACAATGACTTGCTACTGATAAAGGAATATTATTAACATTTCTATGCTACCCATGAATATTATTGAACTAGGTTGTGATGCGAGAACTCATACCCATACTCTTATAATTTATATATATAGGGATATCATATGACATCAACGTATTCAGTTCATGTCATGAAACTTATATGTAAAGGGAAGGGGGAGGGTTATCATAATAATTCTCATTTCTTTGTATGGAGGTTCATTGGTCTGAGAGTTGGTCATGTGATAAAGTTTGTTGCTTAATATAATGGAGTCTCTGAATAAAACGTTTGATGAATTGCAAAAAGTGCCTGGAATGAAATTTGTTCATTTGAATATATGTAGTCTTTGGCCCAAGTTAAGCCAATTGGAGGTTTTACTGAAGAATATAGACTTTTTGGGAATTACTGAAACTTGGTTATCCGAGAAATATACTGACAAAATGTTGTATATCACCAATTACAACATATTCCGAAATGACAGAAAGGTCAATAAAAGAGCTGGAGGAGTTGCATGCTATATCTCTGCGAATATATCAAGTCATTGTACTATGATTGAAGAGCTTACTTATTCAAATGAAGATACAGAAGTATTGGCTATTGATCATACGAGTCCCAACCATCGCAAACAACTTTTGATAACATTATATCGCCCTCCAACTGGAAATATTGAAATGTTTTTCAAAACTCTAAAAGTAATTTTGAATAATCAAAGTTATAATACAAGAGAGAAAATATTGCTTGGTGATTTTAACATTGACTATCGCTCTAGAAATGATTGTAAGACCAAGGCTCTAAAGGAATTTGAGAAATGTCAATGTCTCAAGCAGTATATAACAGGATATACAAGAATGGGAAATACAAATGCATCGACAATAGACTTAATCCTAAGTGATAGTCAATATATTAAATAAGCTGGCATACTAAATGATTTATTAAGTGATCATTTCCCGACATATATAATTAAAAAGAAAAAACGAAATAGTAAAATAAAGTATATGACCAAAGGGCGAAGCTATAAAAATCATTCTCAAAATAATTTAGAACACTTTCTGAACAATAACCCAATTGAAGGAATTATACATGAAAATATTGGCGCTGCAACATAATAAACAGACAATTAACATCATATTTGGATGAATACTGTCCAATACATGAAATGACCATAAGGAATGAAGGCACTCCATTACTTTGTGAAAAGGCATCGTAATATACACAGGCAGATAAACAAGAAACCACATGATTCAGACTTAGACATTCTTAAGAAGAGGCTACATGATAATCTAATCATGATCCGTTCATTAAGAAATCGAGTGAACAAAATGGTCAAGAATGCAAAAGAGGATTACATTAGGAATGCCTTGAAGGAACATGGTAATGATTATAAAAAGTTTTGGCGGGAATTGAAATCAGTGTTAGACCCTGCAAGACATGCAAACACTCTTATAAGTATTCTAAATGAAAATGATGAACTCATAAAGAATACTGATCTTCCTGATGTAATGAATACATATTATGCAAATTTAGGCACTGACTATGACATCAGAAATACAAACATTAATGGTCCAAATGTCATTTGGGGAGGAATATTAAACCAAGGTATTGACAATCCAATGAAATTTCTACATGAAATAGAGTTAGATACCTTGATGGATTTAATAAATCACATCAATATATATAAACCATCTGGACTACAATATATTTCTTCAAAAGTAATAAAAGATTATTGCCTATTGAAACCAAAACTGATTCTAATGAATTTTAATAGATGCCTACGTGATGGCTTTTTTCCAGACGAATGGAAATTAGGCATTGTCTCACCAATACCCAAACAGGGGGATCTTTTAAGAATGACGAACTGGAGGTCAATAGTAATATTACCCCTACTTGGCAAACTACTTGAAAAAATAGTCCATGAACAATTACTGAGGTACTTCACTCAAAATAATCTAATTGCGAGTGATCAGTATGGATTTCAGCCAGAAAAATCTACAATGCAATCAGTCATGAAATTATCTAAATTCATTTATGAGGCAAAGGATAAACAACAGACTGTAGGTTGCATATTTATTGACCTATGCGAAGCATTCAATATGTATCTCATGAAATATTATTAAGCAAACTGAAAAATGGAGGAATTACTGATAATGCCTTAAAATGGATCCAGAATTATTTGGACACTAGAAAACAATGCACAAAAGTCAATTCACAAATCTCTCAAGAATTGCTTGTACCAAATGGCATACCACAAGGCTTGGTGCTTGGGTGATTACTCTTCATATATTATATAAACGATTTGGTTGCCTATGTCCAGAAAGATAAAATATTACTTTTTGCTGATGATGCTGTAATTTACGATGCTGATAGTAATCAAGATCGGCTTGAAAGGAAGTTGCAGGATTTGTTTAATGGAGCATTAAGTTGGTGCAAAGACAATTGAATGAAATTCAATATATCAAAGACCAAACTGATGGTTATTAACAACTTGATGGATATGACAATAAAGGCTGAAAAGGGTCAGAGGTTGTCAGTGACCAAACAGTATAAGTACTTAGGAGTATGGTTTGATAGTTCAATGAGATTTCAGCGTCACTTAGATAATGGCTATAAAATAGCATACCAGAAAGTATATAAGCTGAAAAAATTGAGAAAATGCCTAACTAAGCAGACAGCATTATTAGTGTACAAACAAACCATACTTCCTTATTTTGAGTATTGTGACTTCCTGATAGATGCATGCAACTCTAGCTAGAGAACTACAAAAATTAGAGAAGCTTCAATACAGAGCACTAAGAATTGTTCATAATGTGCGAAATCCACAGGACATGAGTAGAGACAATCTTCTCAATTTATCAAACATAAGACAGTTAAAAGTGAGAAGAAAATGTCATCTGCTGAACCTGATGTACAGTTGGAAAGAACAAGGAATGTGGCTCAAAAAGCAAGTCAGATTGACAAGGAACCAAACTTCTAAACAATTTCTATTACACAGGCCAAGGACAGAAGAAGCTAAAAAATCACCTTACTATAGAGGTGCAAAATTATGGCTTACTTTGCCAAGGAATATTCGGGAAATTGATAACAAATTTCAGTTTAAAAGACTAGTTAAAAAACACTACAACTAAGTATAAAGCTTTTACTTTGTTTTTAACAGAGACAAGCCTTCTTAGGCAAAACTGCCAGTTTGATTGAGTAACTCCCTAGAAGATCTTTGAAATATCAAGCCAACTCTCATACCACCTCATCCATTCCATTCACTGTATATATTTCATACCCATAATTATGTTATATTAATTAATCTATAAATCTATATATTGATAAATTTCATCAAGATCTAACATTCAAGGAAAACATACTTGTAACGTCTGGAAGATCAGACAACTCTGAAGACGAACAAATAAAAACCTTATAAAAAAAAACCAAAAAAAAACTAATAAATAATAGATTTTTCTGATTACCACGTGGTTGTGATGAACACATGGTGATCACCAAAAAGTGATCACATGACCACGTCTGCACAAGGTCTATACCCCTCAAGACAGATTCAAACGATGTCGCTTGGGCATCGATAGATGTGAGAATAATATCCCATTCCAGCTGTTATTCGATGAGAAGAGGCTCAAACTCAGGTCATCGCAGCAAGGTTCAGATAATAAAGATAAGCGATTATGCTGACAAGGCAGGAAGTAAGAACAATATGCAAGGTGGATATTTTACAATTCTTGTTCCTGGTACGATGTTCGTCAATATATTACATACACCAATAAGACTACCAATTCTCCAAAAACTATGTATATGTCCTCTCAATACCGTTTTTCGTTTAACACTTAACAATTCTTATTATTTAGGGAATTTGCTCTCGAGCTTCACCCAATATGCTAAGTAGTAAAAGTATTTCATCTGTATAATTGATTCGTATATTAATAATCTACCAATAAAGAGATTTTTGGGTTGTGAAGATTACACTGAAAAAAATCAAGTCTTCTAAACTTATCATTAACTTTTCTCCTGGTACAACCTTTGCCTTGTCAAAACGATGGTCACATATAAAGGACGGCTTATTCACCGTCAAAAACTCAACCTGTCTGATGGGCCATCTTAAAGTTCTCAAATTGCATGTTTGGTGAAGGATGATTTGAAATTTCTGAGGCCTCTTTGACCCTCATTTAGTTAAATTGTAACCTTCAGTTATTACCTACTTGTTCTTTAGAGATTAGATGCTCCATCTTAATTGGCCCATTGAGCTGTACTACAGGATAAGTATTATAATTATTACAGTCATTGGAAATGAACTACTGTTAACATTAAACAGCGTTGATTAGTCACAACTATGGTGTGACTTTGAAAAAGGTGATTACAATAGAACATTCCATACTTTCAAATAGAATTCTCTTAATATCATTCATGAAATTGGATCCAACATATATCATTAAAGACATGTAACCCTTTTGTATTAATTCTTTTCATGATATCCTTTATTCATTATGATAAAATGACAAAATGATTGTTACCTCTGTTTGTTCCTTAATTGCAGTGCAGTGCCCCTATATCTAATCATCAGTACTAGATTTAGATTTTGACAAGTTAATGAACAATTTATGACAAACGAATTGTTTTTTAACATTGTTTACATCACCTTTCCTCATATCCCTCCATCAGCCAACATCCATATGGGACCACCCTCACCAGTGCCCCTCTTTTCTTTGTGGTCACAATATCAAAGGAAAAACATTTCAATGCAGTTTGTCCTTCGCAAGTGGCTCCTCTTATCTTTTTATTTCCCAGAGGTAGCTGCATATATATGAAGGGAGCACTATACATGGTTACAATATTGTAAAGTTGTTATTCAAATACAATATCATGTACCGGCCACTCAAGGAGAGATAAAATTCAAAGACCACGCATACGTCTGCGCTCTGGTAAATCCATCTACCCCTAACCCCTATATTGTGACTGATAATTGAATAAATGGATGTATATTTGACCTCTGATCTTTCATATATAAAAAGAGAGTGTTTAGGAAACGATTGCGGCTGGCACGAGGATATTATGTGGAGTCAGGCAAACCGCCGTTCAGACAGAAAATGACTGTATTAATCCCTATTACTGCCGCATCTGAACAGGGAAAATCACCCAGTCTTTGCATGGGCCGATATAATCTATCAAGATATCGTTAGACGGGTTATCCTGCCTGTATATATATGTCACTCCCTCGGATCATATTCGGTATCGTGTTGATCTGTATTATGCTATATTAATCTCCATCCAGCAAATATCAATAAATACATCCTATACTCGTGCAAATAGAGTGAAACATGTAATATAGCATGACATGCTAGGCTTATTTTAGGTAAGTATATGGGGAACATGAACGTCCTATAATGTGTTAATATTTTGGGGATTTAGAGTGGACGAGAACATGCACCTCTATAGAGTATTATGATTAAGATGAAACCATGACGTGCGAATTTTCAATGTGCTGATTTCAGAGGGATTCTTTCATATAGGGAATGTGAATCCTTTGTCACGACCGTCAAAAACAGTTATTTTTTCTATAGAGGTTTTGATTTGTGCAAGGAGACTACAAGTCTCCTGTAGTCTCCTTGATTTGTGGAATACATTGCCCATAGATAGGTTATACAGTTATTATGATGATAAACAGACCTTTAAAAGTGCAATACATTCCATTTGATCAAAATAGTATGTGAATACCCTGCAACTACGAAAATATTGTTAATCATGTCATATGATACTCGTTATCTCTCATCTTCATCGTATTTATCATTTTAAAAGAATCATAGGAATAACTTACATCTGAAAGATTGGTGACAGAATAAAAAGATTACTAACAAAAGAAATAACCGCAAAGGCTCATTTTCTACTCAACTACATGCCAAGATTTATGACATTTTTTTCACACTTTATAACACTCATTAATTTTCTAGATCATGCTTTGTCACATATGAGACCATATTATCATCCTTAGTATATTTACGATGCATAATGCTATTCCCAAAACAATTGTCTTCAATAATATTAACGTGCCTTTAACTATTTTTATCAAACTGAAAGCAGTCGAGAGCCCCCAAAAATGGCACAATGGGCAATGTTCTTCATTCACCTTGTCATAGTTCACTTGTGGTTAGGTGTGGTGGGCGCTACCCCGCAACATTCCAACGACCCATATGGCCCCTTTTTACCGAAGACAGACTGCTGTATCTACGGGAAGAGAGCAAACAGTGCGGGCTATGTATGACCCAGGAGGGTGATCACAGGGAGGGAGGCACTGAATGAAACTACCTAAAATGGTGTGGGTAAGGGAGGTGTGCTTCATATAAGTTCACTTTATGCACACAATATTTATCTATAAAAAATAAGTGGCGACTGTATCAAATTCAACTCCCAAACATTTGGTGGACAGGTTTTCTTTCTTTACATTTCATTCGAAAAAGATACCTTCGATTAAGTAAAAGAAATATAGGTAAACAATTTTTTCTCGTTTCTATTGTTGCCTGCATTTTAGGCCTATAATTACATTATTGACATGTGGAATACAATGTTATGTTAAACAACATCGTCAAACATTTCATAGTACAGTGCTAGGACACATTCGTGGTGACCGTATCTTCACAAGGACGGTAAGTGTTACTAAAATCCTACCTTTCTCCAGTTTTTCAGATAACCCTAGCCTATACCTACATCCCTTTCATATCAAAGCTTGTTTCGTTCACCCAAAAAGTAGAACGGTCCGTCACATACCGAATCCATATGGCAATCATCCTTTCACTTACAATCAGGGGATTTATATTGCATGTCCTATATGTACCATGATCAGACTGTATTCAATTATAGCCGATTTTACTACCGATTTGCAAAGTCAGCAGGCAGTGGGAATATGGGTTTATCACAGACATTCTATAAATGATTAGAAAGGGTTTTTATTTTCTTTCTAATGATACATATGATGCATTGTCTTTTACCATATTACTGGGCTCATATCTTCGTAACTAGTTTTCGTGATTAGGCTGATCAGGTGAAATTTGATTAGTGTCTCATGATACCTGATTCTGTCTTGTCACCAAAACAAGTGATATCCTTTGAAATAACCTTGAAAGGGGATTATTAGGTATAGTTGCTTTGATTTACACACAGAAAAAATATGAATGAGACACTAATCAAATTTCACCCGATTACCCTAATCACTGAAATCAGTTACAAAGATATGGTAAAAAGTCACAAATTACCAAATTACCGGCAGCAGAATCGGCTAGTGGAATACAGGCTTAATACAGGGATGACTGACACATCAGCCTGACCCTCTGCCCATACTAATACTCGAAGTGACATCACTCTGACGGTTCACTCTCATCCCTGCCTACCCCCCTCGACATCAGAGGACATAATAAATACCGCGGTTCCAGCCCTGTGCCTCTGGACAATAGTCCTCTCTTTATACTTTAAAAGTAAAGCTTTGGTATTTTTAACTTAGAAAACCGACATGAATGAGAATCTGTATAGTGTCAATCTTCATTTCCTTTCTTTTTCTTTTGCTGAATCTCTACTTAACGTTCGAATTTACAAGGTTTTTCCCCACAATGAATTTATTACAAGTAGGATTGTTTTTGTATCAAGGATTTTATATGGTTGTGATCCGAATTCTGAATGAATTTTCTTTTAATGTACCTCACCGGTTATGGGGATTTAAAGTCGGTCGCTGAGTCACACACGGTCGGCGAATCAAACTTTCAAGATCGAGGAGGCAAATACTGGTTGACACAAGAATTTTCTAAATGAGGTATTTTGAATTGTATCTGTTTGAATTGTAACAAAATGCAATATCAAAGAAAAGGAGCATTGATGCAAATAGTGCTGTTTACGTGGTAACATTCTACAGTATTTGGTATTCACAGTAGCGCGTTTTTTCACCAATAAGAAGTCTGATATTCACAGTAGCATACGATAATCCCCCTAAAAAACTACAGTATTTGCCTAAATTATATACGTCCGAATCAAAGCCTCCCACTAGGTTTGTTTAGGCCGGGGAAGTCCCGCACCCGACCCCTCGACACGCAGACCGGCATGTTAAGCAGTGGTCCAGCGGCTGAACCCCCTAACCCTACATCCCCCAGGAGGGAAGGCTGTGGGGGGCACTGACTCTTTTAAGGTTACTACCCGCTACCAAACTATAGCCCCTTCTTTCCATGACTGACCGCTCCTGAATGTTGCTTCATCGCACCTTATCTTGGGGAATACAGAGCCACCCCCCTCTAAAAAGAAAAAAAAAAGACAGTGAAAGGGCCAAGAATCTACCAAATTTGTATCTGTGGAAAATTCTGGGAGATCTAATATGTTCTTTAGTGAAATATAGTAACAGGAGTAATACGTTTCATGTTATTGCTCCTTTATTGTTCTACAGATGTATTTCACCACCACCATTTTTAGCCGGACAGGGGGTTGACCACCACTCAAATTTGACTCATCGCCTTCGTTTCGTGGAGCCGTTTGACAGTGGGCACCTTTCAAGTCCCAAGTGCCCCCCTTCCCCCGGGCTACACCCCCACGATGCTCCATGCTACATCATGTCACTCACATGTCATACCATGTTAGTCATGAGGCAGGTAAGGCTGTGGTCTGACTGGTTCTCTGCCTGCCAGAGGTGCACTGCATACGGAATGAGGGACTCGCCGCGAACATTCTGTCCTGTGGGATTTTCCCCGGCACCCACATATTCCTCTGACAGTTTGCCAACCGTTGACAAGACCAAATCGTCGACATTTTGATACAAAGTGTATTTATGGTTACTATATTTACATATTGTTTGCCGTATTTAGTATATCCCATGAATGCTCTAGTTCGGAAAGATATATTCAATCATCATAACGCGAAATGTGAATTGCTATTGGACGTTGTTGCACCTTTTGTCATAAGTTATAAAAAAAAAACTTGGTACAACCCATCTGAACACATGTAACTGAAATATATTCTTGTTATGAAATGAAGACAAATTCAATCAATATTGTCTATAAAATGGTTTATTTGGATACAAAATACAGTAGGCCCTCGGCCTCCAGTTCTCATGTGTCCTACAAAAATGACTTATGTACAATATGTTGGTCCCATTTTCAGCATCTGAACCGAGGGTTCTTAGCACCCTTTTTCAAACCCATATATATACTGAAGTGCCCTGTGAAATGAAACTACAGCACTCCGACAGCACAGTGATTCAAGTTTCTGCAGTCATTCATCTCTCTGATATTCGTTATACAGAAAACAGGGGTTTGTCTAAACCGAAACAGAAAACCATGCAAAATGAGTATAAAATCTTAAAATAGCACATATTGGATTTATAAGTTCTTTAAAGAAAAATCCTGGATTCTGGTGCTTATTCACACGTCAATACTTTTGAGAAAACATACAGACGCGATCAAGCATTCCTGTGATGTGTCTCTATCCTATATGAGTGGTTTCAGACATTTTCAAGCATCATGTTCAGGTTCCATAGTATTTACTAAGGGCATGTGCATAAAATTACACTATCAAATGACATTGAAGTTTATTGGAAGCCCTGGTGTTGATTTTTGCATCTTGCAAAATCAAAATACGAAAATTTATACAAATTATTTCTTTTTGAGCAATTCTTTACGTACTTTATCTAAAACAAATCAGCAGTTTTTACGAGTTCACTGCATTTTTCATTTGTTCTTCAATTAGATTTTCCGTGTGCAAGGTCTTTGATTTAAAGAATTTGGTGCTAGGAAATGACGAAACTAAACGTGCATGGTTACTTGGCTATATCTTAACTTAGAGTTGAGTTACTTGGGAGGATATCCTTTCACATCATTATGAGCTAGTGAATAATGAGACAAAAATAAACATAATATCTGACAATAAAGCAAATGTGCGAAGACTACAAGGTCCAAGGAAGTTAATGAACTACCTATAAGATAAAGGGTAGCAGATACGTAAGATAAGCATGACTCTGTTCTACAACTAAGAGAGCATCGATGCTCTTGTTTTTTGCACTTCACTGCCTTCTATAATAGAATTAGTAATATGTGTAAACGTTTGTGACGCTATGGTGCCTTTTCTTCTGACCACACATCTCACTTACGGTGACATAATTCCCCTATTTACACATTACTTAAGTAACTCTCTCACACCAAGGTTAAACCTACACAGCCTTTTTCAAGAGCCTAACACAGGGAAAGCCTCATACACAACGTCTACATTTAACGCTACTTTTTAATTAATATCAGACTTAAAACATGAACTAACATTCACACCCTATGCGCTTATGAATCATTTACCAGCGTTTTCTCCGTTCAAATAGCCTTTTTGTAACATACAAGGACTAACATTTGGGAAACAAATATTGATATGTGTCTAGGTGGAATGCAGTTTATAACATCTTCTTGTGCATTCCGTATGATATGTCTAAGGCACAGGAATAGGAACTTGTTAACCCACTAATAAATGCAGACAAAACAGCCACTGCGATGATCACATTATCTTACCCTCCCTGTCAGGCCTATAAATAAGCATTTATGAATTTTCAGGCAATAATTGATACATATAGTCAACTTGAATATTAAGTACGATTTTGTTTCGAGCAAGTTAGATTAGGTGACAGGTGGGATGGGATTTACGAAAAGGACAAATACAATCTCTGCTAAAGCTGATATTGGGGCTACATTTCAAATTATTTTATGAATGATGCATGGAAGTTAACCTTATCTGTAGGGCGTATCATGCATACAAAAACGAGATCAGCTACGCTTTAACTTCGTTTCTTATATATCAAATTCATTTTGGCAGAAAACTTTTTGAATGTGGCGGTGATTTCGAAACTATCGTTCTCTAGCGAAATCTAAGGATTTTTCTCTCACCCATCTAAGTACTAAATACTTCAAACATGAGTCTTCTAGAAGGTGTAATCTCCTCTCGAAGTATTAGATAGAAGGGCATGAATTCCTACGGGGGAACTAAATAGTTTATCAACTTTACAGATTTCCGTGCCAGCTAAAAATATAGTTGATAGTCAACTAATCAATGGCCATAACAGCAACATGTAAAATTCATTGCAATTATGGAAACCTAATCTGTACTTTTAATCAGATCTTTCTTCCAAAAGTCCTATCTCATTCAAATGACCAGCATGTCAGATGACTTGAAATCATTTACATTTAATAATGTGGGGTAAAAACTTTATTCACAAAGCTAACCCTCCAGATAGGTTGAATCAGTATCAACATGTTAACATTGGCATCTCTTGTGACAGAAACGTCATGACAATGGGGACAGGGGTTGGGTATCATGGAGTTACAAAAAAAAGATAGAAAGGCTGGGCGTTACTGGTCTATCAAGTTGCCCATTTCGTTCCTTAGATATTGCTCCCATAACGAGCACACAAACTCTGTGACTGTGACTGCGTCAGTGTTGTGGCCCACCAGACGCAGGATAAAGATGCCGTCTTGCCGCAGGTACTTTTCCACGAAGGGGTCTAACAGCGACTCGTCGTCCGGTGACAACTTGCCCATCAGCTTCAGGTGCTTCTTGATGTAGCGCTTGCGGTCGGCCAGCGAGAACGATCGGACGGCCCAGCGGATGAAGTTAAGTATGGAGACAGCGGCAACGAGCACAAGCCAGAACCACAGGAAGAGGAAGATCATCTCGTTGAACAGGTTAATGGGCAGCACACACTGGACGGTGTAGCGCTGGAGATTCCCAAGGCGACGTACTTTGAAGTCGCACATGGTGACACGGGGGAATCTTGGCGAGTCGTTCCAGTCGGTGCCGTTGGAGACGGAGCGGAGGACGTCAATGCCGTACATGCTGAAGGAGTTACCGAGCATGGAGTCGAGGACGAAGAGCTGGCCGACCACGTTGGTGATGAAGAAGACCTTGCAGACGAGGTAAGCCACGAGGAGGTAGTTACCGAAGCGCTGGCCGACTCCACAGCAGATACGGGCCAGGATGTGAGTCAGGGAGAGCGTGCAGGCACCCTTCTCACCCATCTTACGGTGCGTCAGGAACCTGAGGAAACACAGAAGACAAGACGTTATCAATGGGTGTTCTATATTTACAAATCACATTTTGCAGTTATCTAGGGTAATGAGCGTTTAATAAATTATCACATTTCAAATGGAAAACAAAACATATAAATCTCTGTATAATAATATCCATTCCACAAAAGAACGCATGTGATTGTTATAATCTCAAACATCAAGAATAACTAATAACAGAACTATCTACTCGTTTTGTAGAAGCAAATAGTCGACTACCTGACTTGGGACTAGCTCATCATTTACTGGGGCTAAGATTAACTTTACAATCCTCCATTTCATGCTAATAAAGCCCGAGGGAAGGTGGGTTGTAAAGATCCAGGGCCAGGAGGTTCATGTTTTATACCAATATTGACTGTGAGGTACAAACGTGGGCCATTATCCTGTTGGCTTAGCGCGGGGTATAACTGGCCTCTCAGTGGGGGCTCACTCCTAAAAGGCTCTTAACTCGGCCTAGGGTCCTCGGACTAGCACGTCCAGCGTTAATATTGACCAAGGGTGAAAACCGGCCAAATAGGATCACAGAAATCGCCATACAGGCACTCACGGCACCCTTCAGTACGACCACATGGGAGGTCTTCTCACATGGGTAGTACTATTAGTAGTGGCAAAATAACACTGAATTTCGTGAATGGCTACAACTCTCATGGAAGGGTTTCCCCTGGTCAAATACCAACACCCACAATGGTGCTCAATTAAGTGAAGACGTGTTTCGCATGTGTCGAGTACTTCAGGCTGGGAGTGTTAAGTTCTTACACACCTTTCTTACTATGGGCTCACTTAACATGCGGCGTGTCGACAAATACGGAGAATGCAGAGACCGGAGCGACATGCACTACCTGTGTGTACCCTCTTTCTTCACAAACACACTCCACTCTTTTTTGACTTTAATGTGCTTCTCTCAGTACTAAAATTCGGAAGGTGTTTACTCGAATGAAGCACTTTCGGATCCAATTTCGATCCCCCGAAGTGCTATTGCGAAAGCATACGTAATGGTTTATTCATTAAAAATAAAAACAACATCAATTCAAGTATTATTCAGATGACGATTATTCTGTAGCAGGCCTAATTATTCTCATTTGCCATTCAATCCTCTTTCCCCATATAAAATGAGAATACCATAAGCGGTGTGAATATCTTCTACGTACCTCTACATCTCTACAAACTGAAAAAGCACTATTTTGAACTGCTTGAAACTAGGACGATAAGTCATGACTCGCCCACCTCCATGTTTATAGCAATACACGAATGGTTTGGCAACTGGGCCAGGATCCAGATATAGAGTAATAAACATGGGATGGTGTGAGAGGTCCATGTATGTGGCCAGACAGGGGAGGTGTCCCGGGGTGGTGCGGAGGTGTAGGCACTCGCCACTGTCATTGTATACATACAATGTACATGGAAATGTCCGAATATATCACCGGCCTCACACACTCCCTGACTCCCTTCTATGACCCCCAAATAGCCAATACCATCTCCACATACTATCCTGACATCGTTTTTCTCCCCCAACTTAACCAACGACCAGCGCGCATCAGGCGATGTCCTACAGTCCGACGTCAAGGTCACTCCATCTGACCTTTTGACCTTTCGGGGTCAGGTTTACTCATAATACCACGCCATCTGAGGGGAGTCGCTCGCACTACTCTGATCCCACCTGATTGACCTTTGGTGATTAGGAGAGAGTAGACCAAATAGTTGATACTGAACCGTGACCCTTAGTGTAAGCAGGGTCATCTTACAGCCCATTGTCAACTGGCGACCTTTACTTTGCACGTCTTTCGCACGTGCTCATTTAGGGAAAAAACTATTCAAACATCTGCCCGATTGTATTTAGTTAGCTTGAAGTTGTGATAGACAAGTAGTGGCGACGTGAACGGGTGTTATTGTTATGCATGCATTCGAGTACTTCGTTTTTCACATATTAATTGTAGTCTTTTTACTTTTTTCTCAGAAAGATAGTATGCGCGCAGATTCTAAGGATGAGTGGCCCCGTTTAATCCCGAAAAGCTTCCCAACTTTCATTATTTCTATTAAGTTCAATCTTTAATCTAAACCGCCCTTAAACCTGCTGGTCTCTGAACTACATGTCACACACTAAGGTGGGGGCTGTCCACAGTATCGACCTATTTGCAGGCATTCAGATCTAGTTTAGGCCAATCATCAATCATTGCTGGCCTGACACAGCAATTTCAGACCTTCGGATTATCGATGGATCAACCAGGTCGGATGCCGATCACATCATTGATCACTCAGTAGGAGACCCAGCCTCCCCTGGTCCCCTGTTCCCTTACAGCCTCCCATGTCCCCGTTTCCAACCAAAAGAGGGGCCCTAGATCCTTAAATTCGACATGGTCCTTTCTGAAAATTGACATGCGGCATGAGGCTTAGTGATTTCACTGATATGAGGGAAAAAATAGTCGACATGACATAGCCTATTTCTTAAATTTGATATATTTGACATGACAAGTTTTTTTAGAGGCGATATGTGACAGGCGACATGACCATTTCTTAAGTTCGACATGCGACGTAAGGACCCCTCATCAACGGCCCCGACAGTGGGTGAGTGGTTATAACAATATACACTGCGCAGTTCCCAGCACCAACGGCCGTGGAAACCGTATCCTCCTGCCCCAAGCAGCCTGCACAACCACTCAAACCTCTCCTATCTGCCCAATAAAACCATACAGCACGGCTTTTGTTTTGATCTAGGGGACGACAGCTGGACGTCAGTGCACTGAACGTTTTGGGGCAAACATGATTCATATCAGAGGGCTATAAACTTGTGGTTACTTGTCACATGATGATAGGATCTAGTGTTTTGACACTTTGCAGTTCATTAGCATGCTACAGTTCTTATCTGTAACACATTCAGACCCTAAACAACCAAAAACTTAACCGTGTTACAATATGGCACTGGGAACCATAGAGGAAAATGTTCAAGGATCCAAGCAGAGAAATTCGTAGTCGGGTATCTTTCTAAAAAGCTTAGTCTGTTATACTTTATAGCCTCGTATATATTTTATAGCAGGCTAACTTGGCATGTCAAAACCAATATGGCTATCCAAATTCATAATTACCCTACTTCTTCTAAAATGATGTCCTTTCGCATGTTGCTGCCTATATACTAAACTTTCTTCAGGTCTTACCAAGAACCAGAGAAATGGGCCATAACCAACCTGTCCATCTGTCTGCTGTTTTGTTAAACTGCTTTCAAAAGGACCTGTGGGAACCAGCAAATTAGGTCATGACCCCATTTCTTAGTTCTAGACTCATCCTACATGGTGTAGTGGTTAAGACCCTCACCTCCAAACCCAAAGGTTGTGGATTCGAATCCTGGTGAAGCCACTTGTTCTACCATAAAATGTTCTTTCTAAATTCTCGATATACGCTTTTCATACTGGCTTTGTGACCTGTGGGAAAGAGCTGCGTAGTCACAATAAGTCGGAGGCCGGACTTTGCGCCCCCTGTCGGGGGACTCTGTCGGATCGAGTTGATTTTGGCGGGAAACCTGATCCCGGGGCGGGTCAAAAGTCGTCTGGTCCGTGTCACAGTGCCACTGTGAGCGGGGCAGGGGGGACTACAGATGGGTCTACAGGATGGCTCCTGTCTCCGTCTCAACCACCGGGCTTTAGACTGTACCGTGATTATACAGGCCACATTTGGTTAATTTGCATGTGTGCCTTTTACGCATAGGTTACCAGTAACCACGATAACGCTTTATAAAAACTGATGTAACATGCGATCATGTTGTATAGGTCTTGTGAAGATGACGTCACATCTCCCAAAATGAGCTAACCGCCATATTGGTGATCTAGAATACATTTTTTTTTTTTGGGGGGGGGGGGGGGGGGGAGAAGTGGCTGTCCGTTTTAAACTAGGAAACAACTTTTGAGTCCACACATACGCTTTACTCGGTTGTGATAAGAAACTGGATCTAATCAATGTGTAAGCTGTGCTACATGCTACATAGTCTAGAAAGGGGTCGCTCTATCCAGGGTGTACTGTACCCTACGTAACCGATCTCTTGCTCTGTAACACCCCCCCCCCCCCTCCCCCCATGACAAGCACTAAAACGCCCGACCCCCGTCAACAGGGCTCGACAGATGGGGTGTGAAGGGTGGCCCAGGGCTTCCACTGTTTTGTCAGACTTCAACCAAAAAAGACCCAGAAATTTTTTTTATCATTATCTTATTTTATTGTTTAGTCGTGACTGGAGTCCGCGCCGTGGGGTGGGCACCATGACAGTTCATGAAGAGACATGGCAGAGGTACTGGGCCGCTTCAGATCATATTATGAGAAATTGGGGAAAATTGACGGCTGTTACATCATTTAGTGCATTAGGACTGAAGGTGGAAAAGGTCCCTTTGCCAAGTTCTCGATTCTCAGCGGCCCCAAACGGGAACAAAATGTGCCTTTAAAATTGTCACCGGGAACCAAATGTTCACTGAAGCGGTTTGCCAAATCCCAAGATAGATATTATATATATATGCTAAATGGTTACCGTTTGACTAATTTTGTCGTTGGTGATCTTATCTAGTATTATGGTGACCAAATCCCCCCCCCTCCACTTTTACCGAGGCAACGGTTCCATTACTTCGCATACCATACTACAGACTACCCATACATAGTCAGTACAGGGAAGCGTCCCACTCCCTAACCCCGTCTCGTACAGGCTGTAATATGTGGTGGATGCACATAGGCTGTATATAACTTTTATAGGCGGGTCGAAGCCAGGGCATGGTCTCCTCTCATGATCAAATTCCTTGTGTATTTTTCCTGTTCCAAGTGTATATTTCCCCTACCACAGCTTTGATGATTTGTTCTGATCAAGTGTGAAAATGTCATAAAAGATTATGAAGTTTCCAGAAGAAAACAAATTATTACATGTATTTGGAAAAGTGCAGTCTCCAAGATCTTAAGAATGAGGCAACCAGAATTCCCTATGTTTTGGTCAAGTTTCTGTCAAACACATGGCTTGTTTTTCCCATTTTCCCCATTTCTCCTGTGCAGGGTGCAGGGCGGGCGGGGGTTCTCCACCAGTGTGTGAGAACGGAGACAAGTGGTGGGTGATTACCACCCAGGACCAGTTGGCAGGGTGGGCACCACGACCACTCGGCGGCCCTGTCCCACCCCCGGTTACCATGTCAATCCCCTCAACTACTGATTGCACCCTCCGCCAAATAAAACCCATCTCCTGTTTCATCGATATTTACATTGGCCAAACCCGCGCCTGCTTCCCAGAACTAAAGCAGGAAAAATAATTATGCCCCCATAAGAAAATATTTTCTTAAAGGCTTTTTGTTTTATCTAAGGTGAAATAATATATGGCTGGGGATGTAAAAAGTTCAGTTGTTGCTGGGAAACATGTTAACTTTGAGTGTGGGGTAACTTAATGCCGGCCGACCCTGGTCGTCAGGTCTAGCATGTCGCGGTAATATGCAGACCTGATTTGGCCAGGCGCTCAGGCGGGAGGTAATGGGACGCAGGCCTGGACCTTGGAGGGGGTACAAAGCTCCACTTGTCAGTCCTTTAACAGGTAGGGCTTGGTTAATGGAAGAGTACATCTTAAAGGTTTGGTTTTACCTAGGTCCATATTTTTCTTCCAGTTAAAAAGAAAAAAAAAAAAAAGTTAAAAATGACAGTCTTCAGTACAGTTACAGAGCGGACTGGAAAACTGATCTGACAAAAGTTTATTCCCTGTTAAGTGTGTTATGAAAACAAAATCCTATTGGCAAAGTGCCTTGCGTAACAAACTTGATTAGAGATAATTTGTGTGTAACACCGTTTTTATATATTCTTTTGCGTAATAATTGGCGCAATATTCAGTGAATATCCTGGCTCATAGCCCTTTTTAATACGATCTCACATAAAGAATGATAAGAAAGATCTTCATATTACAAACAGAAGTTCTTAGATACGAACAAAATACATTAAATCTTATAAACGATGTGATCCATATGTTTCATTTTCTTTGATGGCAAAATAAACTAAACCAAACTGTGAAAGGCTTGGGATGCATACCCCCATCTTGCCAACCAAGCCAGGACCACGGGACCACCACACAATCCCTGTATAAAAGCCGTACATGCCCAGGATGCTGGTAAAGGTATTAGGCTGAGCCGGGGTTCCCGCACCCAAACACGGCTAGGGGGAAACACAAAGACACCTCACAGACCCCAAACCCCAAGGGGCTTCTGTCCAAGCTCCCACTTCTAGAGTTGCCATAATGGCCGGAGTCCCCTTTGTCCTGGTCGACCCCTCTAAACCCACAACCTCCGGGGTTAGGGCAACAGGCCAGGGGGACAACGGGCCTGTCCAGGGAGGCCTGCCCACTTGTTGTGGGTAAACTGTCAGCCTCCACAGGGAAATGCTGAGGGATTGGCTAGGAAATTGCATGTGTATAATACATCCTTTCCAATTGAAACAGTGTTGAATGATGTCAACCTGGGGTATCACTGGCAAAAAGGAAAACAATTACATCTCACGTTCCAAATGTCCCCAAGGAAATGTTCAAAGTTTGTATAGGAAAATATCAGAGCAAGATGGTCCGGGATGGCCAAAGTTAGAACAATGTGGGGATTGAACTGATGATGCAAGAATGTCGCATCCCGCACGCTTGGGAATTTCCCTGTCAAACCTTGTCTTCCGTGTAAATAATATGGAAACTACAAAGAACTGTTGAAAGCTGAGGTTGGACTCTGACCGTCCGCACAGAACCCATAAATCATCACTTTCCCTATCATGTAATTATTTTCAATATAGATACATCGACTTCATTAACGGCTGGCCCTAATCAATCTAATTGATCATTAAGGCATTTTT
This sequence comes from Lepidonotus clava, assembly GCA_936440205.1. Lineage (NCBI taxonomy): Eukaryota > Metazoa > Annelida > Polychaeta > Phyllodocida > Polynoidae > Lepidonotus > Lepidonotus clava. Next base: position 34,304,346 of record OW387143.1, read on the forward strand.
TGTCCATTTAGAAAAGTAAATGAACATGCATTTATTGATCTTTGGCAAGTCTACAGTCCCATCAGCGTAGCGTCACCTGGGAGGCTAAACCCGTTAGCATCTTCTATATTTAGCGTCGGGCGGACAAAGTGTCTCAGCAGGGGTCAGTCGGACTGGACCACAGAGCCGCAGAGTAGCCCCAACAGACCGCTCTACGGCCTCTGTGGTATTGGGGTGGACATAAGCGGTCAAAAGGGGTAAATCCCACCCAGGGTTAATCTTATTTTTGCTCAGTCTAAGGCGGTTGTGGTGAGACCGTCAATAGAAGCTTAGCGAAATCCTGGGTGATACTTATTTCCTGTTTAAATTCTCAGTGGTGCTTTTGGTAAAGATTTTTCAAGGAGATTGATCATGCACCTAACCATTATTGTGATTTTCGAATATTTTGTAACCACTCTCCAAAATCCTACATGTGTACGTCCGAGTAGAATTTGCATTGTTAAGTTATTTAAAAATTAGAATATGAAGTTTATCAAAAAGAAAGCCACGTGTCACCGTTTTGTGGGTAAAACAATAAACCTTTTTACAAAAATTTTCAGATGTGGCAATAATTTATAAATATTAATTCTATGACCCCAGCAACTTAAGCTTAGCAATAAACAATGTGGCATTAGCATCTATTAGCTTTGCTTTAGCATCAATTGGTTTTGCAATCAGTCGCTTGCAAACAGGGGGATTAAAGAGTGGGATGGGGTGTTAAGTGGCCAAGGTCTCTGGATGGCAGAGACTACAGAGGCTTGCATCCCAAGGCCCCCTCCATCGGGGTCTTTGTAATTACGGCCTATAAACACCTGTGTTTTTCTAGGTATGGTTTTACCCGCAGATGGCATACAGGCCTAGAGTGAGCCGCCTCCTTTGTGAAGAGAACAAAGCTCCCATTGACAGGCCATTATTAGCCTGTTCTTTGTTAAGGTTAAGACAATGAACACACTAATAGCTCCGCATCCACCAATATGGGACAATATTGTTTCCCTTCCGGAGCCTTCAGAAAGCAGCAGGTGATTGAAATGTACATTTCTAGTTAAAGGGGTACTATACAGGGATTTATTTCTGTCTATATTCACTGGCAGACTCCTCAATTACTATGGTACTTTTGAAAATTTCTTCATGTATAAAACTCTAGGAAACTAGTAAGATTTATATCACACTGTACTAAACGTTCGTTTTTCAAAGCATCACTGATTGGCTGAACGAAACCTCGCTATGTTTAAGTATTTTTTCAAATACATATATACTATCGAATTTCAAGAAAAAAGTTTTTTGTTTTTTTTTAATTGATTTTATTTTGGGTCAAAATGGATTCGGCATAGCCGTTCTTCCACCCACTCCCACTAGGAATATTACAGAAACTGATTATATTGGGAGTGGGGTAACGTTATAATTCAAGTAATATACAAGTTGTCACGCTTCATCCATCCCTTTTATTTGTAAGGCTGGGAGGGTAGTAATTAATTACCAGAGATGCCACTCTTCAAACATGAAAAATACGGAACGGCATTTCCGTATTTTAATACGGAAACAACTAATGTAGTATTTTCTTCTGTATTTAACCTCTTATACTGAATCAAATCATATGTACATGTAATGTAATACATTCTTAATTTCTGTTACCTGAAAATGTATACAAAACAATTTTCCTTCTAAAATTTTGGTACTTTTTACAACTTTTTGTCAAAGCAAAAAATACGGAAATCCGTATTTAGACGGAAAAGTGGCATCTCTGAATTACGTAGAGTTCTATTTTCTAACCCTAGTTAATTACCGTTATGCCTTGGCATGGCACCAAAAAAGAGATGCTTCTCCCACAGTCAACCACAGATTAACACCAATCCTTCTCCCATTTCCCCTTTCATCAGTCCAACTAAAGGGCCAGGTGCAACAGAAGCCTTCTCCGAAATAGCGTCGCACAATCCGAGCATTCGACCCAACCCCCTTGGGGCGACGTGGTGACAGTCATGGCCCACCTGTTACCATGGTAACCGGGGGCTATACGTACTGACAGCTAGGGCCGGGTGGGGGTCAGTGACCCGTGACGGACAAGTAGGACGGGTTTGGTGCGTCTGTACACGGGGGATGACTACCAACATTAACAACCTGTGAATCAGGTCTGGGGGTTCCGGGGAAGTCGCTAGCGTCACCCACAGGCCATTAAACCTAAAGCTAGAAATTATTGTGTCTTATACTACTTTTCTTATATCTTTTGGTGACATATCAAAGATTCGAAACTAATAATTGTGTAATGAGATCACGGCGAATTCTTCAGTGACCGGATTAGAATCTTAAACACACCTAGACTAGGGCTTTTTTATTGTATTACTTCTCTGAAGCCGTTAAGACACTCCTAGACTTTTTACTGAAATCACTGGTCTCGGTTCCGTTTAAGAGAACATCGCATGTTCCGGTATCATTGTGACTAGATTAACTTTGAATAGTCATAAAAATTAAAACCTAAAAAGTTCTGAACGCAAAAACATGGAAAATAGTTAAGTAATCTGGACAAGGCCAAGGACACTTAACTTAAGTAAAATGCGTGTCTGCATGCCATATATTAGACTTCTGGCTTCACCTAAAACTCACTAGACTGTCAAGCCACAACAGGGTCAGGCACTATCTTCTGAGAATATAAACACCACCCCGGCACCCGGATAGCCACCCATGTACAGGAGTGGTCGTAGGAGGATGCTGGCAGACAGGATGACATAAACTTCTGTAACACCATCCCCTTTTCCCACTGGCCCTCCCCTTTTAAGGACTGTCCTTTTTTTGAATAAGAACAAGGAAAGTCACTGGGAGCGTCAGTCTAGAATTCCTTCACTAACTCACTGTAATACGGGAGATTTATTGAACAACAACACCTGTCTAACTTATAGCTAGACAATGTAATCTATTGTTTCTTTCTTTAGATGACCTAACTTTGACGACAGCCTTCAAAGATTTCAAAGTGCTGAGACAACAGTGGCGATTATTTTCTGGCTTGTAATAGAATATAATGGAAAACGCCTGAGGGATACTTTGCCCAATTGAACTATTTCTTTTTGTTCTTTAGCCGGTTTTTAAATGGTGACCATCCTCCAGCTTGTGAACTCACTTTACCTTTAACTTTCTTTACAGAGCATTCATACCTCAGGAGACCACAAAGGTGATTCCGTTTTTACGCAGTTTCTAAGTAGCCGAAAGCCTTAAGACTAAAGTGTGCCAAGCTAATTCGGAAAACAAATGGCTTTTTGGTGTCCAGTGAACATCAAACAGGCATCAACTACCTCGTCCTGGCTAGTTGCAGGAGAAAACAATTACTTCACAGCAAGGCTAATTTCATGCGAACGGCGTTAGTCCAACTGTACTAATGGCTTAGTACTTTTAATACATTGTCATAATATATAATCCAACAAGGATCAAGCTTAGCAAGTCTACTTCTAGTCTACTCCTAGGAGAAATATCTTACGCTCCTAGCGCCACCTGTTAACCAGTATAAAAGGCGCTGCAAGGTAGGGAGCGAGCAGTTAGTGAAAAGTTAGTGAATTAGTTGGTTAGAAGAAACATGTTTAACCAAGGAGTTATACCTGGAGTAAGTACATCGACTCCATGTAACAGACTGGAGTTTAACAATACCCACTACCTCGGACATAGGATTGTGTTAGAGCTAAATGCTAGAATGGTCTAGAAGGCGTTGGAGCAACTCGTGTTCTAAATGTGGTTGATTGCTGATAGGAGATGGGAGGTGGACTGATGAAGACTTATACATGGTGGCTTTGACTCGGGATGAGATGTTTATTGAATAAAACCCTTTCATATTAAGAAGTTCCCTCATCGTTCATTTCTTTTGAACTATTGGGAAGTGAATGGACAAACTTTAAACGCGGTCTGAATTACTCAGACATTCTGGAAAGCAACTTACGAAGACTTGGATATAAACTGATCTTACGCAGTCTTAAATCAAACATTAACAATAGTTCATTTGGTGGAGAACCCGGGTAAAAATTAGAAATAATTAAAATTAATAAAGAAAATGAACGGCTTCAGAGCTGACCGCCGTCGAGGAAAATAAAATAAAATAAATAAATGAAAATTAGTCTTGACCGCCGTCGTGGCGCTAAAAGTATCCAGGTCTCCGCTCAACAGTTGAGCTGAAGAGGGGGGACATGGATTACTGATTCCCTGATGAACAAGCTACAATAAACTTGGTTGACACCCAAAGCTAACAAGATTACCCAATCTATTAGAAAGGAGATAAATAATTCTAACTCTGTCTTTAGCACTACCTATCCCTGCCCGGCATGCGCATAGTTAGGATAAGCTGGGGGCGGAGTCTTTTCAGGAGTAGTCTTGACTCTCCACAAGAGAAACGGGCATAGACCTGAACAAGAAAACGGGTTTAACCTTGTACTGTACTTCGGTAAAGGCCCGACTTACTAGGTGCTGTCTGGAAGTAAGTGATCTAAGGAGATGCAATTACACATCTCTATAATTTAAAGGGGGTGTAGGCTGCATATTAAAAAAAAAAAAAAAATATATATGCAGTCTGCTCCCAATTATAGCAATGGAAACTCGGTGCTACCCATTCTGGTCTTATGAATGGGAAAGTACCGACAAACCACGTGTAACTAATAAGGACCGGGAATCAGATCAGAAATGAACCTGAATCTGAGACCCGATCCTCTAGTGATAACTAAGCAAGGAACGAATAATCTCGACCTCCCTTGTACAGTTAATACTTAATGTCCTTTAATGACATTTATACCTCACGGAATGAAAACGCTACCCCCACCGCTAGTCATGTGGTTTTTCCATATAATATAGTGTATACGGTAGACAATGAGATGTTACTGGTAACATAGGTATAATAATTATTCAGTGAACTGTTTGGAGTTGGTGGCGCACCCGTTTGCATTATCAGAAGGGCGCCGCTACCCAATATAAAGTGGAACTCGGTCTTCAGACCCCAGGCTGAATGTAGGGGGTGAACGCCGAGCTACCACCTATAACTAGCAGAAAGAGAAGGGATTTTGTCGTAACAAAATCAATCAATAAGAACAAAACTGGGGTTTTAAAGCGGATACTTCACAAAATGGAGTCAAATATGTTAGAACAGGTGTCGCCCTTGAAGGGGGTGTTAACTTGTTTGCGTATAAATCTTTGGAGTGTGTTGGGTAATTATTCTACCACACTGTACAGAAAGAGTGTTATCAAGAGTATTGAACCTTGTGACCTCTTAAGGTAAATCACCAGGGATCCAATTCCTATCATTATTCTTGTCTTTCCATGAGGTCGTTGGGGGAATCTGAGCGGGACGGTTTTGCCTCACATCTCGGGCATTCATGAAACCTTTGTAGGTGGATGTTCTTGTGATGGCTCAACTCCAACCTGTGGGTACAGGCTTTCACGCATTCATCGCAAAGATATCACTATCTGAGGTGTTTGGAAACCTCAGGCGCTGATAGGCGTGGTTCTGTATTCAGTGGAACGGTGCCCACATGGGCCCGATCTATGAACGCACGAGCTGCCGCAGTGTACACACATGTATCTCTGCAAGGGACGCTTGATAATCTTTGTGATGTTGGTGCCTTTCTAACTCTTAATAAGGATACCATTCCTTCTTTCATTATATTCATACAGAATCTTCATCTGGGAGTTCATTCAGTGTCTTAGAGACTTCATCTCGGTCTCCTCACAGTAGTATTTTTTCCTCTTCGAGACGACTTTGACAATAATACTCACTCTAACACTTATTCTAACACAATGACACTGACGAAGTCTTGCTGTTAGACTAAAACATGGGATGGGTATCTGTGGCCTTCGCCACTACATCTCAAACTTACCTTGGAGTCGCCAACAGCTCGTTGGACGGCTCCACCTGTGGTGTCGCCTTACGTGGCCGACACGTCAGTCTTTCCAGTACTCTGTAAGGGGGACAACTCATCAAAGAATTCTGTCACAGCCAATCTAATGCTGGGAAGTCTGGACCAAAATACTTGGTCACCTACTGTCACTTAAACTTACCAGGGTGAACACCCTGGGAGGCGCTTGTTACCTAGGGCACCCCATGTGAATTGTTTCCAATGTAGACATTTACACTAATGTTCTGTACGTATAACGACTAAACAAAGAATCCTGTTACAGCAAATCTTATGTTGTAACTCTCAGACCGGAGTCTCTGGCCACCCATACCTGATTATCATGTGCAGTGTCAGTCCTCAACAGTTAATAGTATCAAATAATAACAATACGATACGAATTACCCACACTCCAGAAAACCTACTTAGATCGGTAATGTCAACACACCGCTAATCAGAAAACCCCCTAATATCGCCCAACCACGCGCGAAGTAAAATGCTTGATCATATTAGTCTAAACAATCCGCCCACTAAAATTATATAGCCTGACGCTTTTCAGTGCCAACCGTGTCACATTGCTTCGTTTACATCGCCCTAACATACCACAGGACCTGGAAAGATAATAAGTTTAGTACGAAAGACCACTGACTCTCGGCTCGCGCCCACCATCTTGGAACCAAAAGTAAACACTAGGTGGCCGCCCACGCTACCCGTTACTAAAATTACCAGCGAAACACAGTTTCTGGTTCCGGGAGTGACATCAGCTTCCGGAATACAACCACGTGAGGGCGAGCCGAGAACCACCAAGAAGAATTTGGCCAACAATCTCCTTAAAATCTACGATTAGTAGCCAGCCTAACATGCAAAGAACAATAGGAAGAAGGCTGTACTCACCAAGTCTCGGAGCGGGCTGGGCGAGGGGCCATCTCTACGAGGAGGGCGGTGTCCAACGACGAGCAAGAGCGGTGAAACATCTGAGTCCTCCCATGTTAACAGTCCGGAGCTCCCGTGAGAACGATCTGGCCGAAGCCTCTTGGATATATGAACTTAAAAGTGGACTAGGTACTGATCGGGAATTAATTCACCAGAATCACTCGGTGAAAACGACCCGGAATTAAGAGTTCCAATCACTGGCCGGGAATTGGATCATAAAATCACTTGGGGAAAATCAATAAGAAATTATTATATACAAGAAACCGAGTGCCGACGGTTTAGCGCGCCACGATGGGCAGACGGGCGATCAACCGCCCCAACACCCGCGCCCAGCGTCTGATGATCCTGTCTGAAGGTCGGTAGCCGTCCTCCAGCTCACGGAAATCATTAACTGTAATGTTGCCGTCGACTACTGTCCGTATGGCGTGGAGCACCCGCCCCGTGTCCGCGGTAGGCACGCCAAACCAATCGTTGGCCCGGCGCACCTCCCGGCTAACTTTGGGTATGAGACGGTTCACCCATTTCTGGAGTGAACCGTCACTGTCAGTAAAAGCCCAGCGCTGAACATCAAATCCGGAGGGGGTCGTGATCACGAAGGTCGACGGGGCCGGGTGCGACTTGATATTCAAGAAGGCACGGTTGATGGTCTCAGCGTAGAACTTTGCTGCGGCATCGGAACTAGTATAGAGTGGAATATACAGGTCTAACTCCTCGTCCCATGTAAGAACGTCCAGCAAATTACACATGACTACCAGAATATCGTCTGGCCACATAACGTGATGCGCAAACGCATAGCCAGATAGTTCAGCCGTCGAGGCGTCTCGGCAGGAAAACACCACACAGGTGTGCTCGCCACCCGAAAGAAGAAGATCGGGGTACTCTTGGATTCCACCCTCTCGGTCAGAGCAAAAGATTGCTATGCGAACCATGGTGGAAGTCGACGAAATAATAGAAAGGGCTAAGCTTGTAAAAGTACGTCCACACGCGATAAAACAACCGTCGGCACTGATTAAAATGACGTCAAAACGAGGCTAATTTGGAAAACCCCTTTTTGATCCAAAAGATCCAAATTCTGAAATCGGCTAGCATGATCAAAGCATCGTATAATTTCTTATAAAATCTGTGCTAAACTAAAGTTTAGGTCCCCAACCAACATAATCAAGCGCCAGAATTAATTCATATCGGCCCAAAATATCAGGTCGAACAATCAAACTTGAAAGTTTGATCGAAGCAGAAATTTGCCATCCGGGCGCTTTGCGCCCGAAGGATCCAAATCGAGGTCAAACCTTGGGGGGGAACTCCAGTCAAGCGTCCCGCTAAGTACACGTGTACTAAGTATAGCTGGCGGACGCGTGACGGGAATAGTGGTATTTTCTGGTTCCAACTGCTCGGTATTACTAAACCTGATACAGAGACCTTGTATTTATTGTAAATAATGTTGTTCTGGTTGAAATTTGATTGAAATTCAACACGCATTGTATCATGAAAGTCGTTCGTTCAAAATGTCCGAATTCTCTGAATTGACTTATGTTGTGTTAATTTGTTCTGAAAATTGGATTTGATGTACACTTGTTACTCTTAGAAGTTTAAGACAACCCTACACTGTATATATGTTGAGTTCTGTTGACTTGTGTTACAAATCATAAATATCAGAAACTGTACATGCGCGTACTAAGTCAAAACTGAATTTGTCACCTTATGCACGGGTGTCGCAATCTTTGAATCTTAAAATCAGCTAACAATGCTGAGAACTGACTTTAATGTACAAGGCACGTACTAAGTGAATACCTAAAAATGACGAATACCTCATTCTCTACAGTTGACTTTGTCATTTTGTAACCATGATTATGTCATCATCTACATTGTTATCCAAATAATCATGTTATCAAATTTTAATGCTTACCTTGTCATTTTATGAACGAATTCTGCTAACTTTGAACTTCAAAGTGTGGAAATCAACTCAATGAATAATTTCACTGTGAATTTGTGTTGAAACCGGATCTACAAATCTATTGATACTGTGTTGAATGTACCACGAGAGTCAAGGCCACCCCACCATGGTTTAACAAATATATCCAATCATCAAAATTGGGAGTTCATTATATTCATTTGGTTTGAGCTATGTCGTCCACCTCCTTAAACTCAAACACCTGACCGCCGTCGAATGTACTAATGGCTTAGTACTTTTAATACATTGTCATAATATATAATCCAACAAGGATCAAGCTTAGCAAGTCTACTTCTAGTCTACTCCTAGGAGAAATATCTTACGCTCCTAGCGCCACCTGTTAACCAGTATAAAAGGCGCTGCAAGGTAGGGAGCGAGCAGTTAGTGAAAAGTTAGTGAATTAGTTGGTTAGAAGAAACATGTTTAACCAAGGAGTTATACCTGGAGTAAGTACATCGACTCCATGTAACAGACTGGAGTTTAACAATACCCACTACCTCGGACATAGGATTGTGTTAGAGCTAAATGCTAGAATGGTCTAGAAGGCGTTGGAGCAACTCGTGTTCTAAATGTGGTTGATTGCTGATAGGAGATGGGAGGTGGACTGATGAAGACTTATACATGGTGGCTTTGACTCGGGATGAGATGTTTATTGAATAAAACCCTTTCATATTAAGAAGTTCCCTCATCGTTCATTTCTTTTGAACTATTGGGAAGTGAATGGACAAACTTTAAACGCGGTCTGAATTACTCAGACATTCTGGAAAACAACTTACGAAGACTTGGATATAAACTGATCTTACGCAGTCTTAAATCAAACATTAACAATAGTTCACAACTTGGAAACTCAAAGCCCAAAGGGTTCCGTCTTGGAAGATGGCCGGAAAGCGGTCAACCCTCTGAATCTATGCAACACACGTGGTCAGTTAGACTTGTGACGTCCTGGAGGTCACTTAATGACCTCTGACCTACTTTCCCCGTAGTAACGCCAATTACCTTGGTAACGCCAGACGGCTGATGAAACCATGGTCGGTGATTTCATCAGCTATCTTTAGAGTGTTAAGAAAATATCCCTTTTAGAGCAAGTAACTTCCTGGAGTCTAGTGGTAGTGCACTTACCTAACTAATTTACAATTAAACTTAACTTACCTTTAGAAGTGTAGTTTAATTAGGATTAGATGAGGGTAGAAACGCTGAGGTGGAGGGACAGATGAGATGGTGTTCTGCGCATGCGTCCGGCACTCTTTAAAACATTTCCTTAATAAGGATGAAATGTCAAGAAACGCTGAGGAATTAATTAAAAACCCCTGCTAATACTTAATAGAAGTATAGACAACAGATGAATTTACAAAATTTTGAGGGTGGGCTGAGGTGGGTCATCTGTCCCTCCACCTCAGCGTTTCTACCCTCATCTAATCCTAATTAAACTACACTTCTAAAGGTAAGTTAAGTTTAATTGTAAATTAGAAGTCGGTCCGAAACGCCAGGTGGCGTGACCGATGAGATTTTAAAGATTTTCATTCTTTTAAGGAAATAACTGGAAAGAAATAAACCATTAAACAGATTTATTAATAACCATTGTAAAGAACAAATTTGTAACAAATCTCACAAAGAGATGAACTGTTCAATTATTTTCTTTGTTAAGAAAATTAGACAAGACAGTGTGACTAATGTCTTTTGTCATAATCGTCTTTTCGTAGAACTTCCTGAAGGTACATTCTGAGGACCAGGAAGCTTTCTCCATGATATCCCTTATGGGAACGTTCAGTTGAGAGAGTTTAGAGGTAGCGGCCCCTCTTACACTATGGGCTTTAAAGAGAGAAGTGTCTATTCCTGCTGAGGTTAATAGTTCTCTAGTCCATCTACCAATTGTTTGTGTTGATGCCTCTTTATAGGGAGGCGTAGTAGTAATAAGTAACTGTGAACAAGACTTATTTCTAATTTCCTCTGATTTCAAGAGGTACATGTTGAGAGTACGTATTACACAAAGTCTCGGTTCTTGTGGAAAGCTCCTAAGTGTAATCACTCCTAGGGACCCTCTCCTCGAATGTTTTAGAACTTTCGATAGACGGAAAGCTACCGTCTGTTTGTCTTTAGACCAGATCATATCTTCAATAGACAAGGAACTCAAAGTCTGTAACCGTTGACATGTTATGAGAAGTAACAACATAACTAACTTAAGCGTAATTTCCTTAAATGTAAGTTTCACTAAAGGTGACATCTCTTTCAGGTAGTGAAGAATCACATTAACATCCCAAGTGGATGTGTATCTCGACCTTTGAGGTCTACGGTTATACATTCCTCTTAAGATTCGACATACAATTGGATGTTGACCAAAAGGTTTGTTATCGAAATCAGACAGAATATTGGAGAGTGCGCTTCGAGCTGTATTAATGGCACTGTACGATAAACCTTTATCGAATAAAAAGGTCAAGAACTGGATGGGTTGGTTGATTTCCGGTTTCCATTTATCCCACCCCTTCTCTACACACATTTGGAACCACCTTTTGACGTAAACAAGGTATTGTTTTCTTGTTTTTGGGCGCCAGGAGTCTAAATACAAATCCGTAGCCAACGGAGATAAATTAGCATCCTTTACTTTTCGTAAGAAAGTAGATATGCACAGACTGGAATGTTTTGAAGTGACTTCCCTTTTATCTGGCGATTGTCTGTTCTGAGAAGGTTCTTTTCCTTTTTCCCAAAGGTTAACACGTCTGACGCTTTCCGATTGAGGGGGACGTGCCAAGGTTGCCCCTCCCAGTTGGGGGCTACGATGATGCTGTTCACGCGTTCTCTCTCCACTTTCTGAATGACTCGATTCAACAATCTGAACGGAGGAAACAAATAAATCAGGTTAAATTGTGACCATGAGCATGAAAATGCATCAACAAACAGCGCTTCAGGATCTGGAGACCAACTAACAAAAGGCTTAATTTGGAAGTTGTTCCTGGAAGCGAACAGGTCTATTTCTGGATCACCGAATTCTGAGCAGATTGTTTCAAACAATTTTGGATTTAATTTCCACTCTGTGTTTTCTGTGAAATTCCTACTTTCAAAGTCGGCTTGGACATTTTCTGAACCTGGAATATGTCCAGGAGTGATCCAAATATTTTTTTGTTCGCACCAAGACCAGATTTCCTTCGCTACCTTGTTACACTCTGAGGACTTTGTTCCTCCCCCGTGACAGAGATAGGCTACTGCTGTGGTATTATCAGAAAGAATTTTCAACCCAGTATCAGATAAGTTTCCACATAGTGATTTGATACCGTTTTGAACTGCCAATAGCTCCAAAACATTTATATGGGCTTCTGATTCTTGTAGAGACCATCTACCTCCTGTACTGGAGCCTTCGAACTCTGCTCCCCAGCCTTCATTTGAAGCGTCACAGTGAATAGTTAACGAAGGGGGTAAAACCCTGACAAATCGCTTTTGAAACTGAATGTTCTCGTACCACCAGGAAAGATCCGACCAACCAGTATTTGTGACTTGTACAAAACCGTTAAACTGCTTCCGTCCCGAAAGAGTTAACGCCCTGATTTTTTCAATTTCAAGTGTTTTTGTATAGGCTAACCCGTACTCCGAAGCTTTGCAAACATCATTCAACGAACCCAAGAGAGAAGCTAACTCCCTGATTTTTGGCTTTTCTTTCTCTCGAAAGGAATCAATTTTGTCTCGAATTTTCTGAACCTTCTCTTCTGTAGGAGAGATGGTCATGTCGTTGGAATTCAAAACATAACCCAAAAAGGTTATTTCTTGACACGGGACCAAAACTGATTTCTTATCATGAACTCTAAATCCTAATTTCGTAAAGGATTCACATAGGAAATGAGTTGCTTGTAAAGCTTCTTCGTAGGTATCGGAGATAATGAACGAATCATCTATGTACCCGAACCCTGAGAAGCCATTTCTGTGAAAGTCAGAGAAAATAGGCTTCAGAGTTTTCGTAAAGATCCAGGGGGCCGATGACAGGCCAAAGGGGAGGCAGGTAAATTTATAAAAATTTCCCTCCCATTGAAAAACTAAAAAGTTTTGATCGTCTTCATGAATGGGTAAAGCATAATAAGCTTCTTTAAGGTCAATGGACGTAAACCAAGCCCCTGGAAACAGCATATCGGCCGCTACATCAAGATGTTCCATCTTGAAATGATTCTTTGACACAAAGTAGTTGAGATCACTTAAGTCTATAATCATTCTGAATTTCCCATCTGGTTTAGGACGAAGGAAAATGTTCGAGACAAAACAGTTTTGGATGTCAAAAATCTGAACAATTACATCTTTCTGTAACAACTCTTCGATTTCTTTGACAATAAAATCGGCATGATTTTGATTGAACTTATATTGCCTGGGAACACTTTCTTGGAAGGGAGGTTCATCGAACTCTAACCGAATCCCCTGCGTGTTTTGCAGAATAATGGGATCAGAAGTTAACTTTTCCCATTCCTGAAGGTGAGGTTTGGTCGAACCCGCAACTTGTTCTTGAGGACAGACACTCACCCTTATTTCTTCTGGCCTCTCCTCTGAAAATACGACTTCTTTGCGTTATCTCCGTTCAACTGGTTCCTCGAGTAGTTGTCATTTCTCGAGTAGTTCTTCCTGTAGTCGGACTGGCGGTTGTAATCCCTGTTGAAGTACGAACCCCTGCCCTTCTGGGAGTAGTCCCTGGAGTTTGAGGGTCTGTCGTAAGGTTTCCCTCGGCCTCTTCCCCTTCTGGCGTTATCACTCCTGAATTTAGAGGCTTTGTCGATTTGTGCAGCGATTTTCTCCGTTTCCGAAACCTTCTTAGTGTTTTCAGAAATATTGCCCAAGAGGCACGTAGCAGTGGGAGGACATTTATCCGAGACTAAGACCCTAAAGTCTTCAGGAAGCTTCGAACAAATCAAGCTCCTCCTTTTCTCCGAAAGTGAAGATTTCATCACGTGGCCAAAGAGGGAAACCGTGTCCGCCAAGGTCTCCATGCCTTCGTCTAACTCTCCCTCACCCACCTTGTTGATAGCATAGGTGAGAGAAATGGCCACGGGTAAAAGATCAGTCTGAACTTGTTTAAGCAGTTTATCCTTGTCCTTGTAATCACTGGACAAACGCCTGTACACATTCTCCGGAAACTCTGGTAATCGAAGGAAATCCACATTTTCCGGGTGAACGTATTTCTCCTTCAACTTTTTCCAATCATCGGAAAGAAGGCCCTGACTGAACGCTCGATCAGTAGCTTCCGCTAAATCCGCATTAACTGCCGGACCAACCTTTTCTTCTTGTCTCGGTTTATTCATCTTCTTGAAAAAGGAGGAAGAAGTAGTCTCCTTTGGCACGTCACTTTGTTCGGAGGATTCCGAAACTGCGTGTTCCGGTCCGTGTTGTTTACCACCTGCGTCACTGTCAGCCGGCCAGCTCAGGTTATCCAGAAACTCCTCCTCTAACTCAGGCATTTGAGGAGAACTGAAATCCTCACGTAGAGAATCGTACATATCGTTAAGGGAATTAGCAAATTTATCCCCGACGCCCGACAGCTGGTCTCCAATTTGTTTGGACATCTTGTCAAACCCATACTGGAGTGCTCCGCACAGTTTATCCATGTCGGAGCGGTGTTGTGACAGTCCCGAACCGCCGGTAGCACTGTCAACGTCTTCGGGTGAACCATCCAAACCCGAAAGCGAGTTCAAGTCGTCATTATCATCCACGTTACCTGTCCTGGATTTTTCTTTGTGGCCGTCCTTTTCTCTTTCCTTGTCTTTTTTGGAAGAGGTTTTACGACTCGCAGTCGTGTTCAACACACTGCCCGAACTTGAACTCGACTGACCCGGCATTTTGGGTCACGAGGCGAGCTAAGACACGGCTTAGATTTCGCAGAGAAAGTCACAGTTCTCACTCTCTAAAACCAGTCCAACAAGACTGACGGGTTCTTATTACAAGAAATTCCGTGAGAGTACACTAATTGAGGACACACAACCAAATCCTTCTTCTTTTTTCTTCCGTAAAAAATCACACGTGTGCTTTCAGCAAAGCAGAACTTTCAAGTGACGGACGCATGCGCAGAACACCATCTCATCGGTCACGCCACCTGGCGTTTCGGACCGACTTCTAACCATATTTTGAGTTAAAAAGTCAACCACTACTTGTGTTTTTACCTCCCTCCTAATTACTTAAATGGAGTTTTCCTACCAATTTGTCTTTTGGCTAAGTGGTGGCAAGTTATTACTTCATGCAGTTTTCCTTGCAATCACGGCCTTTGTACACGACTGAGATTCTCAGAAAAACATTTTATTAGCGTCTAGTACAATGTACCTGTATTACGATATTGTGATAGAACTTTATGGCCTTTCAAGTCCATACCATGTTAATATAGGCTTTATCACAACAATATTTACAAGAAAAAATGGACTTCTACCTTTGACTTTCCCTCAGACTCATTGCAATATGACATGTGTTACCATTTATTTTAAAATGAAGTCAACGTTCGCTATTACAACTTTGTAAGTTCCCTAAAGGGATATTCCTATAGGTGCCTGGGGGTGGACCATTCCCTCAATAGGAATAACTGAGTCACTGAGAAAATGGGCCATTCCAACACATTTTTTTGTCTAGAAAATATATTTTTTGATAAAGCCAGCAGACATCAAAATAATGGCCTCAGGGAAAATGTCCTTAGGTGGGTTTTTGATCCTAAAAAAAAGTTAATATGGTTAGCCCTGTCCTTAGGTCATCGTTTCCGTAATAAACAATAGCAGCAAATCTGTCACTGTGTGGTAACTACCCACGCCATTCTTAACATGGTTAGTCAAACCACGGTTGTGTCCTACTTGGCAATTTCCAGGTAACCTATTATTAACCATACACTTTTTAAATGTCTCACTCAGGCATGCATAGCCACTACAACAATCTGCTACACCTTTTTACTGCCTCAGGCCAGATGAACATAGCCACTGGGGAACCGAAGTGTCGCACTGGGCCTACAAGATGACATAATAGAGACTGGGGTCGTTTCTGGTGGGTCTAGGCTCATACTGAAAGTGCCTATATGTTGGCTATGATGTACGAGTGTATCTGTTCTGACACTGTTACCAGCCCTAGGCACTTTTGGCCCTGGGCCTTTTGGGGCCTGTCCTTATAGGGGATGTGACGTTAATCACGTTGGCAACTGTTGCTATGGTCAGTAACTAGAGGTCAGAGACATCCAGGTTGACAGCCAAGGTCAGGCTACAAGGCTGTGAAAAAGGGGAGTCAGATCATACCACTGTTCATATATGATGCAGTATTGGAGTTATATACATATGTACAGTAAAAGCCAACTTGAATTAACATGCCATGTTTTATCATGCTGAAATCCAATATAATATTATGTGTGTTGTTTATTTCTCAAGCTCAGAATACTGCATAATTATACCATCAAAGTTGGATATAATTACAAAGTTGAGATACATGTACATTTTCACCTGTTGTTCTACTTCTAGACTATGGACTGGGACTTCAACAGTCTGATCTAGGCAACATACTCAGGTGAAGCCAAATACTGTTCCCTGTATTACCCCATATTGGATACCTCTGTGAAAAGTAAATTGAAACTAGAGGAATAAATATAAGCACAGTAATATAAGACAAACCTACTACATGTAGTAAGTAGATATTGGTGACCCTGAGGCTGTAGGAGGTTTAGGTCTAGTACCGGGGTCTAGTATTATTCTATTATAGTATACAGGCTCACTGTGATGTACATAGATCAGTTCATATACAATGACAATACATGATCCAATGGTGGTGGGGGGGGGGGGGGGGGGGCAAAAAGGGTGAATGCCCCCTCCTCCCACCAGACCCAAGAGAGATAGTTTGGCAACCTAAAATTGGAAGATCTGTGGTAATCTGGAGTTTTTCAATTTCATTTTTATAGTGGGGTTTGAGATTTGCCCCCTCCCCCAGGCTTACAAGTTAAAGCAATAACTGGACCTGCTCCTGCTTAGATCTATGCCTTGGGTTTTAACTTTAGGATGAACTTCATTCTAATCTAGACGAATGGATGAGCTTACACTATGACGGAAGTTACACTCACAGCCACAGGTTACAGGGCCAAGACAGTCATGTAGGGCTAGATGATCGTGGTCTTAGTAACATACATAATCACTCATGCGGGGGGGAAACTTACCATTCAGAACTTTACAGAAGAATTGGACCCAAAACAACAAGAGAGTGAAGCAACAGGTGCACCCCCCCCCCCCCCCCCCATCTTACCACCTCCCTCAAAACCCCGAAGAAAACTCACCTATCCATTTGTTTCGTCATGTAGTCCAATGTCACCTCTTTATTTTCAGCTTTCTCGGCGGATTGGAACGTTTCGGCAGCAGCAACGACATTGTCCACATCAATTCCAGCCCTGTTGCTCAGAGATCGCCATGCCAGACGGGGAAGGTAGAAGCAGAGCGCCGAGAAGAGCAAAATGATCGGCACCCACTGGTAATAGGGAATCATCTGGCGTTTGTGGTCTTCATTTTCTTTTGGGATGTAATCGTCGAAAGGTAGATAATACGTGTTTTTAATCCAGCAGTAGGAGTTGGCATATTCCTCGTGGTTTCCCGTGAAGTGGGCTGGCACCCAGCAGTTGATGGGGTCGCCGACATATTGTTTGGTGGAGACGACCACGGCGAACACGATGAGCAGAATCACCGTGTACCGATGCGACATTTTGTCTGCTGTGTCATCGTCATTATTGAACTTTACCGACGCCGGAGCGCCGATAACGTTCATAATCTGATCCATGGTGGCTTCTTGGACGTCTCACCAGTAGAAATGGCGTGGTTTGGCGTTGGAATTGGCACTTTTCTCCGCTTTTCTCCGGACTCGCAAACTTTGTGAAAGTGAGTGTCGTCTGGTCCTCCCCGATGTCGTCCTTCTCCGCGCCGACCCAGTTACGCGCCACGAGAAGAGCGCGTCCACTTTGACGCGCAGGGGTGGCCGTGCGACATTTCTCCACACCCTCACTTCAATCGCTCAAAATCCAATAAATATCAATCAAATCAATTCAAATTTTTTTGCGACGATAACTGATGAATTAATGTAGCTATTTGTGGTGTTTATTTTCCAATGGCATTGTTCAATTAATTTATACATATTTCTTTGATAAAAATATTTTTGGAAAATTGAGATTGGGTTTAGGGCCCATGGTTTGTGGAGTGGGGTGTCAACCATGAAGAGGAGGTTGGCTGGGATTGGGTGAAGGAATGGGTGGGTGTTTGGTGGGGCCAAACATTCCTCCACTCCCACTGCACCTCGAAACTCAGGTCTAGTCTTTTCAGCAAACACTTTCTGTGTGGCTAGCACTTTGCAAAGACTATTAGTGTTTTAGTTAATCTTCCTGGAAATGAAAATTCAACAAATATTACATGCGTGCAAACTCTTTGGCCTTGGGTTAGACATTGAAATCTTATGTTTTTCTTCATCAAATCTAGATTTGAATAGGAAGGAAGTTAGTATGACATTGATATGACACATAACCGGAAGGTTATCAATTACGTCATATTTCCTATTCCCGGGAAAGTTAATTCTTAGGTGGAACGAAATTCTCGGATTGGGAGAGGATTAACAAAATCAGAGTTTATTTTATAGATCTAGTTGTGTTAAAATTTAACATAAATTGGTATTTAAATAATTTCTAAAATCTAATTAACAATCTCCATAGGACCGCGCGCAACTACAAAACGCGCACCTGCTGACGCACCTAGGGCGCGCACCTGCTCATTTGGCCCAATTTCTCTAAAAGTAACAAAAGTGACCAAAAAGGACTTGAAATTACGAATTAATTACTTTTTTTCGGGGACCTTGATTTTCAATAAAAGGGAATGAATAAAAAGTATGACTGGATGTTTAATACAATTTGATTTTAAAAGGCATTCAATGAGAAAATCAATTAGACTCAACCATATAGGTCTAGGGCTTATGCATGAGCGCGGTAACAGTTATGCCCCAAGAAAAGTTTGGGTAATAAACTCCGTTTTTGCCAAGTCCAATAGGGTCCCTTTAAATGTAGACCTTTAAATATCCTCTAAAATGGCGACAGACGGAACAAAGGAGTGTTTTCAGAGATACAGGGATGTGGGTAGTGAGGCGGGGAGAAGGCTGTGACGTCACGACACTCCTTCTACGGCTGTCGTCCTCCTCATTGAGGCTCTTAAAGAAGGGCTTCAAAATGTTTGATAATTTTTACAAAAATATCCCTTTCTCCTGGATAAAGAGCTTTGCAACTTAAAAACACACTCAGATGGAACTTTACATGAATTGTACATCCCTTGAAATAGAAATCATGGAAGGGTTGCTAATATGTAATGTTCTAGGAGCAGAATAAAAGTTTGGAGACAAGTTGGTGGACACCCCTACTCCAGAGACAATGGACCCGCCCGGTTCCGTCTCGCTGCCCATCCGCGGCGGGGCCGAGAGGAAAAGTTAGCTCCGAGTTTGGGCGGAGTTTGGCGACACAACCCTGCGCAAGGTTTGACAGGATTTCGGCCATTCCTGGTGGATCAAGCACGCCACCACCTCTCCAGGGGGAACTTAAGTATACCGGCTTGGATTTTATAAGCTTTTGGAGTTGGTTTAAGGGGTGATTACCCCGATTTACGTCCAAAATGTTGACGATCATCGCCGCCCTAAAGGGCACCCCCCAGTCGCGGTCCCGCTACGACGACGACATTGTGGACCGTCTGAACCACCGCTACACCCAGGCTCTCCTGATCATGTTCGCCACCATCGTCACTACAAACCAATATGTAGGAGACAACATCCATTGCTGGGTTGATGCCCACTTCTCAGACCCCTGGGAAGAGTACACCAACCAATACTGCTGGATTAAGAACACTTACTACCTGCCCTACTCCTCCAACATTCCCAAAGAGCATGAGCATGAGAAGAGGCACATGATCCCATACTACCAGTGGGTTCCCCTCATCTTACTTGGCCAAGCTCTGCTGTTTTTCTTACCCTGTTTGTTCTGGAGAACCCTCAACGACCGATCTGGAGTGACCATCAACAGTGTGGTGGAGGAAGGATGGACCTTCTACGAGAGCGAAACGGCAGGAGAAAGAGAAGAGAGACTGAAAAGGATGGTCAAACATTTCCACAGGTAAGGGGATGATAGAGCCTGGATCCTGAATGTGCATGATTGGGGTTAGATTGCATTTATAAAATTGAAATGATTCCATTAAGGTCAGTAGTGTTAAAAAAAACTATGAATTTAGAGGCATAGATCTATATAATCATATATATAAATAGATCTATTCATATAGATAATTTTCATGGAACGTATTTATATGCCTTGTAGACCTACAGTGCCCCCCCCCCCCCCCCCCCCAAAAAAAAGGACATCTTTCAGAAATTTCTACCTTTCCTGATAAAATGCATAATAAAAGAGAGTAGATCTATTTAAAAGTACGACATATTCATTCTCTCATCCTTTTTTAATTTAACTATTGAAATCATCTGCAAAATTGTCACTTAGACTTAAAGATCCCCCCCCCCCCCCCCCAAAAAAAAAAGATAAATAAATAAATAGATAAATAAATAAAAATAAAAACACATACACACAGCATAAATTATGGGCTGGACCCCATAGAGTAACGTTTTAGATATGATGTAAGTTACAATTATTTGTAAGACGCTTCCTTAAGTTACTACATGTATCGGCCTATCTAAGGCATGCATGAGTTGCAATTATTCAATTCAGGGTGTTTTTCATAACATTTTTCAAGAACTGCTATGAAAATTGTAACATCCTTGCAAAATTAGATATATATTGATTAGAAATATGTGCATGTCATAGTTAGATATTGTATTAAAGGCCCAAAAATGTGATGTTCAGGTATCCCAAAATCCCCATAAATATCAATTTTATTTAAATCGCTTCATGATGCACCATCCAATTATAAGAACTCAGTTTGGAATTGCATTTTCATTTATCAACATGATGAAAGTTGTTGCAACAGGTCAGGTGTATGGAGGAAATGCTTCACTTTCAAAACTATCATAATGGCTACTCTTTTTTTCACCCAATGTTACCTGAACATAACCTTTTTATTTGGCCATATGTAATTGTATTGGTATGAGAAATACATACTATGATTATGTAACCTTCCCCATCCACCCCTCGAACCCCACTTCTTACCCTACACCATTTAACACAACCATCAAGCTTGATCTCCTCATTTAACCCATAATGCCAGTTATAATTGGGGATGAGGTAAGTGCGTGTGAAGAGGATGGTACTGGTTTTATTTAAATGGTCTAATGTGTACTTGGAGTGAGCTAACACAGTGAGTTTCTTTTCCATGCTATAGATGGGCCTACCCGAGGTACGTAATAAGAGTGAAAAGATAGCACCTTTCTTTAGTGCATTGCAGTTGCACTTGTCTTATAATTATTTGGCGGCGTTCACAGAAAGAAATGTACAGTTCTTAATGTATTCATTTATCAAATAATAATTGAGACAAATTTATCGAGTTTCAACTGTTTCTGATATATTACCTTTAGTGACTGACTGTTGTACTAAAGGGAATTTTATATTCACCATTAAGGCAATCATTTATGATTATCATGTAGACCCTTTGATGAACTATTAGTTTAAAGGACAGACAAAAAACATTATTCTAAAATAAGAATGGTCTATTTCTAACTGGAAATTCTTTCACTGAGCGCCGTCATACGTAGCAGTTACGTTGAGCAACAGATTGATATGTTGTTCTTGTGATTAATTCAGATTTCTTTTACAATTGTGATCTAACTTTTAATTTGAATCCGCGTAGTTGCATGTCCATGTTCGTCTGCCAGGACCTATTGTATTTTGGTGGTGCGTGTATACTAGGTATAGTGTTAAGAATAAATTAGTCTTGGTTTTGACTTATTTGCCAAGCAAGTTCATGAAACAATCAATAATATTAGTCTCGGTGCTTTTATCCTCGGAAGTCAGTCGTAGTCTAGAGAAATACTGGTCATTTATAGATCTATTTGATTTAAGTAGACCTTATAGTAATATTAGTATGTATTTAATTTTAAAGATTCAGTTGTCTTTCTGTTCTCCGTAGTTGACTAATAGTTCCAACATTCTTTCGTCTGATCTTAAATGGACGTGAGTTTACAGATTTGTTTCGATTGAATTTTCGATTTCCCCATCTCCTAAACACATCTAAAAAAAGTTATCGCAAGGCATTGTAGATGATGAAGTCAATTTTAGATTTTGTCATTCGACATTACCCTTGCTACTTTAATGTGGCTGTGGCGCCACCTATGAAGCCTTGGTTAAACTTGGTCGAAGAAAACACCTACAATACAGTATTGGCTCCTGCCTCTTTTCATTATTAGCTGTTCCAAACAAAGAGAAAACTATCATCTGGGCTTAGATATTTTAGATGTCTGATAATGTATACATTTTGTATAGGCTCAGATACTCACGTTTGTGCATACTATTAAAACCATATTTTATTTTGGTCCATTTTTGCTTATGTGATCTTGAACATAATCTGTAATAAAGTGACCGCTTTCTTCAAATAGTTTGATAATCATTTTAGGAAATCTTTCGTTGTCGTAGTATTACCGATGTTACTTTTCTTAGATATCTAATTGATTCATTCGTTACCTCTTGTAGCAGCGATGCTGTCTTAAATTTGATCTAAAAAAAGGAGGGGGGCGGTTATCTATATTTCAAGCGAAAATAATTAAAAGCACGTTTTATACTCTGTCGGATTTGAAATTATTTAACACTACTTATGAGCTTATTTTGTTGCCGTTCAATTCATCAATTTGCATTAAGCTAAGCCAGTTCCAAACGCTCAGTCATTATTGACATTAAAGCATTAGACTCTATAGCGAATCATGCATCGGCTCATTTACACAACCATGATCTGGCAATTGTGTGTGACTTATCATAATCGACTCATTTGATAACTGTTTGACGTGTGAGAAGCAATTCAGCACTATAAGAGTTAGATTAACCTGAGTAGACAGCTTGGACGGCTCCGTTATCACGTAATGGAGTGTTCCATACGTTTGTTGTCCGTGTATAACTCTAGCTTTTAAGTCGTTTTCATTAACATAACATTTCATTTGTGATATATCTATGTGTCATCTGTCATTTTCATAAATCATGTTTATATGATGCTCGTCTCTGTCCATTATCACCTTTGTATATATGATTTTCTGTAGGACACAAATTAACTTAAAAAATGTGTAAAGCCGTCTACTTGTTTTAAAATTCTTATAATTTAATTATGTCGAGTGTCACGGTTTCCACTGGCTGCTAAGTTACCCCTCTTTTCTGTGTCTGTATTTCAACCCGTACGTCCATGTTTTATGTCTATTAACATGGGATTTTATGTATACATATAAAAACACCAAATTTGACCCCATACCTATCTTCTTCTAACATGCTTTTCCTACCCTTGTCAATGTACAAACCCTAATTTAACTAGGAAATATAGACAGTTAAAAATGTAGTACGGTTAGTCACGTTTAATGCACCCATCATATTTTTCAAAAAAGGGATGCGGCAGAACTTCCCTTAAAGTCCCTTAACATAGATGGCAAACTACGACATTGCTCGAAATTAAGGGTGCGCCCCGCGCACGCATTTGAAGCCTGTGCGCCCGAACGGTGCATAAGATAAATGCTAAATTTCGAGCACTGGTCTACATATCAGAACATTCCCTGTTAAAGCAATGTTGTCTCTGTAGGTTCCTGAGCGCCGAGTCTAACCGCGGTAAGGGGTGCACGACGAGCTGCTCGGCCATCGTGTCCCGCATACTGTGCCCGATATGCGGCAAGCACCGCGGTAACTACCTCACCATGGTCTACATCAGCACCAAGGTAAGAAAGGCCACATTAGGCCCGCCTAAAACAGGTTTGTTTCTGGTGGACCGACCGAGTGGAGTTTTGTTCCATCTGAGAATTTCTTTTCTATTTTCACACCAAAAACTTCACAAATATTTTTAATTTTTTAACTAAATCGAAAAAAAAACATAAATGAGAAAATAATCTTGACTACCCCCCCCCCCCCCCAACTCCCCTAGCAGGTGGCCGTTTGGGGCATTTTTCAATGGTTGATACCACAACCTCCCGTAAACCAGAGGTTGCATGGGGTCTACCGTGTACATGTATTCAATATCTATCTCTAGGAAGATAGCATTTATAATTTACACCAAATCAGTCCAAACGTCCATTCTCCATATTCAACCTTTGCTTTCTTTCTCCATTGCAGCTCATGTACCTGTTTAACGTCATCGGTCAGATCTTCCTGCTCGATCTGATCCTGGGCTATGACTTCCACTTTTACGGTATCCACGTGCTCTATGCCATGATCGTGGGCGAGCCGTGGAGCGAGTCGGCGCGTTTCCCCCGTGTCACCATGTGTGACTTTTTGGTAAGTAACTCTTGTATATACAAAGGTTTAGTCCAGGCACTTGAGCATAGGTGGCGATTAAAGAATCGTACTTCTGAGTCTGTGAACTAACAATGTGAGATGATATGGATACAGTATACTCTCAATACCTTTGTGTTGGAAATGAAGAACATTCCACCTAGAATATTGGGCTATATTATAATAATTCAAAATATTTCTTTTAGGATACCTCTTCAATGTTTGTATATTACCTGCCCTTCCTTCTTTTTCTTGCCTACGTGCATGTAAGCCGGGTTACTCCCACAATGTTGAGGTGTCGAGAGGCTTATCAGGCTCAGTAATCTCTATTAGCTGATCCCTAGGGAGTTGTATTGCCTACAGTGAGTTATGACGGTCTTATCTTGCCCACGTGCCTGATGGCTCCCAATGCCTACTGAACCTACTACCATACCTACATTCTGCTCTGGTAGGGGGCGTCACTGTGGGAGGTGGTGAGCCGTGAATCAGTGGATCACGTCGGGCATCTCCATTACTCGCTCTGTGACAGCGTGCACACTTTAAGGCAGATCTACAAAAATGACCATATCTCATTGGAACCTCCTGTAGACAGGCTAAGAATGGACTTCAATGTCAAACCCTGTTATTCAGCTCAGGTGCGCCACCTGGCCGCTGGAACAGAAGTGTGGTGTGACCGTTTCCAAAATAAACTAAGTAATGTCCATCCCAGTGTGACACAGTTGGTTGGATCACCCTGCCAGCCACCTGGTGATCGATCACAAAGGCTCGAGGAACCACTGTCCAATCAATGATCATATCTGACAAATAGACTTTACTAGATGGTACATAATCAGGCATCTCCGAACACTGTCCTTTTTTTCAAATTTAATGACTTGTTATTCTGTCAGTATGCGAAACAAAACCAAACCTAATGTATGTGTGTAACACAGTGTTTGTTATATTAAAAACATAATAACTACAATGTACCTTAGTACCCAACTTACACAGATTACCCCAACTGAGCGGGTATCGTCGCATATTAGATTAGAATATTAGTTTGACTGTCCTCAGTGGCGCCACCTGGCGGATCATATGAAAACAAGCCATACATTACAAGTTATGGAAGTACCAATTTGGAAGTATTATGAAGTTGCGCATGTTCATGCATTGAAATAACTCAGCAGTGGTTGGGACCCTTTTGAACAGAATATTTTCCTTTTAAAATTGCTCCGAAT
Organism: Lepidonotus clava; assembly: GCA_936440205.1. Lineage (NCBI taxonomy): Eukaryota > Metazoa > Annelida > Polychaeta > Phyllodocida > Polynoidae > Lepidonotus > Lepidonotus clava. The sequence continues at coordinate 34,329,690 of OW387143.1, forward strand.
CTATTTTATGGTTTAGATATGCCATTTTAATCCTTCCTCTTTGATTTGCTATTTGATATATATATTATTATATCATTATTTTTACTGCTATTTATTTCCTACTTAGAAACCGGAATGTGCAATTCTCAAATTTCTTGATTTTTCGTGTTTATAAACAAGTACATCTCCGAAAGTATGCAATCGAAGTTTAATCCTCGTGTGTATTCTTCTTCCAGGTGCGTTCGGTGGGTAACACCCAGCGGTACAGCGTCATGTGTGTGCTGCCGGTAAACCTGTTCAACGAGAAGATCTTCCTCTTCATCTGGTTCTGGTTCGTCTTCATTGCGCTCATCACAGCTGTGTCACTGGTGACGTGGACACTCAGGGCCATCTTCACCGTAAGTTTTAAGTGAAATTTATAGATTGGATTCTAATGATGTATATTAAACAAATGAATTGATACAAGCGAAAGTAAATTGTTTTAAAGAGCAATTACACTCCTTACTTCAAAGGTGGACCCGTTGCTTGTCTAAGGGAAAGCTGGTTTAGGGCCCATTGAAAAACCAAATATGCTTCTTAGGAAGATATGGTCTCAAATTTGCGAAAGGGCGCAATTTGTTTTCCTTTCTTGTAGGTGGATGGGGTAACCGGTTTAGACTGAAGTGAAGCCAGTTAAACCAGACAATAATGGGCGAAAGTGGAGAACATAACTTAATTTTGTTGTATCTTTATGATACTGAGTTTCAAGCTGCATACAGTCTGTTCTCCCCTTATGGACAGTCAGGATGGCCGAGCGGTCTAAGGCGCTGCGTTCAGGTCGCAGTCCACTTCTGTGGGCGTGGGTTCGAATCCCACTTCTGACATCGCTTTTTTGGTCTTGATATAGCTGAAAAATTGCTGCGTAGACCTTAAACTCCAAGATATCATCATCTCCCCTTATGCTCAATTCTGCCTGTTTCTTCCCTTTTCAGACTGACCACGACCGCTACATCCGCACTCACCTGATGCAGAGTAAGTACCGCGTGTACGATCGGGAGCGGTCAGGAGCGCTCAAGTCGTTCATCCGTAACTACCTGAAGTCTGATGGGATCTTCGTACTGCGTATGATCGGTCACAACGTGGACGGGACGTCGGTAAACGAACTCATCACAGCCCTGTGGACGAATTACAGAGGGAAGGACGACCCCACAGAGCTAGAGGACATAAAACCCACTACATACGACTCCTAGGTGTTAATCAATGGGTAGGGGTAGGGAGGGAGGGTTGAGGGAATGCAAAAAAATACATATTTTGGATCGTGTGGGAGGGCCCACATTTTTTAGAACGATTAAAATCAGTCGCCAAATTAATTGAGATATCATAAAATGTATCATGTGCTAATAACCTCCTCTACAATCTTTCTTAAAATACTCACTGACTTTTGTAAATGTATTGTATCTGTCTTCCTGATGACGATTCTGCTTTTACTCTCACCGACGTTTCAGTTGTAAGGTTAGGAGTTTTACAGTTTTATTTTTCCAGTTCATGGGAATGTTACTAAATCATGTATGGATGATACCAGAGATGACTGAACAAATGATCCCCATCTCAATGTCATAATAACATACAATACTGTCCGACAAATATAGAACATCGTTTATTTTGTTGCACAAGAAGATGCTTGATGAGAGCTACCCAAAGAGGTTATGCTGTAAAATCATTTAATCAATCTTAGTCTCTGCATTTGTATTTATAGATAACGAGTAGGGTTTACACCTGATGTGTAGGTGCTCGTTAACAACGTGCAACAAGCTTGTTCTAAAGTTTTCGAAATTCCATTTAAATATCTAGGAAAGGGTATTATGAATATCATACGTCTAGCTTTCAATGAATCGGTCCAAGTCAAAGTGCCGCTATCACGACTTTTATCTGTTCTCATATAAGGTATATATATGTATTGACTTACACCAAGTAGATTTCAGTTTGCACCAAAACATTCCTTACTGATGTACGTTGCGTTCAGTCTTATAGTTTACCCTCGAGTACTTAATTCTAGCATTGACCCATAGTGGGTTAGTGTTAATTTTAGACTGCATGAGAGTCCATATATCATAGCTTGTAGCAGCATCCAGTCGAGCTATTCATGATCTACACAGCTTTGTATTAGTTTCATTCTGTATTTCTAACATCGTTGAGCCATTATAGATTGGTTTATGTGAGAAAAAGGATTTAAAGTAATGTTCCTCATAATGACTTCCACACATACATTGCACGTGCATTCGAACGTACACATTTCATTACCCCCATCATTCTTACGTTTTGGTAGGAGGTATGTTACTTTATAAATTCAATGTTTCCTTCTGGTTAAGAAAAAAGTAGATCAATATTATAAAAAGAAATCATACGAAGCAGGAAACAAATAAATTGTAGATACTCTTGTTATGTTTTAGTTAATGTTGAGTAACACTTCGAATAACTTGTTAGAAATATGCACTCAGATCTGAACTAGAAGCAAGCACTCTTTAACTTAGCTTGATATTATTATTCTTCATTACTGCCAATGGTATGTATACATTTGTATGAATGTGGTAGGAAATCGGCGTTATTTTTTACTCTCTTGGCCTAAGCTCTGTATTTTACCATGTTTTATGAAAGTGATTCACTATTTGTACATATCATAGGAAGTGAGATCTCGAATGCATTCTAGATGCATAAGTACGATATGCCAAGCGTTAAAAATAAACTGAATTTGTAAGAAATAATTATACGTGTTTAAACTTTTCCATGCAAACTATGTTACATTTAGACAAATGCAGATGTACTTTGAAAAAATTATATTTCGCGTAGAAGCGGTAATTGGTTTATAAAGGAAACTTTTAAACTGCCAATGAATTTATTCCACTTCTAAATGACGCAGTGATGGGCCCTTCCCAGATTTTACCTGAACATTAACAATACACACCATCCTCCTGTCAAAATAATATTATTCAGTCCTCAACAGCCGCTGCTAGCTCTGTTATAGTGAGCCATGGTCTTTTTGTTCTCCGAGTTGAAACATTTTCCACTTCGCTATATAAACTACCGTTTATGATTAACTCTGAGCTTCAGCGTCTGCTCTTAGCACCTTGGGTATGCGGTACTGGCCGTTATAGACGTGTCTGACTGGTCCCTTCAGCCTGACGTTGGTAAACTCCATCTCCCCTCTCTGGTGGCAATACCTCACCTCCAGGTCTCCATAGGGACACGACACCTTTGTCGCCCGCTCCAGGGGCCCAGCCTTGGGAGCCCGGTCAGACACCTCATCCAGACGGTGACTCCGGACCTCGTGCACGATGGCGCTCGCGACCGCCCCGGTTCCACATGCCATGATCTCACCCCGGACGCCCCGCTCGTACGTCCGGATACGAATCGCTCGTTTGTCCTCCGAGACAACCACAAAGTTGACATTTGTGCCACCAATTCTTTGATATTGATCACAATCACAGATTTTCTCACCATGCCTGATGATGTCGTAGGAATCCAAATCGGTGTCCTCAAGGAAGACCACATGGTGGGGCGAGCCTGTATCGATGAAGAATTCGTTGTATGTCAAAACTGTGGCACCAGAAATGTCCCCAAGGCCTATCTCAGCCTCGGCGTCAGCTTTGCTGTAGGTGGCAGTATGAATTCCATCGCTGCCAATGAATTGTAAATCGCTAGAGCGGAATAAACCGAGGGCGTAGGCAAAAGCAACGCTACATCTTGCTGCGTTACCTCCAAAACTTCCCTTCACCCCTGAAGCCCGATAGAAGACCATCTCAAAGGTGTAGCCTTGGTACTCCTTTACTTCCACTAGCCCGTCCGATCCTATCCCGAATCGCCGGCAGCACATTGCTCTTATCAGGGTCTCATTTTGTAGGTGTTCGTCGTATTCACCGTTAGTGTTGTAGATCATGATCAAATCGTTCCCCGCTCCATGGTATTTGGAGAATTTGATGATGTCCTTTTCCACCTTGCCTAACTTCACGTCCTGAGGCATTTTGGCAATCTGTTTATCTCCAACTATATAAAGTTAAACTGTAGAAGCCTACACCAGATTCAGGCTCTAGATGTTCGTTGATCCGGATGAGAAGTTTCAAAAAGCTAAGGTATTCGGACTAACTTGCTCTCCTTTCTCCCAACTTGTCAACTGTGTACCTTTGTAGGCTCATTGACGAAATCCAGGCGTTACGGTCAAGATCTGTAACCCTAATCTTGCAATAGATCTGTTTGCATAGAACATTACCTATAGTTCCATTACAACGTAAGTACATAAACATACACAGAAGTGAAAATGACCTGGAAGTTATAAACTTGTAAAAAAAAAAAAAAGACTCAGTTTAAGATAGAGTAGATCTTTAGGTCAGATATGATACAGGGTAACAGGTGGATCTTATAGATTTTGGTGCGGTAAGAGCAGGAGCGGAGGGGGGGCGGGGGCGGATGGGCCTTGCCCCCCCCCCCCCCCCCCCCCCCCCCGTTAAATCATGTTTGATGGGCCCCCTCCCCCTCTAGCAATTTCTGTATCCGCCCCTGAAGAGAACCGAAAAATTCTGGCTATTCGCATTTATTTTGTATAGTGTAGTAAAGTAATGTGACAAACATATTATAATGATATTAAATAGATTGATCAAGTATAGAGACATGGGGAAATGACCGGGTCTACCGAAGATCAAATTATTCGAGAGCGAGCCTGGAGAATCTGGATGATAGCATTACATCGGAAAAGGCAGGTATTAATTCTGGGGGAATGGGTTAATTGTCCTACCGCACTTAAATCACTTTGAGGGTAAACATTAAGTACAAGTATTGTCCCCTTTTGATTGATAAAAAAATTTAAGTATGATTTAAGTAATCTGGGAATGTATGAACCAAAATTATTTTGAAATCCCAGCGGAATAAACTAATTTGGAATATCGGTAGTGTTAAAAACAGGCATGTGACAATTATGTACAAACAGACTATAGCTGGGGGCTTACTGATCTGTGGAGTGACGGTAATCCCGCTGAGGTTAACACCGGTCATATGAGCGGCTAATCTGATCCACCAAGCAGATTACTGCACTAAAAGCCCACTTATCAATAAACACTTTCAACAGGACACGAGCACTAAGCTCCACATCTTCGCATGATCACCAAGGTATAAATGTTTTGATGTACTTCAGACACCATACAATATACAACACAATAAGTTGTAAAATAAAGTGCTTATTTGAGGTCATACTGTGTTAAAGATGAACGCCCGCACTGATTTTATTAATTGTTCATTTTGTTTATTGGTAAGTTTCAATGTTTATGGTTTTTACAGCGGGGACGACTGCGACACATTTTTGATTTCACTGTTGAATTTTTTTTTTACAATATAACACTGTACAGATCATCCTATTGAACAATCACTGACGCAAATCATAAGGAGATAACTATTTATTGTATATCTAATACTCAACAATCATCGTTTTACAGCTTATCATTTCAAGTGCACAGGGATCATATACCATTAAAAAAACTTCTATAGAATAAATTAAGACGACCTATTTCATCAATAGTAAGTAAAATATGAGGGAATGTTGCTAACCATGAATATACTTATCATTTCGATTTCAGACCGTCAGACACAGCTAGTGTTAAGTCAGAGATGCCACTCCTGACTGAAAAACACTTTAGGAAACACTTTACCTATTTTTTTCTGGAAGCAACTATTAGGGAAACAACCTTTAGGAATAGAGTCCAGACATTGAATTTGTTATTGATTAGCTTGAAAGAGACAAAAACATACTCTAAAACATATATTTTGCAGTGTACGAAAAATCAGTTGTGCTATCCAAAATCACCAAAAAGTCGGAAATCCTACAAAAGTAGGAAAAATGGCATCTCTTGTTAATTTTCTGGACCCCAATATGGTGTTATTCGCGAATAGGCATTCCCAAAAAGGTGGCAACATCCTCACGGTAAGTCAGGACGCATATAAACAAACACTCAGTTGATTATATATTTTATACATAATAATGTTTCTTTTAACAATGTCATAAGGGATCCGTCCATTATTAATGTACACACTTGAAACTCAAGTTTTCCACTTCTAAAAAACAGTATTATTTGAGTAAATACACAATCTTTTATTTTTTTACTTTAATCCTGTTCCCTTAACTAACATCACATCATAATTAATATGAGCATAGTCATTCATCGGTGTGTGTGCAAACTATAATCGTTTAACGTATATACAAAAATATAAAAAAGTATCAAAAAGTATTTACAAATAATTTTTACAAATAATCTTTAATTTGAAAATAGCATATGAATGTGTAGAAACCCGTGATGCTTTTGGTTACAATCACCGAAGGGGGAACGTTTTATGACTTGGTCCCAGATACGCATAAACACGCTTATGTCAAATATACATGAACTTAATAATCAGAGATAGAGCGCACCACCATCCCCGATAAATGCGCAAATTATTATGACAAAAATAATTTTCAATTGTTCAATAAACTTTCTGTTCAGGACAATCACAGTTGGAATACTAATATAAAATCATAATTTCATTCCTGTTATGCTTCCGTACAATCTTTTGGTATCTTGCAAGTTGTATTAATTCAAATTTCTTTTATCAGTTAGGGGGCTTCAGAAGTCCTTTAGAAGCAGCAAACCTGACAAGTTGCAGTCTAAAATATTTATTTTTAGGCACTATCCCTCTGCGTATTTTAACATGCTCCATAACTGACAGTAGATCCATCCCATCTTCCTGCATTAAGTAGGCACAGCATATTGAAGTACTACGATTTACCCCTCCTTCGCAGTGCACCAGAACTCGTCCTCCATAGTCTCTACCTTGGTTTATAAACCCCAATGCCATATCAAAGTGAGCCAGGATGTCATAACCTTCTCTGTCCTCACCACGAAAAAAGGCAAAGTCAACCACACCAACATTGGGAGGGTAGGGGTTGTGTTCATAGTCTTTTACTGCAGCACAGTTCAGGACATGAGTTATGCCACGTTTTTTAAGATCTCTTCGGTTGTCTGCTTGGGTAAAGCCACCCAGAAATAGGTACTCCTTAAGTTTGGCTGGAAGATTGAAAACGTCTCCATCTCCAGTAGTATCAATCTTTTCAATTTCTTCCATGTAAAATTTTTCCTCTTCAGTCATCTCCCAGTTTGTATTTCCTCTGGAGGCTGCCATGCCTATTTATCAATAAAAAAGCGGAAAATGTGCTATTTTTAGTCATAATTTTATCAAAATCTAAAATGATGTCTTCATTAGATCTGAAAATGGACAAAGTCCCGGGAATGGGCGAACCCACAATTTTTTCTCTGAAATTTTGACACTCAATTATTACATGTTCTTTGACAAAATTAAGAGTTTCATTGAATCTGCAAGCATTTGCACTCACTTTAGTGACTCTATGACAAAGCATGCTCTAATAATATGGAATTCTATGCATTCTATGAGATAATGTGATATTTTCTTACTTAAAAAAAAAAAAAAAGGAATTTAAAGGAATTTTTCACGAAAATAAAGGAAAATAAAGGAATGTTGCCTATTTTCACAAAAATAAAGGAATTTAAAGGAAATTCCTTTAAAATAAAGGAACGGTATGATGCCTGCTAACGGAAAATTCAAAATAATCAAAGCAGATGGATATTTTGCTTTTGATTTATTAATCAAGCTTTCACATCACAGTGTGTATCACCTTGTGGTTACAATAGTACATAAAAACATCGTAAGTATGTTGTTTAATAAGGAACGGTATTTGATATGATCACGTAACTCACAATCCAACGTTTACAAAATAAGGCTTGATCATGGGAAGCATTGAAAAGTGATTCCACAAATCATGATTATTCACCAACAGTTCTTATGATAAGACCCCAGAAGAGGGGGTATAAAATTACGAGATTGTTAAGGCACAATAATTTAACTACAGCCTCTTGGTAAAACTTTTTAAATTGATATCCAGTAACAATAAATTTCAAGTGGATATATAGACCCAAGGTACAAAATTAACTCTCCTGTTGCAATATAAAACAGCACCTTTTAACAATACATGCCACTAACCTTATAATCATTAATATAGCAAAAGATAACTTATCTGTAACATGCAATGATACATGCAGCATTGATTTGACTGTAGATTTACATATTGATGGTCCAGCTATGGGATCAAATTAACTTAAATTACGTCGTGCAAAAATATGCATCAATCTGCGGTATAAACCACTTAAGCAAGTAAGCTGAACCCTTTGTTTTTTCAACTGTTTATACTAGTTTTCCTCTAAAAAGAGACGTCTCAACAAAAGCTCTCCTTGACACCTACTAATGGACTATAGCCTCGTCAACTGTATGTCAAGCGTCCATCTCCGTATTTCTGTATTCATGTTTTAGGTGTCACAGAAAATTGTGTGTGAATTTTTGCTACAACACACTTAGAAATTACATGGATTACTGAATTCCTGTCAGTAGAAAACAATTACGCTCATTTTAACTCAATTTACTGTCTGACAAACGATTAATTCAAGCAAAGGTTTTACTCGAGTATTGGAGGTTTTGATGGTTCTAAGACCACTGCTGAGATACTTCGTCAAATCGAGGGCCAGTGCCAAAGATGTTCGTATCATGGGATTGGTGGGCAGACAGACTGGCACTTGTCCCTTTTTTTCGGTAGGGTTGTGAACAGTCATCCTTAGTTATTACCCTGACAGATATATCACATGATCACTTATGTAGAAAGGTATAATGGTATTACAAAACATAGAAGCTTATGCTGGTGTCTAGATATAGATTGACAATATAGATCTGATAAATCATTTAGAGATAACCCTAGTACAATGTCACCAAAGAGTTGAATAGAATGAATATTTTTCCAAATCATTTCTCAGGTGATTATATTAGTATCACATATTCGCCTTTAAAGGTCTTATGGACTTTTAGAGTACTAGATTTACACAGTAATAGGGATACAAGTCAGGTTATATAAAGAACTATAGAATGCCATTAAAATCATATCTGCAAATAATGGGAAAATGTGATCTACTGTAAAATCCTCCTTAAATCTGCAGTTTACAATCAAATATAAAGCCACATCTGTAAGCACGCATTTTGGAGGCATTTAATAGTCAAGGCTTTCTGAAAACTAGAAATCCTACAGGGAATAATTCAATTTCAAAATTGAATAATTGTGCTGCCGTGAAGGCTAACAATATGTCTAGTTTGAGGACTTCAGCAGTCCCTTGGCTGCTGCAAACCTGACAAGTAGTAGTCTAAAATATTTATTCCTTGGCAGTATTCCTCTGCAGTTTTTGATCTGTTCCATAACTGACAGAAGATCCACTTTATCTACATCCATAAGGTAGGCAATGCAAATTGAAGTACTGCGATTCAATGCTCCATCACAATGCACCAGAACCCGCCCTCCGTAATCTCTAGCCTGGTTGATAAACTCAGAGGCCATATCAAAGTGGGCCAGTATGTCATACTCTTCTGTATCCTCACCACGAAAATAGGCAAAGTCAACCATGCCAACTTCAGGAGGGTAGGGGCTATGTTCATAGTCCTTCAATGCAGCGCAATTCAGGATATGAGTGATCCCACGTTTTTTGAGGTTCTCATGGTTGTCTGCTTCTGTAAAGCCTCCCAGAAAGAGGTACTCCTTAAGCTTGGTTGGCAGAAGAAAAACCTTTGAACCTTGAGGTATCTTATTATCAATCTTCTCAATTTCATCCATGTAATATTTTTCATCTGCAGTCATCTCCAGACTTGAAATTTTTGGAGTGGTTGTCATATCTATTTTTTGATAAAGATAAAAAAAATCGTTGTTAATGTGTTCATAGTTTAAGAGAACATGAAAACCTTAATTGAAATGAAAGTCTTTATTAAGGCTGCAAAGGAAATACATTATCACCAAAGAGAAGTGAGGAAAAATAGAAAAAGCATAACACATCATGAGCAAATGATGATAGGGAAACTGGGAACAAATTCATAAATAATGCGATCTGCCACAAACTTCAAACTGGAAATTCACCCATAATGCATCATCATTTCTTGGGCAAGTACACGCAAATAAAAGTAAACAAAGAGATTCGTGTCTGGGAATAGGACAGGGTTGTTATATTGGATATCACAGAATTTTTGATAGTAGAAGATCAACATTTATACTAGAGAATGTACTGCATCAACGTGATGATACAGATTTCGTATACATAATTATTCTCCTTCAAAATGTGCTACTTTTAAGATATAATGCCTGAAGTTAACATTTAGGCTGTTTCAAAAGTCCTTTGGCTTGAGCAAACTTGACAAGTTGTAATCTGAAATATTGATTACTTGGCACGGTTCCTCTCTCTTTCTTCATATGTTCCATTACTTGCAGTAAGTCCATACCTTCTACCTCCATTAAGTAGGCTATGCATATAGTAGCACTGCGATTCACCCCTACTGCACAGTGCACCAAAACACGCCCACCCTGTTCCCTAGCCTTACTGATAAACTTTGAAGACATATCAAAGTGGGCCGCGATATCATACCCGTCCCTGTCCTCACCAGGAAACTGAGCAAAATCAATTATCCCACTGCTTGGAGGATATGGGTTCTTTTTATGGTCCCTAGCTGAGGTACAGTTCAGAACATGAGTGATACCATGTTTTTTCAGGCATGGGATATTGTTTGCCTGACCATAGCCACCCAAAAATAGGTAATCTTTCAACTTGGCTGGGAGAATAGCTACTCCCCTGAATGGTCTTGCAGAAATCTTCTCAATTTCATCCATATAATAACTTTCTTCTTTAGTCATTTTCCGTTCTGCCAAAGTTCCGTTTCCCATTGTGGTTGCCATCTGTATTTGAAATAAGAATTAAGATAAAAGCGTTAGTTTAAGCGTTAATAAGAAAGCGTCAAGAAGATTTGAGCAGACAATTTTCAACGTAGGAAAATCTGAAGTGTTCGTCTTCTGAAATATAAAACAACAGTCTACTTGCATCAATAAAAGCTTTTTCAGAAGCAAAATAAAGTAAGCAAATTAGAAAAAACAAAAAGACAACCTTCACTTTTCAAAACCTTGCATGACCGGGTAACACCTGGCCTTGAACAATGCCCCACGATTTTGTTGAACGACCACCCGCAGCCCCATCCCCACTCCCATTTTCACTACTGACTAGACACAACCAGGACCCTTGCTGCCAGACATGAGGGGGGGGGGGGGGGGTGCCGTAAACCTCCTTCTGTATGCACTTTAAAATGAGACGAGTCTAATGACAAATTAAAGAAAAATTACCTTTAACCGGTTCACTAAACAGCTATTCTCACCTGTCTTTGTTTACCCTGGAAGTTTCCAGAGTTGACCTGAACTGGAGACTTGGATTCTGATGGACGCTCACTTTGGTTATCAGATTCTATTGCAGTGCCTTCCAGAATTCTTGAATATTAAAACAGGAGAGAATCATGTTATGAGAGAAAGTAATGCTGGTCGTTCCGAAATGTTGAAATAGCTGAGAAATTCAAATCCACGCATTCATGAACAAGCTGTGTAGATTGATATGTGACTCATTAGGTTCTGTGAAACATCCCAAACAAACGAACTTCCTGTCCATAGACTCAATGCTTAGGAATTCTTAATTCTTAAGCATTCTGACTTCATATTTATTTGGCAATAATTTAATGTTTTATTGCCCTTAATTGCTGAAAATACGAGAATTTATTTTTTACCCATATTTTCATGCTAAACCTTTATTCTATCACTGGCAATTAGTCATAATAATCCCTACATGCATAAAGGAAAATAAAGCATCATTTTCTTCAATTTACCATGAAGCCCCCATTTACCATGTAGCCCCTATTTTCCAAATACTAATTTTTGTTCAAAAATCAATATTTAACCCTTTTCTGCCTAATTTTCTGAAAAAAATCGTCAAATTTCATTATTTGTCCACTTTACCTGAAATATGTCAGGTCACGTGACCTAGAGCACATGACCAGGAAATGATAATTCCATAATTCCAATAAGGTATAAAAAAAATTTGTCAACCCTGATTTTGTTTAAATTTTTTTTTATGATTTTTATTTTATGATTCTTTTCTTCTAAATCTGAAATAATTGACTAGAAAAGTTAGGGACAGTATAGGACAGTATGCCATAAAATATTCCAAATAGATCTATCCCCTAAAAACATGTTTAGCATCTAAAATACATGCCCTGAGCATCTTAGACTTATTGAAAAAAATAATTACACATTTCCTTTAAAAAAAGGTGGGATAACGCCAGACATTTAGAGTAGGTAGGGTTACCAGAACACTTTTTTTTTTTTGCCTTATTTCTGATGGGGAAGAAAAAAAGAAAATAGGCTCCTCACTCAGCGGTCTAGAAATTATCTTATTCCTTCATTTCACTGACTTTAAACAATTTAAAGCCTGGGAAACAACTGAGGATGTGCTAGGTCCGCTGAGGGAGTAAATGGACTCTGGAATGGGCCTACATCCTACCATGACTCACTGAAATATGACGAGGGCTGACTCAACACCTCTTCTCAGACTTCTGATATCCTGAGTCCTGACCTAAATTCGACCAGATTTTCCAACTTGAAATTCTACAGATAGACCTTATGAATACTTTAAAATTCTACGCCAAACTGATGTCACGATTCTATTGAAGATATCTATGTGTGTACCAGGTTGTGACATTGCTGTACGCTTGGATATTCACAGAGTTCTTAAGTGAGAAATACAAACAAGTTGAAGTAAACACACCCACCATCAACCAAGAACCCGATGCAAATGTTCAGCCGCGCACTTGCTTTACACTTTACGTCTCGCTGGTTCCCGTTGGTACGACTGAAAAATATGCTGGTGCCCGCCGCTCTCAGCGCTAGGAGGACACGGCGTGAGGAACTGCAGGCCCAGCCTAATCTTTCCAGGGATCTGATTGGTCGAGAGGCGGTCACGTGACCCCGAATTAGCCAAAATCTGACGAACTCGGGGTTGGGTTCAACCTGCGCCCTGTCGTGACGTTCAGCGATAGCGTGAGTTCGAGGCGCGGATCCCAGCGTACTGAAAAACAGGTGGTCTACTTCGAGAACCAGCGTACGGCTACCCAAACATCCGGTTCGTGTCCGAGAGTGCAATTGTTTTTTCATCTTTTGTAAATTTCTCTTATTTCCAAAAGAAAATATGGAACTAAACCCACACATTAAACCGGTAAGTTGATTTAGATACCATAGTGCATGTTTACAGAGTGTTGATTGATAAATTAACCGTAAGATCGCCGTGTTTTTATCAACTCGTCTAACGTTTCTGTGACGCACGACAGCACCGAACTCTTACGTTTTAGTCTTTAGAAATTCTACTGAGTTCGGTGACCGTGTCAATAAACGGTTAGTGTCTTCAGCTGTCTCTGCAAATATGAAATAAAGAATGTCAAGGTAATAACCTCTTAAGTCGATATCCAACCACTGATGTATTTTTTAATATTTTTTGTTTATTCTTTTTTTTTTCAAATAGGCAAATGTCAGTAATGACTAGAATGAGTCTGGCTTCGTTAACATGAATTGTAGAACTAGTGTTTTATACTTGGTAGCCGATTGACACTCCCCTCCCCTTTACTCTGACATACCTTCCTGCATTGTTTTCTTTCAAATTCAGAATAGGAAACATCCACTGGTTTAATTTGCATTCTTTTAAATTATAAAAATAGTTTATAAATATTTGCAGTGGCGGACCCAGCTTTCTCAAGTTTCTGAAAAGATGGGGGGGGGGGGGGGGGGGGGGGGCAATAAAAAAGGGACCCTTTCTCAGAATTTTACTTTAAAACAATCTATATTTGGCCAAAATGGGAGGGGGGCGCTCCTGCCAAAAGGGGAGGGGGCGCCCTAATAAATCCGCCACTGATTTGCGTGTGTGATTTATTTAGATGAGGGTCCTGGACTTTAAGAAGGTATGACCACCACTGTATGGAATTCAGGCTGGGGGACGAATTCCAATTTTCTATTACCCCCCCCCCCCCCCTAATCCCTAATGTAATATTTTTTTTAAAAAACCACAAAGAAACTAAAACAAAGACACACAAAAAACGCCAGTCAAGAAAAGGGACAAATAGCAAACTCCCACAAAATGTAAGAAAGGAATGAAATTAAAAATGGAGGTGGGGAGGTTGGAGAGGTAGCCCTTGATAAACACGGATGTAAGTTTTACGATTTTTGTCGGATTTCAGTGTGTTTTTTTAAAATTATCTCCAGCGCCCCCCAACAAGTTTCACAAGCTGTTGTTAAGAACACTTTTCAAAATATTTTAGGATACATTCAGATTTTCTCAGCAGGGGTGGACAGAACCACGGGCCCGGGGGGCCCAAGGCCATTAAAAACAGGCCGGGCCCCTAGATTTTCTGGCCAAGGGGCCCGACTGGCCCCTAGAAAATCTTGGATAACAATTACAGATTTCTATATATTTTACAATAAAACATAATGTTTTCAAAGACAATCTGATTATGTATATGTGAGGGCCCCTAGATTTTGGTGCGGGCCCCTAGATTTGGAAAGCTGGGGGCCCGACTGGCCCCTGGATTTTTAGACTTATGTCCACCCCTGCTTAGTGATATGTCCTATTATTTCACCGTCCATAACTTACATACCTGGATAAAACACGCAGATACCTTACATTTTGCTCTCCCCAAAACTAGTCATAATGGGTCTAGTCAGGTGTGCCTAGTCAAATGGATTAGCCCAGATGACCAAGGTGAATTCCTTCCCCCAGAACTAAAGTAACAAAAGAAATTTAAAAATTCATGTTGTCTGTTCATTACAACATTTTCTGCAGGAACCCGCTCTACCAGCTCCCCCTGACGACGAGGATGTCGGTATTGACGAATGTCGACTATGGATTGGGAACATTTCTACACAAGTAACAGAGTAAGTTTTTATCAGCTGTCACTTAGATATTAAAAAGATTGATATTTTACCATACTGTAAAACCCCTCATTTAGTCCGCACCCTATATAAAACCGGACCCTTACTTTAGAGTATAATTTGGCTATTGTTTTCAGAACCATTTATAAAAAGTAGTGTCCAAACTAAAAGAGTGTGGAAAACTCTAATTTACGCCCAATCCCCCAAAGATGAGACCTGATAAGCTATTAAATCCGAAATTAACCCTTATTTAAGCTGCGGCTTGTATTGTACTTAGGTTTCAAAACGTACTCAGGACTGATAACTTTCCATACAACCAATTTCAATAGGACACCATAGTTAGCCACTTAATGCGTATCTCATTTGCTTTCAGATTCACGCTACTAAAGGTGCTACAGAAGCATGGGCAGTTGAAAAAGTTCGATTTCTTGTATCACAAAACTGGACCCGAGCAGGGGAAACCCCGAGGATACTGTTTCGTCACTTATGAAACTAAAGAGGTTGGTTTGTGGTGTTTACTCTTATAAATAATTACAGTGTTAACTATAATATAGTTTACTTGTGCTAATAAACTACTTATTCATAGCGTAGCCACTTGTTAATTAAACTTGAAAATATCGGAGATTTCCTGACTGTATATAGAATTAATTTCCCTCCGTCCAAATTGGTTTGCATTCAAATGAGAAGACAACATTATGGTATTTATAGTTTAATCATACTTTATTTATTATTCTAAAGGAAGCTGAAAAGGCAAGGAAGTTGTTGAACGGAAAGCTGGCCCTAGACAGGCGGCTAGTCGTTCGGAATGCTCACTTGGATAAAAGGGTGTGTATTTTACAATCCATATTAGAGTTATGTTATATTTTCATTGTATAGAGGAGCTATCAAATTATGATAACCTCGGGTATGTTATCCTAGATAAAACTTGGATTATATATATATATTTTTTCTCCCATTTAAAGAAATGTAAAACATACAGTAACAGGGGCGGATCCAGGAATTTAAGTCCCGGCGCCTCTCCAGGGACAACAATTTTTCATTGAAAAAAAAAACTTTGGTCAAGAAAAAAAGGGGGGGGGGAGGGAGGGCGTGCGCCTCATGCGCCCCCCTCTAAATTCGTCTCTGAGTAAATATTTTCAACATAATGAATGAATCACATTAATAGGAAAAATACACCCTTACCTGTCTAATAAGAATAAGTGATGTGAGTCGCACATTATAACCACCATAAGCTTTTTTTTCCCAAAAAAAATCACTGCTTTCCGTCTATTCACATTTTTGTCCTTCTTTTCAAATATGATTCATCTCACAATACATAGGAAGAAGAATTTATGAAAAAGAAACCAAAGAAGGACTCGAAACAACCCGAGCTGATCAAGAGTACGCCCGAGCTTACGTAAGTAGTCAATATTTCGCCAGTGTTTTCATAGAGCCGTCCTTTAATTATGCACATAGTTTTTCTGAAATTTAGATACCCATTCCCCTCGAGCTAGACTTAAACAGGCAGGGATGTAAGTTTTCAGATTTTAATCTGATTACAGATTTTTTCACATCATCACCTCAAATGAAAATTTTCAAACTGAATTCCTTACATGACTTTTTATAGCAGTTTAAGATTATTCTAACATTTCTCTCTGAGGTTTCAGATTTTTTCATTAACCCTGACTTACATCCTTGAACAGGGATATACGCATGTATCTGATCATAATGGAAGGTCAGATTTGACTGTCCATAGGGTAGAAACAAATTCATGAGAAAGCTAAATATAAAAATACGTCTGAAAAGTTTTGTGGGGTCAACTTGATAGTAACGATGAATGGTAAATTTTGGAATTTCGCTTAAGTGAAGAACTTTCGTTCCAGAATAGACTGTGACGTCCGGTCCCAAAATAGTCCATTTTATAGTTCCTTTATACAACTAAACGAATCATTTAAAGTCCGATATCTGACATATTTTTGAACCTCTTAGAAAATTGATTTCGGTACCCCCCTTCTGTCTCGATAACAGGACGGAGACAAAAATCAGGGCTATCGAGGCCAAGCTGCGTATGATGGAGGGGAGCCAGGAGTCCGCGGCCACCTACATCCCCCCGCCGCGACAACCCGTCTCCATCACCACCCTGGCCGCCGCAGCAGCCGCCGCCCCCAGCAAACCGTCCCACTCCAGGCCCTACCAACCAGCACCCAGGAGGAGACAGAACAGACCCTACAACCGCAGATAACACCCACACAACGCCTAGTTTCTCAGCGCTGTTGAAAGGGGGAAACACACTCAAGGATTTTTTTTTCGGGGCGGGGCGGGGATGGGGGGATGGGGTTAGAACTACGCTTATTTCTTTTCGTAAAAGATAGAGCTATTATGCTAATCTGAGTGTTTATGATAAGTGTCTAGTGATAAGTGATTCGTCTAGCACATGACATGCATTTAGATCATACAATCACCCTTTTGTTTTTTCACGGCGATAACATTACTTTTTGTGACATATAGTCACTAATCATGAGACACTTATCATAATACAACGGAGTAGCCGAATCAGTAAAAAATATGGGTCCTGAAGTGTTATGACACTAGTGCTAGAGCTGGGAACGCAACAAAAATAGTTGCTTTAGCCGGGATTTGATTTTCTAGTTGTGTAACAGGTTTTTGTCATAAAATAATGTCGAATCTGGTTTTACTGGTACGTAGTAAGTGATGTAGCTGTGATGCTTCTATGTAAAGCGTATAAATGTGTGTGTCAAGTTTGTCATTAGTCACCATAATATTTATTCTGACCATCATATCAATTCTTTTATTGTCGTTGGCTGTACTTTGTATGCATGTATTTGAAACTAAATCATTCAAGTTCATAACTTCTTAAGAGGAAGAAGTGTCACCACTCTACTACCTCTTAATGTATTCAAATATACTATGAACAAAACTGCCATTTGAATAGCATAGGTTTTATTCTGTGACAACCCAATACTTATGTTGATATTAAGAATATTTG
Source organism: Lepidonotus clava (assembly GCA_936440205.1). Taxonomy (NCBI): domain Eukaryota; kingdom Metazoa; phylum Annelida; class Polychaeta; order Phyllodocida; family Polynoidae; genus Lepidonotus; species Lepidonotus clava. Next base: position 34,347,536 of record OW387143.1, read on the forward strand.
AAGGAATAAACACCGAAATCGATACTTTTCTCTGACCAAACTTTTTGAAATTTTTGGTAACGTTGCATAATGGTTTTCATAAGAAGTTAATCAACTTTGCATGTTGACACCATCTATCAATCTCTTTGAAATCCAACAAGTCTCAATGAATCTCTTAATCTCCCGGTTATTTCAACCGTAAGAGCTTGTGATAAAACTTGTACTTGACATTATGGGTTTACCAACCTCAAATGACTATCAATGTCCTGGATTTGAATCAGATTTCATCCAAGTGTATATCAGAGAAGTAACTCAGGGAAACAGCCTAAATAAATGCTAGTAACTGTTTCAGTGTCATAAACTCCTCAAACAATTCCTTTAAAGTGTGTATTACAATTTATAGAACCAGCGGAACATGTCTCACAATGCTTACATGTAACTTTTTGTTCTACAATTTTAAATATTCTTTTTTAACTCCAATAAAACTAAAGAACTCGACCTCAAGTGATTTCTTTAAAATGATTTTATTGGTATGTTTGAAGCATATACTTTACACTGTACATTCGTATGAAATGTTCTTGGAATCAAACTATGAATATCGTAAGATGACAGATAAAATAACAATATATGTAAGAATAAATAAAATTGTATACCTTTGTAATAAATCTTCAAAATAAATCTAAGTAGACTTGTTTGTTTGCATCATTTCTCTTAAGAATACACATGTTAAAATTCCAACACTAGTCATGTATTTCTTATGAGATACCAATATCAATACGTGCATTAGATGGAGAAATTTGCCCTTATTCTTATCGATATCACACTTAATGAAATGGCTTATACAACATGAGACTATGATGCCCCTTGAGTCCTTGGTAGGTTTGACATCGATGATTGCCTAAGTAGACTTGTTTGTTTGCATCATTTCTCTTAAGAATACACATGTTAAAATTCCGAGACTAAGCCATTTATTTCTTATGAGATACACGTATTAATATGTGCATTAGATGGAGAAATTTGCTCTTATCCTTAACGATATCACACTTCATGAAATGGCTTATACAATATGGGACTATGATGCCCCTTGAGTCCTTGGCAAGTTTGACATTGATGATTGTCCCGGAGAATGCGTCCCAAGATTTTGTGTCTCTTTCTTCAGAACTGTGAGAAGTGTTTGGGAGCTCTCCAGGATCTGAAGAATAAAACAATATTCTCAGGTCAGTGTATGCCCTGTGTTGATACAAAACTGAGCCTATTGAAAATGGACGGAAATTTGTACCACAGTCCTCAGTGCTACCTCAAACCCCTCCTGTTCTTATCAGTGAACGTCTAAAATTTCGTGTGGTACAACTTTCCGCCCATTTTATACACCACAAATAATGCAAGGAAATAAAATGTGAATATCAAAATCTTAAGGATATATTATGTTAGTTTAATGGAACCAGTAAAGGCAGGAACATGCTTAGCAGCTAATATGCCAAAATGGGCCTACAGGAACATTTAGTTGCGTGAAAAGGAAAACCAGGAAAACAACCTCCAGGTTGACCCCCATAAAAAACAAGAAACCCATGAAGGTAGATCGTAAACGATCTAGAGTGAAAAAAATGCAAAAAAGGCTGGTTGATAGCACTTGACCCCCGACAGCTTTGGCGGGAAGCAAACACGCATGCTCAGAAGGAAACTCCCGACTGGCCTATACCCCCTTACCGCGACGGACGGGCAGTGGCCCGCCCGCCCGGCCCAGCAGCGGCCGGCCTGGCCCGGCCTGGCCCGGCCCGGCCCAGACCCCCCCCGGGGGGGTCCGGGGGTGTCGTCCATTTACAGTATAATAAGAAGGCCTGCCTGGTCGTGGTTGCTTGGGCGCACGGACGGTGGTATAGGAGGGAGTCCTATTGGTCACTCAGGTCGACCAATGAGTGTACAGCAGACGGTGGCGGCCCGGACTACTAAATTACGTTGTAATTGACTACTAAAACACACAGGTGAGAAATCTATGTCCGCGGAGGGCTGCAGTACTCTCCGCGCGAAATTCGCACCTTCCCCTCACACCCCAGCGGGTCACGGCTGACTGCGCGCACGGACGGTTGTACAGAAAGGAGTCCTATTGGTCAATCAGGTTGACCAATGAGTGTACAGAAGGCAGCATGGGTCCGAGCCCCATGTGTTAGGGAGCCAACCAACCCCAATCACTTACCCCCCACACTCACCTCACCTTACCGTCCGTGTGCAGGCACCGTGAAGGTGCGACCAAAGTGTAATTGGCTGAACAAAAGAAGGGATTGTCAGTCAATTGACTTACACAACTTTCCGTTATGCAGTCAAGGGAACACAAAGGATCGACATTCGACTCTTACTAGTGAAAAAAATGTTATCCATTCACGCAAATACATCAATTCAAATCCATTTTTTTCACTAAAAAATCAAATTGTTAGTCCAAAACTTTACCTTCATATAAGCCGACTCAGTCTCTGCGATTGTTCTGTCAAACTCGTTTCTGGATGCCATCTTTTTGCTGAGGCTTTCATTGATCTTGGCTAGTCGCTCTGTCAATATACGGATGTCATTCTGAATCTTTCTCTTTTCTTCCTCTTCTTCAATGATTTGCTTGTGAAGGTCATCTCGTTTAGAGCACAAATCCTCTATACCTGGAAAGACAATCGACATTGATTTTATCCCCATAATTTACAGACAAAATTTGCCAAAAGCATGTAAACCTATTTACATATGTGGAAAAATATATTTTGTAAACATCCAAAATTACATACCTATATAATTCTTTGTATACGAAGAAGTCTATGTACATGGCTTTAGCTACTCATTTTGGCTGGACATAGTTTTTATTTTATTTTACTTTTCAAATGTTTTTAAAAATATTTTTTCCCCATTATTTTCTACAAATTGAACCAGGACCTATATGTATATCATCTGAGAGAGTTCCCTGCATAAGAATATTTTCATTGTCCAAAAGTTAAAATGAGAAACATAAAAATTGAGTGAGATATCCACCTTCAAAAAAATCAAAGTTAAGAAATACACTTCCATTTCATAAGTCATTTTCTTTTAAATAAAAAACAAGAAGCAGAATAGCTACAAAGTTTCGCTCATGCATAAGTGATGGTCATCCCTCAGAAAACTGAAGCCCCTCCTAATACCAGAAGGCTATGTGTAATATGGGCTATAGGTGCTGACCATCTCCACCACTCCTGCTGTTACACACAGCTCAGGGAGGGGTTTAAGATAGGGCTACTTCTAGGTCCCTGCATGTAATGCCATACACCTAGCACTGAGTGACCTATCACTGACCCACCTGGAATTGCCCACCTTCAGGTGACAGTGGAGGTCCTAATGTGAAGGGTGAGGACTCTTCGGCTCAGGTAATGGTTATGTAACCCACTTCTGGCTTCTCACACTACCTGATTCTAACAACCATTGTAGGACAATGCCCTTCAACTGCTGAACATGAGAATGTGTTACCAGTCATTGAGAACAAAGAGAATTAAATGGCTTAAGACATGACTGATGGAAGGAGTCCCCACCATTAGCTACTATACTATATAGATATTATCAACGATAGTACAAAGGAAAGACTAATGACTGGATTACATTTTTCGTGATAACGTCGTTAGGGGCGCCCCCGTATGAGAGTCTGTGCAACCCGTCACAAGACGGCTGCCGTTATTACCGTTTTTGTGACGTCATTGCCGTTTGTTTACGTTACAAACTGTCGATGACACCACGAAAACGGTAATAACGGCGGCTGTCTTGTAACAGGTTGCACGGACTTTCATAGACGGCGCCACTAACGACGTTACGAAAATCCCTTAGGCGACGGCCGCACTTGCCCATCTTTGTGTAGCTATATTATTTTTGACATTATAATAAGAAGACACTATTATGGAGTATGAGGACGGATATATTGAACTCTGGGCTAATTGGCCCGTGCCCTACAATACTATATAGATATTATCAACGATATTACAAAGGAAAGATTAATCGTTGAGATGACCTAACGGGCGCGGGCCGAAATTGACCCAGAGATAAATATATCTAACCGAATACAACATAACAGTGTCTTCTTTATTTTATGTGGTGGCTAAACACCTGAAAAATCATCAATTTTCATAAAGCAGTGATGTAGTAGCATTTTTGACTCTTGTAAGACGTATGGGCATGGAGTGACACTAGAGAGCAAATATTTGGCTAGTAGTGGAGGTAATACCACCATAATTATCATGTAGTGTTTAGTTGGAGACTGCGATTTAAAGGGAGCCAAAACCAATATAATTGACCAATTTTCCAAAACTGAGATAAGTATAGAAATATGTTAGATGAGTCCAGTTAAGGTCAGTGGTAAAGTATTAGCTGTGAAAACTAGCTCAAACTGAAGTAGATTGCCACAAGAGATGGTAATATGCACATTTGTTTGTAAACAAACCCTATTTTTGTGGATCCACATTAATTGATTTGAGCAAGAAAAACGTGTTTCTAATGATTTTTTTTTACCATATTTCATGGTTTAGATTTTAACATTCGCCTTATAACGGTCCGCCGATTCGGGTGTATATTTTGCGTGACACTGCAGGGCCAAAGCAGTCTCCGGCCTATTCTTGAGCATTGGGGGCGCCCTTCTTTCCTCAATAATTTCAACAAATCTGAGAACTTAACTAAGATTTTCTAATATGTGAAAGATGACCTCATAGGCTTTCGATTGGTATTATTTTTTATATTTACTTTTCGCAATTTTGATTGTTAGTGACCAAAACAAATATTTTAACATTGCTGGCATAGGGTGGGAACCTGCTCCGAAGCAAAGGATTTCGGGTAATCTGGAGGAACAGTAATACGGCGAATAGGCCAGGGCCCGACGGCTCGTAACTACGTAGGATGATTAGGACACACTGTCATAATTACCTAAAAGCCCCTAATCATCACCTTAATCTACCTATATAGTTAGATTAAATATTTGGTCGCTAATCATGATTAAGGGGAATGTGATTAAGGTTAGACCAATGAGAATGCTTGTTTCAAATGCTGTAGGGCCAGTTACGAGCCGTGTCTCCTAATCGTGATTAACTTGTTGTGATTATCCTACCTAATTTAATTACGGACGTTCGACGTGATTAGCGGTGCTACGAGCCGTCGGGCCCAGGAATAGGCTCAAGGAATGGATTTCCATGATTATTTGAGTTTGGAAAATTTCATTGAATTTATTGGTTTTGGCTCCCTTTAACTTAAGCTAAGGTTGTCAATTTCAATTTAGTAAATTTTACTTGTGTTGGGAATTCTGAGGCTCTCTGTCTATACTCCGTAAGCGGGTTTGGATCATCTGTATGTTCGAGGCAAGAATGACGCTCTGCAGCGTTGCGAAACTTGCGTATATTCGCGTCTGAAAAAAGATGCTCGACGGAGATTGTTCCCCCCAACTTCCGGTCTCTCGTTGCCTCGAACGTTCAGATGTCCCAAACCCGTGTACTCGGTATAGCCCTTTTTCTTTTTTGGCCTCAGAAAAAAGCACAAAATCTGACATTTAGAACTTCATAACTTTCTAAATATCTAGAGTTCAGTAAGTTAGAAGAAAAATCCAAAAACCATTGGAATGCTTTAGTTGAGGTCTATCATTATCTGATGAAAAAAATGACTGAACAATAAATTGATTTTTTAGCCTGTCCACCCTATTTCTGCAGCAGTTTCAAGGAATCAAGCCCAGAGTCAGAGTCAGAGACAGAGAGTTGGTGGATATTTTGACCCTCTTCTGACTTACATTTCACAAGTTCATTGTTGTAACTTTGTAACGCTGCTCCTTGTTGGGACATTTTGAGACAGCAACGCTAAACCTCCACGTATTCTCCTTCAAAATAAATCGAATCCTCCACCGCGCTTTGACAGGCAGCAACCGTTTTGTTTAGGCAAGTCGCTCTGTGTATTCGTCACACACTTTTGTGTGTGACGTCATGATAGTCTGTGCACATTATTCGCTGGTCTTGAAAAGCTGTATTTGAAAATATTTGGGTTTGCGGGAACCAGCACTCATCTTCTCCAAACAGAGTTCTGCTCATTGTTTTTAACCAAGGATCAGCTTAGAGAGTGAAGTGCCGTAGCTGATATTCGGCGATCGTCTATGCTGTAAAAGTGTAAGTCAGCAACGAACCAGCGAACAGGCACGATACGTCTTGAAAACGCTCACGTTTATTTGCGCAAATCCAAATTATAACAGTCTACAGGTATGTATGACAGCATTTTGGATTCTGCGTTACCTCCAACCTTTATTAGGTTTAAAATCTGATTGAAATATTGGAAGGTGTGCCAGATTTTTCATGTAAATATGAAGGGACCTGAATTATCGCTCAACACTGCCATTGGCATTGCCAGGCCATACTAGGGTGCACTGTGGCAGTTAGACCCACCTCCACTTTTTAGACCCACCAGGCACGATCATGGGCCCGCCATTTGACTGGTCGGCTGCACTTAGCCTTGTGCCAACATGGACAGGTGCCCCCTCCACAAACTGAGTGAGGAGTAGCGACGAGTTAGCCTTTTAGGTATGGACCCTATTGATGTAGAAGATGAGAGGGATATTTATTCAGAATCAGATTGCTACCCATTCTCGCAGACGGGCGGACTGGTCGTCTGATACCAGCACCCTTTGCCTTGGACACTTCTCCGCGCCAGACACCAGTCACCAGTGAACGTAGCAACAGGCTCCGCCCTCGTCGTGGAGGGGAAATCTGCATATTCATGAACTTTTCCTTTTGATCTTCCCCTTCGTGACGAGGGCGGAGCCTGTTGCTACGCCACTGACGTCAGCCCGACTGCGAGAATTACAACTTTGACTGGCATGACTGACAGAATGCACCCTGAAACTATCTGTGACCCGTTGCGCATGTGCAGTGAGGCGGACGGTAGATGCATCCTGGGTGGTGGGTTTATCCTGTGACAACTCTATACAGAGCACCCAATCAGAAGCTAGCCTTCCTTTTGGATATTTTCCTATGCACAGACATAGGGGTGGCATGTTAGCATAGAGGTGGGCTAGAATACCCAGGGTACAGAGCAGATATAAGTGGAGGTTGTAGGGGTTGTGTAGGTAGTATGGAGGGGTAGTACATGGAGTGGGGTATGAGGAGGTTGGAATACCCAGGTTATTCACTACTTGCACGCATCCGCCATGTTGGTATATCCCAGGGGATTCCATACCTCAAAACGAGGCTAACTACCATCCATGTTTCTCCTCAATGGTAAGCCTACCTGCGATAATAGGGCAGAAATGCTTCTCCAAGAGACCCAAGACCAAAGATATTATTTTTTCTAGTCAGATATTGTAGAACTGTAGTCAATCTTAGGATAATTGGGGGAAATAGACTAAATGCTTCAATATTTAAGAAAGTATTGTTAACTCTCTTATATTGAATTATAAAGAAAAAATGGACGTCACAGTTTGAAGCCAGTACCATAAGCACTATCTTTCCACTCTTGCTTAAATTGCAAAGACCAGATTTCTTTCTTCATCATACACCCCAAATGTTTATATTCTAACACGTACTGGTGAATAGCCAGGCTTAATTCGCGTTGTTTGTGTCATAGGCCCCTATTTATAGTTATATTTAGAGTGGCTTTCACGCCTGTCCAGCTCCTCGCCTCGTTATGAGGTGTGAGCGACGGTGGCGCCCCAGGTCCGTGCAAGTGGTGAATGGAGGGTGCATTTGGGGGGGTAGTATAGACGTGCACATGACGTCACATCCCCCAAATTCTTTACAACGGATAGCTGATTTACAGTATTTTAAGGACCTGCAGGCTAATTTTGACTAATTTTGTCAACAAAATCCATGGATAACCTATAGAAAATAAACAAATGGAGGGGGTATTAGGAGTAGTCTACAGGTAGTGTTGAGGAAGGCCATGCCAGCAATGAGCATAAGGGAATAGTGTAGCAGGATTCCCGCACCGTCCAGGATTCACATACCGTGCATGCGTGCTGGGGTTAAGATATTCTCAGGGCATGTTTGTGTCAGGCATGCCAGTCAAAGTTGTTACATCACTAGGATTCATACCTAAAAGGCTAACTCGTCCCTAGTCCTAGTCTGTGGAGGGGGCACCTGTCCAGGTTAGGCCAAGGCTAGGTGCAGCCGACCAGTCAAGTGGCCCGTTATGGCGGCCGGTATCTGAATCCTGGCGGCACGGCAGTCCTTCCACAATAGGGCTCAATATTTGAAAGTATGCTGGTCCTTGCCGCTCTCCACTAGGCGGACTCGGCATGAAAGACTGCAGGTCCATCCCGGAGCAGATCAGGAGTTGTAGCTGTGGGGACCAGCGTAATTTGCAAATAGACCCAGGATACAGGGAGCAGAGACCCTGGATCTAGTTAAATTGCAACTTTAGACCCAGGGTATAGTCTGTAAGGCCTCAAGGCAGATCTCCAAGGCTCTACCTGGCTCCATTTTGGAACTCCATACCCTGGGTACGCTACCCCCTAATAGAGCCTCCATACCCTGGGTATACTTCCCTTCCATACCCTGGGTATACACTACCCCTCCGTGCCTTGGGTATACAGGGTTCTTCCTAGAAAAAGATTCCGAGTATCAAATGCCCCCCTTATCCTCAGGGGGGCATTTTTTTTTTTAAATTATGGGCTATTTTTACCATATCTTATCTAAACTTGTCTTAAGGCAGAGAGAGATTGTCAGAGTTAGCCTCCTGGTAGACTAATGTGGGCATAAAGTAACAAATATCAGAAATTCGACCAACTGACAATCTTATCAGCTCCAGCCATAGGCTATTAGTACTAATAATCAGTTGATACATTGTTAATGTTATTATATTTTCAGACCTGATTCAGGATGTCGATGACGGAGAGATGGGTCAGCGACCGGCTGCATGACATCCTGGGAATGTCCGACAAGTACATCGCGCAGTTCATGGTGGGCCTGGCAGGCAAGGCATCAAGTGGTGCTGATCTTGTGGACAAGTTAAAAGAAACAGGCACAGTCGATGTAGACCAAAATATGGTCACCTTCTTGCACGAGCTATACACAAAGGTACGCTCATAGGGGAAAATAACAAGGGAAGATCAACTAGAAAGTGGGGAAAACATTATCAAATTATCTCTTCCTGTGCTAAGTATGCAGTTTTACAAGACGATCAGAGGATTTATAAAACCACCTCAAAAAATGGTTGCTAAATTTTGCCGCTGGGAGAATGACCTCTCATTTTCATAGATTTTGACATGTCATGAATTGATTTTTCAGGTTCCACATAAGGCAGTACAGGAAAAACCAGCTCGAGCCGTAGAAAGGGCAGTCGCCGAACTACAAAAGAAAAGTGAAACTTACAAACTTCTGAGCAGTGATGAAGAGGTGTACAGCGTTCCAACAAAAAGGCCAAAGAAGGAGAAAGAGAAAAAGAAGAAAAGACAATTGAGGAAGAAAAAGGATGAGAGCAGCAGTGAAAGTGAACCGTAAGTAAATATGTATTCAGTATGACCTCAGTGATTCATGGTTATTGGACTTTAGTACTCAATTTTAAACGGGCATCAAATTTATGTTCACTGAGGTTTTCCTTAACCTCTTTGTACACTAGCCCACCAGGCTAGTTGCTCAATAAAACCACTAGCCCGGGTCAAATATTACTAGTCAAGATCAATTTTTCATGGACCTTTAGTTTACAACGAAGTCACAAATGAACTCCTTGATGATGCATTTACACTAGCCCACCAGGCTAGTTACTTGGAAAAAGCACTAACCCATGGGGTTTTGCTAGTAGCCGGTACCAGTAACTCTATGTAAGGAGCAAACCCAGTTACTACCAATAAATTTTGTCTTCCATATATTTCATCATATCAGAGATCGCTTGATATACCCACAGCGCCTTATCATCTTAATCAGAATACTGTATGAAATATTACATTGCAGAGAACCCAGCCGCGCCCCCGCACCTTCAGAGTCCGAGTCGGAGGACGAGATGGACGTGCAGGAAAGGGAACGTGTTCAGGACCTGAAGGAGAGAGACGAGCTCAGTAAAAGGCTGAGAGAAAAAGATAAGAATAAGACGCGTCAAGTTATGTCCAAGACCGAAAAGAAGGTATGTCAAACGGCTTTCTCATCCAACCCAATTCTGTCTGACATATTACTGGTTACTTTGCTGGTTGTCCTGGGCACGACGGCTCGTAGGTATCTTAATCACGCCAAACGTCCGTGATTAACTTCGATTAGATAATCATGATTAGTTAATCACGATTAAGAGAAATGGCTCGTAACTCACCTGAAACAAGCAATCTCATTGGTTTAACCTTAATCACATCCTCCTTAATCATGATTTGCGACCAAATATTTTATCTAACTCATAAGGTAGATTAAGGTGGTGATTAGGGGTGATAGGTAACCATGACCAGTCTGTCCTAATCAACCTACGGAGTTACGAGCCGTCGGGGCAGGCTACTTGACACCTAATTTCAAGCCCGGATTAAAATGATAAGCCTTAATCTAGTGTACAACAGTTTGTCTCCAGATTTTCCATAATTGTTTTTTTTTTAATCACAACGAGAATTTCCAAGTCAAATATGGCCTCGGTTGTAAAAAGTTCACTGTTTTGTGTGTATTCAAAGGATGAACAAAAGACATTTGTGCAATATATGTTTTAGGCATACGAGGAGGCCAAGAAGCGTTTACAGATGGAAACAGAAGATCGCAGAAAAATTATTCCAGAACTGCGAAAGAAATCTCGTTATGACTACCTTGGGAAGCGAAGAAATGACAAGTTAGAAGACTTAGAGATGGAAATCCAAGAGGAGGATTATTATTTCGGGGACCAAGAGTTAGTATTTTCTTGTGCAAATCTGAGACTTAAATGACAGTTTTGGATGACCGTTGCTAACAAATTGTTTGTTTTTCTCGTATTCTTTCTATGATAGATACGATCTCTTGCGGTTGTTATCTTCTTATTAAAAGCGTTAGGAAGAAATGTGTAATGCTAGATCTTTTTCACAATTACTATTTGCCCATATCGCCAGCAGAAAAAGTAATCCAAAGAATAGTTTAGCTCTTGAAATTTGTGTATTGAACAAACTAACCAATTCAAAGGATTTAGCCTCTTTGTAGACCAGTCGCCCGTCAATGGATCAGACATTCCAACCGACCAGAAACAAGTAAATATAAACATGAAATAACGTTTATTTCTTATCATGTTCATCAGCCTGTCGTCAAAGGAGAGGGCGGATATTGAATACAAACGTCGGGTTCTGAAGTTAGCTAAGGAGCACGAGAAGGCGGGCGAGGTGGAGAAAGTCAACCGTTACTACATGCCCGAGGACGGCGTGAAACCACAGGACAGGTAGGTCATCCAGAAAATATCTTATTTATTGAAGCGCACAAATGTACATACAATTATGATGATCCGTTGCTAACATGAATAGCAATGTAAACTGATCAGACAGCCACGTGCGATTTTGTATCGATATTAGATTAAGCCATGAGACTCATTTTAAAAAATATTTGGGAATTAGAAAAAATATATCTGTAATTACATATATTCTATCGTGCCCAATTGTACTTTAGTTGATTCAAAACAATTATATGCATTTGTCTATGTGATGATTTTAAGTCTAATAGACAAAAATAACAAATTATATGTATATCTATGTAAAAAATCGATACTTTTTCAAAAGTCTAACAGTGTTCTAACATCATGATGCAGGTATGTTGAGGACAAGCAGGAGAAGGGGCCCAACTTCGAGCAGAAGCGATGGGAGGAGGAACACATGCACGCCGCGCTCCACTCTGTGGGTGCCAGGGACGCCAAGCAGAGGAAAAAGGTCAGCATTATTATATTATAACCGCATTTTTCTTTAGAATTAAATATTACATGTAGTATTCTTAACCAAACAAGTAGGTTCGCGCATTCTATACGTCCTAACTTCCATGGAATACAGAAAGAAATACTAGTGTGTTATAGAGCAACAAACAATGTTCACATACTTTCTAAAAGATTTCGTATAGTTCCTTGTAGAAAATAAATGACGGAAACATTTGTATTTAGTCTTTATATTTTATGGTTCGCTTTGTTAGATTTAGCATATATGTATTAAGTGATCAATCCTTTCCTTTTAACTTGAAAACAAAGGATAAATGAAATTGTATCATGCGTTTTCCATATTTCTTTTAGAAAGAGGAGAAGGAATATGACTACATAATGGACGAAGAAATCGAGTTTGTAGAAGCGTTGCAAATGCCAGGGACAAGGGACAAAAAGGTATGCCAGTTATCGACAAAATAATCCATATGAAAGAATCTTATATTGATAATATTACCTTAGATAGAATTACGGGTTCCCTATCAATTTTGGATGTAATTTGATTCTATATAATCTTTCTTTAAACAATCGTTGCGTCCATTAAAAGATATGAATGACTTTTTATGATATCCCAGAAAGTATCAAGCATAAACTGATAAAGGTTAGCTTATTTTACTTTCTCTAATTGCCTTGAAAATTAAACCAAATATACAGATTTTAAAACTTGGTGTTTGTTTAGGATGAGAAAGAGGAGCTGACGGAGAGTCAGCGGAAGAAGCTGTCGATCAAAGAGACCCAGCAGAGTCTGCCCATCTACCCGTTCAAACAGGACCTCATCGACGCCATCGAGCAGCACCAGGTGCTCATCATAGAGGGCGAGACGGGCTCCGGCAAGACCACCCAGATACCCCAGTACCTCGTCGACGCCGTGAGTACTGCTTTATATCGGGTTATTTCTTTGGCATTTTCCTATGCAGACAGGTTGCAGTAAGAGGCCTTCTATTAAGTACGTACGCATCCAGGAGGGTCTCTATTTTTTTGAAAACGTACCTAATGGAAGGCCCCCAATCAATATAAATGCGATAGGGTCAAACAAATTATGATTTTGCTGGGCATGTCCCCAATTATACGTACATCGAATCTTGAAAAGGTCAATAATTAAAGATAACGGTAATCGATGATAGAAAAATAATGTCGGAAGATAAATGTTTTGAACACAAGCAAAACATATAAGCTGATTACTGTTAGCTATTGTTGGTTTTTCATTTAATTAGTTTTGTGGTGTGTAATCCATACTGAACCATCGTCTCATAAAATCTGTATTGGTTTCAAGTCCTTCCCATAGGTGAAATGGGACATTCCAATAATGACTTAAAAGTAGTAGAACCTTATCGGATGACTGTCAGACAGACAATACAACTTAAAAGATGTTTCAAAGTTTTCTCATCGTGTGTTTTGTTCCCATCAGGGTTACACAAATAACGGTATGAAGATCGGCTGTACCCAGCCCCGACGTGTGGCCGCCATGTCAGTGGCCGCCCGCGTGGCCGAGGAGATGAGCTACAAACTGGGGAACGAAGTAAGTGTCACTTCAGTTTGAATAAAGACACTATTTCGTGAGATCATTGAAATATCAGTACATACTTTACACTGTATGAAGTAGTATAGATATGTTGCACTGAAAAGGAAGGAGACCAGTTCTACTATGCAATCACAATATTTCCTATTGTGAGGGTAATTTTTAATTTTTATTTGCATTACCTGAATTATAGGGTAATTTTTCATTTTCATTTTCGTTCATCAATACCCATTAATTGATATGTTTGCCAACTCCTGGCACTAAGTAAACAGTAGATAACTCTGCTTGAAATTTCACAAACAACGTTGATACCAGTACGGTTTAGACTTTCCTATTAATATTGTCATCACATTCCTAAGAAATATAACCTGACCGAATAGACACTTTCCCTTTCTAACCTCTCACGCCTCCCCTCTTCAGGTGGGTTACAGTATTCGGTTCGAGGACTGCACCTCCGAGCGGACGATTGTAAAGTACATGACGGACGGTATGCTGCTCCGAGAGTTCCTGGGCGAACCAGACCTGGCCAGTTATAGGTAGGCGACAAATGAGTATAATTATTATTGACAATTGTCAGGAATTGTCAGTTTTTTTTCGCGCTTTTGTTTCTCTAAAAGAAAATTAAAAGCCCCAATTCTAATATCAATCCAGTACTTGTATATATACAATTAATTATTCTGATATTGGAAAAGGGTTCAGATTTTTTTCTTAGACCTCGCTGACGTCCCTTAATTTATGACTGACTACGGAGAATATAATAACTATATGGAAATTTAGGTAATAATGACACAGTATATAATATCGTAATCACAATTTATGTTTGAAAATATCTATAATCAGAATATCAATCAAAGCACATTGGTTAGCGACTGATCAACTGAAACACTTATAAAAATATGGGCCTATAATTATTAATGTCTTGATTTCCCCGTTGAACTGACTCCTCTCTCTCCCCTCCATTAGTGTGATGATCATTGACGAGGCCCACGAGCGCACCCTACACACCGACATACTCTTTGGTCTGGTAAAGGATATTTCCCGGTTCAGACCCGACCTCAAACTCCTCATCTCCAGCGCCACTCTAGACGCCGAGAAGTTCTCAGAGGTAAGATACTCTTCTACCAAATCATTAAATCTCTGAAAAACGTGTTTTTCTGATTTTAAGGAAGAACTGTTTAAACTGTTTCTAAACGGAAAAAAAAAAAAAAAATCGGAAGTAAGACTCTTTTCCAACAAATCACCGAAGTATAATGTCCGAATATTTGTTTTCTGATTTTAAGGAAAAATGATATTAACTAATTATATTGTCACATTTTAATTTTATTTAATCGATCAAAATATTACAAAACTATCGTTAGTTGAAAACCAGTTAAAAAGTGAAAAAATAATACAACATATTATTGATATTTTTCAGTTTTTCGATGAGGCACCAATCTTCCGAATTCCCGGAAGAAGATACCCTGTAGATATTTATTACACAAAGGTAAAGTAACATTTGATCTTTTAGAATTAGAACGTGTAACTAATACCTTTATTTTGACGATTTGTTTAGTTTACAGTCAGACAGACTAGTACATTTACAATATAGAGCCCCTCTCAACCAGCAAACTATTCAATTCCCCCTTTATTTTCAAGTCAGTGCCTTTAAAAAGACAGTACTGCTGATACAGATGCACTTTCTCCCTGATGTAATAGAAAGCTAGATGCATAGACCCCAGCATTAAACAACATCGTACATTCTTTGTATAGGTCCTACTTAGTGATACTATATTCTGATTCTTAGGCAGACTACATTGATGCGGCGGTGGTCTCGGTCCTACAGATCCACTGCAGCCAGCTAGTGGGCGACATCCTTGTCTTCCATGAAACTGCCTTTCATTTTAACTTTAATGTTATTATACTGACCCTCCCAATTGGCAGGCCCCCGAGGCAGACTACATTGACGCGGCGGTGGTCTCGGTCCTACAGATTCACTGCACCCAGCCACTGGGCGACATCCTCGTCTTCCTCACCGGGCAGGAGGAGATCGAGACCTCACAGGAGATGCTCCAGGTGTGTAAATAACAATTCAATCGTAAATTAACTAAAATTTATTCAAAAACAAGAACTATGTAAATTTGGATGATTTTATCTTACATGTTGCTTTGTTAACCTAAGTAATAGATCATGGTTTCCCTTTCACAAACTAGTTATCCGTATATTTATTATCATTATTTTATGAATATGAGGGGTTAGAGCTCGTTGAAGTGTTGCTTATTCTCCGGGTTCGACCAATCGAACCCTTCGAATAAGTCTTACTCCAAGGAGTAATAGGTCACGCCAAAAACTCTGAAACCAGCTTTCACTTTTGGTAGAATTGTATAGTTCGCTCGCTGGGAACAATCTAGGTCTGATTTTCGACTTCCTGTCTGATCCTCGTATGTGGTCGGAGAGTGTAAGAAATGCATAGACTTAGCATTAGAATTTGAAACAAGATGGAGATTGAACGTATGCTTGGAGAGTGAATGGATGATGTCATTATGGGATTCTCCTTTTTGGTTCTTGGGAAACCCCCAAGTGGTCAGACCAATAGTAGCCATGGATTGTTGTGGATGTATGGACCCATTATTGGTCGCGTCGCTTGCGGTCGTATCCAGTGGTCAAGTCAAGTAGTGAACTTATAAACTGTCCTAAAGTTGGTCGAGTTTTGCAAGCAGGTCCTTTTGGATTGGGACTTGATTTCTGGTAACATTGAAGTCTATGGGGAGAGGGTAGTGACAAGTTTTGTAGTTGTGATAGGTCTTAGTATGCCTGAACCTGGTATGCCTATACCTGAACCTGGTATGCCTATACCTGAACCTGGTACGCCAATCTTGGTACCTGGTATGCCAATCCTGGTACCTGGTTTGCCAATCCTGGCACCTGGTTTGCCAATCCTGGCACCTGGTTTGCCAATCCTGGTACCTGGTTTGCCCATCCCCACTAAGTCACAAAACGATGCTTATGTCACAAAACGACGCTTAAGTCACAAAATGATGTTGATTCAAGATATCATCAAATCTAACACAGTCTCATCAGGTAATATCTTCTACATCAAAAATCATAAACAATATCCAAATTTTCAAGATAAAGTCTACTGGCAACCTCCTTGTCAAACAACAACTCGGCGATTTACCATATCTCGCACAACCCGTAGGTTATGTGATAGCTCATCTCGGTCAGAACAGACTAGTTTGTCTATTCTACTTTTTTCTAGCTTGTCGGGGCTTACCTTGCTCTTCTTGTCTTTGTCAGATATGATCATCTATATCAAAATATTAGACATAACAGCAGGAAATGATATCATATCATTTTTGGAAAACCCCACATTGAAAATAGATAAGTGTAGCAGAAAATATGTTTGTATCACGTTTGTCAATCCTATTTTATTAGTTGCTTTTTTTCTAGCCTGCCTGTCAGGGTATTTGCTCCTGCTGTCTTAATCAGATATATGTCAAAAGATTTCAAAATATTAGATATTAAACTAGCAAGGAATGAAATCATAATATTTTATAAACAATTTTTTGTAGTCATGTTCATTTGTAATTTGGTATTTCTGTAGATGTACCATCAAAATATTACATCTCAATTGCATTTCAAAATATTATTCATTAAAGTGGATGACCCGGAGA
The DNA here is from genome assembly GCA_936440205.1 of Lepidonotus clava. Lineage (NCBI taxonomy): Eukaryota > Metazoa > Annelida > Polychaeta > Phyllodocida > Polynoidae > Lepidonotus > Lepidonotus clava. The sequence continues at coordinate 34,364,525 of OW387143.1, forward strand.
TTTTGGTTTTCCAAACCACACTATACTTCCACCCCTACCTAAGCTGCCTTGTTCACTATATGGAAAAAAATTGTATATTTACTTTCGGTACATATTAACTAGCACCTTTAAAGATAATGTCTTAAAGTACAATTAATGTTAGAGTACTGCTTATGGGAATCATATCTGTATTGCGGTGGTAACAAGAAAGTTTATTTAGCTAAACAGAGATACTGGTATATTATAGAGGATTTTGATCAGAAAACGGTAGCCAAGTGTGAAATCTCTTTAATGAGGACCTTCATTCTAGATTTTATAAACACATTGCTACCTTGTTTGAGATAATCAATTTTTGTTCATACCGATACAATTGTTGTGATGCAATAAAATGGTTATCTTTCCAGGAGAGAACAAAGAAGTTAGGATCAAAGATTAAAGAACTGATAATTTTACCCATCTACGCCAACCTGCCTACAGAGATGCAATCAAAGATCTTCGAACCGACCCCACCCAACGCCCGAAAGGTGAGACAAACAGAATCAACTTAAAGGGAGACCTCTGTAGTTAGTCACATAATCTTTGATTAAATGGTTTTGATTGTCAGGACATTGGTATGCCTTTTCTGTCACATATCATGTTAGCAATAGTCCAGTAAAATATGGTCATTTGAGTTACTTTTGAGTTTCCAGTCGGATATTTTTTCAGAAACCTTTTTGAGAAGTATATAGTGAAAAAGGGTGTGGAAAATCCTAATTCAGGCCGCATCCCCGAAGTCTAGGCCTGTTGAATTCTTATTTCTGAGATTAAAGTTATTTATGCCGTGCCCTATATTATAGGGGTTTTACGGTAATTGTTGCTGAAAGATATCCAGATATGTAATTACTGAGAATCAGATTGTCTAATCCTAAAGTGCATTCATTACACTTTTAGCATGTAATTACAAATACTACACGACGTATTTTCAGGTAATCCTTGCAACAAATATTGCCGAGACGTCACTGACGATAGATGGCATATCCTACGTCATAGATCCAGGTTTCTGCAAACAAAACAGCTACAACGCTAGGACAGGGATGGAGTCCCTGGTCGTGGTCCCCATCTCCAAGGCCTCCGCCAACCAGCGCGCCGGGCGGGCTGGGCGAGTTGGACCGGGAAAATGTTTCCGGCTCTACACCGCTTGGGCTTACAAGAACGAACTAGAAAGCGACACCATTCCTGAGATTCAGCGGACCAATTTGGGAAATGTAGTGTTATTGTTAAAGAGTTTAGGAATCAATGACTTGATCCACTTTGACTTTATGGACCCACCGCCCCATGAGACGCTTGTGTTGGCTCTCGAGCAGCTCTACGCATTGGGTGCGCTGAACCATCTGGGCGAGCTGACCAAACTGGGCCGGCGTATGGCTGAATTTCCTGTGGACCCCATGTTATCTAAGATGATACTGGCATCAGAGAAGTAAGTTATATTCTTGTTTGCATAGCTGTGAAAAACAAAAGATCGCTGCCTTTTGTGTTTGAATTTTATTTCCTTTGTTTTTCCACGACTAAACAGTATTCATACATCACGTACGTTTCAGTCAATCACCTATTTTGAAAAAAAGCATAAGAACGTTAAAAATACATATCGTTAAAAGAAACAATAAGAGGAAAAAACAGATAATCATCGTTTTCCTATTTGAAGTTTGTCGTACATGTATTAATACTAACGCAAGTGTGTATACAAGTAGATTAAACCGACAATGCATCAGAAAACCACACATAGTAACTTATCGGAAAGAATTTACTGGTTTTGTCGCCTGAAAGTCTACTGTATCAACAATGTGTAATTGAGCAAAAATTATCATCAATGAAAAAACGAACATTATCATGGCAAACTGATCTAAGTTCTTGGCCTGTTTCAGGTACGGGTGTGTGGAAGAGATCCTGTCCATCACAGCCATGTTGTCGGTGAATAACGCCATCTTCTACCGCCCCAAAGATAAGATCGTGCACGCCGATACAGCCCGGGTCAGCTTCTTCGTACCGGGCGGGGACCACCTCACACTGCTCAATGTCTACAACCAGGTAGACGTTTTTCAGAGATTTTTCCTCTTTCCTTATTAGGATTTCCTATTCTTCAGTGCTTCTGGATACCACAACTGATTTTCCCTAGAACACAAGTAGATCAACCTAAGAAGCCATTGCTTCCCAGTTAGTCTGATCTCTAGTCCCCGAAAATAGTTTATGCATCCATAAGGGGTACATACGCACATTCTAAACAATGTCAGACCTCCCCAACCCCCATTGGGCAAAAATACGCATTGAATGTGTATAAGAAGGTTCCCACATTTTCAAAAATCTCAGACGCCCCCTCGATGCATACATAGGCCCCTAACCGCCCAGCCCCTGTGGAGAGCTTTGCTCTACAGTCACTGGGATCGCCTCGTTGTTAGATTACAGATATGATAGATAGCGAACCTTATCTTCAATTTTTCTCCGGTTCTATATATTTCAGTGGGTGGAGACGGATTTCTCGACCCAATGGTGCTACGAGAACTTCATCCAACACAGGTCGATGAAGCGGGCCCGGGACGTGCGGGACCAGCTGGAGGGACTGCTGGAGCGGGTTGAGGTGGAGATCAAGTCTAATAAAGATACCGTCCTCATACGAAAGGTACGTCTTATTAGTAGAAGAGTTTCAGAATTTTTTACAGGCATATGAGAGTTCCGCACAAGGAGGGGGTTTCCGTATTTTGATATTAATTATTTTTTCACGTCAGTTTTGGGATCACCCCAATTCCGAGCAGCAAATATGTTTTCTATGTGGAATGCGGCGGGGGGGGGGGAGTGTTCAATTTAGTCCTTGGTAGGGTTGCTAATTCAAAATGGAAAAAACCCTTAATGCTTAGGTCAATTTTTTTTGACATTTATAAGGGTTTTATAAATTACTCGCCCAAAGGAGAAGCATAATTGTCATGTTCTTGAAAATATGGTTCATATCCATTTCTGTTAAGATCGTACCAATATATTAGGGGGAAATGTACTTTTGATTAATATTGATAATTTCACAATTAAACTGAACTCTGAATCGGTCAATGTACAAGGTAGTTTATCTGCAACCCCAGAGTGATGGTGGGTAGACCAGCTCACCTGTCATTTAGGTATCGATGTCACCCTACTTTAGGCCGCTCACTGACCGACAGTTTGTACTCTGTGACCCCACCGGTGAGAGCTATTACAATAGCCTATCGACCAAGCAATATTGCCTCAACAATTGACTACTGACCCTCCTACATAACATATTCCCAAGCCTTAATTGCACTCTGTCAGACACTAAGTACTACTGAACGCCTAAAATACATACAAGTCATAATACAGTTAAAGGTAACGAAGGGAAGAAGTGTAGATTCTTTACAGGAAAAGCGGAATCAATTGTGAAATTGAAGATTATACCTTTAGTTTAAACGGCCCCCATTAAAAGCAACGATCTGGTTCGTTCCCAGTGAGGTTTCTCATGGACAAAGAAATCTAAATGTATATTTTAAATCCGTATCTTGAAGCACATTAATACCAAAAATGAACTTGTATAGCTGTATGGACTCTTTTGTTTTCTTCATCATTCCTTATAAACCATTAACCTCTATTGTTCGGCAGTCGATCACGGCGGGTTTCTTCTACCACACGGCGCGGCTCACCAAGTCGGGCGGGTCGTACAAGACGGTGAAGCACCAACAGTCGGTGCTCGTCCACCCCAACAGCTGCCTGTTTGAGGAACGTCCCCGCTGGATGATCTACCACGAGCTCGTCTTCACCAGCAAGGAGTACATGCGCCAGGTCAGAGAGTAGTTTGAGTTGTTATTGGGAAAATAATATATTTAAAGTCATACACATCCTGAAAGCGCATACGTTTTTGAAGGGAAAATGCATAGAACATGCAAGAAAAGAAAATGTCAAAAAAAAGGGGGGGAGGACATTTTTTAATGTTTATTTCTTATTTAAAAAAACAACAACAACGTAAAACTGAAAACGCATACGTTTTCCCTTCATAGAGCGTATTCGCTCTTCACGATGCTTCTTTTTAAAATGTTGATATCAAGTGTAAAGAGTTCATTTTGTATCATTATAGTTACAATAATTATAGAAACCGAGTCTAATAACTTTCTGATGTAATATTCCGAGTTGAAATTTGTTAACTTTTGCTATCCAATATTTTCCTCTAGGTGATAGAGATCGAGAACTCGTGGTTACTGGAGGTGGCCCCTCACTACTACAAGGCTAAAGAGCTGGAGGACGGGTCCAAGAAGCGGATGCCCAAACAGACGGGCAAGGCCCGGGAGGAGGTCACAAGGAAGTACTAGATCTGAGGTCACCAAGATACGCTTCCACGGCACGCCATTTTGGGGACTTGTACGCGGAGATAAGCCGCAGGTTCAAGCCAATTCCGAGTTCTTCAAATCTGGACAAACTTGACGCCACATCCAGCCCCTTGACCAGTCAGATGGCAGGAATAATCAGGTTGTTCCTGTTTCCTAACGTCTAGTGGAGCGGAGTGTAACAGGAGTGGTGGCGCAGTGGGACCAGCGTAGTCACAGTGACTGCACACACAAAAGATTCTACCACATATATTTTTTGCAAGAAAATCATCTATATTTATTATAAGACAAACGAAGAGACAATATCATCCTTGCGCCTCAGCTTAGATATTTTTTTTGCATTTCTTTGGAGGTTAAAAAAATCCAATTCCAAAAATGGAGAAGGCAGTATCATCTTTGCATCTCTGTCTAGATATGTTTTGCAATTTCTTTGGTCAAAGAATAGTAATGCATAGTTTTGTTGGAGAAATGCTGAGAGACAATACCATCTGTGCACCTATATTGTATTAATTTAATGACAACTTGTGTTACCCTAAAAAAGAATAGGCAGCAATATCAGTAATAGAGTATCCATCATGAAATTCCTTGATGAGTGTGGACTTGTTATCATGAAATTGGTGAGATATAGACATAGATAAGGATTAGAGGAGTATGATGGCCAGGAAGTTCAAAGGGTAAAGTTCACTGTTGGGCATAGATTAAACCCTGATTCCATGTGTGAGTCTGTGATATTTGCAAGTAGGTTGTGGCAAATTTAACTGAGGTGCCAGTAAGATGCTCCATTTGAATGTTAATAATTTAGAAACCAAATAATTGTGTTCAATTATCAACCTCTAGACAACATAATTGTAAGTTTTAATTTGCAGTTATACTATCACGCCTTTAGCAATATCAGGCTCACACTTCGTTGTCTTAAAAGTTATTTAGTACTACATGTATCGATACAGAAATGTGAGATATGTCAGTCCAATACTTGTTCTTGTGACGGTAGATTGCAAAAACCCAAGGGAAACAAATCAATGTCTTTTTCTTTTTCACGCATTTTCCTCATCATATATTACTGATCATCCATTTGCCCTCATGTTTTCACTTTGTAAATATGTAAATAAACAAAGCTATGTCAGATACAACGCAGTTACTCATTTTGTTACTAGGGAAACTTTTTCATAAAAGGAGATAAGTATATTTTATTGAATGTTAGAAAAATCTCGAATTTAGGTAAATAATTATATATTTTGTCTTGTTATTCTTCAGGCCATTTTCACAAAGGAATCATTTAAATTGTTACTGTTTACTTTAATTAAATTAATAACCTAAGATGGTTTGTTTGAGGTAGATACTCTTTATTCAATAATTATAGAAAAAATACAGCTGTTTTGTTCAAGTTGAGCAAAAGATAATCTCTGATATTTATACGGTTTCTAAACAGGCTAATTAACAAGCCAAGTTCTTCAACTCGATTTTCTACGGCGCTGTTATCATATTTGCACAAAGATTTAGGCCTGGAGAGGAAATATTAGACCGGAATTAAAGCTAAACCTAAGATTGGATATTTTAAGTTGAATATTATAGAATAAATTGCAAAAATAGACACTTAGATATTTTACAAATGACACAAGAACGACATTTAATGCCATGTATGACATTCAACAAAGAAAAGTACCACTTTCACAACATGTACAACTCATAAACTTTGCACGGTTCATCGGATTCTTCATCGACTTGACCAGCAGTCAGTCACAGAATGGGTCGCGCAGTGGGTCGGGTCCAGGGACCTCTCTTCGGGAAGTTGGCTATGTCGCTGACATTTTGACCGCTCTCCGTCATTCGGCCACCTCCAACCCATCCTGCATCCGAGTGTCTCTTCAAGTCCATCAAGTCTCTGATGAGGGGCAAATATCTTCCATCTGGAAATGTGAAATAACACATTTACTACATGGGGGGAAAGTCAAATGTTGAACTCTCCCTACCACGGCAGTTGTTGGACTTATTCTGTCGACCAAAATTCAAGATCAATTTTAGAAATGATATGAAAATAAACAGATAGAAACTTAGGAAATACTTAATGCCAGTTTTCCGCCATGTTAAATCACAAATAATGCCATGTTTACGAAAAATGTAGATCTGATATGTATTATGCATATCTTGTCAACATTTTGTTTGTGGGATTAGTTTAACGTCTGGCCAACCCTTTAGGCTTTTTTTTTTTACCAGACTCTTGTCGACATAATTATTACCTGGCATGCATCTTGATATGGGCTAGTCTGCAGGAAAACTAGAGCAAAGATGCTGTGTACGGTGGGGAGATTTTCCTTACCTATTTCTTGATTTGGCAGACGTCGTCGTTGCAGACCACCTCGGGCTTGGCCTTGGCGCCCTCCTCTCCGGGCTGTGGGGGCACGCCCCCCTCTATACCCAGGGTCTTCAGCACGTCCTCCAGGGGCACGTGCTCGGCAGGGTTCTCCTGGCGGTAGGACAGCAGCACCTTCCCATCTGTCAGGGGGGAAATTAACAGATTTTGAGAAAATATCAAATATGTTTACATTCCGAAAATCTTTGAGAGATGCCACTCCGAACTTTAAATGACATAGGAAAAGATGTCTGTGTAACCCATACTTTTTCAGGGTTTATATTGAAATATTTTGATAAAAAAAAACAAAATATCAAACATGTTCACATTCCGAAAAATCTATAATAGATACCATTCATAACTTACAGGGATGTACGAATAGTCTTTCTGGTCATCCGAAATGACTAAAAAGTAAGATTTGCTAAGATGGGATCTCAAAAGACAAAAGCCACGGCACGATCAGTTTGACATTGTGGTCAGATTTCGATAATTGTATTTCGGTAATTTTCCAATGACCGTTGAATTCCATTCCCGTTTTGACGCAAATTTCGCTTAAGCGGATCCTTTTTTTTAAATCCCTATTGGTAGCTTATGTTCTGAACTAATGATAAATTTCTTGATGTTGATAAAAACAATTCATAGAACAGTCAACCTTTAGAGGAAAACAAAGTGCGGTGGCTTTTACACTACTCCAAATTCCATGACTTTTCCGCAAACATTTTTTCCCTGGTTTTCAAACATTTCCAGCCTCTCTGACGATCGCGAAAAATAACATTTCTCCTTCAAATATATCAGAATTTATGCATTAACGACAGCCATTTATTTCCAGATGATACTCTATCTATAGAGTGTACTGACCTGTGTTGACGATGAGAGTACCACCGTTCTGGAACCCGTCGCCACTGAAATTACCCTTGATCCCTAATGACTTGGCCTGTAATTAAAACATCATATATTTCCATATTGTAAATACGTTAGGTATATTACAAGAACTCATGGCACTAGGCCTTAAACGTTCCTGCAGGGTAGAGACACGTCTTTAATTCCAAAGTATTCAAACTATATATTTTACAATATTTGGACCTCTCAATGCAGTGGCGGATCCAGGGGGGGGGGTGGCAAAGGGGGCAATTGCCCCCCCCCCCCCCCCCCCCCTAGACTTAGCGGTTGTTTTTTTTCTGAATAATCTACGTTTGTTGATTCGTACAAATCTAACATTATTCATTTTCACTTTTATATAGATCTCGACTCTGGATCCGCCCCTGCAATGCGATGTCTTTAGAATTTTCTATTAGGTTACTGTTGAATTACATGCCAAAGCCACAAATATTCTTACCTTTGATACAGCTCGTCTCCCAATAGAACCTAATACAGCTGCAAAAACACTAAAGAATCCAAATCTGTAAAAAGAAATGACAATAAGGTCAAATCAACTGCCATGACTTTCACAGATTTTTTTATTTATTCATTCAAGTCTATCTCTTTTACATAGCTCTACCGATAGTATGTATACAATTCAATATGATAACAATGATTGATTGTACTGTTACAGTGTAGTTTTTTCAGCTCACAAAAGAAACAATTATTGAAAAACAACACAAACATAATATACATGTACATACAGAGTAATGCACATCAACACAAGATGATATTGATAATAGGTGATATTACTTAAACATGATAAATATGAAAAAATATGACGAATTAGGGAAATAATATATTTTCTCTATCAAATCTCTAATTGCATTCTATTCTATATACCATTATCATAGTTCATTGGATTCAATGAATCCCAGGCATAATTATCAGCCATTCTAAGCGGATTGGTACCTGGTATGCCATGTCTCTTATTGGGGTGGTAAGATTTATTGAAGCTTTTAGATTGTAAACTCTTACCTTTTATAACCCAGATCGTTGAACGACTTCTTATTTTGGTCAATATAGAGATCTGAAAAACGAGTAAAAACGGTGTATCAGTAATTAGCAGATAGTTAATAAATAGACCCATAGACATTATTTAGGCGTTAGAAAATACAAAGCACATGAGTTTCATTATCGTAATGTAACTCGTTTCAGAATGATACTCCCACTACAATCTCAACAGTACATCAGATCAGTAGGGTCGGCCGATAAGCATATCAGTTTGTCCTCTTGTCGAAGTCCTTAATATTGAGTTCAACATATTTATATGGGCCCATTACATAATATGAAAATATTCAGACGTTCTGACTGGACATGTTCATAACTGTTCTCAGTTGGCGTTTATAATTTGATTAGTGTACGGATTTTGCCTTCGTTTTTGAGACAGTAACAATGTTGCCTTGGGCCTCACACCCGTGTAACGAAGAGTTCTATGTGTAAATCAAGTGTAAAACAAAAATATACGTTTTGATAACCTTTCACTTTTTCAGAACAATTTTTGACAGCAGTGACAGTTTTCTATAGAGTAGGCAGAACAGTTCCTAAGAACATTTGAAGAGACATTTCAAAAGCTAAACTAAAAACATACTACTCTTAAGTTCTTTGCTCTGACAATCCTACCGCTATATCGAGGTATGCTTGGTAATTTCGTTGACGGTATGCTCATTACAAAACAAATTCGATAACTCATACCAAAACTTAACTTAAATGGAAAAAGGACCAAAAAAATATTATTTCCCGAAGGAAAAAAAAGAAAAAGAAAAGAACAAAAAAATGTGACAATACAGTACTTTTAAAAACTTTGGAAAACTAACTTACCCCCATCGAAAAACTTGAGCTCGACAAACTCTTCGACCCCTAGTTCCTCCAGGCCGACGCCTACCATGGCTACATTGGCGGCATCAAGCTGAGGTTTCAGGGTGGAGAGGTTCCGGCTGTACAGCCGGCACAGCTGTCATCCGAACCGCCGCAGGAAGGTAATGACCACCGTCCTCTCTGACCACAGCGACTCCATCTTCACCATCTGGGGTAATACAAGCAGAGCGTTTAAAAAAGATTTAACATTATCCCTAGGCCATGGTATTACGGCAGTAGATCTATGTACGGTAAACACCTTTTTAAAAAAAAGAAGTAACAGGAAGAGGGGTTTAGGAATGGATCGAGGTAGTTTAAAGTATTTATTGAGATGTGCATGTATAACCATCACATTCATACAATGTATATTTCTCTGATCTGTGCATGTATAACCATCACACAGTGACACTCATACAATGTATATTTCTCTGATCTGTGCATGTATAACCATCACACTCATACAATGTATATTTCTCTGATCTGTGCATGTATAACCATCACATTCATACAGTGTATATTTCTCTGATCTGTGCATGTATAACCATCACATTCATATAATGTATATTTCTCTGATGTATCTTTTATTTGTTATGGCCTATGAATATCCCCATCCTTTTTTCAGTGGGGATCGAAAATTCGTTAACAGGGAAAAGTACCTTTAAACGTTTTAGTACTTAGTCCCTACAAAAATATTGCTTACTACACAATCGCTGGTCATTATAACCAGGCCTTCTAGTAAAATGATGAGCCATTTTGTAGCCATATAATAGTCCTATGTGCCGTTTCGCCATAGATCATACCATATGTCTCCCAATCTCTTGCTATAAGATTACAAGCAATGTCTATCTCTTGGCACTTGCTTTAATATTACAAGCAATGTGTCCTAGTTCATAAGACATCAATTAATAGCCTCTACTCCCACCTATTGAACCCACTACTAGTACAAGTAGTGGGTTGTATCCTGGTAAGATAACCTACTACCCTCCTAGTCCTACCCCCTGTTGTTATAGACCGGTACACAGCCGTATCTCCCCTCACGTAATGCCATAAACCGCCTTACAAACCCATGTAAGCCACTTAAATCAAATACAGTCATAACAGGTGCCCCACTGATTTTTATATTCCTGTTAGTCTACTCATGCATGCCATGGAATCTCGGAACTGTCCTGATATGAAATACCGTTTTTTTATTTTTTTATTTTATCAAATGGAAAAATCTGTCACTGATGATTACACCACGAAGTTGACTTTTTTTAACAACTGCAGATATAATACTTAATAGACCTAGGAAAAATTTACGTCTGTCTGTATAACAGCAACAAATTGTATCTTAAGTATCCAATTTTATTTGGGGTGGCAGATTTAGGCACAAATCCTAATCACCTAATATCCCTTACTTAATGCTAAATTTTTTTGGTCATTTCAACCGTACTGCCCTTTTCTAAGGGAAGATTTTGTCATTGGGATAATCACACTTCGAATCGTGACTGTTATGTATGACCACAGAAAGGCATGACTGATTACACAACGGTATATATCATTTTTGACAGGCACATATGCTACAACAACAGGAAAATAACAACATATGAGTATATTTATGACACCCTCCTGACTCATTTCTGTTATTGTATGAGCCCATATATGTGCAGGAGTAATTATGACATTATGTAAACTCGCACCAGTATGTGTTTGTCCAAATTCAAGCAGTCAGTGCCAGTTCAGAGACCATGTCCTAGATTTTGACCCTCGGTTCTGATCCCCCATTTCGAGAGCTTGGAGAAATTTGTCAGCTAATAGACGCTACAGGACAGATATATATACTCATATAAATCTGTTAATGCATCTCCTTTGCGATTATTTTATGTCTGTTTTTATTGGGGGGGGGGGGGAATTGGAGGACATTGTACTGTAGTGTTCATGAATTACAAAGAAAACAGTAACCAGGGACCCCCTCTACCATTTTCTGATCGTTCTCCAGAAGCCATGGAATTGCAGGTGCCTATTTTTAGGCTCCATGCTGATGCAGTGATGGCTAATAGGATACCAGACTCTTACTTTCAGTTTCACGTCTAAAATAGATCTTAGCTCACCTGAGTAGCTCTGGTTTCTGTTTCTCCAACGTCAGTTGATTTCTTATGTTATAGATCTATAGATCTGAATGACAGCTAAATAGGTCTTTTTATTTTTCTCTCATCAGGCCTAAGTTCCCAGCCCAAATTCCATTTTCAATTTCCCTGTGTTTTCCCTGTCCCCCAGCAATTTTTCCCTGTGTAGATCTAATAGACTATCTACTCATAATCTAGCAAGTTCTTCAATTTAAACGCCTCTGCGTGCAGACAAAATTTGGACAACCCAACAACAAAAAGTCAAATCCCTCTATCTAGATCTAATATTTTGAGATTAAGGAATTTCAGAACTTGGCCAAATGAAATTCTCGAAGTGTTTTCCCTGTGACAAACAGGGACAGGGAAAACACAGGCTGTGTTTTCCCTGTCCCTGTTTTTTTTTGTAATTTTCCTTGTTTTCCCTGTGCTGTTAGGACCTTGTCTCATTATCAAAACTCGAGCATGAATTTTTTTGTAGAATCATGGCAGCATGAAAAATGAATGTCGAGAAGATGGTTCCATATCTTATAAATAATATTAGAATTATGACAGCACAGATGCATAGAACGAGGATCCAATAATCAGTGGCGGATCCAAGGGGGGCAAAACCTGTGTGGCTGTGATGCTAATAATGCCAATTAATGTGAATGTGCTGCCAATGAAATGGGTCATTGGGTGGGGTTTGGGCTTGCGGCGCAGGTTAGGGTTTGGGGCATGGGGGATAGCACACCAGCATTAGATCTAGATCCAGCTGAAATGAAATTCAGAAATGAACTTACCTCGCCCGTTGCAACAGACTTCAAGTCATTTTTAGCTATTTTCTGTATGTCGACCGCCATCCTTCTGGCTATGGTCGTCATTCAGACAGGACCACCTTATTTCAAGAAGTTAGAACGTGTGTTCACAACATAATCCCGGCACGTCTAAACTCGGAGTAGCTTCTGCTGCAGTGCTATTTATAGCACGGGAAACCCTTACATAACCATCATGTGACGGAGTCCAGAACGAGGCACGCGGGAATCCCCGCAGTCGCAAGCGGCGACCGGGTAACAATTGTTCCCGCCACCTGGCAGCTGCAGGCCCTGAGCAGTGACGGATTTAGGGGTGGGCGCAGGTTGTGTCCGCAGGACGCCTGAGGCGCGCGCGCATCCCCTATTTTTAGCCAAATTTAGATTTTTTTTAAAAATGTAAAATAGATCTACTAGCCATAGGATGGGGCGCCTCAAATCCGATATTAGGGCGCCCCCCCCCCCCCCCTTTTTTTTTTTGGTTGAAATTCCTGGATCTGTCCCTGTATGCTGTCTGAGGATCTTGCTTGGGAGCCTGAGTGACTGGCCCCTAGAAAATCATTTATCTTAACTGAAAAAATAAATTTCAGCATCGAATATTCCTACATTTACCGATACTTTTTCTCTGATATTTGAAATTGACATTTTTCAACATTTTTTTTTTCATTATTATTGTTCATTTATTTCTGATTCCTGTAAATTACAAGTTCTTCCATCAGAAGCCATAAGTAACGTATTTACATAATGATGACAATGTTGTGAGTAAATATAACATCCATACGCAGAAATATACCATAATACGATCAGCATGATCTTATTACACAGGTTTTCTTGGTATTATACAAACTTATATTTCTTAATTACATATTTAAATTTCACGTTGTCCATTTCAATTTGGAGTTCGACCGGTAAAGTTTCCCATAGTTTTGCACCTCTAACATAGGGGCTTTTCTGGATTTTTGTAAATTTGATGAATTTCTAAGTACTTTATCGTGTGTAGGTACATATAAATTCTGTTTGATCCTGCTCTGCCTATACATGATTTTCAGCAAATGTCTCCTCCTCCTTACATAGAGGTTTTCTAAGCGATATTTTGCCTTAAGTAAATTAAAGGCACACTAAGTCGACGATTTTTGTCAGGGATATTTTCAATGAAACGCATGGCCCTTTCATGCAGTCGTTCTAGTTTATTTACCCACATCGGACGCTGACTTTTTCAATTACCTTGAACTATATTTTTAAAGGGCCAGTCAGGTTCCTCGGCAATAAAATTCATCTATTTTTTATACGATTTCTACCACCTGGAAGGGGGGGGGGGGGCTTCTGTGCATGATGTCATATTTCTAGATGTGGGATTAAGCGATGCATGACGAAACATGACAATGGGGGGGGGGGGGGGGGTCAAAAAAGGTAAAGAAAATACCATGTCAGTTATGGACGGCCCCACTAGCTGTAAGAATCTGTTTCTGACGTGCCCCCCCCCCCATACACACACACACACACACACGTTCAAACACACACACACACACACACACACACAGACTATAGGGCCTAGGGGACTATTATCTTCCAATTATGCTAACATTTTCTCTCTTGAGTCTGGGGGCGGGGGGCGTGGATTGCCCTTTTTGCCCCTTTCGCCCCCCCCCCCCCCCGATCCGCCACCGTCATATGTTACTTATGTTTGACACCTGATGTCAGCAGCATACTGCTCCTGATAAGGTTTTATGAACATTGCATAGACTTATCAATATTTAGACTTACACATAGGCCTATAATCGAATCTACAAGTAAAGAGGAATCGGAAATAAACCAACATTACTTAAAATGTAGAGATAGAACATAATAAAAATGATGTCCATGTCTTGTATCTTGATAACCATTAGTCATGCATATAGCAGATGGCATCATCTAGTATATCGACTGTCGTATTGTGGGGAAGGAAATATGCATGGCTTTTCGTTTTGTGACCTCAGGGATCATAAATATCAATATTGAGCCAAAATTGATTTTCAACAGACTATTTGAAAAAAGAATCACTGGATTTAGCAATAACCTTACTAGCAATTTAGGGATCAAACAAAATTCCCCCTTCGGTGCTGAAGTGATTACAAATATCATGCATACATTAGGGAGCGGAACAATTACCTCTTCGCTAATTAGGGGGCGACAAACGTCCAAGCACTTGTCTACGCAAATGGGGAATTGTGCAATAATCAACAGATCAGGAGATTGCATCCATAGCCTTTTAGAAATTTTAAAAAACAATTAGAAGGTTGACCAGTTATGTCTATAGACCTAATTGGGAATGGGATGTCGAACAATACCTCATAGAAAATTACTATATAATATTATACGATTCAGTTAGAAGAGCAAACATATAGATCTATCTCTCCAGCAATGGGATAATCATGCAGCTAACAATTTAAAGATTAGTTATTGTCTTCCACTGAAGTAATTACTTTTAAATGTAAAGGAATGGGGCAAATTATTGGGGTATTGGGCAGGGGAGCGGAGTGATTGTAAACCATGGAGGCAACTTGCAATGTATAACGCTTATTACGTCCTGTGACGTTCTGCTAACGTTTTGTGATGTTCTACGCCATTATTAAAACGTACTCCGACATCATATTCTTGGCTGGAAATGATATACCTTTCCAGCAATATGGGGATCCAGCAATTACCTTTCAAGCAAAAGACCTATTAAGAAAAATCAAGGAGTAAGCAATTAAGGGTCATCAATATAACCTCTTGAGCAATAGCTATTGAGAAGTACATGTATGGTTGTTATAGATACTCTTATGATGGGTGCAAAAGTCATGACCAGATCCCTTTATTGCTCGCCGCCTCTATTGTCCACTCAATGGTAACGTATCATATACCTAAATCTGAGATAACCATTATGTACACAGGTTATGTACAATTTGAAATCACAAAAAATTATTGACTTAAATAGCAATTTTTGTAGGATGTGATGTATTGCAAGATTTGTTTTCTTACAATCCAGTGTGTCCATTGAGTAATATGCATGACTTATATGAAGAGTCAAATTGTAAAAATGTGTAATGATCAATATTCAGGATTCAATTTGTTTAGGAGTTAATATATGTATATGCTATAAGCATATGGCACATGGTCACATGCAGTGTCCCTATGCTATTAAGGTCTATGAATTAATCAATAAACAAATACTTGGTATTTGATTTTCTGCTTTCCTAACAAAAATGGAAATACTATCATATTAAAGGCCAACAAGTGCATGCATTACTCTAGGTTTACAAAAGGTGGTGCTGTGTCCCGCCATCCCTGTACATCCGCCAGATGTCATGGCAGTCCACCCCATTACCTTTTCCCTCACTTTATTTGTCGCCGTCAGCCCTCGTTCGGCCCAGTCGAGCTCCAGAAGCCGCCGGTCGCACACCCCTGTCCCTCCCGGCCCACACACCAGCCGCCATGCCTGTCCCAGCCCTCGGAGAGATCTTCCCCAACTTTGACGCCGATACCACCATCGGCAAGGTCAATTTCCACCAATTTGTGGGCGACAAGTAAGTGTTATTGTTAACCTGTTGACTTCTTTGGTTTTGATGGGATGGGTCGTGGGGTAGCCTAGGTGTCAGTGGTGCACTGGGATTTGGGCCATGAACAGGAGTGAAGGGACTGTTATTTATTCTGTATGTTGGGGTTGGAAATAGGAGTAAGGCATCCGTGCATGGTAGCATGACCGATTCATGAACCAAGCAAGGAGGAAGTAAAGTTATTTGGTTTTTGAGCCAAGCATCATTCTGATCCTTCATGCATGCACGGAAGCTGGCCCAAAGCTCTACATGCACAGGATAAGGAACAATTATCATGTGTAACTTATTAATGGTTATATTCTGTTTCATTTCTTTTGGACAATAAACCATTCTGAATATGAAATGAAAGAGATGGCATGGACATGTTATCAATATCACCTAGCTCTACTTGCAACAGCACGGGGTAAAGAACAATTATCATGTATCATTTACTGTTTCATTTCTTTTGGACAATAAACTATTTTGATTATGAAATGAAAGAGTCTAGAGATGCCACGGACATGTTATATCAATATCACCTGTAAGAAAACATAATACTGCCGGTTATGTAGAAAAGGGCTAGGCCTATTTACCCTACAACTTCTAAAACGTTGTTCTTTCGCATGTTGCAGTCTACACACTGAACTTATCTCTGGTCATACCAAGAACCAGCAAAATAGGCCATCACCAGCCAGTCCATTTGGTTGCTGATTTTTTAAACTGGTTTTTAAAGGACCTGTGGGAACCAGCAAATTAGGTCATGACCCCATTATTTAGTTCAGCTTTCATCCCCTATATGGTTTAGGGGTTAGCAAGCCTGCCTCCAAACCCCTATGTTGTGGGTTCGATTCCTGAATTGGTTTTGTCCCTGAGAGTATTTTTTTCTGCCTGGCTGAGCCACTTGTTGCATTGAAAATTGGTACCGGTACTTCCGCCATGCACGGAAGAAGAGAAGGGAAGACACAACCTATTTAAATCCTTGACCTCCTTTGAAGGCTTACCAACGATCTCGACCCTAGACCTATCCACCCCTAGGGCATTCCAATGAGAAGTCACTGCAAAAAGGGGCGGGGCAATTGAACATGCGCGGTTCTGATTTATTGCAGGAGAAGGTGATGTGAGGGTCATGGGGCGTCCAAGCAACGAGTATAGAATGAAGCTTCATTCTATACTCGTTGGTCCAAGGTAAAGAGATAGATCAGATCAGAGTATTTATAACTGGATATCGTTGACTGCCTGCAATGACCTTCATTTGCGCCCATGGGTGGGTAAGGGGATAGATAGGGAGTTCTCGCAGATGACTAGATCCAGTTGAGTTCCCTAATCCTAGTATCAATTGGTCAGGTTAAAGTTTTTTTAAGGCTATAATTTTTGTGAGCAATTGAATCAAATTGGTCAAAAATACATTTAGACATGATTGCATCTAAAGGGAACATTTAGCAATAGCAAGTCACATGAATAGCGGAATGGTCTATTTTGTCACTTTTAAAGCAAGCGGTTTATGCAAAACAATCTACATAGAAAATCTCAATTGAAACCATTCAGAAGTTGACCTGCTATAGGCTAGTGTGAACTTAGTTCTAAAAAGTGGTCACAGTTGATTGTCTATATAGGCCTACACCATGCACATCACACACATTCTTGTGGGCTATAACAGGCTGTGAGAGGGGTGGGCTGTGCACCAGGCGGCCGTCTGCCAGGGCCTACCAGTCAGGGTTCCCCGTACTGATCTACATCTCCTTTCCTGAAATAGCTGTTAAAATTGTTTGTCTCACATACCTTTAGACTGAAGTAGGGGCAAAGGTCCCTAAAACCGCCGTTTAATTACATTTTTTATATTCAATTAACAAGGTGCCATGAGGCTATTATAACGGCATAAGTAGCAATCAAGGATATTGAACTATTGTTAATGTTTGATTTTAGACTGCGTAAGATTCGTGTATATCCAAGTCTTCATGAGTTGCTTTTCCAGAATGCCTGAGTAATTCAGACTGCGTTTAAAATTTGTCCATTCACTTCCCAATAGTTCAAAAGAAATGAACGATGAGGGAGCTTCTTAATATGAAAGGGTTTTTATTCAGTACACATCTCATCCCGAGTCAAAGCCACCATGTATAAGTCTTCATCAGTCCACCTCCCATCTCCTATCAGCAATCAACCACATTTAGAACACGAGTTGCTCCAACACCTTCTAGACCATTCTAGTATTCAGCTCTAACACAATCCTATGTCCGAGGTAGTGGGTATTGGTAAACTCCAGTCTGTTACACGGAGTCGATGTACTTACTCCAGGTATAACTTCTTGGCTAAACATGTTTAGCTGATGTTCTCACTAAACTAAGTGACTACTAACTTCTAACCAACTAACTCACTAACTGACTGCTCCTCACTTTGCAGCACCTTTTATACTAGTTAGCAGGTGGCGCTAGGAGCGTAAAGTCTAGAGTAGACTAGAAGTAGACTTGCTAAGTCTGATCCTTGATGGGTTATATAACATGAAGAAATATTAAAAGTACTAAGCGATTAGTACATTCGACGGCGGTCAGGTGTTTGAGTTTAAGGAGGTGGACGACATAGCTCAAACCAAATGAAGATTTTTAACCAAATGTAGCAGTTTCCCAATTTTGATGATTGGATATATTTATTAAACCATGGTGGGGTGGCCTTGACTCTCGTGGTACATTCAGCACAAGGTGGTGATAATCAAGTTCTTTTGTTCATTTGAAGATTGTAAACAAAGATACATTCAGTTTTACTTAATACATAAGTACATTTCCAGTAGTCTATGTTAAGACTTGAGATCAGTGAAAATATTCATGAACATGAAGGTTTTTAGGAAGAGTTCCTATCATTGTCTGCTCATATTAAGGCTTAAGAGTTGTGTCACCCGTGCATAAGGTGACCAGATAAAGTAATGATGATCAGCCCAGATTAAGGCCCAAGGATAGTGACACCGTGCATAAGGTGACAAGGTAAGTGTTAATGAACCATGATCATTTTATGGTAGGTAAATGATGACATAATCATGTTGACAAACAGTAAGATCAGTTTTAGAGAATGAGAAACATCATTATTGCGACACCCGTGCTTAAGGTGGCAAAGTTAGGTTTTTAACTTAGTACATGCATGTACAGTTTCTGATAATTATGATTTGTAACGCAAGTCAACAGAACTCAACATATATACAGTGTAAAGTTGTCTTAACCTTTTAAGAGTAACAAGTACACATCAAATCTAATTTCAGAACAAGTTTAACACAACAGAAATCAATGCGGAGAATTCGGACATTTTGAACGAACAAATTTCATTGTACAATGCGTGTCAAATTTCAATCAAAACCACATTATTTACAATAAATACAAGATCTCTGTATTAGGTTTAGCAATACCGAGCAGTTGGAACCAGAAAATACCATCATTCCCGTCACGCGTCCGCCAGCTATACTTAGTACACGTGTACTTAGCGGGACGCTTGACTGGAGTTCCCCTTCCCGGGTCTGACCTCGATATGATTCCTCCAGGCGCGAAGCGCCCGGATGGCAAATTTCTGTCTCGATCAAACTTTCAAGTTTGAAGGTTCGACCTGACATTTTGAGCCGATATGAATTAATTTTATCGCCTGATTATGTTAGTTGGGGACCTAAGCTTTAGTTCAGCATAGATTTTGTAATAAATTATGCGATGGATTGATCATGCCAGCCGATTTCAAAATTTGGATCTTTTGGATCAAAAAGGAGTTTCCCAAATTAGCCTCGTTTTGACGTCATTTTAATCAGTGTCGCTCATTTTTTTTGGACGGAGAGGACGTATTTGTTTTCGCTCTCTTTCAACAATGGCCCGCGTCGCAGTTTTCTGTAGTCAAAGGGAGAGCGGGATCGAGGGGTACAACGACCTGATCGTCGGGGATACAGCCCACAGTTTGACCGTGGTGGAGTGTGTAGACGCCGGGACTGCCGATTTAGCCGGGGCGGCTTTCGCGCACCATTGCGTGTGGCCCGACGACCTGTTAGTGATCGTGGTCAACCTTCTGGACATTTTACGATGGGACGCGGAGCTGGAGTTATACATTCCCCTCTTCTCTTCCACTACGGCCGCGGTGACCTTTTACGGGGAAACGCTCAACAGGGCTTTTCTTAACCTACGCAGTCACCCAGTCCCCGCCACCGTGATGTTCACCACTGTGACGGGCATCAACACGGAGTCTTGGGAGTTGACGTGCGAGGACGCGTCATTTCAACGATGGATGAACCACCTGGTGCCCCGGGTCAACCGGGAGGTTCGCCATGCGAACCGCTGGTTTGGCGTTCCAACAGCCGACCTGGGTCACCGCCTCCACATCACGCGTCAGACTGCCGACGGGGCCTTCACCGTCCACGACTACCGAGAGTTCGTGGACGGTTTCATGCCGACCCATCGACAGCTTCGACGGTGGGCTCGCGCCCTGGGCCGGCTCCTTCGCCAGCTCCCAATAGCTCCCCGCTAGTCCAACCCCTTCCCCCCTGTACATACTGATTGCCTGCGGTGATTAGTGGGCCTTAATTCCCGGCTAGTGATTGAGCCATAAACATTATTTGACAATCAACAAGAGTTCATCGGATCCAATTCCCGGCCAGTGATCGGACCACCAAGGACTAGATGTTTTTCTTTGTGGCTGTTTGCCGGACTGTTCGGGGCGGCTCGTCGGATCTGTTTGGGTGTGTGTGCTCCTCCTCCGCCGGCTCTACCTCAGCGGCAGCTCTTCCCTGCTCTGGTAAGTGTAGTCCTTTCCTTTGTATTCTTGACGTGTTCGGTAGGCTGCTAACCCGTAGATTTAAGGAGATTGTTTGTTCGGAAATTAGGCAACAGTTCTCTCAGCTCGTCTCCACGTGGTTGTATTCCGGAAGCTGATGTCACTCCCGGAACCAGAAACTGTGTTTCGCTGGTGATTTTTGTAACGGGTAGAGTGGGGCGGCCACCTAGTGTTTACTTTTGACTTCAAGATGGTGGACGCGGGCTGAGAGCTGGAACCTTGCGTACTAAACTTATTGTCTTTTCAGGTCCCTTGGTAGGTTAAGGTGATGTAGATGAAGTAACGTGACACGGTCGGACACTGAACAACGTTCGGCTTATTATTTTAGTGGGAGGATTGTTTAGGCGAACATGATCAAACACTTTACTTTGCGCGTGGTTGGGCGATAATAGGAGGTTTTCTTGACTTAGTGGTTTGTTGACATTGCCGATCTAAGTAGGCTTTCTGGAGTGTGGGTAATTCGTATCGTATTGTTATTATTTGATACTATTAACTGTTGGGGACTGACACTGCACATGATAATCAGGTACGGATGGCCAGAGATCCGGTCTGAGTTGTACAATACTAGATTTGCTGTAACAGGATTCTTTGTTTAGTCGTTATTCGTGCAGGACATTAGTGTAAATGTCTACATTGGAAACAATTCACATGGGGTGCCCTAGGTAACAAGCGCTTCCTAGGGTGTTTTACCCTGGTAAGTTTTAGATGACAGTAGGTGACCAAGTATTTTGGTCCAGACCTCCCAGCATTAGATTGACTGTGGCAGAATTCTTTGATGAGTAGTTCCCCCTTACAGGTTACAGGAAATATTGACGTGTCGGTCACGTGAGGCGACACCATAGGTGGAGCCGTCCAACGAGTTGTTGGCGACTCCTGGTAAGTTTGAGATGTAGTGGCGAAGGCCACAGATACCCATCCCATGTTTTAGTCTAACAGCAAGACTTCGTCAGTGTCATTGTGTTAGAATAAGTGTTAGAGTGAGTATTATTGTCCAGAGTCGTCTCGAAGAGGAAAAAATACTACTGTGAGGAGACCGAGATGAAGTTTCTAAGACACTGAATGAATTTCCATATGAAGATTCTGTGTGTCCTTGTGAAAGAAGGAATAGTATCCTTATTAAGAGCTAGAAAGGCACCAACACCACAAAGATTATCAAGCGTCCCAAGCAGAGATACATGTGTGTACACTGCGGGAGTTCGTACATTCATAGATCAGGCCTTAGTAGGCGCCGTTCCATTGAACGCAGAAGCCACGCTTATCAGTGCCCGAGATTGCCAAACATCTCAGACAGTGATATCCTTGCGATGAATGTGTGGGAGCCTATGCCCACAGGTCGGGACTGAGCCGTTACAAGAACATCCATCTGCAAAGGCTTCATGAATGCCCGAGATGTGATGCAAAACTGTCCCGCTCAGATTCCCTAACCGACCTCATGGGGAGATAAGAATAATGATAGGAATTGGATCCCTGGTGGTTTCCCTTAGGTGGTCATCATTTTTTTATTTTTTTTTACAAGAGTCAATACTCTTGATAACACTCTTTCTGTACAGCGGTTAGAATAATTACCCAATACACTTCAAGGATTTGTACGTAAACAAGTTAACACCCCCTTCAAGGGTGACAACTGTTCTAACATATTTGACTCCATTTTGTGAAGCCTCCGCTTTAAAACCCACTTGGTTCCTTCGGCCTTCCCATATGTCATGAGACATAGTGGATTGCGCCTGAGCTAGAACCCTTTCCAGCCATAAGGCTCTCTCTGCTTCCCAGATGGTTCTTTTCAAACTTGTTCTGATCACAGAGAGCATGGCTCAACTAAACCCACGATATCCAATAATAGGGTATTGGACATGCAGCATTTAGCTTTACCATGGCCTGACTGTACATTGAGCCCTCTCCGCTACCGGAAGATCTTGGACCTTCCAGCAGAACAGAGACGACCGGCCAGTGACCCAGTCGATAGCGATTACCGGTCCCAAGTCACCCTGGGTGGTCACCGACGGTCTGATCCAGGTGAATCTGCCAACCCACGCTGAACTTTGACCGTTTTCACTGGCCTTGCCTGTTCACTCCTGACCTGTCAGGAGCTAGGTGGGGTCTGTCGGCCCCGTACCACGTACATACCACTTACTGGCGGGTGCACACCTAATAGACCTTAATTTAGTTGATTCTGCCGTATGGGATTGGCCTTCCTCCGCACCCATTAGCTCTGAATCGGATTTAAATTTTAGTCGTATGTGCCCCTTGTGACCCAGCAGCCCGATATGTACGCCGACTAGACGGTACCACAGTAGGATGTTAATTCATCCTTCGCTAGACACGGGGGCCTTCAGTACGTCTCTCCCCAGCACTATAAAAACTGTTTAACGTGTCCCCGGACTCTTGCGAGCCCACTGCCGCCTGTTAACTGCTACCCGTTGAGGAGCTCATCCCTCTTGGTAACAGTTTGTTCTTATTGAATGATTATGCCACGACAAAATTCCTTCTCTTTCTGCTAGTTACAGGTGGTAGCTCGGCGTTCACCCCCTACATTCAGCCTGGGGTTTGAAGACCGAGTTCCACTTTATATTGGGTAGCGGCGCCCTTCTGACAATGCAAACGGGTGCGCCACTAACTCCAAACGGTTCACTGAATAGATATTATACCTATGTTAACAGTAACATCTCACTGTCTACCCTATACTCTACATCGCATGGAAAAAAAACCAACATGACAAGCGGTGGGGGTAGCGTTTTCATTCCGTGAGGTATAAATGTCATTAAAGGACATTAAGTATTAACTGTACAAAGGAGGTTGAGATTATTCGTTCCTCGTTAGTTATCACTAGAGGATCGGGTCTCAGACTCAGGTTCATTTCTGATCTGATTCCCGGTCCTCATTAGTTACACGTGGTTTGTCGGTACTCTCCCATTCATAGGACCAGAATGGGCAGCACCGAGTTTCCATTGTTATAATTGGGAGCAGACTGCATATATATATTTTTTTTTTTAATATGCAGCCTACACCCCCTTTAAATTATAGAGATGTGTAAATGCATCTCCTTAGATCACTTACTTCCAGACAGCACCTAGTAAGTCGGGTCTTTACCGAAGTACAGTACAAGGTTAAACCCGTTTTCTTGTTCAGGTCTATGCCCGTTTCTCTTGTGGAGAGTCAAGACTACTCCTGAAAAGACTCCGCCCCCAGCTTATCCTAACTATGCGCATGCCGGGCAGGGATAGGTAGTGCTAAAGACAGAGTTAGAATTTTTTTTATCTCCTTTCTAATAGATCGGGTAAACTTATTAGCTCTGGGTGTCAACCAAGTTTATTGTAGCTTGTTCATCAGGGAATCAGTAGTCCATGTCCCCCCTCTTCAGCTCAACTGTTGAGCGGAGACCTGGATACTTTTAGCGCCACGACGGCGGTCAAGACTAATTTTCATTCATTTATTTTATTTTATTTTCCTCGACGGCGGTCAGCTCTGAAGCCGCTCATTTTCTTTATTAATTTTAATTATTTCTAATTTTTTACCCGGGTCGAAACTTGACTTCTTGCCGTTTTGTCTCTGTTCCGATTAAAACTGGCCTAAAAGTGGTCTAAATAACTTAGTCTTGAATTATGGGCAGT